>OX578136.1:103099545-105504545 GCA_951213105.1 Amaurobius ferox
GAGTCGTCTAACATCACTGAGTGCTCAAGGTGAGATAACAGAGATTGGCACATACCTAGGTAGTTGTCTTTGGATAGGCTGGAGTGTCCATTTTGTAGCTTGTACCACTGGAACAGTAAGAAGTCGTGGGCAATTCTTGCTGTGTTCTGGTGGGCTAGGTCTCCATTTTCATGAGTGGCAGGCAGAGTCAGAGTCCGGAATTTCAGAATTATATTGGCAATATCAGGAGGCAGGCCTTGGTCGGCAGTATGAGTCGATGAAGTGGACGCCATGTCCAAGCAATAGGTCCAGAAGGCAGAGAAGCGAACACGAGGTTCGGTAGCGTGTCCGAAGACAAGATGGCGGCTGTGCGGCGAAAAGTTCCACGAGGTCGGGAAGGAGCTCCACGAGGTAGGGAAAAACCAGTTCGACGAGAGCAGTAGAGAGAGATCCTCCTAGTACGAGGTCTCGGAGGGGAATCGCCACATCAAGAACTGCCACGGTAAATGGAAGTAAGAGTACCTTTCAATGGATCTTGAGTTGGACCAACTGAACTACGATGCGTCTGCCAGATTTGGCGCGTTATCGCCCGCTTGGCGATTTTTTTTTTAAACGGGAGGGGAACAAAATGTTGAGGACTGTACTTTTATAATTTTTGAAACTATAGAAAGGATCAGGATTTAAAAATACATTAATCTGCAACATAAATATATTCATTAGTTTAAGAATATTTAAATAAACATAGTTATATATTTAATTCAAATAATCATAAAATAGATTAAAAAATAGACACATTGCATTGTCTCACTATAAAACATAATGCACAAAAAATTACAAGCTAACATACTCAAAAGACTGAAATATTATATAATATTTTCAGTCTAAAAAGTATACTAGCGTGTTGATCGTTAATTACTTGATCCTTAATTTATTCTGGGATACTGATAATAGACCTTTTTTTTTAAATATAAAAATATTCATATAGTAAATATCAAATTTACATAAATGCACTATCGAAGTTGTGGAACTCAATCATTAATTACCCGAGTGGGGGGGGGGGGGGGGAATTTTCCACCATAAGGCACTTAATAAAAATTTTACATAAATATATACACATACTATATCACTCCCCCCCCCCCCCCCCATCCACTTTGTTATAAATTCCCTTTACAAAAAATATACCTTCTGGAAACTTCGAGTTAACCTTTTTACAAACCCTGCTCTCCCCTCTCCTAGTAGATTCGATCATAATTGCCCATCTTCTAGCCACAGAATACTATATTCAGAAGGCTCACTCCCATAGGATCCTATGGCAACATTTCTAACATGGGATGTCCCATAGACACTAGCGCTAGTCAGATGGACCAACTGAAGTGCGATGCGTCTGCCAGATTTGGCGCGTTATCGCTCACTTGGCGATTTTTTTTAAAACGGGAGGGGAACAAAATGTTGAGGACTGTACTTTTATAATTTTTGAAACTATAGAAAGGATCAGGATTTAAAAATACATTAATCTGCAACATAAATATATTCATTAGTTTAAGAATATTTAAATAAACATAGTTATATATTTAATTCAAATAATCATAAAATAGATTAAAAAATGCACACATTGCATTGTCTCACTATAAAACATAATGAACAAAAAATTACAAGCTAACATACTCAAAAGACTGAAATATTATATAATACTTTCAGTCTAAAAAGTATACTAGCGTGTTGATCGTTCTTAATTTATTCTGGGATACTGATAATAGACTTTTTTTTTTTAATATAAAAATATTCATATAGTAAATATCAAATTTACATAAATGCACTATCGAAGTTGTGGAACTCAATCATTAATTACCCGAGGGGGGGGGGGGAATTTTTCACCATAAGGCACTTAATAAAAATTTTACATAAATATATACACATACAACTAAGAAAAAGCTATCCAAATATCAATTATTTCACATTTTATAAAAATACGGAAAATATTTAACTAATTATACCACTACCTCTTAAAATTTAGTCTAATCCGGCAGTAATAACAACACAGCACTAATTTCGTATGATGAACACATGTATACTTATATGAACACGTGTATACTTATAATGAACACGTATGTAGGATGGTGATAACTAAAATTATTTCAATTTTAATAAACATAAATTACATACCCTGTAACGCAACCAGTTTTCTTTTATCAATCCATTTCTATAAAATGATCTAAACACTTAACAAATAATCCTTTTTCACGTTACGGTTACTCAAACCACGCTAGTCTGTTGTTCTAAGTTTTCGCCGAGTGAAATAGGGTTATAACATTGAAAATCGGCTTGGACCCAAACCAGATCATCGCCAAGGGCTCGAATCAAACCAGACCATCGCCAAGAGCGCGCCAACCCAATGTTTGGTCTATCTCTAATGGCCGCCGCGAAAACGAAACTATCCAGAGTGACAGCCCATATCTCGCAGCCCATATTAGCAAGGTATTTATTTGGTATGTGAAGATGATAATATATGAAGATCGTAAGTGATATTTTCGTAATATAATATATATTTTAAAGCCGTGTTTCCCAATCTGAGATATATGCAAAAATTTCAGTATTGGGGAATATGTCCAATTTATATTGTTTTATAAAACCAAAGATATTTTTTATTATGAAATTAATGACTAAAAGTAGATTTATACTTATATTTTCAAAACATTTTTTATATTCGTTTTGGTGATATTGAATAATGCAAACTTTAATCTGAAATTTTCTTTTAAAGCAGGCTACATTTTAAATTTATTTGATTTTGGTAAAATACTCTTCTGAAACATTAAATTATTTAGTTTAATTCATGAAGTTCCACTATAGAATCTTGAAAGTACAGTTTACTATTTGTTCATTTCATTTCACAGAAAGTTATTTGTATCTTAACCTTAACATATTTTCTTATGATGTTTTTGTAATTTTCAACAGTTTTGATTTTTGAAAAATTCAATAGGACTTAATCTCGCACATTTTATATTGATTAAATGTTATTACATTTGCATATAATTTTCAGAACTAAAGTACTCTTAAAAATAACTTCATTAGCTCTGGAGACTGCAATATAGCTGATATGAATGAAACATTCACTGATTTTACATAGAGAAACAGACGATTCTACATTATTGCTTTTTTGATGAAGATTTAAGTATGGAGTTATACAGTACTATTACCTCCATGATTTTAAGTTTTTAAGTAAAATAAATTATTGTAGTATTGTGATAATTTTAAAAATATCGCCGCTGAATGAAAGAAACGGAAAAAGTTTATGAATGAAATATTCACTCTTTTATATAGAGAGCCAGGCGATTTATATTTCGATGACGTTATTTGAATAAAGTTTATTTGTTTTCGATGAAGTTTTAAAATATAATAAATTATTGTAGTACTGTGATAATTTAAAAATATCACCGCTGAATGTATCGCATTTTAGAGATATTTAAATAAAAATGCATTTCAGTTGGAAAGTGTTTCATAATTAATGCTTTATGCATGATTGATCTTTCTTGTTTAATCTAATGAGCAGCAGGGCAACCCCCAAGTGACTTACATACCCACCGAATTTTTTAACTAGAGTGGATATGCATTGGGCAGACACATAGATTGACATACAAAAAGACACAACGGGGCCTGAAACATGCAAATCTGTCGAAAACTCGATTCCAATACTTTCCCTATGTATCACCATGTATTGTAGGGAAAGTAAAAATGACGTATCTCTTAAAAGATTTCGTACACAAATAATTCCTTTAATCTATTTCGAAAAATGTAAAAATATAATATTTTTCTATTCAGCAACAGAGCTTTTACACTTTTGAATAGAATACATTGACTTATTTGTGATAATATAAACTTATTGTTCAAAGTATCAATTTCCCCATAGTCTATTACCATGATTGTTCAGGGAATTATCATTGTTATCTATAGGAAAGAATACTAAGAAAATATTGAAACTGAAGGTTTTAAATACAATATAATATGTAATTATTATTTATATTAATTATTTTCAGTCTGATCCCCTTTCTCTCCGCAGAAGGTTTTTCTGGAACTGGTCCTGAACAATTTGTATAAACTATATTAACAATTAAGCATAATAAGAAGTATTATTTTTAATTTCATATGTATTAAACATTATTATGAGTATTATTTTTAATTTTATTATTTTTATAATTATTTTTAATTCATTAAAATTTAGATTATTTATTAAAAATAAATAATAGATTATTTATTTTTTATTCATTATTTTCATTAAGCATTATTAGGAGTATTATCTTTAATTTCATTATTTTTAATTTCATGTATTATAGTTTGTATTCTATCACTTTAAAAATGGGACTTTAGTTTATTAAATGTTTCTTTTTCTTTCTAATGATACTTTAAAATACATCTCTTAATCTGTTAATTGGGTTCATAGGAAACCTAAAAAATTTAAACTTGATAAATACTTGTTTTTATTGTAGTTCTAGTATATTAAAGAGCAACTTGTTGAAAAGCTGAAAACAATGAAATTAATTTTAATCCTAGAGCTTTAAATAGGGTAAAATGCTATTACAAGTTTAACACTTTAAAAATGTAGAGTGCTATTCCATGTAGGTGAAACTGTTTAAAAAATGTAAGATGAAGATTAAATTTTAGCCAACGATGGATGAGGGGCATCATAATTCTTTCTTCCTCACTGACTGAACAATTACATTAGTCCTTCATAGGGTCTATATTGGAATACGAAATCCAGCATTGTAAATCACCCCATTTGGTCGCTGACCCCTCTCTCCGAAATATTCGATACGCCTATGAAGCGTTCAACTTTCTCTGCCCCCCCCCCTCCTCCTATAAACATATTCACATAGGTTATTTCAATTCTTAATAGAAAGTTCATTGAAATTGCGCTATTGCACACCAGGGCGCTTCCGGCCATGCATTTAACTGCCGTAAACCCCTGGGTTGGCTGCATGGTCTGGGCCTTTCACACCAGGGCGCTTAAAATGGGCTCTCTAAACCAGTGTTTCTCACCATTTTTTTTTTTTACTCGTGTCCTACCTCTACATTTTATTCACCTCTGTGCTCCCCCCTCCCCTCCTTCCTATTCTTTAAACATTGTTTTAGTTTATAACATAGTGAGGAATTATTGGAATGAAGTGACCACTCTTTTTGATTGGTTAATCAATCTGTTGGAAAAGTGTAAAACAATCACCAAAAATTTGACACCAATGTACTCAGAGGTATGTGTAAGTTCTGTTCAACAGGTTGAGCACGGACCATATAATTATAAAAAAAAAATGAAAATGCAAACTTTAGCTCAAAATATTTGCTATAATATGAATATCATAAATTTGACAATTTAAAATTATTATTTACATACTTTAGCAGTGATATGTATATTAATAATAACTAAATTTATTAATATTTAATAAGTAATGTACGGCTAATTTATTTCAGCTGCAACTTGTCAAATGTGAGAACCACATCACGTTATATAGTTCCTAACGGGGAAGGAGTTTATTTAACGTTACTTTATTTTTTAAATTTCAGTAAGATATTGTAAAAGTAAATTCTCGCAACCCCCCCCCCCCCCCAATATTTTGTTTTTATTTGTGGTTCCCAAGAAATATGCCAATGACACTGACGTGTTCTTTAATCTCAATCATCCCTTTCTTGAGATAAAGGAGGAGACGTCAGCGCCTGAAATCGGTGATATTGAATAACAGTTAAATCGTCTACTAATTTCTTTTGAGCACACATATATTGTTGCATAAACACTCTAAGTGCGCCCTTGCAGACAGCACGACGATTGGCGACATCTTATCCCCGGAACCCAGAGTTACGTCATTACTTCCTGTTTTCCGTTAATATATTTAGCAAATAAATACATTTATGCCATTATATTTATCAGGCCCCACAAGCGACCGCTTATCGTAAATCTACATGCGAGATTTTGTGTCAGGCCAGATTCGCACGTAGTTCTAAAACATTCTGGTCCCCTGAATTTCTAATAAAATATTTGGCAGCATCGTATTTTCTGTTTTGCGTGCCCTATGCGATTATTTAGTCTCCCTATCATAAATCCACATGCGAGGTTTCGGGACAGGTTGGGCCGGGTTCGTACTCTTTTTTTTTTTTTTTTTTAATTCGGGCCCACTGGATATCTATTAGAAGATCACTGTCCTGGCGCGGCCCCGCCGATTTTGTATGCGTGTTGCATGTCTAATTTAATTGAGAAATTACATTAATTTATCACACAGCTAAAAACAGAGAAATTATTTTTTTTAATAACAAGTATGTATACCATTTTAATTTTACTTTAAAACTAAAACTGACTTACACCCATTACTTTAAAATCAAAATTTCATTTTAAATTTGTGTTCAGCGGGGTGAATTGTTTTCACAGGAAGTTTTTTAATCTGCCATGTCTTGGAGGAGTCATGGTCGGAAGAAACGGCACCCCCTTATGTACTCTATATTGAACCCTGCCTCATTGATAGACTGTTGAAAACATGAAATAACATTAGAAATTAAAAAGTAAACAATATTTTTAACGTAAAAGAAATATTACCATCTCTTTAATTCAGCAAAAGTTATTTTGCCGATTAACTTCAATTTGCAAACCGGAAGGAATTTACGTCGTAGTATTTACTACACTGAACTCCCGATTATCCGTGTGCGGATTATCCGGTTTGCGGATTATCTGTGCAGTTTGAAACACGGCACATAAACAAAATATTAGACTTTTTTTTATAAAGAAAAATTTAATTTATACGGAAGTTTTCTCTTATTACTTCTACTCTACTCTAATTAAACCGTAGCATTTAAAGTATTTTGTTTAGACTCTGCTTTTTAAATTTTATGTTAATTTTTGGTGGATTCTTGTTCACTTTTAACTTATTTACGGGTTACAGGCCATTGTTCGATTATCCGTGTAAACCCGAACATTAATTAGCACGAATAATCGGGAGTACAGTGTATGTGTTTTTCTGGTTATCAGTAAAGCGCGTATCCTTCGTATATTTCTCGTATGCATTTATTAAACAATCCACTCTCGTCTGACATACAACCGAAAATTTTCCGTGCACACTTCCATTGCGAATTTAATTTCCCAAACTGATTCTGGCAATTACAGCACTATTGTATCTTATCTCTGGGGGGAAAGTCCACTCTACCACTCAACCCAACCACTGACGAATGCCCCCTTGAGAACAAAACTCTCCCTTCTCGGACACCCCCTACTCACATTCGATTCTTTTCCTTCAATGGGGTCAGTAGGTCGTAACAATGGCGTCGCACCTGTTTTAACGTTCCATTCTGACCAATAACCCAAATAGCCCCCACCATTTGGCATTCGAACCGTCGATCGAGAGAGTGTTCTGCCTTCAGTTCCTTTCATTTTGATTATGTGTGCTTTGCTCGTTATCTGAGAAACGTTGCAGCAGTTTTCCATCCGATATGATGCGGATTTGTTTACTCGTTCTGTGCACGGCGTGCTCGATACATTTAACTGCAAGTTTGCCGGTCACTGATGCTATTACCATCGGGACTCAAACTGATGAGACGACCGAAGATTTTACTGTTACTACAGAAACTGATTTATCGACAACAGAAAGTAAGTGTAAAATTCAATGCTTTGTTCAAAGTATATATATTTTTTTTAAATAGCTGTTAAAACTCTCTAACATTTTCTTTGGGCTTCTCATATGAAATGCAAGGCGCTGTTACGAAAATTATCATGACTTTACATTTAAAGTATTTGATGATTTTAGGGAATTTCTGTCAGGGTATATCATTAGACATTTTTAAATACTTTTGAAATTATTTGTTGATATCATGAATTTCGGTTATAACTTCTCATAAAAAAATTTTTGAATTGATTCAGAACATGTGATTTTATAGCTTATGACTTGTTATATGAAAAGTTTGGTATTATTTTGAAATTTTTATAACTTCTTATCTAAATATTTTGGTGGGAATTAGTAGACATCTTCATGGGTTTTAAATACTTTCAAAATATTTGGCAATTTTATAGGATTTGATGTGAGTTTTTATTACAGTCGTTTAATTTGAAATAGTTTGTAATATAAATTCATTTCAAATATTTAGTGTTATATATTTTTGTATGACTTCTCATAAGAAATTTTTTAAATTCAGGCTGAATATTTTGGTATTTGGCACAAGTTTTCAAATGATATTTGGTGATATTATGATATTTATTATGACTTCTTATTATAATAATTTTCATTCATTCGATATAATTTCTTTTGTGGTGAAATTTTGCATAACTCCGCATTAGAAATTTTTTCGAAATATCATTTTTCCTTTGAAATATTTGATATATTATATAAATCGGTAACATTTCTTTCAGTAGGTTTGGAAGTTCATTAAAAATATTTAGTAAAGTTGAGGAAATTTGCAGGAATTCTCAATAGAAATTTTTCAGTTCATTCAAAATATGTAATGATATTATTTAGTTTAAGAATAATCATATCTTTAACTTAATCTTTATTAATGCAATACTATTTCTTTTTACTTAATTTATTAAAATTGGTGTCAATACTTATGCATCAAAATTATTAAGTCATCATACCTCAAAGAAAATTGTATTATTTAAAATATTTTGATGATATATTATGAAAATATATATGATTAATAGTGGCTTGTTCCTTTCTGACACTAATTATTGCATTATCTTCTGCGAAAAATCCCCTTTCGATTAAACAGCATAGTACATCATTAATTATACATCCTAATTTTTTCCCTAGCTATTTTCAAATACAAAAGGGAATCAAAAGCAACAGTCATATCTCAAAAATACCTCATCAATCGAAATATTTCATGATAGAGATTATTTAAAAATATCAAGTTGAAAAAACTTTCATAATGTACATATAGGCATAATGGACATATAGGATAATTTTTTCCATAAGAGTTTTGCCAAAACAAACCTCATAGCATTCAAAATATTTGATGACATAAAAGTATGTATTTTAATATATTTAAAGTATCGTCTTCCCTATAATCCTAACCTGAGCAATTTATTATATACTTATTGCACAGTTTTCACTTGAGCCTTTCTGCACCCCCCCCCCCCCCCTCTTTGCGTGGCTAAATTATTTCCACTTGTCAAAAATATAAAATGTTCGTTCTGTCTTTGTTTCCAATCTAAAGAAGCCTTAAACTTTGACTAACGAAATTTAAATTTGTTAATCAAGTTATTTCAATCAAAATGGAATAAACAGTGAATAAATCATGCATTTCAAATTATGAATTTTGAAAAAGCAACGGAACGGTGAATTTGAGAGCATCATTATCAATAAAATTCCCTGTAGGCACATATTTTCTACTTCGAAATTTATATATTTATTCAGAGTATAAATAGTTTATACTCTGAAATAAATGCTATTTCAATTAATACCATTAGTTATAAATACATCCAAATTTCAATTTAACCAAAAGTTATTCCATTTAAAGATGGTGTTCATTTCAACATTTTACACGACTCTTATTTACCTAAACATTTCAAACTTTTCGCTTCAGACTGCCCATTTTCAAATTTGTTGTTGGGAACCGGTTTGTAATTGACGTCTATACAAAGAGGTTAATCTAGAACCGGTGACCATGCCTTATCAGTAATGACCATTCAATATCAGTGGATGAGGGTTCTGTGGAGCTCTCATCTGAATGAACTCTGCCTGAATTTCTGAATGCATTTATCACAGTGGTCAATGAAGAATAAAGAAAATTGAATTGAAAGCATTAAGGAATTAAAATTATTTAATTATTAAATAAAATATTTTGATTCTTAAAGCGGTGGTTAAAGTTTTATTTTATTTAAACTTAATATATATATTTAATAATCACTATAATTTCACCATTTTTTATTTTAAATATCACACGATATGAGCAATTTTCTAAAAATAGTTCAATGATACAATAGTTTAACAAACAAATGGTAAAATCTCTAACGAATTCTCCAATTAATGAAGATTTTCTAAGAAATTTTGCAACTTCGTTATCTAAAGGCTCGGCTGTAATTAAATTACTATTTATGATTTAAATTTAACAATGTTCATAAATTAATAATAAAAAATATTAATTGGTTTACATGAATTATAGTAATAATCATAAGACGCGTTCTTACAGAAATCCAAAGTAAGTTCTATTAAATTAAACAGCTACAACTTTTGTTTCAAAATTTTTAGATTTTATGATGTGTCATTACTACTAACCTATTTAATCCAAACAGCTGAAATGAATGCTGCGAATGGGCAAATTTAAGGATAAAATAATTCTTTAAAAAAAAAAGAAAAAAAAGATTTTTTCTGATGACTCAACCACTCTCACCCTTGAAAATTAATAAAATATAAAATTTAATGGTAATAAAAGGAGAGAAAAGGTGATTTTGAAATAACTTGCAACTATATCTAAAGGCATCTCTATCTATACATATATATATATATATATATTGAGGTTGATCGTGTATACACGTGGTGGAAGAATGGTTCATGCCGCATGGTAATACAGTTTTCTTAATGTATCCTTTTTTCATTTTTTGTTGCCTGTAGTCTGAGTTTAAATATTTATAGTAATGTACTATTGCTTAATCTGAAACAGGCATTTGTTTGGGTTAATTGGAATTAAATACTCAGACCTGACGATGAATTTAATTCTAATTAATCATCGAATTTGGGATGGTGCTGTTCTTTTCTCTTATCGGCATTGTGGCTTTGAATTTGCTTCTGTGGTGATGTTGATATTGCTTGAATTGTATTTTTTTATTTTTACATAATTCTTATTATTACATTTCAAATATATATATATATATATATACAAACCCAAAGTTTTCAAACTGCTAGTAATATAGTATTACTAGCAGTTTGATTATATAGATATAGTTAAATATAATATATATATGTATATCTATATATATATATATGTATATATATATATATATATATATATATATATAATGTGTATATATAAACTCAAATAATATAAACAGAAACGTAGAATCAGCATTAATGAAACATGTATGGCCCTTGATAACGTACATGGTTTCAGAAATGCTTTTCATATTCATTTTATTCCTTTTTTATATTCACTAGATTCCATTTATTTAATTTCCAAACTTCTTGCATAGCTCATCGTGCTACACTAGGCTACTGATTTGCAATTTTTTTACCTTTACCTTCAGTTTACAAGCAATTTTCTTTGGTATTTCTCGGGTATATATATATTACAAGTAATCATAAAAATCTTCAATTATATATATATATATATATATATATACATACAAACCCGAAGTTTTCAAACTGCTAGTAATATAGTATTAATAGCAGTTTGATTATATAGATATAGTTAAATATAATATATATATATGTATATATATATGTATATATATATATATATATATATATATATATATATATATATATATATATATATATATGGATAATATAAAGCACTCTGTTAAGGATTTACATAGATCTTTTGTTATTACTTATGTAGATAAAGCCTCTAATAATTATGCTATTATTTGTAAAAAATTCTATATTCAATATCTGCTAGATTCTTTAAAAAATAATAGTCTATTTAAAATTGATTCACACTCTCTTAATAGTACCAAATTGAAAATTATCAATATGTATAGTGATTTAGATATTAATAATAAATTTTTGACATTTCCATATATTGTGCTTATACCTAAATTTCATAAAAATCCTATTAAATTTAGAACTGTTACTAGTGGTCATAATTCATACTCTACTACTGCTAGTAAATTATTACTAAATTATTTAAATGTACTAAATAGCAATTTACGAGATTCTGGTGATAGCTACATTATTCTAAATAACAGTAAGGAATTAAAAAATAAATTAAAAACGCTTGGTAAAATAATAGGATTTCAAACTTTTGATTTTAAAGATCTATTTAATAATATTAAGATCACTGATCTATATGATGTCATTTTAGCTTTATATAATGCTTATATTACTAATCATTCTAATCTTACTAAATTTACCAATTTTCCTAAGCTTCTCCATTTTGTTCTTTTCAATAATTATATCTTTCAAGGTAATAAATTATACTTACAAGTCTCAGGTGTTCCACAAGGTGGCTGTAGTAGCAGTATGTTAGCTAATTTATACCTATATCAATATGAAAAATTCTTTACTTCAACTGATTATAAAATTTATAGATATGTAGATGATCTGATTTGTCTTGTATTTACTGATAACTATGTCATAGATATAGATTTCCATCCGGATAATTTGGAATTAATACCTAATGAAACTTCTATTAGTAATAATATTTATTATTTGGATTTAAATCTAATTATAGAACCTGCTCATGGAATAGTTACTAAATTATATGATAAAAAAGATTTTTTTAAATTTAATATTAATAAATTATTACCTTTTAATTCCTGCAACTCGATTCAATTGTTTAGAAATATTATACTTAATCAACTTTTTAGAATTTATAGATTATCAGATAAAAAATTTCATGCTTTGCACATTAATAACCTCAAAATTACCAGTATAATGTATCAATATCCTGCATATTTAGTAAATAGTATAGTTAATAAGTTTCGATTAGCCTAAAATTCTCATATTCTCCCCTTATTATCTCATTTTAGCCGTACTTCTTCATTCTCTTGAAATTATATTTTCATCTTTTTATCTTGAAGCTTTAACTGTTGAATAACTCATTTTATTTCATTTTATTGCTTTTGCGCAGTACAGTTTTTATTACTCTCTTTGGCAACAGCTAATCACATCTTTTCATTTTGGCATATGGCAACATTGGTCCAGTCATATTTTGCTCGTCATGGTTGCGCTGAAGAGGTGTGTTTTGAGGTATTTATGTTTCCTTTATTGTTCCAATCTATGCTTGTCGTCCATATAACACAAGTTTATAGATAAAATCTATCTTGTGTTTCAGAAACAAGCATTTTTGTGTTCATTTCGAAGGGATATATGGACCCGAAGAGAATTTTTTCGAAATGAACTTATCGTAAGCCTAAATCTCCTCCATGTGCATGCCTTTTTGCTTGATTTTTTTGTTTTCTTATTTGCATTCCTCATTTTTGAAATTTGATGATTGTCTTTGTCTTTATGACTTGCATTATGCTTTATTATTTCCTCTTTTTGTCTTAATTTCTTTTATTTCTTTGTATTTTGTAGAAAATTTTGGAATAGTGTATTATGAGTTACTACATACATTCTAACTTTGGATTTAATAATTTATATTTATATGTATATATATATATATATATATATATATATGTATATATATATGTATATATATATATATATATATATATATATATATATATATATATATATATATATATATATATATATATATATATATATATATATATATATATATATATATATACATATCGAAACCAGGTTCTAAATAAGCGCCTTTTTTAAATAACACTAGGAGGCTCTGCCCCCTGCTCGCGCAACCCCCTTCGGGGGGCTTCGCCTCCCACTCGCTGCGCTCGCAGAACTCGCTTGATATCTATCTTTCCTAAAAATTCTACTTTCAAAAATCGCTTTTCTATCCCTGCCTATTATACGTAGGAAGGAAAAGCAGGAATTTTTCTTAGCCCAGGGAATCCAAAAACTGAATTCCTTGATCATGAGCTCGCTTCGCGAACTATTTCATGCCAAATTAAAGTTTAAATCGATAAACGGTTTATTTCATCGTGTTACCCTATTATTTCTCTGTAAATGCACCGAATTTCATATTTTTATATATCTATTTCATATATCTATAGTTTCTACGATTCGAGACAGAGAAATCGCTAGACCTACAATATGAAAAAAGTTCACTTCAGAAGTGCATAAAAGTAAAATATCTCAAAAACTACATCAAATTTTAAAAAAGGGACTCCATCCTGCAAAAATTCACCTATGTAGGTACCTTCCTGCAAAAATTCGTGGTCTTGCTATTGTTAGTCTATCCAGGACGCGAACCTACAGCTCAAATATTTTGACTTTGACATTAAATATTTATTAAACTGCAATATATATCAAAAAGCGGTTTATTTCAGCGTATTTCTCAAAGCTTTTTTCCAAGTGTGTCAAATTTTATATTTTTATATGCAAAATTTTTGCGGTACGAAGCAAAGAATCTCGAGAAATTTGTCAAACAGCGGCGGCGGCGTCAGCTACTTTCTTTTTTAATAGAGATAAAAATACTTTGGTAAATACTGCCAATTGGAGACCATTTAAATGCTTAATTTAGATATTCTAAAGTATTATTGGTTTGGCTATGAAACATTTACATTAATCAATTCATCTACAAGTGTACCAAATTTCATATTTCTATATGCAATAATTTTTGCGGTACGAAGCAAAGAATCTGGAGAAATTTGTCAAACAGCGGCGGCAGCAACTTTTTTTAAATATAAAGAAACATTACAGATAACATCATTCACTTTCCAAATCATTCCCACCTTTGGTTTCAATCCAAATCTCCACACATGCGCTCCGCAATCATGGGAGAAAAATAATAATAATACAAAGAAACAAAACGGATCCTTCCTCTAGGAGACAACACAAGGATTAAACTGCTACTGAAATTTTTAAATATTACATGTTCTATTATTGTATGATTCTACCATTGGAGTTTCATATTATATTTTTATTATATATATATTGTAATTTTAAGAATATACGATGATTTGGTCAGTGAAAATACTCCTGAACTGTATCTCTTTAAAATGACGCATAGTTTAAAGATGAATTATGTAAATATCCATTTTTATTTGCTATTTAGATACCAAACATATTTTGATAACTAGCATGCAAGTATGTTGTTGACCCAGACCGTCCGACCTACCAGAAAGGTGTAAGGTAACTGTTTGGACGGCCGGAGCATGCATTAAAATTTTTAAATTGCAACACATACTTGCATGCTCCGGCCGTCCAAACAGTTACCTTACACCTTTCTGGTAGGTCGGACGGTCTGGGTCTCAACAACATACTTGCATGCTAGTTATCAAAATATGTTTAGTATCTAAATAGCAAATAAAAATAGATATTTACATAATTCATCTTTAAACTATGCGTCATTTTAAAGAGATACAGTTCAGGAGTATTTTCACTGACCAAATCATCGTATATTCTTAAAATTACAATATATATATATAATAAAAATATAATATGAAACTCCAATGATAGAATCATGCAATAATAGAACATGTAATATATATATAATAATAATAGTTTGAAAGTCCAATGAAAGAAAAATAAGAAGCTGTAACATGAAAAACATAACTTTCTAACAAGCCTACAAAATTAAAGTATAAATCAGCAAATCTTCAATCAAATGGAAGAAAATACAAATTTCGAATCATTAAGTTAAAGAAAATCATCAAAAATAAATGGTATGGAATCGATTAAAGAAAAACAAATAAAATCCAAGCATTAATGCTATACACGTGGACAAGGACTAGGCCTAAATCATGGATTTGTTCACTTCTCCAAAACTCT
Source organism: Amaurobius ferox (assembly GCA_951213105.1). Classification (NCBI taxonomy): domain Eukaryota; kingdom Metazoa; phylum Arthropoda; class Arachnida; order Araneae; family Amaurobiidae; genus Amaurobius; species Amaurobius ferox. Next base: position 103,115,043 of record OX578136.1, read on the forward strand.
TCCTCGGGTTCAAGTATTTTGTCGAAGCAAACATAAAAAATGTATGTTTCTAAAGAAATAGATGGATTATATCGATAAATTATTTCTACTTGGACAACATACATAAAGAAGAAAAATAAAAGGAAACAAGAAAACCTGGAAAAAAAAACACTACAAATTCACGAAACTGTCGAACCTGGGAACCCAGAATAAAGAGACCAACCAGTGTTGCCATTCGCAAAAAGAAATGATCTACTGTTGCCATTCGTACGAAATAAATAACAGTAATGCGAAAAGGCAAGAATAAGTGAAAATATACAATTAGAGCTACTAAAAGGAGGGGCTAATAATAGAAAGTCTAATGTTTTAGTGGAAGTAAAAATAAAATTATTATTAATACAAGAGAATGGAGATGTCAGGCTAATATAAAAAACTATGAATAGAATTCATGAAAATCCAGCTAATCTAAATTTTTTAACTATACCATTTACAAAATAAGAGGGATATTTATATAAATTGCTAGTAATTTTTAGATTATTTATATGTATAGCATGAAATTTTTTATCAGATAATCTATAAATTCTAAAAATCTGATTAAGTATAATATTTCTAAATAATATATTGTATGTTTTGAACCACAAAACAAAATGTGCTTTAAATTAATTAATAAATTTACTATCATTTACAAATAATGCATATTTACATAATAATAATCCAAAGTTTCAGGTAAAAATGGATGCTAGTTTTAAAATATATACGCAAGCTGCAAAATCCTTAATCCAAAAAAAACCCACACTAACGTAGATTATTTTTCATACTACCTTTACTTAAATCAACATTTTGATTCTTAAAATTGGACTTCATGGCTGTTTTAGCATCAAATTACCTAATTTTCTGTTACTTTTTATTGGTTAGTAAATTTTAGTTCATTTTATAAATAAAATGATTAACTGCAAAATGTCATGATCCAGACTCAAGAAATTTGCAAAAACTTTTCTGGGAAACTCAAAAAATTACATTTCCAATGTTCGATATGAACTCTGCAAATCGAAATATATTTCGGAGTTTAAATTAAATCGCTCATACTGCGGCAAAAATATCTGTAATGTAGAACCTTCGTTCAAAATACAGCATTTAACACATTAGCAAAGGTAACAACTGATTTCGGAAGTAAAATGCAGCCTCCTTCCGGAGAATGAAAACACAGAACAACCACGCCAGCAAAAGCATTCTTACACATACGCCGTCTTGCTTTTGCTGCTGTGGTTGTGCAGTCTTTTTATTTGGAAGAAGAAAGCATTTTTTTTTGCGAAATCAGTTGATAACTTTACTAATTTGTTATATTCGGTGCTTTTTTAACAAAGTTTTTGCTTTACAGCTGTGTTTAGGAACATATATAGCGTATATCTGAGTCGGAATTTTAAAAAGAATACTCATTCTATGTGTGTTTTCATCATAAAGTATAAAAAATGTCTACTAAAACCAGTACCAGATAGATTAATAAGCATTTAGACTGACCTCCAACCTCATATTGTCGTCTGCTCTCAGCAACCCTTTCTTTGGAACATAGAAAGTAGAGAAGGTGGTCACCGCCTTGGGCAAACACTTGTCCGTATACTAACAATGGAGTTGTACAGCACAAAAGATAATTGGCAGCAGCTAGGTCCCAGAATACCAGGTGTTAAAATGTCATCGAAAGGTCATCCTGGGGTCCGGACAGGTAAAAAGTGGCATTGTAGTACTTCTTACGTCCGTGGGTAAAAATAAACTTTCTCATTAGCAGTAAAAGTCAGATGCAGGTGGTCTTCTAGGAGAGTATTTGGAGTGATGTATTTGGAGTGGGGTATTTGGAGGTGAAAAGTTTGTAAACACAAAATGTTTAAGGAAAACTTTGACCTATATAAGCACAAATAAAGATATCATTTTATTTGTTCTGATATACTTTACTTAAATTTTCTCTATCCTTTACACAAAGTGTATTTTTCTTATTGAATACAATTTTTAACACAATTACAGCTCACATACACGATAACACACAGTTTATTTGTAATTTGGAGATTACGTTTAATCAAGAAACTATGTACAAGCTTCGCAAGAAATAACATGTTTGCAAAGATGCAAAGAGTTTCAAAATTGTGTATAACCTTTATTTTACTGTGTTCAACCTTTAACCCAAAATTGTGTACAACCTTTATTCCACACTATTTTAAACCGAAACATAGTTTAAGATATAGAAAGGGGGCACAATTAGTATCCTTTTGTATTAGTTTTATTCCCGGCAAGTTTCGGTATTTTGTGAGAGAGAGCCTATACTATACGTATAAAGAGTATACTAGAGGAGTGCATTTCAGATCCGTCTCCGGATCTCCCATTGGTTTTGGAAAATTTTTATCCGAATACTAATACAAAATTTTAAATAGTTTTTAACAACTTGTTCTAGAGAATAGCAAGCAAAAAATATCTGAGATGTAAAGCTCCACTCGACTCTCTCGTGCATTCGTGTTCCATGCATTATTTAAGTCAACTTGTATCCTTATTAGATAATAATGTAGACAGCACATGATTTTCCCTACAAAATCTAAATAATTTCTTTCACTAAAATAACAGAGTACAAAATCGACACCACAGTGGTATTGAATTAACACTGGGTAAATTGAAATTTGGCTCTTTTGGCAGCTTACTACAGTCCAAACAGAATGGCTTATAAAACGCACGAAATTCTTATCAAGATGCAATGGACATCTAATTAATTTCTCGTGAAGTAAATAAATATTCAAAAATTCTTTAGTGCCGAACTACAGAATTATCACTAAAAATATTTTTTTTTTCGTGAATAGTAGATTTAAGAGAATTATGTTAACCGATTTGTTGCATAATATTGCATACAGAAAGTTAACATATTGGATGTTACTCTCGTGAAGTAAATAAATATTCACAAATTCTTTAGTGCGAAACTGCAGAATTATTACTAAAAATATATTTTTTCGTGAATAGTAGATACCAAAGGAATATGTTGATCCTACCGTAGGCTAGTGCAAGAATATAGCCATTCCCCCCTCCCCCTCTCCAGGTATAGCAGAAAGCAGAAACACAAGTTCTGAAGCTGAAGTGGCTGAAGAACTCCGTTTTGTGGGAGGAATGGAACAAAGCGAACGAATCGACTCTTCCTAGGACAAACTTCCACCTCTGTGCTTCCTACCATACCCATTACCTTAGGATGGAATGAACTCGTCGGTGTATTACTGCTTTGGCGGTCTAGTGGGTTGCTATACCTTAGTTATACAATTGGCGATTTATAAAACATAGTTATTCATTTTATCTCTAGATGGCGCCACCACACAATAACCCAAAATTAGGAAAGATACCTTTTTTAAAAATTAATTTGATATATTTACTAACTATAAAGAGTGTTCTAATTGTATTAGAAGATTCAGAAAAGCGTATTTTACAAGCAAAGTAAATTTCAGACTTTCATATTCAGTATTTTTTTATTACTGCTCATTTTTATAAAATTACATTGATGGTATAGGGAGTCAATGAGTGACACTCCCCATGAGAGAATTATGTTAACCGATTTGTTGCATAATATTGCATACAGAGAGTTAACATATTGGATGTTACTTACTACTTTTAATTGTATGAAATTTTTCTTTTCATGAATTTATTTGAAAAACGTGCAATATCTCAAGAACGGTTCATGATAGAGTTCTAAAAATGATTTTTTAAATATTCATTTTAAATTCGTGCAATATCCCAAGAATGGTTCTGTCATTCATTTTCCGATGAAAATTTACATCTGAAATGGTTATTTATTTATCATTGTTAAAAGGTTTTAATTTTTTAATGCTTTTTTCAAAATTTTATTCGAAAATTGGGGGGGAAGGGGAAACGTCCAAACATTAGATCACGTTTAAAATCAATAGGGCTGTGTATTAACGAATTGTAATAATCGTACCCAATTTTTTCGAATCACTCCATTCGTTCCTGAGATATCGCTTCCATGGACTCATCACACACATTCACTAATATGCATACACACTAACATACATACCCATGGACATTGCCTCAGGAAAGCTCAATTTGAATTCATGGATTATTAAAAAGTGTTCTTCCACCGAAAAGTCGAATTCAAACTTTCGATCCAAAAATAATTTCTCTATACATTTATCGTTATTAAAGATTCTATTTTTTTATTTATTTTTTTCCCCAAAAAATATATTCGAAAATTGGGGGGGGGGGGGGGGGGGCGAACATTCGATGTATGTAATGGTGTAACTGAATATAAGATAAGTAATACATGTATTTTTATGTGCTTATATATTTTATAAGCTTTCATTTAGTTATTCTTCAGAATTTTTATTTTATTTTATTTTCTTATTTTTAATCAACTGGTTCCTTTTGAAATCTTTTTGCCATAGATTACATTAGGTAACAGTTTGAGCCAATTTTTAAAAATGCAGAAAAGTGTTTTATCGAAATGCCATTAAAAAAAGACTCAATTTAAACACCGGTTACGCCACTGCATAACAATGATATTCGTGCAAAAGGGAAAGTGGCAAATACCAAGTTTCACTGATGCGCCGCTTGAGTAATCATTCACGGGAAAATCAAATGAGCGTCAATTTCCTTCGCTGCATCCAGGTGAGGCCTTTTCGAATTGATCTTCTCTCCCTCAGTTCAATGAACTCTAATTCCGAGTAATTGGCGTTTAATACTTACTGACCTACTGCGGTTTGCGCCATTGAACTGCATTTGCGTAATGTGTGGCCGGCGGACACAAAATTCGCTTTGTTTACGTTTGGGCAAACAAACCATTATGACTACATGTAACGAATTCAGAGTTTGTGTTAACCATTGTAATTGTTGCTAGATTTGTTTTTTGCTTTGTTTTGAACCAAAATAGAAAAGTTTTATGTGAACTGGATATGGAGAGCACTATTTCCTGAGTTTTACGATAAATATTTTCTCTAGACCGAGAATATTGGATGGTGGCAGCACATAACAAACTCAAATTACTGATGTTGTTTTTTCTGTCTTCCGTTGTTTATATACGGGAAAATGAAGTTTTAACGCGTAAAATGAATATTAAATTAATATTTTTTAATTAAATCAAATTTGCAAATTTTGAAATTACTTATTTTTTGTTTGAACAAGGCAAACCGGCCAGAATTAAAAATAATGTCTTTAGAACGGTTTATTCTAACATTATGAGAGTTTTTATTTCACTTTTCCAGATTATTTGGCAAGTCATTTTTAAAGAGTCAGTTCTAGCTTTTCGATCGGTGCAAAAGTTTCAACTGCCATCCAAATTTCGCAGAGTTCAACAATTGCGAAAAACAGCCTCCTTCTTCAGGATAAAAAGACATCAACCCCGCCAGTAAAGGCAAAAAAGGTTAATAAATAGTTGCATCGCGCGACCCAGGAAAGAAATAATTTTTTTGTTGTTAGCGGGGTTTATATTTAATTCCTGGGTCACGTGATGCAATTGTTTATTAACAGACGCTTTCTTGCTTTTACTGGCGAGATTGAACTGTCTTGTTATCCTGAACAAAGATACTTTTTTACCTCCGAAACAGATTGACACTTTTCATCGACTGTTTATGGTGCTAAAAAGTATTTTAACTCCAGATTATATTCGACAGTTGTTTAAGCGTTTTTTTTTTATGTTGTTAATTCGTGTTTAAGGATATTTATATTGTGTAAATCTATCAAAATCTGTGAGTTGAATTTTCAACTCCATACCATATTTCCTCCTTTCATATACAGTCTATTGTAGGGTATGTAAAAACTGTAAAATAACGCTTTATACCGGACATTTTATTCTGTCATTGAAAGACAACAATATTAATTATATAATAACCCCAAGAGTAATTCCTATACACGGCATTATGGGCACATCAAAAAAGTATTCTAATTCTTGTGGAAAATAAAAGAGCTTTACTGATAAATGAATTCAATAATTTGCAATTGATTTTTCATGCTTTTTTATACTACACACTAAGATAAAATAGTTTTATCGCACAACTGCTCTATTTTTCCTTTTACTAATATAACTGCTCTCATTTTAGACATTTAAATTTTAAACCGCAATAAAATTCTGTTGGAATTTTTCTTTAAATTTGGTTTCTACAATCTGAACATGCAAACGGTAGATACCAAATTTCTTTCAATTGAAGCTGATTGTATAACGTTGTCATTTTAGACATTTGAATTTTAAGCCGCAATAAAATTCTGTTGGAATTTTTCTTTAAATTTGGTTTCTACAATCTGAACATGCAAACGGTAGATACCAAATTTCTTTCAATTGAAGCTGATTGTATAACGTTGTCATTTTAGACATTTGAATTTTAAGCCGCAATAAAATTCTGTTGGAATTTTTCTTTAAATTTGTTTTCTACAATCTGAACATGCAAACGGTAGATACCAAATTTCTTTCAATTGAAGCTGATTGTATAACGTTGTAATTTTAGACATTTGAATTTTAAGCCGCAATAAAATTCTGTTGGAATTTTTCTTTAAATTTGGTTTCTACAATCTGAACATGCAAACGGTAGATACCAAATTTCTTTCAATTGAAGCTGATTGTATAACGTTGTCATGTTAGACATTTGAATTTTAAGCTGCAATAAAATTCTGTTGGAATTTTTCTTTAAATTTGTTTTCTACAATCTGAACATGCAAACGGTAGATACCAAATTTCTTTCAATTGAAGCTGATTGTATAACGTTGTCATTTTAGACATTTGAATTTTAAGCCGCAATAAAATTCTGTTGGAATTTTTCTTTAAATTTGGTTTCTACAATCTGAACATGCAAACGGTAGATACCAAATTTCTTTCAATTGACGCTGATTGTATAACGTTGTCGACATTCAAAAAATTATTAATGGTATTGCTGTATGTTTGGGGGTTTTTTTCAGTCACTGAGATGACGGTAAAACGATTTTATAGTTGTGGTAAAAATAATGCACAAATAATTATGAAAAATGTTTTCAGTGATGCTTCATTTTAACCTAAATACATGGAAAATAATAAGGGCACTTCGGAGTGATTAGGAAAGAGGGGGTGGTAGAAAACTGTGTTATGAAAATTAAAATACAATAGAAATATTCAAGGGGGGGGGTATCAAAAACTCGAGCGCAACAAGACAAAATGAAAAATAGAACATTTTTTTTCCTTTTTGAATTTACTGCTAAGAGATGGGTCATTAAAATCAGCAAGTTTGCCTTTCTTTGTTGTAGAAAAACTAATGGTAAAACAATTATGAAAAAAAATAGGGGTACTGAAAAGTAGGAGTGTTAAAATTAATGAAGCAAGAAAATCTGAAAATATTGTCCGATTTACCTCATCTTAATCCAAATATAGGAAAACCCAAAAATTCCAAGTTTCTGAATTTTACTGCTACACTAAGGCAAGCGTGTTAAAATCTTATGCTTTTATCTTTCTTTTAGCTGTGGAAAAGTTGATAAAAAAACACGCCTAAGGTAATTATTATATATCAATCCAAAGCTAATACATGAGAAAAGCATAGATTTTTCACGTATATTAAAGAAAGAGATGGCAATAAAACGTATGTGGGATGAAAAGGGAAAAAAATGAAATATTTATATGGTGGAGCATTAAAACTTAATAATTGTAAAAATAGGAAATACCAATTTTTATTTTTACAATAGTTGTAAAGTGTAAAAGCGCCCAGCTTTTTTACTTTCCTTATATACATAATGTATACGGAAAGTATTGTGACGGGGTCGAAAATTCGAATTCAAGTTTTTGACGGGAGAGCACGTTTCAAGCATCCCTGATCACGAATCAAACATTTTTGAAGTGGTGCGTGTGTCAGTGAGTCTGTGGAGACGATAACTGACGAACGAATGGACCGATTCGATCCAAATTTGGTACAAAAATTACAATCCGTAAACATTGGAAGCCTATTGTTTTTATACGCAATCGAATGTTCAGAACCCCCTAAATTTTCGAATAAAATTTTGAAAAAATCGTCAAAAAATCAAAACCACTAATAATACTTTTTATTATCATACCCATTTGGCAGTTGAAATGCATGTTCGTTTCATTTGGCAACTTCATGCACTTTAAATTCTTTTGCTCTTCAAAATTCCAAAAACTCAAATATCTCGAGAACGGTTCATTCTAGAGTCATAGAATCACTTTTCTTCATTTTGATGTTAAAGCTCCACGAATAACAAGTAATGATTTAATATATTTCAGCAATTTTATGCATTTCACATTTTCAAGATCCTTACGGATAATTTCGTAAAAAAACGGTCGGTTATATTTTTCGAATCAGGCTAACATCTAATCAGTATCAAATAACCGTCAAGTGATGTCACTACTAAATTTTAAGAAATTTCATTAAATAGTTTTTCACTACAGTGAGAAACGTATTTCGTTCTCCTAAATTAAAAAAACTGAAATATCTCAAGAATCATCCATCTTAGAGAAATTGGACTGGTTTTATTAGTTTCATCGTCAAAAATTACGCATAAAACTTGATTATAATAGATACATTTGTAGTATTACTTTCCTTATATACATAATGTATAAGGAAAGTATTGTGACGGGGTCGAAAATTCGAATTCGAGTTTTCGACGGGAGAGCACGTTTCAAGCATCCTTCATCACGAATCAAACATTTTTCAAGTGGTGTATGTGTGCCAGTGAGTCTGTGGAGACGATAACTGACGAACGAATGGACCGATTCGAACGAAATTTGGCACAAAAATCATAATCCGTAAACACTGGAAGCCTATTGTTTTTATACGCAATCGAATGTTCAGAACCCCCTTAAATTTTTGAGTGAAATTTTGAAAAATTCGTCGAAAAATTAAAACCGCTAATAAAGTTACATCCGATTTTTAACACTTTACAACAAAGTTGAAAAGTGTTTATGACTTTGTTCATTCTGTCTGTCTGTCTGTCTGTCTGTCTGTCTGTCTGTCCGTTAGCACGATAACTGCCGTAAAAATGAGTTTATCAAAATGAAATTTTAGTATGTTGTTCAGACGGTCTGTAGGACCTATGGGAATATAAATAAATAATATCACCCAATTAGTTTTTTATTGAACCCGGGTTGAAAAAATGAAATACATTGAACCCTATGGGACCTAATTTTTCAAACATTTTTTAAGTAAATTTAAAATTCACGAATTGCTTCGAAATTTTTAGGAAATATTCACATTATCCCATAGAATATATAAAAAAAAATTCAGTAAAATATGTTAAGTAGTTTTTTAATTAAAAAAATTATTTAATATAGGGAAAAAAACAAATTCAATTAAATTCTGACTTTGGGATATCTTCCAGAAAGAAAAGAGAGAGATATTATATAATAAATATCTCTCCATTTGTTTAAATGTTTTGCATATGGGAGTGGCTTCATATTTTAAAATAAATTTGGTAGATAACAATTTTTCATTTTTTTTAAATTTTATATAACTCTTCATGATAAATTTAATTGATGGCATTTTAAATGCACTTTCCTACGTCCTAGAGAGTTAAAATTTGGTACACAGCTTAAATTTGTTGAACATTTTATTCGACAAAAATTTGATGGATCTTTAAATATAGATCATACATTTTTTTCGAAATGGCCTGAAAATAATCCCCGTTCACTTCTATAAATCATTGGTGTAATATTGTTAAAAATTCTGATGTGGACAGCACATGTCTTTCCCTGCAGACTCATATTCGTTCTCTTTATTTATTCAATGATAATTTGAGTTTATCTGCACAACATAAGTATTTTAAATAACATTGAATTTACACGTTAAACTTAAATTTGGTTCTCATTTGATAGCTGGACTTATTGTCAAAGGTGGCGTAGCGAAAACGCGAAAAAACTAGAATATCTCAAGAACGGCTAGTCCTAGAGTAATGGGGTTAGTCTTATTCTTTTTGTTGTCAAAAATCACATATAAAATAGGAATTTAATTGATATAATTGAGCACACGTAGTCTTTTATTTTTATATATAACGATTTTTGCTGGCCATTTCGCAAAAATAGCCCGTTCCTTTTTCCCGAATCGTAGTAGAATAACCTACAAATGATTTATATACAAAAATTTTTTTAATTTGGTATATAAATCACTTGTAGGTTATTGAAATATTATACTCCAAATTTTGTTAAATTTGGTTCATTAGTTTTTAGCTAGAGTGGATAAAGGCAATTTCTGCGGCCATTTCGCAAAGAAGGCAGATTCTTTTATTACGAATCGTACTATAATCTAATGAACATCAGGATTTCCCACAAAAAACATACCTACCAAATTGTATGAAATTCGGTCCATTAGTTTTTCAATTAGAGTGGATGTAATATCCACACAGACACACAGAAACATACACAGATACACCCTTACACAAACAGACGTCTTCCTAAAAGTAGTTTTTTCGTGTTCTAGAAGTCCCAAAACGCGTAAATCCTTTGAAAATTCGAGTTCCGATCTTCGGCACGATTCCAATACTTTGAGTACATACACATACACATATATATTATCTGTGTATCTAAATTCCGTGCCTATGCAATTACAATAGTTGTGATTTTAAATGATCCCTAAACTTTTATTATTTCTTCAAGGAAGCCTAATTTTAACATATGCAGAATGCAAATATCTCAAGCGATTGTAAGATGAATTACATAAGAATTGCTGAATTTTTTTCACACAAAATTATTTAGCTCTGGAGTCTGGAATACAAGTTATATGAATGAAATATTCATTGATTTTGCATAAAGAATCAGATGATTTATATTTCGATACAGTTTTAAATATTTAAGTATAATAAATTACTGTAGTACTGTGATAATGTAAAAGATATTACCACTGAATGAATCACATTTTAGAAATTTTTAAATGAAATTACATTTCAGTTGGAAAGTGTTTCATAATCAATGCTTATGCATGATTGATCTTTCTTGTTTTTATTTTATTTTGTTTTGCAGATACATCAAGTCAAGTAATTTACATCAAAAATTTTGCGATGTTTCTGCAATTTGATTTGAAAAGGAAAGATGAAAACAAATGTGACGGTTATAGGATTAAAGGAATTTTTAAGTGTTCACATATAATGAATAGTATTAGCAGGAAAAAATGCAAATTTCATAATCTTAAATCTTGTTTATCGGTTGCGAACTGTGTATAAGAGTATTCGTCACATATTAAACAATTTACGTTGTTACTTATGAAGGACATACAACGAAAGCGCTTTGGATTTTTTGTAAGTTAATATAAGTAATTGATAGTAATAATAAAGACTTGTACCAAACACTTGTTTGCCTTTGCTATATATTTTAAAATATTCATAATCTTGTTGCACTTGGTATATTGATTAATTATTTTGATCTTCGGAAGCCCAAATAAATTCGTGTTCTTATTTGTCAAAACAAATTTATAAATATTCGTTCAAATATAATGTTTGCAAAAAGCCTATAATAACTATAATCTTTTATATCTCCAGTCACTGACAGCATTACCATTTTAAGAATGAAAATTTTCTTTCACAACGATGGCTCTCCATAGTGGCTACTCCCAAAAGTAGAGATGTGGGTCGGAAAATTTTCCGGAAAGGGGAAAATGTTCAAAAAAAAATTCCCGCTACGTTTTTCCGGAAAATTTTTCCATTTTTATTTTTAATTAATTTGAAAATAGAATGTAATGCTCTTTCCAAACAGTTTTTCTGAAAAGCAAGTAGCTTTACAAGGAGTTTTTAATCCTTGAGTTTTCTAATTTTGAGAAGGAAAATTAAGGAGGGCAGGAGGCAAGTGTGTATATGCACTTTATTTTAAAGAGAAAGAATGGATTACAACCAAAAGGGTACAAGTAACATTTTACTCATTCACAGAAAAATGCAAATAAAGTTTTAAGATGCCTATTCTTTCAGTATTAAGTTCTCCAAACTTTATAAAAATGTTTAAAAAATGGAATGTTTTCGCAAGTTCTGAAGAAAGGAAATGCTTTAATAGCACTTAATGTATGCTTAACTCATCTTGCATATTGTCTCTTCTTATGATACTCGCTCGTTTAATTACAAGCAGGTACTTTTTAAACAATTATTAATATTGTATAAAATATTTCATTTTAAAAGTACTTAGTTACAAGCAGTTTTTTTTTTTCATAAATAAATTTTATATATATATATATATATATATATATATATATATATATATATATATGAGACTTAGCCATTGTAAAAGATAAATCTTTAAGAACTATAATGTCATTTGGCACTAAATTCAGGTTACCTTCATGTAATAATTCTAAACAAGTCAATCAATCTGGACCTTGATAAATTTATTTATGGATTAGCTTCTAAATATGCTCAGCCTTTAGAGGCATTTAATATGTGGAAATTTACTATTTTAAGATCTATTAAAAATACCATTTGTAGTATTAATTTATCTAGATCTATATATAATATGGATAATATAAAGCACTCTGTTAATGATTTACATAGATCTTTTGTTATTACTTATGTAGATAAAGCCTCTAATAATTATGCTATTATTTGTAAAAAATTCTATATTCAATATCTGCTAGATTATTTAAAAAATAATAGTCTATTTAAAATTGATTCACACTCTCTTAATAGTATCAAATTGAAAATTATCAATATGTATAGTGATTTAGATATTAATAATAAATTTTTGACATTTCCATATATTGTGCTTATACCTAAATTTCATAAAAATCCTATTAAATTTAGAACTGTTACTAGTGGTCATAATTCATACTCTACTACTGCTAGTAAATTATTACTAAATTATTTAAATGTACTAAATAGCAATTTACGAGATTCTGGTGATAGCTACATTATTCTAAATAACAGTAAGGAATTAAAAAATAAATTAAAAACGCTTGGTAAAATAATAGGATTTCAAACTTTTGAATTTAAAGATCTATTTAATAATAGCTTTATATAATGCTTATATTACTAATCATTCTAATCTTACTAAATTTACCAATTTTCCTAAGCTTCTCCATTTTGTTCTTTTCAATAATTATATCTTTCAAGGTAATAAATTATACTTACAAGTCTCAGGTGTTCCACAAGGTGGCTGTAGTAGCAGTATGTTAGCTAATTTATACCTATATCAATATGAAAAATTCTTTACTTCAACTGATTATAAAATTTATAGATATGTAGATGATCTGATTTGTCTTGTATTTACTGATAACTATGTCATAGATATAGATTTCTATCCGGATAATTTGGAATTAATACCTAATGAAACTTCTATTAGTAATAATATTTATTATTTGGATTTAAATCTAATTATAGAACCTGCTCATGGGATAGTTACTAAATTATATGATAAAAAAGATTTTTTTAAATTTGATATTAATAAATTATTACCTTTTAATTCCTACAACTCGATTCAATTGTTTAGAAATATTATACTTAATCAACTTTTTAGAATTTATAGATTATCAGATAAAAAATTTCATGCTTTGCACATTAATAACCTCAAAATTACCAGTAAAATGTATCAATATCCTGCATATTTAGTAAATAGTATAGTTAATAAGTTTCGATTAGCCTAAAATTCTCATATTCTCCCCTTATTATCTTATTTTAGCCGTACTTCTTCATTCTCTTGAAATTATATTTTCATCTTTTTATCTTGAAGCTTTAACTGTTGAATAACTCATTTTATTTCATTTTATTGCCTTTGCGCAGTACAGTTTTTATTACTCTCTTTGGCAACAGCAAATCACATCTTTTCATTTTGGCATATGGCAACATTGGTCCAGTCATATTTTGCTCGTCATGGTTGCGCTGAAGAGGTGTGTTTTGAGGTATTTATGTTTCCTTTATTGTTCCAATCTATATGCTTGTCGTCCATATAACACAAGTTTATAGATAAAATCTATCTTGTGTTTCAGAAACAAGCATTTTTGTGTTCATTTCGAAGGGATATATGGACCCGAAGAGAATTTTTTCGAAATGAACTTATCGTAAGCCTAAATCTCCTCCATGTGCAAGCTTTTTTGCTTGATTTTTTTGTTTTCTTATTTGCATTCCTCATTTTTGAAATTTGTTGATTGTCTTTGTCTTTATGACTTGCATTATGCTTTATTATTTCCTCTTTTTGTCTTAATTTCTTTTATTTCTTTGTATTTTGTAGAAAATTTTGGAATAGTGTATTATGAGTTACTACATACATTCTAACTTTGGATTTAATAATTTATATTTATATATATATATATATATATATATATATATTTGTTAAAAATAAATAAATAAATTTTATGTTTGTATATTAAATAATTTATTTTTATATATATAATAAACTAGTAATTTATATTTCATTTTTGCTACTTTTTAAGAAAATGGTAGCATGTTTCCCTTGGATTCTCAGTGGGTATTGGAAGAAATGCAGTATGATATTTAATGTATTTTTTAATTATAATCAGTTTTTATGATTTTTTTTTTAAATATCGCATTTTATAATTTACTTTTTATATCTATAATAAGCAGTAAGTTATTTATGATTCTGATAAGGTTTAACAGTTTTAAACTATTTCTCCTTTCTTTTGTATGTGTATTCATTTATTTTGTGCAATGCTTTAAAATTGGAATTTGTGAAGATAAAAAAAGCATTATTGTAGATGAAATAAAATTTTTCATAAGTTTTTAAAAGCAAACGTATTTAAGGAAAATAATAAATTATAGCTACAAACTGCAGAATACAGATATAAGAAATTTTTATGCATAGAATTTTTTATATATTTCAAGATTTATACATTTTTATATAATATATATTTGACTGTAGCTGTAATATAAGAACAAATACTTTTAAGAAGTTACTGAACATATTATTCTAGCTGAAATATAATATAGAGAATAATTTCAAAATTTTCCATTGCGGAAAATTATCAGGAAAATCCACATCCATACCCAAAAGCATCGTATCGTATAAGTGCATCTATATGGATTTTTATCGGTTCTATATATGCTCTGACTTATGCAGAAGTGGCTCTTAAACACAATCACGTTTTACTTTCGTCAATGAAAGCGAAGAGCAGGATGTGAGTGATGCACGTGATTGACATAGTTAATGAGAGTGGTGTTTATACGCCTTATCCTCATTTATTAAAGAATCCACATAGATGTCATCAGGGGCGTTCTGAGAATCAAAATTTCATACATTATTTTATTGGGTCATTTTGTCATTTTTTTAAAGCCACATTACATTCGTGCATCATATTATCTAATCCAACGTTTTTGTTGTATATACAGGGTGTCCAGTACTATCGGTGGCTAATGGCTATTTCCTCAACCGTTAGTCACAGAGATACACTTCCAATTGCAAAAATGTTTTAAATTTTAAAATCTATTATCTTAGAGACAGTTTAAATCAATAAATGCATTTCTGAAAGAAATACGAAATATAAATTTTCATACAGTCCCCCGGTCCTACCAATTATGTTTAGAAAAAACATTCTCATACAATTTTATGCAAAATAAAAAAAAAATCATCCTTTTACGACCAACATTGACTGATTTATAGCTGTTTAAAGTTGGAGCACTTTTTGTGGTGAAAAATGGTCAATACGTTCCCTGATTGGTTGGTTGCCGGGAAAAATGGTCAATACAGTCCCTGATTATTTGGTTACCTGAAACGCGACATTTTTATGCGTTATGTTTCATAAAGTTTAATGCTTCATAACTCGGTGAATTTTGGTCGTAAAAGGAAGATTATTTTTTTATTCTGCATGAAATTGTATTAGGATGATTTTCCTAAATATAATTGGTAGGACCGGGGGGGACGGTTTAAAAATTTATATTTCGTATTTCTTTCAGAAATGTATTTATTGATTTAAACTGTTTCTAAGATAATATATTTTAAACTTTAAAACATTTTTGCAGTTGGAAGTATATCTCTGTGACTAACGGTTGAGGAAATAGCCATTGGGCACCGATAGCACTGGACACCCTGTATATTATATAATTCTAAATTTACCTTTGTTTTCAGTTTGCATTTAGATATACAACGCTTTGGCTAAGACTTTATTATCAAATTCTAGTTGAACAAATTGAGATCATCATCATATTCATAACCGAAGGCTCCCCAAAATATTGTTTACACGGGAGTACAAAATTCTATGCCAGGACCTGAGGTGAAAATACTGACGTAATAAATTGGCATTTATTATTGAACTTGCTGAAGCAACATGAATAAATTGTCGGATAATCGATTTTTCGGATTATCAATTTTCGAGTTTGTGACATTTTATTGCATTTATTGTTCAGATGGAGCTTTTCGTGAAAGTTCGCCTGGGGCTTCAGAAAACCTCTTGGGAAGCTACTGCATGCCATATGGAACTTTCACTTCTTCGAGGACCGAAAATTCGAATTCGAGTTTTCGACATATACAGATACTAGATTTTAACACATCTCTGCAACTCGAAAGTTTAAGTGTGTGGCGTCTATGCTGAACCAGTCGATTGGGATCTCCAGAAGGTTTTTAAGTTGTATTGGTCTTGCTTTCATTTTAACAAGAAAGATCAATCACGCATAAAGCATTGATTGTAAGACACATTCCAACCGAAATGCAATTTTATTTAAACATCTCTAAAATGCGATACATTCAGTGCTGATAGATTTTTGATTATCACAGTACTACAGTAATTTATAATATTTGAAAACTTAAAACTTCATTGAAAAAAATGAACTTTATTCAAATGGCGTCATCGAAGTATAAATCGTCTGGCTCTCTATAGAAAAGCAATATATATATATTTCATTCACACCCACTTTTATTTCAGACTCCAGAGCTAAATAATTTTGAGTTAAAAAAATTTTAGCAATTCTTACACAACTCATCTTACAATCACTTGTTTACATTCTGCATCCATTAAAATTAGGCTTTGTTGTAGAAATAATCAAAATTCGATGATCATTTAAACTCAAAAATAGTGTAATTGAGTTGGCATAGAATATAAATGCACAGAATTTAAGCAAAAATAAAGCGGTTGTAGGACGAATGCAACACTAAATATAAATGTATAAGAACTTTAAAAATTCACGATTTTTACACTAGAAAAAAAAAAGATGGATGCCATATTTTATTTTGAAGTGAGTCACGTAATATAGGTGTAATTATTATTTTAATTTTTATTTAAAAGAACTACCAAGCATATTTTTCTGAAATTTTTTTAATATATTTTATGGGATACTTTGAATATTTCCTAAAATTTTCGAAGCAATTTGTGAATTTTAACTTTGCCTAAAAAATGAGGTCCCATAGGGTGCAGTATATTTCATTTTTTCAACCCGGGTTCCATCCAAAACTAATTGGGTGATATTATTCATTTACATTCCCATATGTCCCACAAACCGTCTTAACAACATACTAAAATTTCATTTTGATAAAGTCATTCTTACGGCAGTTATCGTGCGAACGGACAGACAGACAGAATGAACAAAGTCATAAACACTTTTCAACTATATTGGAAAGTGTTAAAAATGGTGAGCTTTTTGTTCTTCGTTTGGAGTTAAAATTAAGTTTTTTCTTGAAATGAAATAGCTTAATCATCGCATTGCTAAAGGAACAACAATACTATTCCCCGTGGGGATGCTTAGGTTCTCGCGAGTGAAATTAATTATATTTTGATTAACTTTTCATAATAGGTGGTATTGGAATTTGCGGAAAAGAATCGAAGGTATTTTAGTTATCTAAAATATTTCTTTTGACTTGTTTGAAGAAACATAATTGATTTAATCAAATCAAGTGTAGAATAAGCATTTTAATTTTATGCTATACACCTTTTTTTTTTCATTAACAGACCCTAGCAATTATCGGAAGAGATTAAAACAGAAAGTTGAAATTCCTGTTTTAAAATTTTGTAAATAAAAATTTCGAAATTTTATTTGTTGAATTTTTATTTATAATGCAAAATAAATCAATTATAAATATAATACATCAATCAATAATTATTTTTATAAATTATAATTCAATAAAATTTAATAAAACAAAATTGCCCATAAGATATATTTTTAATGTGCACACTGTTAAAACTGCAGTAATTTTTGTAACTCAGAAGCACTTAAATATAATAAAAGAATCAAATTACAGTAAAACCTCTCAATAAAGGACACCTTGAAAATTGAACAATATGTCCGCTATCCGGAAGTTTCACTTATAATGGGCTCAGTCGCGTACACATTGTAAATATATTAATTACTCTTTTATAAGCAATTTAAATGCAGAACATGCAGTCTTAAATTCATACAATGTAGCATAATACAATTTAATCACTAAGGTATATCATTGACGTTATGTTTACACTCCAATTTGCGGCTACGCCGATAACTTATTTTTAACTGGAAAAAAAAAATCTGAGTTTCTTTCGGTCGCTACAATTTTTGTCGTAATACATTATCTTTCGAAAGAACTATAAAACCATATAAAGATTCCCATTTTGTGAATTTTTTTTTTATCATAAAGAATAAATGGATGTAGTTGTGAGACCAGAAATAGATCTCACATTTGATGAGACACTTTTATGTATAAATTTATGGTGGCCGAAACGGCGGACAAAGCTTGTAGTCTGGCTGGCACCGATTTTTTTCACTCCGTGAACCTAAAGGTCAGAAGACCATAAATTTAGGCGGCCATGACAGAGCGGCTGAGCTGGGCCTTACAAGATGTGGAATGGTGCCATTGGGTAAAGGAGTAACCAATAAGCGCCAAATGGAAGAAGAGGCGGGGTTACCCCCCCCCCCCTCCCTCCCAACGAGGGAACCACAGCCTGTGACCCGAGAACGAGAAGACTCAATTATGGAGATTTGACTTAAGAGCAGACCAGAAAGAGAAATTATGAAGATTTTGACTTAAGAGCAGACCAAAGCAGAATAATGAAGAGTTGACTTAAGAGCATACCAGTAGACAATTATGGAGATTTGACTTAAGAAGGACGTGAGCAGATTTGTGCAACTTGTGCACATATAGCTTGTACAACATGACTTAAAGAATTGTGCAAATGTTCCAAAAATACTGGCTAGATCTATATAATGTGTGAGTGCAATCAGATGTACGAGAAGGAGCCACACACCAAAGAGTTACGGTAGTGCATATAACTGATGCAAGTATTTGATATATGATCAAAGCCCAAGACGAATTGGAAGGTATGTGCTCATTAACAATCACAGATCATAGACACATGATAGTAATTTTAATCTGGTCGCATATGTCCCCTCCGCCTCAATAAATGATGAGAATAATTGTTGTTAAGCATATAATTAATAATAGGAATAATTGGTGTAATTAAATAATTTAGATTTGATGTTGTTAATAAATGTTTTATTGTTAAAGTCTAAATGGTGTGATCAATTTAACATTTTATTAATTAATTATTCCTTTACAGGACTCACACGAAAGGTAAATAATTGGAGGGTTTTATATAGCGGCACAACTAGCAATGTACGATTAAATATTAAATCCACTATGTATGAATTAACGGCCATGTCAATCTTGACGAACGTTCACTAAAATTCTTCTTTTAGTGAACTTTGTTCTAATGTTATTAATTATGTCTTAATTAATTAATTATGTTAATAAATAATAAAAGACAAATAACAATACACGAAAAAATGGAGTAAATTAAAAGTTTTAACTTTAACTTTTTCGGTTGCCACAGTAGTTAGACTCATAAACAAACTAGCCAAATCGAATAAGACCACTTCCTTGCAATTAGTAAATACCAATCCTGCATTTTAAAATATTTTATAATAATATTGTATATCAACACAATGTTAAGACACGTGACATTCATTTGATTTAATATGGCATTGGTTTAGCAGATTTTTCTGGTAGATATGAATTGGTATTTTTCCGAATTCGTCCATTAAATTGATGTAAGCTCATTCTTCCCAGTCTGCAGATAAAATCACGTGTTGCCGTATCAGATATTTACTTTCCATAGATTTACACGTTTAATGTACACTCATAAACACAGATACACTATTTTTGGTTTGTGTGGCTGTTTTTGTAATTTCTGTATACTGCCTCCAAAATCGCTCATCTAATTTTCAAGAAATATAGCATTCAGGTAAAGCATCATTACCAATGTCTGACCAAATTTTGGTGCAAGTCCAAAAAATAGAACTATTCCTTTAGTTTAATAAATGACAGGAAAAATTGAGAAAGGTGAAAGAAAAGGAGGAATAATGATAAAGCGAATCAAATCGCTTTACCTACCATTCTTAAGATATTTATTTATTTTGTTTTCCAACTTGGCATCATTTTAAAATGTACTAAGTCACCAAATGAGAAAGGAAAGTACTGTAAAATTTAAAGTAATGTACACAAGAAAAGACACTATCTGATAAATCTGGAGACCCTCGTGAAAAATTTGGCGCAATGTCGATAACTTGGTGACTTTTAGGAAATATTGGTTATGTTGGCAATAATTCAATATCTCTGAAAATCAGATTTATATTTTATTTGATAACCCTGTTCGTGATATAGGTAAGTTTTGTTAAGGGGGACGTCGTATAAAATGTACTTTTTGTCCGAGAATTTTGGAAGCACAAGAACTTCATACGGCCGAATGAGTGGGAATTTTTTACAGAACTTTATGCATCTTGTTATATCAGGGATTTAAAGGTGAGCGTCAGTAAATCTTCTGCCCTATCCCCGCTTTGTTAACTTTCGCGGCACACGTTTTTAGCCGAAATTCTGTTCAAACATTTGCGAAATATTTTCTGATAGATAAAATGCAATGCTTAAATTATATTAAAACTAAATTTAATACCCAATAAAACATAGAATATATTTTTATTTTAATTCAAAATATTTTTGGTGCTGCCATCTGTTGTCGTAATTTAATTCATACCGACTATTTTTATTTTTAATGAACATTTTTAAATGTCTATTCCTTCTAATACGCTACATATATAATAATGCCACAATCACGGAAACGTACTTGAACTTGAAGACAAAACTGCAGTCCTCAGTGATGTACATTCAGATCCCCTTATCAAATTTATAGAATGAGAAATTACCTTTCCGTGATTGTGACATTATTATATATGGCCTGCTGGTGTATTTAATACTGTATTAGAAGAAATAGATATTTAAAAATGTTCATTAAAAAATAAAAATAATCGGTATGAATTAAATTACGACAACAGATGGCAGCACCAAAAATATTTTTGATTCAAATAAAAAATACATTCTATATTTTATTGGGTATTATATTTAGTTTTAATATAATCTAAGCATTGCATTTTATCTTTCAAAAAATATTTCGCAACTGTTTGAGCAGAATTTCGGCGAAAAATGTGTGCCGCGAAAGTTAATAAAGCTCTAATAGGGCAGAAGATTTACTGACGCTCACCCTTAACATCAAGTTTCATATAGCTATCTATCTGTCTCATGCATTATTTTGTACGACAAACTGAAATCAATTTGTAGACAATAAAGAAAGAAGAAAATGAATTTCAATCTGAAGCGAAAGGATGTGCTAGATTTTGATAAACAGAAAAGTGGTTTTTAAACAGAATTGCAGTTTTACTTTCATCGGAGAAGCGAAGAGCAGGATGCGACTCACGTGGTTAGCATGCTAATGAAAGGCGGCTCTACACATAATATCCGTGATTGCCCAAGAATATTCAGAGAGATGCGGAAGTTTCACTTCTTGGAGGGGAGGAACTGTGCAATTAAAAGTTGCTTAACTGAAATCAACCCAGAAAATTGGGTTTAGATTTGAAGAATGACGTCTGAAGTTGTATTTACTTTGAGCAATATTTGTGGTAATGCTTCAAATATAAAAATGTCTTGAATTTAAAAAGACTAATTTTTAATCCGGATAAAAATTCATTTTTAAATCCGTAATTGAATCCGTTACTTTTTAATCCGGAAATTCAGAAAACGGTGATACAGAGAAGTCGAACATTCGAATTCGAGTTTACTGTGGGTTTATACGGTTTGGGGTATCCCAGAACTTTAATTAAATATTTTTGCGGTATGTTTATCGAGTATAGGTCAGAGAAAGATTCAAATGAAAAAATGAATTCGAAGGAATATGGAACGATTGTAATAATCTGAGAATATTGGAGCTCTGTTTATTTTAAATGGAAACATTCGAACAGGGTGCATGCGGATGCTTAGAAATCGGGAAAGTTCTTGAATTTCAGATTAAAGTACTTGAAAATTCCAATTTTCTTGATTAAATCCTTGAAAGTCCTTAATAAGTGAGGGATGAAAATGTTCTGCAGATCCTCGATATTGTGTTTTTTCGAAGAAATTCTGCTTACCCTGGAAATTTCTCTAGCTGTTCCCCTGTTCCTAAAAATTTCCAAAGCAGCATCGTATTTTTCCAAAAATTTTCTCAATGGCTTCAACAATAACATTAGTTTGATTTTTGTTTTTCCTCCCAGAAACGTATATAACTTCATAATGAGGTGTTGATTGACGTCTTTAAAAAGAATTACATGGTACTTGAAAGTCCTTGAAATTTTTTTAAGTCAGAATGCACTCATCCTGTTCTGAAAGCACCTAAATTTTCGATTTTATTTTAATCATAAAAATGTCATTCCAGTTAATCATGTTAAATAAGCATTTATTTTATATCTAATAAATCACTAGAAAACGAATTTTAGAATGCTATCATAAAACCTTCTCTACATTGATCGCCTTTCGAACAAATTCATCTGATTTAAACAGATTGCATTAGATTTGCTGCTGATATGCGAACTTATTCAAAATTATAATTTGTTCAATCACAAGTCGCATTTATTAACTTATCTTTTATTTTTGTTCTGAACCATTCAGGTGGCACTCAAAAATTTATTATTATACAATTTGCACTTTTTCTACCTATGAAAATATGTTCTGAATAGAACGATTTGAATATTATTCCACAGGATATCCTACACAAAGAGATCTCGATTGAATTGCTTTCATTCTGCCCGATTGCGATCTTTGCCCTCCTACTTTGAGAAAACGTCCTCGTGATTGTCTTATTTCCCTGGAATACATTGCGGTAAATACCGCAGCGATGACCAAAATTCTAAATCGAGCCACTGTTGCTATTTGCATATTTGGGTGCTCAGGGACACGAATCAATAATTATTTGTGTGACGTCTCTGCATTTTCTCGGCTCTCTGCAATATATGATGTTCGGCTATTGAATAATTACGCGTCAATCAGAGATGCAGTTAAATCCCCTCAGACATCTAGAATTTTGCGGCTTCTTCTAACATAATATAAATACTGCAACAGAAATTTTCTGCTTAAGAAATTTCTATAGAATCATGCTCCTTGGCAGTATGATCATATCTGTTCATCTTCCCTAATAGAGAAAATCAAATCCGAGAAGAAAACACTCAAGCACGTGATTGGGGGTCAAACAAACCTCTTCTGTTCAATGGCACAATAATTTAAAGTATTCTTTATAAAACGTGAAAATTATGAATGAACGACCACAGAACATGAAATGTTTTGATGCAATGACTATTTGGATCTAATGTGAAAAGATTAGTTCTGTGATAAAACAAATGTAGGAGTCATTTTGGGAAAACGTCCTTCACCAGCACATACAAACCGCCTGTCTTGCCTCGAAGTTTATATTAAATAAATAGGGGGGGGGGGGGGACAGACTATTGGACTGTCCTGGCAGTCTGGGCATTCTAATGGCATCACATTAATGTTTTCCATAAATCCCCCCCCCCCCCCCTTATGCTTTTATTACTTAGCATGGCCGACCTCGAAATGTTGATCAGAAACATGAATTCAACATGAATTTACAAGTTTCACAAAACTGATAAATGTTGAAACTCATAAACTTGCCTGATAACAAAATGTTTATAAAAGTAAAAATACTCCCAATGCTGGTTTAAAAATACAATCGCAACACAATCACAAAAGAATTGGAACATTTCAAAAATCGTCACACATCCTTTATTAACACTCATTTAGGTTCCTATTCATTACTTGAAAGTTGAAATCCGTTTTCCGTATTAACCGTGTTCTTAATGGCATCTTCCTTTATCAAGGTCGACGTCCTCATGGCTCAGACAAACATCCGAAGAACTTATCTTTCTTAATATGGATGTCTTTGCTTTACAGTCACTTTTTCTTTTCATTCTGTCTTTCTCTCGCAGTTCAAAGCAGTCGATTTAATAGTGGATGACATTAATGTATGACCGACAGGATATTAAAATATATACGGTATAATGTATATGTTTTTTTTTTTCATGGAAGCATAAATATAGATTAGTAAGGTACATCTCCCTTGTGGGATACCAAACTGCTGTTTAAAAAAAGAAGAATCATGCTGTATATAATTTTCATATAGTGTGAAATGAAATATTTTCTTGAACAGTATAGTTAATATTTTAAGGTAATATTATACTGTTAAAATATTTCTAAAATAATTTTAAACATATCATTAATATCTATATTATTAAGCAAGTCTGTAATGCCTGGAGATTGCGCAACCACAAAGTAAGTGGCGCCCTCTCAGTGATAGGGGGGAGGAGAGAGGGAAGCGGCGTACAAGAGACTGAGAGAGAAGAGCAGGAGAAACGGCGTAGGCAGCAACGAGGTTGCTAGGGCGTATTGAGACGTCCTGATGATGTTAAGGTTGAGCGTCAGTAAATCTTCTGCCCTATCCGAGCTTTATTAACTTTCGCGGCACACATTTTTCTCCGAAATTCTGCTCAAACAGTTGCGAAATATTTTTTGAAAGATAAAATGCAATGCTTAGATTATATTAAAACTAAATTTAATACCCAATAAAATATAGAATATATTTTTATTTGAATCAAAAATATTTTTGGTGTTGCCATTTGTTGTCGTAATTTAATTCATACCGATTATTTTTTATTTTTTAATGAACATTTTTAAATACCTATTCCTTCTAATACAGTATTAAATACAACAACAGATCATATATAATAATGCCACAATCACGGAAAGATAATTTCTCATTCTATAAATTTGATAAGGGGATCTGAATGCACATAACTGAGGACTGCAGTTTTGTCTTCAAGTTCCTTTGTCTTCAAGTCTAAGTTCAATTACGTTTCCGTGATTGTGGCATTATTATATATGTTCTGTTGTATTTAATAGCGTATTAGAAGGAATAGACATTTAAAAATGTTCATTAAAAAATAAAAATAGTCGGTATGAATTAAATTACGACAACAGATGGCAGCACCAAAAATATTTTGAATTAAAATAAAAAATATATTTTATGTTTTATAGGGTATTAAATTTAGTTTTAATATAATTTAAGCATTGCATTTTATCTATCAGAAAATATTTCGCAACTGTTTGAACAGAATTTCGGCGAAAAACGTGTGCCGCGAAAGTTAACAAAGCGGGGATAGGGCAGAAGATTTACTGACGCTCACCCTTAAGTTTGCTTGATAATTTGCCATGTAAATATGTACATAGTCGCGCGTAGTTGAGTTGTATAGTAGATATGTTAAATGTCACCGAAGAATAATATATATATATAGAAAGGCAATAGTGGTCAGTTTTATCTGAGCTGTGTGTGCCTCATCCACTACGTTACGACTACACTACAGTAGTCTTTAAAAATGAAAGATATAAATGCTATGGATAGTTTCCTAACTAATTCAAAGCCGCTCTTTACTGTATGACTATTATTCGAAATATCAACTAAATGAAATATTGTATTTAAAATTTTTAATAAAAGTTTACCAGAAACAGTAAAGTAAGAATTATGTCCGCTAGCAATTGTTCGTAAAGTTCCAGGGGATTTATGAGACTTAGGTACTAATACTATATAGGGAAAGTTATAACAACCATTTTTGAAATGGATTGTTTATATTTATCAGAAAATCTATCGGCTAAGGTTTTAAGGTTTGTATTGTGTAAATTAATGCATTTTCACAACTTCTGAACGATTGTTTGTGGTTTAAATGCTTGATGAACAGAATGTTCTTCAATTCCAGTCACATCCACATCTCTCAGCACCCTTCGGAGCCCGAAAAGTGAAACGTCGACTCCGCAGCTACTGTCCATGCGACTACAAAAGGACCGTAAGTGCCAAAATACAATTAAACAGCCCTACCCTACACACTTTTGCTACTACAGATTTAATGATAACTGGGAAAAAAGTTTGCTCAATATATAGATTTTACCAAAAAAAATGCTAACTTCGTTACCGCTGAAATTCGATTATTTTTCTCTCTCTCCGGCGTTGTCCGCTACTTAAATTATACACTTACAGAATCGCCTCTTCGCACCGCCTCAATTTCTGCGCTCCGCAACCGTGGAAAGCAACATTGAAATTAAATAGACGTGACGCAATCGAAGACGTGAGCAAGCATGCACAGAAAGTCCACCGGCTACCCCCCAAAAAAAGGCCTCTCTTAAGCGGAGTCGAAAATCTCAATTATTATGCGTTTGCTTAAAAAGTCACAAAAAATAAAATAATGAAGTAACTAAGAAAAAAAATTTTAATGTGAAGATATGAATATATACACACAACTTTTTGATAAACTATAGAATGGCTCTAGTCTTCCTTTTTTCAGAATAAGTATCAGATAACCTAAAAAATGCAAATGTTGATGTATTTAAAAAAATAAATGTGAAAGACTTGTCCTACGGATTCGCTTCAAATATCGTTGGCAAGAACTTCTTCGATCTCTCTGATGATGTCAAAATGAAGACTCTGTGAATATTTTCTGTTGCTAAGGAACCGATTTGTGTGAAAATCTTTCAAAATCGTGTTAGAATTTAAAATAACTAAAGAGCTAATTCGAATTAAAATACACTCTCCTAAGCGCATCGAATAAAGTTATCCAGTTCTTCAAACTGAAACTCGTATTCTGAGAATATATAACGAAATCTAGAGGATAGGTCTCTAGTCACCTGATTGTTTGCTGCTTTGAGTATAAACATTTATAAACTAGTATAAGGGTCATTTTCTCTTAACGAGCTTTTTCATCTTTCTTATTACTATATATATTTTTTTTTTCTACTTTTTAACCTTTTTTTCTGCATTATATTTCAACATGGGTGCTTTAAACTAAAAAAAAATGCAGTAGCAACGATCATTTTGGGGAAATTAAATAGAAAATGCAAATTTTTATTTCCAAGACAAGTAATTACAGCATGACAGGGGAATGACATTTAACATAAGCAATTTATATATATATATATATATATATATATATTTGATTAGAAAGATGAAAAATTTGTTTTGCTTTAATTGCAATCTTATATTTAGAACCAACTTCTTATTTGTTTTATCTTCTAAAATGAAAATCCAGTTTTCAAATGTAATTAACCTGTTCTAATGTCATTTCCTTGTCTACCAAGAAGACAGGCGAATGACAAATCATGTGATTTTATTTTCAGAGCATATGAGTTTTATTTGCATTTAAGCCTAACTTGGTGTTCAGTTTGCCACGCTAACTAGGTATACATATATGTTAAAATAAATTATTTTATTTTTATTCTGAGAATAATTAAAGGCAGGTGAATGATAGGAATAAAAATATTTAACCAAAATTGTTCAACTTTATAATATTTCCCTGCACAGAATGATAGCTAGAACATAGTCAAACTCTTGAAATGGTGAATAACGACTTTAGTGAAAAAGAATACTTTAATTATATTTTATTGTCATCTATGTACAGAAAGAGGTGTTAAAATTTAACAACAGGTGA
The DNA here is from genome assembly GCA_951213105.1 of Amaurobius ferox. Lineage (NCBI taxonomy): Eukaryota > Metazoa > Arthropoda > Arachnida > Araneae > Amaurobiidae > Amaurobius > Amaurobius ferox. The sequence goes on from OX578136.1 coordinate 103,142,685, forward strand.
ATGACAAAAAACTAGGGTACAGTTATAAAAACTTCATTTAAAATATTGCTCTAATGCATAGTGGATTTTTTATTACTGTTTGTATTTTAAATTGTCTAATAAAACATCAAATTAAAAGTAAACTGGAAAATGAAGGCTTGTAAATGAAGTTGTGATTTCATTATTTGGCTGTTGGGACATACAGGGGAATGACATTCAACAGAAAAAAACTAAATTTTTAAATATTAAAAATATAAATTGTTTCTTTAGCTAATGGGCGATAAGTATGAACTACAATATAGTAAAACTGATCAATGTCCAAAATCAGTCCAAAATCATGCAAACTTTTATTAAAACACCTGGAACATGTAAGACGCCCGTTTACAGAAAATGACCCATAAGCATTTATTTTAAATATTATATTTTTTTATGCAATTTTTGTGGTAAATATTCCTGGGGTTATTTTCATATCTTTTTTAATATGATTAGTTGTGCTCAACTGACATCTCTTTCTTCGCAGTTCCCATACAATGTGGACGTAGATATGCCAGAAACGCTCGTATCGTTGGAGGAAGTGACAGTTATGACGGAGAATTTCCATGGGCGGTAAGTTTCAATAAAATGCTTTTCTGCTTTATACTATTGTATTTTAATAAGTTTGTGTAAAATAATGTGTTCATAACAACTAACTGCTTCCGAAATGTCAAAAACATCCAGTCTAATATTTTAATAGCTTATAAAGAACTCTTTTCTCAGTAGGAAAACGAACCACCAATTTCCAACAGGCCAGGGGATGCTCTATCCATTGAGCTACTGGGACTTTCCTCATACACTCAAAGAAGATCCTATTGTCCTTCAGGTTTAACTTCGGTATTCATTCGGTTCGGATTCGAGATTTTAATACTAACATATGTTTTAGGATATCCTGAACACGTTTTAACTATTTTTGGAGTGATGTCCGTCTGTCTGTCAGTCTGTGGTCGATTTCTTGTGTACACAGTAGCTGTCACATATATTAATGGATTTTCACGAAACTTCATATCCAGCTTTGTTATTGAAAAATCTAAAATTAGATCCGAAAATTTCGGAATTTATTCGAAATTTTATATTTTTAACATAGCTGCATAGGACATGTTGCGAAAAATTGCCGCGATACGATTTTTGAGTTCGTGACGTCATTAGGGTGCAAGTTCCCCCCCCCCCCCTCGGGTACATTTTCAAGTATGGTATAAGTCGAAAGATTTTTTTAAGGCCATTAAAGGGAAGGGTAACATGCTATAATTGTAATCGTTGTTCATACTATAATTGTAATCGTTCTATAAAGAAATGGTGCTTTTTAACATTCTTTCTCAAAAATCCCAAATTTTAGTGCTACTTAAAAAAAATTCCACTGTTTAGCTTTATTTCAAAAAAAAAAAATCTAGACTTTTAGAGTGCTCTTTCTTGAAAATTTTAAGTTTTAACGCTCTGTCTCAAACATAAAGTATTGTGCTCTTTCATAAAATTCTCGAATTTTAACGTTTTTTCATAAAATCCATGAATTTTGGCACTTTGAAAATAACAAAATTTAGCTATAAAAAAATAAAAACTTATAAAAATTCCGAGAATACCAAATCTTTCTATTATTTAGATAACTTTGATGTTCAATAAACACATAAAACACACAAAATATTAAGCAATGTAATTATGTATGAAATATTGTACAACACAGCTCATATTTAGCCCGTTTAGTTTTTTTTTACTTAAAATGTTGTTACTTAATCTTAACTTTCATTTTATTGCAGTGCTTTACTTAATAAAATGCAACATTGCTGCTTCCAACTTCTGCGCCTTTGGCAATATGACTAATACTCCCCATTTCATATTTACTCAGGACCGATTTTTGTCAACTGTTTCAAAATTATATTATTGTTTTAATCAGATAAAATGTGTAAATATTTTCTTTCCTGAAATTTTCAGAATGCTGATTCCCTTACTACAAACTGCTACAAAAAGGTTTTATTTCTATAAAGTGACATACAATATGCAAATTTTCTTGCTACAAATTAAAAATTCTCTGCTCCAAATTTTCCAAACTCCCACAAAATGGAATTTTTGCTGCTTCGAAAGCACTGTATGATTGTGTTATAGGTCTTTAACGGTTTTGCAGGATTTTATTTTTTTCCCATCTTAATAACTGTCTTCATTCAAAAGTGATAATTAGTTCATAGAAAACCTTATAGATGGCAGCACCATAAATTGATGAAAATTATTCACAAAAGTAACAGATGGCAGCACCACAAATCATTTTAAATAACTAACAAAACCGATAGATGGCAGCACCATAAAATTAGTTATAATATTAGACATGAGGATTAAATTCGCTGTATCTAAGAATATATCCCTAAAATCTTCTTATTTTTACACACATTCTTTTTTTTGTAACGAGATATATTTTTAATAGAGTCTTAAAATTAAATTATTTTTGAAACGCAACTATAAACAAGGAATTGTTAAAGAATTTAAAGCATTTGAAAATATTGTAGATACTTATTGTTCATTTATTTATCTGCAACAAAAAGAATTTGATTAAGTTGCTTCGTTTTTTCCCATCTAGTTGCATTTAATCATGATAATGTCCATCGTTCGAGTGACATATCAGACCTCTCTTTCATTTACTAGACAGTTAGTTATATTGAATCTGTATTTGATCCATATTGCTAAACAATCCTTATCACCGTACCAGACCACCCCTTACCTCATTCGATCCTCGACAACTGTTCCTCAAACGTCGGTCTTTGGACTGATACGAAAGCATGAAATTGTAAAATAAGACTAGATGTTTTATTTCAATTACTGGTTTAAGGACCGGATGAAGACAGACTTCTTGAGGTCCTTAACTCTGACCAATTGGGAGCCTCCTAACTCTGATATTTAACTTTATTTCTAAAAAAAGAAATACCTACATAGAATTCTAGTACAGTGGTGTGATTTAAAATTTACATTTCTTGAAGGACGCATAAAAAAAGCAAGGGCTGATTAGGCGAGTGCCCCAATCTGGTCTGTTTTTGTCCCCCCCCCCCCCCTCCCCCTATGACACATGACATATTTTATGTCCTCATAATATTTCATTTTTATTGAGCCACGATTATTCTATTAATTTTATACAATCTAATGTGGTCAGCACATGACTTTCCTTACAGACTCAAATTTATTTTCTCTTCCTCTCTTTTATAAGTCATAAAATTGAGTTTAATAGCACAAAATAACACGGATAATTATTCGAAATTACATTGAATTCGCAGTTCTACTTCAATTTCCCTCTTCATTTTGCGACTGTGCGTATATTTTCAAAGGCGACGTGAAAAATATACGAAATATCTAAAATCTCGAAAACGGTTAATTCTAGATTTATGGGATTGGTCTTATTCGTTTCGACGTCGAAAATTACGGATAGAATAAGCATTTAATTGATACATTTGAGCACACGTAGTTTCTTATTTTGGATTTTCAATTTTTGCGTGCCATTTCGCAAAAAAAAAAAAAAAAGGTATGTTCCTTTTATACCGAATCGTACCAAATTATATCAGCACCATAGTAACCCATAAGTGACTTATCAGCCAAATTTTGTGAAAATTGGTCAGTTAGTTTTTCAACTAGAGTGAATGTACATTGCACAAACGTCACGCTAACATAGTTTTTCGGGTTCTAGAGTGTTCGAAACGTGTAGATCCGTCGAAAACTCAAGTTGCGATTTTCAACACGATTCCAATACTTTCCCTGTACATTATCATGTATGATAGGGAAAGTAATACATTCATTATACACTTTACGATTATGACAGTGCTTTAGTCCATTATTTTAATGTGTGCAAAGTCAATAAATTTCTATACTTTTACATTTCGCACAGTAGAGAAGTAACAGTTACTGGAACTCAGTGATACAGTGACAAATAACTGGCTACTACTCAATTTTAAACACTGCTAAACTGGCTAATTCTTAATTACAACGCAAACAAAGTAGTACAGCAAAAGTACGTGAATATTTTAAAATCGGACAAACTTCTTCTAATTACAATTTGAGTTTAAACACATTCATTCCATATTTTGTGTGTCCTTATTCGCATTTATGATCGTTTCTGGTACAAAAAAAAAACGGGGGGGGGGGCAGCTGACCCCTTTTTGGGGGGAAATAAGGGGGCGGTATTTTTCTGTCAATTCAAGGAGAAAATGTCAATTACAAAAATGTTAGAGCGTTGCAATATTAGTACAAAGCATTTTTTTTTTCAGCAGCAAAGTATGAAAGGGAACCCTTAAACTTAGTATATACAATCAACCTCCACGCAATAACCGAACATCTAAACAATGCGAAAGAATGAATGAAATTGGCATTATTATACTCGAAATTTAAAAGGTCCACCTTCGTCAGTAATGCATGCTTGCACACGTGCAATGAGATGCTTCCATATGTTTTCCAATATCTCTACGTCTAACGTCTACACTCTTACTGGCGGATTAATAGCATCGTATCTTTTGAAATAATTATTTAGATAATTAGTGTTGATAATTCTACTCCCATTGCGCCAAACTGCTCCCAAACAGAGCTTTTTTGCTAAATTTGCATCTTCCTGCTCCAAAAATTAGTTTAGGAATCATAGTCGTCACTACAAAGATAATTTTTGCACTTAAAATAAAATTAATAAATACATATTTGCCTTTTTATGATCAAAATAATTTCCAAATTGCCGACCAAAATTTAAATTTTAAATAGTTATATTAAATACAATAAATTAACCTTAAGTAATTACATATATTTTTTTTCCCTTACATATTTTACATCTATAGTATTTTATATTGAAAAGAAATAGAATTCAGCATATAAAACAAGATTGTAGTTTTCAAACTTTCCAATGAGTTACTCCCAAACCTTTTGTACCTGCTCCCAATAAGGATTTTATCAGCTCCCAATAGATGCTCCAAATCCTTATCCTATAATTAACATCCCTGTAATTATTTTGCAGCTTTTGCTGTAGAACAAAAATGTGTAGAACTAACTTTTCAACACTTTACAACTTTGCAATTAAGGGTGAGCGTCAGTAAATCTTTTGCCCTATCCGTGCTTTGTTAACTTTCGCAGAACACGTTTTTCGCCCGAAATTCTGCTCAAACAGTTGCGAAATATTTTCTGAAAGATAAAATGCAATGCTTAGATTATATTAAAACTAAATTTAATACTCAATAAAATATAGAATACATCTTTTATTGTAATCCAAAATATTATTGGTGCTGCCATCTGTTGTAATTTAATTCATACCGACTATTTTTATTTTTTAATGAACATTTTTAAATGTCTATTCCTTCTAATACGGTATTAAATACAACAGATCATATATAATAATGCTACAATTACAATCACGATAAGGTAATTGAACTTGGACTTGAAGACAAAGGAACTTGAAGACAAAGCTGCAGTACTAAGTTATGTACATTCAGATCCCCTTATCAAATTTATAGAATGAAAAATTACCTTTCCGTGACTGTGGCATTATTATATATGATCTGTTGTTGTATTTAATACTATATTAGAAGGAATAGACATTTAAAAATATTTATTCAAAAATAAAAATAGTCGGTATGAATTAAATTGCGACAACAGATGGCAGCACTAAAAATATTTCGGATTAAAATAAAAAATATATTCCATGTTTTATTGAGTATGAAATTTAGTTTTAATATAATTTAAGCATTGCATTTTATTTTTCAGAAAATATTTCGCAACTGTTTGAGAAGAATTTCGGCGAAATATGTGTTCTGCGAAAGTTAACAAAGTGCAGATAGGACAGAAGATTCACTGATGCTCACCCTGAACTCCTCCCCCCCCCCCCCTAGCTCTACTTGCCTAAAACATGGAGTGAACCTATTGTCTCCATCGAGAAGTAATTAGAATAAAATTAAGATTCTGATAAGAACTCTTTGGGTGTCTCATTGTGTAGCGGCATAGAAATCTCCTTAAACCTGCATAAAAAATTATGGTAATCCTAACACTCTTCGAGTTATTGACTTGGCCAATGGCTTTCCTTGACACCTCATACGATTGCGTAATTCAATTTGCATTATAGTGCATTAACATTAATCCATACATATATTTTTAAATCCATCTCCATCCTCCTGACAGACTATAGACACACATGATAAACAATAAACACAGTAAACTTGTTCATTTTCCATTTTGAATAAAAAAATGTTTTGATTAATTAAACTTTTCTTTTTCATTTTAAAATTGATGTGCTTGTATTTGAGGGTATTCAGAAATAGTAGCTACAATATGCAATTAACATTTTTAAGGGCCCTTAATGTACATAAAAATTTCCAAAGATACTTCTTAAAACCGAAAATTTAACGAAGATAACATAGTATATTACAAAATTACTTATCTGTATATAAATGAGTTTACTAAATCTCAATAGGCTTTTAGCATATATCAATTTAAACAATCATATCAAATTTCATTACAAACTCACAATTTGTTCAAGAGATATATATCATCTCCTCTACAGACTCATGAACGTCATTGAAAGAATGCTTGCACCTTATTGAGAAATGCTCAAATTGTGTAAAAAACTGAATGTCGAATTTTTGCATCATCCTCAATTTCCCTTTAGATTACAATGTATTGCAGAGGGAAGAATGATCTTAATATACCCTCAATGCTTAATAATTAGTTCTTTAGCAATATAGTTCATAGAAAAGAGAAGTAATTTAAGGATTGGTAACTGAAGCTAGGCTAACATGATTTACTGACCCACAAGTGGGGACATTACTGCGGGTGTACCTCATAGGCACTATAAATTTTATAATCAATTGTTGTAGATTCCTCTCCGCCCTTGTCCCTTCAAACCTAACAATATAGTTCGCAAGTTTACATGACTTAAGTTCGTACCTCGCCAAAGGCGCTAGAAAAGAAAAGATATAACTTCCACCTAGCATTCTCAAACATTGACACAATTGTTGTATAACACTTATTGAGCTTTACGCAAGAATCCATTAATTTTGTCAAACAGGAAACTGTCCTGGGTTACACAGTATTGTGATGTGGGGACAGACTGGCTGGAAATCGGGGGAGGGGGGGGGGGGGGAGTCTGCCTTCTGGAGACCGGCTTGGCTTTCTTATAGAAAAACCATTCAGTTGAAATTAAAGTGACTGGTATCAGTTGAAATTATAGTGACTGGAAGTTATAGTGACTGGTATTCTAGGCGCTGTATTTGAAATTTAAAGTAGTGAGTAAAATTTCTGAAATATCTAAAAATGCGACACAAATTACTGCAATCATAGAAGACTTAATCAATTACTCATTTCATTAAAAGTACTCACAATCCATTCAGTTATTTGATAATTGTAAAAATATTTGACAATTTTAATTATTTTTCTTCGTGTGAAATAAAAATAAACGAGCAATATCTGAAGAACGGAACAGGTTGTCGTTCTGTAAGTTATGTTATTCATTTCTAAATAAATAAAAAGTACATATCGAATGGATATTTCATGATTTGAAAATTCATACCAAATTTTTTTCTAATTATACTCAATTTGTTCGAGAGATATAGCCCTCCATGCGGGGAGAAAAAGTCCCAATATCTTGAAAATGGTTCTTGATAATTTCTAAAAAATGATATTCCTTTATTTCACAACTAAAAGTATTTGGAAAGCACTCATCTAATAAGAGAGAGTTTATTTTCATTTTTTTTTTTTTTTCATTTTAGATTGAAAATGTGAAAATGCTTTTAAATCAACCGTTTATGTTGTTAAACTATTTAAAACTAATTAAAACTAACTATTAAAAACCGTTTATGTTGTTAAAGTATCCATTTTTTTGCTGGTTCTTATTAGTAATTAAGCTTTTATATCGTTTTTTCGACTTTTGAAATAAAAAAATGTTTGAAATTTTGATATCTTGTCCTCGGTCCATTCACTCCGAAAATTTAATAAATCTCTGTCGTAAAAATGATCATGCTAAATTTCTCTCAAATTTATCAACTTATTCGAGAAATATCGTGCCTATAGGCACACACAAACATCATTGACAAAATTATTGGCTCGTTTTCAGGGATGCTCGAAATATGTAGATTCATCAAAAACTCATTTCTCGAATGAGGAAATAAAGTCTGGAATTTCCCCCCAGAATTGGCAGCTCAGCAAAATGAAAATACCTTGAAGCTTAAGCCGGGGGGGGGGGGGGGTCCTCTGATTTTTTTTTTTTTTCTTTACACTACTTTCCCTTCGTACCGTGTATGGTAAAGGAAGTAAAAAATAATACATATTATGGAGAAATTTGAAAAAAGAAAAGGAGAAAAATAATTTCGAAAGCTAAAGAGTTATTAAATAAAGTGAACAGGTATCGGCATAAAATGTTAAATTTAAAAACATTTTAATTATGAAAAATTAAAAAAAAAAATCATAAAATAGAATGTGCTGTTTAGTGTTAATAGACGTTATTACAACATTTTGCATTTAAAAAAATATTCTTCTTTAGTCTACGGTTAGGGATCAAGGAGAAATTTAATAATATACAAGGAGTATGTAATAATATACACATATTTTCAATTTTAAATATAAATAACTTTAAAAAAAAACTCGTGTTTCAGCGGGGAATAGAACCACCGATCTTCAGTTAACCAGACAAAGTTCAATCCATTGAGCTAATGAGACGGTTATCGTTCTTTCTATAGTTTAATTGGACTCTGCGTCTTCAATAATGTAATTACTTTTAAAAATTAATTTGCCCCGCTATCTAAGTAGAAAATAGTTCCAAAAAATTCGGAATTAAAATGGGATCCTAAATAACTTTTAATATTTCAGGTGTCCGTGAGGTTGGTCACTACTCACTATTGCGGAGGAACTATTATCAACAAATTCTGGGTCCTAACAGCTGCACACTGTGTTAAAAGGTAAGAACTGTTCGATACAATTTTATACGAACATTGGGCCCTTTTACTTTCTTATGCTACAGAGGATTAGCACGAACATCCGCTGTCGTTCGGAATTTAAAATGGCAAACCTCTGAATAACATTATACCAGAACATACAACAAATTACTGAAAACCAAACAACATTTTAACAATACGCTGGTAAAGAACAAAAATATATAAACTCGCTATGCAAGAGCATAATACGCTCTAGATAAGTACCTAAACTCGCCTTCGCCCGTTAAGTCACCATAATGCGTCTTTGGGTGCATTAGCCGCTGCGTCACGCCCACTATGCGCATGAAATGCGCCATAAGTGCCTAACACGCTTTTGCCGGCTAAGCGCCTTTGATAGGCTAATACGCCTTTGATACGCGCAACAGTTGCGCGTGTGTGATACGTCCTAAATAAGTACACAGCGCTCAAATAATCCGAGTACGCAACCAACATTAGCTTAAACTAAGAATATAATCTTTAAAGCTAACCTCTAGTATAATTAAAAGTTGAGTTATGATCACATTAGTGAAATGCCTGAAATTGTGGAGGGGGGATATGATAGTTTAAAAATAGTCTCGGGGGAAAGGGTCTGTAACCCATTTAATTTATTTATTGGGCAAATGGGGAATGCTAAACTTGCATAAAATGAACACTATATTTTTAATAATTAATGCAAATATTTGCAATCACAAAAAGGAATAATAGTACCTTTAGCGAGGAAAGTAAATTTAAAGCTAAGTTCGGACATAATTATCGCCTAAATATTAAACAAAGTATATTAAATTGAAACAAAAAAAAAATGGCTGAACTTCCTATCTGTTGACATAGCAAACGCCGCGCAGTTGGAAGGGATTAAAATCACCTACTGGCCTTGTTTTAAAGAGTAAGAACGTAAGGTAATACAAGGGAATTATTTACGTGGCTGGAGTGTTGTAGATGGTGGCAACTGAATGTAATCCAGGAAGCATGGGTTCAGTTTATAGTTTGGTCGATTGAGTTTTTCTTGTGAAAATAAATCTAATGTTCTACAACACATTCTTTGCTTGATAATGATTTCTTTTATTTATCGTTTAATGCCACTTTTAACATTTTATCCATCCTCTTTATAGGTACGGTGCCCGCTATTTCCGCATCCGGCCAGGAGGTAAAGATGTTCATTTGGACAAAAGTCTTGCCGATTGGGACATTTATGTCGAAGATATATCCGTTCATCCAGAATTCGGCCAGCCCCGGCGTTATAGCAACGACCTGGCCCTGCTGAAGCTGAAGGGCCCCATTACGTTCGGTGACTTAGCCCAACCCATATGCCTGCCCAAGACTCCGGACGAAGACTATGAAGGACGAAACGCGACTGTAGTAGGATGGGGGTGGCTGAACGAAGTAGATAAAGGTAAAACAATCTTGTAATTCTTATAAAAGCCGCATAATACTGCCCGCTGAATCATTTGAGTTTGAAATCGAAATGCTAAATGATGGCAGAAGATTTTCGAATGTCGGCAATGGGACATAAAACTGAATATGAAAATGTCATGTGGGCAGCAAATAACTTTCCCTGTAGATTCAACTTCATTTTCTATTTCTTTAAAAATATGCATTTGAATTTTATCGTGCAAAATAACACATGAAATTTATACAAATTTAATATTACATCAAATGTGCCTTTCTGAAATGAAAAAATCTGATGTGGGCAACACATGACTTTCCTTATATAATGCAATGGATTTACTAGTTTTACAATAAAAAATAATGTATAAGATCAACGGCGCTGTGTTTTTATCGTTGAATTGTACATTGGACAATTTTCAGGATGACAACATGTACATATACTATTTCAAAATATTCAATTAACTTATACTTCGCGCAACTCTAAACAATCATCAATATTGATAGCATTCACAATAAGCGATATAGTCAATATATTAAAATACTTTAATAATTACTTCATCATCTAGGCGTCATTTTCATTGATTTAGCGTCATTTTTATCAATTTGGCGAGAGTTTCGCTAATTTGGCAACATTTGAAAAGTTGCCAAGTTGGTGCAATTCGCCGAAATCTCGCCAAGCGTTATGGACGGAGAAATAAGTTATTCTTGTAGCAGATAACTGACTATTAGCGTCCAAATATAAAAGTATTACTTAAGGCATCTTTTCTCATGAATGGAACTAGCTAGATCCACGAAAATGATGTGACCCAATTTATCGCATGATATTACTTATGAAAAGGGAACATATTTCACAATAGGTAATATTTTTTTTAATTTGATATGTTTTTTTGATAATTCTTTTGAAAAATGTACAATATCTCGAGAACGGTTCATGCTAGCTTTCTAAAATTTATTTTAATCGTTTTCTACTGAAAAATTACATAAACAATGACTATTTACGTAACTTTATGAAAAGATTTAATTTTTTGATGATTTTTTCAAAATTTCACTCGAAGATTTAGGGGGTTTCTGAACTTTCGATTGCGTATAAAAGGAATAGGCTTCCAGTTTTCATGAATTATAATTTTTGTACCAAATTTCGTTCGAATATGTCCATTCGTTTGTCAGTTATCGTCTCCACAGACTCACTGACACACACACAGACACACACATACTTTTACACACGCACATATACCCGGCCGTCCAAATAGATGCTCAAGTCCTTGTTGACGAGCCGGACGGTCTGGGTCTTCAACACACACATATACTCTCACACACACACACACACATACTTTTACACACACACATATACTTTCACACTCACACACATACATTCACACACACTCACACACATACTTTCACATGCACACACACACACACACACACACACACACACACACACATACTTTCACATGCACACACACACACACACACACACACATACTTTCACATGCACACACACACACACACACACAGACATCGTGTCAAAAACGTCTGATTCGTGTTCAGGGATGCTTGAAACGTGTTCTCCCGTCGGAAACCTGCATTCGAATTTTCGACCCCGTCACAATATTTTCCTTATACATTATATGCATATAAGGAAAGTAAAAATAGTGGATTTCTGTATAATGTCCAAATATTTTGTATAATGTTCTTCTCTATAATGTACAAAACTTGGAAATCCGTTGAAAACAATTTTTCGACCCCCAATACCATGTAGTGTGTTTAAAAAGATTGTTCAACTAAATATCGCTTTAACGATAGCTTGACGTCGTAGACTCATGGTTTCAATTTAAGAAATGCTTTAATTCAGGTAAACTATCATTGTATAGAAATTTTGATCATGTGACATCATTTAGTAAAAAAATCTGATGTGGCAACACATGACTTTCCTTATAAAATACAATGAATTTACTACTTTCACAGTAAAAAAAAGCTGATGTGTGCTGCACATAACTTTCCTTGCAGACTTATATACACATTATCTTTATTTTAATTAAATTTAAATCACTATTAATTCAATTTTCGTTCGCATTTGGTAACTGGACTCATTTTCAATGGTGACGTAGAGAAAAAACTAAAATATCTCGAGAACGGCTAGTCCTAGCGTAATGGGGTTGGTCTTATTCTTTTCTTCGTTAAAAATTACGTACAAAACAAGCATTTAATGGATATATTTCAGCATACGTAGTTTTTTATTTAAATTTTGTCGATTTTTGCAGGCCATTTTGCAGAAACAGGCAGGTTATTTTTTACCGAATCGTAACAAAACCAAAATCTAATCAGCACCAGAGTGACCCACAAGCGACTTAATTACCAAATTTTGTGAAATTTGGTTCATTAGTTTTTTAGCTAGAGTGGATAAAATCTTATGCGGGCCATTTCGCAAAAAGAGGAGGGTACTTTTATCCCGAATCGTACCCAAAACTAATCAGCACCAGATTCGCCTAAAAGAGACTTACCAAATTTCATGAAATTCGGTCAATTAGTTTTTTAGTTAGAGTGGATACAAAATCTGCACAGACAGACGGACACACAGACACACACACAGACGTCACGCTAAAAAATGGTTTTTTCGTATTCTAGATGTCTCGAAACGTGTAGATCCGTCGAAAACTCGAGTTGCGATTTTCGGCATGATTCCAATACTTTCCCTATACCTTACCATGTATTGGTTACCATGTAAAAGTACCATGTAAAAGTATACCTTACCATGTAAAAGTTATTTTTTTTCGAAGCATACCAAAATCTAATCAGCACCAGGGGGACCCACAAGTGACTTACCTACCAAATTTTATGAAATTCGGTCAATTTGTTTTTTAGTTAGAGTGGATACAATATCTGTACAGGCAGATACACAGACGTCACGCTAAAAATGGTTTTTTCGTATTCTAGAGGTCTTGAAACGTGTAGATCCGTCGAAAACTCGAGTTGCGATTTTCGACATGATTCCAATACTTTCCCTATACATTACCATGTATTGCAGGGAAAGTAATAGGTTTTTCTTATAGTAGATACTTATATTCTTTCCAAGATATTGAATTTTCGACAATTAGTCGTCATTTTCATTGATTTAGCGTCATTTTTATCCATTTGGCGAGATTTTCTTTAATTTGGCAACATTTAAAAAAGTCACCAAGTTGGCGACATTCCACCAACTAAGTCGCCAAAATCTCGCCAAGCGTTATGGACGGAGAAATAAATTGTTCTTATAGCAGATAAATGACTATTGGCGTTCAAATACAAAAGTATTACTAAGTATCTTTTCTCATGAATGGAACGAGCTAGATCCACGACAATGATGTCACCGAATTTATCGCATGATATTACATATGAAAAGTGAGCATGTTTCTCAACAGTTAATATTATTTTTTAATTTATGGGATTTTTTGATAAATTTATTTGAAAAATGTGCAATATCTCGAAAACGATTTATGCTTGCATTGTAAAGGTTTACGTCAATCGTTTTCTAAGGAAAAATTACATAAGAAATGTCTGTTTGCGTAACTTTATTAAAGGTTTCGATTTTTTGATGATTTTTTCAAAATTTCACGCGAAAATTTAGGGGGGTTCAGAACAACAGTTGTGTTTTAAAGTAATAGGCTTCCAGTATTCACGAATTGTGATTTTTGTACCAAATTTCATTCGAATCGGTCCATTCGTTCGTGAGATATCGTCTCCACAGACTCACTGACACACACACACACACACACAGACATCACTTCAAAAATGTTCGATTCGTGATCAGGGATGCTTTAAACGTGCTCTCTCGTCGAAAACTCGAATTTGAATTTTCGACCCCGTCACAATACTTTCCTTATACATTATGTAAATAAGGAAAGTAAAAATTACATATTGTAACTTTTTATACGGGCCCCCTAGAAAAAATTCCTACTTATGAAAATATTTTGCATAACCCAATTAGTCAAAAAAATGTTTCACTATGTCATGCAATAAAAATTACCCTAGCTATCTTACCAATTAAGATTTTTGAAGAATATTTGAGGACTATATAAATAAATAGATACGTATGTAAGATTGTGGAAATGTTCCCTAAAAGAATTTAATTTTTGTGTGACTTCTGAGATCTGTGATTTCTCAGTTTCTTTTGATCAGGTCAAAGGGTTAAATTCCTGCAATACACCATCTGTAGATTATACAGTAAAAACTTCTTAACTTCGACTTTCAAAGTTCTTAAATATTTGTCCAACTTAGGTATCCAGGCAGTAGAAGTACTTATTAATGCTAAACATAAATATAATAATTAAAAAAAATCTGATGTTGTCAACACATGACTCTCCTTATATAATGCAATGAATTTACTACTTTTACAGTAAAAAAAAGAATATAGTGGATACTTATATTCTTTCCAAGATATTGAATTTTCGACAATTTGTCGTCATTGTCATAGATTTAGCGTCATTTTTATCCAGATGGCGAGATTTTCGTTAATTTGGCGACATTTAAAAAAGTCGCCAAGTTGGCGCCATTCCGCCAAATTCGTCGCCAAAAGCTCGCCAAGTGTTATGGACGAAGAAATAAGTTATTCTTATAGCAGATAAATGATTATTGGCGTTCATATACAAAAGCTTTACTCAAAGTATTTTTCTCATAAATGGAACGACCTAGATTCACGAGAATGATGTCACCCAATTTATCGCATGATATTACATATGAAGAGCGAACATGTTTCTCAACAGTTAATATATTTTTTAATTTATAGGATTTTTTGATAAATTTATTTGAAAAATGTGCAATATCTCGAGAACAGTTCATGCTAGCGTTCTAAATTTTATGTCCATCGTTTTCTAAGGAAAAATAGCACAAGAAATGTCTATTTGCGTAACTTTATTAAAGGTTTTGATTTTTTAATGATCTTTTCAAAATTTCACTCGAAAATTTAGGGGGGGTTCTGGACATTCGATTACGTTTAAGAACAATAGGCTTCCAGTATTCACGGATTGTGATTTTTGTACCAAATTTCATTCGAATCGCTCCATTTGTTCGTGAGATATCGTCTCCACAGACTCACTAACACACACACACACACATACTTTCACACACACATACACAGACATCACCTCAAATATGTTTGATTCGTGATCAGGGATGCTTGAAACGTGCTCTCCCGTCGAAAACTCGAATTCGAATTATTGACCCCGTCACAATACTTTCCTTATACATTATGTATATAAGGAAAGCAATAAATAAAATTGATTTTTTTTTCTCGAAAACCGGTAGAGGTAAAGAGCTTTAGTGACTTTGGTAAACTACTTCTATTACTTTTTGACAATGGCATTGGAACATTTCTAAATACCTTATTTGTATTATATGATTTTTGAATTATAAATCCTAATTATCCACTTAATTCGTTAATCAATGTGATATATATAGTATATGTTTGAAAAATGCATTTTTGATTACTTTCCCTGTAATACATTGAAATGTATAGAGAAAGTATTGGAATCATGCCGAAAATCGCAACTTGAGTTTTCGACGGATCTACGCGTTTCGAGACCTCTAGAATACGAAAAAACTATTTTTAGAGTGACGTCTGTATGTGTGTCTGTGTGTCTGTCTGTGCAGATTTTGTATCCACTCTAACTAAAAAACTAATTGACCGAATTTCATAAAATTTGGTAGGTAAGTCACTTGTAGGCGAGTCTGGTGCTGATCAGTTTTGGGTAAGATTCGGGATAAAAGAGCTCGCCTATTTTTGCGAAATGGCCCGCAAAAGCCTGTATCCACTCTAGCTAAAAACCTGATGGATCAAATTTCACAAAATTCGGTAGATAAATCCCTTGTAGGTTACCCTGGTGCTGATTAGATTTTGGCACGATTCGAAAAAAAATAATCTGCCTTTTTTTTGCAAAATGACCCTCAAGAGGCATAGAAATCTAAAATAAAGAACTGCGTATGCTCAAATATATCCATGAAATGCTTGTTTAATACGTAATGTTTAACGAAGAAAAGAATAAGACCAACCCCATTAAACTAGGACTAGCCGTTCTCGAGATATTTTAGTTTTTTCGTATTTTCTCTACGCCACCTTTGAAATTAAGTCTAGTTAACAAATGAGAACGAAAATTGAATTAAAAGTGAATTAAATTTAACTAAAATAAAGAGAACGTGGATATAAGTCTGCAAGGAAAGTCATGTGCTGCCCACATTAGATTTTTTTTGTTTTCATTAACGCTGAAAAATATTGGAAATGTGCCAGATAAGCCAGTCATACAGTAGAAAATGTCTATATATATATATATATATATATATATGTATGTATGTATATATATATATAAATATAAATAGTGTAAAAAGAATTTTAGATTTGAAAAAAGAAGGAAGGCTTAGCGAGAAGCTTACTTAATGGCGGTAAGGGGTTGTGACCTTACACCCCAGTTGTCAACAAGCTTGTCATAAATGCCGCGGCATCGCACTCCTGGACGCCAGCCCTGGCTGAAGCCAACCCCCGGAGTGACAATAACAATTATCATAAGACCGTTAAATAAGAAAAGTCCAATGGTAATATGAAGACCATCACTGGATGAGCAACTAGTCCTTTAGACCACAATGACCTGTATATAACTTCGTGTTATCGTTCTGCGGTCCTGTTATTCATATTATGCGAACCTTCATCTGCTAAACGATAACACGAAGTTATATACAGGTCATTGTGGTCTAAAGGACTAGTTGCTCATCCAGTGATGGTCTTCATATTACCATTGGACTTTTCTTACTTAACGGTCTTGTGATAATTGTTATTGTCACTCCGGGGGTTGGCTTCAGCCAGGGCTGGCGTCCAGGAGTGTGATGCCGCGGCATTTATGACAAGCTTGTTGACAACTGGGGTGTAAGGTCACAACCCCTTACCGCCATTGAGTAAGCTTCTCGCTAAGCCTTCCTTCTTTTTTTAATTCTAAAATTCTTTTTATACTATTTATATTTATATCGTGTATAGTATTTGTAGCTGCTTTGCGCATATATGCTATAACACTTCAATATCTTTAATAACTTCCATTTTACATCTTATATATTATATATATAAATATATATATATATAATGTACATGTGTGTGTGTGTGTGTATTAATTTTGTTTCGATTTTCATTCACAGGCAAATCCAAGCTTCTTCAGAAAGTTCAAGTTCCTGTCATGAACAACACAATATGCGCCAAGTGGTATTCTGAAGCCTACAATGGTTACGTCCAGATACAAGACTATCAGATTTGCGCCGGATATAAAGAAGGTGGTAAAGATTCATGCCAGGTGGGTATGAAACCGTTCATTTCTCATTTTAAAAGTCCCAAAAACGAGTTTCGAAAACACATGAAAACGCATATATAAATTTCAATTTTACATATTTAAAATTTTATTATAGCGAAATTTCTCAAGTGCTTTGGTTCTTAATAAATTTTAATATATTGAAATGTGTTGCTGCTGCAGCAGACATGAACAACATTTTTATCGACAAGCCATACGACCATTTTGATCCCTTGTCAGACCAGGTATAATATTTATGTAATATTGAAAATATATGTACACTCTAATCTTTATTTTACAAGTATCCATATAACGAACCTTTTTCTAATGGAATTCGTAAGTCTATAAAATACATTGGGCGCGGTAGCCCACTGGTTAGCGCGCGGGAATTGCACTCGGTAGTCGGTAGACCCGGGTTCGATTCCCTCCGCTGCCAAAAAACTGCCGCCCTGTTCACGCGGAGTACGATCACGTTAAACATGTGGGTCCGGAAGTCCTCAAGGGTGAGGAACTAAACCTGTAAACCGAGAGGTAAGCCAGGTCCGCACTGCTGTCTCCAAGTCTATGAAATACATGGAAGATTATGGTCAACATTCAGTTCTCAATCCCAAAGTAACAATTTTTCCCGATTTAAAGAATAAAATTGGCGGTTTCTTTCATTTCATTAATTCAAATATATCTCTATTCAATATAAATTAAGCAGCAAAAGGCATAATATTTCAATATAAAGTAGCAAGGTTTATAGATACTACAAACTATATACTATATAGTCGACTATATACTATTGATATTGTAAAGTAGCAGAGTTTATAGTATCTATAAACCTTGATAAAGTAGTAGGAATTTTCCAATGGAAAATTAACAAATATATAAATTTTTTGTAAATGTATTGAGAGAACGACTGAGCAATGTACTTATGTCGGTTTTATGAATACAATTTAGTCTTTAATTAAATTGTCAACTGTCTGTATTGATTTTATGGTATATGAAACCATAAAAGTAAAAATTTCAAATAAAAAGACTCTTTGATGGTATTTTGATTCATAATTATAATAATACTGGCAGAAATATAATAATCTGAACTTTGTAAGTGCCCGCCAAAATCCTAATAACTCGTTTCTGTGTGCAATAAATACATTTTGGGGTCCTTAAAATGCCCTTATATTTTTGCTTTTTATATCAAAGAGCGGAAATCTTCTACATGTATAAATTTCAAATGGAAAATTTAAACTAAATGGAAAAGTCAGGGAAATTTTAAATTGAATACTAAAGTTGGGGAATTTTACAATGTCTGTTTATATTTTCATCATGGTCTGGATCAGTGGCATGTACAATTTTTTTTTTCTAGATAGCCAGTAACAACTAGAAATATTAGTTTAAAAATCCTCCCTATATTCCCTATGTCTGCAAGGTAACTAATAACAAGGTATAATCTGCACTGAATATGCGCTGGTGAACTGCTGTTAAAAAAATTGTAAAATTTTTGCTAAATATGCTTAATTGGTTCTCCAAAATACAAATGTAAAATGATGCTAAAAATAGTAGGACCTTTAGATAGCTATAACTATGCAAACAAGTGGGGATAAAAATTAAATTTGCTTTTTTTACAATTTTCGTAACTCAATCCCATTTATTACGAATTCAAAAAAAAAAAACTTAATGCAATTTTTTTGTGCAACAGAATGCTATTTTTTTTCCCATTGTATTGGTATATTCACTGTTTTTTTTTTATTATTATTATTATTATTATAAACGGAATTATAATGACGTGTTATTTGATTTTACGGTTTTGAAATTTTCATCGATAATGAATTATTAACGGAATTATAATGATGGTGTGTTATTTGATTTTACGGTTTTAAAATTTCAATCGATAAGGAATTATAATGGGCGATATTATTTGATTTTACGATTTTGAAATTTCCATCGATAACGAATTATAAACGGAATTACAATGACGGTGTGTTATTTGATTTTACGGTTTTGAAATTTTCATCGATAATGAATTATTAGCGGAATTATAATAATAATGTGCTATTTGATGTTATGGTTTTAAAATTTCCATCGATAAGGAATTATAATGAATACGTGGTATTTGGTTTTACGATTTTGAAATTTCCATCGATAAAGAATTATAAACGGAATTACAATGACGGTGTGTTATTTGATTTTACGGTTTTGAAATTTTCATCGATAATGAATTATTAGCGGAATTATAATAATAATGTGTTATTTGATGTTATGGTTTTAAAATTTTCATCGATAAGGATGTATAATGAATACGTGGTATTTGGTTTTACGGATTTGAAATTTCCATCGATAAAGGATTATAAACGGAATTATAACGAAGGTGCGTTATTTGATTTTACGATTTTGAAATTTCCATCGATAAGGAATTAATAGTGACTGTGTGTTTTTGATTTTACGGTTTTGAAACTTCCTTCGACAGGGCAAATTTCACGTAATGCGTAGTTTATTAGAAATTGTTCTGAAAATGTCAGAGAAGATTTAATTTTGCCAGATACCCTGTTAAACTAATAATTCAAGAAAATATCACATGTTCCTTTATTCTCTCTATAGGGCGACAGCGGCGGACCTCTAGTGACGCAGGATAAAGACCGCTTTACCCTCATCGGAGTGGTATCTGCAGGAGTGGGCTGTGCCCGGAAGCACCTACCTGGCATATATTCACGAGTCTCCATCTTCGTCGATTGGATCAACGAAGTGACCGGGGGACTGCACGAGACGTAAAGCAACGGACTCGCCGATTCTCAGTTTTGGTGAAATCTGAAACGTTTAAAATGAAGTTGTGTATATGAACACAACATCTGGAAGGAAAAACGCAAGTTGAGATTTTTTTTAGGTTGTGAATAACGTATTTTATTTCATACTAACAGGTACTGACAACTTTGAGCTGTTTCGATTCGCACTGTATCTTAATAATATGAGTTTGAGTGCTACTATTCAGAAAAGGGTACGACTATATTATTCATGGACACTCTTTAAAGTATTAACAAAAAGGAAACACTTTAATTCCAGTCAATAAATGTGAATTTTCGGATTTGACCTAGCAATGAAATGATTGATTTAAATATACATGAAATCAGTAGTGTGTTGTATATTTTGATATTTTAAGCATATGCCAATGTCGGGCCATTGTGAAATTGTTTCTATCATGTGGTGACATTTTTCAACAGAAACATTGGTCTGTTTAGTATATCTATACTTAAAATGGCCCTTGATAAAGTCCTAATTTATAGATATGCTATTTTTTCTTTCAATATTTCTCTAATATAAATTTCATTTTATACATTTTGTATATTTATAGATAGAATGTCAAACTTTAATTTTTGGAATCATTTTAGTTAGAATACTTTAAAATCTCCCTTTCAAATTTGACTTTTATGATTAGTGTTCTGACGTTGGAAATTTATTTCTAGAATCATATTAATATTAATATGTAAATGCAATATTTTTCATTGTAAAGAATTTAATTCTATTGTGATATGCGGTTTTTTTTTTCATTTACAACTTTGTAATTTTAATGATGTACATAAAACCAAAACATGTGTGAAATTTTGCATTTGAATAGATAAATTATTAGGACCTGAATCTAAATAAAACTTAATTTCTAATATGTTAAAAAAAAAATGGTATTTAGCATACCAGAAAATTTTCTGGTATGATTAAAAGAAATTACTATAATAGAAGATTTTCATCTTTCCTTTCTGTATTACCATATTATTCTGTATTACCATTATTTCTTTCTGTATTGCCATATTGGCATTAAAAAATTTCACATAACTCAAAGTTTATAAAGTAGATGCCAATCACTTTAGTGGGGATAACACTGATCGGAATCTAGAAATTTTTGTGTGATATGATTAAGAAAAATATGGTTTAATTGATTTCATATTTTCTATTACAGTTTTTTTTTATCTGGCAGCATTGTCTGCAACAAGTATTTTTTTTTTAATTTCTACGAGTAAAAAAATTATAAATTATATACTTTTCTATTCATAACCTTATATGAGCTTTAACTTAGACTTTCATAAAGCGGTTCCTAATAAATGCAACTGAACATTTGGTGTTGCATTGGAGGATTTCAAATGTTATGATACTACATCATCAATCAAATATGGATGTATTTTTAATACAAAAATACAAATCAAAATGTTTCATATTTTCTATTACATTTTTTTTTCAATTTGACAACCATGTCTGTAACAAGTATATATATATTTTTAATTTTCATGAGTAAAATATAATAAAGCAATACTTTTCTATTCATAACCTTAAATGAGCTTTAACTTAGACTTTCGTAAAACGGTTCCTAATGAATGCAACTGGAAGTTTGGTGTTGCATTGGTGGATCTCAAATGTTGTGATACTACATCATCAATCAAATATGGATGTATTTTTTAATACAAAAATACAAATCAAAATGTTTCATAGTATTGTCCAAAAAATGTGTATGCTTACGTGTATATTGCCTTATATGTATTTTCTAAAAGTGTTTATCGCAGTTTATTGTAAGCAGGTTGTTTCCATTTGTCTGATTTGATATGAAATTTCTATTTAAGACTGACATTGAAGATAAAATTTTTGAAAAAGAAAAAAAAACTTTATGCCAGTATTTTTAATATTCATGTGTATTCTTTTGCATTCTGTGTAGATTTGTATGTTTAACAATGTATATTTTAACAGCAGAGTTAAACCCATGCAGCAAGACATCCAATTAAAGTTCTTCGGATGTACACACAACTTTATTTATTTATTTACTATTACACAAGTTATTTTCTGTACAATATCTTTTCCCGATCAATTTAGTATTTTAGTTTAAGACCATGAACCTATGTTTATTCATTTTTCCTCCTGTGGCATTGGTACAAGAAAATTTAGTCGATGTTTAAACAACTGCTGTTCAACTTCAAGCAAAAGACCAAATTTTTATTAAAATCCTTTGTGCATCAATTTTTTATCCTAAAGAAAATAATGATTATAAAATATCATATTTCAATAAATTCGGGTTTTCTATTAAGTAAAGTGTTTTATTCAAATTAATAATAATCTACACTAGTTAATTTGACAAAAAATTGGACTAATTTAATTTCAATAAGATATATTAAGTGCACAGACTACACGGCCATAATAAAAATCCTACACGAGCGGCCAGTTTTAAACTGAATTTTCACTTCAACCATCCCTATTTTAAAATAAAAAATCTGATGTGGGCAACACATGACGTTCCTTATATAATGCAATGAATTTGCTATTTTTACAGTAAAAAAATTGGTTTTTCTTATAAAAGATACTTATATTCTTTCCAAGATATTGAATTTTCGGCAATTAGTCGTCATTTTCATTGATTTAACGTCAATTTTATCCATTTGGCGAAATTTTATTTAATTTGGCAACATTTAAAAAAGTCACCAAGTTGACGGCATTCCACCAAATAAGTCATCAAAATCTCGCCAAGCGTTATGGACGGAGAAATAAGTTTTTCTTATAGAAGATAAATGACTATTGGCGTTCAAATACAGAAGTATTACTCAAAAAAAATTTTCTCATGAATGGAACGTGCTAGATCCACGATAATGATGTCATCAACTTTATCGCATGATATTACATATGAAAAGTGAACATATTTCACAATAGTTAATATTTTTTTTTTAATTTATGGGATTTTTTGATAAATTTATTTGAAAAATGTGCAATATCTCGAAAACGGTTTATGCTTGCATTGTAAGGTTTTACGTCAATCGTTTTCTAAGGAAAAATTACATAAGAAATGTCTGTTTGCGTAACTTTATTAAAGGTTTTGATTTTTTGATGATTTTTTCAAAATTTCACTCAAAAATTCAGGGGGGTTCTGAACAACAGTTGTGTTTTAAAGTAATAGGCTTCCAGTATTCACGAAATGTGATTTTTGTACAAAATTTCATTTGAATCGCTCCATTCGTTCGTGAGATATCGTCTCCACAGACTCACTGACACACACACACACACACACACACATACTTTCACACACACACACACAGACATCACCTCAAAAATGTTTGATTCGTGATCAGGAATGCTTGAAACGTGCTCTCCCGTCGAAAACTCGAATTCGAATTTTCGACCCCGTCACAATACTTTCCTTATACATTATTGTATATAAGGAAAGTAATAAGATTTTACTGAATATCTCTTTAAAATATCCTGCGTTCTACAGTATACAATATATTACTTTTCTTATATACATAATGTATAAGGAAAGTATTGTGACGGGGTCGAAAATTCGAAATCGAGTTTTCGACGGGAGAGCACGTTTCAAGCATCCCTGATCGCGAATCCAACATTTTTGAAGTGATGTCTGTGTGTGTGTGTGTGTGTGTGTCAGTGAGTCTGTGGAGACGATAACTGACGAACGAATAGACCGATTCGAACCAAATTTGGTACAAAAATCACAATCCGTAAACACTGGAAGCCTGTTGTTTTATACGTAATCGAATGTTCAGAACCCCCCTAAATTTTCGAATAAAATTTTGAAAAAATCGTCAAAAAATCAAAACCACTAATAAAGTTACGCAAATAGACATTTCTTATGTAATTTTTCATTAGAAAACGATTGACATAAATTTTAGAACGCTAACATGAACCGTTCTCGAGACATTGCACATTTTTCAAAAAAATTATTAAAAAGTCATATAAAATGAAAAAAAATATATTTCCTATTGAGAAACATGTTCACTTTTCATATGTAATACCATGCGACAAATTGGATAACATCATTCTCGTGGATCTATCTCGTTTCATTCATGAAAAAAGATACTTTGAGTAATACTTTTGTATTTGAACGCCAATAGTCATTTATCTGCTGTAAGAACAACTTATTTCTTCGTCCATAACGCTTGGCGAGATTTTGGCGACGGATTTGGCGACTTTTTGAAATGTTGCCAAATTAACAAAAATCTCGCCAAATGGATAAAAATGACGCTAAATCAATGAAAATGACGACTAATTGTCGAAAATTCAATATCTTGGAAAGAATATTAATATCTACTATAAGAAAAACTTATTTTTTTACTGTAAAAGTAGTAAATTCATTACATTATATAAGAAAAGTCATGTGTTACTCACATCAGATTTTTTTTTCAATATAACCTTGTTTTCCTGCTAAACCTTAGGTAAACCTGATTCTTTAATATTATCTTTTTATAATTCGAAAACCCAAAAAGGATTATTTATCAAACATATCTTGCTTCAAGTACAGCAACAGTATTGATGAATTTTTTCCACCGTTGTTAAGAGTTCATCCGCACCAAAAAGTTGAATACGCTAAAGGCAAGAGGACTTCTGTACTACATTTTGGTCTTTCGACACAAATTTGTCTTGCTGTCAGTGCAACATTCAGCCCTCATCAGCTATAACAAAACCAAAATCATTCAACAGATAACATAATTTCAATGCATTTTTAGTGTTTGAGAATTTTCATGCGTGTTTTTTATTTATTTTACTTTTTGTCAGCCCTAACATTTCTCGTGTGCTCGTCCTGGCTCTGTAAGACTTCATTGAAATGTCTTGTGCTGCAAGGTATATTCGAATTGGTGTATATTTTGTGTAATGTTTTGTATACCCTGATGCACATGCAATGTCTTGTATATTTTTGAATAAAGATTTTCAGAAAAAACATAATACCGTATGACTTAAACGCAAGGGCTTATATGATGTAATCTTCCTATGTGTTTACTTCATTCAACACCATTAAGATTCTTTGGTCTTTATGATAATGCTATAGGGATAAAAAAAAATTGTTACTTTGTCGGATTGAACTTGGATCCATTTTATTTGCACCTCGTTTTTTAATTTAAAAATCTGATCATTTATTCTCTTCAACTCTCATCAGTCATTAAACATCTTTGGAATCCCCAAGTTCACTTCTCTTCCTAATTTTTTTTAAATAAAACAAAATATCTTGTGCTTGTACACCAACATTTCAGAGAGGAAGAAATACATTGAGCTGCAACACTCATTGCATTTTAAACGTTACAGCTTTCTTTCCATTGGAAAAATTTAACAGATTAAAATATTGAAACTATAACCATGTCGGTCGTGCATACCGTCTAAGTAGATACTTAGACGGTATGCACGATAACCATGACCGACATATAGCGTTAGAAAGGGGGTATTAGACTAATTTTTACTTTCCTTATATACATAATGTATAAGGAAAGTATTGTGACGGGGTCGAAAATTCGAATTCGAGTTTTCGACGGGAGAGCACGTTTCAAGCATCCCTGATCACGAATCAAACATTTTTGAAGTGATGTCTGTGTGTGTGTGTGTCAGTGAGTCTGTGGAGACGATAACTGACGAACGAATGGACCGATTCGAACCAAATTTGGTACAAAAATCACAATCCGTAAACACTGGAAGCCTATTGTTTTTATATGTAATCGAATGCCCAGAACCCCCCTAAATTTTCGAATGAAATTTTGAAAAAATCGTCAAAAAATCAAAACCGCTAATAAAGTTACGCAAATAAACATTTGTTATGTAATTTTTCATTAGAAAACGATTGGCATAAATTTTAGAACGCTACCATGAACCATTCTCGAGATACTGTACATTTTTCAAAAAAATTATGAAAAAGTCACATAAAAAAAAAAATTCCTATTGAGAAACATGTTCACTTTTCATATGTAATACCATGCGATAAATTGAGTGGCATCATTCTCGTGGATCTAGCTCGTCCATTCATGAAAAAATATACTTTGAATAATACTTTTGTATTTGAACGCCAATAGTCATTTATCTGCTGTAAGAATAACTTTTTTCTTAGTGCATAACGCTTGGCGAGATTTTGGCGACGAATTTGGCGGAATGTCGCCAACTTGGCGACTTTTTTGAAATGTTGCCAAATTAATGAAAATCTCGCCAAATGGATAAAAATGATGCTAAATCACTGAAAATGACGACTAATTGTCGAAAATTCAATATCTTGGAAAGAATATTAGTATCTTCTATAAGAAAAACCTATTTTTTTACTGTAAAAGTAGTAAATTCATTACATTATATAAGGAAAGTCATGTGTTGCCCACATCAGATTTTTAAAGATGGGACTTTAAATTTTTTAGGTGAATGGTATGCTTAGAAACTTTTAAAGGACTGGAAACACATGTTAAAGGGGTATGAAGTGAATTCATAATTAACACTTAACAGTGAAATCGCGAACTAGAGTAGTATTTTAAGGATGGGAACTTTACATTTTTTAAGTAAGGGATTTCTACTAACTTCTACAGAGGGCTGAAGCGACTGCTGAGGCTGTATGTGTGATACCCATGACTGACATATATAGCTTTAGAAAGGAGTATTAGACTGTGGCGATTTGGCGTCGCCGGGCCCCGAACCAGGGACCTGATGCATGGTAGACCGACATTATAATCACCGAGCAAAAGCTAGCTCCTCCTCTGTTCTTATAATTCGGATTTGGCTCGTGTGGCATCTTTGATAGATGTCTTTGTTGCCGCACACTCCCCTCGCTGATGAGGAGGCCGAGAGGCGTGTCGCCTCGGCGTGACGTCAGGGCCGGGAGGCGTGTTGCCTCGGCGTGACGGGCAGTTGTGGTCAACCAGGAAGGGAGTGTCAAGGCTTCTGACTCCTGTGGTGCTGCCATCTCGTGCTGAGAGGCGAAGTCGTTGGAGAAGGTTGCGTTTTTCAAACGTCCAGTCATCATTGTGGCGATTGAGCGTCGCCGGGCCCCGAACGTCACCTCCGAAAGCAGAGGCCGGAGCACTAATTTTTGACGTCTTGGCTTGTAGGCCCACTGCGAGTAGGTCTTCCAGATCGCGATCGAAGCTTTTGCTATTTGTTTCCCTTTTAATTCTCTGTTCGATGTAAAGGAATCATAATTTATCAGTAAATCAAATAATATTCATGAAATTTGGAAGTATTTTCGATAATGTTCATTAAAATGGGTGATTTAAAATCTTAATATTGCTGTACATTTCCTTAAAATAAAATATTTATAATGACTCATTCACTGTAGGAGCAAAGATGAAAGGATTCCATTCAGTTAGTGTTTTAATAAAAGTTTGAAAAAGAACCCGGTATATTTATTACTTAATCAGGCATTTTATTTGAATAATTCTTCAGTACATTCAGCTAAAGTATGCGTGCTTACAGATAAAGTATGCAGAAACTAAAATGATTACTGAATACTATATCTTTAAATATCATAAGACAATCATTAAAAAGAAACTCAGAATTTAACTTTTAATATGCTTACGTGTTTATTTATTTTTATTTCATTTTATTTTATTCATTTTTTGTTGTTGTTATAAATTGTAAAATGATTTAGAATTAAGATAAAATACTAGTTGAATGTCATTCATTAACCTATGCACTATAAATTGTAGAAGTTCAGGTTTTCTAATATAGCACATCTTATATTCCCTTTTTTACTACCAGACATTAACAAATTGTAAACAATTTTGCTTAATTATAGAGTTTGAAATACCTCAGGGGCTTTGAAAATTTAATAAAGCTGTATAATAAAACTTTTTGGTATTAATATTACATTTCCATTGAAGTGAAAATGTAAGAAAGATTAAATTAGCTTTGTATTATTAAAATAACATTAACTATAATATAATGAAATATACAATGGTAACTTGAAATTGTAAGTTAGTTACTTTGCTTTTTTCCAAGTTATTTTAACAATTTTCAATAACATAATTAATAACTCGCTACATAAAAAATAAAATGTGCCCAACCTAAACACAAATGACTTCCTAACCTATTCTTCTAAAATTTCAGCATGCCATAACAAATAATAAAAAATATATGTGCAATATATTAAGATACTATATCTTTTATATGCAATTACTTACTTATCAAACAGTTAAAATATGTTATTTGATGTGTGAAATATTCCATTTTACATTATTTTACTTTCATAACTTTAGTGTAGCATTTTTATTGCTACGATTTCTTACTATTGACAATATCTTAAAAAGAGAATGACATTTTTTTATCTATATAAATAAAATTGAAAATACATGTATCTGTCTGTGTGTTTATCTATCTCATCATCACGGTAGAACTGCTGCATCGAATTTCATGAACATTCTGTGGGTAGCTTTGAAATAGCCCTACTTAAAATTTAGTCCATGTTTCGAGTTTCTAGGACCAGGGATTGTCGAGATATGAATAAAAATCCCACAATTAAACCTTCCATAAAAATAGAATTATGCAGATGATATATTTTCCACAAATTTATTAAGAAAATTATATCATGATGCTTAGCAACGCAATTAAATCAAATGTGTTTATTAGGCAGACGATTATTAAATTTTTTAAGATTTAAATAATAAAGAAATCAATATAAAACAAAATTTTATAACCATTTTTATACAATTTTAGCGCTTTTTTAACACTTTACAACAAAGTTGAAAAGTGTTTATGACTTTGTTCATTCTGTCTGTCTGTCTGTCTGTCTGTCTGTCTGTCTGTCCGTTAGCACGATAACTGCCGTAAAAATGACTTAATCAAAATGAAATTTTAGTATGTTGTTCAGACGGTCCGTAGGACCTATGGGAATATAAATGAATAATATCACACAATTAGTTTTGGATTGAACCCGGGTTGAAAAAATGAAATACATTGAGCCCTATGGGACCTAATTTTTCTAACATTTTTTAAGCGGATTTAAAATTCACAAATTGCTTCGAAAATTTTAGGTAATAGTCAAATTGTTCCATAAAATGTATAAAAAAAAATTCAGCTAAATATATTCAGTAGTTTTTTAAATAAAAATTAAAATAATAATTACACATCTTATATGAAACGATCACGTGACCATGATATGAAACGATCACATGACCCACTTCAAAATGAGATATGGCATCCATCTTGTTTCAAATTCGTGATTTTTTAAAGTTCTTTTTAATTCATATTGAGTGTTGTATCCATCCTAAAACTGCTTTATTTCTGCTTAAATTCTGTGCATCTACATACTAAAACAACACAATGACAATATATTTGAGTTTAAATTCTCATTCAAATTTGATTATTTCTACAATTAAGCCTATTTTTCTCCTATGTAAAATGTAAACAGCAAAATATGTAGAATGAGTTGTATTAGAATTACTGTATTTCTTTAACACAAAATAATTCAGTCCATGGAGTCTGCATGGCTGATATGAATGAAATATTAATTGATTTTATAAACAGAAGGACGATATTTTTCGATGAAGTTTTAAGCATAAAGTTTATGAATTGTAGCTCCATGGTCTTAATGTTTAAATAAAATAAATTATTATAGTATTGTGATGAATGAAATGGAGAAAGTTATGAATGAAATCCTGCTTTTATAGAGAGATCCAGGCGTGTTATTTTTTCTATGACGTCATTTGAATTAATTTCAGTTGTTTTCGATGAAGTTTTCAAATATAATAAATTATCGTAGTATTATGATAGATTTAAAAATATTACCGTGGAATGTATTGCATTTTAGAGATATTTAAACCAGGCAATTTATATTTCAATGCCGTCTTTTGAATGAAGTTCATTTTTTTCAATGAAGGTCTAAGTTTTCAAATATAATAAATCAATGTAGTATCGTGATAAGTTTTAAAATATTACCGAGGAAGGTATTGCATTTTCGACTTTTTAAAATAAAATTGCATTGAAGTTGGAAAGTGTTTCATAATCAATGTTTTAAGCATGATTGATCTTTCTTGTTTTAGTTTATATTGATCCAATTTCATATATATTTTATAATTTGTTTTCAAACGAGGATGTTTTATTCAGATCTGCTTGAAGATAATTTTGTATAGAAAACACAGAAAGGAGAATTAAATGAAATATTTTAATAGAATGTTTTGAGTAAGAATGTCATTTAGAATACTGCAGGAATTTGCACATATATTAAATCATGGGCAATGTCGGGTATATCTGCTATTAACAGTATACATAAAACTGTATGTTGTACATCTATCTGTCTGTTTATTATCTCAGCACGGTAGAGATCACCTATTTTCATTTCATTAGAATTATTATAAAATTTCAAAAATTGAGACTCTAAATATTAAAACTTCACATCAAATTCTGAATTTTAGGTTTCTTGTATTATATGGTCAGTATGAAGTACGGACATACTGCTAGTCTATTAAAAAATATCACACAACTAACAACATTATTAAAATAATTTTAAAATATTTACAGGAAACTGAATAATTTATGACAACATATTAAGTATACTAGGTAAATGAAATGAATCACACAAGCTAAACCTAATAAAAGATACATTTTAAACATTGAATGATTTTAAATACTTCACAATTACTTAACAAAGCTTAATTTTACAAATGTCTAGGCAGTTTTCTTAATTAATGTGACAACAATAAAATTTTAAAACAAACTAAGAAAACTCTAAAAGGTTTGTTGACGTTATAATTAGCAACAAAACAATTTAGAATCCATTTAGCGTTAATTGAATAGCAATAATTTGATTGCCATATATTTAAAATTCTATGTAATTTTAAATGACATGATAATAAGCAAAAAATGGTAAGCACTTATTTCTAAATAGCATTTTCCGTTTTTCACATTACGGGAATAAGGTAATTAGTAATCCAATGTTATAAGGTATGTAGTCGAAGGTATGCTGGTCAAAATGTTTATAAAATCATGAACTAACATATAAGACATTCAAAAATACGATAAAAAGACCGTTATGCATCCACACGCGCGAGCCCACGTACTGCACTGCACATACGATACTTCTTTGTGTGGGCTACTCTACTAGGGGAGAACTTTCCAGAAAAGTTGAGACGGAGGAATTCGGATTCGAAGGTCAGAATTGGGCCTACACCTCATACGTCACGAGGTACAGGGGGGGAAAGCAGTTCGGCCTTTTCTACCGGGGGTGACGCCCCGAACCAGGGACCTGATGCTTACAAGACCGACATTATAATCACTGAGCAAAAGCTAGCTCTGCCGCAAGACTAATTTTTAACTATAGGACTTTACATTTTTAGGCAAATAAGGTGTTTAGTAACATTTAAAGGAAGTGGATACGCATACTGAGGCGGTATGCCGCGATACACATCATCGGTTAATAGTAGGGGGGGAGGGGCAGTGTTGTAGTCGTAAAAAAACAGAGGGTATACCATGGGCGTCCGCAAAATTTTTTCCAGGGGAAGGCGGAACATGTACTTACTACTTACGCTTTCCAATGGGGGAGGGCAAAAAAATACATGTACACACGCACAGGTATGTATATATATAGGAAATCCATAAGCCAGGGGGCCACTGCCACCTTGTTCCCCTCCCCCTCCGGGCGCCTATAGGGTGTTTACTCGAAGGACCGGGGAAATGTTCGAATTAATCGAAGTTCAAATTATAAAGAAAAAAAAGCCTATTAATTTTATATTACAGGAAAGGAATTGTGGAACTTTGAAGAAACTTCGACTTAAGCAGAAACTCGTGTTCACAAGGTTTGAGTTATTGGGAGTTTACTATATTTATGCAAAGCAAAATATGCAGACTAGCATCGAGCAATATTCAAATTTTAAAATCTCACTATATTAATATTTAACTATGATATAAAATAATTACAGGAAATGTTAAAAGAAAAATATTTAAACACATATAAAGTAGGATGTAATTTTGTTTTATTTTAACAATTTTAAGGCCTACCTCTATCATTTTCATTGAAATATTTTCCAAACTGCTTGACGAGAGAAATCCGTCTCTGTGTCTTTTTTGTAGTGCATACTCTTGATCTATTGTCAACTGAAGAGCGATGATTGGCCAACCAAGAATTTACAAATTTTTCCGGTTGAAAGTGTTCTTATAGGTGGTCCATTTGCATTAATAAACATTAGATTGGAGACGTTTGAAATCAATAAAGATGATCTCAAATTTGTTACTATGTTGTTCATTAAGCAAAGCGTTTTGCAAAGCGTGTACATAGTTTTTAAGAAAAAGCAGAGGGTATACGGAATTTGCTGGAAAAACCAAAGGGTATACGGCGTATACCACCGTATACCCTCCACTACAGCCCTGGGGGGGTGTACAGGAGTAGTTTTTAAAGATAGGACTTTAAATTTTTTAGCTAAATGGAATGTTTAGTAACATTTAAAGGGGCGGAATCGCTTACTTAGAGAGTATGTGAGATACATATGACCGAAAATTAAAGATAGGACTTTAATTTTTTAACTAAATCAGTTGCGTAGGAACATTTAAAGGTGTGAAGAGATCTACTGAGGAGACATGTGTAATACGCGCATGACCGACATGCAACGTTAGAAAGAGGTATTTGAGTAATTTTTAAAGATGAAACTTTAAATATTTTAGGTGAGTGGGATTTCCACTAACTTTTAAAGGGGTACAAACTCATACTAAGGTGGTATACATCATACGCATGACCGGTATTTAGCACCAAAATGTGAACTATGAATACTTTTTAGGTTGGAAGTTTAAATTTATTACCTAAATGGGAATTTCTACTAACTTTTAAAGGAGTGGAAACGCGTACTGCGATTGAGCCCATCACCAACACCTAGCGCAGAAATGGGGAACTAGGGTAGTACTTTAAGGATGAGAACTTTGAATTTTTAGATAAACAGAATGTTTAGCAACTTTTAAATGGGTGGAAGCGTATGCTAAGGCGGTATGTATGTTACGTAAAGCAATGGTAGGTTTCTTACACCAGCCTGATAGAAATCATTCTAAAATGATAAAATTGATAAGTAATAGAATAATCACAGATACTAAAACTACAATGAGGCACATTAAATTCATAAAAATCCTAATTAAATCAAATAATTAAGCTATTACATGTTATAAAAATTATGCGCTTCATAAAATTGCAGAACAAAAGTCATATTAAAAAAAGTACTTACATGTCCACTCATGTCTGAAGACATAACATTGGGCATATGAACATCACTAATGGTAGCATTATTATCGCCAGCTAGCTGTGATGGAATTATCTCAAACCAACTTATTAGGCTTTTCTGGTCCCTTAAAAGTTTCGAAACATCCCATTTACCTAAAAATTCAAAGTTCCATATTTAAAAAATCTTATCTAGTTCTAAATTTCACTATTATGTGCATAGTTTCAATATTTCGCCACTATGTATCGTGTTGTGTATTGCACATATCGTCTCAGCAGACATTTCCACCCCTTTAAAAGTTGCTAAACATATCATTTACTTAAAAATCTAAAGCCCCATCCTTAAAATTTTACTCTAATTCTTCTTTTTCTCGATAGGCATCGGTGATGGTGCCATCCCATTCCAACTTATTAGAGGTTTCTGGTTATTTAAAAGTTTCTAAATACCCCATTTACCTGAAAAAATCAAAATTCTATCCTCAAAAACTTGCCTAGTTCTACTTTCGCTACTATATGCGGATGATGTG
The DNA here is from genome assembly GCA_951213105.1 of Amaurobius ferox. NCBI lineage: Eukaryota > Metazoa > Arthropoda > Arachnida > Araneae > Amaurobiidae > Amaurobius > Amaurobius ferox. The sequence continues at coordinate 103,176,703 of OX578136.1, forward strand.
TATCACACATGACACCTCAATCTGCGTATCCATCCATTTTAAATGGTAGTATATACCGCACTTAACTAGAAAAAAAAATTAAGGTATTATCCTAAAAAAGCTACCTTAGTTGAATGATTCATCACAATGCAGCGGTCATGTATATCATGCATACCGTCTTAGCAGACATTCCCATCCCTTTAAAAGTTTTTAAATATGCCGTTTGCCTAAAAATCTGAAGTCCCATCATAAAATGTTACCTTAATTCCCCATTTTACCGCTAGGTGTTAGTAATAATTTCACTCTATATCCTTTGATATGCGTTTCCATCCCTTTGAAAGTTAGTAGAAATCCCTAGTTGGCTAAAAAATTCTTAAAGTATCCCTTAAAAAATTCATTGCATACCCTTCATTATGTGTTTCTATCCCTTTAAAAGTTAATATAAATCCCATTTAGTTAAAACATTCGAAGTAGTATCCTTAAAAAAATTATTTGTAGTTCACCATTTTGCTGTTATATATCGAAAATGTGTATCACACATAGCCCATTAAAAGTTTCCAAACACCTACATTTACTTAAAAATTTAAAGTTCAGCTTTTAAAAAATACAGGTTTTCCTTTCGTTTCTATGTATCGATCATTCATCCCGAACCACCTCACTAGGCGTCCCCCCCCCCCCCTTTAAAAGTTTGTATAAATTGTCATTTATCTAAAAATTCTACAGTCTTGTCTTTAAAAACCTACTCCAATTCAAAATTTCACCGCTCGATGCCTTAGAGGAATACACCCCATTTCGCCTCATCCAGCGCTATGCAGCTATGTTGGATTCATGTCATATCATTACAGTAGGCGTTTTCATCCTTTAAAAGTTGCTAAACATCTAATTTGCTTGAAAATTTTTAAGTTCTATCCTAAAAAATAATCAAGATTTCCATTTCGCTGCTAAATACTAGTTGTGTGTATTATGGATGCTACCCTATCATACGTTTATTCTGAATGCTTCTTTGAATGCTTCTAAACACTCTATTCACTTGAAAATTTTAAAGTCTAAGAATACTAAATTAAGTCCTAAAAATACTACCTTAGATCTACATTTCATCGGTGATCGACTATGTGCATCGTACATACCCCCTCAATAAGCATTTCCACCTTTCTAACAGTTAGTGGAAATCGTATTTACCTAAAATTTTTACTTTCCTTATATACATAATGTATAAGGAAAGTATTGTGACGGGGTCGAAAATTCGAATTCGAGTTTTCGACCGGAGAGCACGTTTCAAGCATCCCTGATCACGAATCTAACATTTTTGAAGTGATGTCTGTGTGTGTGTGTGTGTGTGTGTGTGTGTGTGAAAGTATGTGTGTATGTGTCAGTGGGTCTGTGGAGACGATAACTGACGAACGAATGGACCGACCGATTCGAACCAAATTTGATACAAAAATCACAATCTGTAAACACTGGAAGTCTATTGTTTTTATACGCAATCGAATGTTCAGAACCCCCCTAAATTTTCGAATGAAATTTTGAAAAAATCAAAACCAATAATAAAGTTACGTAAATAGACATTTCTTATGTAATTTTTCATTAGAAAACGATTGACATAAATTTTAGAAAGCTGACATGAACCGTTCTCGAGATATTGCACATTTTTCAAAAAAATTATCAAAAAGTCATATAAAATAGAAAAAAAAATATTTCCTATTGAGAAACATGTTCACTTTTCATATGTAATACCATGCGATAAATTGGGTGACATCATTCTCGTGGATCTAGCTCGTTCCATTCATGAAAAAAGACACTTTGAGTAATACTTTTGCATTTGAACGCCAATTTATCTGCTGTAAGAATAACTTATTTCTTCGTCCATAACGCTTGGCGAGATTTTGGCAACGAAATTGGCGGAATGTCGCCAACTTGGCGACTTTTTGAAATGTTGCCAAATTAACGAAAATCTCGCCAAATGGATAAAATTGACGATAAATCAATGAAAATGACGACTAATTGTCGAAAATTCAATATCTTGGAAAGGATATTAGTATCTACTAGAAGAAAAACCTATTTATTTTACTGTGAAAGTAGTAAATTCATTTCATTATATAGGGAAAGTCATGTGTTGCCCACATCAGATTTTTTAGTTCTAACCTTAAAAAATGCCACTAATTCTGCATTTCACTGCTATGTATCGGTTATACGTATCGCACATGCCACCTCGGTAAGCACTTCGAACCCTTCAGAAGTTTAAAAACACCACATTTAGTTAAAGAATTTAATAATTACCTAATTCAACATTTCACCATTAACTGTCGATGATGGATTCACTTCATACTCCCTCTGTAGGTGATGCCACCTTACAAAATGTTAGTACATATTCCATTTAGCTAAAAAGTTCCGTTCTTAAAAAACTACTCTAGTTCCTCATTTTATTGCTTTGTGCTGATCATTCATATCACACATACCCCATCAGTATGTGTTTTCCCCTCCATTAAATAACCCTAAATACTCTATTTACCAAAAAAATTCGAAGTCTCGTCTTTAAAAAGTACTCTGGCATTCATTTCTACCGTTATGTACTGGTCATGTGCATCACGCATACCACCTCATTAGGTGTTTCCGCCCCTTTAAAAAGTTACATGTGTTAAATTTAACTCGATGTAAAATGAGTTGTGTTAAATTTTACTGCATGTAAAATCACATTTGCCAGTTTTGAAACACTGCGAATTGCATTTATCAGTTTTTAAGTTAAAAACTTGTATTTGTTAAATTTCACTTAAAAATAGCATACATACAAAAACACGTGTTATTTTCCATAGGGAAATTAGCACGGATGTTGTTTTTGAAACGTTGAAAATCACATTTGCTAAATTTCACTAACTAGAGAAGTGCAAGAAGTGTCAGTCGTAGATTTTGATAAAAGTGGTACCGTTGTAAAGGTTTTGAGATGTTGAGTAAAAATGCCAATAGTACCCGTCAGAAATGTAATAGTATTTTAGATGCTGAGTAAAAATGCCAATAGTACCCGTCAGAAATGTACAGTTTAGGAGTAAATGTACAGTCAGAAATGTAATAGAATTTTAGATGTTGAGTAAAAATGTCAATAGTACCCGTCAGAAATGTACAATTTAAGAGCTAGAGGCAGATTCATGTTGCAGAAAACCCGCCAAAGCGGATTTGAGGCAGAGAGGGTTTCAACAGGGGAAACAATACATTTAAATACCTTCAGTGATCTCAGCGAGTTTCTTTTAAAGATCAGTGTCCATTCTGCAGGGGTGCTGATCCCCCCTCCCTCAAATAGCATGATCTCCCCCCACCCTAAAAAACGCTGAATTTTTTGATGACCTGTTGTTAGATCCGTATCTTGGTGGACGAGTTACTCATTTTAACTCACTCACTCGTGATAATGCTGCTGATTATAAAAGTGTATGAAGCATAGAGGTTCATGGCACCAGGCACATTTTAAAAATGGCTGATTGCCGCATTGCCCACACGTCTTTTCAAGATGCTCAAAATATACTTGCTTCACAGATCGAAAGGAGGGAATTTCGATTTGCAGGGGAGCTTTTTGGAAAGCATACCTCCGTATATCATTGAATACGTGTGCAGCCATTTGGTTGTAAACCAAGTGATGTATAGTTAAGTCGTTTCTCGTGTAGTTAAGTCATCTTCAGCACACAAGCCAGCATGAGTGGATGAATATTCAACCAGACGCTTGACAAAATGCTTATAATCGTGAAAAGTTTGCACATCCAGCGACTGGAGGTACCTTGTAGTGCTGGGAGGAAAGAACACGGGGTTCGACATTTTCCTCGAATATACTAACCATGATTTCCGGATCTGTTTGTCCACTCCATTGATCAAGTATAAGGATTGTCGGTTCATGGCCTATGATCGCCTTCAATATTTCAAAATACCTTTTATTTCATTCTTTGGTGCTCTTTCCTGATTTTGAGCACATTACAACATTGTTGGACATTTCTTGCAGTCGTTTGTGCACATGAGGTCCAAACTGCCGTTTGTGCACATGAGATCCAAACTGCCCTTTGTTTTCCTGAGTAATAATAAATACTGGTCCAATCAAGTTCCCTGCAGTGCTGATAGTCAGCTAAATGGTATAAGAGTAGGTGGTCTTTGACTTACTGTTAACTGCAGCAATAACGTCCTTCGCCCCTTGAAAATCAAGAGTTCGCTTTGCGACGTACTCATATACATACCCACTTTGGTCTGTATTGAGGATATTGAATAGGGTGTACCGTTTTTGTTCAATTTTGTTTTTTAAATCCTGACGAAAAGTGTTAATCACAGGAAGTAGAGATACTTCAGGGAATGCAACCCTTGTCGCAATGTGAGTTACTTTATGGCTTCTTATTTTAAGTTTATCCATGAAGTAGGAGATGTACCTTCCGGACGCTTTGAAAGTATCTAAACCTACTTCCTTCGCCTTCACCATTGCCCATATCTTGAGGTCTCTATCGTGAACTGTGGCCCTCAAATTCCGGCATCGATGTACAAATTAGGACAATATATGCCTGTGAATTGCTTCCTGTTTACGGGGTGTGTTACCGCCTGGCGCTACACATTGTCGCTATCGCTATATCCCTTTATAACTAGTTACTTTTCTAGAGTACACCCTTGCAGCTTTCAACTTCACTCTCTTCGCCTTATCATATGTCTCCACTACGTTCTTCATTATTTCATCAGAAGATTGCTCGCTTTTCCCACATCGTTTCTTTTCATGGGGCTTATCGTTGTAGTCAGGATCCTCTTCCAGTTCATTTTCTTCCACATTAGCGGTGATTGCTATGTCCATAGAACCGAAGAACTCATTTTCTATCCAGGCGTTAGTAGTCTTGAATAGTCGCCGACTGATTTGTTTTTCAAAATCAGTGGACTCTCAAGCAACCAGGGGTTCACCGAAATGGGAAAGCAACTAATCAGCCAGAAATTTGGGTATGATGGATGTGTCAGCGATAGCATTGCAGCCTGAAGACTCACCGACGACATCTTCAGAACTGGGCCCGACTTCGCATGTGACAGGGGTGCGTGCCACCTCCCCTGAACCAATGCGCCTGGAACGCGAGCCATAGGTACTGCTATACTTCGCCATGGTTGAGCGCCTACAGGTCTTCCCCTGTTGGTCCAGCCCATGTCCTCCCGTAGAACCAGGCGAGGAGTTAGTTCCTGATGTTCACAAGGATGCATAGGATCTGAAATAAAGCTACAAAGGGCGGTAACACTTATGCTCTGTACATCTTTACGACTATAAAATAAAGACTTCTCTTGCAACACAAACACTACACATCTATTAGTCGGTATATTTTTTAAAAAACGTTATCACTACTTATAAACTGCATCTTTCTTGCACAATTCTGAAGACCACACATTACATAAGTTTCCAAAGCTAACTACATAAACGCAGCGTAACAGGCTTCAGGCAATCCAAAATGGGAGAAAGCAAGCACTCATTCCTGCAGTTTAACTAGTATAACAAAATTTGCATATGCCGGAATGTTGATATCTTTTCCTCCGGGAAACTTGTTTCAGGAAGAACCATGGAGTCAGAGCACGCTACAATTTCCGGTGTTTGTGTAAAATGCAGGTATGCCTACAGACGGGAGGAGGGTTAGGAAAATTGAAAATCGAGAGGGGGATTAAAAAGTTAGGATCTCATACAGAAACATCAAAAGAAATCAGCGATTTGAAGTGGAGCGTCATGCTATCTGAGGGAGGGGGAATCAGCACCCCTGCAGAATGGACACTGATCTTTAAAAAAAACTGGCTGAGATTACTGATGGTATTTAAATGTATTATTTCCCCTATTGAAACCCTCTCTGCTTCAAATCCGCTTTGGCGTGCAATTTGGCGTGTTTCCTGCAACATGAATCTGCCTCTAGCTCCTAAACTGTACGTTTCTGACAGGTAGTCCCATTAGCATTTTTACTCAACATCTCAAGACCTTTCCAAGAACCTGTTATCTAATAGGTATATATGTGCATCTTTACTTGGTGATAGTATGACTGTGCATGCATTTGAGGGCTGTCCACAAGGAGGTGTGCTTTCACCATTTCTTTGGTGTATAGTTGTGGACTCTCTTTTGGAGAGTATCAATGTTTCTGGCGTTTCCTGCGTTGGTTATGCAGATGATCTTGTCATCATTGCCAGGGGCAAATTTGGCAAAACTGTCTCTGACATGATGTCTACTGATCTTAGGAGGGTTGAGACATGGTGCAAAAATGCAGGTCTTACTGTCAATCCGCATAAGACTGCTTTGGCTGCGTTTACTAGGAAACGCATACTTAATCTCGGGGACATTCGCTTCTTTGGGCAGAAGCTTATTTGCTCCAAGGAGGTTAAATTCTTGGGAATTTACTTTGACAAGGAACTCAACTGGAAGAGACACTTGGATTATTGCCCGACTAAAGCCAGAAGAATCTTCTGGTCTTGTAGGAATTCCATTGGGAAACCCTGGGGCTTAAATCCTAAGGCTATCCATTGGATTTACTCGATGGTAGTCTGTCCTATCATTTCCTATGGATCCATTGTTTGGTGGTCCAGAATTGGATGTGAAACAGCTAAACTAGAACTAGTTAAGCTTCAAAGGATGGTGTGCATTGCAATCTCTGGATGCATGAAAACTACTCCTACTGCAACTCTTGAACTTTTACTCGGTTTGCATCCGCTCTACATGCGTATTGAAGCAGAAGCACTTATCTGCATGAACAGACTTAAATATCTGAAATACTGGAAAGATTACTCAAGGTATCTATCTTGGGGTGAACTTAACTGTAATGTTGCTAGTCATCCTTATTTCTGTATGCCAGCTGATGGCATTCATGTCAAATACACGTTTGATAAGTCTTATGAAATTCAGGTCCCCTCGCGGGACGACTGGAAGAGGACTCCCACCTACAATAAACGGAACTGTTTTGTATGGTACACGGATAGCTCGAAGATTGGCACAAGCACTGATGCTGGTGTTTGCTGCCCTGATGATGGTACTGAGCTGTCTTATCCGCTTGGCAATTTCGCTACTGCCTTTCAGGCCGAAGTCTTTGCCATCCTTATGTGTTGTAGAATCTGCTATGACAGGAAGTATAAGAATAGTCAGATTTTCATCTGTTCTGACAGTCAGGCTGCTCTTATGGCTCTTGGGATGTTCACTATGACGTCTTCCCTTGTTTGGAAATGCTATAATGCACTCTGTGAAATTGCTAGCAATAACAATGTCATTCTTTACTGGGTGCCTGGTCATTCGGGTATTCCTGGCAATGAGTTGGCAGATGAACTTGCTAGGAAAGGCTCAAGTACCCCTTTGGTGGGCCCTGAGCCAGCCTTGGGAATCCCCAATGACCTTGTTAGAAGAACTGTCTATGACATCTTCAGGAAACTTTAATGTAAGAACTGGCGTAATACTAAGGGACAAAGGCAAGCGAAAATTCTCAACTGCAATTGCCCTAGTACACGTCAAAAAGAACTTTTCAAGCTCTGTAGAACTGGCATCAGGAGGGCTGTTGGGCCCCTTACTGGGCACTGCACCCTCAAGAGACACCTTAACATTATGAGTATCACAAAAGATTCGCTTTGCAGAGGCTGCAATTACAGCGAAGAAACTGCTGCTCACATTCTATGTGAATGTGAGGCTTACTCTGCTCACATATTCGAGCACATTGGTCGTCATGTGATTGAACCCTGGGAGCTGAATGACATACCTGTCAAGTGCCTGCTTATTTTTGCATCGGCTACTGGTCTCTTTTCTTAGAGATCTTTCTTTTTGGGGGGGTAGTACAATAGACCTCTGGTCGATGTGCTGGACTCTTCTGGAGCCACCCACCTTCATTTCATTCATTCATAGTTCCTGATGTTCACAAGGATGGATAGGATCTGAAATAAAGCTACAAAGGGCGGTAACACTTATGCTCTGTACATCTTTACGACTATAAAATAAAGACTTCTCTTGCAACACAAGCACTACACATCTATTAGTCGGTATATTTTTTAAAAAACGTTATCACTACTGATAAACTGCATCTTTCTTGCACAATTCTGAAGACACATTACATAAGTTTCCAAAGCTAACTACATAAACGCAGCGTAACAGGCTTCAGGCAATCCAAAATGGGAGAAAGCAAGCACTCATTCCTGCAGTTTAACTAGTATAACAAAATTTGAATATGCCGGAATGTTGATATCTTTTCTTCCGGGAAACTTGTTTCAGGAAGAACCATGGAGTCAGAGCACGCTACAATTCCCGGTGTTTGTGTAAAATGCAGGTATGCCTACAGACGGGAGGAGGGTTAAGAAAATTGAAAATCGAGAGGGGGGATTAAAAAGTTAGGATCTCATACAAAAACATCAAAAGAAATCAGCGATTTGAAGTGGAGCGTCATGCTATCTGAGGAAGGGGGAATCAGCACCCCTGCAGAATGGACACTGATCTTTAAAAGAAACTGGCTGAGATTACTGATGGTATTTAAATGTATTATTTCCCCTATTGAAACCCTCTCTGCCTCAAATCCGCTTTGGCGTGCAATTTGGCGTGTTTCCTGCAACATGAATCTGCCTCTAGCTCCTAAACTGTACGTTTCTGACAAGTAGTTTCATTAGCATTTTTACTCAACATCTCAGGACCTTTCCAACGGTACCACTTTTTATCAAAATCTATGACTGACACTTCCTGCATTTCCCTAGTAAGTGCAGAATCACATTTGTTGGTTTTTTAAATGCTGAAACTTACATTCGCGATTTTTTTTATAGTTGAAAACTTGTGTTTGTTAAAGTTCGCTTAAAAATAGCACACATGCGAAAACACATGTTATTTTTCATAGGAAAATTAGCACACATTCTGTTTTTGAAACGTTGAAAATTACATTTGTTAAATTTCACTAAGTACAAAATCACATTTGTTGGTTTCTGAAGTGTTGTAAACTTACATTTACGATTTTTTGTTAGTAGAAAACATGTATTTGTTAAAATTGGACTAAAAATAGCACACATGCAAAAACATATGTTATTCTAAATAGGAAAATTGGTACACATGCGGTTTTTGAAACATCGAAAATTTGAAACATTTGTTACATTTGAAACATTTGTTAAATTTCACTAAGTGGAAAATCACATTTGTTAAATTCCACTAAGTGCAAAATCACATTTGTTAAATTTCACTAAGTGCAACATCACATTTGTTAAATTTCACTAAGTGCAAAATCACATTTGTTAAGTTTCACTAAGTGCAAAATCACATTTGTTAGTTATTGAAGTGTCGAAAACACACATGTGCTATTTTTTGAAAGTTGAAAACTTGTATCTGTTAAATTTTGGTTAAAAATAGTATAAGTGCGAAAACACATGTTATTTTCCATAGGAAAATTAGCAGACATGTTGTTTTTGAAACGTTAAAAAACACATTTGTTGATTTTAAGTGTTGAAAACACACATTTGTGACTTTTTGATAGTTGAAAACTTGTATTTGCTAAATTTTCACATGACAGACATTCCTGGCCACACAAATAGCTACTGCAAGCCTTCGGGTCAGTCGTGTGGTCTGGGTTTTTCACATGATAGACATTCGTATATGTCTAATCCAGTGTTTGTATTTTTAAAAATGCTTCGATTCACAGTTAACTTAAAAAAATATGGGATTTTCTACTAAGTGAATTTTTAAAGGATGGAGAGGGAATTATTTAATTAAAATCTAACATTTTCATGTAACGGGGTTTTAATATATCTTAATGAGTTTTAACCCTACGCACATACCGCCTCTGCAGGTGAACTCTCCTTCTTCATCTACTCACGCACACCGCTTCAGTGTGCGCATCCCCGGCCTTTTAATTTCGCTAAGCACTCCATTTAGCTAAAAAGTTTTAAATCTCATCTTTTAAAATTAATCTAATACCCTTTTATAATGCTATATGTCGGTCATGTACATCTCACATACTTGCTCAGTATCTGCTTCCACAGAAGTTAATAAAAATCCCAGTTAGCTAAGAAATTTAAAGTCCCATCCCTAAAATACTACTCTAGTTCCCCATTTCACCGCTAGGTGTCGACGGTGGATACACTCTATGTCTATACCCTTCAATGTGCGTTTCCATTCTCTTTAAAAGTTAGTAGAAATCCCATGCAGCTAAAAATCTAAAATCCCATCTTTAAAAACTGTCCTAGTATTCATTTCTACCGCTATGTGTCGCTGATGTGTATCACCCATACTGCCACTCCCATTTCTTTAAAAGTTGATATACGTCTTCATATTTCGTGTCTTTATACGTTCTTATATGTCGTTGCTATATTTCCTTAAAAGTTGCTGTATGTCCCATCTATAAAAATTAGCCTAATACCTCTCTCCATCGCCATGTGTCGGTCAGTAGTTCCCCCTTTGACCTCTATGCGATAATATGTATCGATCATACTCCTTCAGTATGCGGGTTGACCCCTCTAAAAATTACTATTGACCCGATTTTGCTAAAAACTTTAACGTCTCATTCTTAAAAAATGTCTGAATATTCACAATAAATGTTCTTAAACACTATATTTGCCTAAAAAAGTTATAATCCCATCTTCAAAAATCCGATGTGGGCAGCACATGACTTTCCTTATATAATGCAATGAATTTACTACTTTTACAGTTAAAAAAATATTATTCTTATAGTAGATACTCATCTTCTTTCCAAGATATTGAATTTTCTTCAATTAGTCGTCATTTTTGTTGATTTAGTGTCACTTTTATCCATTTGGCGAGATTTTCGTTAATTTGGCAATATTTAAAAATGTCGCCAAGTTGGCTACATTCCGCTAAATTCGTCGCCAAAATCTCGCCAAGCGTTATGGACGGAGAAATAAGTTATTTTTACAGCGGATAAATGACTATTGGCGTTCAAATACAAAAGTATTACTCAAAGTATGTTTTCTCGTGAATGGAACGAGTTAGATCCACGTGAATGATGTCACCAAATTTATCGCATGATATTACATATGAAAAGTGGACATGTTTCTTAACAGTCAATTTTTTTTTTTTAATTTATGGGATTTTTTGATAAATTTATTTGAAAATGTGCAATATCTCGAGAACGGTTCATGCTAACGTTCTAAAGTTTATGTCAATCGTCTTCTAAGGAAAAATTACATAAGAAATGTTTATTTTCGTAACTTTATTAAAGGTTTTGATTTTTTGATGATTTTTTCAAAATTTTACTCGAAATTTTAGGGGGATTCCGAGCATTCAATTATGTTTTGAAACAATAGGCTTCCTGTACTCACGGATTGTGATTTTTGTACCAAATTTCATTCGAATCGCTCCATTCGTTTGTGAGATATCGTCTCCACAAACTCACTGACACACACACACACATACTTTCACACACACACACATACACACACATACTTTCACATACACAGATATCACTTCATAAATGTTCGATTCATGATCAGGCATGCTTGAAACGTGCTCTCCCGTCGAAAACTCGAATTCGAATTTTGTACCCCGTCACAATATACTTTCCTTATACAGTACGTATATAAGGAAAGTAAAAATTAGTCTAATTCTCCTTTCTAGCGCTATATGTCAGTCATGTGTATCACACATACTATCACTCTATCACTTTAAACGTTTCCAACCCCATTAAAACTAAATAGAAATCGCATTTACTTAAAAAATCTAAAATCTCATATTTTAAAATTAGTCTAATATATCCCCTTTCCAATACTACGTGCAGCTGATGTGTATCGCACATATTAACACTTTAAGCGTTTCTGCCCCTTTAAAAGTTATTATATACTCCAATATATATATATACCTAAAACATATAAAATCCCATTCGTAAAAATGTTTAAGTATCTGTTTTAAATGTTCTTATACACTCTATTTGCTTAAAAATCTAAAGATTTATCCTGTAAAGACTACGGTAATTCCCCAATTCGTCCCTAGGTGCTGATTATGTTTGTCAACATACTCACTCCCTCAGTATCTGTTTCCGTCTGTTTAGAAGTTAGTAGAAATCTCATTTATTTAGAAAATCTAAAACCCTCATCTTCAAAAATTTTTCTAATACCCCCTTTCCAACACTATGTACCGATGTTGTATTCATTCCATACCACCTCATTAATCGTTTTCACGGCCCTTTAAAAGTTTAATGTGCTAAATTTCACTCAATGTTTAATGACTTGTGTTAAATTAAAAAAACTCACATTTACTATTTTCACATGACAATTCGTACTTGTTTTTTTTTTTATCAAATGGCCAGGCACTTGACTTTCATCATTCGCCTATATATCGGTCAGAAACGTGAACCATTTAGCCGTCCTAGGACGTTGCCCCAGGCGCACCAAAGGGGGCGGAACACACTGCGCCCAACAACACAACATCCATGCCTTACGTGGGACTGGAACCATCAACGCGGCGGTCGAACGATCGCTTAGAAATGCTCGCCTTGACTGCTCGACCACCGCGTCGGCAATTCGTACTTGTTAATTCTCAGAAATTGAAAAGCGTACTTATAATTTTAGAATAACATGTAATCAGTTTTGATAAGTTAAATTTTACAGGTATTTAATTGTTAAATTTTGTTACTTTAATACTTAAAAACAATTCCTTAAACCCGCATATAATGCATCGATTTATTTTTATCTTACAGCCACAGATAATATCCCGGATCCAGGGGAGCTAGGTTCCCGTTTAAACATAAATACAGAACAGGATAATCTGGCGCCTGCCCCTATCATTATCTGTTATCGTTTCAGGGAGGGGTGAAAACTCACCTGTGTGATCAGTAGTGCCTAAGATTATGAAAATAAAAGATCTTGATAAATGTTAAATAAAAATTAATTATATACTTTGCTTTAAGACATTCTTTCGAATCTAGCTTTTGCATAACGAAAGGAGTTACTAGGAGTTAGTTACTAGTTAACGAAAGGAGTTTACTTACTATACGAAAGGAGTTTTCAGTGCTCTTTTTTGAAATTCGCCTCTATCCTATATACTATCCGAGATCCGACACCGAAAATACAACACCATGAAAGAGCGAATAGAGTGGGATGTTAAAGGACACAGACAAAGGTGGCATATATAAATAAGTTATGTTAATTCCAGAAGAATAATGCAATACAGTAATAACATAGACAGGGTAATCAGTAGGCAGTAGGTCCAGCAATACAAGCAGCAACCCTTCGAGACGCACATGAAATAAGCGTGCGAATAGTTTCCTGAGGGATGGATGATCATATGCCTTCAACCATCCCCCACAGGTCGTCCTCTGTGTGAGGCTGGGCGGGGGCAAGGTAATCCAATGACTGCCAATCACGTTACATGCAGGCTTGTGTGTTGATAGTTGCCGTGTACGGTCGCGCATTATCTTGCTGAAAACAGCATTTTTCACCCTCTGAAGGTAGGGCAGTGCAACCAGCGGCAGCACCTCACCACATATCGCCGTACCGTTATTGTGTCTCTGATACGAAACAAGGGTGACGGGTTATCGAAGCCGGTGGTACCCCAAACCATGATGGCGCGTTGTCGAGCAGTATAGCGTTAAACAGTCGCAGCAGGATTGGATCTGTTTCCACGTCGCCTCCAGATTCTCACACGACGACTGTAATTCGACAAACAGAACCAAGACTCGTCGCTGAATACTACACTGTCCCATTCATTCGCCCAAGAGGCTCGAAACTAACACTGCAATCTCTAACGTCGATGTCTTGTCGCCATGACAGTCTTCATAAAGGACGGTTTGAGTGCAAGCCGCTTTCGGCCAATTGTCGAGGAACTGTTCTTGGAGTATCCAATGTAGCCTGTAAATTCTGCAGAATGTCGACAGTCGTCGTTTGTGGGGCCACCGCCGCATGCCTTCGAATGCGTAGATCAACAACAACGTGTGCTGACGTACGTCTGGATGGACCTGTAGCACTTCGACGATTCACATATCCTTCTTCAATCCACCTTCTCTAAATTCTTTGCACAATGGACACATCTACGCGTGTTTCAGCCATCGAGGTGAGATATAAGTAGAGAGACTTACGGCAACCTTTTCTTGACCACTGAACTAAGTCACATGACTTATGCACTCCCCTACGCGCATATTTTCTCGCGCACCTCTCCTTCCATTGCAATTGCATTACGTTTTCAAAAGCGAGAAGTCCTGTCGCACGTTTGGGTTTAATTTTCAGCAAAATATGGTAATGTCCTGCGCTGCATATGGATGTACTTCAAAGTTCATCAAAGGTGGAGACACTACGTTTCACAGGTAAGTCATTTTCATTCATTTTAAAACATATTTTATATAAAATAACGAGTTAATTGGCAAGTGCGACCATGACGTACTATAATAAAAGTAGATTTTCTGTTTTTGTAAATAATGTATAGCCTCGTAATAATTTTTAAAATAAAATATTTTATATGTATTTCCGTACTTCCATAAACTGAACCTCTATAAATGCTTAAAATTAGAAGAAAAAAAAATAAAATGAACGTGAACTTTTAATAGGCCTAGTTTTCTCCCTTGGCGATATTTTTCTACGCCAAATTGGATTGTTTACTAATTCATGCTCTTTTCTCCTGACAATGTTTTTATGCCATATAATGCTATGAAATGATTAATAACGCCCAAGAAAATTTATATACGAGTAAATATCACTAATTAACTAAAGATTTCTGGAATTAAGTATCGGAATTATTATTCACTCGGTGAAAATATGTATTTAATTATAATAAAATTATAAAATGGCAATGTTATAGTTTTTTTATCTTGAACATTGAAAATATGTTAATATTTTTAAATATACATTCTTAAGTTTTAATATATTACTTAAAAGTAAAATGATTAGTTAGGTTCGCTATACTTCAGAAATCTAATGTTTTCTACATTGTAGAATACATCAGTAGAAAACCATGTATTATACATTAAATGTAGAACACATATTTTACTTGCTCAATTTTAGTGGCTAGGAACTTTTTTAACATTTGTATTGCATTAATTTTAATTTTTAAAGGATGGCATTTTCCAAAACATTTTTAGCAAGTAAACTGGTGAAAAATTGGTCTTGCATTTCCTTTTTTGTGTCTCTTTAAAAACATTTTTAAATGTGTGTAGTCTAAATTGCTTTCTGATTCTGTTAAACTTCTTTTGTTATAATTAATTGCTTCTTTATTTTATGTATGTGATGATATGATATACTTAATACATATGACCTAAATTTTATGTATGCAGATTACTAGTTATATATGAATTGGACATATAATAAAGAAAGTTTATAGCCTATTGTTTGTATTTTCTTTTATATTTATTTAATAATGTATCTATAAGGGAATCAATTGCAAAAGGAAACCAATTTAATATTAAAACCATGCGCACGGATATGCACAACCTTACAATCATAAAAATTGTCGGGGAAAATTTTAATTTCAGTAACTGATAACACTGTGTCCAAATATCTTTAAAAACATTTTTTTTTCCTTTTTTTTGGGGGGGGGGGGGGGCAAGGAATATAAAGTAGCTGTTGCATAATTTGAAAATAATATTCAAGATTTTGAATAGTTATCGAGAATTGTATATTGCTCAGCTATATTTCTAAATTTGAGAACTGAAAAATATTTTAAAATGTATATTCCTGCCCAACCCGTTCTCTGCATTTGACAGGGTGTTATGAACTAATAAAGCTATTTTATTAAGAAGTTGCAAGTTAATGTCTTGCAAGCAGCATTTTGATTTATTAATTATAAATAACACTATGTCCAAATATCTTTAAAAACATTTTTTTTGGGGGGGGGGGGGTCAAGGAATATAAAGTAGCTGTTGCATAATTTGGGAATAATATTCAAGATTTTGAATAGTTATATAGAATTGTATATTGCTCAGCTATATTTCTAAATTTGAAAATTGGCATTGAGGCAATTTTGCACTTCGTTTATGCAAAAAATTAAAAAAAAAAGTATTTTGTTAAACATACACGTTTACTGAAGTAAAAGATTAATTTTAGTGGCACTTTTATAATACTAAATGGTATGGTAGCTCTGTAAATGTATACTTATAAAATCTCAAAGTTTATACAGGTTTTTTATTCATTATTAAAATGTTGATGCATTAATATTAAACATCAACAACCTTAAATAATATAGTTCATGTTTTTTTCGAAATTAAGGGCAATTTCACTGATGATTTTATTAATTGAATTGAAAACAAGTAAAAACAAACAAAAAACAACTTTTCAAATACACCCTTTTATTAGTTGTATGTAACTTAAATATATGAAGGACAACACCATACAAAATGTTTGCCCCGGTTCCCGAGTTTTTCCTTAGAATAACATTAAGTTATTCTTCAGTGCATTACTCTTAACAGTTCATGTACGGGCTCGGATGGTAAGGTTCAAAATCCAATGAATTAAAATATACCATGAAAGATAATCATGCCAAATATGATATGATCTTTCTAGATACAACGGATCTCGAGTTATTCCCACATTTTGAGTATATATCTATGGCGGGCCCAGGATGGGCTAGCCCGATAAGACTCAAAATACAAGAAATCAATATATACCGTAAAAGACAACGAAATACTAAATTTGGACCTTTTAACTAGGAAATTAAAATACATCACAAAAGACAACGACATGCCAAATTTCATGCTAGTGTGATTAATGGAACTTGATTAGTTAAAACCTAAACAATATGCATTTTGAAATACATCAGACGTCTTTAGCACTGTTTTACTCCAGTACAAAAAAATTATTTTATAGCGCCAAGCGCGGCAACAAGTCGCCAAATCTGCGAGTGTTCGACCCTAAGTCACGTGATACATGCAGTGGTCACGTTTTCAATCTCTTCTGAATAGCAATGCGCAGTCTACTTATATTTATATCTCTGGTCGAAGGTTTCAGCGGCGTTACGCTGGTATGACCACCCAGCCGTACGCAGGCCTAAAGTGAATTCTCTCGCACAATTGTCCAAACTAGCATCTCAATCCTGCGGTCATTCCCAATGAGAAACAAAATCCGGCGCAATGCGAATGCTCACGGACTTTTCATCTCCAGTGCTTCAATATTTCGTCAAGGGGTGATATAAATATTGTGCAGAAGCTGAAGATACAATGTTACGATCGAAATCGCAGCTGACGGTCTGACATGCTTCCCAATTACAGTTTTACGATTAAAATCGTAAAAATGCGATCCAAAATGTACAACATTGCATCCTAATGAGAATATTTACGAATATGTAGAGTGTTGCCTTGGATTTTAATGTTCGTTCTGAGATTTTACGATTTTTAGGCATTGTCAATTTGTAATGTAATGGTTGAATGGTAAACAGAACGAGGAACTGCCCTCTATTTTTTAAATTCTAATCCGATTTTAAATGTATGGTAAAGGAAAGTTTTATTTTAAATAATATAATATTTTATGATTTCGTAATTTATATACTTGAAAATTGCATTCGTAATTTTACACACAAGCGGAAAAAAGGTATTTTCTTATCGCTACCTATGTGAAGTTATTCAATTGCAAGTTTACTTTAATTTTTGTGTCTCAGTTGTGGATTAAGCAAGAATTTTAAGAGAGGGGGCGATTTGCATGAACATATTATAGCGTTGTGTAAACAAACCTCTGTGTGCTGTAATACATAATGATCCGCTACTGGGGGATGAATACCTCCAGGCGTGGATATCGCCCCCCCCCCCCGACATTTTTGAGTGTCGCATTTAACACTATCATTTTTTAAATATTCTGTACCTAAAACATTGATAAATAGGCAACGGCATCCCCACCCCAAATTGATAGATAGGCAACGCTCCCTCCCCCAAACTGACAATGCCTACTTGTAACTTGTCATTTTGAAAGAAATGGTGTTCCTAAATATTTTCTTTTTTCCCTCTTTTGTTTTCGGCCTACCGTATAAATCGAAAGTAATTACCAGATACCTTGTTGAAGCTCTTCTAGTTTGAATAATTCTTTTAATATACAGATACATTATTCTACAATTATAACTCAAAATTCCCCTTCAATTCAGAACAAAAAGAATCTTGTAGCAATTACATAAACATTTTGCCTATTTTTTCTCTCTCCATTTTTGAGTATTATCTCTGTATCTAAATTCTGTGCAAACGCAATTACAATATTTTTTATTTTATATGATCACTAAACTTTGATTATTTCTACAACAAAGTCAAATTTTAACGCATACTGAATGTAAAGAAATAAAGCAAGCGAACAGACATAAATACTAGAAAATACGAAACAGATTTCTGGGATTATTTACATTTTTATTAATGCATTTATAAAATATTATTTAGAACATTATATATTAGAGCATTCTTCCAAAAACAGACAAGTTTCTGATATGAAAATCCAAACTACTTTAAAATATCTTTCTAATTTTAATACATATTTATTTTTCTTTCATAATTCTAAGAATCGAAAAACTTTTTTTCGCTTGTAAAATTACGAATGTAATTTTTAAGTGTATAAATTACGAAATCATAAAATATTATATTATTTTAAATAAAACTTTCCTTTACCATACATTTAAAATCGGATTAGAATTTAAAAAACAGAGAGCAGTTCTTCGTTCAGTTTACCGTTCAACCATTACATTACAAATTGACAATGCCTAAAAATCGTAAAATCTCAGAACGAACATTAAAATCCAAGGCAACATTGTACATATTCGTAAATATTCTCATTGGGATGCAATGTTGTACATTTTGGATCGCATTTTTACGATTTTAATCGTAAAACTGTAATTGGGAAGCATGTCAGACTGTCAGCTGCGATTTCAATCGTAACATTGTATCTTCAGCTTCTGCACACTATTTATATCACCCCTTGACGAAATATTGAAGCACTGGAGATGAAAAGTCCGTGAGCATGCGCATTGCGCCGGATTTTGTTTCCCATTGGGAATGACCACAGGATTGAGATGCTAGTATTGTCCAAATGCTGATACGGACTTTGGCGCCATCGGCCAGGCATCTCTTCAACAACACGTGTCTTCTGAAACAAAAAACGGGTTTCCGTACGCGACAGACAGTAACAACTCTTGGCTCATCTGCCGTTTCCATCCCTTCTTTCCCGAGCTCTAATCACGTGACCTACTTGCATTTCAGATCATTTACATACATCGGCCATCTGCGTTTGTCTCGCAATTTGCATAATTATACGGCCAAAGCTTCATGGTGTTGCATTTTCAATGTCGGGTAGTGTATAAGGCGCTATTATAAAACTTTAATGTCTTATACATTTCGAAGGGGGTTTTCATTGCTCTTTTTTAGGATTCGTGTTTATCCTATAAGGCGCTATTATAAAACCTCAATGTCTTGTACATTTTGAATCTAACATTTACTTAAATGTTTTGAACAAAGTGTCAAATTTCAGATTTCTTTCAAATCTGTTCTTTTAAGACACGATTCTGTAATCTTTACGGAAGTGGGTAGGGGGATAACAAGACTTACATTTAAAAATGCTTAAGGTACGAGGGGAGGGGAGGATGTTACAGTGCGTGTCGTAAAAATTGCTTCGATCCAATTCACATTTAACTTAGAAAAATATTTTTAACCGTCTTTGAAAGTTTAAGATATTAAATTAGTACACCATTATGTGGCGCTGGTATTGCGACGTACGGATATCTTCTTTAAAAAAAATAGTTCTAGAGAAATCCATCCTCCCAGGCTGTAACACGGTCTATCTTTAAATCTTTAAAAACCTAACGCTTCTTTTTTGGTAGTACTTCTTTCCACCGCTGTGTGGCTCCGAGGGTCCTGCTCCTTCCTCTGCCGCAGAACTCTAGGTGTTGCCACCACTAAAAAGTTTCTATACACCCTCTTAAAATCCATTCATTGACGAAATTCCCAAGTTCCTTCCATGGTAGTATCCCTTTCCACCGCTATGTGGCTCTGAGGGTTCTGCCCCTTCCTCTGTCGCAGAACATCAGGTGTTATAAAAATTAATGTTTCTACAAAATACCCCTCGTACAAAACCACTAAATCCAAACCGTTGCTACTCCCGAAAAAAGTTTCTGAAAAATGAAGACAAAAAATTATTTCCATTTTGCCAGAATACCCCCACTCCACCCCCGTCCAGGATTATGAGATTCCAGCTGGGAGGCGATCTTGCTCCTCTTGCCTCTGCCTCTGTCGCAGAACTATCATATCTTGTCTACTAACGTGATACGACTATTCCTTGAAAACTATGGGAGCTATATGAAAGAAAGTTATTTAGAAACTGGGATTTCCTCCGGAATATTTTTGTCGCTTTCTTTTTATATCTTTCTTTTATAGCTTAGAAGATATGTCGAGTGGAAAGTAAGCAAAGTTAAACAGAAACTCTTTCGGACTAAACTTAAAAAAAAAAAGGCTTAATATATTAAAATTATTTTTGTATAATCACAAATAGTACCCTATTTCCGACAAAACAAGTACTATTCTTTTGTTTTTAACTTTTTCATTTATTAGGTTTGACAATATGAACGTCTAAAGTGTTTATATTATTCGTAACAAAAATACCCGACCATAGATGTTATTCAGATCAAAAGTAGTTACATTTTGCAAGATTCTCTTAATCGAAAACGAAAACTAATTCTTCAACGAAAATTCCATTTGCAAATTATTAAAAACTACTTAAACCTATAAGTAATTCATACTTAGTCAAAACTTCAGGTAATTCATTTACGCATATCTATTTAATTTAAAACATTAATAAGAAATCTATACTCTATCTTAATTAAATCGAAAATAATTAATTTTAATGACAATGACAAATATAAAATTTATTCAATAGCTTCTACCACCACAAACTAATATGAGGATTTATTAATATAGCATTTTTAACTCATATTACATTTATTTCATAAAGACATCGGAATTTTGGGATATCCCAAAAACGACATCTTCAGGGTCGGAAGTGGAAATCCTAAGAGAATCTCCCAACTGCCTTCGAAATTTGATGTTGAAGCATATCAGTCTATCTATCTATAGCCAATACTGAAAAGTAGATGTTTCAAGGAAAATGTAAATTTTTCAAGTACCGGAAGTGGAAATTCCTACTAAGCCCCCCCCCCCCCCTAGCCTTCATTGGAATTTGATGCTGAATTCATATGATTCATCATCTAAGCTCTATAACAAATTCTGAAGAGAAAAAAATAGATGTTTCAAGGACAATTTTTGAGCCGGATGAATCCATATCTGTCTTCGTCTAATTTCGTTTCATTTCTGATTCTGAGAAACAGATGGTTTAAAGAAAATTGAAAAATTTCAAACCAGAAATGGCTAAAGAACCAGAAAATGAAAACCCTTAGTACCTCCCCCCCCCTAAAAAAACCCCTCTGGAATTTGATGTTGAATCCACATGTCATCATCTAAGCCCTATTTATGACCAATCCTGAGAAATAGATGTTCCAAGAAAAATGTAAATTTTTGTATAAGTGATATCTCCAGAACAGGAAGTGGAACTCCTTAGTGAACCCCTAACCCTTCTAGAGTTTCATGGTGAATACATGTCAGACATTATCAAAGCGTTACCCATAGTTAATCTTGAGAAACAGATGTTTGAAGAAAAATTCTAAACCGAAAAGGGGAAACTAGAAGTGAAAATTGTTAGTGAACTACCCTACCTCCTCCAGAATTTAATTACATGCCCCTATCAGTTATCATCTGAGCTCCACCTATGTTCAATCTTAAAAGATAGATATTTTAAGAAAAATGAAAATTTTGAACCGGAATGGAAAAAGAACTGGAAATTGAAGCTCTTTAAAGCCCCACCCCTTCCTTTAAATTCTCCTCCTGAATCAGATGCTAAATGCATATAAGTCACCATCTAGTCTCTATCTATAACAGATCCTAAAAAATAGATGTTCCACGGAAAATTTTTTAGCAAAAATAATAGTATGGCGAAATTTTTGCCACTCATAAAAAATAAAATTTCCTACAAAAATGTTTAAGAATTTTCATTTGTGCCAAATGGCAAGAACATGTATACAACTTTTAAATTAGTTTATTCACTTCAAATTAAGGTTCCTAAATATATTTAGGACCTTAATTTGAAAATTAGGGCTCTAAATATATTTTGGAGCCTTACTTCAAATAGAGCATGGGTGCGATCGTAAATAAACAGCCTGCATAGTAGAATGCTCAGAAACGTAAGGGCAAATGGGTATTATTTTCACCATAGCGGGTAATGGTAAACTGACGATGATGGCAAATAAAAATTGAAACTAAACCCATTAGACTTCGACATTTGCCTTTGAGCTGAAAATAAGTTATTTAGGATACTTGGGTAACAATATATGTTTAAAGATTTCCTTTGCTAAAATGCACTTTAAGTGATTTTAAGTGAATGCATACTACTACTCATATTTACTGTAGTCACTAGCTAGCGTTATGAAGATGCATAATTTACTAGAAAATTATGCAGTGTATATGTGAGTAAGAAGGGAAAGCTACACAAAGAATTTTCTTTAAAAAAAACTCGTGTATATATTTTATTGAAAGTGAATATTTTATTTTCCGGAAAATTAAAAATATCCATCAAATAGGATAAATTTATATACATACTACTAAAATTAGAGAGTAAACGATTATAAATTTCTAAAGTAGCCGCTTTTAAAGCAGACATAATGAAAATTCCCATGCTGCTAAGCATATGAGTATTTTGTTTTGGAAACGTAAAGGCAAAATTCTCCGTGTGACGTCATGTGCCCATGCTCTATATTCGTTTATGGGTGTACATCAGTGAATCTTCTGCCTTATCCGCGCTTTGCTAACTTTCGCAAAATCGCAAAACACATTTTTCGCCGAAATTCTGCTCAAACAGTTGCGAAACATTTTCTGAAAAATAAAATGTAATGCTTAAACTATATTAAGGGTGAGCGTCAGTAAATCTTCTGCCCTATCCGCGCTTTGTTAACTTTCGCGGCACACATTTTTCGCCAAAATTCTGCTCAAACAGTTGCGAAATGTTTTCTGATAGATATAATGCAATGCTTAGATTATATTAAAACTGAATTTAATACCCAATAAAACATAGAATATATTTTTTATTTTAATTCAAAATATTTTTGGTGCTGCCATCTGTTGTCGTAATTTAATTCATACCAACTTTTTATATTTCTAATGAACATTTTAAAATGTCTATTCCTTTTAATACGCTATTAAATATAACAGATCATATATAACAATGCCACAATCACGGAAACGTAATTGAACTTGGACTTGAAGACAAAGGAACTTGAAGACATAACTGCAGTCCTTAGTGATGTACATTCAGATCCCCTTATCAAATTTATAGAATGAGAAATTACCTTTCCGTGATTGTGGTAATGTTATATATGATCTGTTGTTGTATTTAGTACCGTATTAGAAGGAATAGACATTTAAAAATGTTCTTTAAAAAATAAAAATAGTCGATATGAATTAAATTACGACAACAGATAGCAGCACCAAATATATTTTTAATTAAAATAAAAAATATATTCTATGTTTTGTTGGTTATTAAATTCAGTTTTAATATAATCTAAGCATTGCATTTTACCTATCAGAAAACATTTCGCAACTGTTTGAGCAGAATTTCGGCGAAAAATGTGTGCCGCGAAAGTTAACAAAGCGCGGATAGGGCAGAAGATTTACTGATGCTCACCCTTAAAACTAAATTTCATAATAAAACATAGAAAATATTTTTTATTTTAATCCAAAATATTTTTAGTGCTGCCATCTGTTGTCGTAATTTAATTCATACCTACTATTTTATTTTTTAATGAACATTTTTAAATGTCTATTCCTTCTAATACAGTATTAAATACAACAGTAGAACATATATAATAATGCCACAATCACGGAATGGTAATTTCTTATTCTATAAATTTAATAATGGGATCTGAATGTACATCACATAGGACTGCAGCCTTGTCAAGTTCCTTTGTCTTCAAGTACAAGTTCAATTACATTTTCGTGATTGTGGTATTATTATATATGATCTGTTGTACTTAATACCGTATTAGAAGGAATAGACATTTAAAAATGTTCATTAAAAAATAAAAATAGTCGGTATGAATTAAATTACGACAACAGATAGCAGCACCAAAAATATTTTGGAATACAATAAAAAATGTATTCTATATTTTATTGAGAATTAAATTTAGTTTTAATATAATCTAAGCATTGCATTTTATCTTTCAGAAAATATTTAGCAACTGTTTGAGCAGAATTTGAGCGAAAAATGAGTTCTGCGAAAGTTAACAAAGCACGGATAGGGCAGAAGATTTACTGACGCTCACCCTTATACCTCGAAATTCCCAGTAGGTGTATTTATTTTTCTGAATATTTTCGGCGGTTTGTGCAACTCGGGTATCACTGTCCTCGCACTCAAAATTATCTATCCCCTCGGGACTAATAGAACATTTGCCTATTCTTATTCTTCGTCTCACAAAGAATTCCCAAAACAGAGCCATATACCTCCCAAGAAGATAAATGATACAAGTCGGCAAGGCGCTAAAAGCAAAGAATTTCTAACCGTAAAAAGACCACAAACTTGCTAAAAGACCACAAACTTGTTTTCACCTAGAGGCATTTTTGCCCATTGTTACACAGATGACTTCCTAGATTCCAGCCCCTTAAAAAGCCGCAAAAGGTAATTTAAGCTTAAATTCAACGTAGAAAGCTCCCAGGAGTAAGTAGGTCTGACAATAATAGGTCTCTTTGGTCGAAGAAAAATATATAACGTGGGCGGCACTTGGCCTTTCCCTACATAAAACTTTTCTTTTTTCAAAGCAAAATTATGATGCAGAAGGTCCACAGCATAATGTTTTTATCATTAACATCAGATAAATCAAAATTGCGCGCTTTTTGTAGCTTATTAGCAGATTGACTAACGCAGGGGTGTAGAGTAGGGTTTAACGTAGAGGAGTAGAGCAGTTACGTGGGGGCTAAAAAACCTAGGTCCCCCGAAATTTAGGACCTTTTTTATTTTTTTTTATGTCATCTCCTAAAAGAACATGCGTTTGCCAACTTTTGTCGCTCATATAATTTTTAATGTATAATGAGATGTACGCACACTTCAAATATATAATTATAGATAAATTATAAATGCGTTTTATTTTTAAGAAATTGTTGTTTTTTTCATCGAGAAATTATGTGGACCTCCCAAAATTTATTCCTGGGTACGATCCTGATTACGTGCAAAATCCCCATCAAACTACAAATGACATTTAATTAATATTCTGCAAAATCCCCATCAAACTACAAATGACATTTAATTAATATTCTGCAAAATCCCCATCAAACTACAAATGACATTTAATTAATATTCTGCAAAATTAAAGACTACTGGAGAATCCTTTGGTGTCAGAATGTATCAAACAGAAGTTAAAATGTTTCTTATTTCGTGCATGGGACGAACTAGTTCCGCATGAATGGTGTTAACGGATTTGTTGCATAATATTGCATATGGAAGGAGAATATATTTGATAAAACTATTTTCAATTTCATATAATTTTCTGGATAAATTTACTTAAGGAACGTGCAATGTCTCGAAAACGGTTTGTGCTGGCGTTCTAAAATTTATATCATTCGTTTTCTAATGAAAAATTACATCTGAAGTGTTTGTTTATTAATCATTGATAGAGGTCATGATTTTTTTTTTAATTTATTCAAGAATTGGGGAGTGGGAGAAATTGAACATTAAATTTCGTTCAAAGTCAATGGGGTTCCTGTATTCACTGATTGCAATAATCTTACCAAATTATTTTCAAACCACTTCATTCGTCTCGAAAAAGTTCGATTCGAGTTAGAGGATGCTTAAAACATGCACTTTCGCCAAAAACTCAAATTCGAGTTTTCAATCCAATCCAAATGCACATTATACTATAAATTTAGGAAAAGTGAAAATGACACCTTCATTATTTCGTGTTCTAATCATGCGATCGGCGTATTTTAACTTACATTCCTTTCATCTAAAATGAATACAACAACCTACTTGGCTAACTATTACGACCTTTCTATCGCCATAATTTTCCCGGAAAATCTTAATTGCTATCAATGCAATTCAGAACTGATATTTTGAATAGCTATTGAATTGCTATTGCTACTGAATTGCTATTTTGCGCATCAAACAGTCGCATAGGCATCGATAATCTATAATACGCAGAATTCATAGTAGCTCCGTCATAACACTATATCACCGTATGGATATCAGTTTGGGGACAGTAACGAACAAAAGTAACGTCGTTACTAGTAATGATTGTTTTTAAAACAACTATAATGTGACCGTTATTCTTCAGTGAAATTTACTGTGACAAGAAATTTATGAAAGAACCTTCATATCGTGACAAAGGATATGCCCATTTCATTTTTGAAGGAAACATTAAGCATTTTTATTATCTTTTGTATATTTATTTCGTACAGTCATTGAATTTTCGGATATGACATCTCCAGATGAATCATCGGAGATGACTTCTCCAGATGAATCATCGGAGATGACATTTCCAGAACCAGAAATGGAAATCTTAAGTGAAACTCCCTATTTCTCTCTGCAATTCAATGCTGAATTCATATCAGTCATCATTTAAGTTCTATCTATTGTGAATCCTGAAAAATAAATGTTTCAATGAAATATTTTAGCCGGAAGTGAAAAAAATTAGAAGCGGGAAATCCTTAGTGAACTCTCTTCCTCCACTAGAATTTCATGCTGAATTCATATCAGTCATCATTAGGCTCTATCTATAGACAAGCTTGAGAGATAGATGTTTCAAGAAATTTTTTTAACCGAAAGTTGAGAAAAGAACAGTAAGTTGAAAACCTTAGTAAATAACACTACCTCTATAGAATTCATATCAATTATCATCTAAGTTCTGTCTATAACCAATATTGAGAAAAGATGTTTCAAGTAAAATGAAAAATTTTGAACCAAAAATGGAAAAGAACCGGAAATGCGAAATTTTGGGGAACCCTCCTGCCTCTTTTGGAATTTGATGCTGATTCTATATCAGTCATCGCCTAATTTTTGTATATAGTAAATCCTGAGAAATAAATGTTTCAATGAAAGCTATTTATAAAAACAATAGTATACGGTTTTTGGTAAATTATTTGTCAATAATAACGCAAAATTGTATAGTTAAGTTTTCATTCTTTTTTCTTTTGCGGTAAAGACGTTTTTACAAAATACACTTGATATCTTATAGGCTAAAAAAAAAAAATACTGTACTTAGAGGCTATCTTGTATCCCACTACTTTTAGACACAAATTGCACTTTCTTATAGTAATGAACTGATGTACTAAACATTGTAAAGAACCTTGCTGCCCAACTGGGAATCGAACCACGGATCTTCGTATTGGTCAACTAATGTTCTTCCATTAAGCTACTGGGACGAAATTGCAAGCTCTTTTCATCAAAATGAACTCTGCATTCTCCACCCTTTAATATCATATTGGCGCGAAAGCAACTGATAATTTGATTAACCACATCCTACTATTTTTACCTCAAATTAGCCTCCTTATGCCATTTTTATTCCCCAGATTAGCGTCCTACGTGGTTGTTGTCCTCCCGATTTGAAATCAACGCGCGGCCACTGAATCCGCACTAATCGTACTAAGGTTGCTTTCAGACCTCTGACATCTTAGGACTAACCTACAGGAATGATTTGTTTGGGCGCCTTTATAAAGAACCTTTCTGACTCACCTGGGAATCAAACCACGGATCTTCATACTGGCCATTCGACGTGCTTCTGGGACAAAATTGCATGCTCTTATAGTCGAAGTGGGCTCTGGCTCTGCAACATTTTTAACAAAAACACTAATAGACGTTCTGAACGCTTATATTGCAGACTCATTTATTTAGCCAGGCTTACTTGAGCAAGTTTCACATCTGCTGTGAGGTTTAGATGGCCGAACGGTAGTGTTATCTCATTTTTAAAGTGTGAACAGATAAACATAACACAAACTTTACTTTTTATGACCAAACTTTAACTTCGCAAGCATAAATTGGAGGCAACAAATAAACATTACAGTTTTAAAAATCAAAGGGGTGTTTTTAGCATTTTACAACATAGTTGAAAAGTGTTTATGACTTTGTTCATTCATTCTGTCTGTCTGTTCGCACGATAACTGCCGTAAAAATGACTTTATCAAAATGAAATTTTAGTATGTTGTTGAGATAGTCTGTGGGATATACAGGAATGTAAATGCATAATATCACCCAATTAAGTTTTGAATTGAACCCGGGTTGAAAAAATGAAATACATTGAATCCTATGGGACCTCATTTTTCAAACATTTTTTAAGCGAATTTAAAATTCACAAATTGCTTCGAAAATTCTAGGAAATATTCAAATTATCCCATAAAATATATATAAAAAAAAATTCAGCAAAATATGTTTGGTAGTTTTTCAAATAAAAATTAAATAACAATTGCACCCATATTATATGAAGAGATCACGTGACCCACTTCAAAATAAAATATGGCATCCAAAATCGCGATTTTTAAAGTTCTTTTTAATTTATATTTAGTGTTGCATCCGTCCTAAAACCGCTTTATATATTTTTTTTCTGTACATCTATATACTGCGCCAACGCAATTATAATATTGTTGAGTTTAAATGATCATCAAACATTGATTATTTCTATAATGAAGCCTAATTGTTACGTATGGAAAATGCAAACACACCAAACTGTAAGATGAGTTGTATAATAATTGCTGAATTTCTTTAACACAAAATTACTTAGCTCTATAGTCTACAAGATAGCTGATATAAATGAAACATTAATTGATTTTACATAGAGAAGCAGACGATTCTATAGTATTGCTTTTTCGATGAAGTTTTAAGCATGGACTTAGAAAGTACTTTTACCTCCATGGTTTTAAGTTTTTAAGTAAAATAAATTATTGTAGTATTGTGATAATTTTGAAAATATCGCCACTGAATGAAAGGAATGGAAAAAAGAAATGAAATATTTACTGCTTTTATATAGAGAGCTAGGCGATTTATATTGCCACGATGTTATTTGTATAAAGTTTATTTGTTTTCTATGAATTTTTCAATATAATAAATTGTTATAGTATTGTGATAATTTTAAATATGTCACAGCTGAATGTATCGGATTTTAGAGATGTTTAAATAAAACTGTATTGCAGTCGGAAAGTGTTTCATAATCAATGCTTTATGCATGATAGATCTTTCTCGTTATTTTTATTTATATACTTCAAAGTTTGTTAAATTTACCTTTTATCAATCATAGCCATGAAATTTATGGCAAAGTGAGAAAAAAATTTTTACCATCACATTTGATGAAGAGTTGAAAAGATATTAATGTTTTTAGTCCAGGTAAAAATTTCACCGTAATTAAGATTTATAACAAAAAGTATCTGTAGTAATTAGCTACTATTTTCAGTAATGTAATTCTAACTGTAACACGTTACACTTTTAGAGTAACTTAACCTTCGTTACCCTGATAGAGTATTATAATAAGATAGATATAAACTGTTCGATTTGTGATTGTCCTACGCACACTGTTATTTGCATATTTAAAATATATATAAATGTATTGGAGATTGGAATATAGTATATGCACGTGACACGTAACATAACATGTTAAGGTCAACAATAATCCATAACAAGTTAAGACTTTGGCGTTCTTGTGGAGAGATTGCAAGAACCACTTCGAATACATAGGGAATGATACTTGTCTCAGTAACTCAATTAACAGCACGGCGTTTTGACAACTGGAAATCGGTGACTCATTTCCCTGCAGTGATATACTTTTTTACAGATTTGTGATTATAATATTCAATTCTAAGATAAATTTACTCCACAACGCCGTAAAATAAAAAAATCTGATGTGGGCAACACATGACTTTCCTTATATAATGCAATGAATTTACTACTTTTACAGTTAAAAAGAATGTTATTCTTATAGTAGATATTTATATTCTTTCCAAGATATTGAATTTTCTTCAATGAGTCGCCATTTTCATTGATTTAGCGTCATTTTTATCCATTTGGCGAGATTTTTGCTAATTTGGCAACAATTAAAAATGTCGCCAAGTTGGCGATATTCCACCAAATTCGTCGCCAAAATCTCGCCAAGCTCTATGGACGGAGAAATGAATTATTCTTACAGCAGATAAATGGCTATTGACGTTCAAATACAAAAGTATTACTCAAAGTATCTTTTTTCATGAATGGAACGAGCTAGATTCACGAGAATGATGTCACCCAATTTGTCGCAAGGTATTACATATGAAAAGTGAACATGTTTCTCAATTGGAAATATTTTTTTTTATTTTATATAACTTTTTGATAATTTTTTTGAAAAATGTGCAATATCTCGAGAACGGTTCATGTTACCGTTCTAAAATTTATGTCAATCGTTTTCTAATGAAAAATTACATAATGTCTATTTGCGTAACTTTATTAGCGGTTTTGATTTTTTGACGATTTTTTCAAAATTTTACTCGAAAATTTAGGGGGGTTCTGAACATTCGATTGCGTATAAAAACAATAGGCTTCCAGTGTTTACGGATTGTGATTTTTGTACCAAATTTCGTTCGAATCGGTCCCTTCGTTCGTCAGTTATCGTCTCCACAGACTCACTGACACACACACACACACACACACACACATACTTTCACACATACACACACATACTTTCACGCACACACACACACACACACACAGACATCACTTCAAAAATGTTTGATTCGTGATCAGGGATTCTTGAAACGTGCTCTCCCGTCGAAACTCGAATTCGAATTTTCGACCCCGTCACAATACTTTCCTTGTACATTATGTATATAAGGAAAGTAATAATATGAAAAATTCCCAAACATTTGAAGCAACAAATACGTAAATTTTATAATCAAACCATTTTCAACACTATTTAATACTGTATGAAATATACTACAACAAGACCTCAATGCTGTATCAAAAGAATCTGGCGAGCAATATATTCTCTATTTCATTACTCTCCGTCAGAATATTTAATTAAGGAGTGCTCTTCCGGATCTTTTCTGGACCGCAAGTAACCAACCACCCCTGCCATATAAACATTTCGATGAGCAAAACAACGATCGTCCTGATTGCCAATTAGCGAGCCTGTTGGCCAGAGAGTGGAGATTGAACCCTTTTCCTGCATCTTGCTGCTGCAGATTTATGGAGAGAAGGGTTTATTAACGCGGTCTGCGTGTAACGACCGGACTGTCAACTTTCATCAAGCCAGGGCCCATAAAACCGTGGCCCCTAAACGGGCAGAAGGGCAATTGCCCTCTCCCACCCCAATGTCCATAAATCTGTCCCGTTTCAACACGTACTACCATCAGCCGTTTGTCACTTTTGCAATCTTCGGAGCACAGAAATTTGTTTCAGTTGCAAGAAGGAAAAAAAAAAAAAGTTGGTGTGTGTTATCGGGTCAAACTAGACAAATTTTTGGCGTTTGGATGAATTAGAACAAAATATTTTTTTTTGTCGTTTCTGCTTATACTCAGAAGTATCTTAATCCTATATTCCTTTATATTTCTTTTCATTTACATACTTTTTTTACTTTCCCTACATACAGATGTATAGAAAAAGTATTGTGACAGGGACGAAAATTCGAATTCGGGTTTTAGAAAAGAGCGCGTTTTAAGCATCCTTGAACTCGAATCGAACGTTTTTGAGGTGATGTCCATGTGCAAGTATATATATGTATATTAGTATGTATGTGCGTGTGTGTGTTAGTATGTATGTGTATATAAGTATGTGTGTCAGGTACGTAGCCAGAAACGAAATTGAAGAGGAGCTGGAGGGAAATTCAATGGGGCTCAACAGTCTTAAGGGTGAGGGTCAGTAAATCTTCTGCCCTATCTGCGCTTTGTTAACTTTCGCGGCACACATTTTTCGCCGAAATTCTGCTCAAACAGTTGCGAAATGTTTTCTGATAGATAAAACGCAATGCTTAGATTATATTAAAACTAAATTTAATACCCAATAAAACATAGAATATATTTTTTATTTTAATTCAAAATATTTTTGGTGCTGCCATCTGTTGTCATAATTTAATTCATACCGATTATTTTTATTTTTTAATGAACATTTTTAAATGTCTATTCCTTCTAATACGGTATTAGGTACAACAGATCATATATAATAATACCACAATCACGAAAAGGTAATTGAACTTGTACTTGAAGACAAAGGAACTTGACAAGGCTGCAGTCCTCAGTGATGTACATTCAGATCCCCTTATCAAATTTATAGAATAAGAAATTACCATTCCGTGATTGTGGCATTATTATATATTATCTACTGTTATATTTAGTACTGTATTAGAAGGAATAGATATTTACAAATGTTAATTAAAAAATAAAAATAATCTGTATGAATTAAATTACGACAACAGATGGCAGCACCAAAAATATTTTGATTAAAATAAAAAATATATTCTATGTTTTATTGGGTATTGAATTTAGTTTTAATATAATCTAAGCATTGCATTGTATCTTTTAGAAAATATTTCACAACTGTTTGAGCAGAATTTCGACGAAAAATGTGTACCGCAAAAGTTAACAAAGCGCGGATAGGGCAGAAGATTTACTGATGCTCACCGTAAGGCACACATTTTTCGCCGAAATTCTGCTCAAACAGTTGCAAAATGTTTTCTGATAGGTAAAATGCAATGCTTAGATTATATTAAAACTAAATTTAATAACCAACAAAACATAGAATATATTTTTTATTTTAATTAAAAATATTTTTGGTGCTGCCATCTGTTGTCGTAATTTAATTCATATCGACTATTTTTATTTTTTAAAGAACATTTTTAAATGTCTATTCCTTCTAATACGGTATTAAATACAACAACAGATCATATATAACAATACCACAATCACGGAAAGGTAATTTCTCATTCTATAAATTTGATAAGGGGATCTGAATGTACATCACTAAAGACTGTAGTTATGTCTTCAAGTCCAAGTTCAATTACGTTTCCGTGATTGTGGCATTGTTATATATGATCTGTTATACTTAATAGCGTATTAGAAGGAATAGACATTTTAAAATGTTCATTAAAAATATAAATATTTGGTATGAATTAAATTACGACAACAGATGGCAGCACTAAAAATATTTGGAATTAAAATAAAAAATATATTCTATGTTTTATTGGGTATTAAATTCAGTTTTAATATAATCTCAGCATTGCATTACATCTATCAGAAAACATTTCGCAACTGTTTGAGCAGAATTTCGGCGAAAAATGCGTGCCGCGAATGTTAACAAAGCGCGAATAGGGCAGAAGATTTACTGACGCTCACCCTTAGAGGAGGGGGGCTCACCAAAACCACAATTAATCCTTAACATAAACCATAATAGTTACTATTATATATTTCAATTCATATAAATTATTAACAAATAATTGCATATTCATATTTGCAAGCTAAGAGTTAATTATTAATATCCATGTAGCTAATACATCAATATTAATATATAATAATTATAATTGATTTCAATGTAAGCATTAAATCTGCAGTGTAAATCTAAGTAATAAAGCTGTTAATAATTTGTAGAAACATTCTGAAAGTAAATACAAGTTAATGCTTAATATTAACTCTTATCTACTTATCAGTTGATTTTGACTCTATAATGTATAACAGTGAACCACACAATAATACAAAAGCATCCTAAAAACTATTGTCATAATTTTTAAATATTTTTAAATTAAATATGCAAATAAATTTTTCATTAGTATAATCACAAATTCAGCTAAATTAAAAAAATCCTTAAAACGAAGTAATTTATAAAAATATCTCAAAGAAATTTTTTATCCAAAATTTGAATGACATTTTATATGAAATCTCATATCACTACTAATAATTTAATATTTTTATCGGGGGGGGGGAGGGGGGGGTCTGAGTATACCGGCCCCTTCCAGGTTAGGCTCTGATGTCTGTATATGATAGTATGTGTGTGTATATTAGTGTGTGTGTGTGTGTATGTTAGAGCATGCTTCCTTGAGTCTATAGAAGCGATATCTCACGAACGAATAGAGCGATTCGAAAACATTGGGTACAATTATTACAATCCATAAATACTGAAGTCTTATTGATTTTAAACCCGTTCGAACGTTCGAACCCCCCACCCCCAATGTTTGAATGCATTTTTGAAAATATCATTAAAAAATCAGGAGTTGCAATAATATTAAATAAATGCTTATTTATTAAGTAATTTATCATTGAAGAACGAATGGTTTTAATTTTAGAACGCTAACTCGAACCAATATCGAGATATTGTATGTTTTCAGATAAATACGCAGCAAATATCCTTAAATAGTTTGAATTTCGCAATAAATTTGTCTACATATCGCCAACTTGGCAAATGCTTGGAAATGCTGCCAAATTCACAAAAATGTTATACCAAATTGGAAAAATGGACGCTTAATTAGCGAAAATGACTGCCAAAATGGATGAAAATTCAGCATTTTCTAATAATAATATCGTTTA
Organism: Amaurobius ferox; assembly: GCA_951213105.1. Taxonomy (NCBI): domain Eukaryota; kingdom Metazoa; phylum Arthropoda; class Arachnida; order Araneae; family Amaurobiidae; genus Amaurobius; species Amaurobius ferox. Next base: position 103,211,106 of record OX578136.1, read on the forward strand.
ATATTAACTATATAGGTCTGAGGATTCTATCAATATTTCTAATTGTCAAATTAGATTTGCACGAAACATAAAATTATTAGATACTTTGAAATAGTTTTATACATTGTCATCCCGAAAAGCGAAAATGCTAACGAACAATTGAACGCTAAAAACATTGAACCATTGATCTTTTACATCATAAGTTTGCTGTGAAACAAGTTAGGTCATTGCATTATGTAAGGAAAGTCATGTGTTGTCCACATCATTTTTTTTTCTTACTCTTGCTGCTGTTTAAAAAACGTATTGCTTACCAAGGAAATTTTGAATTGAAGATTTCGTCAGAGCACGTTTCGAAACTCCTAAACACATCTTGAACACGTTTAGGTATCCGTCTGTGTGGGAGGTGGGGGGGGGGGGGGGAGACATAATAACTAAAGCACGAATGCACCTATCGTTGTGAAGTATTTGTGCAATATTATCATATAAAACACTAGAACTAATTTATTTTACGATTCGTTTAATTAAATTTCGAGCAATTTGAAATTTAAAATTCTCAGAATTATTCTCCAAGAAGGAGCAGTAATAACTCCCAGATTCACGGTGGTACAACTGTCTTTGTGAGAAACTGATAGTTTGCAAACGATTTTTTGCTAAAATCATTCATATTTTTCTAAGTGACCCTTGCAGAAGGCGCTAAAATAGCAGATGTATTAACACAAATCGACTCATTTGAATCAAATTCATAGAATTGACTGACCAGTTGTTAACCGTTGTAAATTGTTATGTTTGAAATTATTTATTTATAGCTCAACGATCCTGAAACTTAATAGTTTCAACCATTGTTGTGAATTTACTTAATTTCAAAACTGAACATATAATTTAAAATATTAAATTATTTTTTAAATATTTTTAACTTTTAAAGAAAACAACTTGCAAAAGTCCATTAAAAGTTACGTTTTCACTTTCTCACATTATGTAAAATAGTATAAATAAAGTGTTGTTTTCACGACAATTTTCGAATTCGAGATTTTGATGTCAATATATGTTTTAAGGCCTCCTGAACACGTTTTGACTATTTTTGGAATGATATCCGTCTGTCTGTCTGTGGTCATTTTCTTGTGTACATAATAGCGGCCACAATTATTAAAGGATTTTCACAGAACTTTATATCTGGCTTCATTATCAAAAAATCTAGAACCAGAGAGAATTTTTTTTTTAAATTCGAGCAAAAACTCCGAATTTTATTTGAAATTATATATTTTTTAACCTATGGAACAAATTTCGTCCCATGGCAACATAGGACAAGATTTAACATAATCATGCATAAAAGAATTTAATTATGGCTAAATTATCACGAGACTTTATAGTTTCAATCATTGTTGGGAACAATAGACGCGATGCAATTTTCTTTTATTCGTGATGCAACAAGCCTCCCCCGCCCTTTGAAGGGCAAGTTACACCCGGAGGGGGTGCATTGTTAAGTATGGTATCAATCGAAATATTTTTTTCCGCCCTTTAAAGTGTAACACGGTATAGTTATAATCATTTAGACCCACTATACTAATTTTGTCTTGTGAAATTTGAATAAAAATTAATTCCTGCATGAATTCTGAAATTTAAATAAAAACGATTCCTGCAAGTCAAGTTGAGCTACACTTCAGTTAATTTTATTCTGGTGCTGATTATGGTACGTTTAATGAAACAAAATGGAACATGAATGTATGAAAAAATTGATCATCACATGAGAACAATTGAGTAGAGTAAAACCTCATTATAGCATACTTTAAAAAAACAGTAGCAGCGGCTATCTTTACTAACAAAAGGCAAAATGATAAAAATACTGATTTAAATACATTAATGTAATAATAAGTAATTTAAAACATAATATATATATATATGTGTTTCAGAAACAAGCATTTTTGTGTTCATTTCGAAAAGATATATGGACCCGATGAGAATTTTTTCGAAATGAACTTTTCGTAAGCCTAATCTCGTAAGCCTAAATCTCCTCCATGTGCAAGCTTTTTTGCTTGATTTTTTTGTTTTCTTATTTGCATTCCTCATTTTTGAAATTTGTTGATTGTCTTTGTCCTTATGACTTGCATTATGCTTTATTATTTCCTCTTTTTGTCTTAATTTCTTTGTATTTGTAGAAAATTTTGGAATAGTGTATTATGAGTTACTACATACATTCTAACTTTGGATTTAATAATTTATTTTTATATATATATATATATATATATATATTCAGAAGTCTTTTGTTTACATTTATTAATTTAAAATTTTAAAAGGTTTTACTAACTTTTTAAGAATTTAAATTTCAAAACGCTTGTGCCTACTTTTCAAATTTTAAAAAAAATCAGATTTTCAAGCGTAGTTTACTTTTAAATGACTTGAATTCTGAAAAATGTTTTACTTACTTGAAAATGATTTAAAATTTGAAGATATTTTTCTTACATTTTAAAGCTTTGTACACATTAATAAGCGAACAATGACGTCAATACCAAAAGCACGGCGCCCAATAATTGGCATTGCAGCATCTAATTTGGCTATAAACATTATGGTAGTTGTTATAATACACAAACACTAATCGTAACACAATATATACATATTCTGCCATGATCACAGATATCGTCCAGCAACATTTTGGCGAGCGTTTTACCTTTACAACTTGCTTCCTAGCAAGGGTTGCTATATGGAGGGGAAAATGCATTTATTGCAAGGGAAGACGGTTTTGTAAAGTAAAAAAAAGTAAAGATAAAACTTATTAAAAACGTCAATACAGAGCAAATAAATGCTTTGCCATAAAAAAGTGTATATTTGGCGTCTCAGGGCCGTCTAACTGTATGAAGCCGCGAATCTCATACGGGTGTAAAAAGACTTATGATGACAAGAAAATAATTTTTATATAGAAGTTTATTTACTGGATTTCTTCAGAAATTAATAGCTGTCTGAATTTTTTCCTAATAAATCACTTGCATAATGATAAAGTATTTTTACACCCCCATGTTAATTATCTGCATAGGCTATTTGTCAACCGTTATGAATTTTGTACAATAATACAACAGTGGAAAATTATTTCTAAACCAACAAAAACAACTTTGCAAATTCATGAAAAAAACTCCCAGCAAGGCTAGCTTGAAAACAATGCGAACGCCATGACCGAATAATTACTCAGGGTTTTTTGTTGTTGTTGTTTGTTTACCATCATACTCCCATTCTCCATAGCAACGCAATTCGTCTAAAATATCAATTTTGACTTTTTATTGAAATATAAAAGAATATGAAGTACAATATTGAATATTTATTTAAACTCAAACCATCAGCTTAAGACTTTTAATATTTAATGATTGATAACGTTTATCAGATGGGTTCATAGTTTTTCCCATACCTAGTATCAAATTAGGTTTGCCGCAGATATAGAACTTTTTGTTTTGTATTTCAATATATTTGTTTGACTATTGTGTTTGTTGACGACAAAGGTTTTATCCATTGCCACAATTAATATATTGTATAGATATTTCAAGAGTTTTTACTACTCACACATTGGCGAGTTTCTCTCTTATTCCATTTTATTTAAGTTTATTCGTGTACATCATAATCAGTTGAGAATTGAAAAATTGTATCTTCTTACGAGCATTCGTTTGTAAGTTGTTCTTTTAAAATTGCCTTAATATTTTACAAAATTACAAGTTGGCGACAGATCAGTTAAAACAATGCATTCAGATGATTTGTGTGCGTTGATATTTACTGTTTTAATACTTTATCATGCTTATCGAATATTAAACTATTAATTTTCCTGTATTATTATCAGGGCCGTAGCTAGATAGGGGCCAGAGAGGGCTGACCCTCCAAGAAGTATTCTCAGCACTCCCCCCCCCCCTCCCTGATAAAAATATTAAATTTTTAGTAGTGATATGAAATATAATTCAACATATCCAAATTTTCATAAAAAAATTGCTTTATGAGAATTTTATAAATTATTTAGTTTCAAAGATTTCTTAATTTATCTAAATTTGTGATAATACAAATGATAAATTTATTTACATATTCAATTTAAAAATATTTAATTTTTAAAAAATTAAGACAATAGTATTTAGGATACTTTTGCTTTATTGCTGTGTTCACTGTTAATACATTAGCTAATCAAAATCAGCTGATAAGTAGTTAAGCGTTTGTGTGCTAACTTGTATATACTGATAGAATTCGTTTTTTGAAATTATTAACAGCATTGCTACTAGTTAATGCTTATATTAAAATTAATTGTAATTATTAATATTAATATTGATGTATAGTTGCTATATGGATTTTCCTAATCAAAGCTTAATTTACAAATATAAATATGCAATTATTTATTTGTTAATTAATTTATATGGATTGAAATATAAAATAATAACTGTTATGATTTATGAATGCTAATGATTAAAAATGTTTTTGAAAAGCCTCTCCTTCAAGACTGTTGAACCCCTCTTGAATTTCCTTTCTAGATACAACCCTGATTACTATCAGTTGACAATAAAGCACGTTTTGGGCACGCCTAAATTCAAATCAAATGTTTTTGAAGTGATGTACGTATGTAGATGAGTGAGTGAACAGTATTATCCTTGAAGCAAATTAAGCTAAGCTATTCAAAAAAAATTTTCATTTGATTATTACCGTTAGCGTAAATGTAATATTCAAGAACCACCATTGCTTAACAAAGTGATATATCAAAATATTGATAATCAATCACTTTAAATAAGCAATAATTTTATATATTTAATTTGTTTTGCAAAACATTGGTAGTAAAAGGTTTTTTGAAATAATTTGCAACCTGTTTCCAACTTGAAAAAAATAATTGCTTTTATAATTTTACATACCTTTTTTCAGCAATAACTTAATTACTTTCCATAGAAAATAATACCATAAAATTTTAAACTTTGAATAATTCGATTTTTATACCTGTAAATTGCAAAATATTCTATCTAGTTCCGGTATTTTGCATAATGTATCTGAAAAGAAAAGACTGTTTAAATTCATCTAATTGATAATTATGAGCGATTATATTATCTTGACACACCTCGATAAGAAAGAGTCAGTTAATATATCAGTTATAGAAGTAAATTAGATTTCACTAAAATCCCTCAATTCTTGAATGAAATATAATGTACTGAAAGACAGTGGAACAATCTTGATTTGAAATACAGTTGATTTGTGTTCATTTGTACCCAAAACATTGAAATCCCCCAATACAGGTAGTGTGGAATTTTCCAACCAATTCACAATGCTTTCCATTTACATATATTATTAATTGTAGGGTAAGTTCTAAATTCCTATTCTTTGATTCAAATTGCATAACAAGAAAACAATATCGACTTTGTTCTACCTCTTAATCAAACCCAAGAAGAAACCAATTTTAAGCACGTTCACCTGCCCTACCCTTTGACAAAAGAGAATTACAAAAGATGTCACCGTCATCTTCGTCAAACAAATTTTGACCCCTGTGGGACAGCTGATTCAACATCAAGGTTTGCGCCTGGTTTTAGTTTCGGTTCCATTTTCTGAATCACAACTTCTAGGGAAAGACCCAGGGGTAGATTATCCAATAGACACAATAAACACGTGTTTGGGTTATCAGCAAATCAGAAACATCATAAAAGAAAGGATAAATAATAAAAGTTATATAATTCCCAAAGTACATTTTAAAATCTGTAAATTTAGATGTTATAATACTTTTTCATTAAAATATTTACATTCAATGAGATTTTTAATCATTTAAAAATTTAGCTATATGATTTTTTTTCTTCTAATTAATCATCAGTAAAACAGGAACATTATAAAAGTAAGGATAAATGATAAGAGTTATATAATTTTCCAAAGTAATTTTTAAAATCTGTAAACTTGATGTTCTAATACTTTTGCATTAAAAAATATTTACATTCAATGAGATTTTTAATCATTTAAAAATTTAGCTTTATGATTTTTTTTTTTTAAATAAAGTATCAGCAAACAGGAACATCATAAAAGTAAGGATAAATTATAAAAGTTATATAATTTTCCAAAGTACATTTCAAAATCTGTAAACTTAGATGTTCTAATACTTTTGCATTAAAAAATATATACATTCAATGGGATTTTTAAGCATTTAAAAATTTAGCTTTAAGAAATATATATACTTTTTTCAAATTAATTATCAGCAAAGAAGGGACATCATACAATTAGGGATACATTATAAAAATTATATAATTTTCCAAAGTAAATTTTAAAATCTATAAACTTAGATGTTTTAATACTTTTGCATTGAAAAATATTTACATTCAAAGAGTTTTTTAATCATTTAAAAATTTATCTTTATGATTTTTTTTTCAAATTAATTATTTACAGTGAGCCTCGAGGCTCTCCTTCAGTCCTGCTAAGGGCCCCAACCATCTTTGAACTTCATTTTAACTCCTCTTTCAAATTTATTTTCTCGGTACAACCTAAGAAGCCTCTATTTTCTCTGGTGAAGGGTGTATAATACTCAAGAAATAAAGGGCAGATCAGAAATATCTCTCTTATCTGAAATATCGCTCGAATTATTACTTTCCTTATATACAATAATGTATAAGGAAAGTATTGTGACGGGGTCGAAAATTCGAATTCGAGTTTTCGACGGGAGAGTACGTTTCAAGCATCCCTGATTACGAATCGAACATATTTGAAGTGATATCTGTGTGTGTGTGTGAAAGTATGTGTGTGTGTGTGAAAGTATGTGTGTGTGTGTTAAAGTATGTGTGTGTGTGTGAAAATATGTGTGTATGTGTGTGTGTGTGTGTCAGTGAGACTGGAGATGATAACTGACGAACGAATGGACAGTTTCAAATTAAATTTAGTACAAAAATTACAATCCGTAAACACTGGAAGCCTATTGTTTTTATACGCAATCGAATGTTCAGACCCCCTCCCCCCCCTTAAATTTTTGAGTGAAATTTTGAAAAAATCGTCAAAAAACCAAAACCTCTAATAAAGTTACGCAAATAGACATTTCTGATGTAATGTTTCAATAGAAAACGATTGACATAAATTTAGAACGTTGACATGAACCATTCTCGAGATATTGCACATTTTTCAAAAAAATTATCAAAAAATCATATAAAATAAAAAAAAATATTTCCTATTGAGAAACATGTTCACGTTTCATATGTAATACCATGCGATAAATTTGGGACATCATTCTCGTGGATCTAGCTCGTTCCATTCATGAAATAAGATACTTTGAGTAATACTTTTGTATTTAAACGCCAATAGTCATTTATCTGCTGTAAGAATAACTTATTTCTCAGTCCATAACACTTGGCGAGGTTTTGGCGACGAATTTGGTGGTATGTCGCCAACTTGGCGACTTTTTTCAATGTTATTAAATTTACGAAAAACTCGTCAAATGGATAAAAATGACGACTCATTGACAAAAATTCAATATCTTTGAGAGAAAATATATATCTACTATAATAATCTATTTTTTTTTTACTGTAAAAGTAGTAAATTCATTGCATTATATAAGGAAAGTCATATGTTGACCACATCAGATTTTTATATTTTTTGAATAGTGAAAACCAGCAAATTAATTGATACTGTACAGTATAATTTACATTTAAAATTTTAATGGGTAGAACGTTGGTTTTAGAACGCCATCGTAGGCAGGATGTTATTTTACAATCAATTTACGAAAACGAACGTAAAAAGCAATATAGAGGAAGTTTGAGGGTACTAAGCACCCCGAAAGTTTCAATAGCACCTATCAATATTACAATGTACATTGATATTATGCATTACAAAAAAGTTGATAAGACTAAAGGCTTTAGTATATACCCCAAACAAAAAATCCTAGCTCCGCCTATGAAGGGCGTCTATATGCATTTAATTTATTCTTCCAAGTACTGGGAAATAAAGCAGATTTGAAGAATTACCTTTCTTCAACTTACCTTAAATCTACAAAACACTACACTATCAATTTCATCTCTTTCAAAACTCAAACGAACGAATGACATATATAGGTCTTCTACATTTCGCCCAGATATGCTACCAACTACATCATTTCGATCATATAAGGAATTACCTCGAATTATCTAAAAAATTATCTTGAATTACCGTAGAAAATTATCTTAAATTACCTTAGAAAATTATCTTAAATTACCTTAGAAAATTATCTTATAATTCAAATTACTTTAGATATTTTATCAGTTCCGTGGAAATTATTTTTCTGATATATATCTTTTACTGCGGAGTGCAGTCTCGGAAACAATTGGGTTAAAAATCAGATAGTTAAATGAACTTTAAAGCACCCAAGTCTCACACGGGATTCAAACCGCGTTTCTTCGGCTGGTCAGTGGATGTCTCAACTTGACACTATTCGTTGCACAATCTATGCATCGAGTATTTTGTATAGCCAAAGCAAACCAGAAAGTCTTATCCTCCAATCGAAATTAATTTTCTGATTCAAACAATCTCCTAATTCCTCTACTTTTATTTATACCAGCTGGGACTTTTCTATACATCTTGTGCGCCATAACATTTATGGATTGAAAATAGCTACCATTATTTCGAATCATATAGAGTCCTTGCAAAAATCAAAAAGTGGCGTTTTTGAGACTTTATAGGATTCTACTGCAACAAGCTATAGTTGTTCAGGTGACATTGTATGTCTCAACCGAGACCTGAACCACAAATCTTCGACTGGCTAGATGATACGCTGTATTCATCGAGCTACTGCGACGATAATCATTTCTCCACGATTGAGGTGGCACCTAAAATACAAATAAATATATAAAATAGTAAAAATAAATTAAAACCTGGCTAGTTTTCTATTCAAATGAAAACTGACTAGAAATATTATTTTTATTATTATCAGATAATCAAGGGAATATCTTTCTTTGTAAAAATTTTATTCTAGATTGATAGAATCACTTAATCTGGAATTGCAGTGGCTTGAAACATAATTTCAAAAACTTCATTCCCGTTTTGACTCATGGAGACGTGATAAGCATTAGAAAAATCGATGTTTCATTCAGTAGCTCAAAAATTAAAAATAAAGTTCTGCTGATTTCAAAAATATATAATTTATGTATCTCATGAAAAGCAGGGCTCAAAATGTACGAGCGCAAACCAAAAAGGCGTTCCGGTTCGTGAAATTAGTGAAAATATCGTTCCAGTTCGTGAAATTTTCTTAATAATTTGGCATTCCTTTTTGTGAAATGTTCCATTTCGAACCCTGAAGTAAAGTAAAGAAAATTAAACTTTAAAATGTAAACAACAAGCACAACACCCATTCTAAGAGCCATTCAAGAAGTGTTTTTTAAAAAGTTCTTTTTCTTGCTTTGATGCTCTGATACACATTATGGCACCCGGCCGCTCTCTTTGCTGCTCATACTCATTGGGTGAGTCGGGCGGCCTGGGCCACACATTATGGCACTGTATGTAAATTTCATACGTCTACATTCATGAAATTTTGAAAGAGCATAAAATTTATGATTGTGCATCTAATGAAACTGAATTTTTATATTTAAATTATTTGATATTATAAAAATATTTAAATAGTTTAAAAAATATTCCTATTATTGATACCTAATAATGTCCAAAGTTCTTATGCACTTTTTAAACAATTTAAGTAGAAAAGTTTATGCTCATTAGATGCACCATCATAAATTTTATACTCTTACAATGTTTCATGAAAATAGATGCTATAGAATTTGCATAAAGTGTATCGAAGCAGGAAAAACATATTTTGAAAAAAAAGCCCTATTTCATCTCGGTGCTTGTTGTTTACATCTTAAAACTTTTACTTTCTATGAGATGAAAGATTCATAAATTATATATTTTTGTAATTGACAGAACTTATTTTATTTTGTGAGCCACTGAATGAAAAAATGTATTTTGTTTACAAAACTTTTACTTTCTATGAGATGAAAGATTCATAAATTATATATTTTTGTAATTGACAGAACTTATTTTATTTTGTGAGCTACTGAATGAAAAAATGTATTTTGTTTACAAAACTTTTACTTTCTATGAGATGAAAGATTCATAAATTATATATTTTTGTAATTGACAGAACTTATTTTATTTTGTGAGCTACTGAATGAAAAAATGTATTTTGTTTATGTTTAATTTTGGCGCCCTCAAACTCTTCATGGAAGATCCTGTCACCAGTCAGCATATGTCTAAAAATTTGAAGTACAAGTTAATTGGACGCGAAGTTAGACGCAAAATAACGTTTTGAAAATATTAATCAATCAAATTCACAAACTCAAATCATTTTCACCCATTAGCATCTGCAGAGAGTTATTTTATTCTATGCATTTCTCACACATGTTCCATAAACACCTGAGTCAGGCTTTTTCCCAGGCTAATGATCTCTAATGAGCAGCGGCCGCCGGCAAAGTGATTCTTTTGACCAATACAAACAAGACATTTGCTTCAAAAATAATGTATTCCTCTAAATACCAGTCATTTTGGAGTGTCCCATCTGCTGCCAGTGTTTACCTTTCTACAGAGCGCATTTAGTGATTTTAGATTGACGTTAAGTGACTGCAAGCCATAAAACATCGATTTATGGGTCTGTGGGCAATTAGAAACCCGATACATATTTTGAGAAGTTAATATTTTCTAATGAGGGATGACTGCAGCTTAGGCTTAAATTTTAGTAGTGTATATAGCGTAGCCTGGTCCCAGATGTTCTGTAGAAAGTTCTGAGGATGCCATAAAACGATTTGGGAAGGATCATAAAAGCATATACCATATTTGACACGTGCCTTGGTTTAATATTTGGAATTTAGAGTAAACGAGGGGGTCTTATACGCTGTTGGAAGTTTATAGCCGACGTGACTAAATTAAATGAAACTTAGAGACTTGGCGTTATTTTAAAATGCGCCGTCACCAAATGACTGCACGATTTATTATAAACTGGATAAGATTAAGATAGTCTAGGGCCCTGAACACGGAATAATTTCGCCCCACCCTCACGTTCACTTTCCCAGTTTTCATAAGCGTAAAATAGTGCGCTTTTCTCCAAATTAGTATTTTTACACAAACAAAAAGTAGTGTTTGGTATGAAAGTAAAATGCAGTCTTACGGAAAGCAGCAGCTACTTATTCCAACTTTAAATCAACTGGATTGTAGCACATCTCCCCTTTCTCATACCAGAATCCATTTGTAAATAGCTTTTTTTTTTTTTTTTTTTTTTTTGAGATTTTACAAGAAAATTTTTGAAAAATCGATATCGTGGATCCAAATGATTACAATTATAGCATGTTGCCCTTCACTTTAAAGGGTTTGAAATATTATTTTGATTGATACCATACTTGAAAATGTACCTGGAGAGCTAATGACGACACTAACAAAAAAATTGCATCGCAACTATTTTTCCAGCAATAATTGAAACTATATAGTCACGTGATCATTAAACCATAAATAAACCCTTTCATGCATGATTATGTCAAATTTTGTCCTATGCTACCATGTCTATATAAATAAAACTGAAAATCTGTCTGTCTGTTCCGCCATCACGGGAGAACGGCTGAACCGAATTTTATGAAATTTTGTGAATAGCCTGGAAATAGTCCCACTTAAAATTTAGTCCATGTTTGGAGTTTCTACAATCAGTGGTTCTCGAGATATTAGCAAAAAACGACATTTTTGTTTGTCTCATCATCACGGGAAAACGGCTGAACCGAATATGTTGAAATTTTGTGGATAGCCTTGAAATAGCCCCCCATAAATTTAGCCCAAGTATCGAGTATCTAAGACCAGGGGTTGTCGAGATATTAATGAAAAACGAAACTTTTCCCTAGGAATTCTACTCTCTAACTCCGTGGTTTATCCAAACGAAAAGCTTGAAAATCGTTTGAAAGTGAATTAAAACTTTATCTTTGAGTTTGGTGGGAGATTTTTTGCGCTAATTAGTGACTTTCTGAAAACATGAATTGTTTGAAACATGATTTAAATGGGACATCTATTTCTGGTTTATTTTTCACAAGCTTTTACTGAACATAAGTATAAAGAAATCAAAATGGTTATATAATTTCGAAGCTTATGAGGAAGATTCTATCTTATACCATGTTGCTCAGAAACGCAATTAAATTAAATCTGTCTGTTAATTTTAATTATTATTTTTTCGATTTGAATAATAAATAAATGGATATAAAAATATATTTTAGAATAAAACGATTGGATTTTTCTTATAGCATTTTTGACTGGATAATATCAATTACGGTCTTTAGATTTAAACGTTATTATTATTGATATTTTCAAGTTATTATGCCATTGTTTTATTATGACAAAATTATTTAAACTCATATAATGTACGTTGTACGAGTAATCTTCTACAAATACAAGGGTATATCTTCTAATCTACAAGAATATAAGTAGTATACAAGTATATTGCCATATGTTTTGATATATATTGGCATATATTGGAATCAATTACGACCTTCTGGTATAAAGATTACGGAGATTATTGATATTTTTAATTTATTATGTCATCTCTTTTATTTTGGCAAAGATTTTTGAGACTCATATTGTAATACGTTGGTAATCTTCTAATGTACTAATACAGGTTATATCTTCTAATATTCGCGTATATAAGTAGTACGGGTGCTATACAATTTTAATGCTTTCATTTTGCATATTCAATTCTTTTTTTTTTGTAAATTTGCTTACAAAAGAGACCAGGATGTTTTATTCTTCAGATCTGCCCGTGAAGATAATGTTTCATAGTGAGAACAGATAGTCTTAAACTTCTCTTTAGGAGCAATAAATTTAGTATTTTAACAGAATTTGCACATGATTGCGAATTATAAGTTTCTTTATATTATATACTCCGTACGAAGAACGGGTATGCTGCTAGTTATAGAAATATAAAATTTCAAACACATTTCAAAGTTTTCGCACGAATTTAAAAACATTCTATCTAATTCTAGATTTTTCGATAACAAAGAAGGAAATAAAGTTTCGTGAAAATCCATTAATATTTGTGATAGTTACCTTGCACACAAGAAATTGACCACAGACGCACAGATGTACAGAAAGACGGACATCACTCCAAAAATAGTCAAAACGCGTTCAGTAGGTCTTAAAACATATATTGGCATTAAAATCTCGAAATCGAAAATTTTCGGGAAAGCAATACTGCGTATGAGAAAGTAAAAATATCTGTCTTAAACTACAAATTTTACTGGTTTTTCAGAAACTAAAATTTAGAAGGGATATTTCGCTTCCTTTCAAGAAGAATAACATGTATAAAAGTCGCATTTCAGAAGCTATATAAATATTACATACGAAATGCAGTAGTGAACAATGATTAATTCAGCAAATTAATTCGGAAAGGCTTTTGAATTCAGAAAACTCAGGGCATTTTTTAATGTAAGTGTTAAGGTTTTAGGACATAATTGTAGAAGATTACTGGGCCCCCTAAATTCTAGGGGCTTTAAAAATGCCCGGGCTTTTTTCGTAATCATGGACTACATATAACTATCAATTTCATCAGTTCATTTATGCAGTAAAACTCAAATAATTAACTCAGAGGGAAAAAAAATGAATTTAGGTATATATAGAAAATATCATATGCTGCCCACATCAAATCTTTCAAATATACAGAGACATTTATTTTCTGAATTACAAAAAAACCCAACTCTTAATATTCGTTCGTCTTTTTTCAAGTGCTTATTGTCATTAAGTGCTACCTATCACTGCCATGTTCCACAGCTAAAGGGAGGTGGTTTTGATGGCCTCTCCTGGGTCGCATCAAATCATGGAATAAAAAATGGAACCGCGGCGGCAAATCGTCCCCAACTGAATCCTTACCCCCGGATCGGTAATGTTCGTGGTATGCTGCCCGCGAAAGAACATTCCCTTTGGGAACGTTTCGACAACGTCGAATAACGTGTAATGCGTAACAAAAATGCATAGAATTAAAGTGGCATTAAAACGTGATTATGAACAATTGTTATTTGGGAAGAGAAATTTGTTTTCGGATCAACTCACGTAGCTTCTAGAGTAATCTGGAAACGGCTTTTGAAAAGTTGGAAATTTAATGCAAATATTAAATATCCCGTTCGGGATTTTAATGTAATTCTAATTTAAGAAATTGAAACTATAAATAAACTTAATAAGACATTCACCAATAGTATTCTTATTGAATATTTTGGGGTAGCATTGGAAATGTTTCTAATAAAACGTCAATGTTGGCATTTACGTCAAACGCTAATATTTATTCCGTATTGGTATTTCTCATATCCTTCTCAACTGGCTTTGCTCTCAAGTTGAAAAATAGTCTGGTGTCAATCATATGTAGTTTAAAAAAATATCAATGGTGTCTATAGCTTAAGAAAATTTCTTCTCCTGTATCTATGTTGTATCGGCCAAAAGGGGGGGTTAGATAGGTATTTTTATGAAATTGCAACACGTAAAGGAATTCAACGGAATTCTTTAAATAACGGGAATGGTGTAGCTGATAGCACAACTGGGCTCAATTTAAAGAACCCAGATTCGATTCCAGCCGAGTGAGTTAAAATGAATGCAAGTCTAATATCCTACAACATATATCTAAGAGTATAAAGAACTTTTAGCTGTAGCATATATTTTCCCGATGTATATCTAGCTAATGTTATGATATCTTGAAGACCATTTTATTTGATTATGACTTATTTCTACATTCTTTATCAATGTTAATTTATTTTGAACTGAAAAAGATTTTCTGAATACGCAAATCATATTCGAATTTTTTCAGTCTGTATGAGGGGTAAGATGCAATACATTTCATGGCGGTTAGCTTACAACAAGGATTACTCGAAGTCAGAGTCGTCGAAAGGAGAGGACGAAAGAATGCATTGCATAGTTGTCCTGGAAGTTTGGTGGCACTTGTCAAATAAAAGATAGTAGGAGCTCGTGCATTTGCCACATAGGAGCTCGTACATTTGCTGCATAGAAGCTCGTGCATTTACTACATAGGAGCTTACAGAGGAGCTCGTGCATTTGCTGCATAGGAGCTCATGCATTTGCTACATAGGAGCTCGCACATTTGCTACATAGGAGCTCGTGCATTTGCTACATAAGAGCTCGTGCATTTGCTACATAGGAGCTCGTGCATTTGCTACAGAGGAGCCCACAAATTCTGTCGGAGTTGCTCGAAGTGTTGCGTACCTCGAAAGACAAATATAAGCTTTAATTAGACAATGTAAATTTTTCACATCAATAGGACCATGTGTTTAACATCAGATTTTTTTTTAATAAATAAAGATTGGAGTTGGTATCTGTACATAATGTCTTAACATTAAATTGGAACGAATTGGAAAATTTATTTGGAACTCTTGTACGAAATAAAAAAAGAAAGTGAAAAAAAAAATGAAAAAAAAAATCGCAGAACGACTTATCAACAGTTTTATTGCCTTGTGAAATGGTCTTGGATTTATTTTATTTGCTATCACATTGTCTACGAAGAGATAATATGCGACATAGAATTTTTATTGCACATCAAAGAGACATTAAAGGACAATCTTGATGCTCTTTTGATGTACGAAAGTAGAAAGGTGTTTGTATGGTTGGCGAAAACTTTTTTTTCGAACGAAATGAATATTTTGAAACGAAAAAAATAAATATAACTTTCAGGAAATTCCTCCATATACAGAGATTGAACTATCATTCTGCGCTCGCATTTACGCGTAACCTTGTTTCGTTACGTGAGAGAACCCAGCGCTGTTGGGGGGTATTTTTAAATGAAATAATTGCGTTCTCTCATGAGCGAATTGTTGCCAGGTTAATTTAAGTAAAACTAGTCAAAACATAATCCGAAATTAAGTCAAATTCAGTCAACCTATGCAAATGAACCATCTGCAGGTAAATATTGGAAAGCTTTTGAAAAAATTATGATATATGTCTATATATACAGACAAAAAAAGAATCTAACGTGGGCAGCTCATAACTTTTCTACAGGTTCATGTTCATGTTTATATAATCCACAAAGCTTTAATTTAAGCTTTATCACACAAACAGAAATATCTCATGAAGTGGATATACAAAATAGCTTATGAAATGGATATTTGTTTGAAATTATATCCAAACTGCAGTTTTGAAACATTTTTCTTTTTCATTTGAAGATTCTTTGAAACGTTGGCAACTCATTAAAATTCCCCAACACAGAAATATCTCAATATATTATTTGTCCTAAAGTAACGGGGTGGGTGTTATACATTTTGTCACAAAAAATTACGTATGAAACAAGCATTTGATTAATTTTGCGGGTTTGGAAAATAGGATTTGAAGTTCATTCCACATGTAAATATATATAAACCCTTGAAATGTATAGAAAAAATTAAATATAACAAATGTCATGAGCGAAATCATATGCATATATATCTATATATAAACCCTAAAAATGTATAGAAAAAATTGAATATAACAAATGTAATATCACATGCATATAATATAAACCCTAAAACTGTTCGGAAAAAATTGCATATAACAAATGTAATATCGCATGCATATATATATATATATATATATATATAAATACAAAAGTGCAGGAGTGTGAATCAGTAATCACAGTATCAAACCGCGGGCAATATAAAAGCGTGTATAGAATAGCAAATATCAAAGAGGAAGAGCCGGAAAAACAGAGCACGGAGAAGCCAGGACAAGGAAAATTTATATATATATATATATATATATATATATATATATATATATAAGCCCTAAAAATGTATATAAAAAATTGATTATGATAAATATAATATCATTTTGCTTGTACAAGGCAAGTATATAAATCTTTCTTCTTTTTTTACTCAAGGCAATGGATGTTTCGACTATTTTTGTCGCATCAATGTATCGTGATAATGCATTCTGCAGTTTATATGATGTAAGGTCTGTTGTAGTCATCGAAGTAAACATTAGAATCCCAGTAGCACAATGGATAGGTGGATAGAGAGTCGATTGGTCAGGTGGAGATTCGTCGTTCGAATGCTGTCTTTGACACCGATTCTTTATAATGGCGTCCGAGAAACTTAATCCTGCAAATTATGGACGTATTTCACCAAAACATTTCACAGCAATTGTGCGTCTTCTCAGTCATTAATCAGTCTCTTAGCCTCAACTATAATCTATACAAAGAATGAGTCCGAATTTCTAGATAACTAACGCTTTTATTTATAATCACCAATAAGTGTAAATAGGAACAATATATGGCTAAAAACACTATAGCTATCTTACGAGATCGCAAAAGTCAAGTACAAGAAAAGAGCAGTTAAATGCTTCACTAATTCACAAAACAGCTGATTCTATTCTCAAAACACTATACTTCACAATTCGTTTTGACTTATAATGCTTCCACTCTCTCCAACTGAACGATACGAACGATACCAACTGAACGATGACTTTCCATATAGAAATTTCTAGAAAGAAGACGTATCCTCGAAATCAGTGGATAAATCTAGAAAGTTCCACTGGATTCGAAAACTTGCCAAAAGTTCCCCAAGTTGGCGATATTTCATCAAATCTGGCACCCAGGCCGCTAAAATGTCATGCAACCCTATTTTCACGCTATAACAATGGCTAAAAAAATGTTTTCTTCTTGAGGGAAGCGCCGTGAAACATTCTACATACTCGTACCGACATTGTTTTTCGTATTACCTTGTATGTCCTGTGAGCATTCCAATTACAGATACACACAAAACATTAGGGGTAGTGTGGAAACTACAGAAATAAAAATATATTATACTAAGTTTATTAAATTTTCAATCGGCAATTTTATATCTGTCGGTTTTACTAGCTCGAAATTCGTAGTAAGAACATAGTTATTGTACATATAATGCAAAATTCGACTAACTATACGGGAAAATTCTAGCTCCTCTTTACAGTAGCTCACTCGCCTTTGAGCCGCCGACCATAGACAAAAAGACTTTATATGTCTATGCCGCCGACGGGGGGGGGGGGGGGGGGGGGGTTAAATGATACATTGTATTAGACCCGGGCTGCATCAACAGTTTAGGGGAAAATCTGATGTGGACAGCACATGACTTTCCCTACATGATGCAAGTACTTTACTTATTTCAATGCTAAATAATGATGGACAAGATCCAGGGTAAAATGTTTTAACGTTGAGAAGTACACTAACATTTGGTGCTTTTCTGGGTGACAAAATTAACTTATATTTCGCATTCTGTGCAAATATAACTTGAAAATTGGAAATATTGCTAACGTCTGCTAAGCAAATGTGCTAAGCAAATGCTCGCTAATATTAAAATATGTTAATTATTATTCCATCATTTTTGCGGATATTAGACATCAGCGTTATTTGGCATCACATTAAAAATGTCGCCAAGTTAGAGACATTTCGCTAAATCAGTCGCCAAAATTTATTGCCAAGTGTTACATATTTGATGATACTTACTACCTTTCATTTTTATGTAATTTTTAGCTTTATTCATTCGAAAAACGTGCAATATCTCCAGAACAGCACAAGTTACGTCAAGTTTGTGTCATTTCTTTTGGAATAAAAATTGCACACAAAATAATTATTTATTTAACATTATAGAATGCCTTGATTTTTTCAACATTCATTCGAAAATATGGAGAAAATATGGAGTCCGAATAGCGTTTTAAAATCAATAGAGTTTCAGTATTCACTGATTATAAAAATCGTAACAAATTTCGTTCGAAACGCTTACAGACTGACGGACACATACACTAACATACACACACACACTAACATACATACTCACGCATAGACATCTCGTCAAGAACGTTCGATTCGAGTTCAGGGGTGCTTGAAACGTGCTCTTCCGTCGAAAACTCGAATTCGAATTTTCGACCCTATTACAATACTTTCCTTAAACATTATATTATGTATGTAGGGGAAAGTAAAAAGATCAATAACTTGTGAAATGAAGGGAAGTAAGTGGCTGCGAATTTGCTTCACAAGGGCCTAAAAATTCTGTCGAAGACACTAGCCTTGGCAAATGTGCTGTATGGCAACTTTTATTCTAGTCTGATACACTGAAACGAGCAGCGTGAAAGCGCGCTCGCTTCAGTGTATCAGACTCACCAGTTTAGTCCCAGATTATCCCTGTCTGCCCTGTTCAAGAATGCCGCTGGCGACCCGACGGCTGCCTGTGCCTGGGAAATTCCTTAGAGCAGGAATTTCCCAGGACAAGTATATCTCTTCTAACACCAGGAAGAAGTATCTCTCTTCTAAGGCAAATTCACCAGGGAAATTCACCGGATCTCTAAGGCTTCGTATCTCTCCTCTAAGGGAAATTCACCAGCAGTAAAGATTGCATGGGCTGGTTGTTTTGCATAGTTCATTGGCGCTTTGTACGGGTTGTTAGCGATTTTAATTTCAGGGATATTTCTGGTCAAAATCGAATGATCCACGAAATTGAACGAACAACAATGAAATAGAGCGGCTATAAGAAGAGCATGATTTCTGTCTACAGCACCCGATTTATGCATAATTGTATGAAAATTGTGTTTCTTCTTGCATAAGATAAAGATGTGTCAGTCACTTACTCCCTACAGCGAGTTACACCAGAACACTTTCCAACTTAAATATCTTTGAAGTTATAAAGGTCTGTGTTTCATTTGAACATTTTTTAAAGTGAAAGGTAGGCCTGTTTTTCATCAGGTCTGACAGGTCTGTTTTTCGTGACTTCCAGCTCGTGACTTCCTTCTACAATTTAGTTTTTAATTTCTAAGCAGGACACCTTCCGTTTGCACTAAATCTAACTTCAGTTTTGGATTGTTTGAATTAAGTATTCTTAATTTAATGTAAATGTAATACAAATTTCATGCGTCTGCTGCGAGCAAGGCGAGCAAAATTTCAAAAAATCTCGACGTTCTTCTCACATTCACGTACCAGCCATATATATATAACAATCACGTACCAACCATATATATATAACATTCACGTACCTTCTCACATTCACGTACCAGCCATATATATATAACATTCACGTACCTTCTCACATTCATGTACCAGCCATATATATATATATATATAACATTCACGTACCTTCTCACATTCACGTACCAGCCATATATATATAACATTCACGTACCTTCTCACATTCATATACCAGCCATATATATATATATATATAACATTCACGTACCTTCTCACATTCACGTACCAGCCATATATATATAACATTCACGTACCAGCCATATATATATAAAATTCACGTACCTTCTCACATTCACGTACCAGCCATATATATATAACATTCACGTACCTTCTCACATTCACGTACCAGCCATATATATATAAAATTCACGTACCTTCTCACATTCACGTACCAGCCATATATATATAACATTCACGTACTTTCTCACATTCACGTACCAGCCATATATATATAACATTCACGTACTTTCTCACATTCACGTACCAGCCATATATATATAACATTCACGTACCAGCCATATATATATAACATTCACGTACTTTCTCACATTCACGTACCAGCCATATATATATAAAATTCACGTACCTTCTAACATTCACGTACCTTCTCACATTCACGTACCAGCCATATATATATAACATTCACGTACCTTCTCACATTCACGTACCAGCCATATATATATAAAATTCACGTACCTTCTCACATTCACGTACCAGCCATATATATATAACATTCACGTACCTTCTCACATTCACGTACCAGCCATATATATATAACATTCACGTACCTTCTCACATTCACGTACCAGCCATATATATATAACATTCACGTACCAGCCATATATATATAAAATTCACGTACCTTCTCACATTCACGTACCAGCCATATATATATAACATTCACGTACTTTCTCACATTCACGTACCAGCCATATATATATAACATTCACGTACTTTCTCACATTCACGTACCAGCCATATATATATAACATTCACGTACCAGCCATATATATATAACATTCACGTACTTTCTCACATTCACGTACCAGCCATATATATATAAAATTCACGTACCTTCTAACATTCACGTACCTTCTCACATTCACGTACCAGCCATATATATATAACATTCACGTACCTTCTCACATTCACGTACCAGCCATATATATATAAAATTCACGTACCTTCTCACATTCACGTACCAGCCATATATATATAACATTCACGTACCTTCTCACATTCACGTACCAGCCATATATATATAACATTCACGTACCTTCTCACATTCACGTACCAGCCATATATATATAACATTCACGTACTTTCTCACATTCACGTACCAGCCATATATATATAACATTCACGTACCTTTTCACATTCACGTACCAGCCATATATATATATATATAACATTCACGTACCAGCCATATATATATATTAAAGTGCAATTCCGAGTAATTTCGGAATTGCACTTTAGTGCAACATGTGATGTGCGTGCCCGACACTAGCAAACTCCCTTTGTACCAAATTCAGTGACAATAAGTTCAATAATTTCCAAAGAAAATACTGATAGACAAGCCGAAAGATAGTTCGCCTGAAAGGTGGAATGATTGAAATTGTTTTCTCGTAATGAACACCTAGAATAAACGTCTAGATTTTCAATCCGAACGAAAAGTGCTTTTAACAAAGAAACAGTGCTCCCCTTTAGAGAGAAAGGTAATATAAGGTTAATAATGATTATCATTTTTATCTATATGTATTAATAGGCACTCGTTGTATTTTGAATTCAGTTTATCAGGTTTTTATACCTTCTAATACATTAGAATGGATGTACTATTTACAATTTTTAAGAATGGCAGCACGGACATTACTCTTTAGAGTTGACAACATCTTCTTTGCACATTATATTGAGATGGGTTAGCTGCTATAACTTCTACACATGTGTAAGTCAATTCTATTTTTCAATTTATAAAATTTCTCAAATTTCTGAATCATTTTCCATTTTTAGCACATAGGGACTACTATTGACCTTTTGTTCATAGTAACAAGTCAATAAATGAAATGTGCTAATTGAAACTGATGTATAGTAGTCGCTCCCTGAAGATTTTACTATTACATCACCTACATTCTATCATTTGATATTCCATTTTTCTTTAATATTTTTGTTTTAAATATAATGGGTGGTTTCTGAAATTCTTTTGAGATTTTTCTGATTGGTATTTGAATGCTTTTGTTGTTATAGATGCTTTATTATTTCTCTTCTATAATTCTATTTTAATTCATCTTTATTACTTATATATATATATATATATATATATATATTGTGGTCATAATACTTACTTTACTACTGCGAGTAAATTACTACTAAATTCTTTAAATCAAATAAATGATAGTTTACGTCAGTCTAGCAATAATTACCTTATTCTAAATAATAGTAAAGAATTAAAGAATAAATTAACATCACTTAGAAAACTAATAGAATTTCAAACTTTTGATTTTAAAGATCTTTTTAATAATATCAAGATCTCAGACCTGTATGGTGTAATTTTACCTCGATACAATACTTATACATTACTAATCTATCCACTCAAACCAGTTTTATAAATTTTCCTAAACTTCTTCACTTTGTTATTTTCAATAATTATATTTTTCAAAGAAATAAATTATACTTACAAGTCTCAGGAGTTCCACAGGGTGGCTGCATTAGCAGTATGTTAGCTAACTTATACCTTTATCATTAAGAACAGTCTTTTACATTAATAGATTATACATTATACAGATATGTTGATGATCTGATTTGCTTAGTATATACTGAAAATTGTGTCATAGATATAGATTTCCATCCAGACAATTTGGGATTAATTCCTAATGAAGCTACTATTAGTAAAAATATTAATTTTTTGGATTTAAATCTTATTATTGAACCTTCTAATAGAATTGTTTCTAATTTATATGATAAAAAAGACTATTTTAATTTTAACATTAATCAAATCTTACCATTTTATTCCTGCGATTCGATTCTATTGTTTAGAAATATTATACTTAATCAGCTTTTTAGAATTTATAGATTATCTGGTAAAAAATTTCATGCTATACATATTAATAACCTAAAAATTACCAGCAATTTATATAAATATCCCTCTTATTTTGTAAATGGTATAGTTGAAAAATTTAGATTAGCTGGATTTTCACGAATTCTATTCATAGTTTTTATATTAGACTGACATCTCCATACTCTTGTTTTAATAATATATTATTTTTACATCCACTTAAACATTAGCCTTTCTTTTATTAGCTCCTCCTTATTGTTGCTCTGATTGTATATTATCACTTATTCTTGGCTTTTCGCATTACTGTTATTTATTTCTTATGAATGGCAACAGTAGATCATATCTTTTTCCTTTGAGAATGGCAACACTGGTCTCTTCATTCTGGGTTCCCGCGTTCGACAAGTTCGTGCATTTGTTGTGTAATATTCCAGGTATTCTTGTTTCCTTTAATTTTTCCTTCTTTATGTATGTTGTCCAAGTAGAAATAGTTTATAGATATAATCTATCTATTTCTTCAGAAACATACATTTTTGTTTTTGCTTCAACAAAATACTTGGACTTGAGGAAGAGTTTTGGAGAAGTGAACAAATCCATGATTTAGGCTTAGCCCTTATCCACGTATATAGCACTAATGCTTGGATTTCATTTTTTTTTTTTATCGTTTCCATACCATTGCTTTTTGATGATTTTTTTAACTTGATGATTCGAAATTTGTTTTTAATATTTTTTTTCCCATTTGATTGTAGATTTGCAGATTTATACTTTTATTTTGTAAACTTGTTAGAAAGTTAGGTTTCTGGAGTTTCAGCTTTTCTTTTTCCATTTGCTTGAAGATTTGCTGTTTTATAATTTTATTTTGTAAGCCTGTTAGAAAGTTAGGTTTTCGTGTTACAGCTTTTCACTTTTCTTTCATTGGACATTCAAACCTTTTTATTATATATATATATATATATATATATATTGATGGAATGATGAAACCCTTTAAACCAACTTAGTATGATACAATTTTATATAAAAAAATATTTATTTTCTAAACCACGTAATCTTTATAATTAAAAAAATAGAATTTTAGTTTGAAAGTTTTAGATAAATCATTTAATATTCCAAGCAACAAATTTAATATTTTATAGACTTTCTATCCTTAAACTATTAAAATTCTTCTTTTTAAATATTTTGTCTTAGATCAAATTTTATTTTCTAAAATTTCTCTTTTTTTCACATTTTTAAAATCTACTAGATTTTTAAAAAGTTTTTATCTAGATCTAAGATGTTTTTCTATTTATTCTTTTACAATATTTGAAATTTTTTATTTCGAATCTCATACTCGCTCACAATGAATATAACTGCTACAATACATACAAGAAATACAAGAATTTATATCCATACTAACTACTTTAATTTTCATAAAACTGCAAGTTTCCGTTTCCTGCGTTCGAATGGCGTAAAATGTGAAAGTTTAGCGTAGATTTCTAACGATCCGTCCTATCCTCTTTTATATCTCAATTTGAAATTCAAAAAAATTATGTGAGACAGCCATTACCCTCCACCCCACCCCCGCACGCACACACACACACTTAAACATAAAAATTTACTTGTCGAATTAAATAAAATTATTGATAAAAACAAGTACTGTGTTTCTTTTATCAAAGAATTCTGAGTACGCCTCCCCCCCCCTCCCCTACACACTCCGCGATCTTCTATTGCATTTGAGGGGGCGGCTCGACATAATTTTACTTGTTGTTTCTTTTACCAAAAAAATCCCAATAAGCACCCCCCCCCCCCCCCTCCCCTTATATTTTCTACGATTTTCTGTGTCATTTGAGGCGCGAATTGACCGGATTCTACGATAGTTATTAACTAATTACTTTCATAATTTTTTTCTTCCAGAAAAAAAATACAAAATTTTAAAGAAAGCCTCTATTTGGAAACTTAATAGAGAATATCAAAAGTATAGAAAAATTGAAAAGATACATATTAATTTCTTTTAATACTTTTGTGTGGATCCCTATTTATTTATTCCCCACACATAAGATTTGTAAATGAAATAACAATGATATGTATCATAATGTAACTTCTTTCGACATGCAGAGAATATGTCCATAAGCTCCAAGAGTATAAATGGCACAAAATAAATTTTGTCCCCAAACATGCTTCAGTAAATTCCTGTATAACTGCTGGTGTAATAAACACTAAACATATTAAATAAATCTCTCCCTCTGGTGTAAGAAATTCTCTTTAATGACACAGCGGAAATTTCAAAGCGATCGGATAAGAAAGAAACAATTTGCAAAACAGAAACTCTCTAGCAGTGCCACCACTTGACCACTAGTTACGCCCCAGGGAAAATCTCATCTCAGAGAAAGTGATCCCATTCGCTCATCTGATTGGAAGGCGGGGCAATTTTCTTCTTCAGATCCGGTTCTATTATTGGCTATCTTCTACCATGTGACGCGGGAGGTGTCTACTCATGGCGGAAAAACAAGGCCCTCCTCATCTTCAGGATTTCTCTTTCAGATAAAGATGTTAAAGAGCACAGGATGTCGTTCGCTTGGGGTTGGCTATCCGCTTAATTGAGATGTTCTCTTCCAGAGGAACTTCTGCTTACGCGCTCGCGCCCAACTACGCTTATCAAACTGGTTATCCTGCAGGTTATAATGAAACATGCGCGGCAAATGCAGGTAGCCAGCTGTCAAACACTGAAAACACCACAAGCGGAACTTACCAGCAGAACTTATCTTGTGCTTGGCCGGCTGTCTATGCTGTTACGAATACTTCCGGACAGAGGCAGCTGTACGATGAATATTTTTCTATAAATCCGAATCCTTGCAGCTATCAGAATCAAGCAGTTGGCTACAATGCGTATCATTTCCAAAGGAACACAGCTGAAATAGCTCCCACAAACTATTCAGTTCACGGATCGGTTCCTAATGAGGGCCATGAAGGACTAGGAAGCAATAGGACAGACGGACATCCAAGTCCGGAATCGGCAGTAGCCGTATCTAGTGATGGTCTAAGTGGTTCTGAATCACCTGAACTATCTTTACATCTCAATGCAAACAATGGTAGTGTAATTTGCAGGCCACAGCCGGCCCGCAGTCCATATGAATGGATGAAACGAACGTCCTACCAAAGTCAGCCCAACCCGGGTAAGACACTATTAAACTTTATTTCAGAATTTAACAACTGTCATAACCTGTCTTGTTATTAAGTGACTTATTTTCATACCCCCATATCAGTGGCGTATGATAAAAATATTTTAACGGGGAGCGCTAAATCATTTATTGAATATCGTTAATTATTAACAATCATTAATTAAGAATGGTGACGAATAATTTATAGCAATTAATATTTTAATTAATCCTTTATATGTAAATTGGCATTAATTATTAACGATTAATCAATGGCATCAATCATAGCAGTGATTTTAAAAATTGTTGAAGAAATCCAAAATTTGCTCTATTATAGATAAATAATTTTTAATTTTATTTCACAATAATTTATGCTTTTCTTGTCCTATTACTAATAAATAAACAGACTAAATCCATTCATTAATTGCCGGGCATTGTTGCTGTGCGCCTAGTCATTACATCCTATACTTTGGTACAAAATGCCTGCAAATGTGTAAAACATAAGAAATAAATACTTAAGAAATAGATAACATTTTGAGATGATCAGTGAGAGTAGAAAATTAAAAAAACTCTCGATGTGTGCCTCTGCTTAAAATAAAATAAAAAATAAAATAAAAATTAATTAATTTATAAAATTTTCAAAAATTGGCAGTTTTATATTTATTTAAAATTGTTGTATTTTATAATATTTATTTAAATCAGTAAAAGAAAATTAATTGGGCGCATTCGCTTCCTTTTTACCCCTTCTTTGGTAAGCCACAAATCGCATAGCCACCAAATTATTACTTTCTGATTACCGCTTTTCGCCAAACGATAAAACAGCAACTGTACAAAATATTATTTGCAGAAATTGAAATATTTTTCTGGTTACTGTTTTTAGACTGACTTTGGAAAATATGAATATTTATGCAGAACATGTTACCTTTAAATGTCAGTAAATAAACTTAAACTGTTATCAGTATTTCATTTAATATTATTATTCAATATTATATTATTTAATATTATTATTCAATATTTCCTATATTATTTATATTTTTTAATTTCTGGGATATAATATTTAATGTAATATGTGGCGTTTAAATTTCTTAGCTTTTGAGTACTTTGGTTCGGAATTTTTAGAAGCTATAATGCTGATGAAGAGTATAGATCAATTTAAACATTTGTTTTAGTAATTGGTATGTTTTAGTGTATATTTATTCACAAATGTAAAGCATTTTTTAACCTCTGGGACATTTCAGAACTATCTTGTTTACGTTCAATATTTAAATTTCAAAATGCTTTATTTACTTTAAAAGAGGTAAAGTTCTGTTGTTTTCATTTAGTTTTTAAAATATTTTGTTTTCTAAGAATTTTACATTTTAAATAATTGTGTTTACGATAGAGGACCTGGCCTCTAGTCTTCTACTTGACCACCCCCACGAACCATTAATCACCTATTCAATATTTCCTATATTTGTGTGCTTATATATTTTTTATTCTTGGGTATGTGAACTTTTCTCCAAAAGTGTCAAACTAATTTGACTCAAGTCACCACCCTGGAGGAAAAGGGCCCCGAAAATTGAAATATGTTTGTAAACATATACCATGGTGACCACAGGCCAGGGGCCCCTACAAACATTTATCATGGGCCCCCAATTATTTGGCATGTATATTATGCAATTGTGAGCCCCCTACAGACTTTTATCATGGGCCCCCCCATTGTATATGATATGTGAATTGTGCAATTGTGGACCTCCTACATGCATTTATCATGGGCCCCCTATTATTTGGCATGTATATTATGAAACTGGCTCCCCCCTACGGGCTTTTATTACGGTGCCTAGAATGAAGTTAGTTCTAGACACTGTACTTTTATCATGGCTCCCCTATTGCATATGATATGAATATTGTGTAATTGTGGGCCTTCTACATACATTTATCATGGGCCCCTCTCAATATCTGATTTAAACCCCTTTGCAAATTTTTCATGTCTTCTTCACTCTTAAAAGATATTGGGGTTTCAAGTCCCCTCTAGTGTCCAGGCCTCTGTACTCGAGTGGTGTTCCTCCTCCTATAAGCGGCCATAGGCGTAAAAGTACTGTACTATATATGTCTATGTGAAATACTTATAGGTCCTTAACTTCGGGCTCTTTTTGGTAAATCCCTTAGAAAATATGTCCTTTGAAAATTATAACTTTGTTCTTTGATGTCAAGAGGCATTTCTTAGGACTGAGCAAATTCTTATCGTTGGTCAGTACCTCAGAAAATTAATTTTCCCCTATTGATGCTAAAGGATTTTTCTAGGTCTGGGGAATGGGGACTTGACTGAGCCGTATCGAAACCGGCAAATTCTGAAAATCAATTTTCTGAAAATCAATTTTCCTTTTTGATATTGTGGGATGTTTTAAAATCTGACCTTTTGTAAATTCTTATCAAAGGCCTTGAGCTCAGAAATTTTTTTTTCTGAGGACTTACTTTAGGGATATTTGGCAAATTATCTCATATCCCAGATTTTTTTTTTATTTATTTTTGTAATTAAGAGACTTTTCATGGCTTAGCGATTCTTTAATCTTTATCATAAGCTCTTAATCCTAAAAAAAAAAAAATTATGTAAAGAGCCCTTTATGAGTCTGGAACAATTAGTAAATTCTCATCCCAGGATCGTAATTAAACAAAAAGTAGTAGTAATAATAATAGTAATAATAATAATAATAATTTTTGCACTCCTAAAACTTGATTTGAAAATTGCCAGTATTTCTCTGTGGAGCATGAAACAATTTATGGAGTAAAACAACTTAAAAATATAAATGAAAATTGATCAGACGCAAGAATTACAAATCGCAACAGACATAAATAATAATTCTTCACATTAAATTCGAATTAAACGTTTTCTTGCCTTTTATATATAACTAGCAGCATACCCGTTCTTCGTACGGAGTATGTAATATAAAGAAACTTATAATTCGCAATCATGTGCAAATTCTGTTAAAATATTAAATTTATTGCTCCTAAAGAGACGTTTAAGAATATCTCTTCTCACTATGCAAAATTATCTTCACGGGCAGATCTGAAGAATAAAACATCCTGGGCCCTTTTGTAAGCAAATTTACAAAAAAAAAAGGAATTGAATCAGTATATGCAACCCCGTACTACTTATATTGTCGCAGATTAGAAAATATGCCAGTGTGTTAGTAGAAGATTACCCGTATTACAATATCAGTTTCAAAAATCTCTGCCAAAATAAAAGAGATGACGGAATAAATTGAAAATATCAATAATCCCCGTACTCTTTATACCAGAAGGTCGTAATTGATTCCAATATATGCCAATATATATCAAAACATATGCCAATGTACCTGTACTACTTCAGGGTTGCCACTCAACCTGGAAACCGGGAAAACCGGGACATGTCAGGGAATTTGAAAACAGTCAGGGAAAACCGGGAAAAGTCAGGGAATTTCGCGGGAAACCTGGAATTTTTTTTTTAAATTTAAATAATGCAAATAAAATTCACGATGTATACTAAGAACGATTGTTCGAAAGATCAAGGATCGGAAAACCAGTTATTAGCTCGACGAACGCAAACATTTCTGGCCGCCCGCCGCCGTCTAGGCTACGCGTAACGCGTATTTCATCCCAATAAACCAACCATCCAACTTTTGACGGCGCGGCGCCGGCGCTGCGTAGTACCGTGCATTTTGCTAGCTTCAGAGTATTGTAGACGTGCCAACTCTCCGGGGCCGGAGACTCCGGATTTTTCATTACTTCTCCGGCCTCCGGATTACTAACGAAATTCTCCGGCTTTTTTTGTTTGAAATTTATCAATTAACCAGACATACTATAATTCCTCGGAAACACCGATTTTCCACTTTTTTAGCACTGATTTCTACCATTCCCGGGATCGTAGTAAATCCATAATAAAATGCAGGGTAAAGCCAATCAAATTAACGGAGATTTACGGCCGCGTGTAATGTAAATCTCGATAAAAAATCTCGGTCGCTTATTTTATGAAAGTAATAAATATACTTCTTC
This sequence comes from Amaurobius ferox, assembly GCA_951213105.1. Lineage (NCBI taxonomy): Eukaryota > Metazoa > Arthropoda > Arachnida > Araneae > Amaurobiidae > Amaurobius > Amaurobius ferox. The sequence goes on from OX578136.1 coordinate 103,241,179, forward strand.
AAAGGTTGTCTAATTCAGCATAAATCGCTAACATGTTATTTTGTTCATTAATTTCTCATAAACACTGCGATTGCGCAATTCAGTTTGTTCTTATGAATCGGCGAGAGTACAATGATATCTTTTTCCATCCGTTTCAATCTTCTAAATATTGCATTTTTGATTGACTAAACTAGCTTATTTTCATATTCAGATTAATTATTATGGTTGATTTCTTAATTATTTTAGCATAAACAGAGCGATTGCGCAATTCAGTTGCTTCGCGTGAATTGCCGAGAGTACGTTGTTAGTATTTTTTCCCATCCATCTCAATCTTCTAAATATTGCATTTTTGATTAACTTAACTAGCTTATTTTCATATTCTGATTAATTATTATGGTTAATTTCTTAATTATTTTCGCATAAACAGTGCGATTGCGCAATTCAGTTACATCGCGTGAATTGCCGAGAGTACGTTAGTATCTTTTTCCATCCATCTCCATCATTTAAATGTTGCATATTAGATCGACTAAACTAGTTTATTTTCTTATTATGGCTAATTATTAAGGTTAGTTTTTTATTTATATTTGCATAATACAAATTTTTCTATTTTGAAAAATGGGTAGCATGAACTCACTCTCTGAAGGGATATTTCCCAAAAAGTGGTATTAAAGCAATAATTTAGGCAAATAAAAAGGAAACCATTTTAGCAGGAATATAATTCTATATATATATATATATATATATATATATATATATATATATATATATATATATACGTATATATATATATATATATATATATATATATATATATATATATATATATATTTATTAAAGATCAATATTTATTACTTTCTTTAGTGAAAACCTGTGTTTTACCAAACATAAATATTTGTTTTCATTGTAAAGTAATTTTCATGGGATAAAACCTTTATATATTTTTTGTTTTATAATTTATTGTCCTGAAATTTGATGAACCACTTGCACCATTTCTTTATGAATCTGTGACAACTATAGCACAGTCAATTTTGCAGAGATTTGTAAAGCCTTGTGTTTTAGACAAAAATGCTTCATGCCTTTAAAAAATTGATGTTCTTGAAAAAGATAACTTGATCCCAGCCTCTGAAGTGACACTTAGTTTTCCTTTAAAAGATGAATTGAGAAAGATAAAGAATAAAAACAATATAGACATTTTGAAAATGCGACAATTCATGTCTTAAAGCATATCAAAGATTTGTGCATAAACTTTTTGAGCGTTCACCTGTACGATTTCCATTGACTAAAGCAATATCGTTTCTTAATCCTGCAGTTTTTCTTCAAACTGATTTGGTGATTGAGCGTTTGTCAGCATGTCTAGAAATATTGGTTTCTAAAATATGGATATCAGGATTAAAAGCTGACAACATTCATCAAGAGTTTCAAAAATTATTCAATGAGCCTTCAGTAGTAAACATGATGAAATCTTACAAAAGAAGTGATACTAGGCTTGACGATCATTGGATTAGTATACTGCATCTAAAACAAGTTTCTAATGATTTGACCTTTTTTATAAAATTGCTTTCCATTTTATCACATGGTAATTCATTTCTTGAAAGGGGATTTTCCATTAATGCAGAATGCATTATTGATAACCAAACAGAAGAAAGCCTTAAAAGCATTAAGACAAGTTTATGGGGCAATAAACAATGCTGGGGGAGTTGAAGCAATTGATATAACAAAGGCCATGATTCAGTCAGTAAAATGTGCACATTCCAGGTACATTGATACTATGCAAAGAAAGAAAGAAGCAGAAAGTAATAAAAAACAATTGGAAGACAGTCGAAAATGTGTTGCTTTAGAACTGAAAAGTTTAGAATGGAAGAAAAGCAAAATAATGGTAGATGCTCAAAAAGAAGCTGCACTAATTGAAGACAAAATAAGAAATCTCCAAAAATAATATTTTTTCTACATACTATATTCACTCACTATCACATAACTTGTATATTAACATTTTTGGTGTTAATTTATTTTACCACATTTATTATGACAAGTGTACATGATTTGTCTAATTTACCAAAGCAATTGATTTTTTTTATTTGTATATGTATGTCAAATATTATTTATTTGTCCCAATTTGTAACAAATTTTTAATTGAAGTGTAAATATTTTAATATTTACACTCCAATTAATATATTCCCAATTATAATATTATATTCTCTATGTTAAAACACAGAGAAAAGGTATATGTGTAAGCCTAGATTAACTGAATAGTTTATCGCGCTGTTTTTTATAAACCTGGAATTTATCTGGAAAACCTGGAAAAGTCAGGGAATTTCATATTCTCTGGAGAGTGGCAACCCTGTACTTATATTCTCGTAGATTAGAAGATATACCCGTGTATTTGTAGAAGATTACTCGTGCAACATACAATATATGAGTTTAAACAATTTTTGTCATAATAAAACAATTGCATAATAACTTGAAAATATCAATAATCCCTGAATCAATAATTCCCGAAAATATCAATAATAATAACGTTTAAACCTGAAGACCGTAACTGATATTATCCAGTCAAAAATGCTATAAGAAAAATCAAATCGTTCTTTTCTAAAATATATTTTTTATATCCATTTATTTATAATTCAAATCCAAAAAATAATAATTAAAATTAACAGACAGATTTAATTTAATTGCGTTTCTGAGCAACGTGATATAAGATAGAATCTTCCTCATAAACTGCGAAATTAAATAACCATTTTGATTTCTTTATACTTTTCATTGTTCAGTAAATGTTTGTGAAAAATAACCATGGAGATAGATCTTCCATTTAAATTCATGTTTCAAACAATTCATGCTTTCAGATAGTGACTAATTTGCTCAAAAATCCTCCATCAAACTCTGAAATAAAGTTTTAATTCAAGTGGACGTTTTAAACAAACGATTTTCATCCTTTCGGTTTGGATAAACCACGGAGTTAGAGAGTAGAACTGCAAGGGAAAAGTTCCGTTTTTCATTAATATCTCGACAACCCCTGGTCTTAGAAACCCGAAACTTGGACAAAAATTTATGGGGGCCTATTTCAAGGCTACCCACCAAATTTCACTAAATTCGGTTCAGCCGTTCTCTCGTGATGATGCGACAAACGAAAGTTTCGTTTTTTACTAATATCTCAAGAACCACTGGTCGTAAAAACTTAAGTCATAGACTAAATTTTAAGTGGGGCTATTTCCAGGCTACCCACCAAATTTCATCAAATTTGGTTCAGACGTTCTCCCGTGATGATGGGACAAACAGACAGACAGGCAGACAGATTTTCAATTTTATTTATATAGACATGGTAGTATAGGGCAAAATTTGACATAATCATGCATGAAACGGTTTATTTATGGTTTAATGATCACGTGACTATAGACAGATTTTCAATTTTATTTATATAGATAGACTGCATACCCGTTCTTCGTACGGAGTATATAATATAAAAAAACTTAAAATGCACACTCATGTGCAAATTCCTATAGTACACTAAATGACATTTTTAATCAAAGTATTTTGCTAAAGTATTTAACATAATGTTCTTAAAAAGAAGTTTAGGAATGTCTGTTCTCGATATCTTCACGGTCTTCAGATCTGAAGAATAAAACATCCTGACCTCATTTGTAAGCAAATTTACAAAAAATATGGAATTGAATCGATATATGCAAAATAAGAGCGTTAAAATTATATGGGACCCGTATTACTTATATAGGCGAATATTACAATAGAAGATATAACCTGCATTAGTAGATTACATGTATAAATTTAAAATATCAATAAATTCGTAATCTTTAAACCAGAAGGCAGTAATTGATTCCAATATGTGCCGAAATGAAAGTGCTAAAATTATATTTGAAGATATACCCATACTACTTATAATGTCTTAGATTAGAAGATATGTCCCAGTGTTAGTAAAATATTACCCGTATTATAATATGAGTCTTAAAAATCCTTGCCAAAATAAAACAGATTGATTAATAAATTAAAAATATCAATAATCCCTGAAATCTTCATACCAAAAGGCCGTACTTGATACCAATATATGCCAATAAATGTCAAAATATATGCCAATATACCTGTACTATTTATATTCTCATAGAATAGAAGATATAGCCGTGCATTTGTAGAAGATTACTCGTACAACGTACAATATATGAGTTTCAACCATTTTTTCCGCAATAAAACAATGGCATAAGAAATTGAAAATATCAATAATCTCTGAATCAATAATCCCCGAAAACATCAATAATTAATAATGCTTAAATCTGAAGATCGTAATTGATATTATCCAGTCAAAAATACGATTTCAATGGAATTCATTTTATATACATATCTTCATTATTAAAATCGGAAAATATTTAATAAAAATCTTCTTCCATAAACACACGGAATTTAAATCCGTTGCTAAGCGACATGCTATGATTTGCTTCATATAAATTGGTGGTCAAAATATCGTCTGTATAAAGCGATCTCTAATGAAGGTTTAGCGGCATTTTAAAAAATCGCCAAATTTATCGCCAAGTGGCACTGTAGAAATGACAGTCCCACTTAGCGATAAATTGACGAACCATCATCAAAATATTATCCCCTAAAAACACATTTTCATTTATTTAGCGCAATTTTATCAATTTCAAGATATTTTTATGGATTTACAAACATTTTTATCAATTTGGTGATATTTTAAAAATTCGCTAAATGTGTTACTAAGTAAGACGGTTGGACTGACAGACAAATGCTACCGTAACATCATTTCAGTACTCTATTCTAAAAATAACAAATTTAATTTCATTGATTTGCGTCATTTTTATCCATTTGGAGACATTTACGCTAATTTGGTAAAGTTTAAAAAAACTGCCAAGTTAGCGATATTCCGCTAAATTTGTAGCTCAGAATTTACAGATCTGAGGAATAAAATATCCTAATCCCGTTTGTATATACTAAATGAAAACACTAAAATTGTATAAGATACACCCGTTCTACTCTTTTTCCGTTTCAACAATCGGCTAAATGAATTTATTGGGTAAACACAATATATGAGTTTACTAGCTAAACACAATATATGAGCTTGAAACCTCTTTGCTAAAATAAATGAAAGTGATGTACTCAGCCCGCAATTTATATAATTAAAAGAACAATCAAACCGTTCAATTATAAAATATATTTTTACATCAATTTATTTATTTTATTCAAATAGAAAAAATAATAATAAATATTAACAACACATTTAATTTCATTCCGTTGCCGAGCAACATGATATAAGATAGAATCTTCCTCATAAAATGCGAAATTAAATAGCCATTTTGATTCCTTTATACTTTTCATCGTTGAGTAAAAGCTTGTGAAAGATAACCCATGGAGATAGATTTTTCCATTTAAATTCTTGTTTTAAACAATTCATGCTTTCCGATAGTGACCGTTTTATTTCATTAATAAAGTTTATTTGATAAAGTTTTATTTCATTTTGACATTTTAAGCAAACGATTTTCATCCTTTCCGTTTGGATAAACCACGGAGTTGGAGAGTAGAACTCTTAGGAAAAAGTTCCGTTTTTCATTAATATCTCGACAACCCTTGGTCTTAAAAACTCGAAACTTGGACTAAATTTATGGGGAGCTATTTCAAGGCTATCCACAAAATGTCATTAAATTCGGTTTAGCCAATTTCCCGTGATGATGAGACAAACGAAAATTTCGTTTTTTGCTAATATCTCGAGAACCACTGCTCGTAGAAACTTAAAATACAGACTAAATTTTAAGTGAGGCTATTTCTAGGCTACCCACAAAATTTCATCAAATTCGGTTCAGCCCTTCTCCCGTGATGACGGGACAAACAGACAGACAGACAGGCAGATTTTCAATTTTATTTATATAGACAGATAAATAAAATATTTTTGGGCGATGAATTATTTTCGGGGGACTTCGAAGTTAGTCAGAACTAGCAAAAAATTAAATTAGTTAAGAATCTACTGCATTTTAAAATTTCTTCTTGCCCTTTAAGTTTAAACTAATTAATTCTCGAAAAATCTTATACCATAGCGTATACTTATACTTTTCGCTCTATATATTAACAAAAACTGTAATTGTAACATAACTAATAATTGTAACAACTAATAATTAACTAATAATAACTAATAATAACTAAATAGTAACTAATAATAACAATATAGTAACTAATAATAACTATATATTAACTAATAATAACTGATAATAATATATAATAATAACTATAATAACTAATAATTGTAACATGATTATTTCGGCAGACACCATCCGTGATCTTTTTACATAATTGTTACAACAATAGTTTGTTTGATCGACGAAGTTTCATAGGATTGCGTATAAGTTGTCACATCAACTTATAATCACTGCAGGCAGATAGCCATTCTTACATTGTTAAAATCATGTAGATATTAATTTAATAGAGTGTATATGGCTCTGAGATTATATGTGGTATGGTGAGAATAAAATGTGTTTATAAATTTTGAAGCCTTTATGTATCGGGTTCATATCAAAATTAGAGGTTGATGAACAGAGGAAGGAGCCCTGTAGTTTCAAAAAGTTTTTCTTGGCTTGGAAATTCGTATGCAGTAGAACTTATTCTACATCGCTCTCTTTTCACAACATCTGTAAATTTGAGATACAAATTATGGATACTGGAGTGCAGGATAGAAAAATTGAAACAATTGTATAATATTTGTCGCTGGAGATATCAATTACACGCGACCCCACGAGCCTTTGAATCCTAAGGGCATTGATTATATCTTGTCAATGCTGCAGATGGACAGGAAATGTCATTTTAAACATGGCATTTATTGGTTGGTTGCTGACTACCTGGAACTGCCATAATAGTTTTTAAAGAATTCTGATAAAAATATTGTTCTCTTTAACTATACTGTGTAAAGAAATTGGAGCTACTCTCTTTGGACATATATTCAGAAACTTACAGCTGATTTGAAATGGTAACATAAACGCTTTCTGTTAATTAATTAATATAAGAGTTAGATTAATTAATATAAGCAACAAATTAATTAATATAAGAGTAATCAATATATTTAGCTTTGTTTTAGCTTGGAATTATTGTTATTTGCGTAATAGTATTCCGAGGTAGTTATTTTTCAAATGGTAAATTAAAGTTTTAGTGCTGCAGGCATAAAGTTTTATTGCCAATGCTTCATTGCTAAAAGCTCATTGCTAAATATTCGCAATTTTCATAACTTATCCTTAAAGGTTATTATTTTGGTAATTTTGCAAGATTTACATTTAAAAAAGAAAATTTGATAATCATAAAAATATTTGGCCGCAAATTTTTAATTTACATACTTAAAATTTACCGAATCGACTGTAGGTAAAATGAGTGTGGCCAGGACTGGATCACAGTGACCTGAAGTGCAAAATTGTTAAAGATCCTTAATTTGAAAATTACGTACATGTAAATTTTAATCTCTGAAGGAGCATTTGTAGCCCTCGTAATTGTATTTTCTTACTAAATATATATTTAATTTGCTAACTTCGATCATGAACTTACCTTTGCGTGATTATTTAAGATCTAATTTAAGATATAGTGCCCTTTAGATCTAAATTTTGAAGTGGAACATCTACGAAAAATACAATGTTGATATTCGAGATTCGATCACAGCCGGCTTCCCAGTAACGGGCCAACCCGGTGCTTCTACCACGAGAACTTGGATTGACATTTTCCTAAATAATATTTTACCCTCAAATGATATTCTAATTACAACAAATATTTGATTTGAACATCACATAAGAACGAGACACATGCAATCATTAATATTAATAGCACAAATTTAAAAAGTATCCTACTGTATATCAGTAAAAAAAACTATCTTAATAAGAATATGGAGACAAAATGATTTGACTTTCCTAATTTGGAAACAGTTTTTTTTTTAATTTGAGAATTATATTCTCTTGAAACGATCCCGAAATTTTTAAAAGTTGCTTTTTCCATAGATTTATTACTTTCCTTATATACATAATGTATAAGGAAAGTATTGTGACGGGGTCGAAAATTTGAATTCGAGTTTTCGACGGGAGAGCACGTTTCAAGCATTTTTGAAGTGATATCTGTGTATGTGAAAGCATGTGTGTGTGTCAGTGAGTCTGTGGAGTCGATAACTGACGAACGAATGGACCGATTCGAACAAAATTTGGTACAAAAATCACAATCTGTAAACACTGGAAGCCTATTGTTTTTAAACGTAATCGAATGTTCAGAACCCCCCTAAATTTTCGAGTGAAATTTTGAAAAAAATCGTGAAAAAATCAAAACCTTTAATAAAGTTATGCAAATAGACATTTCTTATGTAATTTTTCATTAGAAAACGATTAAGTTAAATTTTAGAAAGCTAACATGAACCGTTCTCGAGATATTGCACATTTTTCAAAAAAAAATATCAAAAAGTCATATAAAATAAAAATATATATTTCCTATTGAGAAACATGTTCACTTTTCATGTGTAATACCATGCGATAAATTGGGTGACATCATTCTCGTGGATCTAGCTCGTTCCATTCATGAGAAAAGATACTTCGAGTAATACTTTTGTATTTGAACGCCAATAGTCATTTATCTGCTATAAGAATAACTTATTTCTCCTTCCATAACGCTTGGCGAGATATTGGCGACGAATTTGGCGGAATGTCGCAAACTTGGTGACTTTTTTAAATGTTGCCAAATTAAAGAAAATCTCGCCAAATGGTTTAAAATGACGCAAAATCAATGAAAATGACGACTATTTGTCGAAAATTCAATATCTTGAAAAGAATATAAGTATCTACTATAAGAATAAGCTATTTTTTGCTGTAAAAGTAGTAAATTCATTGCATTATATAAGGAAAGTCATGTGCCGCCCATATCAGATTTTTTTTCTTTTAGGATTTAAATAGAATGCTTCATTGTTTTCTCCCTTCCCCCTTTTTTTTTCCTTCCACAACTCAGATTTCCCTAAAAAGGGAAATGTCCTCTCAAAATGGAAGCACTGTGGGGGTATTACTTACACTGTTTTACACTTATGTTGTAACCAGAAGTTTGTAACTACCATAGGTCACTGATGTGATGTGGGAACGACCACCAACGTTGTCACTTCCCAGACAAATTAGGCGCCCAGATCCTCACACCTAAGCACGAAATTTATCAGATAAATCAACAAAATGTTCCAGGCCATAAAGATTTCAGCACCCTCAAACGGCGAGCCGAGTCCTCTCCTTTTTCGGAAGTCAGACAATAAGCCGCCCTGCTTGATCTCTTAATTCCCCATTGGTAATGCAGGACAAAAGATTGACACGTCGTTCTCAGTACAGCAGGCGTTTCGGTAAAGTATAAACATGGGAAAATCTAGAACGAGGGACTACATATGAGATTTAGTCACAAATGGGCAGGGCAGCGTCAGAGTACAAAGTCTGCGGTAGAACTAGTTGACCATGATTGGTCAAGTGTCCACTTAAAGGGTGACGAAATGGGTCAAAGATTATACAGCAGTCGCCAAATCCTTTTGGTTGTTGCATACATCGATTTCTATAAGCAACTAATTCTTAGAATCAAATCATTTTAATGACATATACTATAAATAAACCCAAATAATAAGTTTCTGTACATCTTTATTAGCTGCAATAAAAATACTTCGTTAATAACAACATAAAGAGTTGATTAAAAGTATCGACCGATTTCAAAGTTTATTATTACTCAATAAAAAATACAAATATTCCTATGAATTTTTACTTGTATTATTTTCAGAAAAACAAGTAACAAATTTTGTATTTTATTGCAAATCTTTTGAATCTTCCCTGACATTTCATCCCCCCTCCCCCCCTCGAGCAGCCTAATTCAGACGTAACCAGGGAGGCTAAGAAGGGATGCAGGGAAGTGCCCGGGTTCTAAATGGGTCTATGGCAAAAGAAGTATTGAATAACTTTGAAATATGCCAGCAAAAACAGATTAAAAAATCAGCGGTGGCTCCAGTCTGATGGAGCCGAAATAGTTTTGCATGAATAACATTTTGTAAAAGAAAACTCAATGTTCAAAAAGTTTATATTTGATTTTGTTAGACTCGTTTGTTTCGTTTACAGGTTTTCAAAGCACTGCAAGTTACTTGCTAACTGTTTATATCTAGCTAGCTTTCAACCCGATTTCATCTGCGGATACTCCAACCATAGACTTCACATCAAAATATCAAATTATTTTGAACTTATACAATATAACTGACGAAATTTTAGATTCGAGTCAATCTGTAAACTTGCCTGGCGACACATAATAAGTACTTGAATACGTGTATTTCCATCTGTTCTGTTCAAATCTCATCAATCATTAAACATCTTTAATATCTTCAAATTGATTGAAAACAAACACGTTTTAAAACAAAACAACATATCATGTATCACATAACATATATCAAAACAACATATGCTTTTGCACCAATATTTCACAAACGAATAAGCAAACACATTGAGTTGCAGCACTTGTGACATTTCAAATATTACAGATTGGCATTTTAAATATCACAGACCCCCCCCCTCCTCCCCCTTCATTGGAAAATCCAAGTTGAAACACTAAAATATCGAAATTATAACCACTATACTTCAAAATCCAAGAGCCCAATCCGACATTTAATTCTATACATTTGTAGGACTTTCAAAGAGATTCAAATTCTTGTTCATCGCTCATAGTTAGCATTTATACTTTGAGATATAAGCATTGCAAACTTGAAAAACGGAAAATTTCCATTCTTCTTCAACTTAACAAGACGAGTACCAATTCCTATAGTATACTAAATGACATTTTTAATTAAAATATTCTGCTAAAATATTTAACATAATGTTTCTAAAAAGTTTAGGAATGTCTGTTTTCGCTATTCAAAATTATCTTCACGGGCAGATCTGAAGAATAAATCATCCTGGCCTCTTGTAAGCAAATGTACAAAAAATATGGAATTGAATCAATATATGCAAAATAAGAACGTTAAAATTGTATGGGACCCGTACTACTTATATACGCGAATATTAGAAGATATAACCTGCATTAGTAGATTACATGTATAAATTGAAAATATCAATAAATCCGTAATCTTTAAACCAGAAGGCAGTAATAGATTCCAATATGTGCCGAAATGAAAGTGCTAAAATTATATTGGAAGATATACCCATATTACTTATAATATATTAGATTAGAAGATATGTCCTAGTGTTAGTAAAATATTACCCGTATTATGAGTCTTAAAATTCTGTGCCAAAATAAAACAGATTGATTAATAAATTAAAAATATCAATAATCCCTGAAATCTTCATACCAAAAGGCCGTACTTGATACCAATATATGCCAATAAATGTCAAAATATATGCCAATATACCTCTACTATTTTTTTTCTCATAGATTAGAAGATATAGCCGTGCGTTTGTAGAAGATTATTCGTACAACGTACAATATATGAGTTTCAACCATTTTTTCCGTAATAATACAATGGCATAAGAAATTGAAAATATCAATAATCTCTGAATCAGTAATCCCCGAAAACATCAATAATAATAATAATGTTTAAATCTGAAGATCGTAATTGATATCCAGTCAAAAATACAATGGCAATGGAATTTATTTTATATACATATCTTCATTATTAAAATAGGAAAATATTTAATAAAAATCTTCTTCCTCATAAACACACTGAATTTAAATCCGTTGCTAAGCGACATGTTATGACTTGCTTCAAATATATTGGTGATCAAAATATCGTCTGAATAAAGCGATCTCTAATGAAGGTTTGGCGGCATTTTAAAAAATCGCCAAATTTATCGCCAAGTGGCACTGTAGAAATGACAGTCCCACTTGGCGAAAAATTGACGAACCATCATCAAAATATTATCCCCTAAAAAACGCAATTTCATTTATTTAGCACAATTTTATCAATTTCAAGATGTTTTTATGGATTTACAACCATTTTTATCAATTTGGTGACATTTTAAAAATTCGCTAAATGTGTTACTAAGTAAGACTGTTGGACTGACAGACAAATGCTAACGAAACACCCTTTCAGTACTTTCTTCTAGCAAACAAAATAAATTTCTTTGATTTACATCGTTTTTATCAATTTGGAGACATTTCAATCAATTTGGCAACGTTTAAGAAATTTGCCAAGTTAGCGATATCCAGCCAAATTCGTAGCTATAAATTTGCAGATCTGAATAAAATATCGTGTGTTTGTATATAATAAATGAAAACACTAAAATATTATTAGAAGTTTACCCGTTCTACTCTTTTTCTGTTTCAACAATCGGATAAATGAATTCATTGGGTAGACAGAATATATGAGTTTATTAGCTAAACACAATATATAAGCTTGAAACCTCTTTGCCAAAATAAATGAAAGTGATGTACGCAGTTCGCAATTAATATAATTAAAAGAAAAATCAAACCATTCTTTTCTAAAATATATTTTTATATCCATTTATTTATTATTCAAATCGAAAAAAAAAATAATAATTAACAAACACATTTAATTTTATTGCGTTGCCGAGCAACATGATATAAGATGGAATCTTCCTCATAAAATGCGAAATTAAATAACCATTTTGATATCGTTATACTTTTCATCGTTGAGTAAAAGCTTGTGAAAAATATAAGCCATGGAGGTAGATTTTTTCATTTAAATTCATGTTTCAAAGAATTCATGGTTTCAGATAGTGACTAATTAGCACAAAAAATCTCCACCAAACTCAGAAATAAAGTTTTATTTCTTTTTGAAGTTTTAAACAAACGATTTTCATCCTTTCCGTTTGGATAAACCACGGAGTTAGAGAGTAGAAGTCCTAGGAAAAAGTTCCGTTTTTCATTAATATCTCGACAACACCTGGTCTTAGAAACCCGAAACTATGAGGGGCAATTTCAAATCTACCCACAAAATTTCATTAAATTCGATTCAGCCGTTCTTTCGTGATGATGAGACAACCGAAAGTTTCGTTTTTTACTAATATCTCAAGAACCACTGGTCGTAGAAACTCCAAACATAGACTAAATTTTAAGTGGGGCTATTTCCAGGCTACTCACAAAATTTCACTAAATTCGGTTCAGCCGTTCTCTCGTGATGATGGGACAAACAGACAGATTTTCAATTTTATATATATAGATTTTAAATGGGACTATTTCCAGGATACCCACAAAATTTCATCAAATCAGACAGACAGATTTTCAATTTTATTTATATAGATATAGCCCCCCATAAATTTAGTCCAAGTTTCGAGTTTCTAAGACCAGGGGTTGTCGAGATATTAATGAAAAACGGAACTTTTTTTCCTAAGAGTTCTAATTTCTAACTCCGTGGTTTATCCAAACGAAAAGGATGAAAATCGTTTGTTTAAAACGTCAAAATGAAATAAAACTTTATTTCCGAGTTTGGAGCAGGATTTTTGCATTAATTAGTCACTATCGGAAAACATGAATTTAAATGGAAAAATCTACCTCCATGGATTATCTTTCACAAGCTTTTACTCAACGATGAAAAGTATAAAGGAATCAAAATGGCTATTCAATTTCGCATTTTATGAGGAAGATTCTATCTTATATCATGTTACTCGGCAACGGAATGAAATTAAATGCGTTGTTAATATTTATTATTATTTTTTCTATTTAAATAATAAACAAATGGATGTAAAAATATATTTTATAAATGAACGGTTTGATTGTTCTTTTAATTATATAAATTGCGGACTGCGTACATCACTTTCATTTATTTTAGCAAACAGGTTTCAAGCTCATATATTGTGTTTAGCTAATAAACTCATATATTGTGTTTACCCAATAAATTCATTTAGCCGATTGTTGAAACAGAAAAAGAGTGGAACAGGTGTATCTTATACAATTTTAGTGTTTTCATTTAGTATATACAAACGGGATCAGGATATTTTATTCCTCAGATCTGCAAATTCAGAGCTACGAATTTGGCGGAATATCGCTAACTTGGTAACTTTTTTTAAACTTTACCAAATTAGCGGAAATGTCTCCAAATTGATAAAAATGACGCAAATCAATGAAATTAAATTTGTTTTTTTAGAATAGAGTACTGAAATGATAGTAGTTATAAAAGGCCAGTTCACCGGCAGATCGAGGAGGCGGCTCAGGAGGAGAGGCCCTCTTTGGGGAGGGGTCTTCCCTCTTTTGAGAGGATCCTCTTTTGGGAGGATGCCTCTCTTGAGGCCCCCCTCTTTTGGGAGGAAGTTTGGTGAGGTGACGCAGCACCCGATGCCTCTGTTGGAAGGATGCCTCTTTCCTAGTATTGCGAAAGAGGCCTGATGACTCATACGGAGTGAATTGTCTTGAGAGGGGATGACCCTTGACCTGAGGAAGTGGTTTCAATATATGTCGCAATCAGCGATTGCACAAGCTGGAAATGACGTGTCGCACCTTGGAGCTCCTAAGCACACATCCTCCCTCGACGCTGGTCAACGACAAACTGAACGTTCTTATCAGCGTGACGTAGTTAAAGCGCGCTCTGGCGAATTTTGATGAAGTGCTGCCATCTATCGACATTTTTTTTCCCAAAAGAATTTAATTTCTCACTTGTCAGGAGCGGGACTCGAACTTGGAACCATCCGATTACAAGGCGCGCGTCTTACCCGCTATGCCACAGCACCCGTGCTCCGTAGAAAGTTATCTTCGAACTGTACCTTATCAGAGGAAGCAGGAGATAGAATATTTTTCGCTCGGTGAACAGATTGAATAGCAATGTATTTTATAAAGGGATTTCTGCGCGTTTTAAAACAGAATGTTACGGACTGAATATAAAATTGTGTTGTGATTTTTAAAACAAATTGAATACGGATTTCCAGTGAACACAAAAATTGTGTTAAGTGAACAGGATTCAACCCTTTTAAGTGTTGTACACTTAAAAACAAATTTATACACGTACACAATATATTTGGCAAGCTTTAAAATAGCGCATTATAATTAGTTAAAATGAAGTGAACAAGATTCGACCATTCTAAGTGATATATACCAATGTGATTTTTTAAAAATAAATCTAACAGCATATACGACTATTATAATAACGAAATGATTTTTTTTTCTTTTTATAAAAATAATAATGAAAATTGGAACTCACATCCGACGTCTTCACTAGCTGCTGTTCAATCTACAAGTGAGACATATGCACTCATTACGCGATTAAAAATTAGATCTTATCTATAATGACGTCAGCATTATGAGGTGTTGCCACCTATTTTTTTTTTATTATAGTATATTTTAATAACTGGATACTTCAACGGTCTGATTTGCTACACGTAATCTGAAATACATCATTTTAATGATTTTGTGCATTGAATAGAATTTGACCATTTTTAAAGCGGTGGATATAATTGAAATATCCAGATTTAGAATTTAACAAACTAACAAATCGAACATTTTCACCCACAAAACTTTAGCTTTCAGTTTAAATAAAACCCAATGAATATGATATAACCATTTTAACAGTGAAGAGTATAATTTTTACTACCATTATAGAATTTAGCAGTGAGTGTATAGTTTCGACTAATTTTACAGGACACCAGTACATTTTAAAATCTATTGAATAGGAATAGACCATTTTTCACATACATGTACCTAGATTTCAACACCCAGTATTAAAACCTGCTAAACATGAAACGAGTAAGTATTGTGTGAGATTTAATCGCACTAACTTTTAAACTTTTTAAATTTTTAAAAATGTCCGAAATAGTTTTATTTCATCGGTTGACATAAATTGTATGGAGTACATTTTTTTTGAAAAAAATATATGTTTCGACAGCTTTTAAAAGAGATTTCTACGATCGTACCCACAGAAGTAGAGTGCCAAAACTTACCAAAACATATTTCTATGCGATGATAACTTCCCAATTCCTATTTTCGATGTGTGGTTAAATGATTTTAGTCACATGCACCCCATAATGATGCGTCTTGCCTTGGCATATACTTTGTATATAATGTCTTACATCATTTTAGGGTTCTATCTCTATTACTTTTAAACTATAGCGTGCGTTTAAGGTGAAAACTTAGTTTAAAGTTAAACAACAAAGATCAATCATGCATAAAGCATTGATTATGAAACACATTCCAACTTCAATGCAATTTTATTTAAACATCTCTAAAATGCAATACATTACTCGGTAATAGTTTTAAAATTATCACAATACTACATTAATTTATTATATTTGAAAATTTAAAACTTCATCGAAAAAAAATGAAAAAATGAACTTCATTCAAATGACGGCATTGAAATATAAATTGCCTGGTTTAAGCATCTCTAAAATGCAATACATTTCTCGGTAATATTTTTAAAATTATAATAATACTACAATAATTTATTATATTTGAAAACTTCATCGAAAACAAATGAACTTTATTCAAATGACGTCATCAAAATATAAATCATCTAGCTCTCTGTATAAAAGCAGAATTTCATTCATAAACTTTTCTTCCATTTATTCCGTTCATCACAATGCGATAATAATTTATTTTATTTAAAAACTTAAAACCATGGTGGTTCAAGTAATTTAACTCTATGCTTAAAACTTCATCGACAAAATCGTTTGGTTCACTGTAAAATCAATGAATGTTTCATTCATATCAGCTATATTGCAGATTCCATGAGCTAAATAATTTTGCGTTAAAGAAATGCAGCAATTCTTATACAACTCACATCTTTTGGTGCTTACATTTTCCATAAGTGAAAATTAGGCTTCGTTGTAGAAATAATCAAAGTTGGGTGATCATTTAAACTGAAATATATTGTAATTGAGTTGTTTCAGTATGTAGATGCACAGAATTTAAGCAAAAATAAAGCGATTTTAGGACGGATACAACACTTAATATGAATTAAAAAGAACTTTAAAAATCACGATTTTGACACAAGATGCATGCCATATTTTATTTTGAAGTTGGTCACGCGATCTCTTCATATAATGGTCACTTGATCTCTCCATATAAAGGATGTAATTATTATTTTAATTTTTATTTAAAAACTACTGAATATATTTTGCTAAATTTTTTTTTATATATTATATGGGATAATTTGAATATTTTCTAAAATTTTCGAAGCAATTTGTGAATTATAAATTCGCTTAAAAAATGTTTGAAAAATTAGGTTCCATAGGGTTCAATGTATTTCATTTTTTCATCCCGAGTTCAATCCAAAACTAATTGGGTGATATTATTCATTTATAGTCCCATAGGTCCCACAGACCGTCTGAACAACAAACTAAAATTTCATTTTGATAAAGTCAATTTTACGGCAGTTATCGTGCTAACGGACAGACAGACAGACAGACAGAATGAACAAAGTCATAAACACTTTTCAACTATGTTTCAATAAATAAATGCTGCATGCCTTGCTTCACCATTTTAGCTTTAAAAGTGATCCCCCAACCCTAAATAGGACATATATCTTACAAGTATATAAAGTCTATGAAAGGGGATGCGGCACCGGCACATACATGCTTCACAACTCTCCCCACCCGTACACCATGGGAATCACACTCTCTGGATCTGAAGCTCAGGGAATATACCATTCGGCCACATGCCTTGTTTTTCACACACTTGTTACTTTCCTTATATACATAATGTATAAGGAAAGTATTGTGACGGGGTCGAAAATTCGAAATCGAGTTTTCGACGGGAGAGCACGTTTCAAGCATCCCTGATCACGAATCAAACATTTTTGAAGTGATGTCTGTGTGTGTGTATGTGTGTGTGTGTGTGTGTGTGTGTGTGTGTGTGTGTGTCAGTGAGCCTGTGGAGACGATAACTGACGAACGAATGGACCGATTCGAACCAAATTTGGTACAAAAATCACAATCTGTAAATACTGGAAGCCTATTGTTTTTATACGTAATCGAATGTTCAGAACTCCCCTAAATTTTCGAATAAAATTTTTAAAAAATCGTCAAAATATCAAAACCACTAATAAATTTACGCAAATAGACATTTCTTATGTAATTTTTCATTAGAAAACGATTGACATAAATTTTAGAATGCTAACATGAACCGTTTTCGAGATATTGCACATTTTTCAAAAAAATTATTAAAAAGTCATATAAAATGAAAAAAAAAAATTCCTATTGAGAAACATGTTCACTTTTCATATGTAATACCATACAATAAATTGGATGACATCATTCTCGTGGATCTAGCTCGTTCCATTCATGAAAAAAGATACGTTGAGTAATACTTTTGCATTTGAACGCCAATAGTCATTTGTCTGCTGTAAGAACAACTTATTTCTTCATCCATAACGCTTGGCGAGATTTTGGCGACGGATTTGGCGGAATGTCGCCAACTTGGAGAGTTTTTGAAATGTTGCCAAATTAACGAAAATCTCGCCAAATGGATAAAAATGACGCTAAATCAATGAAAATGACGACTAATTGTCGAAAACTCAATATCTTGGAAAGAATATTAGTATCTACTATAAGAAAACCTATTTTTTTACTTTAAAAGTAGTAAATTCATTACATTATATAAGGAAAGTCATGTGTTGCCCACATCAGATTTTTTTTTCCCTATATACATAGTATAATGTACAGGAAATGTATTGTGGCGGGGTCGAAAATTGGAATTAGAGTTCTCAGCGGAAGAACACGTTTCAAGCATTTCTGAACTCGCATTTTTTTTTTTCGATGAAGTTTAAAGTTTTCAAGTATCATAAATTACTGTAGTACTGTGATAATTTAAAAATATCAGCGCTGAATGTATCGCATTTCAGAGAGGTTTAAATAAAATTGCATTTCAGTTGAAAAGTGTTTCATAATCAATGCTTTAAGCATGCTTAATCTTCCTTGTTTAGTAATTAACGACTTAGGAAAAAAGATAAAAACATGGATAAATATTTGAAGGTGATATTGATACCTTAACTTTCATTGAAATAGATATCTGCAAAATGTCATGAGCTTTAAACAGGCTTCTATTCATGGGCGTTCAGGATTTTCCCCAGGGGGTGCTAAAATTGATTGCATTCAAAATTTAGCGATTAATCCTTGAAATATGTATTGTTACAAAGTAAATTACATAGGTGGTATGAGCATCACATTTTAAAAATTAGTGTGTATAGCACTCAAAATTAGTATGAACCCATTTTTAACACTTTACAACATAGTTAAAAAGTGTTTATGACTTTGTTCATTTTGTCTGTCTGTCTGTCTGTCCGTTAGCACGATAACTGCCGTAAAATTGACTTTATCAGAATGAAATTTTAGTATGTTGTTCAGACGGTCTGTGGGACCTATGGGAACATAAATGAATAATATCACCCAATTAGTTTTGGATTGAACCCGGGTTGAAAAAATGAAATACATTGAACCCTATGGGACCTAATTTTTCAAACATTTTTAAGTGAATTTAAAATTCACAAATTGCTTCAAAAGGTTTAGGAAATATTCAAATTATCCCATAAAATATATAAAAAAATTTCAGCGAAATATATTCAGTAGTTTTTTAAATTAAAATTTAAATGATAATTACACCCTTTATATGCAGAGATCACGTGACCATTACATGAAGATATCACGTGATCCACTTTAAAATAAAATATGCCATCCATCTTGTGTCAAAATCGTGATTTTTAAAGTTCTTTTTAATTCATATTTAGTGTTGTATCCGTTCTAAAACTGCTTTATTTTTGTTTAAATTCTGTGCATCTACATCCTGACACAACGCAATTACAATATATTTGAGTTTAAATACTCATCCAAATTTGATTATTTCTACAACGAAGCCTATTTTTTACCTATGTAAAATGTAAACAGAAAAATATGTAGAATGAGTTGTATCGCATTACCGAGGAATGTATCGCATTTTAGAGATGCTTAAACCAGGCAATTTATATTTCAATGCCGTCATTTGAATGAAGTTCATTTTTTCATTTTTTTTCGATGAAGTTTTAAGTTTTCAAATATAATAAATTAGTGTAGTATTGTGATAATTTTAAAACTATTACCGAGGAATGTATCGCATTTTAAAGATGTTTAAATAAAATTGCATTGAAGTTGGAAAGTGTTTCATAATCAATGCTTCATGCGTAATTGATCTTTCTTGTTAAAAATTAGAGTGTGTACCACCTTTAAAAAATATTTCTCCTTTCTTAACATAACTCTAACCTTCCAGGAGACAGAGCAACCAAACTAACAAATTGGACATTCATAAACATACCAAATAGAGTAATCTGAAGTTTTATATTTAAGTGTAAGTTTAAATTGTTTTTATTAATATACACGTGGGAGGAAACACACAGTTGTGGTTGAATGTTCTAATTCCAAAAACCATTATTTTCTCTTTCACGTTGGCTTTTAATTAAATTAACAATTTTCCAGGGGGGTGCTTTGGCACCCCATGACCCCTCCCCCCTTCCCCCTCCTAAATACACCATGCTTCTATTACTTCCGTAAAAGTTGAAACATCACTTTCGATTCTAAAACATATTCTAAGTGACAGAAAGCAAAGTTTAACTTTTGATAACTTAAAAAAAAATCCAGTAATTATGTGTAACCGCGGTAATAAGTAAGTGATCGGATAGATAACTTTGTAAAATTTGCTAAATATCTCTATAATTTGAATATTTACGAGTATTATGCACTTAATGAATGCCTATTTTTGCTGCCTATTTTGGCGTTTTATTTTACTTACTGCCTATTTTAGTACTTTTACTGCCTTATGGACTTTAATAGTAACACAACAATTACAGAAACCTAATCAACGTATGTTTAAACCTCCAAATATAAAGTTCCGTTAAGAAAACACAAATTTTTGAAATATAAATTTTTAAGAATTTAGAATGAAATGACAAGCGGTAGTGTGAATAAACGCGTAGTCAATTAAAACCTGTGTTTGGACACCAAAGATTAAAGTTTTGAAGATCGGTAAAATCATAGATGTCACTGACGTCTTTTTAGACATCGGTGAGTAAAACTCAACGGGACAGATATAGCAATTACTATTACAACCTCCTTCATAAAGCATAAAAAGGAATTCTCATGTGTTTAGCAGAATTCTGCATGATTAGCAATGTCCAGAAAACATACTTAACGTAACCTAGAAAGCGAAATCATCTCACAGTTATTTTCCGACACAGCAAATAAATATTTTAAAATTTCTATATTGCGTCTCTGCAAAATATCCATCAATATTCAAGGATATAGAAACCAGAGTTGCAAAAGATCTGCTTTGAAGACCCCCCCCCCCCCCCTCCTGGAAAGGGAAACTATTTTCAGTGATTAGCACAGCTGGACCGGAAATAGGTGATACATTATGATTGAACCTACTAAGAAGCGAGAAAAATCAGCAATTAGTTGGACTCTTTTGTTCAGAACCAACTGTTGTGAGATAAACAAAGCACTTTCAATTGACTTTTTTTCTGAATTATTATCTGGAATTGAAACTCCCATTTGACAATTTATTAAAAGTTATTTAAATTTACTTTCTGAGTTGGCAACAGGTCACTCACATCCATTCGATTCATCCCGTTCACTAGTGTTAATACTATTTTAGTGCCTACAACCATAGCGTGCACATTCATCCATAGCAAAACATTACTTTGAGATTTCTTTAGATAAAAAGAAGAGTGTCTTTAACATTAAAAATAGTCTTTAACATTATCACCATTTATGACGTACATAAAATTACAAATCCAGAGCGCTTCGTATACGTCACTTCGTCCTTCATCAGTGGCAATGTTACATTACCACTAATGAAGGACGTAGTGACGTCCGAAAGAGCTCTGGATTTGTAATTTTATGTACGTCATAAATGGTGATAATGTTAAAGACCCTTTTTTACCAAACAACTTGGTTGTCTTTATTATATCATTTTAAAATTTCAGTAAATGTTCATTTCTAGACTAGCAACGGCGGTTTGCAGGTACAAAAGGATCAAGCTCTCGGCAAAAAATTTCATCAAAAACTCGGATTCCCGTTATCAGTCGGCCCTTTTTGGCGGCAAGCGACGCAACCTGGGCCGTCCTGTTTGAACAAGATACACTTATTTGCCGGGCCGTAAATCTTCCAGCAGATTTGCGTCCGCAGAAACCTGTGTCGGGCTTGTTTTTCGTAACGTTTTTACGACGTTATGTCTTGCACTTGGGCCCATGGAACAAAAGGATATCGCGCTTAATTTTCCATCAACAGAGTCCGATAAGCGGGTGACGAGTTTAGATGATTAAAGACCATTCGGAATCAGAATCGCCTGAAAGATATTTTTGAACCAGGAAGGTAGTACTGGTGTTAAAAACCCATTTTGCGTCTGTTATTCTAATATAACTCTAAGCAAGAAACGTATGAAATTCAATAGTATGTACATTAATACAGAAATCCACTTCAAAATAACCTTTCTTTCTAACCCAAACTGTTCGATCGACCCAAAGGTGCATAAAATAACATTGAAACTTATAATTTGCAGCTCCTAGGCAAGGGTCGATAAATATAGGGAAAAACCTCTTCATAAAATAACTTTAATAATAAAACATCTTCACAAAATAACTTTTCTAACCCAAATCGCCTGATCAACACGAAGGTGCATGAAATAACTTTCAAACATACAATTTGCTGCCCCTAGGTAAGGGGTAGTCTATATAGTAATGCCGCCCCTAGCACTAGGCACTACTATATAGGCCATCCCTTGATAATGTGTCAAGTTCCCTCCCGTACGCAGAGATTCAAAAGTCGGGGGGACAAAACTTCAGAAAAGAAAAATGTATTTAAATTCTATGTAATATATTCTTATATCATTTATCATATATATCTTATGCTTTAAGATCAAGACCCCCCCCCCTCCCTCAACTAAGCATGGCGTTACATGACGTACTAAAGATGTCCCTGGTACATGAAATAAATATTTTGTCAATTTAAATGCTCGGAGTGAAAAGCTTCACTCGGCTTTTTTGTGCATTCGTATTCTTAATTGTTCTAAATAATTTGTATAATAATAAATATATTAGAATGAAAATATAACATCTTTATTGGAATTTTAGCTCAAGTAATTCACTTTTAAGCTCACTTTAAAAGTTTATGCTGAAAGTTGGAAAAAGATAAGTGTGAAGCCAATGAATTACAAGCATATAAGCTGACTGTTGCTAATAAATACTATATTTTAATGTTCATAACGAAGTCCCTAAACTATAAACTTCCAAAATAAATGATATTACATTGAAAAATGATAATGGTCTCTTTACTAACAATTTTTTGAGAATTATCATTATTCTTTCGTAAAAAGATAATATTAAAAAAAAATGTAAACTTATTCTTTAAATTTTTAGAGAGCAAATACACTTTATTCAATTTATTACATTTGTGGAGAATTTTGCAAATCTATACATCCGTTTAGCAGTTCAACTCTTCTTTTTTAAATAGAAATGTTTAGCAGTTCACCTTTACCTTAAAAAGTTCACCTTTACCTTAAGTTTGGAAGTTTGTTTACCATTTGAAACATAAAACTTAACAGCTAACTTTCCCATTTTAACTGAGGAAAGTGACCATCTTGAATCACTTTCACCAATCGCCTTCGGCACGCGTTGCTACTGTCGTCAATTCCCGCCCAGACCGGCCCCTTTTAACAAGTGCCGCCTCTAGGTCCCCTGGAGAGCGTCTGGAAAGACCACCCCAAACGCGTACCCACCTAGAAACGATTCGATGACAAGCCTGAGGCACCCTTGCTGATATATTCTTCCATGATCGATGATGCTGTAAAGCATCATCAATATTTGTTGCTGGCTCTCCTCCTCCACAGTCGGCCCTTGTTCCTTGCAAGGTGTTTGTCGAGTTGCTTGTCTCTGTTCTTTGAGTTCTGAGGAAGGGATTTGAGCTCTGAATCTTGATAGAAGATAAATGATCTATTGCCGGATGTCGGTTATTGTATATATGGATTGCCACTTCTTAGTAATTCCTGCACTATTCTTTGCATACTTTGTCGGAAGGTATTTTTCGCTGGATTTGCAAAATCGGACTCGTCAGAGAAGAAACATCAGGGTATTTTAATTGTCAGAGCAAGACTGATCGCCTTCTTTAGTGAGTTGGGGTCGTTGCCCCCTGACATTCCATATTGTGTTTATTGTACCGCGAAGTATGGTTTTAATTCGTTATTATCGACATACATGAGATTTTTAAAACAGCCTTGTTTTCATGAAAACCATTACAATATAAATAGCGAATTATAATATGTCGACCGCATTAAAAAAGTCTGCATAATCATACTGTAATGTTGTGAAATATGTCTTTCCTATTAAAATAATTAAAGTCATTTTCGGAATGGAAAAAATGGTTCACATTTCATATTCAAGGGGGATTGTAGTCCAGAAATTTCCAAAATTCCTGAATCTGCAGTTGGTATGCTTATAGAGAAGTTGGCATGAAAACAAAAAATTATGTAATCGATTATTTATTGATTAATTTTCAATAGTTATGAATTTTTTTCTTTCACTACTACTAAAACTGAACTTTACTAAAACTGAAATCTCTTGACTTTGGCACCCCTATATGTTAAGCTCTACTATAAATTGTACACATTTGCTGAGAACAAAATGTATCCATATCATTAGTGGACGCCTCTATAACCTGAACACCTCTTTAATTTGGTCAAATATTTTTACTTTTCCTATATGTATAACGTATAGGGAAATTATTGTGATGAGATCGATAATTCGAATTCGAGTTTTCGTCTTTGAGTCTGTAGAGGCGATGTTTCACGAACGAAATGAACGTTTCGAACAAAATTTGGCACACAACTTGCAATCAGTAAATACAGGAAGTCCATTGATTTTAAACTCAATCAAATGTTCGAAAGACCTCCAAATTTTTGAATGAAATTACTAAAAAATCATTAAAAAATAAGAATCCTCAATAATGTTACGTAAATAATCATTTCTTATAATTTTTCATTACAAAACGAATAGCATAAATTAAAAAACACTAGTATGAACTGTTCTTGAGATAATGCACTTTTTTAAAATAGATTTATCATAAAATCACATAAAATCAAAATAGCTAACAATCGTGAAATATGTTCACTTTTTATATGTAATATTATGCTATAAATTTATTAACATCATTCTCATATATCATTCGTTCCTTTTACGAGAGAAGATACTTTATGTAATAGTTTTGAATTTTGAGGCCTAACAATTCCTCAACAGTCATTTATATATATATATATATATATATATATCATATTTTGCTCATCATGGTTGCACTAATGAAGTGTATTTTAAGGTATTTATGTTTCCTTTATTGTAACAATCTATATGCTTATCGTCCATATAACACAAGTTTATAGATAAAATCTATCTTGTGTTTCAGAAACAAGCATTTTTGTGTTCATTTCGAAGGGATATATGGACTTGAAGAGAAATATTTCGAAATGAACTTATCTTATGCCTAAAGCTCTTCTATGTGCAAGCTTTTTTGCTTGATTTTTTAGTTTTCCTATTTTCATTCCTCATTTTTGAAATTTGTTGATTGTCTTTGTCTTTATGACCTGCATTACGCTTTATTATTTCCTCTTTATGTCTTAATTTCTTTTATTTCTTTGTATTTTGTAGAAAATTTTGGAATAGTGTTTTATGAGTTACTACATACATTCTAACATTGGATTTACTAATTTATATTTATATATATGTATATATATATATAATAATAGAAGTTTGAAAATCCAATGAACGAAAAGTAAGAAGATGTAACACGATAAACCTAACTTTTTAAAAACACCCACAGAATAAAATATAATACAGCAAATCATCAATCAAATGGATTAAAAATACAAAACACTAGCTATCAAGTTACAGAAAATCAACCAAATTAAAAGGTATGTAAACAAAAAAAGAAAAACTTAAACTAAATTCAACTATCTAACTGGCGTACAAAACAAATGTAAAAATCAATTAATCCTCAAGCATATGGAAAAAATAAAAAAATTAATATCGAATCAACAAGTCAATGAAAAATATAATACAAAGGTATGGAATCGAAATAAGTATAACAAACGAAATCAAGCACAAACGCCTTACACGTGGACGAGGCTCTAAGCCTAAATCATGAATTGTTAACCTCTACAAAAATCTAATCATGTCCAAGTTTTTTGTAGAAGCAAACTCAAAAATGTATGTTTCTGAAGAAATAGATAGATTAAATCTATGAACTATTTCTACTTGGACGACATACATAAAGATGGAATAAAAAAGAAAAAATGAATACCTGGAAAAAGCACAGCATGTGTACAGACGATTCATTACAGGGATCGAGGGAACACTGATAGAAGAGACCAGTGTTGCCATTCGTAAAGAAAAAATAAAAAACCATTTACTGTTGCCATTCATAAGAATTGAAAAACTGTGAAGCGAAATGTAAAGAAAAAGTATTAATATACAAAAAGAGCTACTAAAAAGAGGGGCAAATAAATGTAATGCTGAAGTGGGAAGTGAATGGAAAAAAAAAAAAAAAAAAAAAAAAAAAAAAATGGAGATGACTGGCTAATATAAGATACTATGAATAGAATTATATGATACTATGGAAAGAATTATAAAAATCCAGCTATTTTAAATTTTTTAACAATACTATTTACTAAATAAGTGGGATATTTATATAAATTACTAGTAATTTTGAGATTATTGATATGCATAGCATGAAATTTTTTATCAGATAATCTATAAATTCTAAAAAGCTGATTGAGTATAATATTTCTAAACAATTGAATCGAGTTACAGGAATTAAAAGGTAAGATTTTATTAATATTAAAATTATAAAAGTCTTTTTTATCATATAAATTTGTAACAATTCTATTAGAAGGATCAATAAAAAGATTTAAATCCAAAAAATTAACATTTTTATTAATAGTAGCTTCATTAGGTATTAATTCCAAATTGTCTGGATAGTAATCTATATCTATGAGATAATTTTCTGTATGTACTAAGCAAATCAGATCATCAACATATCTGTAAAAAGTATAATCTATTGAAGTAAATGACATTTCATAATGATAAAGGTATAAATTAGCTAGCATACTGCTACTACAGCCACCCTGTGGAACTCCTGAGACTTGTAAGTATAATTTATTTCCTTGAAATATATAATTATTGAAAATAACAAAGTGAAGAAGTTTAGGAAAATTTTTAAATTTAATTTGATTTGAAAGAGGTGTAATATAAGCATTATATAGAGCTAAAATTACATCATATAGATCAGATATCTTAATATTATTAAAAAGATCTTTAAAATCAAAAGTTTGAAATCCTATTATTTTTCTAAGAGATGTTAATTTATTCTTTAATTCTTTACTATTATTTAGAATATGGTAGTTATTGCTAGTCTGGCTTAAACTATTATTTATTAGATTTAAAGAATTTAGTAATAATTTACTCGCAGTAGTAGAGTAAGTATTATGGCCACTAGTAACTGTTCTAAATTTAATAGGATTTTTATGAAATTTTGGAATAAGCACTATATAAGGAAATTTAAGATATTTATATTTAATATTTAAATCATTATACATATTGATAATTTTCAATTTAATACTATTGATGGAATGTAAATCAGGTTTAAAAAGACTATTATTTTTTAAATAATCTAACAGAAATTGAATATAAAATTTTTTACAGATAATAGCATAATTATTAGAGGCTTTATCAACATAGGTGATAACAAAGGATCTTTGTAAATCATTAATGGAATGTTTAATATTATCAATATTATATAAAGATCTAGACAATTTAATATCTCTAATAGCATTTTTAATTGATTCTAATATAGTAAATTTCCACATATTAAATGCCTCTAATGGCAGAGCGTATTTACAAGCTAATTTATATATATATTTATCAAGATCAAGATTAATTGATTTTAAGACTTTAAAAGAATTATAACAAGAAGGTATCCTAAATTTAGTGCCAAATGACATAATGGTTCTTAACACATTGTCACTAACAAGGTCTAAATCTCCTGTAACTATGTGCCCCAAGTCAGGATTTAGAAATTTAGCAAATTTATTTAATTTACAAATACATTCACTATCTACAATTGACTGAGAAGAATGATCAATAGAGAGCGATTGTGAAACTTCATTATAATTAAATATAGACCTACCAATAGGCTTATTGTATTTGAATGTCTTTGAAACAAATAAATCACCAATAGGCAATAAATGTTTAAACTTGTTAAACAGATGTCCAAAATTTATAGAATTATATATAGGATGTTTGAAAGAGATAACACAATAAGAATTAGTAGTTGTATTATTATAATGAAACTGATTTAGTTTTAAATTTAAAAACTGTGATCTTGTAATAAGCAAATCAAAGAAAATATGATTAAAATGTTCATTAGCAAGATTTAATTTAAAAAAAATGGCATAAACCTTATTTAAATGTTTTTTCTTTACTGCAAAAACCCAGGATCTAATGAATTTCCATTGAAAAGTTCTATTAAATTGATTATGTAGAGTTATAATCTCAGATTTATGATCATTAAGATTGGAATGTCCCTTTCCTCGTTTAAATCTTTTGAGTTTGATTGATTCACTATCATTTAAATGGGGTTTCAAAAAAAGGTGATTAAAAATAGAATATTTATTATCTACAAAATTATTTTTTACAACATTACCATTTAGATACATTTGATTTAATCCATATGGAAAAAGAGTACAATGTGATTTAATATAGTAGTTTTCAAAATAAATCCTATCTGCTGATTTTGTTTTTATATCTAAAATATGTATAGTAATATTTTCAAAACCATGTTTGGCAAAGTGTTTATATTCAATTTTATTGGAAGTAGGAAGAAAATTATTATTTAGAATATATTTTTTGACATGATCTCTGTGTACATTCATACGTAGATGAATGGGTTTACTAGTTTGTCCTATATATGATAGATTGCATATGTTACAAGATAAACGGTAGATGCAATTAAAAATTTTGCAGAAAGGCAGAAGACTTTCATGGTTTGTAATTTGAGTATGAGAAGCATATGGGCAGGTTTTGCATTTTTTATTCTTACATTTATTGAAATTATAATTTTTAGTAGGGTAATCACTATATTCAAAATTATCCATGGCACAAAGTTGGTAATGGGATATCGGTCTAAACAATTCCCAACTTAAATTGTAAATACCGGGCAATATCTATCAAATTATAGAATAATAAGTATATATATATATATATATATATATATATATATATATATATATATATAGGCCTTTTATATATTCCCTTCTAGGCCTTTTGCTTAGCTGTATTTCTCGACATTTACAAGCTGCATCGCGCTTTTATGTCTAGTTACTTTTTTGGTACACTTAGTACACACACTTGTATATTCTCGTTCTGTGACATACACACACACACATATATATATATATATAAGAAATGATCTGCTATCTCATTATATCTGTAACGCTCGGCAATACATTTGACAAACTTGGGGACTCATTTAACTTGGCGGTATTCGCCCCAGATTGATGGAAATGTCGCTAAAATTTCAGAAATGACGCTAAGTTAAAGAAAATAAAGCCAAATGGATGAATTAATTATTAAAATATTTTAAAATGTGGACTATATTGCCGCATAGTATATATTTCACACTATACATCATTTGTCACTGTGAAATAAGTAAATTCATTGCATTATACAGGGAAAGTCATGGGCTGCGCGTGTCCAGTTCGACTGAATGTGATTTAACCGCTTCATTTAAAAGAATTAATAATTCTACCAATAATCTAATAAAATTGAAACAATCTCATGATAAGTTCGAATGTTTTAGAATCAAAATCTTCTGATGAAAAGGTTGAACAGGTTCTTTCAACGAAGTTTCTAGATAAAATCAAACAGTAGTTATACAAAACGTGTTCAGACTTTACTAATCGAAGAAAAGAAAATCGTATAAATCAAATAATAGAAAACGGGAATAAATTTTTAGATCATATAAGCACAATACATAATTTGTTCTGCGCGTTAATTAAAACAAGTGAAATTTACTATCATATTTAATATTTCAAGACACATCTAAGTTCTTAGTAAATTTTTAAGAAATGCAGAGGCATGACAAAAAAGGCTCGATAGAGTAAATACGAATCACTAAGTTCGAATACTAATGATCTAAAAACCTCCCATTTATGGTTCATTCTTACAACAAAGAATTAACATAAACTGCAATACCACCCTAACCTATTGCTATAAAATGACCAACGCTTATACAGGGCAAAGAACAGAGAAATTGACTAATTCTAATGATAAAATTTTTATTATTTTCTGTACTAGAATGAAACTGGTATTTAAATTATTATGTTCTAGAATCTAGCTCTTATCTTGTTCTAGATCTAGCTCTTATCTTGTATTTAAATTAAAGAACAAAATAATTTAGATTGTAATGAGAAAAATACCCTCATTAATTGCTTTTAACCTTTTTCCTTTTCATTATTTTTCGCTTGATAGAAAACTTAAGATATTTATCATCAGAATATTTTCATATACAGTGTTTCATACATTAATCAGAGGTGTACTTAAAAAGGGGCCCTGGGGGGTTTATCCCTCACCCATGCTGGAAATTTTCTGGCAAATCTCCTCAAACTGACATTGTAAGTCGACCTTTCAAGTCAAAAACCGCACCTAATTAATTAATTAATTAACTTTTATCTTTAATCTAGCATACACAGTGCATATACCTGTTATGTCCTGTGCTATATGTTCATACGGTATTTGATGATTCACTTCAATTGTTACAAATTGAAACACTACTTACAGAAACCCTCCCAACTTAGACACTGCTATATATTTTGGGCATTTTCGGAAATTAGGCATATTTGCTGGCAATGGAATTTGTACATAGCATTATTAAAGTACCTCTATAACCAGATCGCCTCTCTAAGTTGAACAGATATTAGGAAACTATGTAACATGGTTTCACTGTATATTTAACATTTGCTTCTGTTAATACATTTTTTACTGTATTACTGTTAAAATTATTGATAATATTTGTGGTCTACATTAGAATATTTTTTTATAAACAACTAATATATCGAATTAAGAGAAGCAAGCTGTCTTATAAGAAATGATCAATGACTAAAAATATCATCCTTTTTCAAAAAAGAGATTAAGATCTATTAAGATCAATCTTTAAAAGAAGTGTGCCAAAAGTGATGTATAAAAATAAATACGTCGATTATAATGTCTTAAAAGGGTTGCATAACTGTTGAATACTTGAAAAATACTGTATTGTATAAGTTAGGCTATAACCCTTCTGCATAATGCACACTTTTCTTCTAACAGCTAAATTTCTTTTTCGAGAAAGAGAGACCACACAGCACGACATTTTATCAGCCGACAAAGTAAAAGCAGAAGATTGACTCCAGGTACTTTCACCACTCACGTAGGAAAATTACTCCAGGGGACAAAAAAATGAAAGGTGCCGCTGTGTGACAGGCGTCCTATTGTCGAACCCTGACTGGGAAAGTGACTCCTCACGTTTCAAAGCCATCCTATTGTTGAGCAGGATAAATGAATATAGGCAGGGAAAATGCATTGTAAAGTCAGGTAAAAGTTGGGTGAGAAAGTGTTGATAGTAAGTTAATGGCTATGAAATCTGCAGACGATTTTTCTTAAGTAATGGAATTTTTATCTTGTGCGTGTAAACAAACTTATCGAATGTAACAATTAATGTAAAACTTATCGAATGTAAACAATTATGTAAAACGTGTTTTTCCAAATATTTTTTTATAGAGAAAAACGTTTAAAATACTTACATGTTAATAAGTAAAAAAACACTTTGCAAAGGATAAGGAAAATATGAGTAACGTATTTAAGCACCAATGAAGCAACTGTTTCAAGGATACACTGGATTTCCTTCTTCAAAAAGGCAAAATGGCCTATTTCATCTTGTTGTTTCTCCTGCACTGACGAAAAGGATCCAGAGTACCCTTGAAACAGCTGTATGCTTCATTACTATTTTATTTGTGCTTGAATACGTTGCTCATTTTTTCCTTACTTATATGTATTTACTCGCATGAAATTATAATTTATGCATTTTATTTTAAAGCCTTTTATATGTAGTGGGTATCACTTTCGTTTTGCTGGATTCAAACTAAATAAAAATATTATTTTATATTTCATTTATATACTTACCACATAACTATGTCAAAAATATTATAAAGATAATTTGTAATTTGTTTAATTTTGATTTTGTAAAATTTGTACAAGAAAATTAAGGAATTTGTATTCCCCTGCTATATTGGAAAAAAAAAAAATGACTATTGGCCACATGTCGGTCATGGATTCATTCAGCCTGAAATACTTTGGTCAGTGATGGAATTGTTTAACTCAACATGGAAGCTTACTTTATGGTATACAGTACTATACATACTGCTATGCATAGGAAAAGTAAGTAATATGAATTCATAATCACAAAATTTTTAAACGATACTTCGCACCATTGGTCAGTTGACTTGATAACTATGCCGAAATTATTTGAATAAAATACTTTTTTCCGAAATATTCAAAAATCTTAAAATATCCTGAACTCGAATCGAATGTATATTAGATGGTGTCAGGGCCGTAGCCAGGCAGGAGTCAGAGGAGGCTAAGCCCTCCAAGAAGTATGCTGAGCTCTCCCCCCCCCCCCCTCCTCCTGATAAAAATATTAAATTTGATATGAAATTTCATGTAAAATGTCATTCAAATTTTGCATAAAAATTTCTTTGGGGATTTTTTTATAAATAATTTCATTTTAAGGATTTTTTAATTTAGCTGAATTTGTGATTATACTAATGGATCAATATATTCACATATTTAATTTAAAAATATTTAAAAATTATGACATTAGTATTTAGGATACTTTTGTATTATTGTGGGGTGCACGGTTATACATTATAGAGTCAAAATCAACTGACAAGTAGGTAAGCGTTAATATTAAGCATTAACTTGTATTAATTAATACAAAAATTATTTATTAATTAATTTATTTTATTAATTAATACAAAATTCTGAGAATTAATTCTCAGAATTTTTCTACAAATGATTAACAGCTTTATTACTAGTTAATGCCTACATTAAAATCAATTATAATTATTATATATTAATATTGATGTATAGTAGCTATGTGGATATTAATAATCAGCTCTTATATCATCTCTATCAACTAGTTCTCAGTCTGCAAATATAAATATGTAATTATTTGGTAACAATTTGCATGAATTGAAATATATAACTATTATGGTTTATAAATGCTAATGATTAATTGTGTTTTTGGTGAGCCCCCCTTCAATTTCCCACCAGCCCCTCTTTGATTTCGTCTCTGGCTACGGTCCTGATTGGTGTGTCCGTGAGTCTGTGGATGCGGGATCTCACGAACGAATGGAGCGTTTCGAACGTAATTTGGTACGATTATTACGATCCCTGAATACCGAAACCCCTATAGATCTTAAACGCGATCGAACATACGGAAACCCCCCCAAAATTTTCGAATGAAGTTTTGTAAAAGTCATGAAAATATTAAGACATTTAATAATGTTAAATCAAAAATTATTTTATACGCAATTTTTATTCTAAATTTCTGATCTCTAACATCTCTTAAACTTTATTCTTCTTGCAATTTTTATTCTCTATGTTTATGCTGGTATAAACTTCAGAACGCCAGCATAAACCATTCTCGACATATTGCACATTTTTCAAATAAATATATCTAAAAAATCGAAGCTGTATATCTACAAAATGAACAGTATGTATTATCATAAATGCTTCGCTACTAATTTAACAAAATATCAAAAACTTTGCTACTTTTTAATGTAGCTCCAAATGGACAAAAATGACGCCAAATCGATGAAATAATAATAATAAACGTATTTTAATATAATAGAGTACATTGCTTATGTTAACAATATTTCCAATTGTCAAGTTATATAAATAGCGCGAAATATAAAGTAATTTGGTACTTCAAAGTAATTCTGCATGTTGCTTTCCAGAAAAGCTCCAAATGTCAGTGTATTTTTCAACGTAAAACATTCTTCCGTGGATCTTGTCCATCCTTATTTTCAATTGAAAAAAGTAAAGCACTTGCTTTATGTAGGAAAAGTCTCATGTGCTGCCCACATCAGATTTTTCAAGTTGCTTGCTTTCGATAAAAATGAATGAAATTTTACAATAATAAAACGTATAGATATCTACAGCTTTTTGTACTCCCAAGCGATTTATTTATTTTGAATTATTATTATTAGTTTTTTCGTTTAGTTTCCGCTCTATCCATACGAACAATACTTTTTTTTTTTTTTTTTACATGGCACCATATTTAGAAATAAATGATTTTTGGTTGAACGCCCGTCATTGTTGTCAATGGCTTAAAATGTTATAAAAATTCATAAAATTATGCATAAAAAGCAAGCCATGGTTCTCATATGTAAAACGTAGAACATGGAAAACTGTTTTCTTCTCTGAAATGCCATGAATGCAATATAATGTACAGCAGTTTTCACGAACTGCACCTTGAAGCCTTATTTTCCGGCCGCCTGTATAGAACTGACTGTTTTGCATATTTGTTAATCTACCTCTTCTTCCTCAAATATTCAACAAGAATCAAGCGAGAATTTAAGTGTTATAAATATAATAAATATACACATTAGCACCAGGGCCGACGTTAAGGAAAGATAACCGCCTTGGGCCTATATCTTAAATTATGTGGTAGCCCTTACCCCGCTGGCCGATTATAACTTTCAAATATGGCGAATAAACTTAATAACTTTCTGTCATCAACCCTAGTGATGTATGTCAAAGCACAGGCAATAAAATTGTAGAACCTATTCATATGAGTGGAAAATAGAACAAAAAGTTATCGAAAAATCTTTTTGTATATTGTTAATAAAATATAACTAAATTTAAATTAAAAGTAATTTAAAATTATGTAAATTAAGTAATTTAAAATTATGAATTTTTTATATTTAATTTTTTATTTTTTTTTATTTATATTGCATATGTATTTATATTACATTTATAATATTTTTATATTTTATTTTATATTTATTTACTTTTTTTATATTGAATATTATTTCGCTTAGTGAGTAAAACTTTTACAATTTAAAAAATTCATTAATAGTAATGTGCTAGTTATAAGTCAAGAATGGCTAGTAAAACTATAGAGTCTACTAGCCAACTGAACTCTAGAATCGTAATTTAAGTTATTCTTGGGACTCGTCCTCTTAGGAGCATCGGCCAAATAGCATTTGAGCGTGATTATCGAATATTCAGAGGCAAAATGATGGTATGTTTTATTTCCCCAAAATTTGGAAAATAGAAAAGGCAAACCATAAACATCATGCATTCAAAATGAAAGAAAAAATATATTTACCAATATATCGGTATTTCTCTTTTGATCTACCGATTTTCAACACCCTTTAAAGGTGTTGGCGACCCCTTGACGACTTGAGGAAGCATTTATTTGTCTTGGGGGGAGGGGGTGGCACGCGCCACACATTCCCTTTCAGCCCCAGGAACTCTAGCGCCAAGCCCGATCAGCATATATTCCTATCTCTGCTTTAACTTTCAAAGAAAACTTGGTAGATATCTAAATAAACCAAACATTCTTTGATACCGATCTATGAAAGGCTTTGATTCCGCGAAGTGGGAAAGACGGATGTTGGCATAAACTGGAGAGGAAGTTTGCAATGGATAGCGGGATTCTATTATCGAATATCGTTTCAGATATCATATGTAGTTATTACTTTTACAGTTAGAACGAAACTTGATAAACCGTGGCATTCTCAGAAACAGGATCACTCATAGAAATTGTGAGTTACAAACATTTATCAGGGGCATTTGATTTCTCATTCTTTTAATGAATTTTTTTATGTCTTCTTTCATCCCCCCATAAAATTTTGGCGTTTTGGCGTCCTCCACTCTAGTCATAGACGTAAAAGATCTAGTCATAGACGTCCTATATATGTCTATGATTCTGGTGATGGGCCAACCTATACCAGAAGGGTTGTAAATATATCCTGTCGTATAGAGTTGCAATACTAAAACTCACTGCCTTTATACAAATTAAAGTATCGCCATTTAATGTGCATGAAAATAAAATATAAAGCCAAATCTATTTTCACAATTTACTAATTTGACTAAATAGCAAGCATTTTTTTTATTTCCTTGTGAGAGCACACTTTTTTATATTGTTTCAAGTATCATTGCATATTTTACATTTTCTGGTGAATAATCAACTTAGCCAGTTTCAGATACAGACCTATGCAGGGGGAGGTTTAGAACTTCATACTCCCCATTCCACACTCCCCCCCCCCCCCACATTGTAAAAATTACATTAACTCTCCATAGAGTCCATCAGGGAAAAGGAATTCCAGCATTGTAACCCTATACATTTGGTTATACGAGTATTCCCGTCCTTTAAAATATCATATATATATATATATATATATATATATATATATATATATATATATATATATATATATATATATATATATATATATATATATATATATATATATATATATATATATATATATATATATATATATAAAATTGTAAATCCAATGTTAGAATGTAAGTAGTAACTCATAATACACTATCCCAAAAGTTTCTACAAAATACAAAGTAATAAAAGAAATTCAACCATAAAGAAGAAATTATAAAGCGTAATGCAGGTCATAAAGACAAAGACAATCAACAAATTTCAAAGGTGAGGAATGAAAGTAGGAAAACAAAAAAATCAAGCAAAAAAGCTTGCACGTGGAAGAGCTTTAGGCTTAAAATAGGTTCATTTCGAAAAAATTCTCGTCAAGTCCATATATCCCTTCGAAATGAACACAAAAATGCTTGTTTCTGAAACACAAGATAGATTTTATCTATAAACTTGTATTATATGGACGACAAGCATATAGATTGGAAAAATAAAGGAAACATAAATACCTTAAAATACACTACATTAGTACTACCATGACGAGCAAAATATGACTAGACCAATGTTGCCATATGCAGAAATGAAAAGATGTGATTTGCTGTTGCCAAAGAGGCCAAAGTTGTTCATTTCGAAGGGATATATGGACTTGACGAGAATTTTTTCGAAATGAACTTAACTTAAGCCTAAAGCTCTTCCACGTGCAAGCTTTTTTGCTTGATTTTTTTGTTTTCATACTTTCATTCCTCATCTTTGAAATTTGTTGATTGTCTTTGTCTTTATGACCTGCATTACGCCTTATAATTTCCTCTTTATGGTTGAATTTCTTTTATTACTTTGTATTTTATAGAAAATTTTGGGATAGTGTATTATGAGTTACTACTTACATTCTAACATTGGATTTACAATTTTATATTTTTATTGAAAACATTTTATTTATTAGCTGCATTTGCGCAATAAATTAAATGTATATTGCATTGTTATTCACATTCTTATACTACGATGTTTAGTTTATCTAACTTTTCATTTCTGAACTATCCTAATTCCTTTTGTTTGCTTCGTATTAAAGAAACATTCTATATATATATATTCTACCATTAGATTTACTATTTTAATATATATATATATATATATATATATATATATATATATATATATATATATATATTTGCTGTTTTATACTTTTATTTTGTGGATGTTTTAGAAAGTTAGGTTTATCGAGTTGCAGCTTCTCACCTTTCTTTCATTGGACTTTTCAAACTATTATTATTATTATTATTATTTTATATATATATACTTAATCAACTTTTTAGAATTTATAGATTATCAGATAAAAAATTCCATGCTTTGCACATTAATAACCTAAAAATTACCAGTAAATTATATGAATATCCAGCATATTTAGTAAATGGTATAGTTAATAAGTTTCGATTAGCCTAAAATTCTTAATAATCTCTCTTTAGTGTATTATTTTAGCCATACATCTATATTCACTTGAATATACATTACAATATATTTTCATCCATTTATTTTGCAGCTTTTACTGTAGAATATCACATTTTACTGCCTTTACGCAGTACTGTTTTTTATTACTCACATTGGCAGTAGATTACTTCTTCAAACTCTAGCAAATGGCAACATTGGTCTTGTCATTTATTCCTCGTCATGGTTGTATATTTGAGGTGTATTTTAAGGTATTTATGTTTCCTATCTATTTTTTTTTTCAATCTTTATGCTTGTCATCCAAATAACACAAATTTATAGATAAAATCTATCTTGTGTTTCAGAAACAAGCCTTGTTGTGTTTATTTGGATTAAATATTTGAACTTGAAAAAGGAATTTTTTCGAAATGAACAATTCTAAAGCCTAGAGCTTTCCCACGTTCAAGCTTTAATGCTTGATATTTTTTGTATTCCTATTTTCGATTCCACACCTTTGATATTTGTTGATTATCTTTAGCTTTATGACATGAAATATGTATTTTAATTTCCTCATTATGGTTGAATTTCCTTTTTATTTCATTGTATTTTGTAGGCAAATTTTAAGATAGTGTATTATAAGTTACTACTTCTATTCTACCATTGGATTTACAATTTTAACATTATACAAATATATATATATTTTTTTTACTTGTATTATATATACCTGAGATTGATCATTAATAGAAAATGTTCTGTATAACATAAGTGCATAAGGGAAAGAAAGACGGATTGAAATGTAAATGTGACATCAAAAATACTATACGACAAGCCGTTGAAAATATATATATATATATATATATATGTGTGTGTGTGTGTGTTTGCATACATTCTGTAATTTGAATAGGGGGAAATTATAGGTAGTAGTTTTAGTAATTATCCTTGTATACGTTCTTATGTAAATTGTGTGAACAGTTTTTATTTTTTAAAAGAATTAATTGCTCTTTAATGAATCTCTTAAAGAACACAGACTTTGCGACTCACCTGAAATCAACAGTTGAGTCGCACGGACTGTGTTCTTTAAGGGGGGGGGGGATTTATTAAAGAGCAATCAATTCTTTTTAAATAGAAGTAGAAGCTATTATGCAGTAAATAATTAAATTATTTACTTAAGAATCTATATAAAGATAATTGCTATGCCTATGACTACTACAGTAAGAGGAAGTGAAAGTAATGACGCCCCTGTACGACCTTTCAAATCCTCTGTATAATTCTGTCCCTTTGTACTACTTAAAAGTTTGTAAATTAATATAGATCCACCAGCAAAAGAAACAATTTTAAAAATTACTGAAGGCGCCGACGCTCAAGCATGTCATGCATGCGTGACAGATGAAAGTCAGCGCTAAAAATAAAAATAATTCCTTAATAACAGCATGAACTGTTGATTAAAAGTATTAAAAGTATAATAAAAATTTTACAAAAATATTAGAAATACGTCAAATTATTTTATCGATTTTTTATAAATACGCAAACCTTTCTATTCTCAGCATCTGCAAAAAACAGCGAGAAAAATTTCTAAAAGCTTAACGAAGTAGAGGTTAGGGACTTTTTACCATGGGTAAATATGGGGGGGAAAGCAGCTGGAGGAAAAGTCCCCTTTTAACATTGCACGCATTAAAACTTCATTATTTCAGCGTTGAATCCAAAATCCAGCTAAATGCGAGCTAAGAGGATTCTACAGTAGATTCCAAAATAAACATGTTTTACACTCATTGAAGTTTATCACAATGTTTATTACTTTCTGTCGGCAAACGCCCTCCATCTGTTTTGAAGACACCGCCGAATTGTGCATCTCGGAGAGCAAAAATATACCTACTTCCTCATCCCTCATCATATTTGGAACACCACAATCCATTTCTGAGAGCCAATTGGGGGCGGTTCTTCGCTGATGGACGACCTCGGGGAGTGCTATATGGTCGTTCGAATTTGCGGGAAAACGAATGAGTTGCCGCCAGGGACTCGTTATGCAATTCCGCTGGTAAATCGTCTGCGCCAAACGATCAACCGCCTTGCTTCTCGTCTCCTAGCATTACGCATTTTCGTGAAATGATATTTTAAAGACGTCTTATTTTGTAGAAAAAGACAACATAGATTTTTTTTTGTTCCGAGTGTTTATAAACAAAATATGCTGGCATACGCAAGTTTAGTATTTACGATGTGTCTTAGAAGGGAAGCATGTATGTCCACCCTATTGAAATTTACAGTGGGAGAAAATCATTTTAACAAGAAGAGATTGAAATTGGTAATTCTCACAAATTGCCCTCTTACTTTCGCCTCAAACTGGTTTTTTTACTATAAAATCAAATGAATTATTTTTGGAAGAAACGGCCATTTTGAAAATAATTTGACATCTAAATTAATTTAATTAGGAAAATTCGAGATCCAATTAAAGGTTGTATGACTTGATCCAGTGTAGTTATAAAGCGTTATATTCTAATCACACTGTATCAAACCAAAAATTACCAAGATAAAAAATAATTCGATTTTTAAAAATCGAATCGAAATACTTTGTAATTTCTACTATTTCTCAATGGTTAAGAAATACATCCAGTAATTTAGCCTATGGACACTAGCCAAACTTTCCCCTGGGAGTTAAATGTTTTCTAGAGACAGAAACAAAATAAAATAAGCTCACATAGTCGTTAGTTCGCAGGATGAGTTTCTTCAATATTTCACAACAAAAGGTAGAAAAAAAAATAATTATATATTTATGGCGCACAGTAATAAAAGTGATCGAAAAGACAGTCTTTCTGAGCCGGATGAAATTTTACATAAAGAAACGTGTTGATCGTAAAGAATGTACACACACACAGTAATACAGGTATATAGAACGTAATTCAATTTTTACTTTCTAATCTTATTATATAGAGAACGTATTGCTTTCATGAATATTTTCGAATTCGATATTTTAACGGATAAATCCTGTTAAGACCTCCTGAACTTATTTCGAACACTTTTGAAAGGATGTCTGTGTATGTGTGTGCAAGAGAGAGAAAGGTATTGTCACGATAACTCCTATCCATAAAATTTTATGTGTAGATACAATAATGAAAGATGAATTTATGAGAAAATCGAGTGAAAACTCAGACGCCCGGTATTTCAAATAGCTGAGAATGCATTACATGAATATAGAAATAACTTAACTAGAATAAGGTAGAATTTTTAATGATTTTTATAATTACAACTCGAGCTATTTGAATTTTAAGATTTTCATAGCCTTATTTCCTATAAAGAAAAAACAATGATTGTAATAGGGGAAAATTTGATAATTTGAACTATATTATGAATGT
Source organism: Amaurobius ferox (assembly GCA_951213105.1). NCBI lineage: Eukaryota > Metazoa > Arthropoda > Arachnida > Araneae > Amaurobiidae > Amaurobius > Amaurobius ferox. Next base: position 103,282,322 of record OX578136.1, read on the forward strand.
TAAAGTCGATATAAAAATAGTTTATATTAACAGAGATAAGCCAAATGCATCCATCGGCATCACTAATTTGTTGCCAACTTAAAAAAAAATTCCAAAAAATTTTAAAAGAATAACTTGAGTATGAAACATTTATAAAATACATCATTTTTTATTCTGAAAGTGATTGTAGACAATACAAGTAGAAAACTAATTACTGAAATATGAATTTATGAGAGAAAGTGGATGGATACTCTCATGCCATAGATACTTCTAGTAATGCATTACATGAATATTGAAATCATTTTATTAAACTTATAGAATTCAACTGCACTTAAAATTAAAGCAAGAGTTTTTCTACGATCAAATCTCGGACATGCAGACTTACCAACTCTGCAATTTTTAGCAAATAACTCCTGATTTTTGTACCTTCATCACTTCTTTCCTGATTAATAATATTGCTCGATTTCAGACAAGAATTTGCTATTTTAGTTTGTTTTACGTACTTGTAGCATCTTGATTTCAAATGTGATTTCATTTATTTCCTTAAATTATATATACTATTTCTGTCTGTGTTTATTTGTATTTTAAAAGTTATTCAACGAAAATATAGGTCAAATTTTAACCTTATGACTGGTATGAATATGAAAGTAAATTTACGTTTAAACAATCTGTACCGTGAGTGATATGAATATAGATTTACGTGCATGCAAGGAACAACGGCGGAGTGTTTGTAATTCCGTCATTCAAGATGGTGAGCTCAGTCAGTAGAAATCGTGCAAGCATGTCTGATCAAGAAAGATCCGATTTATTATTAATCATTATTTTATATATAGATGATTATTCAGAATCAACTGATAGGAATGTAGTTTTTTTTAATAATTCTAAAAGATTAAATTAAAGGCGACCTTCAATCTCCACTTAAAAATTAAAATGCTACCAATGATCCGCAATACACTTGAGAGTCACAAAGTCTGCTTTCGCCAAAACATTTCAGTTTTCGTTCCTCAAATTCGGAGTTTCTGATAGTAAAAATTTGAACAGTGGCTCCACTGAGAGAGATTTTCCAAAGTTGTATATTTACCCTTCAGTTGTGACATATATTAGTGACCAAACAAATAAATATTACAATATTATCACATCCAGCACTGTTGTAAAAAGAAAATCTTCACCCTAAGGGGTTACGTGGTAAAACTGTAACAAACACTGGCCCACTGTTACAAAATGCACCTGCTCATAGTTATAACATCACTTGCCCACAGTTGCACCATACACTTGCCTACTATTGCAACATAAACGGGCCCTCCACACTCAGTTTAGATTAACATTCTCCGCCCAAAAGCTTCCAAAATCTATATATATATAAAGAAAAAAAGTATGTATGATCCAACATCACGGGAGAACGTCTGAACCGAATTTGATGAAATTTGGTGGGTAGTCTTGAAATAGCCCCACTTAAAATTTAGTCCATGTTTCGCGTTTCTAACACTAGGGGTTTTCGCGATATTAATGAAAGACGAAACTTTCGTTTGTCTTATCATCACGGGAGAACAACTGCACCAAATGTAATGAAATTTAGTGGGTATCTTTGAAATAGCCCCCCATAAATTTAGTCTAAGTTTTGAGTTTCTAAGACCAGGGGTTGTCGCAATATTAATGGAAAACGAAACTTTTTCTAGGAGATCTACTCTCTAACTCCATGATTCCCAACGAAAAAGGTTGAAAATCGTTGGTTTAAAACGTAAAAGTCAATTAAATCTCAATAAATTAAGTTTTGTGGGAGTTTATTGGACGTATTAGTCACTTTTGAAAATCGCAAGTTTGAAATATGAATATAAATGGAAACTCTATCACCATGGTTTATTTTTCACAGGCTTACTCAACAACGAAAAGTATTAAGAAATCAAAATGGTTATTTAATTATCAGAATTTACTTCTTTCACAGTGAAAAAACAATGTATAAGATGTGTAGCAATGTACAGCATAATTTACTTTAAAATAATTTATTATTGAACCATTAAAACCGCAATGCGTATACATCACCTATGTATATATAAAATATTATCTTCAACTTTCCAAACTTTTATAATGAAAATTTGGCGCTAGTAATATGTCTAGTACCTTTATGGCCGTGCCAAAACTTTAAGCATGCTGATAACATGTCTAAGGCCAGGCTTGCTAATAAATGCATGTTTAATATTTAAGTATAATTAATGTATTTTTAATATTTCAGTATAATTAATGTATCATTTTTCAATACATCGTTTTATAAATACTTCTATTTTTTTTTTAATGGAATTTTTTGAAATTCATAAACTTTCCACTTTTAGCGTCTGTGAATGGCAAAAAGCAGCCGGAAAAAAATTCCTGAATCTGAACGAACTAGACTTAAAGACTTTTATTTTGATTAATATGGAACAGATGAAACAAGCGGCAGAAGGAGAATATTCTTTTAACATTTCATTCGCATGGGTGAGGGGGAGAACAAGAGAAGAGCAACTTAAAATGAATAAAATGTACGTTCATAAGTACATGTAGAATTAAAGACAAAGAAATCATTTCTCCCGATCTTATCTTTCAAGTCTGTTCGCGTGCAGGAGCAATTGTCACCTAATCAAACATGTCGTAGTGATGTCGCGGACTAATTTTGGCCGCATTGCAATGCTGATAAATGCGCCGTCGGTCGACGATAGCGCTTTGCCGGCGCCTTTTGAAGCCGTTCTCGCATCATGAATTGTCCGCACCTCAGTACACAATAATGCCGACTCACGAGCCTACGTAGTTAAGCATATTTAAACAAAAGGGGGTGCGATAGGCAAAAGATTTTGCGGCGTTTAGGGCCCCAAACGAAGTATAGCTAGAATAAGAGGCGAGTTTTTCACACATTAATATTCCGATCCTCCAAGATGAATCATCTCAAATAACGTTACGTTATGTGTGTGTGATTTTTCATCTTCGATATAACTGACTGCAATATCGTCACAGTCACACACAAAAAAAATGTTCTACGCATGAAAATAATAAAAATTACATACTAATAAATAATTATTTTTATTGATATTTAAATTACTTTTCCAAATATGCAACGATTTAGCCAAGCATTTTGATACAATTAAGAAGTTAATACCAAGCACTGTCTATGCACTGTAAGCAACGAAGCTTGAGAATTCTGGAAATATCTTTAACAGGGTGTTAAAACCTCCAGTGGGGCTCTGGTAAAATTAAGGATTCCATAGAATAGTATATAACTTTCAATCTGATGATATAAACACAATGTTCCCACTACGCTTGAATGTCATTTTGCTAACTTGGTGTCCTCAAAGTTCTGAGGCCACCATTCTTATTATTCTGCTGTTCGCCACGTTTAACTCGACAAGTAACTACTACCTTTTTACATTTTTTCCTCTGTGGTAATTATGTTTTAAATTCCTGCAATTACTTTTGTAGCATGTTATCATATTATGAAAATAGTTTTATAAACAATTGAAAGAGTATAGTTTATAGGATATAACATTCTCTTGTCTTCGATTTTGTTATAATATGATCTTTTCCCTAATGATATTATTAAGGTGTTAATTATACAATCTTTTTAAGGTCAATCTTTAAGGCAATCGTTAAGGTCATACTCGTAGGGAGTCTTTAATGTCCTTGTTTCTTCCATGTGAGAGGGATGCGCCCAGCAAGCAGCTGAATACACTTGTTTCTGTTATTTTTTTATTAACACTTTACAACAAGGTTGAAAAGTATTTATGACTTTATTTATTCTGTCTGCCTGTCTGTCCGTTAGCACGATAACTACCGTAAAAATGACTTAATCAAAATGAAATTTTAGTATGTTGTTCTGACGGTCTGTAGAACCTATGGGAATATAAATGAATAATATCACCCAATTAGTTTTGGATAGAACCCGGGTCGAAAAAATGAAATACATTGAGCCCTATGAGACCTAATTTTTCAAACATTTTTTAAGCGGATTCAAAATTCACAAATTGCTTCGAAAATTTTAGGTAATATTCAAATTGTTCCATAAAATATATAAAAAAAAATTCAGCGAAATATATTCAGTAGTTTTTTAAATAAAAATTAAAATAATAATTACACCTCTTATATGAAACGATCACGTGACCATATGAAACGATCACATGACCCCCTTCAAAATGATATATGGCATCCATCTTGTTTCAAAATCGTGATTTTTTTAAGTTCTTTTTAATTCATATTGAGTGTTGTATCCGTCCTAAAACTACTTTATTTTTGCTTAAATTCTGTGCATCTACATACTGAAACAACGCAATGACAATATATTTGAGTTTAAATGCTCATCTAAATTTGATTATTTCTACAACTAAGCCTATTTTTCACCTATGTAAAATGTAAACAGCAAAATATATAGAATGAGTTGTATTAGAATTCCTGTATTTTTTTAACAAAAAATAATTTAGTCCATGGAGTGAGTCTGCATGGCTGATATGAATGAAATATTAATTGATTTCATAAAGAGAAGGACGATCTTTTTCGATGAAGTTTCAAGCATAGAGTTTAATTTTTTGTAGCTCCATGGTCTTAAACAAAATGTTTAAATAAAATAAACTATTATAGTATTGTGATGAATGAAATGAATGGGAGAAAGTTATGAATGAAATCCTGTTTTTATAGAGAGATCCAGGCGTGTTATTTTTTCTATGACGTCATTTGAATTAATTTCAGTTGTTTTCGATGAAGTTTTCAAATATAATAAATTATCGTAGTATTATGATAATTCTAAAACTATTACCGAGGAATGTATAACATTTTAGAGATGTTTAAACCAGGCAATTTATATTTCAATGCCGTCATTTGAATGAAGTTCATTTTTTTTCGATGGAGGTTTAAGTTTTCAAATATAATAAATTAATGCAGTATTGTGATAAGTTTCAAAATATTACCGAGGAATGTATTGCATTTTAGACTTGTTTAAATAAAATTGTATTGAAGTTGGAAAGTGTTTCATAATCAATGCTTTAAGCATGATTGATCTTTCTTGTTTATTATTTCACTTATTTTTGTTTTATTGTTATTTCTGTGTTTTCCCTAGCTGTCCATTGTAACTGCTCTACACCTTTTAAGCGAACTGGACGGCCTAAGTAGTAGTAGTAATAATAATAATAATAATAAGAATAATAAACTACTGCCGTATTTTACAGTCCCAATCTAACCTGAATAATATAGATAGAAGTATTAAATCACCGGTACCTTTCATGATTACCAAATAACCATATAAAATTCGTTACTCTTTATGGTTACTTGAATTTCTAAGACAATTCAGTCAACTAATATAAGTTAGTTGCCCCAATAGCTAATACAAAACGAGAATTTACTTGTTAAATGTAAAAGTTATGCATCTGGGCTTATGTTTTCTACTGCACAACTTAAGCTGTATTTCAAATATAAGAGTGGGAACCCTGCAACAGCGATAGTGGCATTATTATTCAGTATATTGTCTATATATTTTACACATTAGGATTATTTAAAACATTAAAGAAATATAAATGCCTTATTGTTTAACTTTTGCCTAACAGATGTAAGCATATTTAACGTTCTTTATATATTTTTTACAGGTAAAACTCGCACTAAAGACAAATACCGCGTCGTCTATACTGACCACCAGCGGCTAGAATTAGAAAAAGAGTTTCACTACAGTCGATATATAACAATTCGCAGAAAGTCAGAGCTAGCTGGTTTACTTGGACTCTCCGAACGTCAGGTCAAAATCTGGTTTCAGAACAGGAGAGCGAAAGAGAGGAAGCAAGCAAAGAAGAGAGAGGAAATCGACCAAAAAAGTAAAGACGTTCTTCTACACCAAACAAATGCTATCAACATAAGCTCCCTGAACTTTCTGAGGCCGCTTGGACACTTCGATCACGAAAATAATAACACTAGAAGTATTGGTGTGTACCACAATGGCGATCATATCTGCAAATGATCAAAATGTTCTACTGTGCTTAGATAAATTATTTGACCTAATCTTTGAAATCCCAGTAGATTTTGGTGTCTGGACACTGAAAATCGAAACTCGAGATTTGCAGGACAATAAAGAAGCAAGAGGTTAAATAGTTTTTATCTTCCTCGGACAAGGCTTTTTTTTATATACAGGTCTGACATAAGTTTGCCAAGTTCTAGATCAAAATCCTGCTGTAGATGTTAAAAGGAAGTTTGTGGCAGCTTTGCAAAACATTCGAAATAGTTTATGTGATTAAATTTATTCCACTGGGGCAGGGGGGCTCGGGGACCTGGACCCCTCCGAAATTTAGGTCCTTTATTTTTTATATAATTGCCTAAAAGATCATGCTTTTGCTATGCAATATATTTTTTTTAATGTATTTTGAGATGTATAAGCATTTTAAACATGTAATTAATGATACATTATAAATGCGTTCTATTTTAAATAAATTGTTAGCTTTTCATCAAGAAAATGCGACCCCTTAGAAATATTTTTTTCCTGGCTACGTGTCTGGTTGCCACATTGGGTTCCGGTCTAAATTAGATGACATTTTCCCGGCCTTCCGATACCTTCGAACGGGACATCCCATTGGTAAAGGCACGGGGGTTGCACTCGGAGGACCCGAGCTGGATTCCCGGTTCTGCCCAAACTGTCCTCGTGTTCAAGCGAAGCATAGGTACGTAAAATATGTGAGTCTGTAAGTCCTTCCGAGAGGTTAGTTGTAGGGGATGGAGTGTACAGCCAATGTGTATGTCGCTCCCACTCGGTTCCAGTCCAAATTGGGTGGCACTGTCCCGGCCGTCCGACCTTACACCTTCGGGTAGGTCGGACAGTTTTGGTCGAAACAAAGAAAAGAACATATACCTTAGATGATTCGGGTTGGTCGAACAATCTGGATAAAAATAAAAATAATTAATTGAAAAGTTAGTTAATAATATACGTAAGTTTATCGACATAAATTGATACAATATATAAGAATGCTATTAATTTTTTATTAAATACTAATTATTTAATGCTATCAAATAACGAATTCTATGAAACAAATTCTATACTTTTTCATTCTTGTCGATTACAGGTAATTTTATTAGACAGATCAAATCCATTTGTTCTATCGCACTGAAAAGACTGTGTAATTAATGTGTAAGTATGAGAGCCTAAAAATAAAATAATGGAGTTATATTTAAATGGACAGTCCCCTGACTTTACTTCCTTCCAAATAAAAAAAAAAGGTGAAAAATTTAAGAATTTCAAGATTGGTTTTGCACCTTGATCTCATTATTTTTACCACCTGTAAATAATGATTAACATAACAACATTAGAAGTGCTAAAACTTTGTTTATAGTTGTACTCTTGGAGCAATTTTGTTGCAGTAGTTAAATTAAATTCGTAGCAAAGGAGTCATGCCAGAATGCAACTTTCAGACCTGTCAAAAAAAAAGTCTTACTTTGTGTATCTGAACCTCAAGGGATGTGCAATGTAAATGTGTCACTGTCCAGTCTTTCAGGGTGTCAAAGAATAAAAATTGAAATAACATGCTGAAATTTCTTGTATTTTAAGCTAAAGTTTTATAGAAAATTGGTTGTAACTGTCAGTTGAGTGTAATTTTTATGTGTTGTAGGAATATTTGGTATTCTAAATGAAAGTATTTTAGTTATAACTGAACTCGATTTTATGTTTCATAAATTTATTAAGTGCAAATTAAATAATATTTTCAATTTATTATTTATTTCTGGCACCTGAAATCAAAAATTCTTTAATAAATGTGTGTGTGTATGCAGATAATTAAATTTCTTTAAATTATATATATATATTATATATATATATTATCATTGTTCATGCATTTATTGTGTATATACATAATGCATTCCTGATCATATTCTAATTATAAAATAACTTCATTTAAAATTTGAAATTTTTTTTTGAACAGTGGTAAATTAAAATTTTGGTTGCTTTTTTTAAAAAGGCATGGGGAAACTCTGAACCATAAACCATTTGTGACTGACTAGTTTATTTTATATGTTTGGCTAGATATTTCACAAAACAGTATTTATTTTAAACTACAGCACAAAATTAAAGACTTGAAAAACAACTTTTAAAATATTAAATAAAACTTATAGTATGTAAATAGTGGCATAGCAACACTTGGAATATTGTACAAGGATAAAAATTATGAACTTAGTAAACAAACTTGAACTAAAATAAAAAATAATATTCAAACTTGCTTAACTTACCCAGAGGGGTTGCCCCCAAAATTAGGATCACGTTCCCATTGCAGATAACAGCATCCATAAACCAATTTCAGCTATATTATAGACTTATCAGCATAAAATAGCTAATACCAACAATAGCATTCTTTGGAGCGCCCTATTTAGGTGGATTCTGTGGCTATGTGCTTGGCCATTGCAGCCTGAGATTAATTCTGAAATTCGAACCTAACTACATGTTAGAACTGAATTTATCAGTTCTTCTCATATTTTTGAACATAGCAACTCTCTTGTTGTCATTGCAAGTAATCTCTATTTCATGCTGACAAGCACGAAACCAGTCTATAGATGCTGTTAGCTGCAATAGGAACACAATCCATGATATTCAAAGTCTAGCTAAAGGGAACTACTAGCAAAATGCCTCTAATAAAATGTGTATATTGAAAATGCCTAAGAGTAATTTGTGTGTGAATATATTTTAATATGGCCCACGACATTTTTTTTTTTTTTTTGGCTTCAGTGGACCATGGATAAAGGATTTCCCCACTCCTGTCTTATGATAATAAAATTTACAATAATTGTTTGCATTCTGTATTTCATCAGTTGCATTCTGTATTTTATCAGTTGTATTTTATCAGTTGCATATTGTATTGATTTTTAATTATAATTTATTGACTTGTAGTTATAACAATGCTGAGCTGACTTTTTAATGTGATGATGCCCAGCATTATTGTACAGTTACTGATTCTTTATTTAGAGTGTCAAATATATCATGCATAAATTAATTTCCTTAATTTGTTAAAATTTTCTATTTAAAAATATTATTTGAACATTTTATTAGACTTTGCACAGTAAAGCCACATACATGATCATGACCAACTGCAGTGGAAAAATAATTGAAAAACAGTTTAAACAATGAAAAGAATTTTAATTAATGATTGTTTACTAAGGAACCCAGACTTTGTATTCAAAATACTTTGAACATATTTGGCATTGCCAACATGTTCCTAATGCAGAATTTGATGGATATTTGTCAAGCTCATTAAGGTTCACTACGAAAAAATGTTCAACAGAAAATTCTGAAAAAAGGTAGAACAAAACACACATAATATATTAGATCTAGGTAATCACTCAACTTGTCTACTGAATTCAATTTGCTGTACTACTTACACAGTGCAATTTAAATTATTTATTTATAAACATTCTAGTCATCTGTGCATGTACAGTAAATTATGAGAAATTTTAATATTTCATCCAAAAGTACTTTAATTTTTAGATTTAAAACCTGACTCACTTAGTTTAGCTTCAATGTAAGAGTAATGTTTAACATTAAAATTTATTTAATCTGGAATAACTTGGAAAGGCTTTTTCTTGATTTACCATTTTTGGTTTGCAACTGGTATTAACAATGCACATTGTTTGATTTCAATTTTCTTTGATTATTTTATTTAATTCCTCTCCTTTTATGCTAATATTTTAAACCTGAGATACGTAAATGATACGTAGCAAACTTTTGTAATTTTATATTTAATGTGTTTATAAAATTTAGGCAAATGTACCCAAAGGTTTCAAAAATGTTAATTTATGATTATTAATCCATACATAAACACACACGTGGAAAAGAGTTTGAAATACATGGGAAACTAATTGCTCACTTAGAACATGCAATGCTCCTATTCAAATCCATTTTTTTTTTCAAATTTTTGTGCTATAAACCCTTATTAAGGTTGTGATTCAATTGAAAAATTATTAGTATAAATTCATTAATTATGATATTAAAACATAATTGGAATTATTATTATACAAAAAATAAATTAAATTAAACCTGTAGATAGGGAGATTTACATAAAAAGTGATAGCATAAATTCGAAAGCATATAGAAAATGTACAAAAAATGGCATCATTATTTTTTTCATATTTGAAATTTTCTACCAATTATTTATGAAATACAGGCAAAAACATAAAATTTCAGATCATGTTTTTATCTCTGCACTATCTTTAATACAAATAGTTGACAAAAAAACAATAATAAAAGCAAAATAAACTTTCAGCAATTTCTCTATATTAAAGAAAAATAGCTGACGTCAATGCCGCTGATTGACAAATTTCGCATTCTTTGAGTTTCTCTACCTTGTACCGCAAAAACTATAGTATACAAAAATATAAAATTTGGTATATTTGTAGGAAAATGTTAGGTAAATATGCTGAAATAAATCGTTTTTTGATTTAAACTTTAGTTTGGCTTGAAACAGCTTGCGAAGCAATCTCTGAGAGTAGAAGGCAAACCTTCCTGACTCATGAAGCAAGTTGCGAGAGTTGGCAAACACAGCAACACAGGGGGGCAGAGTCTCCTAGTATTCTTAAATAGAAAATAAAAATTATATCAGTCAGTAATTTGTTGAAGTCAAGTACTTACTCTCTACCTGAAAAAAACTGAAAGAATACGAGGTTCTCATACAGCCTTGACTTTAGTAGTGTGTGATTGTCTTGTGATTATTAAATTACATGAAACTGTATTTGACTGAATTCTATTGTATAAAACATGCATATGGATGTATTTAAATTATTACAATCAGGTGTCTTAATGCCAAAATTACTTAATTGAATAAATCTTACCCAGTTATTTAAGAAATACAGTAATACTTCTTGTATAAGTAATACTTAATGGCTGCACAAGTGCAGAGCTATCTTTGCAAACCAAGCCAAAAAAAGTTATAACATGCAAAAAAAAATTCTATTGAATGTAGTTGTCAGTAAAAACTGAATCAAAGTTACTAACAATGACAGTGTTTATTTTGTAAGTTACTAGTAGTTTTACCGATGCTTTACAAACAATAGTAGATAAAATTTAGCAAAAAAAAAAATAGGATAAGAAACAAACTACTAATAGTTAAAAATTTAAAATACGGTTTTGATTTTGGCTATTAATGGTGTTTAATTCTATTTATAAAAATTTAATTACTTCCTTTAACTCAAATTTAAAACCCCTAAGACTAAATAAAAAAAACAGTGAAGTATATATTAAGAAATCAATGAAATGCAATCACTAAGAAATAACAATGTTGGGGGAGACAGAACAACAATTCACAGGAAATAAAACCAATTTAGAGAATAATTTAATAAATTGCAATGGATAGAAAGCACAGAAATTGTAAAATGCTCAGGAGGTGCATATAATTATTTGCCAACTAAGTTCTTTTGATTAAATAATCTTGCTACATTGAAGAAAAAGGTTATTTTGCACCTCAAAGAATCTTTTGAAAAACCATTACCGTAAATACAAAAATGATATATATATATATATATATATATATATATATATGTGTGTGTGTGTGTATATAAAGACATGATACTTCCTAATCAATAACACAATTTCTTTCAATATAAAATTATTAAAAGGTTTATTGATGGAAAAGATATCAAATTAAGATAATTAAATAAATGTTAATTTGCAGAATACTAAGGTCATTCAGTGATATTAAAAAATATTTCAAATTAATGGCTATTATGAAATACATTTACTTTGCTTACATGCTAATAATTTTGCTTGAACTATCAATATATTTTAAATATGTCAATTGTAGTCTAGATGAAATTTTAGAGAACTTAAAAAAATAAACTATTGTAAACATTTCATGTATAATTATTTATTAGTGTGCTGAAATTATACTGATCTAACTTCTTCCGACCTTCCAATTTATTATTTTAAAATAAGACATTTTCATAAAATTGTGAAATATTCTTTTGATGTGTATTACCCAGAAGTATTGAAAGAAGTCAGTAAAAATGCAGATGCTTGTAAATAATAACTGTATTAAAATATTTGTGATAGTTTCATAGTATTTTTTCTCTTTAATAAAGAAATTGTAATTTATAATGTTGTAATATTTTTTAATTTTAAGGCATCTTGAAATACATCAATTATATAGATTCTAAAAAGGCGATATTAAAGTGCAACACAAGAAAAAATATCAAAAGTATAAGGCATGTCTTAATTTTTGCAAACATCCACATTTTACATTGTTTGGGACCACAGTGCATAATCAGTACCACAGTGGGAAAAAAACATCTTTTTTTATGTTTCATTCAAAAGTAATTTTCTTGAAAATCTATTTTTCCACTTTGGCAATTGGTCTGTCAAGCAGGTGACTTCAATTCATTCAGTTCTGTGCAAGCGTAGCTCAAATTATCATTTTCCTGAAAAGATTATGCTATTTTTTCCACAGGATATATGATCAAGATCTCAAAATTCAAATAATTCATATTCTAATCATATATATTACAAGATATTTTATTTAGTTCCAGTTTTTTATATAATGCATAAAATTTCATAGCAAAGTTATGCATAGATATATATGTACATTTATTAAGTTGTCATGTGCACACCTCACAGTTAAACACATACAGTTGGACAGATTTCCCAAATTGTTCCAAATCTGTTCCAATCCCACAGCATGCTTTTTCCATTAGGATATCAGGATATTGACTTTAAAAAGTTTTGAAAAACGATAAATTTTCAGCAGTAGTATGAAAGAGTAAATGTATTCATTTTCCCATATTTGGATCTTTTATGTTGAAAAGGTTAATTTTAATTTCATTTTTATATATAAAAAAAAAAAACATTTAAAATCAGCAACGATATATTTAAATAATAGTATGAATAATTTAATATTGATGACATCAATGTTTTGCTATCAGCGTTATGCTTTTATTTAAAACATACCCAGAAACTTTTCACAGAAGGTGCAAAATATTCTAATAAATAAAGAAGGCTTGAGCAACGTATTTAAGTACAAGTAGAATAATAATGATTCATATAGCTGTTTTGAGGCTATTACTTATAGAAATATAAAATAAATTCTATTAAATAACTTCTACTTTTTTTAACACTTTACAACATAGTTGAAGGTGTTTATGACTTCGTTCATTCTGTCTGTCTGTCCATTAGCACGATAACTGCCGTAAAAATGGCTTTAGCAAAATGAAATTTTAGTATGTTTTTCAGACAATCTGTGGGACCTATGGGAATATAAATGAATAATATCACTCAATTAGTTTTTTATTGAAACCGGATTGAAAAAATGAAATACACTGAATCCAATGGGACCTCAAACATTTTTTAAGTGAATTTAAAATTCACAAATTGCTTCGAAAATTTTAGGAAATATTCAAATTATCCCATAAAATATATAAAAAAAATTTCAGTAAAATATGTTAGGTAGTTTTTTAAATAAAAATTATTTAATACAGGGAGAAAAACAAATTCAATTAAATTCTGACTCTCATTATATCCTCCAAAAAGAAAAAAGAGATATATTATATAATAAATATCTTTCCAAGAGTTTAATTATTTTACATATGAGAAAAGTTTCACATTTTAAAATAAATATGGTAGATAATAATTTTCAAATTTTTAAATAAATTAAATTATTATAGTACTGTGATGAAAGAAACGATTAGAAAAATGTTTATGAATGAAATGCTGCTTTTATATAAAGGCGATTTATATTTCGATGAAGTTTTCAAATATAATAAATTATTGCAGTGTTATGATAATTTTAAAAATATTACCGAGGAATGTATCGCATTTTAGAGACGTTTAAACCAGGCAATTTATATTTCAATGCTGTCATTTGAATGAAGTTCATTTTCTTCAATGAAGTTTTCAAATATAATAAATTAATGTAGTATTGTGATAATTTAAAAAATATTACCGAGGAATGTATTGCATTTTATAGATGTTTGTATAAAATTGCATTGAAGTTGGAAAGTGTTTCATAATCAATGCCTTATGCATGATTGATCTTTCTTGTTTAATTTCCAAGTTTTCTAATGAATTAGATAGTTTTCAGTATATGGAACAAATATACAGGTCAAACTAATATATTCAATTCTGTTAATACTTGCGATGAAATGAGTGTTGCAAATGCATAGATTTAAAAATAAAATAATATTTGGATTGATCGACATTGTTATGATAATCCAAACTAGTGTCATCCTAGAAAATTAAACAGAAGACTAAATTAAATAAAATAGAAAATGATTAGAAATAATTTTCAGATACATTTGAAAGCAAAATTTTTACTTATAGTAGCAATTAAAAAAATAATAAATTTAGGGAAGTGCATTTATACCCTATGCACCATTTTAGTATGCTACTCATATTCAAAACATTGGTAGTTTCAATATTAAGAAATATTGAATATCAATATTTTTCTTTAATGTCCAACTGTATAATAAGAGCTCAGGAAGAATTGAGCAGGACTAAATTAAGTCAGCTGAAATTAAAATACAAGTATTCTTTTAAAAAACAAGAAAGATCAATCATGCTTAAAGCATTCATTATGAAACACTCTCCAACTTCAATGCAATTTTATTTAAACATCTCTAAAATGCAATACATTCCATTCCTCGGTGATATTTTAAAACTCATCACAATACTACATTAATTTATTATATTTGAAAACTTAAACCTTCATACAAAAAAATGAACTTCATTCAAATGACGGCATTGAAATATAAGTTGCCTGGTTTAAACATCTCTAAAATGTGATACATTCCTTGGTAATATTTTTAAAATTATCATAATACTACTATAATTTATTATATTTGAAAACTTCATCGAAAACAACTGGCATTCATTCAAATGACGTCATAGAAAAAATAATACGCCTAGCTCTATAAAAGCAGCATTTCATTCATAACATTTTCCCATTCATTTCATTCATCACCGTACTAAAATAATTTATTTTATTTAAAAACTTAAGACCATGGAGCTACAACTAATTAAACTCTATGCTTAAAACTTCATCGAAAAAAATTATCCTTCTCTCTGTAAAATCAAAGAATATTTCATGCAAATCAGCTATGCCGACTCCATGAGCTAAATAATTTTGCGTTAAAGAAATACAGCAACTCTTATACAACTCATTCTACATATTTTGCTGCTTACATTTTACATAAGTGAAAAATAGGCTTCGTTGCAGAAATAATCAAATTTGGATAATCATTTAAACTCAAATATATTGTAATTGCATTGTTTCAGTATGTAATTGCACAGAATTTAAGCAAAAATATAGCGGTTTTAGGACGGATACAACACTCAATATGAATTAAAAAGAACTTTAAAAATCACGATTTTGAGACAAGATAGATGCCATATTTCATTTTGAAGTGGGTCACGTGATCGCTTCATATAAGAGGTGCAATTATTTAAATTTTTATTTAAAAAACTACTGAATATAATTTGCTGAAATTTTTTTTATATATTTTATGGAATAATTTGAATATTACCTAAAATTTTTGAAACAATTTGTGAATTTTAAATACGCTTAAAAAATGTTTGGAAAATTAGGTCCCATAGGGTTCAATGTATTTCATTTTTTCAACCTAGGTTCAATCCAAAACTAATTGGGTGATATTATTCATTTATATTCCCATAGGTCTTACAGACCGTATGAACAACATACTAAAATTTCATTTTGATTAAGTCATTTTTACGGCAGTTATCGTGCTAATGGACAGACAGACAGACAGAATAAACAAAGTCATAAACATTTTTCAACTTTGTTGTAAAGTGTTAAAAAGTGAAATTAGATATGACTATGAGGACTCAGCCCTCTGTAAAGGTTCTTACCCCTAGAATATCTCATCCAGATGAGTGCACTGTTAGATCGGATGTTTTTTGTTTTTCTTGGTACAGCACTTTTGAAATATGCAGACTTCAAGAAAGAAGTCCTATGCCCCCTTCTAGATAATACCACATTTACAATTGTACCACCATAACAAAAACCTGTAATGAACTAAGTTGCTGAAAAACCAGGCAATTTCTCTTAGGCATGTGGTCGAATTCTATTTTGTAAACATGCAAGTTCTTTATTATGAGTCAGGCAAGTTTAGAATTTGAGGTTACATAAGTGACAAATTTTTACAGGTTGTTTTATATTACTAGTTCATTATTAGACAAAACTAGTTGAACAATCAACTCAAATCAACAACTCAACTGAGTTACACTTTTAAAAATTTCCATATATTTTGTTAGGAATCAAACTGAAGAGGAGTAGAACTTTAAAAATAGTCCTTTTCACATTAAATTGTTAAAAACTCAATTCTCTAGATACTCACAGCCCCAAAATCAATAAACAATTCTGTGAATAGGAAATTATTATATATGATCTGTTGTTGTATTTAATACTGTATTAGAAAGAATAGATATTTAAAAATGTTCATTAAAAAATAAAAATAGTCGGTATGAATTAAATTATGACAACAGATGGCAGCATCGGCCGGCCAAATGGCTACTCATGTCCTTGTTGACGAGTCGGTCGGTCTGGGTCTTCAACAGATGGCAGCACTAAAAATATTTTGGATTAAAATAAGAAATATATTCTATGTTTTATTGAGTATGAAATTTAGTTTTAATATAATTTAAGCATTGCATTTTATTTTTCAGAAAATATTTTGCAACTGTTGAATTTTGGCGAAAAATATGCTCTGCGAAAGTTAACAAAGCGTGGCTAGGGCAGAAGATTTAGTGACACTCACCCTTAAAGGCATCAACAGAGACAAATGTACAAAAAGAAACAATAAAATTTTCAAAGATGAGTAAAAGTAAATAATGTATTTAAATAAATGAAATGCATATAAAATATTAAAATAATAATGATACTTGTTATTAAAATATTTTCTATTTTTAAATTTAGTTTTTGTCTCTTCTAAAGTAGATAATATCTTTTAAACATTTATTTTTCTGTAAGGATATATATAATATGTATAATATTAAATTATTAAGAAATAATACCTTATCTGTAAATATTTTGTTCAATTTACACATATCATTTTTTTCAAGTAGTACAAATTTATTGTTGAAATCATAAAATTAATTCAATAAAGTTTGAATTGTAACATGAAGAATAAATTTAATTAAAAGTTCTCAATATGATGCCAAATTGATTTAATAAATGCATATAGTTATAATAGGCTGAATGTGGCTGATGCAGCATGTAAATTGCTATATAGCAACTTATAACAATGATGTATTTTCTTTGCATTTAAAAAATAGAAATAAATCTTGATATTGACTAATTGGACTGATGCATATAAGATACATTTAAATAAATAAATAAAAAACATTGTAATAAAAAAATAATCAATATAGAATATTCTTATCTTAATAATGCTGTATATAGATATTAAGTATATGCATTGAAGGATTTACAGTAATATGCTATAAAGATGAGTTGCCCGGTAAGTTTTATTATTTATTTAGTTTATACTAAGATAAATTTGACTATCTTTCCCCAAACACAACTCACAAAATTATTTATTTACAAAAAATCCAGTTTATTCCAGTTTAATCTAAACTACTTTATTTAATTTTTTGTATAAAACAGAGTTTATATATATATATGCATTTCTGTCTATAAATGCATTATTTAAAACAAAGTCTAAATTTACATTCATTCTGTACCCTTCCCCAAGTTGTAAGATGAATTTATATGATTTTACATCTATTTTATATAATTATAAAAATAAATGTTTGCTTACCAATAATGAAATATTTTACAAAATAATATTAAAAATAAAAGGAAATATTCTACACATCACAGACCGACGAAACAGTCTGCTTTATTGCAAGAAACGAATTTAAAAAGTGTATTTTACATTAATATCTCCGTATTAACTATAAAAGGAATTGTTCCTGTGGAAAAATAATTCTCCTGAAACCCTATTTTAAAGTCAAAAAATTGTTTAAACTGTTTGAATTTTTAATTTAAAATGACAATTTTTGTATAGAGTTGTCTGCTATGAGTGGGTCAGATTAACTGCAGCGCCATCTGTTGCATTTGCTCAACAGTTCTCACGAATATTTTCCTTGATGGCAACACTAGGTGTTTCAGTCAGTATAATTTTTCTTTTCAAGTTATTTTTTACAACATTATGCCTGTGCAATCTCAAAACTTTTACTTGTATCATTTGGAATATCCTCCCTCCCCTCCCCAAAAATCTACTGATTCTTTGCATTTCTAAATTTTTATTGACAATTTTAATAACAAGTTTGAGGTTTTAGCAGTTGAAGCCTAAAAATAATTTTGGACAGCTTTAGAAAATCAAGTCTCAGTATTTAAGATTTTAGGCTATTGTAGATTTTTAACAATTTTAGAGCTTTAGTCTGTAATAGTGAAACATTTTATACAGCATCATTTTTCTAAACCAGTAGTTTTTAAACTGTGCTCCACAGAACTTGACAAAGAGCTATGTGGAAGGTATGGAAATAAAAGGGAAATTTCACAAAAATTAGTCTATTAGTTCCAACGTACATATACAAAATTTTAACCATTTCATAGAATAAAAATTAATGACTTTTAAGGGCTTAAATTTTATATTTTAAGAAGTTATTTTAAAAATTATTTTCATACAATACCTGTTTTGTATTATCTGTAAGGCAGTAAGTAGCAAAAGTCTTAGAAATAATACAATTTGATCCAAGGGTGAAAGCTGATTGGCTAAGTACTGTGTTTCATTCAATTTCCTTTTCTTGACCTTAAACAAAAACACCCCCATCCATGCAATAGATTAGATCTGTTTTCATCCTTTTCCCTCCAGACATGATTGCAATGTTTCTTGTAAGCATTTCAAAGCAGAATACAATTTCTCAGGATAAAAATGTTTCACAAAAATTTTAATAGAAAGTGAGGATTCTATATTTCAATGCAGGCAAAAATTAAGCACTTTTAAGGACCTCCAATATTTTCATGCACTTTGAAAACCTTGAAAATATGTTTGAAAAAAATTAAGCATTTTTAATAACTTTTACGGATCATGGGAACCCTGACGCCCTAAAGCACACATATTAAAAGTGTAAATAAATCAGAAGTTTCATGTTAATATTACTTCTAAAAAGTGCTGTACAAGACAAAAAGTTTGGGAACTACTGCTCTAAACTACGGCCAACTTATATATTGCCTTATAGAATTAATACAAAGAGAATTAAGTATTGTCAATGACATAATACTATATGGAATATTATATTTTTACCAGGACAAATATGTATTTAAATTGATATTTTTGAGCACAAAATAAGAATACACTAATTACTAGGACAAAAATGTGAAAGTGAATAAATTTTATTTACAAACACACTCTAAAGATGACATTATGAATAATGTGATTCAAACAATTTTCTTTATTCTTTTTTTCAACTAAATGGATTTAGCTTTGAGGTCCATGAAGAACTGGACCTAGAGAAGAAAAATAAAAATAGGGTAGACTGGAACTGATGTTTTGCATTTAAAAGCTTGCCTATTAAATATATTAGTGCAATATCATATATTTATATTATCTCATATTAATTTTAACATAAAACACTTTGAAAGGTAACTTACATTTAGTCAAAAACTATTGACACAAAGTTTAAAATAGATTATCTGTATCTTTTACATATCTTACAATATTATGTCTTAGGCAAGGGGAGAGGTGTGAAATTATGCTCCTCCTGTAACAACTAACACTGATAATATATATATATATATATTTTTAATTATCATTATTAAAGCAGTAGCCCTTAGACATACATCTATACCCTATTATATACCACAAATCAAACAAAAGAGTGTAAAAACATTGTTGTTTCTTTTGTAAAACTGTTGATTATTTTTAAACATATTAATAATACAAAATTCTCTAAATTTCATAATTTCCCTATACAAATCTTTGTGTAATTTATATTTGTGCATTCAGATAGATTTTCCCCCTCTAAATCCATACTCTCATCAATGTTTTAACACCATTAATTAGTATTTTTATTTTTTCATTAAAAACACACTTAACTAATTGTAATGTGTTTTGATACGGCCTCTCTTCATAATTATTATTTTGGGCCAAACTTGGGACACTTTCTATACCAAAACGCTATGTTACATACAAAAATTAATTCTGACTAAAAACAAATTAAAAATGAAATTCTGCATTTCTAGGATAAGCTTTGTTCACTTAAGATTGGGGCTGGATAAATCATGGATACCAGGCTGTTGTGGCACCCAGAATATTTGACTAAGCTATAGCAATTTTAAAAATGTTAGTTTGCTAAAAATTTCATACCTGCAGAAACATTAGAACACATTTTGGAAGTGTCAAATCTCCTTACGATCAAGATTAGAATAAGTATTCGACCATGCAAACACAAAAAAAGTTGATTTTAAGCTTTAAAAGAGATTTTATGAGCTCATTAAAATGAGGCATGTATGTGGTGACAGATACCAGCACAAAAATCTTCTATAAATGCTATTTATCTTTTTTATTAAATGAAGTGTTTTTCTTGTTTTAGCTAACTTGCATACAAATAGAACTGAAAACAAATTAAATTAAAAAAAAGTTTTTTGTATGTAATATCATATACAGTGTGTCCCATCAAGACTGCCCAAACTCTGCACAGCCAGATTCCTCACTCGGAATACATAAAAATTGCCCAAAGAACTGTACCTCTATGATTCATAGTTTTCAAGAAAAATGCGAGAGAAAAGTATGACGTCATATCCAGTGTACGAAAAAACAACTTTATTGAAAACATGAACATCGGTATTTGCATATGTTTACATAGGAAGATGTTAAAAATATCCACCGCATCATGTATGTGAATATTGCGACATGTATAAAGTACACGTCGCAATATTCACGTATGGAATACATTATCACCATGCGAAGATTACCGGTAGCTACTAGATGCAGCCTTTTAAATAAGATTCAAATGATGGCTTGACGTCATTCCACACCGTGCGCATGCATGTCTCGATATGCGCGGTGGATATTTTTAACATCTTCGTCTGCAAACATATGCAAATACCGATGTTCATGTTTTCAATAAAGTTGTTTCTTCGTACACCGGATATGACGTCATACTTTTCTCTTGCATTTTTCTCGAAAATTATGGATCGTAGAGGTACAGTTCTTTGGCCAATTTTTATGTATTCCAAGTGAGGAATCTGGCTGTTCAGAGTTTGAGCGGTCTTGATAAGACACCCTGTATAAGATTGATGCAAAAATTTTTTACATGGTTTTTAGATACAAATAGAATTTATCCAAACCTACTTAAAAACTGTTGTTTAACAACTGGCAAACAAATTTTGGCTGATCTAATAAAAATTTATCAAAAGTTATCTTAAAGCACTCTAATTTTTTAATTTTACCTATTAAAAGGTCTGGATGCAGAAAAAATGGTTTGACACTAACAAAAGTGCTATAATAATTAATAATTTCATATTTGTCTATTACAAAAATTCTTTTTAAAAATATAATTGTAAAATTAATATGAATTGTAACATATAAATGTTTCTATAGCATGATAATCTATTTTTTATTCCTTACTTCTTAACTATCAAATTTAAAAATATTTGAATAGTAAGCTTTAAAAATATCATAAAATAAGAAAATTAATGGCATTCAAAATTTTAGCACATCAAATATAGAAAATTCTGTTGATTTTAATTATAATCTGTTTCAAACTATTGAATTTAATTTCAGCACCAAAAAATATGATTAAATTTGCCAAACTAGATAAGAAATTTGGCAATTTTTCAAAACCAGCAATGTCTGCATGCTTTGTGCACAATGTTAGTCCAAGTATACCATGGCCATGCATGGACAACAGGAACTGGTGGACATCAACTCTAGCCGACCCTCCCATCCAATATTACTATTTCTTATATTAGGGGGCTCTGCCCCCCTGCTCGCTATGTTCCCCCACCTCTGTAACTAGCTTCACGAACACTTTTGTGTTGTCTGTTATGCAGATATAATACGCCTGTTTGGGACCATCCCTTGTTAACTGCCACTGATCAGCCCTAGAGTTCGCTTCATGAGTGCTTTCAATCCAGCTGGCATGCACGACTATCTACGTGTCCTATATTCACCAAAGTTCACAAAACCCTGGTCGTTTGTTCATAATACAGTAGCAAATTATCGTCTGATGTTTTCAGTATAGATCGATTTACAACAATGAAACATATAATTGTTGTACAATATAACAATTAAATCATAACGTTCATGACAACAGTTGCAAAATGCTCTGTTTGTATGTTTTCACTTCGGAAGTGCATAAAAATTGGATAACTCATTAACTAAATTGAAATTAAAAAAAAGGGCTCTGTCCTGAAAAATTCAACTATGTAGGTACATGCCAACAAAAATTCGAAGTCTTGTTATTGCTAGTCTGTCCAAGATGTGAACTCGCAGCTCAAACATTCTTCCTTTGACTTTGACTTTAAATATTTCCTAAACCAAATTTTAAATCGAAAAACAGTTTATATCAGTGTGTTCCCCTGATATTCCTCTGAAAATGTATCAAATTTCATATTTTTGTATGCAATACATTTTGCGATACATAACAGAGAAACTCAAGGAATCCAAAATTTGTCAAATAGTGGTGCCAGCTCTTTTTTTAATATAGAGATATGGCATCCAATCAAAACACACATATTATACCAATCACTAATGTAACACAATTAAGTTATATCCCACTAAACCCTTTAACAAACCAATGTATCAAGTTTAATGGCTCAAACTTTTTATCTCAAGCTTTCAATTTCTGGTCATACCACAGAAGGAATGGGACTAACTCTCTCTAACTTTATGGGTCATACAATTCAACTCCAAACAATCAACCTATAAACAAAGCTTGTATTAACTGCTGCATTGTTTAAAATGTGAATTTGATGATAAAGCAAAAAGCATGTCTCTCTATGTCCATGGTTTAAAGATTCATATTTAAAATTTTTAAATTGCTATGACCTCTCAATATTAACTTTCCTACTCAGCTAAATCATGGAGGTGGTCCAATCTCTAACTACATGAGCTGAATACAGTTTTTCTCTTATTTCTTCAGGATTTAAAGTTTCATGACCATGAATGAATGAATGACATGAAGGTGGGTGGCTCCAGAAGAGCCCAGCATGTCGACCAGAGGTCTATTGTACTACCCCAACAGGCGAAGGTCCTTAAGAAAATAGACCAGTAGCCGAAGCAAAAATCAGCAGGCACTTGACAGGAATGTCATGCAACTCCCAGGGCTCGATCGCATGTCGACCCAAGTGTTCGAATCTATTCATGACCATGCAATTGCCAAACATTAAAAAGGCCAAACTTTGAGAGGCTATTTCTCCAGATCCAAGGATTAATTTGCAAACAGGATTTCAGATTTGGATTCAGCATGGTGAAATAAGTATACATGAGGTTTTTCAGCCCTCAGGATTTCATTTAATGCTCTGGCACACTGATACTGCACTTTAAGAAACATGATTATGCAATTAGACTTCTAAATGTACAGTTTATATATAAAATAGCACGTTTTAGATAAAAGGGTGAAAGGTTCATGCGAATAATTTTACAATAGAGCCTCATTAAAAGTTTCTCCCTTTCTTATTTACACATTATTTCTTTCCAATTCAATTCAGAATAGCAAAATATACTAGCTGATTCCCACTAGCCTGCACTTATTAAAATGCAAAACTGATTTCTTTTGCTGTATGCAAAAACTTTAACTTTTGGTAGGGCCAATGTTTGTTGTACTTAGTCCAGGCTAAGCTTTCATAAACCAAAAAAAAAAAAAAAAAGTTCAGGCCTAAAAATTGAGGTTAATTGGTATATCACACTGATAATAAATACACTTTCTTGGAAACATGTATAATTTAAAAAGCATGTACAATGTTCAGGCAAGAATTTTTATAGATATATATACTTACTTCTCAACTTTTACCTCTAACTCCTCCTCTTCCTCTTCTTTTTCTCCCATTTCTTGCTTTCCTAATAAAATCATCAAAATTTAGGTAATTTTCCCCTTATAAATATGAGAAATAACAATGTAGTAATAGTAAAATAAAAAATTTAACAACATTTAACAACACCCACCCTAACGTATTCTTAAAGGAAAGGGGGGTTTAGGAAATATCCTCCAAAACTAAATATCATACCCATCAGATTCAAGCATCCAACAAACTCTGTATTCAATATTAAGAATTAACTGAAAGAGAGTGTAAAATTTTATATTGAGTACAAAAACACTAAATTCAGATTTCACCTCAATATTTTATTATGAATTACAATTTCAAACAAATCTCTCAAAATGAGCTAATTTAAAATATCCCATTGTACATACGAAAACAAATAAAACCATTTTCATAGTTATGGAACTTTCAAAGTTACATAATTGCATAAATTTTAACAGTACAAAGGCCAAATTTGAATGATCTGATTAAAAGCTGCTATTTTGAAACAATCTTAATGCTATTGAAAAATTATCTTTCAAACAAATATTAAAAAGAGCCCATATGATTAATAGACAAGATTTTGTGAATTAAAAAAAATATATTTTCTTCCAGAGTTTTAAAACAGATTTTTATATTACAACTAGCAGCGATTACCTGGCGTTGCTCGAGATTTACCATGCAAAACTGTGATAAAAATTACACCGAAACATATAGGGCCGTGAATCTTATACATTGTTTTTTCACTGTGAAAGATTTAAATTGTGCCCGTTAACATAGAAAGCAGAATCTCCACAAGTGACGGATTTAAGTTTTGTAATTTGAGGGGAAGGGGGTGTCATGCCCATTGTGCCGATAGCCTTAATTTGCATGCAATTTTCACTGTTATTTATAAGAATAAATTTTTTTTTTTTGTTATTTCATATAACTACCCTGCTTTAATTCCCAGGCAATGCCGGGTGCATTTTCTAGTGCATAATAAAAGAAAATGTTTGTGTCTGTGTGTGTAGTCTGTAGTGATAAATCTAAGTTTCGCACAGCCATAATATTCAGTACATAGGTACTTGAAGACCAAGGAAAGTGCACCTCGGCATTATTTCTTTTAATTTCACATTAGTCTTTTTAGATATTTTAAAAGCTTGAATTTCCTTTGCAATCACTAAAATCACCATAAAATGCATGGAGAAGAATGTGGCTTAAATTGAGGCACGATGGCAAGAGCATAGACAGGCATTTCGCTTACGAAACAGAGAATTCCAGATGGCTGGTGCTTCAGTAGTACGATTTAATATAATCCCAAGCATTACTGATAGAGATTTAAATTTTTAAATATAAAATTGCAACAGTATTATAAGCATTCTCTAAAAAAATCTCATTTCTATGACAATTCAGTATTCCCCCTCTCTGGATCAGATCCATTTTAAAGAGGGGTAAATATGTTGTGCATAATAGATGGGTTCCTGGCATTCGAGAAGAAACTTCTGGAGACAGGTTTAAAAAAAAAAAAAAATTCTAATTTGGGGAGAACTTTTTTTGTTTTGCTTTACGGATAGCGTGATCCCACATTATCAAAGAAAATTTACTGACTTCAGCTGATAGTGATATTCAGACCCCAATTTAAAATTATGTTTTTTTTTTTTAAATAATTTTGACTTCATTAAACTTCCTAACTAAAATTTTAAATGTATTTATTTTGGGGGAAGTATTTACTGTCTATCTACTTATATATCTATCCTTAAATTTTTTTTTTTAATGAATCAGTTCATATTTCATACATCTGACTGCCTCATATTGCATTTTATTTAGAATTTGATTTGGACTTCCTTCATGAATTTTGGAAAGTAGTGTGGCACACAAAGGTGATTTGTATATAAAATCAATTCATCCTTATGTGTCATATTATTTAAGCATTGTCTGCATTCTGTCTGACTTATTAGCTTTTATTTATTTATTTTTCTAAATAATTGTAATTTATTTATTAATCATTTTATTTCTTTTAATTAGCTCACAGAATTTTCTTTTATATATCTTACTAGAAAATGTATCCAGCATTGTCCGGGAGTTAAAGTAAAGTTATATAAAATAACAAAATGAAATTCCATGTACATTGCCACAGTGGATGTGATATGATCCCCCCCCCCTCCTCCAAATCACAATACCGAAACTTGTCACTTGTGGAGACTCTACATTTTGCATTAAAATTTACCATGGAATCATTCTCATGACACAAATATATGAAAATACTTGAAATCATAAAATTCCTTTAAACCCAAAATTCATTGCTATCTCAGCAAATTTCCATCTAATTTCAGTCAAATTTTAGCACAATACTCATAAGGATAATATAATACCAAATTAAAAATATTAGAATAACATCTTTTAAATTCCTAAAGTTAGAAAACGTTGAAAAATACATTATTATCAAGAATACATGGCATTTGTCCGAGCACAAATCGGCCTTGGCGTCGATCTCTCTCTTGGCGGGTTTGTTTTGCGCTTACCGCGCCAAGAGAGAGATCGACGCCAAGGCCGATTTGCGCTCGTACAGCATTAGTTGTCAAAAGTCGAAGAGTCTTTAAATCAGTTTCAACCTGCTATGAAGACTACAAAAATTGAAGACATTGTTAGATTAAAAAATTTATAATTAATCAATGGAAGAGTTTATGAAATTTTTTTTCCCTGGAGTATTCTTAGCCAGCTGCTAAACAAATGAATATTTGATGGCACGTCAATTTTAATATATCATAATGTAAAATTCAGAAAGATTTAAATCACACGAAAAATATATACATTTTCAAAATTCATTAAAATTTATCTATTCATCATATGGATTCAACTTTTGTTTGAAAGAGAATTTTTCAAGATGTTAAGATGAAAACTCTGTGATAATATTTTCGGTCACTAAGGTAACGATATGTGTGAATATCATTCCAAATCATTGTAATTCAAGCTAAAACAAAGTAACTTATAAACTAATTTGAAATTAAAAAAGTAACACTGAAGTGTACATGTGTACATCAAGAAGTGCCTGTGTACAAAATTTCAGGATTGCACGATGCTTAGATTTCGCACTACAGACTATACACACAGATACCTCCTTTTATTAAATAAAATGATTAAATTGCACTGACTTATTCCATCTGTCATTTTGAATTTTTAATAATATCTCTTATTATTATTCTTAACATTGCTTCTTTTACATACCCAAATACTTATTTTCATATACTATTTTGTTTATTAATATTGTGTCCTCTTGGACACTTTACCTCACACCTTCCTATGATTACACCTATTATTTCTTTATTGATATTCATTTCCAAATCGCTTTTCACTATCATCATACATGATTATAACTTAGTCATATTTTTTTTAATATCATAATTTATTAATTTTCCTTACCCAATTTCATAATTTACTTAGAAAATTTTGATACTCTCCTATATTTATTGGCTTTTTTTCATTGAATATTGGCATAATTATACCTAATATTTGTTTCTGTTATCACTTTGTTTGACACAAAACTGGGAAATTATGCAAGATGGGGGGAATCAGGAATCTCCCATTAAAACCGGAAGAGTTAGCAGCCATGGTCGGACACTTTTTTACTCTTTTATGACAATTGAAGTACTATAAAGCCGTTCTGTCCTAGGTTCTTAAATATAAAGTTAAGCCATTTCATTGGCAACCAATAGAAATCAAAAGAGTACAAAACAGGACTATATCCTTAGTCACACATTTTCATCTTTGCAATAAGACATTGAAGTCACATTTTTCTGCTAACTCATCATTCATTCATTATTCCTTTCTCCTGTCTGCCAGCTTTCTTCTGGAACCAGTATTTTTTCCAGGACAAAAGCTAACCGGGACTTCCAAAGATCTCTAGCAGTCAATGGATTTTTCTTAGGAAATCCTTACATGAAAATCATGTATGCTTACGGCTCTGTTTTCTGAACATGTGAGCAATCTGTTCAGAATCTACAGTAGTTGGGCAACCATAAAATGGTGTTCTAAACTATTTCCCTTCAACATTTGTCGATGTGAATAGGAGGACCATGTGTGACTTCACCATTTCAACCTCGTCTCAGCTATGGTACCAAAAAGCTTAGCTCTGGTGCCCTGACGAAGCTGTATGGAGTCCACAGAATGGCCACCATAAAGTAGTTTCAGTATCCCCAAATAAAGGTATTTCATTTCGACCCAACATTAAAGTATCAATAAGCATATTCTATTAACATAATTCAGAAAAATAAAAAAGTAAAAGTAACCGAACTTTTTAATTAACCTTCTGCAAGAAAAAAAAACCTAGTTTCCCACTGATAAAACTAAGTTGTCAGTAGTGAGTGGGTGACAGCTTATTTGCATCTCTACATTATGCATTTTTAACACTATGAAACTTATTAGAAAATCTGAAATTTTGAAAAAAAAAATTATTCAATCCTTTTATTTTTTACTGGTATCCATTATGGACAAACTTAAAATATTTATTACAAATTTGCATTTATATTTACAACCATTAAATAAGTTTTACTGTTTGTTTATATATTTGTTCCATCTATGAAAAAATTTTTACAATTTGAAAAAGAAACTAAGAATATTTACTACCTCAAAAACAAATAAAATATACTTTTATTATTAATATACACTTGACAGCATATGCCATGCACCTTATATCTTATTTTATGGTCAACATTTTTATTTCAAAGTTTGTAATAGTTAAAATAAAATATGGATGATTATGTACACATATATTAACTCCTCTCTCGGCCACACATTAAACTGCCGTAAGCCCTAGGGTTGGCTGTGTGGTCTGGGCCTTCGACATCGACATATATTAACTTGATAATAATTAAAACCAAAATTTTACTGAAGCTACCTTTTGCTTATTTAGGGTCATATAAAGTTACATGCTAAAAGATCATAGCTTTCATTTTTGAGTACCAGTATTGTAAGTTTTAAAAGAACTTAGAATAAAACTCATAAGAGCACACCTATCAACACTGCTATGATTTATACCACAAATTTTTAAATATTGTCAATTAATATACATGCAATAAAAATGAATTTATTTCTTTATTATTAGGTATTAATCACAATGGATAATTTAACAATTAATAACATTTATCAAAATGCTTTATGAACTTTCTAAAATATTTATGGGTATGCCACTGAACTTGACAGATTTTCATGATTTTTTTTAAAACAAAATATGTTGACTAATAGATTCAGGGAAAATGACTGAAGTAAGTTAAGAACAAATTCAAATTCATGTCAGACACATGCTCTAGCATTTTATCGTCATCTACTAAGCATATTTTCATGATTAATTTCTAATTAAAAATCTTGATCTTCAAATTTACAGAAAAACATTATAGAAAAAAAATCTAAAATATCATTTGAGAAAACAAGCAATTTGTGATGAGCATTTTAGGGTACCTATAGAAAGGTGATGCAATTAAATATTGCTTTGTATATTCTACAAAACTAACTCGCTTGTTGTATTTTGATTGTCCTGTAGGTTGCTGAGTTTAAAAGTTCTACCACATAAAAATTTAACATTGAAAGAAACTTCAGATTACCATCTTTTAAGATATAACAAACTAATTAAAACTTTCTGGTTTCATATTTGAGGAAATCATATAAATGTAATATTTCGAAACAATTTTGAATGCTGCTTTTTAAATGGATGTGTATCAAACAAAAATAAGAAAAATAAATTGAGAAGACATTCAAATTTTAACTAATTTCACACATAGGTTCCCAGGGTGGGTAATGCACGGGACATTTTGAACAGTTATTTAATTTTATTATAAGAACATAAATTTTTTAAAAAACTATTATTCATGCACCTGCATAGTACTACCTACTAACAAAGCAAAATGGGAATAATTTTTAATAAGGTAAAATAATAATTATAGCCTGGCTATACACAGGACTTACAAGTTAAAGGCATACATGTTCTAAGTACAGTGAACCTTGGTCATACTGTGGGTGTAATCATGTCTACCTTTATTTTTACCATTGCCCTGCCTTTGGTTACTTGATTGTGTAGACAAATACTTTGAGGTGTTAAAGATTAAAAATTGGAAAAGTGTTGCTTCCAGGGTGGGTAATGCATAGGACATTTTGAATCGTTATTTAATTTTATTATAAGAACATACATTTTTTAAAAATCTATTATTCACGCACCTGCATAGTACTACCTGCTAACAAAGCAAAATGGGAATAATTTTCAATAAGGTAAAATAATAATTATAGCATGGCTATACACAGGACTTACAAATTAAAGGCATAAATGTTGTAAGTAGAGTGAACCCTGGTCATACTGTGGGTGTAATCATGTCTACCTTTATTTTTACCATTGCCCTGGACTTGGAAAGATCTTCTGAGAAAGGTCCAAGGCCCAAAGTGGGCTGTCAAGCCATTGATGATAATGATGCCTTATGTCCCTTTTTGTTTTTTACCTTTCATCTTTGTTTCCCAAATGGAACATTCTGGAAGTGATTCAGAGGTTGAATCTAACTATAGTAAAACCCTGTAAAGTTGGACACCTGTCTATCTTGGACACAATTCGGTGGAACCGAACGAATTCCTATGTTTTAACATGTATATAATACTGTATAACTTGGACACCTGTCTATCTTGGAAGTTGGATACTGTTTACATTACTAAGTTGGACAAGTTTCTTAAAATTGGCATTTGCATAAAGGAAGAAACCTACCACTTTTGACCTTCCTTATATATCCCCAGGGATTATCTTTTGTTGTTGATCCCCAGAAGTATTCCTTCGTTGTTGTTACCACTTCCAGGAAGCTCTTATCTGCCTGCCAATCATACTTTAGGCTCCTCCTCTTTAACAGGTTCCTTCTCTCTAATCTCGCCGATTGCATTTCAGAAAGCATTCTTTGGTGTGTTTTTCGTATAATTTTAATCTTTTATACCCTAAAGGTGTCTGTAATTTGTTAAAAGTTCTATTATTATTTTTCCATCTCCAGACTTTAGAAATTCCTCCCGGCAATGATACTTCAGGCCCCGCCTTTCTAAAACGCCCCTCCTGTCTAATACCGCTGAGTTCATTCCAAGAAACATTATTTAGTGGGGGGTTTTTCGTATAATTTGGATCTTTTATATGCCACACGTGTCTGTAATTTGGTAAAAGTTCTATTATTATTTTTATATCTCCAGACTTTAGCAATTCCGCTCAGCAATGATACTGTAAGCCCCTCCTTTCTAACAGGCCCTCCCTGTTTAGTGCCACCGATTTCAGGAAGCATTCTTTAGTGTGTTTTTTCGTATAATTTGGATATTTTATATCCCACAGAGGTCTGTAATTTGGAAGAAGTTCTATTATTTTTTCCATCTCCAGATTCTAACGTAATTGAGCTGCTTCGACGTGTTTGCATTACAGTCACCATCGCCATCTTGAATGCAAATGAGAAGAGGAAAGGCGGAGTGTAGTGACGTCCAATTTTATCGTCCTCTGATTGGGTTGCCACTCAGAAATTGAGCAATTTTTATTGCCGAGTACGAACGAATAGCGGCAATTCGGCGGCAAGATTTCTTCCCATTGAAATGCATCGTGTTGCTGAAAAATTGCTGGAAGGAATTGCTCCGTGTAATAACACCATTAGATGCAGTCCGATGGATTTATAAATCATGGAAAAATGTATCAGAAAAAAATTATTGTTAAATGTTTCATGCATTCAAGATTTATATGTGATCTCAGCTCTTCCGAGGGTCAAGTGACAGACTGTTTCGAATTGGAGTCACTGGATGAAGAACTAAAGTGTCTTTCTGAAACATGCAGAAAAGAGTTATCCGATGCTTGTCAAAATGTTGCATTTGATGATATTCTTGAAACCCATGATATTGAATCTCCATGTGTTGCTACATCGAGCAAGAGTGATTATGACAGCTTTTCTTCGGAGGAAGAGGAAAAAACAGATGTAGAAGAACTTCCTACACACGAAAGTGCAATGCAGTGTGTCAAGAAATTAGAACTGTATGCTTTTATGCAAAATACGCCAGAACTCATTGAGGCCGTATTTAATCTGCACAGTAAAATAGAAAGACAATGTGAATCTGAATCAGGAAAAAACAAACTCTTCTGACAGAGTAATTTTCTGAACAATAGAAATGAATTACTGCATCAATCTGACAGTATGTGAGTAGCCGTTACATATTATGTATAAAATTAGGTGTATGTATTTAGATTTCTTGCTTCACACTTTAAGTATGTAAGCACATACATAAGTATTTTGTAACAATAATTACAATATTTAATTAAAACCATTGGCTTATTAGTATTTTCTATATGTTAAAAATTAAGTCTTTTGATGTGTTTTATTAAAGGGGGAAAATGAAATTTCATCACACTGTCTATGTTAGACACCTGTCTAAGTTGGACGCTTTTAGGGGGAACAGTGAGTGTCTAACTCAGACAGGTTTAACTGTATATTCCTACAACAGAAGAAGCTCAGAAGGGCACTGTTCAGAGGTAGTTTGAAGGGCAAACATTCAACACCACAAAAAAACACCACTTTGTTAAGTTAGATTAATGCAACAAGCCTCCATAAAAGGGAAATTATGATCACAAAAAATTGATAAAAATAAACAACTTTTAATGACAGACTTTAAATGACAGACTGCAAGGTTCCAGCTCTTTACAAGTAACAAAAAAAGGACATTTTAAGGACCAAAATTGTATTTACAGATGCATATTTTAACATGGTTCAAGCAAGATATTAAAAGATACATAATCTACTAAATTTTCAGTGTTTTCTACTCAAATATTTAACATAGTAACACCACAATCATAACCATAAAAATGTCCAACCCACGAGTAAGGAAGAAAAGTTAGGTTGCAGCAATATAAGCATGACAAACCAATAATTGGCAAAATTTTACTTTATTTAGCGATTGCATCTGTTTTAAATAGACAGCATTTTTAAAAATTACTATTTTTAAATGGAAAGAAATGCCAATTCTTGCTGAAATTTTAATTTTTTCCACAGATGGAAAAAATAAGTACTTTAAGAACCTTTGATGAAAAATAAGTATTCTTAAGGACCCTTATAAAATAAAAAATAAGGGCTTTTTAAGGACTGTGTGAATTATTGCACTGAAGTTAACATCATATGCAGTGTCCCTAATTTTAATTCTTTGAAATTGGTAAGTATACATATTCAAATATTCTATACCTGCCAACAAAATTAATGAAAATCCATAAAATTCATTTAAAATATCCAGAAGAATTATATATAAGTCCCGAAAATTCTTCTTACACCAATTTGTAATATGATAAAACAATTTTAAATACCTCAATCTGTATTTTAATAATGTTGTTAAAAAATATTTCATCATTTCATTAATAACCCCATATAAAATAAAATGTTTTAGTAGATGCAAACAGATTGCAAAGTTAAAACATTTTCACACAAAAATGAAAAATAGCAAAGATTATGTACAAAAGCAAATATCCATGATATTGCCAAACAGTTTTTCACAAATTACTAACTAACTGGATGTCAAAAATCTATAAATACTATTTTACAGGCGAGTATTGTAAGAATTTTGGGAAGAGTACAGTGATTTTTACCAAAGTACAGAAATTTCCTTCCCAAAAACATTTAAAAGAAAATAAATCAGCAGAAAATGTAAAATTATAGTTTCAAGAGAAAATGCAAAGAATTAATTGGCAGCTAGCTAGTATTTAATATTTCAAATTAATCAGGAGTAGTATTTTATGGCTTTTCATAGTCAAAGCTTTCTTTCTCAATATTTTTTAAAGAGTAACTCAATTTAAAGAATTCATTTAAAAACATTAATTTTAATATTTTTTGATATTTGAAAACTTTATTTTAATGGATCAAATTTTCATGTGACAAATTCTGGGAGGGAATAACACATTTTTTGCATCCTATCTAAGAAATGGATAAATTACATGATAGCTCTTCAACAAAACCTCCTGAAGTTGCAGATAATGTCATAGACACACAAATAAAAAGAAATACTATGTTTCAACCACAGTAACAAAACTGTATCAGAATTAAAATTTAATTACAATTTATGATTCTGGGACAACACATTTTGTAATTAAAGCTATATTAAAAAAAAAAAAAATTCAAAAATTTTTAAATTTAGAAGAAAGTAACTTCTGGTCAGAATACCTGAAGCTTACGTAAAATTTGGGAAAACTTTAGAGAAATCCAGAAAAATTGGCAGCTACGATTTTCTCTTAAAGGATTTCATAGAAGCAGAGAATAAAATTAGATTCAAGTAAGTAATGAAAGCATTAAACAATTTGTATACAGAAAGGAAAAATTAATATTACTTTTTAATTCTTCAATCACTTGAAGCCTCAGTTGATGCTTTAAAGGCACAGGACTTTGCTCTGCTTCAATCAATCTTTGTTTCTGAATTGCCTCACGGAGAGTTAAACCAAACCACTCAGCCTCCTCTTTCTATAATAGAAAATTTATCATGAACAAAGGTAAGCATATATAGCTAAATTAATGATACTGTACTTCTACAACTTCCTTTACAGTTTGATATCTACTCTCAGTGACCAGAAGTCTTTATATTGATACAGACTACCTTTGACTAAAGAAAATAAATAAAGAGCAATAGATAAAATAGCCAAAAAACTGAAATTTTACCAGTTAAGATAAAACATAAATGGTAAACAGTATGTACAAAATTAAGCGGCTATTTCCTCTTCCAGTTGTTTATTTCCGATTTCCCACACTATGGAAAATAGTCCTTAACCTCCAGCTTGTTTAAATTTCAGGATTTTTCCAAATTTTTTGCCAAGCATAGATGCTAAACAGAAAAAGGATTGCGCTTTTTAGAAAATTGATAAAAGAATTAGAAATATTTTAATATTTTTACAGATTTTTAAAAAAAGCATAGGGTATTCAAATTTTAGCATCTATGCTTGGCAAAAATAAAACAAAGGGAAAAAATCTTTAAAACTAAAGACTAACAAGAGGCTAAAAACTGTTTTCCACACAGAATCAATTTTTTACATCTTTTGCAAATGGTATTCTGTAAACAGAAGAAGTATGAAACAAAATTAATTTAAACTTTCTACCAAAGTTCATATGTTTTCACATGTGAAAAATTCTTTTCCATTTTATAAAGCATTTTGAAAATTGTAAATATTTTCAAAATGCTGGATAAAATGGAACAGAATCTTAAATTCAAAAGTCAAGATCTCTCGACATGAGAAAAACTTCATTAAAATAGTCAAAAGTTTTGATATACATACAATTATAATATTGGAGGTTGCAAACAAGTTAAATGTGATCGTAGTTTGTTGTAAAGCTTTGTAAACAACTTTTTGAACATTTTTGGGGAATTTACCTTGGTGACAACTACAAACAATGATCACCTCCGAAGAACAACCAGAAACAAGTCTCATTAGTGGCTATTATTTAGAAGCTGTTCAAATATTGTAAACCCAATTTTAATATAACACCATTACAATTTACTAATAAGTTATCCTGGTATATCTCATAGGAGGATACAGAGCTCTCATCTAATGATAAACTCCCAATTATTAAATATTAAAAACTATAATATTTAAAACTGCTAAATAATATGTTTAGAAGATAAGAAGGTGGATTAAGAGAGTCATAGTTATTTACATGAATGCTCCCAAGAAGGATAATCGGTAGGCATTATTACCAACCAGTCACATACACAAATGTTTAAGAGAGGCTTGCTGACCTTTCCTGGAGGCTAAAGTTCTATGCTTGGCAAACATAATTGACTATTTCTCAAATTCACATTCAGTAAAAATGTGTAGCTGGGAATGGCCTCTGATCCCACTTTGAATATGCCACAGATTTAAACTTGCTGGAAATTCAAAATTCTTTCTTAATAACTGTTTCATCATTCAAAACTGCATTTTATTGGCCAATCTTGACTACTAGTCAAGTCACTGACAGCAAAATAAAGCCAAAAATAAGCACTCCCCAGTTGCCACTCGGTGAAATTAAACTTAATCCTACAATGTTATCTCTTCTAAAGTGAAGATAAATAATTATTCTATACAATTTTTAAATTATTACAGATACCAGCAGAACAATATAATATGAAAAAGCATCTGCAAACACACAAAGTTGATTTGAGTAAAAATGAAAGATATCTGCATACATATATAATTAGAATGGATATAAGTCATTTTTAATAGTTTATAGTGTATATATATATATATATATATATATCGAAATATCGCAACCCAACAATATTAATTTTCTTCTATGTCATATTCCATCTTCTTTCAGTCTATCCAACCACCACTCTATGTCTTCTAATTATAACTATAATTAATTTTACAACCATGTATCATTTAAAAACTCTCTTAATTCATTTTAAAACCAGTAATTCTAATAGATGTAAAACGTGTTCACATGTTAATCATAACCAAATCAGCAGCAGTAATACAATTTAGCCTTCTGTAAAATTTAGCATTACATTTATAAAATAGTTTGTAAATTTTGTAATGTCATATATAAGACAAACTAGCAATCCTCTGCACCTCAGAATTAATGCAAGCAGCAATAACACATATATATATATATATATATATATATATATATATATATATTTTTTCGAATAATATTCCAGCAAACCTTCATGAGTCAAAGTTCAAACATGAATATTTTGCTATACTAGCAAACTATTACTATACTAAATTCTAGGTTATTTATGAAAAATGATTCAAATTCTTTAATACTATAAATAATGATTATTTTCTACAGATAGTAATTAATAGAATCATGCATAATCCAAAATGGAGGACCTATTAGGCTTGCACTATCCACCTTTACCTACACATCATTGATGAAACATCACGTCCCACATCCAATCATTGATTGTTTATAAAGGGTTGAAAATGGGGAAACACTAGACACACCTTTCTATAAGCTAGTTTCCTATGTTAGTTTATCAGCTTTCTTTAATACTATAAATTCTTTAATACTATAAATAATGATTATTTTCTACAGATAGTAATTAATAGAATCATGCATAATCCAAAATGGAGGACCTATTAGGCTTGCACTATCCACCTTTACCTACACATCATTGATGAAACATCACGTCCCACATCCAATCATTGATTGTTTATAAAGGGTTGAAAATGGGGAAACACTAGACACACCTTTCTATAAGCTAGCTTCCTATGTTAGTTTATCAGCTAATAAAAATTTATATATATATGGGATATAATATGATGATTTTGATCATTTTAGGTACAATGGCTTTGCGTACCAATAAATATGTCACAGCAAGGAACAAATCCTAAAGTTTTGGGATATAAACTTTTGATTGTATAAATTTAGATTATTCTCCAAATAGATTTTCAATATATAATAAAATGCATTTCTATTGGAATATTTCCATTATGCAGTTTACTGATCCAAAATACAGGGTTCAAATTGTAAAGACTTCTTTTTTACTTTACCTGTATATTAGATATTATATGTGACCTTAAAAATAAAGCCAGTCCAAAAATTAAAACAATCAATGAAATAAAGTAGTATGTCAAACAAAAGGGCGCATCAATCAGAAAATATAAATTTTATTTGTTTCTTTCCCAGAGGGGAGAAGGCCACCAAAATTCACATTTCTGTTTTCTCTCAGTAATAGAAAAAGGGAAAAATAAAATGTAGATGAACGAAGATAACTAAAAAAGAAATGTTTCAATTTGATTAGAGAAATAAAAAGCAAAAATATATTAAACA
The DNA here is from genome assembly GCA_951213105.1 of Amaurobius ferox. Classification (NCBI taxonomy): domain Eukaryota; kingdom Metazoa; phylum Arthropoda; class Arachnida; order Araneae; family Amaurobiidae; genus Amaurobius; species Amaurobius ferox. The sequence goes on from OX578136.1 coordinate 103,319,985, forward strand.
ATTTCATAGGTACATAAATCTAACCCAAATGTAAGAAATATAGCACAAATTCAACTTGATTAGGAATGTATAGGATGAAATAAAATGTGTGGTGGTGGAAACTAAAAAGAAATAAAATGTGTGGTAGTGGAAACTGAAAAGAAATAAAAATATTCTAAAATTGTATAAAAGATTTGACAGGCTAAGGAAATATAATCAAATTTTTTACATTTTTGTATTTACTGGAAGCAGAGATAGAGCGAAAAAAATGTGACGTTCATTTTACTAAATTGAAAAAAAAAGTAAAGAACGAAGATATCAGAAACAATTTTCAAAGATACTTCAATCCAATCCAAATACATAAAAATAACTCGCATGCTTCAAGCTGATTGGGAAAAGAGGGATAAAAAATATAGAATAGGGTAAAATTAAATAAAAGTAATAATAGTACATTTAAGTAGTGCGTGAAAAATCGAGCGAATTCAGAGTAAAACAATTTTTTTTTTCACAGAAAAAGTGGAAGGTATTAAACACTAAATTTTCATTTCTTTTTAATTTGAGTAAAAATAATGAACAATGATGTCAGACACAAATTAAGAGATGCATCAACTCAACTAAAATACAAAAAAAGAAATGTGTGACATTTCAAGTAAATAAGAAAACAAGGGGAGAAATAAATTGGTGGTGTTATATATTTATATAAAAACAATAAAGGTGTCAGAGAGTACCTTAGATAAAATAGAACCTATCAAGATTTAGAGATTTCTTTTTTCTATTGGTTTCTCGATGTGACTAATTGGTTATAAAAACAGAATGTTTTAATCAGAGGGTGTTCCAATTTTTAGCCTAATAAGGATAATAGGGCAGAATATGAAGAGTAAACTAATGAATGCTAAGCCGATTCATGCATTACCTGTGCACAAAAAATTAATTCAGATTCAAAGTTACTGATACGATAATTTGAAAGCGAAATATTCAAGGTGTATATTTTCTTTTGATTCACTTTGAATTTATGATTGACAAATTATGTTTCAAGGTCTATTTTTCGGGGGAGAGGCATGAAAATAATAAATTTCCAATGGTTAAATATCTTAGAAAAAATTATCTTTTTGTAATAATGATACTGAATTTCCTTCAAATAGCAAAATTCTTTTAAGCAATATTGTAAATGCAGGTTATATTTGAAAAACAGTTTACTCGTAGTTAGAAACAAGTAGTGTAACCAAAATTTAATAGTCTGTTTTAAGCATCACTTTCTCATATATACTGAAAGAAAAGGAAACAATATTTCTGAAAAAAAAAAAAACATTAGAATACAACCTTCTAAGGCACGCCCACTATCCAAAATTGTAAACATTAGATAAAGAGAATAGAAAGGTAAAATAATGAAAATATGGGGTCATTTCCAAAATACAAAAAAATATAATGTGTGCAGCCCCAGACACACAATACTAGTGATTGAAATCTCCTATGAAAATATTAAGATATATTTCGTATTCAGAATTGAAGTTCTTTCGAAAAATAAATTGAAAATAAGATAAAGAATAAAATACATATAATGAAATAAAAATCTCAATACACTACAGTCCTGGGTATCAATGGGAATCGGTGGTCATTCTGATGATCTAAAAAAATAAATTATTGTCACTTAAATTGCATATTGTTATAATTTTTTTTTTCTAGGAAAATTTAAAATTGCAAACTTATTTATTCGAATTTAAGTGAAAGTATAATGCTGGGGACGAAAATCTGACTCTTTGGAATTTGATGAATCAACATTTCTTGAGCTTCCCTAACAGATGATGGCTGCCTGCCAAGATATCGCTAAAAAAATGGGCATATCAACTTGCAGATGCTTTAGATTTTTTCTTTTCTGATATTTGTTTCTTTTAGCCTTGCCAATTATAAATTTCAATAGATTACTTAAAATACAAATTTTCTAAAACAAATCGCAATCAAAATTCTAACTATAGCTGTAAGAAAAACTCACACTGAAAAAATTCGTTCATTGACGATTATTGTTAAGTGGTCTGACCTATTGAATGTCTGAAAACCAACAGAATTTTTAGAAGGAGTGAAACTCTTTCATTCACTAGAAATAATTGTGAGGTGGAGGTAAAGGAAGAATGATAACTCCTTTCAGCTGTGAGTTTCTGCGACATCTATGATTATTAAATCAAACCTATACTGCTCCCCAGTGATTCAAGAACAGACTTAATATATATCATTTCTTCTGCATATCTAATAATAAATCAAAAGGTATTAAAGGGCAAGTAAATATAATAAAATATAACTCTCAATTTCTGATTTAAAAAATAACATTCCACAGCAGCATATTAATTTCTAAATTACTCTTAATTGGAAACAATATAAGAATTGGATTTTCACAATTAAATTTAGAATACAACTTATTTTTTTCTACTACATTAGATAACATAAAGTTCAAACATATCTTCTATGATTTGCTGATTATCAGAAGTAAAATACTTCATGTTTATTTATACGTTACTGAAAACTGATATAAACTTAATTGACGAATCAAAACAAAAATACGAAAATAAAGAAATATTGTACACTGAATTTTACAAATATGGTGATTAATAATTTAAAGGTTAATAATATTTTCAAATAGATATCCACACTCTTTCCAGTTAAAAATGTAAATACTAAATTAGCATTTAAATATGATAAGCCACTAGGACATTACATTTTTAATTGTAATCAAATAGCCAAATCAATAGATATTAATAAAAATTATCAATTGGTTAAAGAGTCTTGTGGTCATTGTCATTTACATAAATACATGATTAAACAGATTTACACTACGGACATATTATAACAGGAAATCTAGTTATTATTAATTGTGATACACTGAAATCACTTATGTTACTGGATACTAAATACTGTTTACCTTCTACTTTTAAAAATGGCCTCATTTGTAAATTTTTATCACTTGACATAAATAAGTTTATCTATAAAACTAATTATAAATATCAAATTCCAGTTGAAGCCTTTAAACCATTGAATGTTTTATTAGAGCAATACTTTAATCAATATATATATATATAATAATAATAAATCTTATAATCATTATTTACTCAAAAATGAAATTAAAGAAATTCAAATAAATTTTGTTATTGATATAGTCCATATCAATTCAGGCAGGGGGGTTACCTTCATAATCTCAGATGTTTTTGAATTTAACATATGTTAAAATTCAGGAAAAAGTAAGAAACTCATATTTTTTTTTTTTTTTTTCAAAAAAATTCCAGGCCCGAGATACAGGCCACCAAAGATGGTACCTTGGACACTATTTCTCACTTGCAATTTTTGCCAAAATTTTAAAATTCTTTATCTTTGGAACGGTTGATATTTTGTTGTGGTTTTTTTTATTTGAAAGATAATATTTTTCTGATTAAAATGATATCTTCCATTTTTTAATATGTTTCCAAGTTCGCTTGCTGTAGCTTTCTGAATTTTTTTTTCCCTTTTTTTGAAAAATCAAAAATAATTTTTTTTTTCAATGCCAATCCCAAAAATTTTGATTTTTTGACTGTTGATCAGTACCATAGAGTACAGCATTCCCTGAAAAGGAGAACTTTCACTTTTGAGTTTAACAGGTTTTATAAACAATTGAAAATTTTGCCATACATTAAACCAGTTTCCGTTACCACATACTCATCACATATTAGTCTCACGAAATCAAAATTTAGTCTTATTTCACATAGTATTTTAATTCTTAATAAAGATAAGTAACAGACACAGTTTTCAAAACATATTAAAGCTTCCAAAATATATGTGCAAGTTCCAAAACATATTACAGGTTCCACAGCATACCACTTCTGTGCACTCTGCTTAGAACTGAAATTAGCAATTCAATGAACTAAAAATTTGTTCAACTGCATCAGTATCTTCCTTTGATATTGAATGATGCCTTCCTGTCGAACCAGTAGGAACTGGGGCACCTACAATCTTTAAAACATCGCAAATTGGAAGTGAGCTCTGGTGGTGGTGTTGCTGTCTTGCAGCTGGAAATCATTCAGTCAGTTTTCTTTTGGTGTACTCACCCGCAGCTTCAGTAATTTCTCTGAGGTGCTTTCTTGATGCATACAGCTTATGAAGCACTTTCTTGATGCATACAGATTAGTGTCATTTTTAATATTCTGTCAAAGTATGTAGAACACAGAAAGTCATCACTGGAAACATATTGACTTTGAAACAGAGTCTTGAAATGCGCACTCTTATTCCCAACCTGAAGAAAGTCTGTTTTTTTTTGCTAGTCTTATACATCACTCTTTTATGGATATGCAAATAGTCAGCACACTTCACTCTCCTGTGGCCCCAGTCAGAAGACATTTTAAACTCAGCCCTTTCCACAAAACACCATACAACTCAATCAGCAGAATCCTCACAAAAGCTTACTTATGTGCTGTTGGACCACAAATTTGGTGAACCTTTGTTTGCCTGTTGACAACTAAACTGTGAATTCATGTGTCCTCCTTTTTATGCTAAGTCAAACACACAGAATTATCTGGATTATTCCAGATTATTCTAGATGGTTCTGTTATATTCTGGAATTATCTGGATGATTCCAGATTATTCTAGTAGGTTTTGTTACATTCTGGAATTATTTGGATGGTTCCAGATTGTTTTAGAAGGTTCTGTTACATTCTGAAATTATCTGGAAGCCTCCACATTATTCCAGAAGACCTTTAATGATTTGAAAGGTTCTCTCTACAGAAAATCCAGAAGAATAAAAATATTTCACCAGTTCCAACTTTGTTTAATTTATCATTTTTATTCTATCACAGTTAGTACATTGGTCCGAAAATGGATTTCTTGAAAAAACAAAATTATGAAAAATTCCAGAACCAAAGTGGTGTGTTCTCCTTTTCAGAAAGGTGTTTTTGAGAAAAATAAATTAAAAAAAGAAATGCATAAAAAAAATTAACCATGGAATCTAAAACATGAACATTGTTTATGAAACCTGTTAAACTCAAAAGTGGAAATTTTCCTTTTCAGGGAATGGAGTACTCTATGGTACTGAATAACAGTAAAAAAATCAAAATTTCTGGATTGTCATTTTTGAAAAAAAAAAAAATATTTTTAATTTTTCAAAAAAAAAAAAAAAATCAGAAGACTACAGCAAGAGAAAGTGGACACATATTTCCAAATGGGGGATATTATTTTAATCAGAAAAATATTATCTTTCAAATAAAAAAAAACCGCAACAAAATATCTTGAACCGTTCCAGAGATAGAGAGTTTTAAAATTTTGTTGAAAATCGCAAGTGAGAAATGGCGCCCGAGGTGCCATCCTTAGCGGCCTGTATCTTGGGCCAGGAATTTTTTTGAACAAAACAAAAAAATATGGGTTTCTTATTTTTTCCTGAATTTTAACATATGTTAAATTCAAAAACATCTGAGACTATGAAGGTAAGATTTTTTTTCTTTGCCTGCCTGAATTGATATGGACTTAGCCTATTACATATGTAAATAAAGCTAGTAGTATCTACTCTATCATTTGTAAATATTATTATATAAATACTCCTAAATCACAGGTTCTTAATAATACTAATTACAATTTACATAATACCAATTTCAAAATTTTATTACAGAATTTCAGCTAAATATAAGCAACTCCGTCTCAAAAATATTTGTTATATAGTTTTAGTACCTAAGTTTTATAAGTTTCCTTTAGCTTTTCAAATAATTACTAGTGGAGTTAATTCCTACCCTACCATAAACTTTTACTAAAAATTTTAAATAAAATTTCTCTATTAGCTGGCATTTCATAATCATATAGTAAAGAACAGTTTTTAATTAGTTAAGAAACTAAAAAATCTTACTAATATCCATAACATATACCTATGGATTTTAAAGTTTTTAATAATATAGATATTAATGATCTCTTTAAAATTATTTTAGAAATATTTGAACAGTACAATATTAACCTGAAATATTTACCATACTCTTTTTTAAAATTACTTAATTTCACACACTATGAAAATTATATTCAGCATGGTAGTCCTTTTTTTCAGCAAGGGGATGTGTCTCATCATTATAGCCTAATATCTAATTATACTTCTATGAAAACAACTGTAATCACAGGTTGCATGATATACTCATGTATAGATATTTAGATGATATTTTATGTGTATCACATAATAATAATCCTGTCACATTTAACTTTTATCCTAACCTTTGGATCTAAACTTTGGATTTCCAGCTTTAATCCAAAAGAATTTAAAGATGTTTTGAAAAGCTAAAAACTGAAAGACATGGCATAAGTTCAAAGTTAATAGGAATTCAAGAATTATTATAACAGAATAAAAATATCCAAATAAAAAAAAAATAAGTAAATCCAAATTTTTTACTGGTATTTTATATTTTTCGTATTTTGCATAGACTTCTTCATTCTTTTCTTCCTTTTCATGATACTTCTCTTTATTCACGAGAGCTAACAGCATTTTCCTCCTAATACTCAATGCTAGGTGTGATTTTAAATCTTGAACTGGTGTCTAGAAGTAAATGACAAAATAAAAACAAGAAAGATCAATCATGCATAAAACATTGATTATGAAACACTTTCCAACTTCAATGCAATTTTATATAAACATCTCTAAAATACGATACATTTCTCGGTAATAGTTTTAAAATTATCACAATAATACATTAATTTATTGTATTTGGAAACTTAAAACTTCATCGAAGAAAATGAACTTCATTCAAATGACGGCATTGAAATATAAATTGCCTGGCTCTCTCTATAAAAGCAGCATTTCATTCATTATTTTTTTATTCCTTTCATTCAGCAAAATACTATAATAATTTATTTTATTTAAAAACTTAAAACCATGGAGGTACAAGTAATTTAACTCTAAGCTTAAAATTTCATCAAAAAAAATCGTCTGGTTCTCTGTGTAAAATAAATGGATGTTTCATTCATATCAGCTATATTGCAAACTCCATGAGCTATATAATTTTGAGTTAAAGAAATGCAGCAATTCTTATACAACTCATTCCACATATTTTGCTGTTTGCATTCTCCATAAGTGAAAATTAGGTTTCGTTGTAGACATAATCAAAGTTTGATGATCATTTTACACAAATATATTGTAATTGAATTGTTTTAGTATGTAGATGCACAAAATTTAAGCAAAAATAAAGCAGTTTTAGGATGGATACAACAATAAATATGAATTAAAAAGAACTTTAAAAATCACAATTTTGACATAAGATGAATGCCATATTTTTTTTTGAAGTGGGTCACGTGATCTCTTCATATAAAGGGTGTAATTACTATTTTAATTTTTATTTAAAAAACTACTGAATGTATTTTGCTGAAATTTTATTTATATATTTTATGGGATAATTTGAATACTTTCTAAAACTTTTGAAGCAATTTGTGAATTTTAAATTCACTTAAAAAATGTTTGGTCCTATAGGGTTCAATTTATTTCATTTTTTCTACCCGGATTCAATCTAAAACTGATTGGGTGATATTATTCATTTATATTCCATAAGTCCCACAGATCATTTGAACAACACACTAAAATTTCATTTTGATAAAGTCATTTTTATGGCAGTTATCGTGCTAACGGACAGACAGACAGACAGACAGAATGCACAAAATCATAAACACTTTTCAACTATGTTGTAAAGTGTTAATAAGAGATAGCAAACAATTAAGCAACTTGCATTAAGAATTGTTTTAAATATGAAAAGAATATTTATTTTAAAACATACATTAAAACTTACACTTAAAATATAATTGTCGAATCCATAATTTTGATCTATTAACCTTAATGTTCTTTCAGTAACTGTAACTTTCATATACTCATTCAAAATTTCACTATACACAACAGTTTCCTTCAATTTGGGGACCCAATATGTAGGATATCTGAAAGAGATACACATGTAAGAAATATTAACAACACAAATAATTTCATTTCTGATACAAACTTTAAAAAAAAACCCTAAACTGAAATTTTTACATATACAGTAGATTTCCAGCATAATGATCTTAAAGAGACATTATATCATACATTTCTCTAGCAATATTGCAGGGGGAGAAAGGTAATGCCAATTTTCAAACTTTATAAATTTTTACAGTTTTGAAAAAAAAAAAAATACTACTTTACTTAAACTGCTTTTACAGAATAACAATATCAAATGAAGTATAAACTATAGTATAATTAAAAATTAATAACTAAAGTTAAAACTAAAGATTTAAAAAAAAAATCAATTTCATGCAATGCATTGTATAAATAAAACAAAGCAAAAAGTTATATATACGGCACACTTTCTAGCATATTTTTTTTGTTGTTGTTTTGAAGAATGCTGTTATTTGTATCTGCTGTAAATATCTATCTAGAATATTCAAAGATGCCATTTTCTAAATGATTGATGCCACAAAAGTATTCATCGCCATTTTCATGATTTTCAAAAAATTCCAAAACACTCTGATGACATTCATAGCTTCTTTTACTGGGGGGGAACTCGCAGATTTTAATTATTAACACTTTACAACATAGTTGAAAAGTGTTTATAACTTTGTTCATTCTGTCTGTCTGTCCGTTCGCACGATAATTGCCATAAAAATGACTTTATCAAAATGAAAATTTAGTATGTTGCTGAGACAATCTGTGGGACACACGGGAATGTAAATGAATAATATCACCCAATTAGCTTTGGATTGAACACAGGTTGAAAAAATGAAACACATTGAACCTTATGTAACCTAATTTTTCAAACATTTTTTAAATGAATTTAAAATTCACAAATTGCTTTGAAAATTTTCGAAAATATTCAAATTATGCCATAAAATATATAAAAAAATTTCAGCAAAATATGTTTGGTAGTTTTTTAAATAAAAATTAAAATAATAATTGCACCCATATTATATGAAAATATCACGTGATATACTTCAAAATAAAATATGGCATCCATCTTGTGTCAAAATCGTGATTTTTATTCTTTTTAATTTATATTTAGTGTTGCATCTGTCCTAAAACTGCTTTATATCTTTTTTTGTGCATCTATATACTGTACTAATGCAATTACAATATTTTGGAGTATAAATGATCATCAAACTTTGATCATTTCTACAACGAAGCTTAAATTTCACATGGAGAATGTAAACATATCAAACTGTAAGATGAGCTGTATAAGAATTGCTGAATTTATTTAATGCAAAATTATTTAGCTCTGGAGTCTGCGATATAGCTGATATGGATGAAATGTTCATTGATTTTATATAGAGAAGCAGACAATTCCATTTAATTGCTTTTTTGATGAAGTTTTAAGCATGGAGTTAGAAAATAACTTTACCTCCACGGTTTTATGCTTTTAAGTAAAATAAATTACTTTAGTATTGTGATAATTTTAAAAAATATCGCCGCTGAATGAAAGAAATGGAAAACAGTTTATGAATGAAATATTCATTGCTTTTATATAGAGAGCCAGGTGATTTATATTTTGATGACATTATTTGAATAAAGTTCATTTGTTATCGATGAAGTTTTCAAATATAATAAATTATTGTAGTATTATGATAAATTTAAAAGTATCACCGCTGAATGTATCGCATTTTAGAGATGTTTAAATAAAATTGCATTTCAGTTGGAAAGTATTTCACATTCAATGCTTTATGCATGATTGATCTCTCTTGTTTTGTTTTTAACACTTTACAACATAGTTGAAAAGTGTTTATGACTTTGGTCATCCTATCTGCCTGTCCATTCGCATGATAACTGCCATAAAATTGACTTTATCAAAATGAAATTTTAGTCTGTTGTTGAGACGGTCTGTGGGACATATGGGAATGTAAACGAATATCACCCAATTAGTTTTGGATTGAACCCGGGTTGAAAAAATGAAATACATTAAATCCTATAGGACCTAATTTTTCAAACATTTTTTAAGCGAATTTAAAATTCACAATTTGCTTCAAAAATTTTAGGAAATATTCAAATTATCCCATAAAATATAATGTTTAAATAAAATTACATTTCAGTTGTAAAGTGTTTCATAATCAATGCTTTATGCATGATTGATCTTTCTTGTTTTGTCATTGGAAGAATTAATCCCTTCATCAGCAACATTCATACTACTTATGTTATATAAACTACTTAAAAGATCCTCTTCAAGACATTTCTTCGCTACGCTGAAGATTCTCATCAACTGCCACATAATCCTTAAAAGTTATTTCTTTTTCCAATGGAATATACTTTCCTAGTGTTTGAAATAAAACCAAGAAAATGATGAGCCAATTCTGACAGTCACAACCATGAAACTTGAGATAACTTACATATAATAAAAATGGTTTCTAATTGTTTCTTCAGAGAAGCTTCTTGTTAAGCAGTGTGTGCCATTCGGACAGCAATTAAAGCCCACTATCTAACAGCCCACACGGGAAGAAGAGAAAGGATACATTACCAGAAACAAACAAAACTGTTGTCTAACTGAACTTCAACAAGAATTTCTAAGGAAAGAGCCCTCTGTCATATGGCTTTTACTATAGTTTCAAAATTTTCAAGATTAGATCAAGATTTACAAATGTTGGCCCCTGAAACAGCAAGGCAATGTTTATCCTGTGGTCCATCTGGCCACCTGCTACAAATGGCCGGAAGCAAGCTGAAGCATTGGAATTTTTTGCGGCCTGAGGCGTCAGTGTCCAAAAGGGTACCCTACTGAGTCCTAATTCCCTTTGAATTAGAGCAGTAGGGTCAAAGGTTATATGGGGCTGAAATGTCACTGATAACCCGAGGGGTTATTTTATAGAATAGAATGCACCCTGGGAATTGTTTTGGGGCCCAAGGGCCAATCAAGAAAAGGGTAGGTATGTGTTAATTTTCAGAATTTGCTTGAAAAGAGACAGAGAAGTCGAGATAGGAGCTTTTGTGATAGCAAAATAAAAGGTCCTGAAGGGAGTCTGATGATGTCCCGAAGAAACTGACAATCTCCAAATGACACTGCTGGAGACCCGGTGCCATACCACTGGAATCAACAGTTATGGTAGGCCAATTCAATATACCTTTCTGCTGTATTTATCTCTCTCTTTCTCACACGCAAAAGCCTAATACCTGTCACAACTAGAAGTCTAGAAGGTGTCATACATAAAATGCACAAAATTTATTTTCCCCCGATTTATGTTATTTCCTTAGAAAAGGTGTTAAACAATGTTAGCAGATATTCAGAAATTGTATTTATGTAACATACTCTATGTTGTGTTCTTGGTTTATAGTATAGTAGGTGTCAATAAATGTTTAATGATAACTTAAAGGTGTCCTCAATTTCAGTTAATGTTTAATTGTATTGTTTTGATCATGGCCATTCTTAGCGTCCCAGACAGGATGTGTTGTTGTTGTTGTTGTTGAAACCCAGACCGTCCGACCTACCCAGACAGGATGTGTGGTAAAATACCATGCAACACACTTTTCTGTCGCTTGGGGACTATGATCATGTCAATAGTTAGTTTTCACCCTTCAAGTCAACTGATCAATGTTCTAAAAGGTCCCTGCAACAAGATTTCTACCACTTTTCTTGTGGTCGTTATACCAATAGTAAAATAGCATTACAACTATAGGAAAACTGGCAGAACCTTCTCAATCGGTTGTTATATCACAGTGAGTCGCTATAAGGCAAATCTACTGTATTAAAAATGAATAAAAGAAATATATAAAATAGTTATTGTACCAGCATTATAAATTACTCTCTGTGGTCCCCAAATTTATCGGAATGAATAAGATTGAATAAAGCAGTAACATTAGAGTGGGCAAGTTTGAAACCAAAGACATGACAGAATTGAATGAAGGGACGGAAAATCTTAGGATGGTAAGGAAAACTAGATTTATAAGCTAAACAATCATTAATAGCAACAAGTTTAGTATCAAATTGAGTAAATTTATGACGAACATGGGTGAAAATCTTATAAATTACCTCTAAAAAAGCCTCTTTTAATGCTTATTTCAATCACGCATTTAGTGTTTGCTCTTCTATCCTTGCTTTAACTGATGAAATTAATTTTATTTTTAATCTTGGTCATGAGGCTGCTTATTCCTTTGGGTTTATTTATAAGATTTTCACCCATGTTCACTGTAAATTAATTCAACTTGATACTAAACTTGTTGCTATTAATGATCGTTTAGCTTATCTAGTTTTCCTTAAAATCCTAAGATTTTCCATCCCTTCATTCAATTGTCATGACTTTGGTTTCAAACCTCCCCACTCTAATGTTATTACTTTATTCAATCATATTCGTTCCGATAAATTTGGGGATATTGATAACTTTAAGAGCTATGCTGGGGTGTGTATGTGTTTCCCCTGTTGACTACTGAAGATGATTATAAATTTTACATCGGCAGTACTAAACGTAATGTCAGTATCCGTTTAACAGAACACGCTCGTGATGTCGGGAATGGTAAATTTTCTATTGCTCTTGCTCAATGTGTGGCTACTGCATGGGCATAGAAACCAGGGAGTGGGATGGGGGAACACATCCCCCCAACTTTTTTGGGCTCGGAGGGACGGTCCCCCTCCTCCTAAGTTTTCAATGCTTGCTGGATGACCTTGTGGTCAGGGGAAACTTGAAGGTGTTGGAAGAAAGAAAAACTCAATCGGATTAATTCCAGCCCAGTTGCCATAAGTAACTAATAAATTGGCCCTTGTCTGCCTAGAACCTTGCCCCAAAGCCTTCTTTACCATCAATGTCTCGAAAAGTATCTGCTGCCTTTACTCTTTAGCCTATGGCTTATTTCTGGGTCCACTTCAACCAGTTCACTTGCCTCTCAGAGTAAAAGATATACATATCTCAGGCCATAGCTGAACAAAACTACTTGGCACATGAAGGGGAAATCAGACAATCTCTTCTGGATGGAGAAATACCCTAGCGAAGCATTTACTCCCTTGAAAATATTTTCCAGGCAGAGACTCTGAAGGGATTATCTTCTTGGAATACCTTTAAGAAATCTCTAGAATTGGGATTTTCATTTTGACCCCATAGCCATATTCTAGTTTGTCACTTTTCCCTTGAAGAATACAGATTTTAAATAGCTGACTACCTGTGATTTGCTGATCCTGTTCACACTTCTTCATCTGGACCAACCTTTAGTATCTAACTCAGTTAACTGTTCAGTGACTTCGGATTGAAGAATCTGCATTTAACTATAACTGATTATCTCACAAGTGATACATCACATTGAGAAGCTGGCAATGGACAAGTTTTTAATAAAAACTAAAAGAAAAAGAATATATGATGCTGATGAAAACGAAGAAACAAAATGTTCCTCGACAGAAACTGTAACTATTAGGGTAAATTATTTTGTGTTTACATCCTTTTTTAGACTTCATTCATTTCAGTAAAAAAAAAATGCTGGTCATTATGTTTCATATTCTTAAAATATAAAATATTTTTATGTCACATATTGTATATTATGAAATAAAAATATCATATAGATGGTTTTCAAAATAATGATGCAAAATCCAAAATGTTGTACAAATAATGTTATTTAAATGTTTAATTTGCTGTTTCAGATGACACCATTTATTAAGAAAAAATATAAATCCAAATTCCCAAAATATTTATTTTATTTAAACATCAGTCTAATTATTTTTTGTTGTGTATGATTAGAAATTGAATCACTTACTGAAAAAAGGAAATGAATTAAAAAGTTTGAAAACTGAATTATATTAATATCTGTTCGATTCGATGTTCGATGAGTGATAAAGGGAGTAATAAAGTTTTTCATTATAACGCTATTGCTGGCTTATGAACATATGGTTGATTTGATAAAGGGAATGGTCCAGGACTAAGTTCCTCATTTTAATTTTTTTTTTATTATTAAAAGAAAAAGAACGAAAAAAATAAATATGATAAGTCCAAGATATTTAAATTGCAAATGCATGATAAATAACCTTTTGAATGAAATGTTTAAGGGGATATTCTACTCTTAAAAGAGAATGTTGACAAAACCAACAGAAGCTTAATTAATTTTATTTTAAAAAAGTTTTAAGTTATCAAAATGAGATTTTTAGCTATAAAAAATAATTATAATTTACATATTTATTTTGTTGGTAAAATAATGTTGTTGAACGCACATACCTTAAAATTTTCTAGATATAAACTATCAAACTATTTTGGGGTTTTATTAATTACAACATTCAAATATACTAACATACAAGGATTATTTAATGATTTTAAATTTTAATTGGACAAATTAATTTCTATTTCAGAATTTCATTTTTTTAGAATTTTTAACAAGCTTTTTGCTTTAAAAATTTTTATTTTATAAGTTACACACATAAATCTAATATGTATAATTATTGGACAATGATGTTATTACTCATTTCCCCAAATATTATTTCCTCAAATTTCAGTGTCAATTAATAAACTTTTACATTTTAAGTTTTTATTTATTTATTGCATTTTTTAATTAAAAAATTAAGTTTTTATTTATATAACAATTGTTAAATTTAAATCTTAAAACATTTAGAAATTTTAAAATAACATGTATATGCTTTTAGTTTTAAAATATTAAAACATTTACGTAGCTAGAAAGCCCAAGACCAATTTTGAATGTTCTACTTCTTTTGTATAGTTTTCAAAAATGTTTTTGTATGCCTATATATGTGATAAAATGCACTTATTTCATTAAAAGTTTGTGATTTGTTTTTTTGTCATAAAACTTCATTACATATTTCAGATTTAGATACAAGTTTTTAAATTAATATACCTTGCTCATATTCTTGGAATTCGTACAGTTACCAACTTTTGTAACATCCATAAAGTTAGTGCAAAATAACAATGTTCTTTCCATTTCATACATCAACCAGCCTAATTGCGATTGAAGGATGTTGGATTACTTTATGCTTTTGGATTTGAAAATTTGCATATTAGTGTAGAACTTTCAGTAATTGAAACATTTAAAATTTCTAACAAGTTTAATGTAGAAATACTAACTGTTAACAAAAGTCTTCACTCTAAATAAACAAACAATTCTAAGCAATTTAAAATATTTACTTCCAATCAGCAGCAGTCCAAAGAATTATTTTAAAGAGCTAAAATTTAAACTAAAAGCTACAGTTGAGAAGCTTCTGAATGCCTAGAGATTTATAGGTTCAAATTTAGATAAAAATTTTCACGCCAATAATTTTTATTTGTTTTATCCCGCTGCAATTCTTTAGCATACTACGGCTCTTGTAGGTGAAAAAAGATGGCTGATCTCAACTACAATTTTAAATGCAGTTATTTTTTCTCTTATCAAATACAGATGATTTTTTTTTTTTTCAAATGCACTTGACTTTCGCAATTACAATTATTTTTTTTTCAATTACAGATGATAAAATAGTATTTAATAGTATTTAATTTAATAATAAAATAGTATTTAATTTTGAGTTATCTTTAGCTGCACTTTTCTTTACCTGTCTTTAAATAGAAATTTGTAATCCACTGTTTTTAAAAGTAGCAATTGCTAGAACGAAACAGGTTGCCTGGTTTGGCGAATTGTAAGACACTAGTAATTACTAAATTTATCATATAAATCTGAATGTTTTAAATCAGAGAGTTAGAACAAGAATTATCATAAAGCTATTCATTTATATTTAGTCTTATACATTTGCACAACTTCTAATAAAAATTTTGGGGAAAAAAATTGACAATTCTTTTTTTTTTTAATTTAAATAACTTGGAGCACAAATCATAGCATTGAAAAACTATTTGATCTCTAAGTAATTTATGTCTTTTAAAGTTAGTAAAAGTTCATTTATTCTAAGTACTTGCATTACAGGATAATGATACTCCTGCACATTCTTCAATAATTAAACTAGCAGATTTAAATAGAACTACCATTATTCAGAAGGATGGAAGTTTTGGGGATAATATCTGTTACCCTGCTCCAAATCAACCAAAATGCACCTGAAGCTTGTTACCACTTCAAAAATTAAATACTAAAACTCTATTTTCAGGAAAAGTGGTATAAAGTGTTTCCTTGGCTACACGCAATACCAGGTATTTCTGGCATTGTATGTTTTCATTGTAGACAGCATGTGAATTTTTGCCCTGAAAAGAATTTAGCAAAGAAAAGTGAACCAGTTTCTACTGACATTGGTTTTAAAAATTAGAAGAAAGCTCTGGAAAAGTTTAAAAAACACCAAAAATGTGATGCTCACCTCCAAGCTGTTTTAATGAATAACCCTATAAGACCTCACCTAAGCTCAAAACCTTATAGAAACTCAATTGAAAACAGCAAATAATGCCAAAACAGACACAGCATTAAGATGTTTTATAAAAATATAGATGTGCCAGATTTCTTGTGAGGCAAGGTATTTCATTTCGGGGGCACACATATGATTCCAGAAATTAAAAAAAAATCTTACAAATGAAATCAGTAGATGATTTTGAATTGAGGTCATGGATATCACATAAAACGGATTGGACGAGCTCAGATATTCAAGATGGTTTCTTCTATACAAAACCAGGAATATTCTGTAATACAGTGACGGAAGAAGAGATATCTTTGGGAAAGAGCAAATTAGTCTATGCTTAAGGTACGTCAATAAATTGCTTATACCATCAGAAATTTTTGTTGGCTTTTACGATATATCAAGCACTACTGGAGACTATTTATCAAAAATAATTTTTGATGTTTTGCTCAGGTTACAGCTCCCCTTATCTAAATGAAAGGACAGGCTTATGATGGTGCTGCAAACACGAGTGGACACAACATAGGGGTCCAGGCAAAAATTAAAGAAAAACAGCTCCTCACAATATTTATTCATTGTGGCACATATTCTGCTAATCTTGTGATAAGTGACACATGCAAATCTTCAAGTATGGTCAGAAACTCTTTGCAATGGGCTCAGAGTTCTCCTAAGCCAATCTTTAAATGCAAAACAAGAGCTGAGAAAAATAATGAAAGCAAATGCTAGTGGGACCATTATTTTTCAAATAAAACCCATTATTAATTCAGATAGCCCATTATTAATTCAGATAAAACAAATTATTAATTCAGATGTCCATTATTATTTCTGACGGGACCATTATTAATTCAGATAAGCTCATTATTAATTCGGATAGGCCCATTATTAATTTGGATAAGCCCATTATTAATTCGGATTGGCCCATTATTAATTCGGATAAAACCATTATGCCCGACTGGATGGATTTATCGAGGATCACAAGTAAATAATAATTTTAAACAATTATAATTTAATCTTAGAAACTTTGGAAGAACTCAGTGTTAAAATAAAACTGTAATGCTAGTGGTCTGCTGCAAAAATTTGAAGACAGTTCAACTGTACTGGGACTTTTAATGGCAAAATACATTATAGAGCAAATTGAAATGCTAATTAAAGCCCTACAAGCTCGTTAGCAAACTGTAAAGGGGACGATAAAGGCAGTAATGCTAGTGAAAGATAACATTGCTGCCAGTCGATCAGAAAGTGAATTTGAAAAAATTTTGGAAGCAGCAACAAAATTTTCAGAAGAATACAATTTACTCCCTTTAGAGCTTCCATGAAATAGGAAACTTTCCAGAAGGTTTCCGGGGTTAGGAGAAGCATATGAAACCAGCTCAACAGTAGAGTATGACAGGAAAGAATATTTCATGATAATTGATTCTGCCATCAATGGGTTGCAAAACAGATTCAATCAAGAAGGAATGAGGAAAATTTCAAGACTGGAAAAATGCTTACTAGGAGTTTTTTGTGCTGAACTCTATGAGTATCTGGAGATAGGCATTGCATACTATGCCATGTAGAAAATGAAATGGACAGCCAACCCTTATAGCCTCTGTAAAAAATTTCTATTTTATTTGTTTTTTATATACATATCCCTTAATTTATATCATACATTTGGTTTTATTTATATATAAATTCTTAAAATTATTTCAAACATTTGATGATATATATATATATATATATATATATATATATATATATATTACTAAAATCAGAAATAAAAATATTTAGAAAAAAGTACAACTATAATACCATGAAAGAAGCCACACAAATATTATTAAATAGCACTCCGGAAGTTTGTAATTTATTTAGTAATGTGGAAGTATTACTAACGCTTTTAACTGTGGTGCCAAGTTCCACACATGAAGCAGAGAGAAGTTTTAGTTCTCTGAGAAGATTAAAAACATATCTCGTGTTATATCAAAATTTAATTTTCAAATTGTCTTTTCTACTCAAATTTAAATCTTTCTCTTATTCTTACTTTTATTTTCAGGTCAACTATGAGCCAACCTAGATTAAATCATGTTGCTATGCTACATGTACACCAAGAAGAAACAGATAGTCTAAACTTAGAAGAAATTGCCAAAATATTTATTGGTAAAAACAAAAGGTGTAATGTTTTTGGGAGAAGAATTGAAGTTTATATAGTAATCCATCTCCCATCACAGATAGAATGAAAACAGGGATACTCCATTGCTTTATAAATATGCAGAAATAAAAAAGTAAAATACACTTTGTGGAAAGGATAAGGAAAATTTAAGCAGAGTATATAATCACAAATAACACAATAATGCACCATATAGCTGTTTCGAGTATTTGCTGGATCTCTTTTGTCAGTGAAAAAGAAAAAGCACAAAGTAAAAAAAAAGTAATGGTAACCATTCTTTTTTTTATGGGTGGGCGGGTGGGTGGGGGGGAGAAGAGGGGGGGATTCAGCGTATATCCTCGAAACAGCTGTATGCTGCATTATTGTGTTGTCTGTGCTCATATACATTGCTCAAGTTTTCCTTAATGGCAGAAAAGGTTATGAAGCAAAGCAGAAATAAGAAATAAATTGAAATTATATTTTCAGTCTGAAATTATTGTTACGACTTGCAGCGTTTTTTTCCAATGCTTTTTTGTTTCATTCATATTATCTTTTTTCATCTTAAAGGAGAACACCTTAGAATATTGTTAATCCCATATATTTTCTTTTAATACTTATTTTCTATTGAACCTATTTTCTATTGAAATAAATCTGTGATATTTATCTATAAATTGAACAAGATGTCAGTCCTAGCGGCCTTGAGCCGCATTTTTTCCCAATGCAAATTCATTTTTTACTTAGGTTGTACATACTTATCATGGTACATATTCATACATATCATTCTACACAAAGTTGGAATTACAGAACATTAGGTAGCATATCTAGGTTTTAGGTTCAAGAAGAGTTGAATCCTTCCCCACATTACAATATGTTGCTTGTCATTCAGTTCAAGAAGAGTTGACCCCACCTTCCCACATTACAATATATTGCTTGTCATATAAGGAGTGCAAAATAATGATAGGTGGAGGGAGGGAAGGTTTTAAAATTGTTACCCTCTAAATACTGCGCGGACTGTGTACCCCCCAATTTTTTCTACATATCTACGCCTATGGGCTAGTGATAATTTCCTGCCCATCTTTGAAAACTTTCCTCTTAATTCACTGTAATAACCCTCGTAATATTCTCCTTTATGAATTCCTTTTTATTTATATTTACCGTTCGTCGATTTGTAAGAGTGATCTCATTCAAATTCTAAGTTATGCTTGGCGACTCGTTCTCGATTCTATGCAATTCAAGTCTCTTCATAGTTTTCTATGTCATCCTTGTGAAATGTATGCTTGACTGTCTTTCCGAATTTGTACTTTTCTGGTAATGTTCTTAACATATGTCTTTTAAAAGAATTTTGTACCTATTTTTTATGTTTATTTGTATTAATTATTAGCCTATTCAACTTACTAAGTTCAGATTATATTTTATATTTATTTATGCAAATTTGCTACGTATATAGTCTATATATGAATGATCCATGTTTGCTTTTCATGCAGCCACTGATAAGGGTGTACTAATGCCCAAAAGAGCTCTGGCCTTGGTTTTAAAACTTTGAACGTCTTTGGCATGTTTTTATTGAATGACCTTCAGTCTAACGATGTTGTGTCCTTAATCCTTAATTTATGCTTAAACTAAATTTAGTTGTTTAGTTTTTTTTTTTTTTTTAGTCTACTGTAGCTCAGATTTTGATAATTTCTTCCTAAAACAATGAAAAATAAAGAACATGTGACATGTTTATTTTTTTTTTAAATGCAGTGTCTGCATTCAAATTTAGTCTAAAATCAGCGCCATATTTTCTAACAATACAGAATATACATTCTGGCACTGGCACAGCATTATTATAAGAAACAAATAATACTGCTTTCATCACCAAATAATATTAAATTCTTCTAGATAAACTGTTAAATTCCTCTGGGCAAATTGAAGTGCACAATCACACTATTTATTTAGAGAATGGAGTTGGATAGAAAAGGATACTTGTGGACTCAAAGGGCTACACTAGAATTTCCTGAATTGCGCAATCGTACTGAATGTGTCAAAATAATTAAAAAGTTAACATGAATAATAAACCAAAATATAAAGATAACCCAGTTTTGTCAATTCAATATGCAATAATTACAGGTTGGAGATGGATGGAAAAAGAAAGAAAGCTGGAAAAAAATAGGCATTTTCCATAGACCATAATTTTGTTCAGAAATCCATAAGAATTACGAAAAATCCGTCATAGTTGGCATCTCTGTTGGGGTAATTAATGCATATAGTGGCATAAACAAAAACCCAATGTTTCAATCTCATCATGCAGGCTCATCCCAATATATGCATCAATTACTTTCCCACATTACAAATTCTTATACTCCCAGTGGTGTTTTAATGAATAACTCAACTTGAGCACTAAAAATATAAATATTGTTTACTCAAATGCATGCCTACAGCTTTGTTTACTTCAGGAGAAAGGTGAAAAGGGATGTTTTGTTCTTTTCTATTACTTTCCTTATATACATAATGTATAAAGAAAAGTATTGTGACGGGGTCAAAATTTCGAAATCGAGTTTTCGACGAGAAAGCACGTTTCAGGCATCCCTGATCATGAATCAAACATTTTTGAGGTGATATCTGTGTGTGTGTCAGTGAATCTGTGGAGACGATATCTCACGAACAAATAGAACGATTAGAATAAAATTTGGTACAAAACTCACAATCCGTGAATATTAGAAGCCTATTGTTTTTAAATATAATCGAATATTCAGAACCTCCCTAAATTTTCGAGTGAAATTTTGAAAAAATCATTAAAAAATCAAAACCTTTAATAAAGTTACACAAATAGACATTTCTTATGTAATTTTTCCTTAAATGATTGACAAACTTTAGAACGCTAGCATGAACCGTTCGCAAAATATTGCATATTTTTAAAATAAATTTATCAGAAAATCCTATAAATTAAAAAATATATATATTAACTGTTGAGAAACATGTTCACTTTTCATATGTAATATCATGCAATAAATTTGGTGACATCATTCTCATGGATCTAGCTCATTCCATTCATGAGAAAAGATACTTTGAGTAATATTTTTGTATTTGAACACCAATAGTTATTTATCTGCTATAAGAATATCTTATTTCTCCGTCCATAACGTTTGGCGAGATTTTGGTGCCAAATTTGGCAGAATGTTGCCAACTTGGCGACTTTTTTAAATGTTGCCAAATTAATGAAAATCTCACAAAATGGATAGAAACAACAGTAAATCAATGAAAATGACGACTAATTGACGAAAATTCAATATCTTGGAAAGAATATAAATATCTACTATAAGAAAAACCTATTTTTTTTATTGTAAAAGTAGTAAATTCATTGCATTATATAAGGAAAGTCATGTGTTACCCACATCAGATTTTTTTACTTTTGATTCCACTAATAAAATACTGATTTGAAGGCAATAGAAAAGAAATGTAACAGTATTTTGAGGGTTCGCTTTTTATTCTTTAACAAGGAGATAAATTCCATAGATCATCGATTTACAACTTCTTTTCTGAAATCATCAAAAAAATACGAAAAAACAGGAAAAAAGTAAAACTCAAAATAAAATAGAAAAAATAGAAGTTCTGTCCCTGAACAATCCTTTCAGAAAATAAACTCTGTTGCAAAAACATATATGCACCCATAAAAATTGAGCTACAGAAATGAAACTCGGCACGTACATATCGTTTGAAGAGATATGCAAATGATTAGAATTTGGGAGCATAAGAAATGGTGGCAACAAGAAGATGACATTATAAGTGGAAAATCCTTCCCTGGTGGCTGTCGCAAGCTGATATTCGGTGTAGCAAGGAGTCAATAAGGTAGTTTATATCTCCTTAATGACTCCTTGTTCTCTGCGGAAGATTCTGCCACAAATGCTGCAACTGGTCAGCTAATAATTCAGTGGTATTCTGAGGCTATAATTACTGTACCTGCATGTTCAAGACATGTTTCATTAGTGATAGATCTAGGGACCTAGATAGCCATTGGGAGATATTAAATCCTTGAAAACATTGTTGAGAAAGTCGTGCACTATGTGGTTTAATGTTATCTTGTTGGCAAGGTAAATGGAAAATGGGCAGCTTGTCAGCATAGGCAGAAATATCGACAGCAGAATATCCTCAACATACATGTATAATCACCATCAGATTGACTTGCAGCACAACTAGAGGAGATCGGCCATCCGACAAGATGGATCCCCAAACTATCAAGTCATGTGTGATGGTCATATGCCACTCAACAAATGCAGGATCGGAACCCAAGTCAATCCACCTCTACACATGTAGGTATGTGTACCTATGTAAGTACCTATGTGACAGTCATCAGCACTAAGAAGCAGGATTCGTTGCTAAAGACAACAGGCCTACAATCAGACACTGTCCAGACTGCCCGAGCTTAGCACCAATCCAGACAGCTCTGCCTCTGTTGAGAGGTCAGTGAAGCCCCTTAATGGACATGTTCACCTAATCCCACCTTTTGCCTGTTGTCTTCAAATGGTATCCCTTGATACAGTATCATACCTGCCAACCTGGGAAAATTGAAATGTGTAAAATTTTGCGCAAATGACATTTATAATGATTTTTTTTAAACAACACGTTCAAACGACATTTCTAATGAATTTAACTATGCACAAGTACCTGCATTAAAAAAATACTGCATTAAATATCAGGCATAGTACTGGTAGAATATGAAAATTTAGGACACCAATTTTATAAAATTTCAGAACAATAAATTATAAAACAAAAATATATAAAGGTTTTATCCGGTGAGAATTACTTTATAATGAAAACAAATATTTATGTTTGGCAAAACACAGGTTTGCACTAAAGAGAATAACAAATATTGATCTTTAATTTAAAGAAAACAAAAACAAAATATATATTTATATATATATATAGCACTAAATTATATTCCTGCCAAGATGGTTTCCTTTTTATTTGCCTAAATCATTGCTTTAATACCACTTTTTGGGAAATATCCCTTCACAGAGTTCATACCCATTTTTTAAATAGAAAAATTTATATTATGCAAATATAATTAAAAAATTAACATTAATAATTAGCCATAAAATGAAAATAAGCTAGTTTAGTCGATCTAATATGCAACATTTAAATGATGAAGATGGATGGGAAAAGATACTAACGTACTCTTGGCAATTCACGCGAAGTAACTGAATTTGCAATCGCACTGTTTATGCGAAAATAATTATTAAATTAACCATAATAATTAACCAGAATATAAAAATAAGCTAGTTTTGTCGATCTGATATGCAACATTTAAATGATGGAGATGGATGGAAAAAGATACTAACGTACTCTAAGCAATTTACACGAAATAACTGAATTGCGTAATCGCACTGTTTATGCGAAAATAATAAAGAAATTAACCGTAATAATTAATTAGAATATAAAAATAAGCTAGTTTAGTCAAGCAAAAATGCAATATTTAGAAGATTGAGATGGATGGAAAAAGATACTATTGTACTCTCGGCGATTCATGAGAACAAACTGAGTTGCGCAATCGCAGTGTTTATGCGAAATTAATGAACAAAGTAACATTTTAGCGATTTATGCTGAATTAGACAACCTGTGTGTGTGAGTGTGAAGACCCAGACCGTCTGACTCATCCAGAGGACTTGAGTATCTAATTGGACGGCCGGGAAGAGATCCGGCGACAACACCAGAAAAAACACAACTAAACAAAACAGCAAACAAACAAAGCAGTAATCAAAAACAAAACACAACACCAAAACAACACAGCAAACCAAAATAAAAGGGAAGGCGGCACCACCGGGGAGGAGCAAGCAAAAACCAAGGGGATCAACAACCAGAGAAAAAGTTAAAAGCAGCAATGGCTCTCAGGCTATTCAAGTGATTTTGTTGGATATTTCTCTCGCTATGAGAACACAGTTTTTAATTTTGTTAATTGAAGTTTTATTCGAGCAGACACTCGAGAACCAGGCCGCGGAATTAGCGGGGGAAGGTTTAGAAAGATGAAAAGGTTTAGAGTGGGGGCAAGCAAAGACGTAGTGGTCTGCATCTCCAAAGGAACCGCAGGAACAGCAAGAGGTTGATTTAAATTTTAAAAAGTAAAGATAATCCAAAAATGGGCCGTGGCCCGTGATAAAATAAATAAGATATTTGTTCATTAAAAGGAAATTAAAGTTTACGTGGGGAAGAAAGTTTAAAATTCTGGCTGGGTAATGCGTGCGAGGGGAAATGTAGTTGTTTAGATAAGATTGCCAGGCGTTTAAGATATCTAGTTTACAATGCTTTTTTAACAGAGAGTAGGGAAAAGGTAAAGGAGATGGGGTACCTGAAGAGGTAGCAAGTTTTGCATTTTCATCGGCGGCCTCGTTGCCCGAGATGTCAGAATGGGCTTTAACCCAACAGAGGTTTATTAAATGTTTGTTTAAATTTGCATCTAGTTTAATTTTGGAAAGATAGTCAGATTTGTTTCTAATGGAGTTAAGGGCCGAAATGGAGGATTGACTATCTGAAAAAATATTTATTTTTAAATTATTTGTAGAAGCCCAGTTGATAGCAAAGTGTATTGCTGCTATTTCAGCTTGAAAAACTGTGTTCCCAAGGTTGAGTTTGAAAGTATATATGTTTTGAAGTTTATCCCCCCTGTATATGCAAATGGCGTAACCCACTTTGTCGACAACAAATTCAACTTTGTTGAATTAGACAACCTGTGAAGAAGTATATTTATTACTTTCGTAAAATACGATATCGAGATCTTAATTTACATTACACTCGGCCGTAAATCTCCGTTAATTTGATTGGCATTACCCTGCATTTTATTATGGATTTGCTACGATCCCGGGAATGGTAGATATCAGTACTAAAAAAGCGGAAAATCGGCGTTTTCCAAGAATTATACCATGTCTGGTTAATTGATAAATTTCAAACAAAAAATGCCGGAGAATTTCGCCGGAAATTGATTTCCTAGTAATGTTAAAAAATTCAAATAAATGCGGAAATGCGTAAAATATAGCAATATATGCGTAAAAGCGTAAAGAGCAGTTAAAATGCGTAAATTTTACGCATAATGCGTAAAAGTTGGCAGGTATGCAGTATGCATGGAAGATGGCAAATGTCTTTGAATGGCTGATAGCGACACCATTAGTGTGAACATAGCTCCTCTCCTGGGAGCCCAATCCTCTCAAGCAGTTGTCTGTTTGGGCCATCCTGAACCTCCGCAATGATTACACGATCCTTTTCTGATCCATTGTTGCCCACATCAAGCAACTAACATATCACTCTGAACAATATGGCGGCTGATACATCCATCAAATAAGACAACTTTCCTTAGGCATATAATGCAACCTTTCTCTAAATCCAACAATTGTTTGTGTAGTACTGTTGAGTATGCCTTAAAAGCATCTTTGTACACAACTTCTCATGAGTATTGCATAAACACTATAGCATCATTGCCGTTGACAGTTTAATCATTTGCCTAATTCTTAAAATGACATTTGCATGTCGAGTTTTGTGGTTATAGCTCAGTTTTTTTTATAGGTGAATATATATTTTTTAAACAAAATGTAATTATGTTCTTTAAACCAAGTGCAGTAAACTTCCTTTAATCCAGAATCCAATGATTCGGTATACCCAGCATGCCTCTTGGATGGCAATCAGGTTTGTTCAGCTGAATTCAGCTATTGATGAAGTGGATTTACTGTAATAGACTAAATGATTTTATATACAGACTTTTGTTCAATGAAATGGACTTATAATATTTTAAATTAATTTTACAGGTTTTTCATATACTGTACAATACGAGGCATGTTTTTTAAGTAAGTACCGTTTTGGAATTAAAAAAAGACGTGCAAAGATATCGCAATAATTTTATTTCTACATGAAAGCCTGTACCTTAATCTACTTTTCTACATAATTTCCGTGAATATTGAGGCACTTGTCATAACGTGGCACCAGTTTTTGAATACCCTCCACATAAAATTCTGCCGCCTGACTTGTTAACCACTGTATCACAACTGTTTTGACTTCGTTATCGTCTTGAAGACGCTGACCACCCAGGTGTTTCTTCAAGTGGAGGAACAAATGGTAGTCGCTGGGCGCCAGATCAGGGCTGTATGGAGGATGATCTAGAGTTTCCCATTTAAAAGATTTGATGAGATCTTTGGTCCGATTAGCTACATGTGGACGGGCATTGTCATGCAGCAAAACGATACCCTTACTCAACTTGCCACGTCTTTTGTTCTGGATTGCACGACGCAGATTGTTCAATGTCTCACAATAAGACGCTGCATTGATTGTCTCATTACGAGGCAGAAACTCCACTAGCAATACTCCTTTTTTGTCCCAAAAAACTGTGCACATGATTTTCCGGGCAGAAATTGTTTGCTTAAACTTCACTCTTTTGGGTGATGATGAATGTCGCCATTCCATGGATTGTTGTTTTGATTCTGGTGTGACGTAGGCCACCCATGTTTTGTCACCAGTAACAATTTGGTCTAAAAAATCTTCACCTTCATTGTGGTACCGCTCAAGGAAAGTCAATGCACTGCCTAAACGTTGGGTTTTGTGCAAATCCGTCAACATTTTTGGAACCCAACGTGAACACAATTTCCGGTAATTCAAGTTCTCGGTCACAATGCGATACAAAACACTACGAGAATATTGAGGAAACCAGTCGCACATTGATGAAATTGTAAAGCGTCTGTTTTCTCTCACCTTTTCTTCCACTTTCTGCACCAAATCTTCATTAAAGACCGAAGGACGCCCACTCCGTTCTTCATCATGCACATTTGTGCGGCCATCTTTAAATGCTCTCACCCATTTCCTTACCATTCCATCACTCATAATGTTTTGTCCGTAAACTTCACAGATCTCACGATGAATATCGATCGGTTTTACGCCTTTAGCACTAAGAAATCGTATAACAGCCCGTACTTCACAATCGGCGGGACTCACGATTGTCGGAGGCATCTTAAACACTCAGTAAACAACGTATACAATGAAGAATCAGACTGTAATGGCGTCAGTGCGTAGACAAGAGATGTAGGTAACCAGCGCGCATGCGCGGAACGCCGATCGTAGCGCTGCGGCGGCGGAATCGCAAAACGGTACTTACATAAAAAACATGCCTGGTATAATCTAATCTGTGACATGTTCAGGCACATAAATATCCCATTCAGGGTGGATAAAAATCATGATTTTTTTAAAAAAATAAAAAAAATCGGATTTTTTTTTAATTTAAATCAGACTTTTTTTTATTTAAATCGGATTTTTTTATTTATATTAGCCTTTTTCAAAATCAATTTTTTATATTTTTCAGATCAGAAAGTAGGTTAGACTATATTAATGTACTGTATAATTTAAACAAATTTAATTGAATTAATATAAGATTAAAAAATATATACAGGGATTAAAAATAAACCAAAGACTTTTTAAATAAATAGGTTTTTTTTAATTGCGTTATGTTATTCAATTTATAAATCTAGGCTATATTAATTATATGGAACTATTATGCAGTTTTAAGTTCTTTATTTGAATTTATATTAATAAAGAGCTATGATATCTCAAAATCTATTAGGGTTGATATTATGAAGGACTTGAAAAAAAGGGAAGGGATTATGACAAGCTTATTAAAAAGTCAAGATTTTAGAGAAAAAAAGATGGTGTTTTTAAGTATTAATATTTAATAATACCTTTTCCATTTATATAATAAAAACTTATCATTTAACAGGTAATTTCATTGATCTGAGTCTCTTAAATGATTTTTTATTAGTACAAATTTCTAATACTGGAAATTGGAAAAAAACAAAAAAAAAAGGATGAAAATACAAAAAGTAAACAGTAAAGTAATACAGCAGACTCTCAGTATAATGACCCTCTTTTTCGAGACCTTTCCAATATATCGACCAGTGATGGTATGCGCCAGCAAAAATCACAAAAAAAGGAAGGAACCAAATTTTCTTAATTCTATGGCAAAAATTATTACAGCACATATAAATAACATTTCAAAAGGTATCTTAAATTTTTGTAGCTTGAAATATGCATGTAAAAACTGTATCGCAACCACTGATACCAGTAAATCATCACAAGAACAATTAAAGTGTTAAATATTGTCTAGCTATGTTTTTAGATAACTGACAGAAAATCTAGATAATTCTAGATATATTTTGAGGGATTTTTAGCTATAAATTTAGAAAATAGGTTGGCAACACTGGTCAGTTGTCATTGTTACTTGATTTTATACTCCACGCAATGAATAGTGTTATCTCCATTGACCGAGAGTTAAGGAAAGGATTTCAGTTTTTTTTTATATACTCTAAAGATGTCTTGATGTGGAATTTTATTATTTTAAACATTTATTTTGTTCCAGGTTATTTTAGCATAAAAATACAAAAAAAAAAAAACCCTTCAAGAAATGACAAAATTAAAAAATGATTTTAATCAATGATTTTTTAAAAAAATCAAGTGATTTAAATCATGATTTAAATCAAGCCGATTTAAATCAAACAACCCTGATCCCATTTATAATTACTTATTTCATTTTAAATTAATTTTTTCCATTTTTTACCCAATGTAAGTTTGACATATGATAATTCGCCAAATTTGGTAATCCCACACTGCTGAAGTTCAGATTATCAGAAGTTTACAGTATTCTGTAAAAAATCACAGAATAATAACTATTTACATGAAATTAAAAATAAATAATTTAAAAATTCTTTGAATATTAAAATACATACAACCATATTAGTTAAAAAATATATAATCAGAAACATATTAAGAAAAAATAATATTAATATATATGAAATTGTAAATCACTTCTTACCTACGTTTTCTTTTAATTTTAGTAAAACCTTGAATTACACCCTCACCACCCCAAATTCCTTCATCAGCTTCTTTGGGGAATTTCAATGGAATTTCTCTGTTTTCAATTCGAATTCTAAAAGTTTAAAGAAAATATTTTCATGTAAAAACAGTAATAAAAATTAGAATAAATATTCCAATATTTAAATTTCATTCAAAACTAATTCAATGTATTAAGAATCAATTGTTGTCAATCACTTTACTTAACCACTTAACAAACTTATTAATTTACCAAAACACTACAAAAACCTATTTTTTTATTGTATATATTAATTGCTTTTATTACGCTAAAAAGAAAAGTAAAAGTTTATTTTATAAATTTTTGTATTTCATGATTTTATAAACATAAAAAGTCATCCGTAAAAATTTGACCATAATATTACGTGCCATTATAAAACGGCTAAAAACAACATAATTTTTTATACTGATATTGAAAAATTTATTAAAAAAAAACAAAAACAATGTTATATAAGAAACAAAATTATATAGATATGACATCATAAAATTATGATAAGTCACGAATAGGGTTGGTCATTTTGTCAGCAAAATGGTATTTTTGCCAGTACAGTGGCAAAAACTGGAAAAAATGGCTGGATTTAAAAAAATGTACAAAAAACAATATAATTTTGTACATAATATAACTGAGACTTAAATCAGAATATTAATTAGTTCTTTTATTAATATTAATTTGATTAATTAAAATGATGAAACATAATTAAACATTAATTGATTAATAAGAAGTTGTGAAATCAATCTTCATTTTATCCTTATCTGAACCTCTAGGTATAACCTTTATGAATAATTTATAGAAGTAATCTTTTAAAATTCCTACATTTTTTTTTTTTTTTTGTGGACCAGAAATTTTTTTTTTTTTTTTTGTGGAAAACATATGGACCAGATAAAATTAATATACATAAGATTGGGGAGGGTGGAATAATTTTAATCAATTATTTAATGTTGCAAATATAGGCAAATTAATATTTTAGGTGATTTTCTCACCATTTTTCCCATTCTCATCATGCAGAACTGCAGACCTAAATATAATTTGATCATAGGAAATGAAAATGAACTGTCTTGCAAAATGTTTTTCTCTATGTTTTTCACTATCTTTTAAATCATAGATCATTATGTAAAAATAACAAATGAGCATTTTGAGGCGATGGATCCAAACAGTGCAGCTTATATACAGGATTTTAACCTTTATCAACAAGTGAAGGACCTTATCAGACAATTAAAGCCAGTAGAAAGTGCTTTAGCTCTTCTGGAGAGTGATTCAGCAACAATTGCTGATGCTTGCCATTTATGGTGCAATTTGTTAAAAAATGACGAGTTGAAACCCCATTCTACTGTAGTGAAAAAAAGGTTTAATCAAGCAATTTTGCATCTGGCATCTTCTTGCTTATTTATTGCATCCTAAATACAGAGAGGAAAATCTCAATTATGAACAGAAAGAAAAGGCCAGAGCATGTCTACAAAGAATAAACCCTTTATCTATATCGTATGCCATAAACTTTGAACTGAAAGAAAAACCTTATCCAAATACATTTTTTGAAGATCAAGTGATTAAGACTGTTGATGCTAATAAATGGTGGAGAAGTATAGCAAGAGCATGTGATATTTCTAAAGACTTTTGTATATAATAATTATTTTATATATTTAAAATAATTATTATATATTTTAATATATTTAAAAGTATAAAATTATCAGTGTAGAAAAATAATTTTAAAAAAACATGCATCAGATTTTATACAAAAATAAAATACTGTAATAGGAGAGATCTTTCTTTCATAAAAATCAGATGAGATTTTGGCATACTAAGAGACAAAGTTTAAAAATTGATGCTTATCAATATATTGAATAGAGAGGAATTTAGAAGATTTAAAATAAATTATCAATCACATAAAATTACTTCTGCCTAATTAAATCTTATATGTAACTAATGAAGACATGAATAAAGTCAATTTTCAAAAGAAATAAACTTTTGCGCTTATTTTACATCAACAGAAGCTGGAATTGTTCTGCAAAATGTATTGGGGTTACCAGTGATTCTAATAGTATTAGGAGGGTAAAGTCAGTAGTGAATGCTGTCACAGAATTTAGTGTGGCACTGCCATACAAAATATGTGAAAAGAACTTGTCCTAGTTACAATATATACAAGGTGAGACCGAAAAGTAAGGTGACTGATGTGATAATAATCACTGTATTATATATTTGCAGATAAATAGATCACTGTCCTTCAAAGTAGTTCCCGCCATCTACAATACACTTCTGACGACGTTCATACAAGTTCTTGAAACTTTTGAAAAAGTCCTCCTTTGAGACTGTCTTAAGTTTCTTGGTAACAGAAGCTTGAATGTCTGAGATGCTTGAAAATCGGTTTCTCTTCAGCGCCAATTTCAGTCGTGGAAAGAGGAAAAAATCTGCTGGCGCTAGATCAGGGGAATAAGGAGGGTTGTTGTTGTTGAGACCCAGACCGTCCGACCTACCAGAAAGGTGTAAGGTAACTGTATGGACGGCCGGGAAGTGCCACCCAATTTAGACCGGAACCCAGGGGGGGAGGCATCCACAGGGACCGTACCCTCCTTCCCCTACCACCAACCTCTCGGAAGGACTTACGGACCCACATGTTTAACGTGATCGTACTCCGCATGAACACTGCGGCATTTGTGGTAGCGTGCAAATCTAGCGCGCAAACCACGGGATACCGCACCCGAGATGGCCAACAGCACGCGGTGTTCCGAGGTGGTCACCCACCAAGTACTAACCGCGCCCGATGCTGCTTGACTTCGGTGATCTAACGAGAACCGGTGTTTTCAGCACTGTACGGCCGTTGGCCTAGGGGAATAAGGAGGGTGTAATAACTCCGTAACCTGTTGCTGCGCGAGGAACCGTCTAACACACATTGCAGTATGAGGGCATGCATTATCATGCAAGAGAAACCACTTGCCTGATGCAGCGAGATGGGGCCGAACACGACGAATACGAGCCAGGAGGCGCGTCATAACATGGCAATAAAATTCCCCATTAACTGTTTGACCTTCTGGTACGAATTCTTTATGGATAATTCCCTGTGCGTCGAAAAAGGTAATCAACATTGTCTTAACCTTTGATTTTTCGAAACGAAACTTTCTCGATTTCGGCGATGAGGGACCGCGCCACTCCATGCTTCGGCGTTTCGTGTGTGGATCATACACGAAACACCACGTTTCATCTCCTGTGACGATGGACTGTAAAAACGTGTCATCTTTATCTGCTGCATTGATGAAGTCGCCACAGGAGTCCATTCGCTGCTGTTTTTGTTCATCGCTTAAGTAATGAGGAACAAATGTCGCACAAAGTTTCCGTTAACCCAAATCCTGCATCAATATTGTTCGGACAATTTTACAAGGAAGATTCAATTCGTTCGCCATTATTCGGACGGACAAACTGCGATCTTTCAGCAATAACTGCTTAACTCTTTCAACATTTGCCGTCATTCTGCTCGTCACCGGTCTTCCACTGCGATGCTCATCCTCCACGCTTTCACGACCGTCACGGAAAAGTTTGAACCACTTAAATACTGTCTTGCGAGATAAAGTTTCTTCGCCATACACACTTTGAAGCATTTCCAAGGTTTCAGTAGCAGTTTTACCCATTTTAAAACAGAATTTCAGATTCGTTTTCTGCTCCATTACGCAATGCACTAACACCTTTTACGTTTAAGTGACTGCACGAACAAACACAAAACAAGAAACTTTGCAAATGACCCTGAACTTTCATGTTGCATACCGAAGATCGTAATGCACATGTGTCAGTTCGTCAGGTTGTTCTCATTTTCGATAGGAGGGGTGAGTCACCTTACTTTTCGGTCTCACCTTGTATAATAACAATAGCAGTATCATTACTATTATTACCAGTAAATCATTTGAGTATTGTGGCACGATTGATAAAGCAAGGGGTGGGATGCAAGATGCATTTCTGCATGACCTGCATTTAGACCAGGATTCACCACTGGATTCAGTAACTGCTGAAAATCAACAAAAAAAGTATAATGTCAAACTTCTATAAGACACCACAGGTGCTGCATTCGACTCTTAAAATACATCTGTAGGCTAGCCATTTTTTTTTTTATGCTAAGATATTTTTGCAAACTAACTATTGTACATATTAAAATTAATCATAATTTGTTTCATTAAAATAATATGCAATATTCTATTTACATTTTGTTGTATAATACGAGGCATGTTTTTTAAGTAAGTACCATTTTGGAATTAAAAAAAGACGTGCAAAGATATCGCAATAATTTTATTTCTACATGAAAGCCTGTACCTTAATCTACTTTTCTACATAATTTCCGTGAATATTGAGGCACTTGTCATAACGTGGCACCAGTTTTTGAATACCCTCCTCATAAAATTCTGCCGCCTGACTTGTTAACCACTGTATCACAACTGTTTTGACTTCGTTATCGTCTTGAAGACGCTGACCACCCAGGTGTTTCTTCAAGTGCAGGAACAAATGGTAGTCGCTGGGCGCCAGATCAGGGCTGTATGGAGGATGATCTAGAGTTTCCCATTTAAAAGATTTGATGAGATCTTTGGTCCGATTAGCCACATGTGGACGGGCATTGTCATGCAGCAAAACGATACCCTTACTCAACTTGCCACGTCTTTTGTTCTGGATTGCACGACGCAGATTGTTCAATGTCTCACAATAAGACGCTGCATTGATTGTCTCATTACGAGGCAGAAACTCCACTAGCAATACTCCTTTTTTGTCCCAAAAAACTGTGCACATGATTTTCCGGGCAGAAATTGTTTGCTTAAACTTCACTCTTTTGGGTGATGATGAATGTCGCCATTCCATGGATTGTTGTTTTGATTCTGGTGTGACGTAGGCCACCCATGTTTTGTCACCAGTAACAATTTGGTCTAAAAAATCTTCACCTTCATTGTGGTACCGCTCAAGGAAAGTCAATGCACTGCCTAAACGTTGGGTTTTGTGCAAATCCGTCAACATTTTTGGAACCCAACGTGAACACAATTTCCGGTAATTCAAGTTCTCGGTCACAATGCGATACAAAACACTACGAGAATATTGAGGAAACCAGTCGCACATTGATGAAATTGTAAAGCGTCTGTTTTCTCTCACCTTTTCTTCCACTTTCTGCACCAAATCTTCATTAAAGACCGAAGGATGCCCACTCCGTTCTTCATCATGCACATTTGTGCGGCCATCTTTAAATGCTCTCACCCATTTCCTTACCATTCCATCACTCATAATGTTTTGTCCGTAAACTTCACAGATCTCACGATGAATATCGATCGGTTTTACGCCTTTAGCACTAAGAAATCGTATAACAGCCCGTACTTCACAATCGGCGGGACTCACGATTGTCGGAGGCATCTTAAACACTCAGTAAACAACGTATACAATGAAGAATCAGACTGTAATGGCGTCAGTGCGTAGACAAGAGATGTAGGTAACCAGCACGCATGCGCGGAACGCCGACCGTAGCGCTGCGGCGGCGGAATCGCAAAACGGTACTTACATAAAAAACATGCCTCGTATATCAACATTTGTTCACTTAAAGTGAATTAAAGGTGTAAATTGTTAAAACATATTTAATTTATAAAGTATTTAGTTTCCAAGCTATGAAAATTATTTTCATAGCTTGGTTATATAGGTCACACATATATACATATATATATATATATTAGAAAAATGTAATAATAAAAAATTCAAGTAATATTAACATTACTATAGAAGCAAAACCACGGCCATAATGCCAATAAGAGAAAAGAACAGCACCAATCCAGATTCGATGATTAACCAGAATTAAATTCATCTTCAGGTCAGAGTATTTAGTTTTAATTAACTCAAACAAATGCCTGTTTCAGATTGAGCAATAGTACATTACTATAAATGCTCAAACTCAGACTACAGGCATCAAAAGACGAAAAAATGAAGATAAGAAAATTTGTATTACCATGTGGCATGAACCCTTCTTCTTTCACCAGGTGTATACGCGATCAACCTCAACAACTTAAATTATCTAGAAGCACCGGAATGAACAAGTCGAAATACAACCAGGGAGGCAGTACGAACATCCACAGTAACACTCCCAGACCTGTCCAGTGAGTCAGAGCAGGAGACAGGACTATTACCCGTATAAGCAAAATGGAATATGAACATAAAGCAAAGATGAAAATTCTTACTAAACAAGAGATTCATTGAAGAAATGGATAAACGAGGATGCCACTATACACCATTATAAGGGCTCTCAAATTGTAGTTTTAAACTGGCTAAAGTTACAAATTTTTTTAGCGAAAATAAAATTGTAAACCTTAATATTAATGTATCTTATTTTCTGATTTTTCTAATTTTTTTTTATATAAGTAATATATATATATATATATATATATATATATATATATATATATATATATAATGCATTAAAAATGGAATGGATAAAATGTGAAAAAAGGAAGGAAGGCTTTGCAAAAAGCTTACTTGATGGCGGTGAGGGGTTGTGACCTCACTCCCCAGTTTTCAACGAGCTCATCATAAATGCCACGGCATTGCACTCCTGGTCGCCAGCTTCTGCCCAAGCCCACCTCCGGAGTGACAATAATAGTGACCGGAGTGACAATGGGCTTGGGCAAAAGCTGGCGACCAGGAGTGCAATGCCGCGGCATTTATGACGAGCTCGTTGAAAACTGGGGAGTGAGGTCACAACCCCTCACCGCCATCAAGTAAGCTTTTTGCAAAGCCTTCCTTCCTTTTTTCACTTTTTATCCATTCCATTTTTAATGCATTATATGGTGTATAGTACCTTTTGCTGCTTTGCGCATAATTACTATAACACATATATTTCTGATAATCCACTTTCTTTATATTGTATATTTTATATATATATATATATATATATATATATATATATATATACAATATATATACAATATATATATATACAATATTTTTTATTAGCCACTATAATTGGGAAAGTTATATATATATATTAGAAAAATATAATAATATTAATAACCAATTCCAAGTAATAATGAAATATTAAAATCACCAAAGCAGTCAAACCACGGCCACAATGTCGATAATAGAAATGAACAGTACCGGCCCAATTCCAAAGATTAACCAGAATCAAATTCCTCTTCAGGTCTGAGCATCTAATTCTAATTAACCCAAACAAATGACTGTTTCAGATTTGGCAATAGTACATTACTATAAATGTCGAAACTCAGACTAGAGGCACTAAAAGAGGAAGAATTGAAAAAAAAAAAAAAGAAATATTAGGAAATCAAGTATTACCATGACGCAGAAACTATCGTTCACGTGTAAGGTGCTGGAAATGGCTTGCTTATTCAGACTTTCTGGGTGGAGCCTTTTGCAAATTTTGTGCACTTTTTGCTCCTAGTGATGGTGCCGGATCTGGTAAGCAGTCCTTATGTCAGTTATGTAAAGCTAAATTAGATAACTGGAAAGATGCAGTCGAATGGTTTCCCGAGCATGAAAAATGTCACTATCATAAGCAATCAATAGAGCAGTGTTCTTCAACCTGTGTTCCGCGGAACTCTAGGGTTCCACTCAAACGCTTTAGGGGTTCCGCGAGTCGATACTACAATTCGTTGTTTTTGTTTTGTTTTCAATTTCTTATGACATATATATGTATAATACAAATACTTTATATGAAATATTTATCTTCTTGTTTGAATTAATGCAAATTTATATCTTATATAAAGTTTTTATAACAAAGGCAGATACGCACCTTGTTCATAACATGTAATACGTAATATGACACATCCCCCCTAAAATCAAATCTGGGTGTGCTACTGAACGAAGGGTTCCAAAAAAAAAAATATC
Organism: Amaurobius ferox; assembly: GCA_951213105.1. Taxonomy (NCBI): domain Eukaryota; kingdom Metazoa; phylum Arthropoda; class Arachnida; order Araneae; family Amaurobiidae; genus Amaurobius; species Amaurobius ferox. The sequence goes on from OX578136.1 coordinate 103,356,997, forward strand.
TCAAAAAAAGGGTTCCGCGAGATGACAAAGGTTGAAGAACACTGCAATAGAGATTGCTGAAACTTTGAGTGACATCATGTGTGGAAAGAAAAAGTCTGTGGAAGAGCAATTAGATACTGTAGTTGTGAGAAAAAAATTAGAAAACAGAAAACATAATACCAATCATTGAAACAGTTCTGTTTTCTGGAGAGCAAGGACTCGTGTTGAGAGGACACAGGGATTCAGGGAGAATTGCAGTTACCAAAAAACCAGATGAGACTGATGGAAACTTACGAGCACTACTTAGTACCTAGTTCTTACGACACAACACATCTTACTTAATGCAAGGGCAGTATTAGAACGAATGAATCTTAAAAGTTCAAAGTATTATTTTCAAATTCATATTTAAAATTATTTATTTGTTACTTTAAAGCCACGCGAGATGTGCTAAAATAAATGTTTTACATCTGTCGCCGACTAAAGGTTTAAAATATTAAATTGCTGGTAATAGGGAATGATTTGATTCAATTAAATATACAATCTGAAACATTCATACTTTTGCTTCGTTTCTGGATGTAGTTTATATCTACCAGGTTCAGGTATGTAGTGCACTGGTTCTTGGGGTAACTTCAAAGATGCTAAGTACTTTTTATAAATTTCGGGAAGTCTAGCTTTAACACTATGAGGGTGTGGCTTAAGTTCTTTAACTCTAAAAAACTTAAACATTTTACAAGTATTTAAAGTTGTTACTTTAACTAAAAGTGACAAAATAAAAGAAAATGAGAGAAAGGTAAATAATTATTAAATATTTAATGAGATAAATGTTTCTACTTCACTCGATAAACTTTTCTACTCGCAACAAATCACTCGAAATTTCACTATCTGGCAAAACTTCGATTGCTGCATTCGATATCATTAGAAACTATGGAGCATGTTAGTGTAAAGAGCTCTTTCATGTTTATGTCAGGAGACGTATATAGAAACAAGGTTCTAGCTGTAGGTATGGGCGGGGCGAATGTGTAACGTAAAGTCTATACGTCACTCCCTTACGCTATATCCTTTTTTCTTCCTTTACACTACAATGTTACTGGATATAATTTTTTAAACAATTTGAAGTTATTTGATGTATTTCAGAAAGAGGATTTTTATTAGTTTGCTACTTATGTGTTCTGAAACATGGAGATTCAATTTGTTGTCTTCATCATATTTTGGATGGAAACATTTCTATATAAGGTAAAGCATCTTTTTCTATTTACATATGTATAATTATCGAAACTCATTCAAACGATTCATATTTGAGCACATAATGTAATTTTTGAAATATTTTAGTGAACTGGGTATTTTTCTTTGGATTAGGTGGATTTTAAAACATTTGATTCATTGTAAATTTATCTTACTAGCATTTTCAACATCATTTTAATCATCAGTATTATTTTGTGTATCAGTATTTTGTATTATCAGTATTATTCGAATTCCTCTTACTTTCAAGTCTTCTACAACACATTGCTTGAGACAGGCCTCCAGCATTCCACTGCAATACTTGCAGGACCACTTTCGTCTTTCTTCTCCGACGACCGCCGTAGAATTAATTGAATTCTTTGAAGCTGAAATTTGAAACATAAATGCAAAATAGTATCAAATCTAAGAACTGGAGTAGTAAAGATCTCGATAATATACCCGATTGTCCGCGGCGTGAGGCAGTGGTCCTGTTCCGGCTGGTGACGGGTCATGACTGCCTGAGTGAGCATCTCCATAGAATTGGTATTTATGACTATCCTCTTTGCCCTCTTTGCGATATGAGGGAACCTATGAATAGAGCCAAGGCTATCTAAAACAATGGACAGTCTTGTCAATGTCCGGGCCTCTTATTCTAGGTGGCCTTGATAGAGCCCACCTGCGTCGATGTAGGGCGCTTTGTGGTTCTGACGACTCCAAGACCGCCCTGTACTGGAGAGCCAGAGATGACTTTGGCCAATTTTTGTTACTTTACATCATTGTTCATTGTTCATGTACATGTTCTGTAACTTGCCTTGCCATTGGAAATAAAAATATAAATAAATAAAATAAACATATTTAAAGCTTGTAAACATGAATTTCAAATATTTTTATTCTGTTTTTAATGTTTTCTTACTACAATTACAAATGACTAGTAAATAGTATTGCATGATTCATGTAGTTACAATATGTCACATCTACCTAATATTTCACCCACTGTATTTTATTTCATAAACAATGGACCCCACTATGACCCCTTAATCTGTTGCTTATAGTACACTCCAAAATATTTAATACAATATACCATTAAAGCATTAATAATCTAAATTACTATAGGAATGCTGTTGTGAATCTGAGATTTGATTTAAACTTTTATGTGAGCTTTATATGTTAATGGATGCAGTGATCGTATCTGCACTGAGAGCCTGATTCAAACTTCGGGAATATCTTCTATAGGCAAAGTTCTACCAAGAGTTTATTTTTTGATATATTAGAAGCCGGCTACATGGTAACAAATACATCAATCCCCATTGAAGTTCACATTTTTGTGGCATATAGTAAGTTTTCTAGCTGCCACTGCAGGTATTAACTGTTCCATGTTGGTAACATGTTTTTTTAAATAAAATAAAAATATCCCTTACTTCACATACCTCGGGTTATACGAATGAGTACTTAGAATGTTAACGGTATTGTACACAAATATTTGTTCAGAAATTATTTTAAAACTGTGATTTGTGTACAGGGTTAAATAAAACGTGTAAATCCATGAAAGTAAGAAAGTCGAATGTTTTTTCCAAAACTACACTAAAAATTAACATGCATGATGATTTAAAAAAATTATATGCATCTTGAAATTGTTGTTTTAAAACATCGTATCAATTTCATACCAAATCTTTTCAGACGTAGTTAGAGATGTGTGTCTGTAAGTATTTCAAATTAGCTCTGATTTGAAGATTAACTCTTTTTACACTGATTTTTAAGAAGCAAGTAACTTTACAAGTCGTTGATTATTTAGTTTTTTAATTTTGAGGAGAACGGATCAGTTACGAAGCATAATGAAATAATTTGGGGAGATAGAAAACCGGGGTCCAAAATTTACAAATATAAAGTTTCATGATACATATTTCAGCTAGGTTACATTTAAGACTTAAAGTGATGCCGGATTATCAGATGTCGAACTAAAATGGGGTAAGATATGAAAAAAATCAATTTAAAACAAAATATTGAGCAGTAATTTCCAAAAGCACTACGCAGACTGGATTATACTGTACAGTACGTGAAGATATTTAAATTAATTTATAAATTATAAGGTAAACTTCGATAAACAGAAATCTGCATATAAAAGCATTTAGCCTATTACTATAAATATACCTTAGTACAGCTGAAAGGACCTGAATACAACCGCCAACAGAAATTCTGGGTCCTATGCAACAAATATGCATCCCATCCTATTTCACAAATCATTGATCTATTTTCATAAACGGTTTAGTCAACATGGGGTCCGGGTTGCAAAACAGTCCAGTTGTTAGTGCACGAGGATTACACTCTGATAACCCGACTTTGATTCCCAGCTCTGCCCAAACTGTCTATGGGTTTGTTTATGCGGAGTACGAGAAAGTTAAATATGTGGATTCGTAAGTCCTTCCGAGATGTTGGTAGTGGGGGAAAAAAGGTATAGTCCCTGTGGAAGCTGCCCCCACTGGGATCCGGTATAAATTGGATGGCATTTCCCGGTCATTTAAACAAATGCCTTACTCTTTCGGGTAGATCGGATGGTCTTTGTCAAAAAAGGAACCTCCCGGGATGCCGGTTTTCAGAAGCGCACATCCCATCCAAACAAAACAGCCACCCAGTCATCAGTTTTGTAAATCTTTGTTTGAGTGTAAAAAATGTAAGCTCCAATTGCTTTGAAGAATGATTCCAGAAGACATCATGTTTATTATTTTGCAGCACTAGTTTAACTAATAAAATATTTAAAATAAAGCAAATCTGTGAAATGCTTAAGGGTATCTTTTCTATCAATGCATTCTTTTTACAAAAAATTGTCCACAAGTGCATAATTACCCTCAAAATTAAAAAAAAATATTAATATGCAATTCTGAAAGCCTTTTTATTCTCTTTATATTATTTTCCTTCAATTTCTTGAAACTATTCTTCTAGATTTTTTGGCTGAATTCTAGGGTCGAAATTTGCCTTTTGTGGTGAGGTGAATTTTACACATAAATATACACTAATACTACTTATCACTAGTGCCTTCCAGCTCAGCCGGTGATCATTTACTGGGATCCGAATGGAATACGTACATTGCGTTAGACTAATTAACGAGTCAATTTTGGTGGCCACTAACACATTTATTAAACAAAAAAACATGAAATATTCAGTTTGACAATAATTATCAATTTACACAATAACACTATGCTCAATCTACCCAGATTGGCCTCGGGGTGTACTGTTTAATTAATATAGATTTTCAAAATTTCCAAAAATTGCATTTAATTTAATTTCAAAATTATTCAATGGGCAAATATCCCAAAAAAGCTTACAATTACTAAACACCTGATTTTCACTATCACACAATGATACATTACATCTGAATTGAAAATCAAAAAAGCAACAATACCTCTATACAGTTGAATTGAATACACCTCCACATAGATGATTGTCACAATGCCTCCACAAAGATGAAATGGGTGGCCACTTCTCTAAATTCCTGTCCGTAGGATAGAATTTCCATAAACGCGATCACACCACTAGTAGAATCACACGGGTTTAGGCGATGACACGTACCGATGTTTCATCAGGGATTATCCTGGAGATGGGAACACAGTCCGCTTTATTCTCCTACTCCTAATGTCGAGTACCTGCCGGTAGGTCGTTTCCCGCCTAACAAGATGTAGTCTCCTACGGACTGCACTGAAGACAGTTGACGTACCCAGTTGACGCGTGTTGTACACTGCATAGGGGGCCCAGGATTGAAGCTTAAAAACACAACACTCACTGTGCAAATGAATTGAATCTCCAGGCCCCAACATCGCCATACAGCGGAATTTCTGTCAAAGGGGATCTTTAGGGTACAATTTTTTAACATAGCGGCAACGGGGAGTGCGATCACCTGATTATCTTACACATTGATATCGAGGGCCACATAAATAATTTGTGAAAAAAACTGAATAACGTAAAACAGTAGGTACTAGGGGCTTAAGCATTTGTTGAGTAGGAGCCTGAAAATTCTGTCAGCGCCACTACTTATAAAGATTGCAGTTTTACCATTCTGATACTTCAAACATTTTCTATGTTATTTTAATCTGTTACGTTGAACTAGTTGATATGTAAGAATAATAAATTACATTTACAAAATATTCCAGTTATTTAATATAACAACATATCAACAAGATGATGCTAACATTACGCGATTGCAGAAACTTCTATTAGATATAATTTGATGCATTATACACCCATAATTATGAAAATTATAACACCATGAAGGAATTGTCAGATTTTAATGAAACTTATGGGACATACAAAGCAGTATAGGACATGCAGTTCATTAGAAATGTAGAGTGAATGGACATGTCTGGGTTCCGTAACGCCCTCTGAACGGTCGAACGAGGAGTATAAATAGAGGACTTTGGAAGGGCCAGACAAGTATGGTATCGGTGTCCGCGAGTTGAAAACTGTTCTATTGAAGTCACTATGCTTCGTAAATGTCAGAGGGCGTCTAAAATCCAGAGTTCGAACATGGACGCATAATCAGCTCGCAAGAAGGAGGATTTTCGTACCGAGATATTGCTTCTTGTACGGGGCTTAATGCCACGACAGCAATGCGAGTGTGGAAGACCCAGACCACTCGACTCACCCTAAGGTATGACCAGCTGGATGAGTGGCCGGAACAATGCAAGTGTGAAAGTAGTGGACCGAAGGAAACCGGACGAATCGAAAATCCGACAGTGGGCCAAGCAATGTAACGACAATACGGGATGATACACATCTCATCTGCATGGCGGTGACGAACCGTATTAACTTGTTCTCGGGTGTTAGCATAGCACTGGAGTACTTCATAGTACTGGAGTACGTGCAAGCATTCCTTTTCGGAGATCGGATGATACAGTTGACCCTGAACCATCGACGCCCCAGGGTACAATGAACAGAGGAGTATGGACCATGGCTTACAGATTAGCACCAGATCGTGTTTTTGAACAAGTCCCGCTACAACCTGTCATGGCCGCATATGTGTTAGACAGTGTTGTGGTAAGCGCCATCTTTCTGCATGTGTTTTAGAGCGTCATATTGCACGGACGTTAAATGTGGGGTGCCACTGGCTATCATAGATGCCACGGGCTATCATAGATGCCACTGGCTATCATATATGCCAACTGGCTATCATAGATGATCCCGGTTGCTACGCATTGAGGGTACGCTCACTCAACAGCAACTGCTACATCAGGGAGGTTTTGCAGGCCGCAGTTATAACCTTCCTTCAGCTGTATTCCAACAAGACTAAGAAACCTTCTGTGAGAGGCAACCAAATAAAATGTAAAATATATTTCATACTTTCGGTTTATATCAAATTTAAGATATACCGCCAAATTCTAATAATACCCTCTTATCCAAATGAACCAACCTCCTAAAATCTGACGATATTTCATATTCCATAAATATTCCTTTTGTAACCCATGTCTCCTTTACGCTTCTCTTTGAACTCGTTCCCTCAGATAAATACTATAATTGTGGACCAGCGATGCAAATTTTTCAAACTCTTTTTGCAAAATTTACAAAAAATAAAAAAATAAAAAATAAAAATAAAAATCACTTGTTACTTAAAATTTACTGTAAGAATAACTTACTTCTCCGTCCGTCCGTCTCTATAACGCTTAGCGGAAAATTCAACGACGAATTTGGTGGGATGTCGTCAATTTGGTAACTTTTTAAATGTTGTAAAATTGATAAAATTGTCTCCAAATCCATAAAAATGTCTCCAAATTGATAAAAACAACGCTAAATCAATTAAATTAAATATTAGGAGATAGTACTATAATGATGTTTCGGTAGTGTTTGTTTGTCAGTTCAACCGTCCCACTTGGCGACAGCTTTCAGGACTTTTCTTTAATGTCGCCAAATTGTTAAAATGACATTAAATTAATGAAAATGATGCCTATTTGATGAAAATTCAATATTTTCCATAATTGAGCTCAATTTTGTTGATAATCCTTGTCGCATTGGGGGAATTATTAATTTAATATCGTTATTACCCATATCTCTATCCGTTCATCCAAACGCTTGACGAAGAATTTGGTGGGATATTACCAACTTAGGAGTTTTTTTAAATATTGTCAAATTGATGGAAACGTCTCCAAATTGACAAAAATATCGCCAAATTGATAAACATGACTCTGAATCAATAAAATCAATTGCGTTTTGTTAGGAGATGGGACTGTAATAATGTTTCGGTAGCGTTTGTATGTCAGTCCAATCGTCCCATTTGTTGCCAAATTTGTCAATTTTTTAAAATATCGTCAAATTGATAAAAATGTCGCCAAATCGTTAAAAATATCGCCAAATTGGTAATAACATGACGATAAATCAATAAAATTAATTGTGTTTTGTTAGATTGTGCTCCATTTTCTATTCGCTGCCGCACAGGTTTGATGCATCCTTTGGGGCTTCACCGTAGACGCTCACCAATTCCCTTAACTCGCTTTGCGTACAAATTCACCAAGCTCGGCTCCCAGCTCGCTACGCTTGCCACGCTCGCGTCTCCAAAATAATACCAAGTTAATTTTGGCTTTAGAAGGTCATTCATTTAACATTATTTCTCATATTTTATTTCTAGTTTGAAAAAAATGTAAAAAATTGGACCCCCCCCCTCTCCTTATACGATATTGTTGAAAATCGATAGGTCTCCTACGTTCACCGATTCAAATAATTCGCCCCAAATTTTATTCGAATCACTCAATTTATATCTTTCGACCATGAAATTTCTTTCAAGCATTCTGTCTTGGTCTGTTAAAAGCAATGAGAAATGTAGAAAATTTTAAATAAGTTTATTAAGAAATATTTACAAAATAGCATTCAAGTACACATACAATGACATTAAAAGGTTATTTGAGAGAAATACACATTAGCAACAGCATTGCTTAAGTTAAGATAGTTTATGATTATGATACTCTTCTGCAGATGAGATCAACTCCAGCTTCTAATATGCAAAGGAGTGATGCCGGTTGGCAACATTCCAGCTCTTGCTATTGATTAGTTGTAGGATCAAATACAAGGCGCTTAAATGTGACAACCTATCTGAAGTACTAAAATACCTAATAAAACGCGGAATCTTGAATTGGAACCTTGAAAATGCACTTTCAGCAATAAAGCTAAACCTGTGTTTTCTTCGAATTTCGCATATCAGTTGGTGGTTAATACGGGCAGGGAAAACAGCAAAACAACTCGAGTACGATTTATCATGTATATAAACACTTTTATAGGCTCCTGCAGATGCAGCGGCGATGAAATAAGAACATGAAGGAGAATAATGGCTATGCTAAATTTCGATTATCTGAAAACAGTAGAAAGCACTTATAACGAGCTTAAAGTTAGAAATATTCCGAATTTAACGAGAAAATTGTAAACTTTTATTTGATACAATGTTACATTAAGCTAGATTAGCTCGTTTTTAACGAGCATAATTTTATAATTCCCTGAAATTAGCAAGCATGAATAAAATATGAGAAGGAAAGAAAAATAAATAAAATTCGACTTCGCTTATGTATGCATGCTTGCAATAAACCTAGCTCACTTGCCATCTACAGCAATATTAAAAGAACTGTAAACTTCAGTAAAGTTATATATCTGATAAACACTGTTAAAAATAATAACTAAATTAGTTTTTTTTATTAAATCGATAGTTTGAGTTCACATCAAACGATTTATAAAATAAACATTCAAAATTCTACACCTATATTTCTATATTTCAATGACAAAATGCATTTTGAGTTGATATTCAAAGAAATTCCATTGGTAAGAGAACGGAATAGTCAATGTAAACACAATGGGTGTATGAAGACAAAACTGGGTAATCAGCTGGGTATACTTCTTCCCCGAGAAATGCCTCACACCCACAACCTGGAAAGTCAATAATAGTCAACCTTCAGGCTTCAACTATGCTGCTCAGGCGTCAACAACCTGCAGGCTTCAACTATTCAAGCAGCTGCAGTGTTATAAAAACCAAAGGTATTACATGAACTTCCTGTAAATGATCCCGGTGAGAAAAGATCTAAAATCGACAATGAAGTCTAAATAATCATGATATCTGAAATACGATGAATATCATTTTGCCATCAGAAGTTTTTCTGTTTTCTTATTTTCCATTCTGTTGCTTTCCGTACTTTCTCAAAGAATATCGAGACACGGAGAAAAAACTCGCAAAGACGTCAATGATGTCCATCAGAGAGATTCCAAGCCAGCAACCGATGAAACCACCGATTGAACTAAAGACTTCTACAGACTGAAAAGAATAAGTGAAAAATGGTGTTATTTAATTTATCACCAAAAATATATTTATTATGACACTGTGTAATAAAATGAGTAAGTCGTGCGCGAATTTACTTGTTGATATTTTTAGATTTACGGATAAAATTTGACAATAAATACCTACTTCTCTTTCTTTTATAAAAATATAACAAGATCGAGTTTATACATGCTTTTTATCCGCACTGTTTCCCTGAAACTGAATCGTTATTTATCGACGTTCTTCAGTTCTGAATTAATGTGAGTAAACATAGGGGTATTTGGACGTTATCATTTTTATCTTCAAGAAGCAAAGAAAGCAAGGGTTCTTGATTTTTCAGCTAAAGGTTAGCTAGAAGGGGTTTTGGGTGGCTCATAACAAATACCTTAAAACTTACGTATACTTCACCCCAGTGGCGTCACCAGGTTTTTTTTTTTTATTTCGATGGCTTCCTGTAAACTCCACAACTTCCGCCTACTGTGTCCCACTCCCGTTTTTCTCACAAATTTACACGTATGGCATAAATTCTGACCATTTAAAATATGCAAATAGGATCCCAAATCCAAATGTGCAGTTAGTCAAGCATATCCTTATTATTCTCCAACAACTTCCTTTGAATAAATATCTTTTAAATGTAACAAGAATTAATTTTTCAAAATAATCGAAAAATGGGCAAAATGAAAAAATTACTATAAGGAAGTTTTGAGATTAAAATTCATTATTTACCAAATTTCTTTTAAATATCTGCTTAGCATTTATGACCAATTTCATTTATCTCAAATTAACATTCCCGAGAAGGGGCTATTGACCGAGCACAACAAATTTTGTCCCTCCCCCTTCCTCCTTCTATATAAATCAGTAACAATCAAACACATAACAGGTATAAAGATATTTTGAGGATATTACAGTCTAAATTTTTCTCAATCACAATAGCTTGGAAAACGCTGTTTTAAACTACTTAAAAATACTTAAAAAGAAAGAAGATTTTACGATTTTTCTTGTGGTCTTACCATGTATTTGGGAGAGTGTCTCAGGGTCATTATCTCTGCTGCCTCAAGGATTATTTCCACAGTTATCAATCGATCACTAAAATTGAAGAAATACAATTATTATTGAAATGAAAATTGACCATCATATCAAAATGAAATAGTTTAGGAAGTAGACGCATAGACTCGCGCTGATCATTTAGGGTTTCGTAGTTAAAAGTACTTTATTCATGTACCGAAGATAACACAAAATTATAAAATTTACTTTTTCTGTTATTCTTGTTCGCACTTTTCATTTAACATGTCTTTCTTTTGTATACTAAATGGCTCAATGTATCTCTAAAATCATTCCTGAAGTTTTCATCGAATACTTTTTCTAAAATCCTCTCTCAGCATATGTAAACATAATAAAAAATGACAGTTTTATTTAACACTCAAGTTTTTATAGCCCATAAGAATATTTTGGGTTTTTTTCCAAAGTCCCACACCCTCCTCTCTCTTTTAATAATGAAATTAATTTGCAAATATGTGAAATTTCCTATATTTAAGAGGGACTGATGTGCCTCTAAAAATTACATATTTGTTAGTTGTTTGCCTTTCTGCAATTAAGGAAACACGAAAAGTTGGTTCTTTCTCCGGGTTCCTTTACTAAGCTACATAAAGAGAAAAAAAATTGCTATTTTTCTTTTGGTTTTAATGTGCTCGGTTTTTTGATGACTCTTTAGATTATTTTGTTACATTTTAATTTCCACCCCCATGTCATTTTATTATCCAACTCTTTTTCTAACTTAAACCATCCGCCCTTTTTTTATTCTATATTTGGGTATCTAATCTAAGTCAAAGTTATAAATAACTGAAACATTAAAAAAATCTACATTTCAGATGCAATTACATTAATAAAAGCTTTTAACGCTTTCGGGCGCCACATATCCATCATTAGAAAGCAACAAGATAAGAAAGTACCATTAAGTAAGAGTTTATATACAGGGTGTTAGGGTACTCATGCCCCAGGGTGAGTCGAGTGACCTAGGTTTTCGACAGGGTGTTATGGATAGCCATGGATGATACAAATATCTAGAGAAGCATTGGGGTTTTCGTATAATTTTATGCAGGATAGGAAACCCCCTATGGCGCTACACAATGAGACAACTTTCGAAGAACCAACCCCACCCACCTTTTTTTTTTCTTGATATGTCTATGAAATTTTTCATAATTGTTTGTTCATTACTTTTCCCACAATCAAATAAAATATAAAACTTACTAATTTTTCTGCCTTTTCTTATACCCAAGCAACTTCAAAAATGACAATTTAATGCTTTGCTCGTGTTTCTGGATACGTTCAATATTTTGATATCGCACTTGAATATTACTAAACTGTTAAATTTTAATCCCGCCAACATCACCACACACAAACACACTTTATTACTCTCTCTTTTTCTGATCACCTTAAAGCATCCCTGTTCTTTTATTGCATTTTGATTGAAATTATGCACCTCTGCATGTTCTCTTATAATTGTTTGTTTAATACCCTTTTCATACATGTTAGACAAAACATATTCTTTTTTACAGCCTCCCCCCCTCCAGTGATATAAAAAAAAAAAGAAAAATTTACCATTTTTTTTTTCAAAGCATAGATAAGTTTGTTTTGCCCTTTTCTTTTAATACCCCACTCGAATATTTTAAGATATTTTAATTTTTAACTCTCCCGTTCCCTTATATTTTAGTACCCCCTATTCTCCTAGCTTAAAATATCTGTGTTATTTTTCCTTTTTCAGAGTTGGGATTGTGTATCTCTAAAACTTGCTTTAGATTTTTCTTTCATTACTTTTTACAAAAGTAAGAAAAACCGATAACTATGTTTTTGCCGTCCTTATTTTCCAGTCATTTCAAAAATAAAAAATTGGTATTTTTTGCCAAGTCGTGATTTGTCCTTTCGTTTGTTATCCCATTTCATTTGTTTAAATTAATTTTATTTTTAACAAACTCTTTTTCACGTCCGTTTTCAATTTTTTTATATAAGTTTATAGTTATTGATAACCAATTTGCATCAGCATGCTAAATTTCATGATTGTTGGATGATGGATTAGATTTAAAGAGGGTACAGACGGACAGTCATCCCGTTAATAGGATTGAAGTTTTTTTTTACTACGAAACCTTAATATAAAGAAAGTGAGGACGTAAAAAAAATTGAAAATTCAGAACAGAATACATAGAAACAGATTAAGTTTATATGTATAACACTATTGGAACATCCAATTTATTTAACTGAATTTCTATAACCAATTACATGGATTGTACATACGACATGTAACTGTTTATGAATTTATTTTAAAACAAAGGGTATCTTACTAATTATCCAGATTTGCATCATCCTCCTATAAAAAATAAATTCTATTAATACATATTCTTTGATAGACCTCGCATTACACAATCCATATATATGTTACAGCGAAAATTGACAATCATGGAATTTCGATAATCACTAGAACTGTCGACACTCTCTAACTGGAATAGTGAAAGTTGATAATACTCAAAGAAATTAATTATCTCTAGTAATTATCGGCAATCAAGAGCTTTAGGCAGTGAGTGGTGATAACGATTGCAAGAATAAACTTTTAGGAATTGTTAACTTAAAGTGTTACAGCTCATTACCATGTAATAATAAATAAGCAAGTATTATTTCTAAATTGATTTATTTTTACTAAATATTTTCTAATTACCTTTGTGTGAATTTTTTTAATGCATTTAAATACATATATGTTTTTTTTTTCAGTGGTGAGGCTGAATTATTTATTCTGTTAATCCTCTCCTTAATCAAGCTCAGGAATTATCCACAATCCCTAGTTACCGTCAACAGTCATCAGTGACAGTTGATTACAATCTACAGTCTCAGCTCATGAATCAACTTTCACTAACAGCGCTAATGAATGTCAACCGTTATTAGTGATTATCGGCAATAATTAAAGTAAATACACAAACATCACACTTGCTCTTTTCGGAAATGATACCACCAATAGTAGCAAGAAACAAAATCAGAGAAGCCGTGCGACTCAGCAGGACTACAGGAGGTGCTTACTGTAAGCTTTATTTTGCAATGTATTATTAACATATTTGATGTTTTAATAATTATAAATTATTTTTTAATATCTTTGCATTTTTACAACTTTAAATTTTATAATTGAAACTATATTTTAAAATAATTAAATAGACATGTGGTGATTTGGATATTGCCTAATGGATTGAACATTGCTGTCTTCGAGAATATTATATATTCCCCATGTCTCTTATATCGTTGGTCATTGTAAATGCTTTTCTCCTCATCTTTCTTTCTTTTTCCCTTTTATTTCACCAAATAAATTATTTGCTATATTTTACTACATAAGGAAGTTGCACATGGATTAAGAGATCATTTAAATCATATGTGTAGCTGTTAATTTAAACTGTGATATAATTACTAGAATTTCAAAATTTAGTAAGATTGATTTCTATTTCTGAATAATACAAAATGATATAATGCATAAAAGTTTCTCAATTTTTAACACTTTACAACAAAGTTGAAAAGTGTTTATGACTTTGTTCATTCTGTCTGTCTGTCTGTCTGTCTGTCTGTCCGTTAGCACGATAACTGCCGTAAAAATGACTTAATCAAAATGAAATTTTAGTATGTTGTTCAGACGGTCTGTAGGACTTATGGGAATATAAATGAATAATATCACCCAATTAGTTTTGGATTGAACCCAGATTGAAAAAATGAAATACATTGAGCCCTATGGGACCTAATTTTTCAAACATTTTTTAAGCGGATTTAAAATTCACAAATTGCTTCGAAATTTTTAGGTAATATTCAAATTGTTCCATAAAATATATAAAAAAAAATTCAGCGAAATATATTCAGTAGTTTTTTAAATAAAAATTAAAATAATAATAACACCTCTTATATGAAACGATCACGTGACCATGATATGAAAAGATCACGTGATCCACTTCAAAATGATATATGGCATCCATCTGGTCTTAAAATCGGGATTTTTTAAGTTCTTTTTAATTCATATTGAGTGTTGTATCCGTCCTAAAACCACTTTATTTTAGTTTAAATTCTGTGCATCTACATACTAAATCAACGCAATTACAATATATATGAGTTTAAATGCTCATCCAAATTTGATTATTTCTACAACGAAGCCTATTTTTCACTTATGTAAAAGGTAAACAGCAAAATATGTAGGATGAGTTGTATAGAAATTGCTGTATTTTTTTAACGCAAAAGAATTTAGTTCATGGAGTCTGCATAGCTGATATGAAAGAAATATTCATTGACTTTACCGAGAGAAGGACGATTTTTTGCGATGAAGTTTTAAGCATAGAGTTAAATTACTTGTAGCTCCATGGTCTTAATTTTTAAATAAAATAAATGATTATAATATTGTGATGAATGACATGCATGGGAAATTATTTATGAATGAAATGCTGCTTTTTTAGAGAGAGCCAGGCGTGTTATTTTTTCTAGGACGTCATTTGAATGAATTTCAGTTGTTTTCGATGAAGTTTTTAAATATAATAAATTATCGTGGAATTATGATAATTCTACAATTATTATCGAGTAATATATCATATTTTAGAGATGTTTAAACCAGGCAATTTATATTTCAATGCCGTCATTTGAATGAAGTTCATTTTTTTCGATGAAGGTTTAAGTTTTCAAATATAATAAATCAATGTAGTATTGTGAGAAGTTTGAAAATATTACCGAGGAATGCATTGCATTTTAGACATGTTTAAATAAAATTGCATTGCTGTTGGAAAGTGTTTCATAATCAATGCTTTAATCATGATTGATCTTTCTTGTTTTTTTATTAAATGATAAATTCAGATGTAATAAGAAATTGATCTGTTATTTTCGAAATTAAATATTTTCTGGGGAAGGTGGTCAATCTCTGGAAGGATGGCTACTCACCTCATTCTAGACAATTAGACTCCTATGGCATAGATGGCTACAATTAAATATTTTTCTGTGGGCGGGTGATAATTAAACATTTTTTAGGGATATTCATCTCACGTCGACTCTATCATCCCCTCTGACATCCATGGCTTCAGGACACAACCTCTTGACCCAATGGATAATAAACACCAATAACAAGTAAATCTCCACACCCAACTTCAGTTTTTAACACTTTACAACATAGTTGAAAAGTGTTTATGACTTTGTTCATTCTGTCTGTCTGTCTGTCTGTCAGTTAGCACGATAACTGCCGTAAAAATGACTTTATCAAAATGAAATTTTAGTATGTTTTCCAGACGGTCTGTGGGACCTATGCGAATATAAATAAATAATATCACCCAATTAGTTTTTTATTGAACCCGGGTTGAAAAAATGAAATACATTGAACCCTATGGGACCTAATTTTAAAAACATTTTTTAAGCAAATTTAAAATTCACAAATTGCTTCGAAATGCTTAGGAAATATTCACATTGTCCCATAAAATATATAAAAAAAAATTCAGTAAAATATGTTAAGTAGTTTTTTAATTAAAAATTATTTAATATAGGGAGAAATACAAATTTAATTAAATTCTGACTTTTGGGATATCCTCCAGAAAGAAAAGAGAGATATATTATATAATAAATATCTTTCCAAAAGTTTAATTATTGTGTGTATGAGAGAGGCTTCACATTTTAAAATAAATTTGGTAGATAACAATTTTTCAAATGTTTTTTGAATTTTATATAACTCTTCATGATATATTTATTTGATGGCATTTTTAATGTACTTTCTTACGTCCTAGAGAGTTAAAATTTGGTACACAGCTTAAATTTGTAGAACATTTTATTCTACAAAAATTTGGTGGATCTTTAAATATAGATCCTGCATTTTTTTCGAAATGGCCAGCAAATAATCCCCATTCTATATATCATCAACTATATATCATTGTTGTAATGTTGTTAAAAATTCTGATGTGGGCAGCACATGTCTTTCCCTGCAGACTCATATTCACGTTCTTTTTATTTCTTCAATAATAATTTCCGTTTATGTGCACAAAATAACAGCCATAAGTATTTTAAATGACATTGAATTTGCACGTTAAACTTAAATTTGGTTCTCATTTGATAGCTGGACTTATTGTCAAAGGTGGTGTAGCGAAAACGCGAAAAAACTAAAATATCTCAAGAACAGCTAGTCCTAGAGTAATGGGGTTAGTCTTATTCTGTTTATTGTCAAAAATCACGTATAAAATAGGAATTTAATTGATATAATTGAGCACACGTAGTCTTTTATTTTTAACACTTTACAACAAAGTTGAAAAGTGTTTATGACTTTGTTCATTCTGTCTGTCTGTCTGTCTGTCTGTCTGTCTGTCCGTTAGCGCGATAACTGCCGTAAAAATGAGTTTATCAAAATGAAATTTTAGTATGTTGTTCAGACGGTCTGTAGGACCTATGGGAATATAAATAAATAATATCACCCAATTAGTTTTTTATTGAACCCGGGTTGAAAAAATGAAATACATTGAACCCTATGGGACCTAATTTTTCAAACATTTTTTAAGTAAATTTAAAATTCACGAATTGCTTCGAAATTTTTAGGAAATATTCACATTATCCCATAGAATATATAAAAAAAAATTCAGTAAAATATGTTAAGTAGTTTTTTAATTAAAAAAATTATTTTATATAGGGAAAAAAACAAATTCAATTAAATTCTGACTTTGGGATATCTTCCAGAAAGAAAAGAGAGAGATATTATATAATAAATATCTCTCCATTTGTTTAAACGTTTTGCATATGGAAGTGGCTTCATATTTTAAAATAAATTTGGTAGATAACAATTTTTCATTTTTTTTAAATTTTATATAACTCTTCATGATAAATTTAATTGATGGCATTTTAAATGCACTTTCCTACGTCCTAGAGAGTTAAAATTTGGTACACAGCTTAAATTTGTTGAACATTTTATTCGACAAAAATTTGATGGATCTTTAAATATAGATCATACATTTTTTTCGAAATGGCCTGAAAATAATCCCCGTTCACTTCTATAAATCATTGGTGTAATATTGTTAAAAATTCTGATGTGGACAGCACATGTCTTTCTCTGCAGACTCATATTCGTTCTCTTTATTTATTCAATGATAATTTGAGTTTATCTGCACAACATAAGTATTTTAAATGACATTGAATTTACACGTTAAACTTAAATTTGGTTCTCATTTGATAGCTGGACTTATTGTCAAAGGTGGCGTAGCGAAAACGCGAAAAAACTAGAATATCTCAAGAACGGCTAGTCCTAGAGTAATGGGGTTAGTCTTATTCTTTTTGTTGTCAAAAATCACATATAAAATAGGAATTTAATTGATATAATTGAGCACACGTAGTCTTTTATTTTTATATATAACGATTTTTGCTGGCCATTTCGCAAAAATAGCCCGTTCCTTTTTCCCGAATCGTAGTAGAATAACCTACAAATGATTTATATACAAAATTTTGTTAAATTTGGTATATAAATCACTTGTAGGTTATTGAAATATTATACTCCAAATTTTGTTAAATTTGGTTCATTAGTTTTTAGCTAGAGTGGATAAAGGCAATTTCTGCGGCCATTTCGCAAAGAAGGCAGATTCTTTTATTACGAATCGTACTATAATCTAATGAACATCAGGATTTCCCACAAAAAACATACCTACCAAATTGTATGAAATTCGGTCCATTAGTTTTTCAATTAGAGTGGATGTAATATCCACACAGACACACAGAAACATACACAGATACACCCTTACACACACAGACGTCTTCCTAAAAGTAGTTTTTTCGTGTTCTAGAAGTCCCAAAACGTGTAGATCCTTTGAAAATTCGAGTTCCGATCTTCGGCACGATTCCAATACTTTGAGTACATACACATACACATATATATTATCTGTGTATTATCTGTGTATCTAAATTCCGTGCCTATGCAATTACAATAGTTGTGATTTTAAATGATCCCTAAACTTTTATTATTTCTTCAAGGAAGCCTAATTTTAACATATGCAGAATGCAAATATCTCAAGCGATTGTAAGATGAATTACATAAGAATTGCTGAATTTTTTTCACACAAAATTATTTAGCTCTGGAGTCTGGAATACAAGTTATATGAATGAAATATTCATTGATTTTGCATAAAGAATCAGATGATTTATATTTCGATACAGTTTTAAATATTTAAGTATACTGTAGTACTGTGATAATGTAAAAGATATTACCACTGAATGAATCACATTTTAATTTTTAAATGAAATTACATTTCAGTTGGAAAGTGTTTCATAATCAATGCTTATGTATGATTGATCTTTCTTGTTATATTTAACGATTTTTGCGGGCCATTTCGCAAAAACAGACCGTTCCTTTTTCCCGAATCGTACTAGAATAACCTACAAGTGATTTATATAACAAATTTTGTTAAATTTGGTATATAAATCACTTGTAGGTTATTGAAATATTATACACCAAATTTTGTTAAATTTGTTCCATTAGTTTTTTGCTAAAGTGGATAAAGAAAATTTCTGTCGGCCATTTCGCAAAGAAGGCAGATTATTTTATTACGAATCGTTCTATAATCTAATAAACATCAGGTATTCCCACAAAAAACTTACCTACCAATTTTTATGAAATTCGGTACATTAGTTTTTCAGTTAGAGTGGATGCAATATCCTAACAGACACACAGAAACACACACAGATACACCGTTACACACACAGACGTCATCCTCAAAATAGTTTTTTCGTGTTCTAGAAGTCCCAAAACGTGTAGATCCTTCGAAAATTCGAGTTCCGATCTTCGACACGATTTCAATACTTTGAATACATACACACATATATTATCTGTGTATCTGTGTATTATCTGTGTATCTAAATTCCGTGCCTACGCAATTACAATAGTTGTGATTTTAAATGATCCCTAAACTTTTATTATTTCTTCAACGAAGCCTAATTTTAACTTATGCAGAATGCAAATATCTCAAGCGATTGTAAGGTGAGTTACATAAGAATTGATGAATTTTTTTCACACAAAATTATTTAGCTCTGGAGTCTGGAATACAATTTATATGAATGAAATATTCATTGATTTTGCATAGAGAATCAGATGATTTATACTTCGATACAGTTTTAAATATTTAAGTATAATAAATTACTGTAGTACTGTGATAATGTAAAAGATATCCCCACTGAATGTATCACATTTTAGAGATTTTTAAATGAAATTGCATTTCAGTTGGAAAGTGTTTCATAATCAATGCTTATGCATGATTGATATTTCTTGTTTCTCATTGATAATGTTTTAAACGAATATCCCTTATTACCACAATCATTTTAAATTGAACATTTGAATTGATAGTGTATATAACTTGGTGACATTTTAGCCAGTTGATAACAGCATAGACCAAGATTTTCTGAGGCTCCAAGTGAAGTTTTATAGAAAAAAAGAACCCCTCCGCATAAACAACAAATAAAAAAAAATCCAGTAAAACATCACTTATCCGAAAATTGACAATCCGATAATTTACTTATCTTGCTTTCGCAAGTTTAAATTCTGATGCATCACGCCAGGTTATAACATAGAAACATGGAAAATAGATGACGTAAAGGCAATAAGATCTAAAATCAAACTGTGACAAACTTATACCACAAAAATTTAAAATTCCAGTCAAGATCTTAGAAATACACCCACTATATAGAGATCAAAATTTTTGCTCCTATATAAGAATAAAAAGCTAATGACTCTCCAGATGATTTAGTTTCGAAATGGTAGATTTTTAACGGTGGGTGGGGGGTGGGGGGTGGGAACCAATTGAAAGTTGAAGGTTCAAGCAATAAACATTCAATTATAGTCAGTATACACTATAAATATTTTGCAACCATTGCTCATTTTTTTCAGATACTTTGTTGATAATTTCGGCAAACTGATTAAAAAAAAGTCACAAATACAGGCGTTCAGGAAAATTCCAGCTTCATTTCTGAAACATTCAGCTAATTATTGTCTACAAAAGCGTTTTCTTTGTATCTTTTATATATATATATATATATATATATATATATATATATATATATATATATATATATATATATATATTATCCAAAAACTATCAGGAACCTTACTCCCCATTACGGACAGTTGATTCCCCTGAAACTTTCAGTAACATGCTTGCAAATATTTTACAGTGTACTAAAAAAAATGGGGATCCAACGAGCTAGTAATATTTTAAGGATCCTTTGTTTATGCTACATAAAGAATTCAGCAATTTAATCAATAGATTTACAAACTGTTTTGAAAAAAAAACAAGAAAGATCAATCATGCTTAAAGCATTGATTATGAAACACTTTCCAAATTCAATGCAGTTTTATTTAAACATGTCTAAAATGCAATACATTCCTCCGTAATATTTTAAAACTTATCACAATACTACATTAATTTATTATATTTGAAAACTTAAACCTTCATCGAAAAAAATGAACTTCATTCAAATGACGGCATTGAAATATAAATTGCCTGGTTTAAACATCTCTAGAATGTGATACATTCCTCGGTAATAATTTTAGAATTATCATAATACTACGATAATTTATTATATTTGAAAACTTCATCGAAAACAACTGAAATTCATTCAAATGACGTCATAGAAAAAATAACACGCCTGGCTCTCTCTATAAAAGCAGCATTTCATTCATAAATAATTTCCCATTCATGTCATTCATCATAATACTTATATATCTTATTTTATTTAAAAATTAAGACCATGGAGCTGCACGTAATTAAACTCTATGCGTAAAACTTCATCGAAAAAAATCGTCCTCCTCTTTGTAAAATCAATGAATATTTCATTCATATCAGCTATGCAGACTCCATGAACTAAATGGTTTTGTGTTAAAGAAATAAAACAACTCTAATACAACTCATTCTACATATTTTGCTGTTTACATTTTACATAGGTGAAAAATAGGCTTCGTTGTAGAAATAATCAAATTTGGATGAGCATTTAAACTCAAATATCTCGTATTGTAATCGCGTGTTTCAGTATGTAGATGCATAGAATTTAAGCAGAAATAAAGTGTTTTAGGACGGATACAACACTCAATATGAATTAAAAAGAACTTTAAAAATCACGATTTTGAGACAAGATGGATGCCATATATCATTTTGAAGTGAGTCACGTGATCTTTTTATACCATGGTCACCGGATCGTTTCATATAAGAGGTGTTATTATTATTTTAATTTTTATTTAAAAAAACTACTGAATATATTTCGCTGATTTTTTTTTTATATATTTTATGGAACAATTTGAATATTACCTAAAATTTTCGAAGCAATTTGTGAATTTTAAATCCGCTTAAAAAATGTTTGAAGAATTAGGTCCCATAGGGCTCAATGTATTTCATTTTTTCAACCCGGGTTCAATCCAAAACTAATTGGGTGATATTATTCATTTATATTCCCATAGGTCCTACAGACCGTCTGAACAACATACTAAAATTTCATTTTGATTAAGTCATTTTTACGGCAATTATCGGGCTAACGGACAGACAGACAGACAGACAGAATGAACAAAGTCATAAACACTTTTCAACTTTGTTGTAAAGTGTTAAAAAAAAAGATCCTAAACCCAAGATTACCTTAGTCCAAGGATAGACCGACTCTGATTATAGCTGTGGTTTTTCTAACTGATCTTCTAATATTTAATACTACCTATAGTTATAGCTTTGGCAGGGATACAAGAAATACTTAATTGGGATACAAATGCTTTGCTTTTAGGCCGAGGCCCATAAAGCTCAATGGAGCCCCTAAAATCACAAATTATTAAAAACCGAAGAGACTAAAATTAATATAAAAAGCTATAGAGCTTGCGTTAACATTGCGATATTGAAAGCACGCCGTGAAATTTATTAATCCCAATATGCTGAACTACAATTTGATAAAATGGTCTTAGCGAAACATAGCAGCAATACATGCAAAGATAGGTGAAATCCGATACATGAATGACTAACGGTAAAATACAGAATTACATAACATACAAGAAAACGTTGGATTTGTAAGGATGCGTCAATGAATCTAAAGAAAACATTTAAGAAAGGTGTAAAAAATTAAAAATTTTGAGGTCATCTGCAAGCATAAAGCCATAAGCGGAGCAAAGATTAAATTCGGGACTCTCTAACGATATTGACTAGTCAATATAAGACACCGCTCATGCGAGTTATTCTGAAGTTGAAAAAAAAATCTATCTTTTCCATGGCGTTCTCATTTCTATGGTTTGGCCGATCTTGAACTCGTCGCCTCAATATCCGTCGTCTTTGGTGAAAACAGGACATTATATCATATCTTCTTAGTGTGCTAGAAACAATAACCACTTTAACAACAACCACTTCAATTGTAAAATGAATTCCTATACTTATATTTAAAAATACACTGCATATATTAACGCAAATTTTATGGATATTACTTCTCCCATGTTCCCTCTAGTTCCGCCTATCACAATGTCAAGTATTGACACACTAAACCAAAATTGTCACCAACTTCTGTGTTTGGTGTTCCTCAAAACTTGCTGAAATTATTCAAGTCGTTATCGTTAAAGTGCACTATTTACAGACGGTGCAAATACTTAAATCAACTTGAAAGGGCTATACTTACAAAATCTACTTCGTATCTCTCCATTGTCTCCGCTGTATATTTTGTGATCCTGTAAAGGGAAAAGACCATTTCCTTAATACGCAAAATAGAAAATTATTTAATCAAGAAAACGTTTATTATAATGCGGATAGTTCAAAATATCTTCTATATTTACAGCGGAGCTCATTTGCAGCGAACTCGGAGGTAGTGAAGCATCGATTACTGCAATTTTTTTCTGCAACCTTCAACCTGCAATACTTTTATAGTGTAAAACGTATCGCTTTTAGCTGACGATTAGAAGCCTGGACATCGGAAATTGCGAAGATTTTAGCGTAGGATAGGTAAAGAATTTTGTTCTTCACATCTTGGAACGAAAGCAAGATCTTGGGATAAAATAAACTTTTAGATATAGGAAATTGGATAAACAATCGCGGTTTTAAAAAATGCAAAGGTCTGCCCAGTCATTTATCTGAATAATAAAAAAGGTTGGATGATATCAATGGTCTTTGGAGAATGGCTAAAAGAGTTTTATGAAGAAAGATGAAAAAGTGTAGACGGCTGTGCGGCTCATACGACGAACACAAAATTGAACAACATACATTGTATCGTTTTCTACCCAATGTAACGTCGACAACGTCATTATTGTTACAGTTACTGATAATATTTTGATGAATTCGAATCTCAAAAAGCCGAAATAGATTTTAAAAAAAGAAAGGATAACATCAAAAATTGCTGAAGGGATCTTCCAAAATGTGCGTGATTATTTCGTAGCGCGCAGCATTAACTGCAGTGACAATTTAGATGCAACAGAAAAAGTGCTGTGGAAATGCATTTTACATTCAAATGTTCAAAAGAAAGTTACAGCTGTTTTTTTCAGCATAAATAAAGAAGCAATGCATTTTAATCTCACTATCAGTGGCGGCTCGTGAGCGACATGTAGAGGGGGCGCTCATCTATGTATTTAAGCCTATATATGTGTTAGTAATATATATATATATATATATATATATATATATATATATATATATATATATATATATATAAATTCCCAAATAGGACAAGTAGCAATGTACTCGTAAAATTTCTAGATAAGTGGCGGAAGTAACGGCCGGAGGGAGTTGCGACCCCCAACACTCCGGTTAAAGCTTTTTTCCGCCATGGCAAACGCTCCCGGTAGCCGATACTCCCTACACTATTTTCTTCATGACTCTTATAAAACCGTAAAAAATTACATACATACATATACACTTTCAATAACTTGTAAAAATCCAAATGTTTACTATAATACGCTAAAACAAACCAAAAAGGACACACTATAAAAATATAACAATTAATTTAAAATACTAATGTATGAAATCACTTCACACGTGGTTATTTAATATCCCAATATCAATATATTCAAAAAATAATGTTTGAAATCCAAGTCAGAGAGGTTATATTTAAAAATTCGGATACAAGACCAATTGGCAACACTATCGCCATATAAATACAATTGTATGAATTTACTTCACTCGTGGTTATTTAATACTTTAAAAATCCTAACTTTGAGTAAAATCTACATAATAAAAATAAATATTAAATCGCGAATCATCAAGCAAATGGAAAAAAAATGCAAATTTAGAGTCATCAAGCTAAAGATAATCAACAAATATCAAAGTTATGGAATCGATAATAGAAATACAAATAAATCCCAAGCATTAATGCTATACACGTAGACAAGGAGAAGGCCTAAATAATTGAATTGTTCATTTTGAAAAAACTCTTCGTCGGGTTCAAGTATTTATCAAAATGAACATAAAATATGTATGTTTCTGAAGATATATATATATATATATATAGTATATTGTATATACATATGTGTTTTGTGTATAGCGACGGGTGTATTATTAAGATAAGTAAAATAACATAACTCCCACCTGCTCACTCGTTCATAACATTCCTGGACACATATGAACGCACCCTCCTGGTGAAAACATTACATAGTAGTCCTAATTTACATTAAAGGGAAATTGTGGGGGCTAGTTAAACTAAAAGTTACGTCCAGGAAGCTGTGTAAAATAATATGCATATTGTGGTGATACGTACAGATGGTTCAGAGACTATAACTGCTAGTAAAATCAAAATCGGTGAATTGGGAAGCGAGATAAAAAATTGGAGGGGGGGGGGCTTACTGAAGTTGATGTTACGCTCAGGGATTTGTCACATTAAAGATACATATCCAGGTGACATGTAAAAATGGTGCAGAGACTATAGTCACTAGCAGAACCAAAATCGCTCAATTAGGAAACGAGATGTAAAATTATGGGGGCAAGTTAAGCTAAAAATTACGCCCAAGGGGTTGACACGAAATATGTATATTCAGATGACAAGTATAGATGGTGCAGAGATTACAGCCATCATCAGAATCAAAATTGCAGAATTAGAAGCCGAGATAAGAAATATGGGGTGCTACCACAATTAAAATATAAGCCTATGGGGTATGTGAGCGATATAATCGCCAACAGGGGGGGCCAAAATTTCCAGAAAAATAACGTCAGATAAAAGGATCATGTTGGAAATTTAATTTTAAAGCTTTTTAATAAATATTTAGGTATCCTTTAATTTCTAGGTATTTTTTAATGATGATAGCTGAAAAGTAAGACAGCGGGATAGGTCAAGTGGCCCCTCAAACTGAGTGTTCCATTTTACTCAGGATGGACAAAATCCCCTAAAATATCATAAATAACCCCCACTTATCCAACTCACTTATTAAAAGAAAAAAAAACATCTATCAAAGATATTTTAGATTTCAATTTTCTAAATCTAATACGATTTTGCCATGAACTAAAACTGAAAGAACTAGGTTAATAGATTTAATAAAAGAAATCAAAATTACAAAAAAGAGTAATTTGTTTTCAAATGTTTATTTAAACTTCCAAATTTATTCTTAAAAAAAGACGAGAGAGAGAACATACACATTCTTAAATATAGAAAACTGAAGCCAAATTAGCGATCTGAGTCAATTTGAGAGATCCCTCCTCATGTTTTACATACTACTCTTCTATTTCTCTTTGGCGAAAAACACTTTCAAAACGCGATACACAATACACATCAAGTCTAAAACTGCAATGTTTGCTTTTATATCACGCCAAATATCTGATGTTGTTCCCATACCATTCGTTCGCTCAGGACAAGCCGGTAAAAGGGACGTGTCTTTAACAAATGTCCTTGTATTCCCTGTATTTTTTCCTTGAAAATTCTATGTACGACAGCTTTCTTACTTCAGCTTAGAGTCTCTCTTTCTCCGAGGAAAGCTATAGTGCTGCCATCTAGTGACAGTTTTCAATACATATTTTCAATAATTCTCGATTAAATTGAACCAAAAATTCAGATTTTTTCAATAGAAATTTTAATAAATCTGTGTAACTAAAAAAATAACTTGGGGTGTTTAGTCATTGGTGCCGCGCGTCCCCGAGACTTCCCTCAATAACCGCGTCTACCCAATATGATGATTATTTGTTTCACAATATCACAATATGGTGAGAGGCGAGTCGTTCTTATTGTTAATCTCCAACCTGAACTTTTTATCGGTTATTGTGTGTCCCTGAGACTTCGCTATATAAGGGCTCCAATGTGTAAATAATCCTAATGCTGAGAAAATCGGAAAAATACTAAATCTTTTCCAGATCTTTTATTTTCCGATTTTCTTTTATATAATATATATATTAGAATATATATATATATATAATATATATATATATATATATATATATATAATATATTAATATATATATATGTATATATAATACATTAATATATATATATATATAATATATATATATATATATATATATATATATATATATATATATATATAATATATATATATATATATATATATATATATATATATATATATATATATATATATATATATATATATATATATAATATATATATATATATATATATATATATATATATATATATATATATATATATATATATATATATATATATATATATAATATATATGTATATATATATAATTCTTCTTTTTATTCATAATAACCTAAATGCCCTTTGTACAAATGGAATTCTAATGAGCTTAAAACGACGCTGGAATTTAATAGCAAATAGTACTACCTTAAACCTAAAGAGTGCTGAAGTAGGGGATTTTCTCCTCTCTGCCATCATAGAGGATTTTTGATTGGCTGGAACTGAAATCATCGCCAACTGCTTTAATCAAGGCGGGGTGACATTGAACCAGTTCAATCGGGCTGGATTAGCTAGGGGCCAATTCCCCTGTGCTTATTTAAATTTTAAGGTGGGTAGTAAAAGTGTAATGTCACTGAGTCTATTTGATAGTATAGGCCTGCTTCTGCTTCAGATTCAATTTTGTGTGAGTAATGCAAATTTCAATAACTGACATCGCCATAACTAAAGATCGAAAAGATTCCAAGATCAGGGTGATCAACATTGCAACTGCTGGTTTAGGGTTCTTGTACTTAATGAACGTTACTTCAACACAACGTGAAAATTAAAGGTATCGGTACACAGTTACTCATCTGGTATCGCGAAATTCAATCTCCTCCGTGTCTGCAGTAATTAACTAGGATTCAGTACACTTACTTGCAGTCGTCCTTGCAGGATTCAAAACACTTAACCATTGTTTCTATCTCTTCCGATGGACAGGTTTGATTATAATCACCTAAAATAATCAGGAATAATATTGGAAACAAGATAAATACATATTAGGCTCATAGAACAGGTATTCTCACAAGAAAAAATATATATTTATTGGATAGACATTCAACCTGACAAAAACATGGTTGAAAGATATTTTATAAAATTTCGTTATGTATATTAATAAATACATTCTCGAGGGAATATATTTATTTAAACAGTCCTGTATAAAAGTGGTGTCATAACACATCCCCACTTATTTTATCGACTGCTTAAAAAAATATATACAATACAGGCATAGAAATCAATGAGCACATAAATAAATTTTATCCTGGATAAAAGAATTTTATTTACACATATTTTTTTACATACATTAGCTTTACACTAATGTGATAATCAAAATGCATTAATAATAATCTATACACTAATGATAATAATAAATCAAATTTGGAATACAAGCCTTGCTCTTAATTCGCCAAAATTAATCATGCATGTAATAACTATTCACACACATGTGTATTCTGAATAAGCTTTTAATTTTCATACTTGATTGACCAATTAAATATTTATAAAGCAATAGCTACTCTCTATGGACGGCAGCTCTTCATACAGAGATTGTAACTGGTTACTCCAAGTTTACTTTAGTATTATAGCAGATAGTTAGAGTAATTCAGGAAGTCAGACTTCACAGTATATCACAGTAGACATATATATTTACTTTCCCTGCAATGCATGGTAATGTATAGGGAAAGTATTGGAATCATGTCCAAAATCGCAACTCGAGTTTTCGACGGATCTACACGTTTCAAGACCTCTAGAATACGAAAAAAGCATTTTTAGCGTGACGTCTGTGTGTGTGTCTGTGCAGATTTTGTATCCACTTTAACTAAAAAACTAATGGACCGAATTTCACAAAATTTGGTAGATAAGTCATGTGTGAGAGAGTCTGGTGCTGATTAGTTTTGGGTACGATTTGGGATAAAAGAACTCGCCTTTTTTTGCGAAATGGCCCGCAAAAGCTTATATCCACTCTAACTGAAAAGCTAATAGACTGAATTTCACAAAATTCGGTAGATGAGTCACTTGTAGGTTATCCTGGTGTTGATTAGATTTTGGTACGAATCGGAAAAAAATAACTTTTTTTGCAAAACGGCCCTCAAAAATCGTCAAAATCTGAACTAAAGAACTAGATATACTCAAATATATCCATTAAATGCTCGTTTAATACGTAATTTTTAACGACCGTTCTCGAAATATTTTAGTTTTTCGTATTTTCTCTACACCACCTTTGAAAATAAGTCCGGTTGCCGAATGAGAACGAAAATTGAATTAAAAGTGAAATAAATTTAATTAAAATAAAGGGAACGTGAATATAAGTCTGCAGGGAAAGTCATGTGCTGCCCACATCAGATTTTTACTTTCCCTGCAATACATGGTAATGTATAGGGAAAGTATTGGAATCATGCCGAAAATCGCAACTCGAGTTTTCAACGGATCTACACGTTTCGAGACCTCTAGAATACGAAAAAACTATTTTTATCGTAACGCCTGTGTGTGTGTCTGTGTGTCTGTCTGTGCAGATTTTGTATCCACTCTAACTAAAAAAGTAATTGACCGAATTTCATAAAATTTGGTAGGTAAGTCACTTGTGGGCGAATCTGGTGCTGATTAGTTTTGGGTACGATTCGGGATAAAAGAACCCGCCTTTTTTTGCGAAATGGCCCGCAAAAGTTTGTATCCACTCTAGCTTAAAAATTAATGGACCACCGAATTAAACAAAATTTAGTAGGTAAGTCACTTGTGGGACACGTTGGTGCTGATTAGATTTTGGTATGATTAGGAAAAAAAGAACCTGCCTTTTTTTGCAAAATGGCCAGCAAAAATCTAAAAACTCTACGTATGCTCAAATATATCCATAAAATGCATGTTTAATACGTAATTTTTGACGAAGAAAAGAATAAGACCAACCCCATTACACTAGGACTAGCCGTTCTCGGGATATTTTAGTTTTTTCGTATTTTCTCTACGCCACCTTTGAAAAGAAGTCCAGTTATCAAATGAGAACGAAAATTGAATTAAAAGTGAAGTAAATGTAATTAAAATAAAGAGAACGTGAGTATGAGTCTACAGGGAAAGTCATGTGCTGCACACATCAGATTTTTACTTCAGATCTCTTAGAAATCATTGAAGCACAGGACTATCTCTGAGAATTCAGTTGCTTTCCATCATTCCTAACGTTCTTCGCTCTTATGATGTTAGTCTTTCTTTCTTTCGACCCAGACTATTTGACCTACCCGAAGGTATAAAATATCTGTGTAAACAACCGGGACAGTGCCACCCAATTTAGACCAGAACCCAGTGGGGGCGACATACGCAGGAACCGTTCTTTCTTCCGCTGCCACCAACTTGTCGGAAGGACTTTCGTACCCACAGATGTAACGTGCTCGTACTGCGCGTGAACACGGGGACAATTTGCGCAGATCCGGGAATCAAACTCGAGTCCCCCGAATGTAGTCCCTGTGCTTTAACTACTAGGCTATCCCGCCACCATGGTGTTAGTCTGAAAAAAATCGAAGTTATTTTACTATTGTCGACGCTAAAAGATTGGGGCAGAGTATATACCGCTTGGACCCGAACTCGGGATTGGTGACTTGATCTCCTCGTCATTGCCCACCAAGGTCCTGAGATTTCAGAGGCTCATTCTAGTCCCTCTTCTGCTTCCAACGTCATTACTTGGATGATATGTTGGATCATCTTAGTCCCCCTAAGGAGGCTCATAAATGTGGAGCATACAACTGCCCAAGTGAATTGGATTGCAGTTCTGTTATATATTCCAGACACCTTGGTGCGTTCAATTTTAATCCCTTAATTTTGTCTTTCAGATATCATTGTTATTTTTATTGATACTCTTTTGTTCAAATGACTAAAAATGTATATTTCCATGTAACAAGCGAACAGATTTAAATAGGGTGCAAAAGTAAAAGTTACAGTAAAAAATTGTATTTTTAATATCATAAATATTTACATACTAATGTCACATATCCTTGCGTCACTGGGATATAGAATAATTGGCGCTGCACAATTGAAGCAATGCAAGGACAAATCCAATATGCACTTATGCTGACACATCTAAGACAGAAATAAACAAAGTAACATCACCATTGAAATTAGTAAATCACATTTAGCATCTTTTCTTATCCGTATTCATCTGCATAGTTATAGTTTAAAGCAAAATCATCTAATAAATATTTCAAGAAATCAAATATTACTCTCAGTCAAAAAAATTCATGCAGACGATTGCATTATTTTTTGGTTAAAGCATACTGAAGACAAGAGAAATTTTCATCAGATATTTGGCATTCAATTACGCAGAAAACTGTCAATTATCTCAGGAAAGCCTCAATACGTAACCCTTATAATGAGTCCTATTGGAAATATTTGGCTTAATTGGGCCCCACGGTCTTACAGCCCCCAAACAATAATCTTCAGTAGAACTCGCATATAGTGAAGTCGCCAGAGACAGTAAAAATTATTTAGAAAAAATTATAACCGATATTTGTGATAACTACAGTAATAGTTTAGGTGTAAGGTAAACTATAACAATGACTTTTCTGACTGTATTGTGAAACTAAAAATCAATAATTTGGTTGAAATGTATTGTTCTTTTATTTATACGTTGAAAAAAATCTGTTGCTTTCTTTCGAACATTTGAATTACATTTGAATTACACATAAACAATACATTTGTATGGCATTTTTGCTGCAGCATCTAAATTGTGACTGCAGTTAACATTGTGGGCCTCGAAACAATCACGCAACTTTTGGAAGCTCTCCACAGCAATTTTTGATGTCATTCATCCTCCCTCTTTTTTAAATCCATTTCGATTTCTTCGAATTCGGTTTCATCAAGCGCATTATCAGCAACTTGATGACATTATTGGTATATATGTTTGGTATATTGGCAAGGATGACATTATTGGTCTCTTGTGTTTCTGTTTCAGAGCAATCATTGCTTGCAGCATAGTCGTCAAAACTAAGATCGCTTGTTAAAACATTTTTTTTTCTATTATTCCACATTGAACTATCTTTACACACAGAATCGAAAATAAAGGATTATTGGATTTCTCTTAAAAACGAGCATGTGTTTGTTCAGCAGTTTTCCTCTGTTTGCGAATAAACATCACAACAGGCATCATTGTAAAATTTGAGGGCAATCTTCATGCGCTTAGGATATCTTTATGTGCTTAAGTCGTGCTTAGGCTGTCTTACATATCTCGGGATGTATTTAGGAATACACTAAAAACTTTGCAATATCCGATGCACAATTACCTAATTTTTCACTACAAACGATAAGCTTAATATTATAAAAGTATTGCAGGCCCAAAGTGACAGAAAAAGATTGGTAATAACCGATACTTTCCTACATTCAAGTTCGCTACAAGTAGGCTCTACTGCATTTTGAAGAGGTGGTTTTAATTTTGGTATTTTAATATTTTGAACTAATTTAAAAAGACGATTCTAATTTCGATATTTAATTACTGTTGCGACTTATCCTCCAGAATCGTGGGCGTACTTTCAGAATACAAGAGTGAGTCCAAATTCCTGGATAATTACACTTTTATTTAAAAACATTAATAACACTTTTATTTAAAAGCACTAACACTTTTATTTAAAAGCGTTAATAACAATTTTATTTAAAAGCACTAATAACACTTTTTTTAAAAGCACTAATAACACTTTTATTTAAAAACATTAATAACACTTTTATTTAAAAGCACTAACACTTTTATTTAAAAGCGTTAATAACAATTTTATTTAAAAGCACTAATAACACTTTTTTTAAAAGCACTAATAACACTTTTATTTAAAAGCACTAATAACACTTTCATTTAAAAGCAAAACTTTTACTGCTATAATTTTATTTAAAAGCACTAATAATACGTTTATTTAAAAGCGCTAATAACACTTTTATTTAAAAGCACTAATAACACTTTTATTTAAAAGCACTAATAACACTTTTATTTAAAAGCGGTAATAACACTTTTATTTAAAAGAACAGAAAACACTTTTATTTAAAGGCAGTAATAACACTTTTATTTAAAGCGATAATAACACTTTTATTTTAAAGCACGAATAACACTTTTATTTAAAAGCTAATAAGCGTAAACAGGAACAATATACATCGAATAGCTAAATAATTATCTTACAAGATTACTAAACAACTGTGAGGCACAATAAAACAGCAACTAAATGCTCATCTAATTCTCAAAATAATCGGTTCTATTCTCAAAACACTGACGTCTCTCACAATTCAATTAATATCATATCACGTCAACTACTGTCCAACTGAGCAATGACTCCTCTTATATAGGCCCCGTAGAAATTTCTAAAATGGGCTTGTATCTCCAAGACTATTCGATATTTCGAGAAAGTTCTGGTATATTCGAAAAGTCTCCAAGTTGGCGATAAATCACCAAATAGGGTACTCATGTCCCTAAAATCAAAATATAGCAACCCTACATAAACTTAATAGTAATGGCTGCCTATGAAGGTGATTTTCATCTCTACGAATTCTAATGTTCGTAACAATATTTTGAAAATGTTTGAAGACAAACCACCGACAAAGAAAAATATTATTTACGCAAAGCCATTTCAGTTCTATAGAACTGGAACTACTGACGATTTTTAATTGAAATATGGGAAATATGAGTAGAATTTTGAATATTCATTCTTGAAATCGATTGATTTGAAGTCACATCATCATCGGTTTTAAATGTAAAACTGTCAGTATTATTAATAGCGTTTAATAGACCGGCTACAAAGTTTAGGGGAAATTTCCAGTTTCCCCATTTGCCTTGGTCGTTGCCCGTTGGTACTATCAGGTTAGAGTTTGCAGCGCAAGCATAGATACAATTAGTAGTAAGGAAGACAAGAGCAAAGTAAATTAGCACAAATAACGCAATAATTCAGCATACTGTTTCGAGGATACGCTGGTTCCCCTTTGTCAGTGCAAGAGAACCAACAAACCAGAATTCCAAAAGAGAAATGGGCACAGATGAAAGAAGCAGAGGGGATTATACTATATCCAACATCTGGATTAAGAGAGAGCCACTCAGAAAGCAGCAAGATGAGCAGATCTGTCAATCAGAAAACGAGAAGTAACAACACAAGTTTGACGTGTATCAAAACACAATACGGATATTCCGACAAAACAAATCAAGTCTGAACAAAGGATAAATGAAACCCACCTATCAAGGCGAACAAGTGATTAAAAAGACACAAAGAAGTAAAAAAAGAAAGATGAATTTATTTCTTTTTTTGTTACAGATTACTCCACCAAATAGCAGACAAAAATGGAGCACTGGACAAGTCATTAACTAAATTACTAGGATTTTTCTGGATGTCGAAGGCTTCAATGAAATCAAGATCATAGATTGACATGTATTTCTGTATGATCCTTGCAGTAGAAAACTCAAAACGGTGCTCAAATTGATAGCAATGCTGAGCAATTGAAGATTTATTAATTTCTTAGTATACTTTTTTTTTTGACATAGTTCTCATGTTCCTTAATATAAAATTTTAAAGCATGCTTAGTTTGACCAATATAAGGAAGACCACACTGGCAAGAAATACTGTAAATGCGCCAACTATTAAAAATTTCTAAAGGATCTTTAAGATTAGAAAATCTGAATTTATTAGAAGGTTTAAACACAATATTGAATTTAAATTTTTTAAAGGATTTTAGCAATCTGCTGACTGAACTTTGAAAAAAAATGGTAAAATGGTAGAGTTAATGAAATTTTTTTCAGGAGTTAGTTCGGGGGAAGATTTGGAAAATTTTTGAATAACACGATCAACAATGCTGGGAGAAAAACCACGATAGACAGCAACAGCTTTTAAATAATTGATCTCAGAATTGAGCAAATCCATAGTAGAACAAACGTCCAAAGCACGATGGACAAACGTATTGAAAGCAGCAATTATCTGGTTAGGGGAATGGCAGGAATTTTTATGTAGAGGTAGAGAGACCGAAAAAGGTTTACGAAAGACAGTAGTGAGAAATTCATTATCATTGTGGATGACTAAGACAGCCAGAAATGCAAGACGATTGTTCTTTTCCATTTCATAGATAAACTGAATGAAACGATCAATGTATCCAAAATACTATCGATATCATTAAAAGTGTGATCCAGAAGAGCAAAACTGTCATCAACGTAACGAGTATAATAAACGAACTGGATAATTTCAAATTGCTTAACTTCAAAATAATGCGTATAGATGCCACTGAGAATAGGACTGAGTGGAACCATAGCCAAGCCATCAGACATATTGTAGAATTTATTATGAAAGACAAAATTCCATATCGCAAAATTATTTTGTCTTTCATAATAAATTCTACAGTATGTCTGATGGCTTGGCTATGGGTAATCCAATCTCACTCCTACTCTCAGTTACATCTATATGCATTATTTTAAAGTTAAGGTTTTTGAAATTATCCAGTTTGTTTATTATACTGGTTACGTTAATGACAGCTTTGCTCTTCTGGATCACATTTTTAATGATATCGATAGTATTTTTGATACATGGATCCTTGCATTAAGGGGACTCATACCTCACTAGCCCTTATGAGCTGCTTCCATGTTAACCAATGGGAAAATTTGTTTAGAAGATTCCTCCGTGAATTTTGCCCGTAAATGTTAACTGTCTTCGCGATATTAAAGGATAAACACATATATTTAATCTAGGTACGATTTTTTTAAATATTTGAATTTAAAGTGTTTCAAAAATGAATTTAAAAGTTAACATCCCAACGGAAGTTTCCATTAAGGGCTTCTGTAACAAATTAAAAAAAATTTTTGAATATTTTGCATACCTAAATAAAATAGTAATACATTTCTCTATTGATATCAGCAAATATTATAATTTTATCATTATAAGATCGATTTATAATAATCTATAAACTATTTTAAATACAAATGTGTGAAACAGGATGAAATTAAGTTTACGGCAACCCTGTAAGTCGCGTGCTTGTGGGTCGTACAATCTCTGTCGGTCAGCAATAGATCTTTAAATGCAGTCAACAACTAGGGGGAGAAAGTAATTGTTTGATAGCTATTTATCAAGAAAGGCACAGCCCTCTATAGTTCCCCACTTCGGGGAGCAACAGCTCTTTGCTTTTGCGGTTCCAGAGGGGCTGTGACAATACAGTTATTCCTAGAATTGGTAAAAGATTCCAAACTAGTTTTGGACAGGATTCTAGCTTATTTCCGTTCATGCGTATGAAATGGACCTCCAAAAACCTTCCTCCAAACTAACTTCTGAAAAATATTTCATTAACACTACCATTTTACCATTTTTTTTCAAAGTTTAGTCAGCAGATTGCTAAAATCCTTAAAAAATTCAAATTCAATATTTTGTTTAAATCTTCTAATAAATTCAGATTTTCTAATCTTAAAGATCCTTTAGAAATTTCTAATAGTTGGGGCATTTACAGTATTTCTTGCCAGAATGGTCTTCCTTTTATTGGTCAAACTAAGCATGTATTGCGAGGTGAACCACCTCACGTTCGATTTGAACGCTAAAATACTTAAAATGTTCATGGAACATGAAGTTAACGGCCTATAATTGATCTTAAGTGGTTTAAAACTGAAAATTAAGTAATTAATAGGATTTGAAATGAGGACACGGATTAGATTTAAAATAACAAAAATAAGAAGTTTATTTACAAAATTAACATTTAAAAATAAAAAGAAACATGAAAAAGCTTTGCTCATAACACATGATCATGGAAGTCACTCCCTTAAAATATTAATACATAGCAAAATATGAAAACACCACAAAACCTCTTAAAATAAATTCTACTCGAAAAAAATCCCAAATACATCATAAATCTTTAACATGTCGTAACATTACTTTCCTTAAGAAGCAATAATTAAAAGAGAGGGGAGAGAGAGAGAGAGCGGTTTCAACATCAGAGTGATGCATGAAATTCCATAGGCCTACCTTCGGCTCTGGGTCCAGCAAGGGCTCGGCTGCGATGACATCTTGGAGTTCGGAAGGAGCATCCTTTTGCTCCGTCAACTATTGAAACACCTCACTCCACAAAATCTACAAAGGCACTCTGGATTTCTTTTTTCTGCAAAAATACTCTCTCCCAAAACTTGTAATTTGAAGTCTTCTCCCTCTCAAATATTATTTGCTGACAGGACTTAAGCCCCCTTAATATTACTGGTGGACACTTGGCTTCCACTCTCAGTGACCAGTCCATGACAGCAGGGCTTGCCCACTAGCCCCTGAATTATCGCTTGCAGATGGCCAGGAGTCCCACGCTCCAGCGCGAACCTCTGGGCTTAATTGCGCCCCCAGCGACCGCTTTCCCCCCGTTCTGTCTTCCTCTTGTGTAAGACCACCCAGGCAGCTCCACTGACCCTCTCCTTTGCAGGTGGCCAGAGGAGGACCCTATACAAATTTGTAACAAGGCTAGGGACCGTCCTTTGCAGGTCGCCTTCTTCTCCAAAATTTCACAATGTCACATATTTTGGAAATCACCATGTGCCATTTACTCCTTTTCCCCAATACTTTTTTTTTTGTTTTTGCAAAGCCAAGGGTAAAAAAAACAAATTGTAACAATAAAATACAACTTATACCATAAAAAATCAAGTATCAAAAAATACATATTATCCATACAAAAAAACCAAAGTAAAAATAATAATAATAATAATAATTCCAAAAATAGGCTGCAATATCATGTAACTATTCGTTTTGTAGAAAAACCACAAGTTTTTTGTTCCAAGTCCATTCCGTTAAAATCAAACTAAGTTTTTCTTGTAATATTTCGTAGTCCACGTGCACACTGTGGTTGATAAAGTTTATATTTTAGACCATGACCCGCTGCTGTGACACAAAAGGAAAGTTCGCTGTACTTCACCATATTATACCGTGTAATTGTTCCCAAGTATGGCCAAAAGCCACTGGATCGATGAGTTCAAGGCTGGAGTGTCTGGTCACACCACTGTGTCGATGAGTTCAAGGCTGGAGTGTCTGGTCACACCACTGTGTCGGTGAGTTCAAAGCTGGAGTGTCTGGTCACACCACTGTGTCGGTGAGTTCAAAGCTGGAGTGTCTGGTCACACCACTGTGTCGATGAGTTCAAGGCTGGAGTGTCTGGTCACGCCACTGCTCCTCGTTGTCCGTGTCTTTCCAGACGTACTGCTGGCGATAGGTTTATACACAGGCCAAAGAACATACATACAGACACTCAAAAATTGAAATATCTCTCTCTCAGAAAAAAAAATTACATTACCATTAACTGATTACAAAAATTCCTATCATGAAAAATTTATTTACACCTCGTCATAACTTTATTAAAAACATTGCTTACTTCCTTAACTGTCCCCGAAATACTTTTTTTTATATCTATATACATTCTCTACAAAATCATCCTAAGCTTTATTTTCATTCAACCCAAACGTAAAAATTTCCTTTCCTTTAGTTTTTATACTTATATCCATTTTCTACCAATTCATCTTAATCTATAAATTTTTTTTTTCAACCCAAACGTAAAAGTTTCCTATCCTTAAAATTTAATCTTTTCTCCGAAATGCCATGCCATGTATTACCAATTATTCGTTTTCTATACCTTATTACCAATTCTGCCTTTCAAAACTCCCAATTCTGCGTATACCTTTTGAAGTTTCTCATTTGCGCCCCTGCACCGGTCAGATAAAGTGTTTCAAAATCCCCCCGAAAAAAATAAAAGCGTATGTCACGGAAAGAAAAAAAAAACAAAGGAGTCTCTCCTTTCTCTATCTTACCAAAAACCGGGGTGGAAAAAGCGGGTCAACCCTTCAAACTTGCCCGAAGCAAGATGCACTTGTTAAGATTGCTACACCCCTACAAGCTACCAGACTCGCCATCCCCATGAACAGGGAACCATATACCTCCCACAACGAAAGAAAAAGACCGTACGTCAAACTGACCATTTCTTGACAATCGAAAAGTGAATGCCCCGTGCAATAAAAGAAAGTGTTTTCTTTCTTTCCCTTTGTGAGTGTTGCTGTGGCCATAAAATTTTATGTGTTTGACACACCCCATTTATTGGGTTACCCTTGTTTTCGTCTCACTTGTCACTGGATAACTATGATATAGTAAAGCTATGTGTTCAAAAATTTCCCCCTTGCTTAAAAAAGAATCATTGTAATAGCTTTAGGCTGTCCGCTGCTTAAGCACCCAAAAGTCGGTTGATCAGGCCCCCTTTTAGATTTTAAACTGGCGTGTCCCCTATAGTCAATTACACTAAATTTTATTTATTTATTTATTTTTCTTTTTTTTTTTAATTTTCATTAGTTTCAAAAGAGAATTATCTTTTCTGTTTAGCAATTACCCAGTTTTTCAAAATGTTACCCCCTCTAATGCCTGCTGTACGATTCCTGCTGTACGATTCCGAATCTACAGCAGGAATCTACAGCAGGAATTATACTTCCGATCTCTCCTGCTGTACGATTTAAATTGGATTTTATATTATTTTTTTTATTTTATTTCATTTCTATTTCTTTCTATTACTAAAATTTATCTTATTATCATTCCATACAACCTTTTCCCCTGTATTAAATCTAAGTATTTGTTCATATCGTTTCACTCACATTCCCTGTTGCCTGGTTCAAATCAACAAAAATGTTTATCTAAACTCTTTTTTCCTTTTCTTTTCTTTTTCAAATTAACCGTACCAAAGTCGTTCTCCAAATTTTTCCTCAAATTTGCATACCTATCTCTTCTCCCTTTAAACTACCTCCTCATATTTAAACATACGTATATATTCTTTTATTAAACACTTTAAATTCAAATTCCATTTCTTCTCTAAAAAAAACTGTTTCTCAGATTTGTATGTCCATCTAAACTCAAGTATTTACTAACTACTATAAACCCGTATTCTCGTAAATTCACAAAATTTCTACCCATCAATTTTAACGTATTCTCTAAGCATTATATACCCGTACTCTCGTAAATTCACAAAATTTCTATCCATCAAATTTCAAGCATTTTTAGTTACAATTCATATTAAATATCTCAATTTTCCATTTAAACAATTCAAATATTCAATTATATTTACACTCTTTTTCTAAATTCAATTCAAATACCCATTTCAAAATATATTTACATTCTTGTTCTATTCAATCAAATTTCAATTTTATATTTACATTCTTGCTCTATTCAATTCATATTTCAATTTCTAATTATATTTTCTCTCTCAATACCTATATTCCCAGAAATAACGTTTTTTTTTTATCACCTTCTCAAGTTCACATACCACACTATCCTCCAAGACGTTATAAATTTTACATTCTCCCAAATTCATCTTAACTCATTTTCTACTATTATATACAATCCCATATTCTACACAATCCATATTCTATTCACAACCCTTTCAAATAACTACTGATTTCACTGTGATTCAAAAACGTTTGTTTCTATTTCTGAGCGAATACGAGTGTGTTCGCGTCACATCTTCGTGCTGTGGCTTTTCAAATGTACATGGATGCCCCTGTGACGCTGACTTCCCCTCTTGGCGTTCGAGAGATGCCGTACTTATTTCAGGGAAAGCAAAAGCTTCAGTTTGAAGTTCGAGAAGAAGAGGTTGTTGATTTTCGACACTGTTTGATGGCTGTCTCTGTGGGAGGTCCGAAAGAGTAGGTGATTGCGTACCGATTTCTGTGCTATTAGCTGTGGATTGAAAACTTTCGGAAGGAGTTTTATTGTGTTGGTTTCCTCGTGTCGTTTGAATAGCCCTGTTTACGTTGGAGATAATAATTTGTTCCTCTTCGTGGGAAAAAGGAAAAGACTGCCCTGCTTCGTTTTGTTTTCTGCTTTCTCTGTTTACAACCGGTGTTGGAAGAAGTGGGGATGTGTATTTAATGTCTTTTTTTATGTCGCGCGGATGTTTTAGGTGTTCTTTACGTTCCAATAATTCCCTCAATCTATTAATATGTACCCTCTGTGTTTTTTCGAAAGGTTTCCCAACTTTTTGAATATCGTATATGAATCTGTTTATTTTCTTT
Organism: Amaurobius ferox; assembly: GCA_951213105.1. NCBI lineage: Eukaryota > Metazoa > Arthropoda > Arachnida > Araneae > Amaurobiidae > Amaurobius > Amaurobius ferox. The sequence goes on from OX578136.1 coordinate 103,397,808, forward strand.
ACCACCCTGTACGGTCCTGAAAAGTTAGCGGTTCCAAATGCATTTTGTCCCTCTAAAAATACCTTGTTTCCTATTTCTAAATTTTGCATTTTCGATTTTGAAAACTGTTGTTCTTCTTGTCTTAGTTTTGAGCGTTCTAAATTTTGGTTTGCCGCCTTGAAAGCTTTTTGCATTGTGATTATTTTATTAGCTATGTACCCCCCATATGATGTATCCTGTTGTTGCTCATTTTGTGTTTGTGTCTCAAAAAAAATTGGAATGTCACGTCCGTAATAAAGAAAATTGGGTGTTTCGCCTGTTGATGAGTGAACGGTTGCGTTATATGTCATGACGTGTATTTGAACTGCAGTATCCCAGAAAGGTGAATTATCAGTGAGAGTATAGAGTGTATTTTTAAGAGCATGATGACATTTTTCGATAGCCCCATTCCACCAAGGTGATCGAACAGACGTTAATTTAGCTACTATTTGTAGTTTCTCCGTCATACATTTGTAAACTTTTGAAGTAAATTGAGAGCCTCTGTCGCTCCTAATGGAAAAGGGTAACCCGCTGGAGACAAACGACTGTAATAACGTTTCCGCCACGGTTTCTGCACGTATGTCTGGTATAGGAAAAACTGTTAAATATTTGGTAAATTGGCAAATCATAGTTAACACGTATCTGTTGTTGTTGACACTAACTCTAAAAGGGCCACATAAATCTATTGAAATGCTATGTAAAGGGCCTTCAGGAATGGGGATTCTACCCATATTTGTCATCAGTTGCTTTCCTTTCCGACTTTTACACTTTTCACAAGAAAGGACATAATTATGTGTGTCTGAATACATACCTCCCCAATAATATCTATCTTCTATTAATTTAAAAGTCTTATCAACCCCTGCATGAGTGACATGAGCCATAGCTAAAATATTTTTCTGTAAAATGCGTGGAATTACTATTGTCCTCTTAAAATTCTCCCGCCACGGTCGATCTTTCCATCTACCAATATGCATTACTAGCCCCGTCTCCTCATCTATATAAAATGTCTCATTGTTTTTACTGTGTTTGTGCTTTTCGCTTTTTAAATTTTTCTTTAGCTCTGTAATTTTTGGATCTTTATTCTGCTCCTTAAATATTTCTTCTATCGTCGGTATTTCCGTTAACTCTTCTACATTTCTAATATAAATATTATCCACATTTACAAACCCATTCTCATATTCCCGCTCTGCATGAAGTATACCATTTATTGTGAACTCCTCGGTTTGTTTATTTACGTTTTGGAGGTGGTCTTCTTCCTGCGATCGTTTGACAACCGGTTCCCCTGAAGTTCCCTGATTCGTTTCTTTCCTGTCTTGCTCCGCATCTGGAGCGCGCTCTTGCAAAGTGTGAAGGGGGGAGGGCGGTTTGTTTACTTCTTGTTCTGAGTGGTTCGCAAACTCTTCGCGACTTAAAAAATCTGCCAGTACGTTTTGTTTTCCCGGGATGTGAATGAATTTAAATTTATATTCTGATATGTCCAACAACCAACGCTGCATTAATGTGGGAGGATTATTAATCTTTAAATTATCACCTAAGGACTTGTGGTCTGAGAGCAAAAAAAATTCTCGTCCGTACAAATAATTCCTAAAAAACTGTATCCCTTGATGTATTGCAAGTAACTCAATCTTTACTGCGGGGTATTTTTTCTCTTGTGGACTTAACTTGCGGCTAAAATATGCAATTGGCTTAAGAATGCCATCTCTCAATTGTAAAAGGCAGGCCGACACCGATAATAAAGATGCATCTGTGTTAAGGTAAAATTTTTCTTCAAAATTTGGTTGAATTAGAAGGTTTTTCAAAAAAACAATTTTGTGATGTCTGGAAAGCCTTCTCGCACTATGGAGTCCATTTAAATTTTGCGTCCTTCTGCGTTAGGCCTGAAAGTACCGCCGTGATCTGCGCGTAATCTTTTATTGAATTACGATAAAAATTGCACACTCCTAAAAATCTTTTAAGTTTTCTCAAGGTCTTTGGCACCGGAAAAGATGTAATTTTGTTTATATTATTGTCCATTGGACTTATTCCTTTATCGGTAATCTCGAATCCTAAATAATTAATTTTTGGCAAGAAAAAATCGCATTTGCTCGGGCTTAACGTTAAATTATTCTCTCTAAATTTGTTAAAAACTAATTGTAATTTATATTTCATTTTCTCGTAAGAGTCTGCTGGGACAATCACATCATCAATGTAAGCTAAGATGTTTTGGTCTTGTAAATCCGCTAAAATATTATCAATAATAGTTTGGAAAATGGGCGCTGAGCTAACGTGTCCGAAAACCATCCTATTGTATTTAAAATTGCCGAAAGGTGTTACAAAAGAAAAAATATTCTGTGCTTCTGGGCTTAAAACAACTTGGTTGAATGCGCTGTTAAAATTTAATTTTGAAAAATATTTAAATCCTGCTAATTTGGTGATAATTTCATTGATTTTTGGGATATTATAAGGGAAGATGGTGGAGATGTTATTTATCAGTCTTAAACTAAACAAAGTCTGTGTTCTCCGTCCTTCTTGCGTACTAAAATCATTGGACACGCATAATTTGAGTTGGTTTTAGAAATAATTCCTGCCTGCTCCAAGTCTTTTAATTGCGCTTTCGCAATGTTTTGTAGTGAGTACGGTATATCATATGGCCTAGATTTGATTGCATGATTGTGGGCTAATTCAATTTTAGGTTGGATTAAGTCCGTAGCCCCTATGGTCGAAATGTTTTTTGAAAAAATGTCCGCGTACTGTAATGCAAATTGCTCAAAATCTTTCCTCCTTTCTGCGCTCATATGTTCTAGCTTAAAATCTGTCGGTTCCAAATCCTTTTTCTCTGTTCTATCACTTCGGGTGTCGCCTGAATCAAATTTATCATTTCTTTACAAATATAGTTTTCCTCCTCCTCTGGCTTATTTTTCTCTGGTTTAATTTCAAAATTTTCTGATACTTGTCCCAAAATCATATGTTTATTTAGAGTAAATTCCGATTCTGTGTTATTTTGCACTCTTACCCAAATTCCCTTCTCTAACATTTTATAAACCCCATAATTCATGCTTATATAGTTTTTCTGTACTGGTTCAAATAAGATATCCGTGCCTTCCTGTACTTTATTCTCGGGTATGATCAAAATCTGTTTGGTTTCATTCGGCAAAAATCTGATTTTCCTGTTAATTCTGGAAACGTTGGGTTTTTCTATTAAACTATGTACTTGTGTATCTCGCGGTGTTTGATTTTGGTTCCTAAGCTGTATCTCTAAGTTTCCAATTTTTAAAATGTTATTTTGCGTGTCAATTACGCCTTTAAATCTTCTAATGAAATCATAACCGAAGATGCCCTGGTATGATTGTGGGAAATGTGCTCGCGTTATGAAAAAAATATGTTTGAATTTTTGGTTGTCAATTTTAAAATTTATTTCTACCGTTTTCGAGTAATTTATGTTGTGTCCCGTTAACGTGGTAATAGTCACCGATCTTGATATATATTTAACTGCAACATTCTCTTTAATTTTTTGAAAAACCTCGTCTGCTAACACCGAAATTGAAGCGCCTGTATCTAATAAAATGTCTGTTTCCTTCTCGTGGAATTTTGCTCGTACCGTCGGTAATTTTGTCATGTTCTCCTCTGTGACAGAAGCTATTAATTCGGCCTTATCTCTAATTTTCTCTCTATCCATTGCTATTTTTGTTTCAGGTCTTCCCCTATCCTCGTTTTCTGTAGGTCTTCGCGTACCGTTCCGTGTATTAATTTGTCTATCACACTCTCGTGTATTATCCCTAAAATCATTTCCCGAATTGTTTTCTCTAGGATTCCTTCTTTCTCTTTCTGAATTATTTTCTCTAAAATTCCTCTCCTCCAACCTATTGTATCTTTTTTCAAAATTTTGTCTACCTCTCTGCGTGCCAATTTCATCTCTAAAGTTATTCCTAAAATCTCTTTCCTCCGGTTTATTGTGTATTTCCCCAAAATCTCGTCTATTCCTCTGTGTATAAATTTTATCTCTACATTCATTCCTAAAATCTCTTTTCTCAAATTCATTACAATTTCTTCCAAAATTTAACGCATTCCTCTGTGTATTATTTTCTCTATTAAATTCATTTCTAAAATTCCTTTCCTTCGATTTACTGTAATTTCTTCCAACATTTAACGCATCTCTATGTGTAGTATTTCCTCTCCTAAATTCATTTCTAAAATTTCGTTCATTCGATTTATTGCGTCTTTCCCCGAAATCTCGTCTATTCCTCTGCGTATAAATTTCTCCTTTAAATTTATTCCTAACACTTCCTTCCTTCGTTTTATTATAATTTCTTCCAAAGTTTAGTGCATCTCTCCGTGTGTTATTTTCTCTTCTCAAATTATACCTCACAGGATTTTTTTCATATTTATATAAGGGAGACCGATCCCTGTGTCTTTGTGAATTTTGCATAAATTCTCTTTCAGTCCCCCACACTAGTTTAAAGGCCTATAGTTTTTATTATTATCTCTCTCTCTCTAACGTATCTGCGCTCCCCTCTAGAGTCTGCATAATCTCTCTCATCAACATAAGATGTGGGGTTTCTGTTCCAATTATGAAAATTCCCTTGTCCTCTCATGTTAAACTCGTTTCTGGGCCGCGCTCCGAAATTTCTGTATCTCTCGTTGCCTGAATTCCACTGGTTCGACCTTCTGTTGTGCACATCATTAGCTTCCCCGTTAAACGATGCAAAATTCCTATTCTCTTCCCCATATCTGACTTGCCTCTCATTATTATTTTGACGTAAATACATTCTGCATTCCCTCATAAAATGTCCGGATCTGCCACAAAAATGACACAAAAAATGTTTTGTTTCTTTTCTACTTCTGCGTGATCCTTGACTTTTAAGTTATTAATCTCTTTAGTGATATTATATAATAATTGTGCATTAAATTGTTCTTGTTCCTAGCGCAGTTCCTGTATGTCATTTTTTTGTGATATATTATTTACCGCTACCACCATTGCCTCTAAATTAGCTGACTCTAAATTTTGTGCTATTTTTACTGATTCTGTGAATGTTTTGGGATTACCTTTAATCACTTCAATTTGGAATTCTGGTCTAATTGTTTCTATAAATTTACTAAGGCTTAATTTATCAATAATGTGTTGAGTGTCATCGTTTATCTGAGCCTCTCCTATGTACTCCAACGCTAGTGTTCTAATCCTGTGTGATAATTGTTTTATAGTTTCATTTTGGTTTTGTTTTATTGATGAAAAAATTACTTGGTTGGCGGTGATGTGGGGTTTGTCTGTGAAAAAGTCTAAGAATTTTTGTTTGAAGACTTCAAATGAGATTTCACTCCTCAACTCCCGAGAACTCATATAAAATTTCCTAGCATTATCCCGTAATCTTGATTTAATGATAACTAGTTTTTCTGCATCGTTCCAATTACCCAGCTCTGATAGAGCAGTGAAGTGTTCGAAAAACAATTTTGTTTCTTCCATGTCTTCCCCATTTAATTCCCCTAACAAATGTGTAATACCCGGAATTTTGCTGACGTGAGCTACTGGGGCCTCGTCCCGTTCTTCTGCCATGACTGAAACGTGGAAAAAAATTTCTGAGATTTCCTAACCAAAATTCTATATCCAAAGTGCAATTCTCCCCTATTACCAAAATCCTATCACATATAATAAACACAAATTTTCATGCAACATAAATACACTCTTAACATTAAAATTCTCGTACATAAAAATTCTACTTTCACAATATAAAATACACTCCTAATATGCATACCAAATATTTCTAATTTCCTCAAATTCTCGTATTTTGTTCCCGTGCTTCCCTAAAATAATACATATATCCTCTTACCATGGCATAACAATTTGAAGAAAAGAATTGAAAAACATGATTTTTTTTTTTACTTCCTTTACAATCCTCATTTCCGAAAAAATTTACTTTATTTAAAAATTTTCCTAGCACACATTAATTTTAATTTATTCACAAAAAGAAAAAAAAATTCGTAATTTTATCAATTATTTTTTATTTCGCATCCTGGTCATCGGAACCATTAATGTTGCGAGGTGAACCACCTCACGTTCGATTTGAACGCTAAAATACTTAAAATGTTCATGGAACATGAAGTTAACGGCCTATAATTGATCTCAAGTGGTTTAAAACTGAAAATTAAGTAATTAATAGGATTTGAAATGAGGACACGGATTAGATTTAAAATAACAAAAATAAGAAGTTTATTTACAAAATTAACATTTAAAAATAAAAAGAAACATGAAAAAGCTTTGCTCATAACACATGATCATGGAAGTCACTCCCTTAAAATATTAATACATAGCAAAATATGAAAACACCACAAAACCTCTTAAAATAAATTCTACTCGAAAAAAATCCCAAATACATCATAAATCTTTAACATGTCGTAACATTACTTTCCTTAAGAAGCAATAATTAAAAGAGAGGGGAGAGAGAGAGAGCGGTTTCAACATCAGAGTGATGCATGAAATTCCATAGGCCTACCTTCGGCTCTGGGTCCAGCAAGGGCTCGGCTGCGATGACATCTTGGAGTTCGGAAGGAGCATCCTTTTGCTCCGTCAACTATTGAAACACCTCACTCCACAAAATCTACAAAGGCACTCTGGATTCCTTTTTTCTGCAAAAAAACTCTCTCCAAAAACTTGTAATTTGAAGTCTCCTCCCTCTCAAATATTATTTACTGACAGGACTTAAGCCCCCCTTAATATTACTGGTGGACACTTGGCTTCCACTCTTAGTGGCCAGTCCATGACAGCAGGGCTTGCCCACTAGCCCCTGAATTATCGCTTGCAGGTGGCCAGGAGTCCCACGCTCCAGCGCGAACCTCTGGGCTTAATTGCGCCCCCAGCGACCGCTTTCCCCCCGTTCTGTCTTCCTCTTGTGTAAGACCACCCAGGCAGCTCCACTGACCCTCTCCTTTGCAGGTGGCCAGAGGAGGACCCTATACAAATTTGTAACAGGGCTAGGGGCCGTCCTTTGCAGGTCGCCTTCTTCTCCAAAATTTCACAATGTCACATATTTCGGAAATCACCATGTGACAGCATGCTTTAAAATTTCACATTAAGGAACATGAAAACTGTGTAAAAAAAACAGGAATTTAATAAACCTTCAATTGCTCAGTATTGCTATCAATTTGACCACCGTTTTGAGTTTTCTACTGCAAGGATCTTGCTGAAATACACGTCGATCTATGATCTTTATTTCTTTGAAGCCTTACACATCTAGAAAAATTCTAGTAATTTAGTTAATGACTTGTCCAGTACTCCATTTTTGTCCTCGGTCTGGCGGAGTAACCTGTAAAAAATATCTTTCTGGCTTTTCTATTTCTTTGTGGCTATTTTCTGTCTTTTTAATCTCTTGATCGCCTTTATGGGTGGGTTTAATTTACCCATTGTTCAGAAATTTGTCTTGTCCGAATATTCCTATTGTGTTTTGACGCTCATTAATCTTGTGTTATTACGTCTCGTTTTCTAGTTGACAGGTCTGTTGTTGCTGCTTTCTCATTAGCCCTCTCTTAATCCAGGTGTTGGGTATATACTCCCCTCTGCTTCTTTCATTTGCGTCCATTCCTCTTTTGGTAATAGGGTTTGTTGGTGTTTCTTTTGCACTGACGAAGTGGATCCAGCGTATCCTCAAAACAGCTGTATGCTGCATTATCGTGTTATTTGTGCTTATTTATTTTGCTATTGTCTTCCTTATTCTTCGCAAAGTGTTTTTTACTTGCAATCAGTAGTATTCAATCTCCCTGTTGCTACGAGATTGAAAATCTTTGGAATCTACGACTGAAAATCGTAGAAAATATAGGCTCTTAATGGAAAATTTCTGCTAAAAGAAACAAATAGAATCCTGTCATTCCACCCCCTCTCCCAAATGCAACTGAAAATCGTGAAAAATATAGGGAATGCTTCCTGGGAATTTTCTGCTAAAAGAAACAAATAGAATTCCGTCGATACGCTCCCCCCCCCTCCCAAAATGCGACTGAAATCATGGAAAATGTAGGGGTGCGCTTATTAGGAATTTTCTGCTAAAAGAAACAAGTATAATTCCGTCGATACGCTCTCCCCCCCCCCCCCTCCCAAAATGTGACTGAAATCATGGAAAATGTAGAGGTGCGCTTATTAGGAATTTTCTGCTAAAAGAAACAAGTATAATTCCGTCGATCCGCTCTCCCCCCCCCCCTCCCAAAATGTGACTGAAATCATGGAAAATGTAGGGGTGCGCTTATTAGGAATTTTCTGCTAAAAGAAACAAGTATAATTCCGTCGATACGCTCTCCCCACCCTCCCAAAATGTGACTGAAATCATGGAAAATGTAGGGGTGCGCTTATTAGGAATTTTCTGCTAAAAGAAACAAGTATAATTCCGTCGATACGCTCTCCCCCCCCCCCTCTCCCAAAATGTGACTGAAATCATGGAAAATGTAGGGGTGCGCTTAATAGGAATTTTCTGCTAAAAGAAACAAGTATAATTCCGTCGATACGCTCTCCCCCCCCCCCTCCCAAAATGTGACTGAAATCATGGAAAATGTAGGGGTGCGCTTATTAGGAATTTTCTGCTAAAAGAAACAAGTATAATTCCGTCGATACGCTCTCCCCCCCCCTCCCAAAATGTGACTGAAATCATGGAAAATGTAGGGGTGCGCTTATTAGGAATTTTCTGCTAAAAGAAACAAGTATAATTCCGTCGAACCACCCTATTAAATGCGACAAAAAAATGCGGAGTATATGGGGGGAGGAGACTTACTTGAAATTTTCAGCCAAAAGAAACAAAGTAAATTTTTATCAAGGAATTTATTTCATTCGATGGTGAATTCGATTTCCCCCCTAATGTTCAGGGGGAGTACTGTTTCGTGGAACTTTTTAGAATTTCAAATGGAGACAAGAAAAAAAAGGGGGAGGGGAGGGACTCGTCCAAGATTGACGGAATTCTACGGCAATTCGGATGTAATTATATACGGGATTAAAATAGTTCTTTACTTACCTCTTGCACACGAGGTCCTGTACGGTTATTGTCTTCCCAGAAGTCATGGTAATTTAAGCAGTCTGTGGAAAACGGATTTTTTAATAGAACTTCTTGTTCCTGTGAAGAAAAAAATGTATTTAAAAGTGCATTTTAATGACCATTTTATGTGCATTTTAATGAACTGTGCCACATGTATGATTAAACGCAGCAACGTGTTAAAGCACAAGTAAAATAAAAAGGCAGCATGGAGCTGTTTCGAGGATACGCTGGATCCTCATCGTCACTGCAAGACAGCTATCAAACCTTAAGTCAAAAAGACGTTAAGTCGGATCTAATGACTGGGAGACCCAAGCTACCACTTAGTTCGTTTATCGCAAATCTACATGCAAGGTTTAGAGGTGAAGTCAGGTTCGTACGCAGATTTTAAACATTCTGCTCCTGAAAAACGGAGGGGGGTGGGATTTAAGCACTAGTTTATAAAAGGTGCTTACAGCCGAAGCACACTGCGCCCTCTTAGCGGGCCACAGACACTTATTTGGGGTATATCACTCCCACTATGTGGGTGTATACCCGCCCCGATTACATAAGTGGATTTAGATAATTATGTGCACGCTTGCACAATGACCGAAGACATTTTCTATGGCGTATAACTCCTGCTGCGTGGTTGTAAACGAATTACAAAAGTGGCCTGGATGGCCTATGTTTCTACCTAAACAGCCGCTTATTAACAAAGACCGCGTTGCTGCCGAAGTGCCTGTATAGTGTGCCAAATACTTTTATTTAGAACGTATAATGCCCGCTGAGTAAGTTTAACAGCATTACATAAGTAAACTGATTGACTTATGTACAAGCTACGCGGGCACTTAGCGGCCGAAATGACCTGCATCCGTTGCGCGGTCTAAATACGTCTATTTAGAATCCGCTACCCGGATGTACCCAGATTACAAAAGTGGACTGAATGGCCTATGTAGCTGCTGAACGGCAGCTTATTCATAAAGATAGCGCAGCGCCAGAACTGCCCACACTTGTGATTAGACTAACCTATGACGCACACAACATAAAAACCGCCTACACCTGCGATTGTTTTAACCTGTGATTGGATTATTTCAGTAACCTTTTTTTACTTTTTAGTGCTTCTTTTAACTGCTTCTTTTATCTTTTTAGTGCTTATTTTAAGTGCCTACATTACCTAGTGATTATTTTGCCTTTCAATTTTGATACTCGTAATGAGTATAAATCCAGGCCTTAGTTATCACATAAAATACATATTGTTCACATTAAAGGGACCCACGGTTATTACAATATATAAAGGTTATTATATTGGAAAACTTAAAACAAATGAACTTTATTCAAATAACGTCGTCGAAATATAAATTGCCTGGCTCTCTATATAAAAACAGTGAATATTTCATTCATAAAAAAATTTTCCATTCCTTTCATTCAGCGGCGATATTTCTAAAATTATCACAATACTATAATAATTTATTTTACTTAAAAACTTAAAGCCGTGGAGGTAAAAGCACTTTCTAACTCCATGCTAAAAACTTCACAAGAATATATCACAAGAAAAATATATCACAAGGAAGATCAGTCATGCATAAAATATTGATTATGCAACACTTTCCAACTGAAATGCAATTTTATTTAAACATCTCTAAAATGCGATACATTCAGCAGTGATATTTTTTAAATTATCACAATACTACAATAATTTATTATATTTAAAAACTTCATTGAAAACAAATGAAATTTATTCAAATGACGTCATTGAAATATAACAAGCCTGGCTCTCTCTCTAAAAGCAATGAATATTTCATTAATAGACTTTTTTCTATTCCTTTCATTCAGAGGTGATATTTATAAAATTATCACAATACTACAATAATTTATTTAACTTAAACACTTAAAGCCATGGAGGTAAAAGCACTTTCTAACTCCATGCTAAAAATTTCACCGAAAAAGCAATAGAATCGTCTGCTGCTCTATGTAAAATCAATGAATGTTTCATTCATATCGGCTATATTGCAGACTCCAAAGTTAAATAATTTTACGTTTAAGAAATTCAGCAATTCTTATACAACTCATCTTACAAGTTGATGTATTTACATTCTCCATACGTGAAAATTAGGCTTCGTTGTAGAAATAATCAAAGTTTAGTGATCATTTAAACTCCAAAATATTATAATTGCGTTGGAGCGGTATACAAATGCACAGAAAAATAAAAAATAAAGCGGTTTTAGGACGTATACAACACTAAATATAAATTAAAAAAAATTTAGAAATCACGATTTTGACACAAGATGGATGGCATTGATCGTTTAAACACAAATATATTGTAATTGCGTTGTTTCAGAATATAGATGCACAGAAATTAAGTGAAAATAAAGCGGCTTTAGGACTGATACAGCACTAAATATAAATTAAAAAGAACTTTAAAAATCACGATTTTGACACAAGATGGATGCCATATTTTATTTTGAAGTGGGACACGTGATCTCTTCATATAATATGGGTGTAATTAATCTTTTAATTTTTATTTAGAAAACTACCGAATATATTTTGCTGAATTTTTTTTCATATTTTTTATGGGATAATTTGAATATTTCCCAAAACTTTCGAAGCAATTTTTGAATTTTAAATTCTCTTAAAAAATGTTTGAATTATTAGGTCCCGTAGGGTTCAATGTATTTCATTTTTTCAACCCCGGTTCAGTCCAAAACTAATTGCGTGATATTATTCTTTTATATTCTTATACGTCCCACAGACCCTCTGAGCAACATACTAAAATTTCATTTTGATAAAGTCATTTTTACGACAGTTATCGTACGAACGGACAGACAGGCAAACAGAATGAATAAAGTCATAAGCACTTTTCAACTATGTTGTAAAGTGTTGAAAACGTCTACTGATAAGTAAACCACCCCTTACTGATACGCCAAACCAATAGAAAAGTTTTCCCCCCGAGTCTTAGTTACTAATGTATATCGCCACTAATAATGTACGGAAAACTAAATTATTGCCAGGGAACAGATATTTATATCAAAATATAAATGTTCGGGAAAGATACTCTATATTGAACCTTAAGTGCCATCGACTTATAAATACGTCTCGCGAAGTCTATGTGTTAAGTGCCACAGGCACTTATATACGTTTCTACTGACCATCTTCACCTTCCTTAGTCACAGAAATGCGAGGTTTTATTTTTATTATTCAATTATTGTTACTCTGCCTTTTGGGTACCGTGCTCACCTTCGCATCCCACTCCTCTAGCCACTACTTCAATTTCATTGTTCAAGGTCGCTTTCTGCAGAATGCTATGGTTGCTCTCTTAACATTTCGTCTTATTCAAACTTTACTTAGACTTAGTTTTTACACATTTAAAACTCAAGGAACCTGCTTATAAGACTCGCGCTTCTTCGCTTCTCCAATGAGCTTCTAGCAGACCAAACTCCTCATTTAATTAACTTCTTTTTCTCAATCAACCGACTTTTTAATTCGGAAATTAACATTGCTTTTCAGCATGCTTTGGAGTTCCCCTAAGTCCCCTTTACCTTGAGCATCGAAACGAATGTTTTTGTATATACACCTTAATACATTACAGAAAGCTGCCTCATTGCCTCTTCGACTCATAATGAACACGCAACTATGCGCTTGTCCGCTGGAAATTGCTGGCACTGCAGTGCAGACTGTTCAAGTTTCCTCTGGCACTTACAGTGTTAAAGAGTAAAACTACTTACCATGGTTACGTAAATCCTGTAATTTCTACCTGGCTTCAGGAAGATCCCTTTATCGAACGGATTGACAGCCTCGTAGGGCGAGTGTATAGAAAAAAGCACTCCTGGGCGATTGCCCGGTATGAACATCTCGTCTTCCCTCACGTAGAACTTGAAAGTGCTGGCGACTTCTTGCTCTGCGAGAAATACAGTCAAATCCCTTTATTTATAACAAATTTAACAAGAACGAATGGAAATGTTTAATTGCCTGTTGTATGCATAATAAATGTTATAGTAAAAGTAATAATGGATACGTTATTCTATAATCATATCCATGTAGATAACAGGCACAATAGGAGAGTAAAGCATTTTTTCTTTTCTGTAATATCATTGGTAAATTCATAAGCAACTTGCATATGCACTGCCCTCCGAAAGTCAAGCACGAAATCTATGTTTTCAGATACCGATCACATGCGTAGATTTTATTATGCGAAACATGCTGCAATCCTCGAGTAGAATATGCAAATATTGCAACTCGCGCCAAAAAGCAAATGGCTTCACTTCAAATATGCAAACTTGACATTAAAAAACGACGAGTTTGCCTCTAAAGCTATCATTGCAACAAGACATTTTTGCGGAAAGTAGAAATAGCCACGGGCTTTAACGTGACCCAAAAAATACTTATGGATGAATTATAACAGTCGCATGGTATTTGAGACTTGAAGCCAGACAATTCATTACGAAGGCTGATAATTTCTTTTGTATACACCATTCTACCCTTTCTCATTTATGGATACGATTCTAAACGGGTGAAACCGTCACTAAAAGATCTGTTACGGAATGCCCAATGATCACAAGGCCCGGTACATAGATTTATTAGAGAGACGAAATCACCGAGAGGCACTGCCAAACTCTACGAACGGTTGTTACGGCTGTCATAAGAGGGACGATATAAACCAGTACTGTGAGGCAAAGACTGCATACCAGAGGTCTCTATACACATAAACCAAAAGTTCATATCCCGTTGAGCTCTTTTTTTTTATATATACACGTAAATCGAAAGTTTATATTCAATTGAGTTCTTCTTTTTTTATAAACACGTAAACCAAAAATTTGTATCTCGTTGAGCTCTTTATTTTATATAAACACGTAAACCAAAAGTTTATATCCAGTTGAGCTCCAGTAGTAATAAGGAACGAAAATCATAATCCAGAAAGCTGCGCTGGACAAGTTCGCAACCAATTTCTCAGGCGTCAACACCACAGGTCACCGCGCCAGTGGAAATGAATCTATCCCGTTGAGCCCCAGAGCCAGAAGAGTACATTTACAATGGTGCTGTAAGCATGTCATTTGGACTCAAACATAATGGTCGAATGTTCTCTTCACAGACGAATCGAGATTTCCCCTGTAATTGGACAGTAGACATGTGCTAGTATTGAGAGAACAAAGAACACGAATGTCCATTAACATCCTTAAATTACATGCTTTTGGTTAACACCATGCCACCGTACCAACCTTCGTGTTCTCTCAAGCGGCATTATGTTGACACAAATACCAGGTGGTCAGAATTAAAACACCCCAACTCTGAGCTCTCTATACATCGAACTACTCAGTATAAAGGGCTCCAAAATTGTTGAACCTACTACTCAAAGCATGGGGAAAGGATTTACGCGAAAAAAAAAATTAGTTCCAGAAACACCGATAGGTGGCGCTGTACAACAGAAAATATGCTGAAAAGACACAAAATAATCACAAAAAAACAAACACATGCGATATGGAATTTTTCCTTTTTAATTTCTTTTGCTGATAGGAAAATAAAAGAAGATAAAAAAGTGAAGAAACTTAAACTGTCATTGTAACTGCAATTTCGCACTGTAAGCATAAAAATTTGCATAAACCCTTGGTCTGCAGCTACTATGTTCTGGGAATAAAAGGGAATAAAACTGGGAAATTTTTATTCTTATCAGCGATGGTTGTCACACTGCCAGAACGCGCTTTGCTTGTGAAGCTGTTTTATGAAAACAAAGGACATGCTGCAGCTGCACTTCGAGAGTTTCGTCGACTTAGAGAGTTTCGTCGACTTTGCGCAAAGGACCATTACTTCCACAAGCTCTCAGGAGAATGATCGCTCGATTCGAGAAAACTGGACATCTTGGAGTTCAGCCGGGTCGAGGACGCAAATCGACTCGTTCAGATGTCGCTGACGATGTTGCCACCGCTATTGTTGAACAATCAATGGATAATGTTATAGGCTGTAGTAGTGCACGTAGAGTGTCACGACACTTGGGTGTTCCCTACAGCACAGTGAGGAACGTACTGAGAAACATAGTGCATTTTTTCCCGTACAAAATTAGTCACAATCACCACTTGCTGACCATCGACAGAGAGAAGCGATTAACCTTTGTATTGACATTTCTGGCTAGAGTTGAAGTGGATGCATCGTGGCTATGGCAGATTCTATGGAGCGATGAAGCGCATTTCCATCTAAGTGGAACAGTCAACACCCATAACTGTCACATTTGGGACACGGAAAACCCTCGTACCTTCCAAGAAATTCCAATTCACTCTCCGAAAGTTACAGTCTGGTGTGGATTCACAGCCACATTCATTCTTGGACCTTTCTTTTTCGAAGAGGCTACTCCAAGTGACCCTGTGACATGCACCGTGACGGCCAGGAGGTACAAAAACATGCTCGAAAATTTTGCTGTACCCTAACTGCAACAGCACCAATGTCTTGATTCAATTACCTTTATGCAAGATGGAGCGCCTCCACACATTGGACTCTGTGTACAGCAGTTTCTTCGGCAACATTTTACTAATGGTAGAGTAATTATGTGGGGATACTTAAAAAGTCTTGTTTATCGAGGACGTCTGGTAACCTTGGCAGATTTGAAAGACAGTATCACTCTGCATGTGAGAAGCATCTCAATCGACCAATTACGATCCGCAGTTGAACAAGCTGTCCACAGACTGCAGATTTTACATCTTGAAGAAGGGAACCATATTGAGCAGCATCGATAAGGTCCTTGTGATATGAATGTTTGGTACGTTCGGATAAAATGTGTTACAAATGTGTATTTTGTGTCTTTTCAGCATATATTCTGTTGTACAGCGCCACCTATCGGTGTTTCTGGAACTAATTTTTTTTCGCGTAATCCCTTTCCCCATGTCTTGAATAGTATGTTCAATTTTGGAGCCTTTACACTGAATAGTTCGATCTATAGAGAGCTCAGAGTAGGGGTGTTTTAATTCTGACCACCCGATATATCCCAACGAAGTTTTTGATATCTATATCAGACTTTATGCAGATGTAGTCGGTTCATATTTTTGTTTCATAGACAACACACTCGTCCACATTGAGCGAACTTAGTAGAGGACAACCTTCAGAGCGAAGGTATTGAACGGAGTGACCAGCATATTTTTTCGATCTTAATTTATTCGAAAATTATTAGGATGCCCCTGGGACAGCCCTCTTATCCTCTGCCTGCAAGCTGATGTTATACAGATTTGGTATCAATGCCTCCTGTCCCCACTGGATCACTTGATTGAGAGGATAAATCTTCAGTGCAAAGCCTGTATCAGAATCTGAGAGGACCATAATCCACATTACGCATAACACGGTCCCTCTACGCATCATTCATAATGTTTATACTCTCTATGCGTCATTTTGCTATAGCAATTTAGGTATAAATAAAGCCCTGTCTTATTAAAGTGTGTATGACTAAATAACTCGAGTATTTTCCTGTGAAATTTGGAGTAAATGGGTGCATTATGCTCGATTTATTGTTCCGTGCTTAACTTTTGGAGAGCCAGACTGTCCCACAGAAAGTAAACAGTGGAAGATTTTTTAAACCGTTGGTTTTAGACACATAGTAGTTTCAATTGCAAAAATACTTTAAATAAGATAGAAAAATATGAAATTGTAATTTAAATACTGTATCATATTTTTGTAAAAAATTACGAAAATTAACTTTTGATATAGCCCCTCTATCGAAAAACGTCAAATTACAAAAATGTTACCTATACCGTATTTAATCTAAATGAAAAAAAAATTGGTTGTAATACGATTCAATTTGACATAATTTATTATAGTTTTCATGGGAAATAAGGGGACATCCACAAATCAACTTCGGTTGCAAATAGTTATTAAAACTTTTACCACTTCTTCAAATTCATTTTATGCAGATAAAGCTATTATGTCATTATTATGTCGATTCATAGTTTGTATTTAAACATTCAAGTAACTTTGCTACATAACTAGGTTTAATCAGTAATGCCGAACTTTGTGAAATGCTTTTGATTTACGACAAATACTACTGGTCTCATTAGAGATACAGTGAAGGAATACTATCGTCGTTTCCGTAAAGCTGGCACCCTTCTAGAGTTTTTATTCTGAGGTTGGTATGTCGATTGCAATTAACAGGTTCGTTTCGCCGTCGATATGGCTCAGGAAAATAACGGGTACTAACGAAAAATGATGTAAAAGATGTTTTAGCCTATTTCTCGTCCTATCCATATGCGAGTGTCCCGGACGTAAATAATGAACAACAACTTCCTTGGTCCACCCGCCCCCAATCTACTGGCACACATCACCTGCTGTACGGCATGCAAGAGTTCTTACTGATTCGTCTGTAAGGGTTCTCATTCTGGTGGGAAAAGTGCAGTGACAAAAATGTGTTAGGAATTTATTGAGTCTACTGAAAACGGTGGTTTTAAATGATCCTAGTTGATTTCTAAACTTGGAAGGTACGCTTATTTTTCCATACATTTTGCCAGTAAAATATCTGACAGGCCCGTAGAGTCACAGTAACCTGCTTCATTTACCTTATTAAATGTTAAAATAACTTTTAACCAGTATCATCGTCTGCCTGTTTTTAATAGTTTCAGAAACAAACCATGAAAAAAAAATAAAACCCCACTAAAGAATATCTGCACATCAATTTAATTTGTGAAAGTCCCCTGGATTCATGAATTTTCTTGATTAAAAGAGTATCGAAAAGTTTCGAGAAAGTGGTGCAGGTCAGGAAGTTTGACAATTTATTTCATCCTAAATTTGAACATTTAAGAACCAAATTTTTTAGTTTGACTAAATGAAGTATTGACAACATTTTTGCAATTTGACTTTTTTCAATAGAGGGGCTGTAAAAAAATATATATATTTTTTTTAACTTTTTACAAAAGTATGGTATAGCATTTTAATTACTATTTTAAAACTTCCTATCTTATTTTTACAACTGGAACTATGGGTCTACAACCAACAGTTCAAAAAATCTACCACTGTTCACTTTTTGTGGGACACCCCCTGTATATCACCATCTAATATGTAATTATAAAGGAGTCCTTGTATTTTACTTGCATGGGAGTCTATTCAAGGATTACGGCGACCCTGCCTCTTATAAGAAATTACACAAATTGAAAATTGTGACAACTACGTTCAATTATAGAAAATAAAGATTATTTAGAAAAATCTACGATTTAATTGTGAATACCAGAGACATATATGCAGGGTGATTATAATCAAAGTTGCGATTTTAAAACGCTGTAAAGTAAGAACCAATGGTTAGAATGACCTGAAATTTGACATGAGTATACGTGAAGCAATGGAATTTTGTTTGACGAAGGAAAAAAAATACTTCAAAAATGTACCGATAGACGGCGCTGTATTTTTCAAACACAGGGTATTATTAGCCGAAAGAAACCAATAGTCAACTGAAGAAAACGACAATTTAATCAACATCACTTAATTTAATAATTGATTGAAACATCATGAAAACATGAAAGAAACACCTAATACGCAAGAAATGTTCAATATGCTGTCCACCGTACTCGGCTGCGAGTTGGAAGCGCAAAACAGCATGTTCCACAACAGATCGGAGTGTATCAGAGGTGATGCTGTAGATGTGGTGCGTAATGCGTGTTTTTAAGTCAGCTAAGTTCGTCGAACCTCCTGAGAGCAGTTAACGCACAGTCACCGTTCTGGTAGAAAAGTTTTACGAGCAAAGCACGATCCTTCAGTGACAGAGTCATGACAAGGCACTCAATGAGAATTGCATGTGCTCCTAGTTTTTATCACAACTGTAATGTGCGGTGCGCATGCCTAGTCTTAATTAGCATACCTCCAGATTAGAGATGTGCTTCCACGCGCAACCTAGCGGCTAATTTTTTCGTTTTTCGTCAAGCAAATTCAATGTCGAATTCATACATTGCCGTTTTTTGGTACATATTTCAAGTAATTTTTTTTTCGCCAAACAAAATTCCATTGCTTCACGTATACTAGGTCAAATTTCAGGTCATTCTGACCAGTAGTTCTTACTTTACAGGGTTTTAAAATCGCAACTTTAATTATAATCACCCTGTACATTGAGCATATGGCCACACCCACATTTTTCCACGCCCACTTTTAGCTTACTGAGTTTTCATGGAGCATAAAAATAGCGTTAATTTGCAATAAATGCGAAACGAGCGAGGTAATTTTTAAGCAGATGGTCTCATTTCTAATCAGTATTTGCGAAGATGGTAAAATATAATATAACCAAAGGAAAATATGGAAATTAAAATAACTTTCTCGTGTGAATTCTATATTGGCACTAATTCGATTCCTCCAAGTCAACATGCTATTTTATTTTATTTATAGTCCAACAGGTCATATATAAATTTGTTAAGCCAAAATTGATAACATTATACCCCAAAGACAAGAATTTAAAGAGAAATAATTTTAAGTACAAGTTCACATATACCAATAATATTTCCAAAAGTATATTTTATTTAAAAAATAATTTCGTTTAGTCATAAAACTTAAACAATTGTGCAGTAATAAATCTAGAAAGCTGTGAACCAATAAGTCGCAGTTAATTGAAATAGGCAGAACACGTACCCTCAGACTTTGCATTCTAAACAGCATTAACTGACTATGAGGAAGCATGTAATCCTTGGTGTTGCACGATATGAAAATTCACTATATAAGTATGCTTAAAATTTCGCCAATGTTAATTTAGAACAATTGACTGCACTTCGCTAATGTTATAGCACAGATTAACATATACAGATATTTCACTCGACCTCAGCGCCCTCAACCGCCAACCACAATATCAAGCTTGGCAGGCTTGGCGATGGTCTGTGACGGTTTTCGCCAAGACGTTCTGCTAATATAACCCTATTTGGCACTAAACGAAACACTTGGAACTTAGAACTTTGTTGCTTTGTTCTATCATCATCGCATGTTACTTTCGCTGCTATTTTATGGATTACTAAAAGAAAAGGAATTACGTTTAAAAGGTATGTAAGTTATTTTTATTTAAATAAAAAATTATGTGTTATCTATCCCATATTTCATCATATGCCCGTGTTCATCATAAATTGGTGCAGTATTATCACTGCCGCCTAGATTATAAATTCTAAGAAGCAATGGCATTATTAGTTAAAAAACCTTTTCCGCATTTATATAAATTGTATAAAAATTGATATTTGGATAGTTTTTTCTAGAGAAAGTTGAATATAATATTGAATGTGTATATATTTTACATGCTTTTTACTAACTGACGTAATGTGGAAAATAATCCCCCCCCCCCCTTCTAATTAACGATTGAGTTCGACACCTTTGATAATGCATTTATGTAAATTTGTTATTTAGTATAAGAACATAGTTTAGTATAGTGTATTTAAGAAAATATATATATATAATAACAGCATCCCAGAATAAATTAAGAACTAAGCAATTTAACTATCTACACGCTAGTATACTTTTTACGCTGAAAATATTATATAATATTTTAGTCTTTTGGGTATGTTAGCTTGTAATTTTTGGTGTATAATGATTTACAGTGATGCAATGCGTCAATTTTTTTTATTTAGTTTATGATTGCATGAATTAAATATATATCTGTGTTTATTTATTTAAAGTTAAACATATTACAGATAAAAGTATTTTTAAATGCTGATCATGTTTATAGTTTAAAAAATTATAGAAGTACAGTTTATTTTATTTATTTATTTATTTTTTTTTTTGGCTGCATTAACATAAAATCGCCAAATCTAGCAGTCGAGGATGGTTGGCTCATCGAACGCTAATGTCTATGCGAAATCCTATGTTAACGATGTTGCCATAGGTTCCTATGGGACCTTCTGAATATAGTATTCTGTGTGTTATAGCATATCCTTTAGAATCGTGGGTGGGAGCCTAGAATACAAGAATAAATTCAAAATTTCTGCATAACTAACACGTCTAATCACAAGCATAGCGTAAATGGAAAAATATACAGTAAGGCAGCACTTAAATGCTCCGCTAATTTCACAAAATAACCAATATTATTTTCGAAACAATGACGTATCTCATTTCACAAAACAGCAGTTTCTATTCTCAAAGCTTTGACGTATGTCACAATTCAATGTAGCTTGTATCACATCAACTGCTTTCCAACTGAGTGATGACTCCCTTTATAGACTCTCTATGGAAACTTCTAGAAATCTCTCATATCTCGTAGAATATTCGTTATTTCGAAGTGTTTCTCGAACCTTTGAAAAGTCGCCAAATTGTCGATAAATTGCAAATCTGGAAACTCCCCCAAACTTCAGCGTATAGCAACCCTAGATTCATTTCATGGGAAAAGTTGCCTGTGTGGGTGTTTTCTCCGTCTGATTTTCAAAAAAGACTCCAATGAGAGTATGTAACACTATTTTGTAAGATCTTCAAATATTATATGTCTGTACGTATGCAGGATTGTTTGGTTGCGAGCCGTATCCAAACTGCGAAATAATTTTGTAACCCGTAAAATCTTTCAATAAAACATTTTCAAGCAAATTTAATTATTTAAATTTTCTACAACATCTGAATGACATTTTAACACAAATTAACAGCATTTAAGCCTGATTTTTGTCAGGGACGTGTTGACACTATTTAAAGAGAAATTATTATTTCTAAAATGTTTATAAAATTTATTTAGACCATTACTTTTTATTTCAATTTTCTTCTAATGTATATTTAAAATATGTGTCAATATGCACCAGATGAGGTGTTTTACAGCTGTTAAATATTTTACTAGCGGTTAAATATTTTAACTGTCTTTTCTTAGCATCCACAGCTAACGACAAATCCGTCCGCTGCCCTGACGCCAGAAATCCGTGAACGACAATCTAATTCACAAAAGGAATATCGTATTCTCAACAGGACGTTTTTATCATAGGTAAAGGATGTAAATGCTAGAGGCCCACAATTATAAAATGGTCTAGCTCTCCTACCCCATCCACATTTCGTGTATATCTGTTATTCATTCATTGATTTTTGGATTCTTGACATTGTTTCATTTATATATCCCCTTAAGTGTTACTTATTTTATTATTTATGAATTAGAAAATTATCGTGCTAACTGCCCTGAAATTTTCTTTTCCGTAGTTTTAGCCTTGTAGTAAGTAATTCATTCTTATTTTGTTTGCTGCTTTCTTAACTGAATAAGTTTTGGCTTTATCTAGGTTTACAATTTCACTCTACTATTTCTTTGGATTATCATAAACCATTTTTATTATATACATACATACATATACAGTATATTTACATACATACATACATATATATATATATATACATACATACATATATATACATATATACACACATACATACATACATACATACATACATACATACATACACTCTAAGACAAAAAAATAGACGCACCAAGAAAAAAATTATTCAAATGAGACAAAATTTGGTATGTGTGATGTGGATGTACAGAAAAAGAAATGATTAGAATTTCAGAACAATTGGATGATTTATTGTAATGAAAGATCTACACAAAATGAGCACGTCAATATGGCGTTGGTCCACCTCTGGCCTTAATACAAGCTGTTACTCAACGTGGCATTGATGCATAAAGTTACCAAATGGTTCAAAGGGATGTCGTTCCAAATAGCCTCCAATTGACGATCTAATTCGTCTACATTCTGGGATGGTCACAGGCGACGCCCCATCCCAAATGGGCTCGATAGGCGAGAGATCTGAGGATCTGGCTGGCCAAGGAAGTGTGTCGTAAGCACGCAGACAATTAATAGAGAGGCGTGCCGTGTGTGGCCTGGCATTATCTTGCTGAAAAGTTAGCCTGAGTGTCGCGAAAGGAACGGCAATACAACGGATCGTAGAATGTCGGCAACGTACCGCTGTGCTATGATAGTGTCACGAAGGGCTATCAGAGGGATCCGATTATCAAACGAAATGGCACCCCAGACCATAACTCCCTGTTGCCGGGTCGTGTGGCGTGTGACAGTAAGAGCAGGATCCTGACGATGTCCGGGCTGTCTCCAGACACGTCTGTGTTTGTCGCCGGGACTCAGTTCGAAATGGGACTCATCACTGAAGACAATTCGTTCGCAATCCGAACAATTCCACGTTGATCGGGCCCGGCACCATTGCAATCGCTGTTGACGGTACATACTGATCAGTGGTAGGCGGCATAATGGGCTCCACGAGTACAGATTCCGCTCCCGTAGTCTCCTATTAATGGTTCAGGTGGTCACTTCCGTGTTTGACACACATTGGATGGTTGATAACGACGAATCTCGTGCTGCCACAGCTGCTCTGATAATCGCTCTATCTGCCCGTTCTATCGTCGCTCTAGGCCGTCCGCTGCCCTGAAATCTGCCATTCCGGACCCATTCCTGCCAACATCGTCTAATTGCTGCATCGCTCCTATCCAAATGCCGAGCGATTCGCCGGTGTGCCCATCCAGCCTCATGCAGTCCGATCGCACGTCTTCTTTCAAACTCCTTCATATGCTCGTAGTGGTCGAGAATTCGCCGGCGAAGCATTGTTACAATCAAGGTACATAAATGCAATCGAAATCCACTGCAAGTTTCGTTCCTGAAAGCGAGGTTCGCTCCTTATATACACCACCATGGTGCTCAGTTTCAATGCAATGTAGTCCCGACTATTCATTCATTGGCTGTGAATTTTTTATCATTTGCATATTCGGTCGAAAGATATTTGCATTTAAAGTTTCGTTACTATCGGATTATCTTGCGGAGTGCGTCGATTTCTTGGTCTTAGAGTGTACATACATACATATATACATATTATATATATATACATATACATATATATATATATATATATATATATATATATATATATATATATATATACACTCTTTTGAAAAGAAAACGAAGCACCCCTAAAAAATAATCCGATCATCTCGAAATTTCGCATGGAAATTCCTTTATACTAAGTATGCAAATGATCAAATTTGCAACGCCAATGAGTATTAACTTCAGTCATAGCCAGCGTTTCTACCGCGCAACTAGCATCCTATAAAACAGGTTAAAATGTGGACGGCTTATCTTTGCTCGTTATCGGCATTGCAGTTCCGTGGAGACGCAACCAATAATGCCGTTACGACGTTGCCGAAGACCTTATAAGCAATTAGACGAGATCTTCTCGACCCGAGATTTTGTATGCTCTGCCCCACGGGCGAGCCCTCGGGTCTGGGTCGCGAAAACAAAATATTAGAAGAGATCGAAGTAGTCTTATAGTAGGGATGCGTGAAGCTGGCTGATCTTACCGAGCAATAGGCCGCCACCTGCACCGAGTGGACAATGCTGTGCAAAGGTGCTGGTAGCAATGGTTGCTGCAAGGAACTCATCGGCGGAGTGAAGGCTCTGGAAGGCCAAGGTGCACGAATGCGCGGCAAGATTGCATGATTGTGCGACAGGCCAGAACTGGCCCAACGGTATCATTGCCCGCCATCCAACGTGCTACAGCTTCTTCTATACCACCCGTGGTACCTTCCACCATCTCGCGGCGCTTTGCTGAGGTGGGGTTACACCATACTGGGTGCCAGCAGACTGGCATCGTATAGTGTTCAGCGATGAATCACCCTTCAGTCTTTCAGCAGATGATCATCGGGTACGTGTGTGGAGGCGCCAGGGCAAGGGATCCCAATCAGCCTTTGTTTTACACAGGCACACAGCCATTTCCCCTGGTCTGATGATGTGGGGTGCCATCTCTTACGACAGCACCTAGTTATCCTACGTACAACTTTAACAGCTCAGCGATATATTGATGAAATCCTGCGGCCGTTTGCGTTACCCTTAATGGCACATCATTCTGGGGCCATTTCCAACAAGATAATGCCACGCAACATATGGCTCGCATATCTGTGGACTGTCTCTATGCTGTTGATACTGTTCCTCGGCCAGTAAGGTCACCAGAACTTTCGCCAATCAAGCATGTACGGGACATGCTAGACCTCCAAATTTGGGCACCCCGAAATGTAGCAAATCTGGTGCAGCAAATGAGGAATGCCTGGCAGAATGTATTGCAGGGTGACATTAGGAAACTTTATCACTCCTTACCTAGATGTATACAAGCATGCATTGCCGCTAAGGGGGGTTTCACCAATTACTGATTTGAAAATTCAATGTGCAATTACTAACCATCGATAAGTCCTGCGGCTCTGATTTTGTAATCATTTTATTACCTATGTATGAGCTGTACGAATATTTAATTTTAATAAAAACAGTCACTTTCTTCATGGTGCTTCGTTTTTTGTTTGTTTTCTTACAAAAGAGTGTGTGTGTGTGTGTGTATATATATATATATATATATACTTATACAGCACTTTTGGACCTAATGAATAAGACAGTTATGCAGTCTTTTACGTTAATTTAAGCAATTTACTTCACAATATTTAACGAATTTTACATTCCCTATACAATACATAATATACTATGCGTAAAAAAATATTATGAGAGTCAAATATTTGAAATCGAGTTTATGTTATATTTACTCATTTTGTGGATGCTACTAAACAATTCAACTATTTGAGAGGTACTACTGTTTTTCGTATATGCGTGTGTGGTGTTTATCTGTACAATTGATGTATGCATCAACTGCTATAACTCAATAACTACTAGATTTTCATGAAATTTACATTTCTGTAAAAATCTAATGGGCACTAGCGAAATAACTTCCTTATAAACCAGTGATGATTCTTTAACATCTTTTATATGACAACTACCCAGGTAAACACAATATTCCCATCTGCTCATCATTTTAATGCAAAAAGAAGTCAATTGTCGTATATTTCTTTGGAAATACGTCACACCTTGATTACATATTATTTGCAACTTCCTAAAAAGAGTAAACAGTGAACGCTTTCTTTGAAATATACACTCGTCAAAAGTGAAATTGTAACACCATGAAGGAATGAACATAGCCATATCCAAATCACACTACCGGTAGAAGAGGGAGTCACGCGCAAATGAATAAGTTTTCGTACGTATCGGGTCACATGATATCCAGTTTCGGGTGATAAAGACCAGCAGATGGCTCGTTCTGTAAATGCTATCAGCGACGATTTGTAGCAGCCGTCACTTTCGAAAAAGTGAAGAAGCGATGCTTAGATGACGTCAGCGAACTGTATTACCCTGGAGCTGCATGACGTGGGTTTGTGGATGCGTGCAATTGCCACACGTGTTGGGCACGACGTGAGTACCATCCAACGATGTGTGAAACGAAAGACGCAGGAACATCAGAGAATACGCCGAAGAGGGAGTGCATCGAATAGACGCACAGACTGGCACATTCGTCGAACGGCTCGTTGAGACCCGTTCGCAACGGCGAGTGACATCCGAAACAGCCTGCCACCATCAACGGTTGCACCTGCGCGCACCCAAACGATTCGCAACAGGTTGCGTGAAGTACAGCTGCGCTCACGGCGGCCAGTCACAGGGGTGCTATTAAACCCTCGACACAGGGGTGCTATTAAGCCCTCGACACAGGGATGCACGTCTGGTGTGGTGTCATTGTCGTCGCAACTAGACCAATGAATAGCATCGGGTATTGTTGACGGATGAATATCGCTTTTGCCTGTGGAGGAGTGGCAGCCGTGGACGTGTGTGGCTACTTCCCGTGGAACACCACTTGCCAGATCATATCACTGAGCGTCACACAAGCCCCACACCGTGCAGGGGCTGTATTATGTTCGATCAGCAGACAGCTCTAGTGCATATTGCAGATAATTTGACAGCGAACCGGTACGTCACACAAGTTGTGATGCCTGTGATTCGGCCACTGGTGCTGGTCATCTCCGACACGGTGTTCCAGCAAGACAATGCCACACCGCAAGGCGATCTGTCAACAGCCTGAACGGAATTCACACTCTTTCTTGGCTGGCAACCTTGGAGGATCTCTCTCCCATTGAACACGTGTAGACCATCACCGGGCGTCAGGTGCACCGGGTACCACCGGTACATATCGTAGGCTAACTGCGTGCCGCAGAAGACACTGCTTGGCAAGGGCAACCATTAATAGCTTCATCAATAGTATGGATTACCGTTTAGCACCTGTATAGCTGCGCTTGGGAGCCAGATTCTTTACTGAATAAATAGGTTTCTTTTGCATATCTTTGTTTATTCTTTTAATCATTTGCATATGACTCTCTCTTCTACCGGTACTGTGATTTGCATATGGCTGCGTGCATTCCTTTACAGTGTTGCAATATCATTTTTGACGAGTGTAGTTTCATTGCTTCATCACGAATATGTGAATTTAAAGCGTTATTTAACAAACAGTACATGGTGCGTTAACTTCTAGTGTGCATTATATATCAAACTCACTGATCTGTTTTAGCACAAATAGAAAACTGTTTTCAGCACAAATAGTTTAATTTCACATTGCAAATGAAAATTAATAGATAAAAGTGAACCACACCGACAATTTATCAGATTTCTTTCTCATTATAAAATATTTGAACTGAATCAAAATTGAACATTAGTCAATACATAGTTACATACCGAAAGGGCAAGAATCTTTCTGAACTGAAAGACAGCTACTCAATCGTCAACTAACTCAGTAAAGCAAACAGTCAAGTCAACAGTAAAGCAAAAGGGAAATAAAAAATGCCTTGCATAAGAAAATATGTATTTCTTGCCATACCGTTCGCAAAGAAATTAGCGTACTCAACAGAAAGAATCCGCAGTAGTTGATTTTATTTATTCATTTGTTTATTTTTAAATATACAAAATTAGAATATTGAATAGAATTTTTTTATGTGGGTAGCATTTCGAAAGCTTGTACAGGTAATTTTACAACTTATCAAGAAAATAAAATAATATTTCAGAATTTTTTTTTATGTCATTTTCAATGTTTGCTGGCGTCATTTCACTGTCCTCTGAAGAGCACTAAAATTCCGGCTCAAGAACTGTTGTTCTTGCGGACCTCTGGTCTAGAACCAATAAAAGGTTTCACTTTTTGGGCATGCACTTCACTCGGACAGTGAGTTGTTGTTGTTGTTGTTGTTGAGACCCAGACCGTCCGACCTACGCGGACAGTGAGTGAAAGATCGAAAGAATTTCAAATTCTTAAATTTGAAAAAGGTTTGCCTACTTTTGAAATTAAAAAAAAAACAAAGTAAAATTACTTGATCTTGATTAAAAAGAAGTTTTTTTTTTGTTTATATTTAGATTTTTAAATAGATTTAATAATTAAAAATTTAATTACAAAATTATTATCGTTTTCACTCAAAATTTTTCAATTTCTTAAAGAAATTTAAATATTTAAACTTCAAAATTTAATATTCGATTCTCAATTAGTAATTTTTATATAAAATAATACCTAGTACTTCACATGCCAATAAAAATGGAAAAAAATAATTACTTACGAAATGGTTTTTCCTTTGTATGGTTTTTGCGGTGAGGATTCTCGGGAAGGTTAACAACAGAGTGCAAGCTGTAGCAAGTCATTGAACCCTTTTGAACATCCTTACTTCGCATGTATGGGCCAGTTATCTCCTCATCAAATTCATTACTAAACGAAAATATATACTATTTAAAAAAATTATTACATATACATGAGACTGGTTTTCAAATACAGAGCTTCAATGGAAAGCTTCAATGGAACCTTGATAATTCGAGCACCTATAACTCACATTTTCAGATAAATTCTAACTATTCAAAGCTTCGATGTAACCTTGATAATTCGAGCACATTTTTAGATAAATTCGAACAGCGCAAGGCTTCGATGGAACCTTAATAATGTAAACATCTACAATCCATATTTTCAGATAAATTCGTATTAATCACCTAGTTTCTGAAAGTGGATATCATTTTACATACAAAATTGTACTATCTTACTTATTAAAGAAAGATGTCTATATGTGTGTATATCTGTCTTTGCAGTCTGTAGCGGGAAATTTAGGCATGACCATGAAATTTGTCACACTGGTATACTTCAGGACCCGAATAAGTGCACTTGGCAGATATTCGCACAAATCGATTTCTTAGTGACCTAAAATACACTCTGTTGCAAAATAATATATGTAATATATGCACCCATAAACTATTTGCGCTACAGTCGCAAAACTCGTAAGAACATTCTCTATTCCAACATTTGTCTGAATTTTGTGGTCCCTTTTACTCAAAACTACAATAGGTAGGAAGATGAAAATTTGCACTTATTCGTAAAATTGGACTCATATCTGCACAATTATGATTTGCACACATTCATAAAATTGTACTCAAATCTGCAGAATCATGTTTTCAATAACTAAAATGAACTGTAACAGAATGGAATGCCCATTTTTAAACCGCGCATGCTCACTTAGCTTCATATAAATAAAAAGTTAATAACTTTTAAACATCAAATCAAAGCGTGTGCTCTAGCATGCATTGTGGTTTAAACGCGCTCCTGTATATGAAATACGTTTCTGTATTTTAAATGCCTTACTTTGATTTCATTGTTTTTACTTTCCTTATATACATAATGTATAAGGAAAGTATTGTGACGGGGTCGAAAATTCGAATTCGAGTTTTCGACGGGAGAGCACGTTTCCCTGATCACGAATCAAACATTTTTGAAGTGATGTCTGTGTGTGTGTGTGTCAGTGAGTCTGTGGAGACGATAACTGACGAATGGACCGATTCGAACGAAATTTGGTACAAAAATCACAATCCGTAAACACTGGAAGCCTATTATTTTTATACGCAATCGAATGTTCAGAACCCCCCTAAATTTTCGAGTGAAATTTTGAAAAAATCGTCAAAAAAATCAAAACCGCTAATAAAGTTACGCAAATAGACATTTCTTATGTAATTTTTCATTAGAAAACGATTGACATAAATTTTAGAACGCTAACATGAATCGTTCTTGAGATATTGCACATTTTTCAAAAAAAAAATATCAAAAAGTTATATAAAATAAAAAAAACGTATTTCCTATTGAGAAACATGCTCACTTTTCATATGTAATACCATGCGATAAATTTGGTGACATTATTCTCGTGGATCTAGCTCGTTATTGGATACAATAGTCATTTATCTGTTGTAAGAATAACTTATTTCTCTGTCCATAATGCTTGGCGAGATTTTGGCAACGAATTTGGCGGAATGTCGCCAATTTGGCGACTTTTTTAAATGTTGCCAAATTAACGAAAATCTCGCCAAATGGATAAAAATGAAGCTACATCAATGGAAATGACGACTAATTGAAGAAAATTCAATATCTTGGAAGGAATATGAGTATCTACTATAAGAATGCCATTTTTTTAAACTGTAAATGTTGTAAATTCATTGCATTATATAAAAAAAGTCATGTGTTGCCTACATCAGATTTTTTAACTGTAAAAGTAGTAAATTCATTGCATTATATAAGGAAAGTCATGTGTTGCCCACATCAGATTTTTTTCCCTGTATTCTAATGTGTTTAATTTAATATTCAAATTCTACAAACTTATAGGCTCCTTTGTATTAGTTTATTCTCAAATATTTAAACTAATTTTTTATACTTCTAATTTCATAATTATGCGTTAAATTAAGCTTTAATTTGAAATCTTCCCCAGTTCGCATACTTCATATGTGCGAGTCCATTTAAAGCCGGGCTTTTGCTAGTTATATAGATTGCCTAGTGAAGTATCATAAATAGCGTATATGAACAGAAGCTAATAAGTACTTACGAATTAAACAGGAGAAAGTCCTTCAAGTCATCACCTAATATTAAAATCTCCTCATGAGACAAGGTGGCTTCCAACTGGTAGAATTCTTTTTTCGGTATCTACCAAGGGAAAAACAATCATCGTCTACCGTTACTCATTATCATTACTTGCATGCATGAAATCCGGAAGTTCAAAGATAAAAATATAACAAGAAACATCAATCAAGCATAAAACATTGATTATGGAACACTTTCCAACTGAATTGCAAAATGCGATATATTATAGATATATTATAGATATATTATATATCAGCGATATATTATAATGCGATAATATTAATTAATATAATATTGTTAATGCGATATATTATAGATGTATTACATATCAGCGATCATATTTTTTAAATTATCACAGAACTACTATAATTTATTTTACTCGAAAACTTAAAACTTCATCAAAACTTGAACAAATGACGTCATCGAAATATAAATCGTCTAGCTCTCTATGTAAAAGCAGTCAATATTTCATTCATACACTCTCATTCCAGTCTCCAAAGTAAAATAATTTTGCGTGAAAAAAATTCAACAATTCTTATACAACTCATCTTTACAATCACTTGTTTACATTCTGCATCCATTAAAATTAGGCTTCCTTGTAGAAATAATCAAAGTTTGATGATAGTAGAGGAAGAAAGTCGGTTCATCGGCAGAGAAGGTATATATGCGGTATGGCCGCCATCTTGCATTTCGTAATCTTAGATGAGGGTAAAATTCCCCCTCCTCCATCGACTAACTTGATGGTCGCCTTTTTATCTTGAATGTCTAAGAAGGAAGTGATCCCCCTTACCCTCCCCTATGGGCAACCATGATTTCATATTTAATAAAATGGATGTAAAAGTTCATCTAATTTAGAAATAAGAACGCATTTAAAATGTTATATTTTTGTATGTATTTATCTTACATAGGTAATATATCTTAAAATCTCGTGCATTTCATTCACTCTTTTTGCATTTTTATGTTATTTTACTCACCAGGGAAATCAAAATGATTAAAAGTGCGATTCCAAAATAAATTTCACTTATAATACCAAAACTTTTTCCAAGTTAAAACGCTAATCGCTCAGCCTCCCCGGTCAAAAATCTCACGCTACGCTACTGATCCAAATTCTAATTTCAGCAACGAACTCGATTTACAACAAAATGCACCATATAAATTACATATTACACCATATAAATTACACCATATACAGAGTAAGACTGACCTCTCTTGCGATTGGGCGACCCCCGATGGGCTGCTGTGTTTGAGGGTCGCTTTGGTTCAAGAATTAGAGATCTGTACGGTCTCGGGCCTGACCCACGGGCTTGGGCCTGGCCTAAGTTTTCTATGACTGTTTCCGGCTGGGCTGGGCTTGGGATTATCTTTTAAGAAATAGGGTCGAACATATATAATTTTAAAAAAGAAATTAAATGAATTTGAATAGAGTATATGAAATTATTATGTTAATTTCAGCTATGTAAAGATAATTATTTAAAAAAAAAAAAAAAAAACTTGTCTTAATTCTTCGTACAAAAATTCATGTTTTTAACACATTTGAATACAAATATTTTGTAGCAGGGCTGAGACTCAATGGTTTTCTGGCTAGGTTAAAGAACTAGTACTGTTGGGACGGGGCAAATTGGAGCACTAGTACTGTTGGACGGGGTGTAAATCTAAAATTTCGAACCGTGCAGACTATTGATTAAGAGCAGTCAAATCAACATATAGATATTTTCACGAAACAGGAACATCCGTGTGTTTCTGAGTGATTCAGTCTCCGGACTGAATACTGGCCGGACACCTTGTAATACAGTAACGAGATGATCCGGGTCGTTGAAAATTAAAGGTTCTCCCGGGTTGACCGTCTAACAGAGGTTTTTTAATGACCGAGTAGGCAAATTTTCGGGCTGGTCTTGGGATTTACTTTAGACGATTTGATGGCGGCTATTTCAAATCTTCGTAACTCGTGTCCAGGGAGGGATCACATTCATTACACTATGTTTAAACATCTTTCTGCTAATCTTCTTGCAGAAATTTCAGAACTTTTTAATGATATTTGGAACTCAGGTCTCATACCCGATGAGTGGAAGCAAACCACAATTATTCCTCCATTAAAACCAAATAAGGATGCTTCTAAATGCGAATCATATAGACCTATTTCCATTACATCCTGTTTGGAGAAACTTATGGAAAGAATGGTGTGTAATCGATTAACTTGGAGGCTGGAATACTTTAATCTGCTTGATAATAAACAGTATAGCTTTCGACCGAAAAGAGTTACCCTGTATGTCCTTCTGTATTTTACAAATTGCATTTAAGGAAGTTTTGCAAATAAATTGCTAACTGTAGCAGTCTTTATTGATTTTGAAGCTGAATTTGATGAAATTCCAAGATCTCTTGTTCGGGATCAGTGTTTAAAGCTTGGGATAAAGGGGGACATGCTATGTTACCTTGCTAACATTTTGAGAAATCGTTTTATTCAAACTAAAGTAAATAACTCTCTATCAGACTACAAATTGATTTTTACATAAATTCCTCAGGGATCTGTTCTTATTTCTTTCCTTTATAACATTGCTCTTCATGACATTTGGGTGGACTTCCTGATGGTGCTCAGGGTATAGTTTTTGCAGATGACATCACAATTTGGTCTTCTGATGCTGATCCATCCTCGGTCAGTATTAAGGTTCAGCTTGCTCTGGACTATATTTCGGATTGGTCTCTGGAATGGGGTCTTGAGATCTCTCAGATAAAGACTGAATGTTCAGTATTCACAAAGAGATACTCATTGGGAAATTTTCTACCTGGGATTTTTGTTTGTAATTGTTTATTAAGGTACAATCCACATCCAAAGTTGCTGAGGATTATTTCCCAAGGAACGATTGTGAAACGCTCACGTTCAATATCTAATAAATGCATGTACCAAGAGAGTAAACCTTTAGAAGCAGATATCTATAACAGACATTGGGGAGCAGACACCATCTCTTCTGACTGTTCTTTCTAGCTTACATCAGATCCAAAATGACTTATGCCAGAGAAATTTGGGACGCAGCGGCTGATACCCATATTAAGAGGCTTAAAATAATTCAAAATTCAGCCCTAAGACTGAATGATGACCCCTTGGGTTGTCCTAAAACTGCTCCTATCGATTCATTGAAAATTGAGCTGGCAGTTAAACCATTGGATCTATTTATCAGTCAAAGGTTTTGGGTAAGATATATTCTAAATTTTTCTTAACCAAAAAATGACCCAGTAAAAATTAACTCGCACAGGAGCGACCATCCCCGACAATCCTTTAGTTATAGGATTTGTACTCTTGCCACCCAGTTAGTTCTATTTTGATACCCCAATGAATTTTCCTGCTGTATTTGATAAACCTCCTTGGATCTAGCTGGGTTGCTAAATAAGGTTTAGCATTCCTGACTATGTCACCAAGAAGGATGACTCTCTTCTTTTGAAGCAATTAATCTTGAGTCTTTTATCTTCTGATTACAATGCTCATTTTAGGATTTTTACCAATGGGTCTGTTAACCTTGACAAATCCATTGCTGGATCAAGTTATTTTATCAAAGAATTAAATGACGTTTTTCTTGTTCCAGCTGTCCCATGTTCGAGTCTTGGTGCAGAGCTTTTAGCAATTAATACATCTTTAATACACTCTCTCTCCTTGAAGGATCGTCAAATATGTATGTTAATATGGTCGCTCTTCAGTGTCTTTGCCAACACAGACCAGACAACTATAGCTTTAGAACTGAAGAAATTAGACATCTTCTTGTTAAATTAAAGGACAAAGACATTACATTGCAGTGTGTTCCCGCACATTGCGGTGTTCCCTGTAATGAAATCGCAGATAGTTCGGCTAAATTGCTATCCACAATGGGTCCAGTCCCACTGCCGAAAGTTATCCTCTCTAGGTGTTTCAGTAAGATCAAAAGAGAGGTTCGTGTGCTCTGGTGTGTTCTTGGAATAAAACAGAAATTAATCGTCACCTTTTTCGTTTCCAAAGGGATCCAAACGATCTTAATTATTTTAGAAATATACCTAGAATACCTTTTGCTGCTAAGATTAGAATAGGTCACATAGTCATCCAGGCCTACTTGAATAGATTTCATCTAGCTGACTCCAACAAGTGTCCCCAAACATCTATATTTTTACTACGGGCCCAAAACGGCGGCACAGGTAATGTTCAAATTCCAAAATATATCACAAAACCAACAACATGCCATATTTAAAATCACAATGAATAGTGGAACCTGGTTAGTTAGGACCTAAAAAACTTGAAACCGGACATGTGTGTAATGAAAAGAGCAAATAGAAATGTGCTATCCGATAACTGTTGTAGCCAAGGTAGAATTATTTCAGCTCTGTAAAGAATAATCTTTCAGCTCTGTAAAGAAGATTGACAGAGTGAGACACTTTGGGGACGCGACAGCCTAGTGGTTAGCGCGCGGGAATTGCACTCGGACAGCCCGAATTCGATTCCCGCCATTGCCAAAACTGCCGCCGTGTTTACGCGGAGTACGATCACGTTAAACATGTGGGTCCGTAAGTCCTTCCGAGAGGTTGGCGGTAGGGGAAGGAGCGTACGGTCCCTGTGGATACCCCCCCCCCCCCCACTGGGTTCCGGTCTAAATTGGGTGGCACTTCCCGGCCGTCCAAACAGATACCTTATACCTTTCTGGCAGGTCGGACGGTTTGGGTAGAAGAAGAAGAGGGTGAGACACTTTGGAATTTTTCTCTCCTGAACAATCGACGCTCTCTCTCTCAATACAAGCGAGGAAAATTGGAAACAGGCTCTAAGCGGAGCCAAACATTTTTCAATATCTCCCTTTATTTATTTGTACGGAAAACATTTGAAGCTTTCATTAGAAAATCTGGTGCTTTCGCATTCGTTTTCTAAATTGTGTTGACCCCCCCCCCCCCCCCCCCCAACATCGCTTAACTAGGATCACCACCTTAAAATCGCCCGCGTCAAAGTTGTCCAACCCTGGACCATATATCTAAATATAGAAAAACATCGGTTACGTTTCGACGAACAAAGCATGCAGACAGACAGACAGACAACAGTAAGACACTTGGTCACTTCACCCCCTTGCTTAATTAAAACAAGTCTAGAATATAACTATGCAAAAACATAGATGTTCCATCGAACTTTTATGACTCAGATTATACTATAAAATAGTATAATCTGTCATTATTTATATCAAGTTCAGATTATACTATGAAATAGTATTCAGAAGTCATTTCATGAATTTATATCAAGTTCGGTAATTTTTCATGTACAAAAAGCACCATTTAGACAATTTGTAAAATATATATAAAGCTTATCCATAACACAAAAAGACAGGTTTGGGGCAAATAAAGTAATATATAATTAGAAATCTTAAATTTGTAGAAATAAGCAAAAACATTCACAAAAGAAAATATTTTGTACTTACGAGAGTTGAATTTTTCCCGCAGTAATTATGGAACTTCGAACAGAACTTTTTTGAAGGTTCGTAGCATCGTTCGGGATACTTTTCGCAATACATACTTCTTTTTATTCTATTGGAAAACAAGAACAAGCTCAAGTTTCAGTTTTTAATCCTTGTGTGATAAAACAAAATTACTTTTACCACTCTTTATGTTGAGTTTTGATATTCACAGCATTTTAATGCATTAAAAGCAACTGACTTTCAGTGGAAATTTCCATCTGGGTGATCATATTAAATAGTCTTTTACAGCAGTAATTCTCAAACTTTATAGATCCGCGACTCAATTTTGAAATTTTTAGAATGACAAACTTTCGCAATGAACCCAGCTTTAATGGACAAAAAGAATGAGTTCTTAACAGGAAAGTTAGTTTTATTTATTATTATAAAATTCTACAAAATGTGATCTATTTCTTATAATGAGGTAATCATGAAGCTTGAGGGGAATTTGAGGAGACAGTGTCTGATTAAGCTATCCGTTACCAAGTTATTTTCTTTACAATCCTTCACAAAGTTTAATAAGTGCATAAAATATTTTGTACAATAGATAATTAAAGTGAGAATTGTTTGGTAGCGAGTTGTTTAAGTAGCCTGTCTCCCTAACTTTCCTTCACTTTTCGCCAATAAAGGTGTGAGGAGTGATAGAAGTTTACGCTGCTTTCCAGTTTTCATTGAACGCTTTGAAATCCACGCCAATATGACTCATTTTCATGCAAAATAACAGTTGCATTTCGTTTTTGGCTGGGCGCGAAAAGTTTTTGAACTGTGAAGATTTTGTAAGTATTTAAAAGTAGAGAATCATAAAAAAATTAGAAAATAAAAGAAAAGTAAAAAAGAAAAGTAAAAAACAGGAAAAAACAGTACACAAATAAGAAGCATATATGGCGAATACAAGTAGAGTCGCCAGAAAAACATTGGGAGAGAGGGATAACAAAATATCTTGTTTCCTATTTCTCTAATTATCATTTCTACGAACTTCAATATATTCTAGTGGGACCCTGGAGGTTATGATCCCCAAATCTCCCTCTGAGCAACGCCACTGGAACTCATTGAAGGAAATTTTTGAATAAAAATCTGCAAAACTCGTCTGTAAGGTGAGTTCCCCAAAACTTGGCCTTTGTAGCTTAATGTAGCTAGAGCTAAATTGTATATGAATTCGATGCTGGCTACGTGTAAGGACTAAACTTGTCAGTTCCCATAGAAGTTCGCAAAATTGTGGCATATAGTAATTTTTCTTGCTGACATTACAAATAACGGCTATTACATTCTGACGAGCGCATAGTAAGAGCGACACCGGTCCATGGATGCTGTTATCTGCCATGGAAGTCAAAAATTTAGATTGTTACTTCCTTGCGGAGATGAAAAACTATCAGCACAAGAACTAAATTGTTAATCCGCTTCAGTACGACTGGTATATAAATAAAAGCCAACAAAGGACTCATCAATCTGCCTGAAGACACATAGTTAAACATAAATTTCAACCTCAACAAATTGATGCTATGGGTAGGCGCAGTTCTATTTAATAAACGTATTCAATTTTCGCTGTTGGTGTTTTGAAGATCTATTTGCCTTTCATATCTTCGTATAACTATGAAATTGAATTTTCAGCAGTGGTAGAAATCCTAATTTAGTTTCGAAATGAATAGCTATTGTCAAGAGCCATTTTGCTTATCACATCGATGATAATATAGAAACCAGAAACAACCGCACACTTCTTATATGCCTCAGCACGAAAAAAACATTTTTCTTTGGGGGGGGGGGGGGGAAGAAATTATATTTAATAATGAACACAAAACAATTCCTTTTAAGAAATCCAGTCTTATGTCATTAAAGCTAAGTGGGTTGCAACAGTTTGCCACTCAAGTGGTTGGATCGCGGATCTAAAATGTCTGAGATTCACTAATTTAGCCAATAACTTACCCATTATTATTGCAAAACGTATATGCAGGTATATCATACGACTGCGGTTTCTGAATATCAACATCCACTGTTGTGGGGTACTGGAATACGTGAATCAAAAACGTGATGCACTGGTACAAGAATCCCGAAATGCACAACATCAGGACCAGAGATTTGAAGACCCTTCTGACTGGACTATGGGTAGACGCAATGCTGGCCACGATGCCGATGGTTGACTCCTGAAATATCTTGGTTGCATATGATTTCACGGATCTTTTCAGCATCTTCGTGTTATTCGATTTTTCATCCATAGTTATAACTTCTGATGGAAAAGTCTCTTGGGAGAAACTCATTTTCTACAAAAGAATTTTTTCCTTTATTTAGTTTGATGAGTAATATGATTCCTAAATATATGTTTTTAAAAATTCTTTTTTAAACAACGATACGGTCGAACCACGTTAACACGAAAAGCCAATGAATTGATAACTTGTTCATGCACAAGTAATTCACATAATCAGAGCAAAAATAAAGTGCATTGTAATTCATGTTGCCTTTGAAGGGATTGCAGAACCAGTTCGTTGTAAAAGTAGTTCGTGTTAACGAAGTTCGACGATACGATATAACATAAATTATACGAAACATAATCACCACATGGTGACTCAGTCTATATGGAATACTTATGTTTCATATATAAACAGTTTCATTGTTTGTAAATGCTTCATATTAAACATACCTTAATGTAAAATACTCAAAACTGGATATTAACCCCATCATACCACAGCATAAGCCCTCGTAACGTGCTCACTACCAGCTTGGAACGTCTCCAAACTGTCAACTTGATAAAATTCCAAGTCACAGTGTTAAGCTTTGTTTATATCAAAGGGACAAGCGTTTAACCGACAAAATTTACCAGACAATAGGATGAGAGCGCGTTTAGGAAAAAGTTAGAATTTTTTTAACTAGAGAACTCTGGCACAATTCGATTCCTTCCTACTAGGCAGTCGATCATCGCTCTCATAGTCCTCAATGATCATCGCGCTTATCGTCCTGAACGATCATCGTCCTTACAGACCTCAGCGATCATCGCCCTTATAATCCAGGCAATAGGTAGTCTTATCTGGAATATAGTAAAGTCTTGAAAATTTGTATTATAGCACAGTTTTACATCCTGAATAACATATTAAATTTGCGCACTTACTGAGCTGCCATATTGGAAAATGGAGCAAAAGAAACCAGTTTTTTGGTAATATACACTGGCGGAAAATAAAATCCCAACACCAAGAAGAAATTAGTTTAGAGGAATGAAATTTAGGCAAAGCAATTGTGTAGGAAACATATTTATTTGATTAAAGTTTCAAGGTCACAGGTTATGCGCGAGAAGAGCCATTTCAAATGTGGAATGGTGGTGCATTAATAACCGCTGCAGTCGCCATGATTTTGAATGCAAGCATGCAAGCGTGCATGCATTGTGTCGTACAGATGCCGTATGTCATTTTGTGGAATGGAATTCCATGTCTGTTGAACTTGGTCAGTCAAATTAGCAACGGTTAATGCTGGTTGTGGATGACGCTTCCAATAATGTCCCATACGTGCTCGATGCGAGAAAGATCTGGTGATTTCGCAGGCCAAGGCAACATGTCGACAATTTGTAGAGCACATTGGGTGACAGCAGCGGTATGAGGACGAGCGTTATACTGTTGGAAACCACCCTCTTTAATACTGCTCATGAATGGCAGCACAACTGGTTCAATCACCAGTCTGATGTACAAATTTGCTGTCAATGTGCTTGGGATAACGACGAGAGTGCTCCCGCTACAGGCCGTCTGGCTCGGAGCTGTCCCTCAAGTAATCGATTTCTTAAAGTTCGCTGTGCCACTCTGTGGCCCACAGAAGCTCTGTAGTCGTAGCACACATGTTCAAAAATATTTATCACACATATATTGAACTTCGATTCTCCATAAATAAAAGACATTTTTTAAAGATCAGTATAATATAGTTAAACAAAATTTTGGTGAAAAATTTTATTATATAATTTGGTTGATCTTTTTAATGCTTATTATACCAATATGGATGTCTTTATTATGTCTCCAACCAGTTTTAAAAATGCTTATTTTAATGTATCTGACGCTTTTACAGTCTTTGCTTTCCCTTTTATTCTTATTTATGTTCTGTTTCCAGTTTACACACTCATTGCCATAAAAATTTGCGCACCAAGAAGTAATTGTGGGATCGTAACGAAACTTTGCATGAAGGTACGTGTCAGGCAGATATGCAAATGATTAGAAATACAGCGTGATTGCGCATTGCGTAATGCCACCAGAGGGCGTTGAACTTCGTTCTCCCTGGCCCAGAAAAAAGGTACACAGAAGCTTTTTGCCTGTACTTAATCTGTCGCAGAAGGGCGCCTTTTCATTAGGGATGCCGTTACGCCACCATCGAAGACAATTTGATCAGCTGTCAAAGTTTGAGAGTAGAAGAATCATCGGGATGAGGGAAGCCGGGTGGTCAGCTCGGTCAGAAGCTCGCTACCTAGGCCGTTCTGACTTTACTGTATGGAGGTGTTGGGACCAGTGAACGAAAGAGAGGTCGCATGCAGGACAGCCAGACTCAGGACGCCATCGGCAGACCAATAACCGAGAAGACCGTCACATCATCCGACACGCACGCACAGGGCCAACTGCATCATTGTCCGCCATCCGGACACAGGCAGCACCTTCACTACGAGCCCCTGTGTCTCTCCGTATCATCGCGACGCGCTTGGCTGAAGGAAATTTGGTATCGCGGCGCCTATTACGTGTGCTGCCAATGACACCCACCCACCGTTGCCTCCGTTTAGAATAGTGTCGCGCTCGACGGGATTGGACCGCAACCGAATGGAACCAGGTCGTCTTCAGCGACGAATCGAGATTTAATTTGGGCAGTGATGACAACCGTGTACGTGTGTGGAGGCTTCGTGGTGAACGCCTCAATCTTGCTTTCGCTTTACAGCGGCACACCGCTCCCATAGCTGGTGTGATGGTATGGGGTGCCGTCGCATACGACATCCGATCACCTCTAATATTAATCCACGGAATCATAACAGCCCAGCCGTACGTTCATAACATCCTTCAGCCACATGTGTTGCCACTCATGACATGGCTCCCATGAGGCATTTTTCAACAGAACAATGCTCGGCCACACACAGAAATGGTGTCACAGGAATGCCCCTGCACATTATCATCCTTCCCTGGCCTGCCCGATCCCCAGATTTGTCACCGATCAAGCATGTCTGGGATAACTTGGGAAGGCAAGTAGGACAGT
This sequence comes from Amaurobius ferox, assembly GCA_951213105.1. NCBI lineage: Eukaryota > Metazoa > Arthropoda > Arachnida > Araneae > Amaurobiidae > Amaurobius > Amaurobius ferox. Next base: position 103,439,098 of record OX578136.1, read on the forward strand.
CTACGAGTTTGGTCGAATTAGAGGCGCGCTTACAACAACTGTGGAATGAGATGACGCAATACACCATACGGAACCTGTATACCTCAATGCCTGCCCTTATCGCATTGTGTATTCACGCTAGAGGTGGCCCAACAGGGGTAATAGAACCTCCATTCATTTGTAGTTTTTCTGTAATAAATTAGCCTTTTTAACACTTTACAACAAAGTTGAAAAGTGTTTATGACTTTTTTCATTCTGTCTGTCTGTCCGTTAGCACGATAACTGCCGTAAAAATGACTTAATCAAAATGAAATTTTAGTATGTTGTTCAGACGGTCTGTAGGACATATGGGAATATAAATGAATAATATCACCCAATTAGTTTTGGATTGAACCCGGGTTGAAAAAATGAAATACATTGAGCCCTATGGGACCTAATTTTTCAAACATTTTTTAAGCGGATTTAAAATTCACAAATTGCTTCGAAAATGTTAGGTAATATTCAAATTGTTCCATAAAATATATAAAAAAAAAAATTCAGCGAAATATATTCAGTAGTTTTTTAAATAAAAATTAAAATAATAATTACACCTCTTGTATGAAGCGATCACGTGACCATGATATAAAAAGATCACATGACCCACTTCAAAATGATATATGGCATCCATCTTGTCTCAAAATCGTGATTTTTTAAGTTCTTTTTAATTCATATTGAGTGTTGTATCCGTCCTAAAATCACTTTATTTTTGCTTAAATTTTGTGCATCTACATACTGAAACAACGCAATTACAATATATTTGAGTTTAAATGATCTTCCAAATTTGATTATTTCTACAACGAAGCCTATTTTTCACTTATGTAAAATGGAAACAGCAAAATATGTAGAATGAGTTGTATTAGAATTGCTGTATTTCTTTAACACATAATTATTTAGCCCATGGAGTCTGTATAGCTGATATCAATGAAATATTCATAGAGAAGGACGATTTTTTTTCGATGAAGTTTTAAGCATAGAGTTTAATTACTTGTAACTCCATGGTCTTATTTTTTAAATAAAATAAATTATTATAGTATTGTGTGATGAATGACATGAATGGGAAATTATTTATGAATGAAATGCTGCTTTTATAGAGAGAGCCAGGCATGTTATTTTTTCTATGACGTCATTTGAATAAATTTCAGTTGTTTTCAATGAAGTTTTCAAATATAATAAATTATTGTAGTATTATGATAGTTTTAAAAATATTACCGAGGAATGTATGGCATTTTAGAGATGTTTAAACCAGGCAATTTATATTTCAATGCCGTCATTTGAATGAAGTTCATTTTTTTCGATGAAGGTTTAAGTTTTCAATTCTTGGTGCGCAAATTTTTATGGCAATGAGTGTATTGTATTTAGTGGTTACTGTGATTAGATTTTGTCTGCTGTATTTATTCACTTAAATAAATAAATAAATGACTGCTTGAAAAACTATTTTTATATAAATATTTATTTAAGGACCCCTTTGGAGCTTAGAGATCCGGATTGCATCTTTCTACACCCCCCCCCCTTCTTTTAATAATAACTGATACTAGGAATTTTGCGCCTGAAAGAGGGCGACCGCTTTTCTGTTGCCTTCGAACAGCCTGAGATCTAAAGACATTTCTATTTAATAAATATCATTTGTTTTGTGTCTGCGTATATATAAAAAGTTTAAATATAATTTTAAAATGTTAAGTATCATCATAACTTCCCGTTGGCGAAGGCGAAACATTAGTTTTTCATACTATCGTAATGCAAAATGAAATTTAGCACTATAGCACTATAGCTACGCCAATGAGTAAGAACCATTTGTTACGCAGGATTGCTAGGGAAAAGTCCATGAGCAGAACCTGACTAACGCAGGAACATGCGAGGCAGCTTTCAGGGATCTCTGCGTCAAACAACCCTCAAAATGCAGCCTAAAAAAAATAATGTCTGCTTTCTGAAAGAATCAACTTCATTACTCAGCTAATTTTGTTACAAATACATCATTGAAAAAACATTGTCTGAAGTGCTTAACGAATATTAACATACTGCTTGTATTTCCTCAGAGGTTCATTTCAAACTATTATAAAAATTACAGTACTCATTCGAGATCTAGAGCATGTTGGTTTCTTGGATATGATTAGAAAGTTGTCCTTAATTTGAATCCCATTAAAATATGCAAAAACATTATGCATGCCTTTCTCTAAAATTCAATTATGATTTTAAAAAAGCATTTTTGTACATTTCATATATGTTGAGAGGTGAAGGGGGGGCCTCTGAGAAATGTCTGCCCCCGGACCTAGTTAGGTTAAGTCGAACCCTGTCCATGAGTGTACACGTTAGGCCTATTTGCAGTACTATGCCCGATCAAATAAAAGTGATTGCATCATCCCTAGTAAAGAATTTAAAAAGTTAACTGAACAACACAGCAAGATAGAGACACCCAATTAAAAAATTATGGAACATTGTCTAAATGGTAGGAATCGACAGTAAAACTGCAACAGAAGACATTTATTCGACATAATGTGGATATGGTGAATTACTGTCCTATTCAGGAATGATACAATAAACACTTACATAAGCAGAAACATAGCACCAAGACAGTTTGAAATGCCCTCCGTCATAGACACTGCACATTTAAATTCTAGAAAGAATATTACTGAGTATTTTGATAAGCATTGCAGGTTTCACCGTAGAGGCCCTGATGATACAACTCTTGGGTAGGTATTTATTGCCTTCCGTGTACGCGTTTTATTCGTTCTTAGTGTCGATTCCTCCTTATTAGACAATGATCTACAACTTTGTAATTGGCTTTATTCGTCTATCTGGCTTTGTTTCAGAGTTCGTTCTCTTAACATTTTGCTTACTTACGGGTGGGACAGCGTCTATCTCAAACGAAGAACCTCTCAGAAAGACGGGTATTTGAAATGCCCGTGATATGATAGGGTATGTCAAATACCTGTCTTTCTAAGAGGTTGGTTCTTCGTTTGGGATGAACGCTGTCCCAAGCTTTTCTCTCATAGAGGCGTTGCAAACCGTTTTATTTGACCAGGCGTGGCCACTTTACTGTAGATAGACCTAACGTCTATACCAGTGTTCTTCAACCTGTGTTTCGCGGAACCCTAGGGTTCCACTCAAACGCTTTAGGGGTTCCGCGAGTCGATACTACAATTCGAATGTTCGACATATGTATGTATAATACAAATACTTTATATGAAATATTTATCTTCTTGTTTGAATTAATGCAAATTTATATCTTATGTAAAGTTTTTATAACAAAGGCAGGGACGCACATTGTTTATAACATGTAATACGTAATATGACACATCCCCCCTAAAATTAAATCTGGGTGTGCTACTGAACGAAGGGTTCCATAAAAAAAATATCTCAAAAAAGGGTTCTGCGGGATGACAAAGGTTGAAGAACACTGGTCCATACTCATGTATCTTTTCTTACAAAGTTACAGGCTTTCCAATACAATAGGGTTGCTTATGGACTTTCCTGTGACCCCTGTATACAAAATTATAATCTCTGAAAATATGTGAGAGAGTCGTTTCTAGAACAGAGCAGCATTGTTTAGGCTTCAATATTTTCATTATCGCACTCATTTCAAAATTGACATAATTATGAGTAAAAATGTCAGTTTGAGACAACATAAAATTCGTGTTTCCTGAACCCCATGATCCCTTCGATGAAGAAAACTTTACTTAACGCTCAGAACAGTAAAGTTACTCGCGCCAGAGTTGCGTTCGTTCTGAATTCTTCATAATTGCGTAAAATAAAGATTTCATCCTAAAAATACAACTGGTGAAAACTTTTCTTCTCCAGTTTCATTATAAAAGTGCTTGATTTTATTACAAAAGTAATATTTTTTTTACAATCCATTGCAGGAGTTTTCTTTCCGATACTAGCATGGGCGTATGCAGGATTTTTTTTTCCGGTGCTAAAATGGATTGCACTCAAAATTTAAAGATTATTATCAACTTTGAAATATATATTGTTACAAAGTAAATTTAAATAGTTTATATGAGCATCATATATTAGTGTGAATAGCACTTTTAAAAATCAATATGCACCAAATTTTAAAAATTAGTATGCACCAAATTTTAAAAATGAGCATGTACCACCTTTAAAAAATATTCTCCCTATCATAACATGATTCTAGCCTTCCTAGAGATAGAACAACTAAACTAACAAATGGGACATTCATAAACATCCCAAATGCAATAATCCAAAGTATAAGTTTAAATTGTTTTTATTAATATACACGTGGAAGAAAACACACAATTGTGGCTGAATGTTCTAATTCCAAAAAGCATTTTTCTTAATTTTTTTTTCTCTCATATTGGCTTACCTATATATATATATATATATATATATATATATATATATATATACATACACCCTCTAAATACGCCCATGCATTCTAGTATTTAGTAAGGTCCAAGATTCGATATTTCTTCTTTAAAATGATAAAATAATGAATATGAGACGGTTTTGCTACTAAATTTAAAACTATTAAAATTCTGATAAATTAGCGACAGTATAACCGTATTAAAACGTCCCAAGGTTTTAACAACTTTTGACCTTGATCAGTGATAAACGAGTGAGACATCAAAGGTGATTTGATGACAGGCTTCTTGTAGTTATTTTCGTAGTTGAACACTTATCTTTCTGTTTACTACGCGTATTTACTGTGTTATTAAATAACAATAATAATAATAATAAAATTTTCAAGAGTAAAACTGTAAAGACTCATTTTTTACCAGAAGTTGAATATGGGCCCTCTAAAGTAAAAAAAGCCTCGCGTCCCCGGATGCCTCAAGGAAAAATGGTCGCCTTAGTATACTGAGATAACATTTTGTTTTTCTTTAAAAATAAATAAATAATAATAATTATTCGAGATTTTAACAGACACGTTTTAAGATCTGAACTTATTTCGAACATTACTCGGAAAACTGTTCATTTAACATCTCAGAGTCATATACACACACATCAGCCAGATACGTCTGTGTTATATTACTCTGAGATGTCTGGACACGATAGTTTATGAACAAATACAAGTAGAAAGATGTGTGTAGACAGATACATTATAATTATTATGAATAAATTAAAACTATATAGACCTGTTTATCATCCGCTTTCTCAAAACTAGATTTATTCGAATTTTAAGATTTTCTAAGTATTTATTCCTATAGAGGAACTGGATAATTCTGGGAATATAGTCCATAAAGAAAACTGATAGTTTTAACTACACTACGGATGTAAATGATATATTAACATAGTAGTATATATTAACACAAATCTGCCAGATGCATCCAATTCATGCCAATTTGATAAAAGAAACTTTTAAAGAATTTATAAAGAAATATTTCTGAGATGTCTGGACACGATAGTTAATGAACAAATACGCGTAGGAAGATGTGTATAGACAGATATATTATAATTATTATGAATAAATTAAAATTATATAGAACTAAATAAGATTAAGCACACAACTTTGATAGAAGGTCTTTTATTGCACTTCTTATAAGACGTACAAAATGGAAAACCATTTTGTACCTCATTCCATTTTGTACGTTTTATAAGAAGTGCAATAAAAGACCTTCTATCAAAGTTGAGTGCTTAATCTTATTTATTTGAAATTAGACGTGATACCAACTTATTTATTACTGTATAGAACTGTTTATCATTCGCTTTCTCAAAACTAGATTTATTCGAATTTTAAGATTTTCTTAGTATTTATTCCTATAGAGGAACTGGATAATTCTGGGAATATAGTCCATAAAGAAAACTGATAGTTTTAACTTCACTACGGATGTAAATGATATTAACATGGTAGTTTATATATTAACACAAATCAACCAGTTCCGTCCAATTCATGCCAACTTGATAAAAGAAACTTTTAAAGAATTTATAAAGAAATATTTCAAAAAAATGTTTAGAGAGAGAGAGAGAGAATAACTTGTTTAACGAAAGTTCATAAAAATATACATGAATGTTTCCATTATATGATGCTGATTATGACATAAGTTAACCTAAACAATATATGAAATTTAAATATACGAGAACATCCTAAAGATGCACTCTACAGATATTTTAATTGTAAAACGAGGATAAATCCATACTCACCAACAAGAAGGCAGTTGATTTGCTTCCTATGCAGCCGGACTTTCTGGGTCAAGCTGAAGCAGATGAATGGAACTAGAGTTTTTTTGGATTGCCGAAGAGAATACCTCTATTTCTCTCGCCCCTTCTCGGTTATTAAAAATTCAAAAGGTAAATTTGGACAAACGCCTGCAAAAATGAGTCCCGAAGGGAATTGAGTAACACACGTATAATTATATATTTAAGAACTCTTTACGTTGTTACAATCTTTCGATCATCCATAATTTACGAATTCGAACAAGTGTCATGTAGTTGTTGAGTATTGCTCATGAAGAAGCGTTTCCATTTGACTAGGAACGAATTAGAACTTGCTGCATTGTTAATGGGATACGCTAAGTCCGAAGCTGATAATATTTTGAAAGGAACAGTGAGAGTTAATCCAATTCTTTTAATATCAGTATGGTACTGCAATACACTATTTCTAATTGTTTTACTTTACAAATGCAACGGTGTTTCCGGCACAACATTTGCTAGAATTCATATTTTTATTCTCTACATTTTGATAGCTATATCTTAGCAATCTGTATCCAATTTTACGAGAAAGTTTAAGAAGTACTGTATATAATATGCATGTGTCCAAACTGCAGCTCCAAATGCGCTCATGCACATATTAAAATGAATTGTCGATATTGAATATATTTTTACTTTCCCTGCAATACATGGTAATGTATAGGGAAAGTATTGGAATCATGCCGAAAATCACAACTCGAGTTTTCGACGGATCTACACGTTTCGAGACCTCTAGAACTCGAAAAAAACATTTTTTAGCGTGACGTCTGTGTGTCTGTCTGTCTGTGCAGATTTTGTATCCACTCTAACTAAAAAACTAATGGACCGAATTTCACAAAATTATGTAGGTAAGTCACTTGTGGGCGGGGCTGGTGCTGATTAGTTTTGGGTACGATTCGGAATAAAAGAACCCGCCTTTTTTGTGAAATGGCCCGCAAAAGCTTGTATCCACTGTAGCTGAAAAACTAATGGACCGAATTTCACAAAATTCGGTAGATGAGTCACTTGTGAGTCACCCTGGTGCTGATTAGATTTTGGTACGATTCCGAAAAAAATAACCTGCCTTTTTTTGCAAAATGGCCCGCAAAAATTGCCAAAATCTAAAATAAAAACTACGTATGCTCAAATATATCCACGAAATGCTTGTTTAATACGTAATTTTTAACGAAGAAAAGAATAAGATCAATCCCATTACACTAGAACTAGCCGTTCTCGAGATATTTTAGTTTTTTCATATTTTCTCTACGCCACCTTTGAAAATAAGTCCGGTTATCAAATGAGAACGAAAATTGAATGAAAAGTGAATTAAATGTAATTAAAATAAAGGGAACTTAAACATAAGTCTGCAGGGAAAGTCATGTGCTGCCCACATCAGATTTTTATATTTTGTAATACTGGGGTTCTTACCCCTTTTGCTGTGCTTACCAATCCCCAATTTCGGTATGTATGCACCAATATTTCGAAGTCAATAAACTTCTTTTGTTAAAGCAGTGATAAAAAAGAGAAAAATATATATTTTAATATCTGAAACAAACTATTCACGTAAATCTTTGTTCTTGTCGATGAAAATCGAATGCAAACACCATGCACACAACTTACGAACGATCATCCTATCTATCTATCTGATGGAGCTGCTTGGAACTACCCTGATAAGTTCCAAATCAAACTTTGAAAGTCTGGCGCAATAGACAAAATCTCGTAATAAATAATTTCAAGAAATGCATAATTTTCAAAATAATTGTAATGTTCTAATAAATAATTTTGAAATCGTTAATTGCTTCGAAAAAAATACTGAGGCTCTCGAAGCTTCGAAATTCTTATAGGTGACATGAAATTGAACCACCCTGAAGCTGCAATTTAAGGTCACCCTCTAGCTTTTGATTAAAGCTGAAAAAATGCACTTGAAATTAGCGCTATACTCAAGTTTACCGCTCGCTTTAAGAGAAGTTCCTGCGTTCTATCTTTTCAATTCAAAGGTATCCTAAACAGATAGATCCACTAGATTGGACCAGCCAAACCGCCAGTCATCTGTTTGCGAAAATCAAAGAAATATTACTTTATTTTATATCTCCTATATAATTTTCTACTTTTTTTTTTCAGAAAACTTCCCCAAAAGTTAGATACATAACAGAAAAATCTGATGTGGGCAGCACATGACTTTCCCTGCAGAATTATATCCACGTTCTCTTTATTTCAATTAAATTTAAATCACATTTAATTCAATTTTCGTTCTCATTTGATAACTGGACTTATTTTCAAAGGTGGCGTGGAGAAAATACGAAAAAAACTAATATATCTCGAGAAAGGCTAGTCCTAGTGTAGTGGGGTTGGTCTTATTCTTTTCTTCGTTAAAAATTACGTATTAAACAAGCATTTAATGGATATATTTGAGCATACGTAGCTTTTTAGTTTAGATTTTGACAATTTTTGCGGGCCATTCAACAAAAAAAGGCAGGTTATTTTTTTCTGAATCATACCAAAATCTAATCAGCACTAGGGTGGCCTATACGTGATTTATCTACCAAATTTTGTGAAATTCGGTCCATTAGTTTCTCAGCTAAAGTGGATACAAGCTTTTGCGGGCCATTTCGCAAAAAAATGGCGTGTTCTTTTATCCCAAATCGTACCCAAAACTAATCAGCACCAGACCCGTCCACAAGTGACTTACCTACAAAATTTTGTGAAATTCGGTGTATTAGTTTTTTAGTTAGAGTGGATACAAAATCTGCACAGACAGACAGACACACAGACAGACAGAGACACAGACACACACACAAACGTCACGCTAAAATGGTTTTTTCGTATTCTAGAGGTCTCGAAGCGTGTAGATCCGTCGAAAACTCGAGTTGCGATTTTCGACATGATTCTAATACTTTCCCTATACATTACCATGTATTGCAGGGAAAGTAAAAATCTGATGTAGGCAGCACATGACTTTCCCTGCAGACTTATATTCACGTTCTCTTTATTTTAATTACATTTAATTCACTTATAATTCAATTTTCTTTCTCGTTTCATAACTGAACTCATTTTCAAAGGTGGCGAAAAAACGAAAAAACTAAAATATCTCGAGAACGGCTAGTCCTAGTGTAATGGAGTTGGTCTTATTATTTTCTTCGTTAAAAATTACGTATTAAACACGCATTTTATGGATATATTTGAGCATACGTAGTTTTTATTTTAGATTTTGGCGATTTTTGAGGGCCATTTTGCAAAAAAATGTAGGTTATTTTTTTCCGAATAATGCTAAAATCTAATCAGCACCAGGGTGTCCCATATGTGACTTATCTACCAAATTTTGTGGAATGCGGTCCATTAGCTTTTCAGCTAGAGTGGATACAAGCTTTTGCGGGCCATTTCGCAAAAAAAGGCGGGTTCTTGTATCCCAAATCTTACCCAAAACTAATCTGCACCAGAATCGCTCATAAGTGACTTACCTACCAAATTTTGTGAAATTCGGTCCATTAGTTTTTTAGTAAGAGAGGATACAAAATCTGCACAGGCAGACAGACAGGCACACAGACAGACACACACACAGACGTCACGCTAAAAATGTTTTTTTCGTATTCTAGAGGTCTTGAAACGTGTAGATCCGTCGAAAACTCGAGTTGCGATTTTCGGCATGATTCCAATACTTTCCCTATACCTTACCATGTATTGCAGGGAAAGTAAAAAAAATCTGATGTGAGCAGCACATGACTTTCCCTGCAGACTTATATTGACGTTCTCTTTATTTCAATTAAATTTATTTCACTTTTAATTCAATTTTCGTTCTCATTCGGTAACCGGCTTATTTTCAAAGGTGGCGTAGGGAAAGTACGAAAAACTAAAATATCTCGAGAACGGCTAGTCCTAGTGTAATGGGGTTGGTCTTATTCTTTTCGTCGTTAAAAATTGCGTATTAAATCAGCATTTAATGGATATATTTGAGTATACCCAGTTTTGTAGTTTTGATTTGGACGATTTTTGCGAGCCATTTTGCAAAAAAAGGCAGGTCATTTTTTTCCGAATCGTACCGAAATCTAATCAGCACCAGGGTAACCCACAAGTGACTCATCTATCGAATTTTGTGAAATTCGGTCCATGAGTTTTTCAGTTAGAGTGGATACAAGCTTTTGCGGGCCATTTCGCAAAAAAAGGCGGGTTCTTTTATCCCGAATCGTACTCAAAACTAATCAGCACCAGACTCGCTCACAAGTAACTTACTTACAAAATTTTGAGAAATTCGGTCCATTAGTTTTTTAGTTAAAGTGGATACAAAATCTGCACAGACACACATACACACAGACACACACACAGCCGTCACGCTAAAAATGGTTTTTTCGTAATCTAGAGGTCTCGAAACGTGTAGATCCGTCAAAAACTCGAGTTGCGATTTTCGGCATGATTCCAATACTTTCCCTATACATTACCATGTATTGCAGGGAAAGTAAAAAATCTGATGTGGGCAGCACATGACTTTCCCTGCAGACTTATATTAACGTTCTCTATATTTTAATTAAATGTATTTCACTTTTAATTCAATATTCGTTCTCATTCGGTAACCGGACATATTTTCAAAGGTGGCGTAGAGAAAATACGGAAAACTAAAATATCTCGAGAACGGCTAGTCCTAGTGTAATGGGGTTGGTCTTATTATTTTCGTCGTTAAAAATTACGTATTAAACGAGCACTTAATGGATATATTTGAGTATACTTAGTTCTTTAGTTTAGATTTTGACGATTTTTTCGGACCATTTTGCAAAAAAAGGTAGGCTATTTTTTTCCGAATCGTACCAAAATCTAATCAGCACCAGGGTAACCCACAAGTGACTCTTCTTCCGAATTTTGTGAAATTCGGTCTAGTAGTTTTTTAGTTAGAGAGGATACAAGCTTTTGCGGGCCATTTCGCAAAAAAGGCGGGTTCTTTTATTCCAAATCGTACCCAAAACTAATCAGCACCAGACTCACTCACAAGTGACATACCTACCAAATTTTGTGAAATTCGGTCCATTAGTTTTTTAGTTAGAGTGGATCCAAAATCTGCACAGACAGACACACAGACACACACACAGACGTCACGCTAAAAATGGTTTTTTCGTATTCTAGAGGTCTCGAAACGTGTAGATCCGTCGAAAACTCGAGTTGCGATTTTCGGCATGATTGCAATACTTTCCCTATATATTACCATGTATTGCAGGGAAAGTAAAAATCTGATGTGGGCAGCACATGACTTTCCCTGCAGACTTAAATTCACTTTCTATTTATTTAAATTAAATTTAATTCATTTTTAATTCAATTTTCGTTCTCATTTGAAAACTGGTCTTATTTTCAAAAATGGTGTAGGAAAAATACGAAAAACTAAAATATCTCGAGAACGGCTAGTCCTAGTGTAATGGGGTTGGTCTTATTCTTTTCTTCGCTAAAAATTACGTATTAAACAAGCATTTAATGGCTATATTTGAGCAGACGTAGATCTTAAGTTTAGATTTTGATGATTTTTGCGGGCTATTTTGCAAAAAAAGGCAGATTATTTTTTTCGAATTATACCAAAATCTAATCAGAACCAGGGTGGCCTACAAGCGACTCATCTACCAAATTTTGTGAAATTCGGTCCATTAGTTTTTCAGTTAGAGTGGATACAAGCTTTTGCGGGCCATTTCGCAAAAAAAAAAAGGCGGGTTCTTTTAACCCGAGTCATACCCAAAACTAATCAGCACCAGATTCGTGCACAAGTGACTTACCTACCAAATTTTATGAAATTCGGTCAATTAGTTTTTTAGTTAGAGTGGATACAAAATCTGCACAGACAGACAGACAGACACACACACAGACGTCACGCTAAAAATAGTTTTTTCGTATTCTAGAGGTCTCGAAACGTGTAGATCCGTCGAAAACTCGAGTTGCGATTTTCGACATGATTCCAATACTTTCCCTATACATTACCATGTATTGCGACTACAGCGGCTATTTATGTACCACCATTTCACATTTGAAATGCCTTTTCTCGCGCATACTTTAACCTGTGATATTGAAAGGTTGATCAAATAAATGTTTTACCTACACAATTGCTTTTCTTAAATTTCATTCCTTTAACTTAATTTCTTCTTGGTGTTGGGATTTTATTTTCCGCCAGTGTATATATATATATATATATATATATAAATATATATAAATATATGGAATGTTTCTTTAATACGAAGCATACAAAAGGAGAGAATTTTTTCGAAATGAACTTATCGTAAGCCTAAATTTCTTCCATGTGCAAGCTTTTTTGCTTGATTTTTTTGTTTCCTTATTTGCATTCCTCATTTTTGAAATTTGTTGATTGTCTTTGTCTTTATGACCTGCATTACGCTTTATTATTTCCTCTTTATGTCTTAATTTCTTTTATTTCTTTGTATTTTGTAGAAATTTTTGGAATAGTGTATTATGAGTTACTACATACATTCTAACTTTGGATTTACTAATTTATATTTCTATATATAAATATATATATATATATATATATATATATATATATATATATATATATATATATATATATTCAATTTCCAAACTTCTTGCCTAGCTCATCGTGCTACACTTGGCTTCTGATTTGCAAATTTTTTTTACCTTTACTTTCAGTTTACAAGCAATATTCTTTGGTATTTCTCGGGTATATATATATTACAAGTAATCATAAAAATCTTCAATTATATATATATATATATATATATATATATATATATATAAATATACATATATGTCTTTGTTAGAATCTAACACTTTGTTATCTAACACTTTGTTAGAATGAATATTATTAGAATATTATCTAACACTTTGTTAGAATGTTTTTCGAATTTCTAAAAAAATACTTGACGAAGTGTTCTGTAACTTTAGCGATATGGAAAACGTGCTTGAACACATACTTTCCAGTAAAGTTTTGGTGACATGTGCATTTAGGGGTCCACCATGATATTAAGTGGGGAATATATTTGATCACCCTGTATCATAAAATGCTGGAAATGATTTGTAACTTTCATAAAATAGTTAACTAGCTTTGTTAAATGTATATAAGCATTTTCGTAAAACAAAACGTATATCCATGAAGATATAAACGTTTTTTTAAAAAGAAACAAATTTTGTTACATCTTTTTGCTTACAATATCCAGAGATTTCTCTCAAATTCCACGAAACTTACAGAACATTTGTCAACGTCGAAGAAGAACAGTATACTTCAATTTAAAACTAAAGCATTGAATATACGATGAGATATAAGCATTTGAAGAAACTAAATTTTTACTGCGCAAGCGCGAAACATAGCAATAGTTTTCTTTCATGATTTTGTAGTGAATACTGTAGGGAAACTTCTATTAGAAATCCACTGGAATATAGTGAAAATTCACCAAGATATCGACGATATAGTAATCAGTTTTTCTCTGACTCTCTGAAAGCACCTGAATGATAAGGGGGTTTCCACAAATTGACATTTTTCAAATACTTCGGCCAGCCCTGTTCTAAAAATGAACTAGTCAAATTTTATGAAAATAATGATCAAAACGTACAGGGGTTTCCGGAGACTTTTGATCATTATTTGCATAAAATTGGACTTGTTTGTTTTCAGAAGAGGGGTGTCCGATGAAATTCTAAAATGTCAATTTGTGGAAAACCCCTTATCATCTAGGTACTTTCAGAAACTCAGAGAAAACTGATTACTCTATCGTCGATATCTTTGTGAATTTTCACGATATTCCAGTGGATATTTTATAGAAGTTGCATTACAGTATTCACTACAAAATCATAAAAGAAAACTATTGCTATATTTCGCGCCTACTCAGTGGAAACTTAGTTTCTTCAAATGCTTATTTGGAAGCATTTGCACTTTTGTTGAGGAGAAGACACTTTTGTTGAGGAATAAACTTTTTGTGTTTAAGAGTCTAGGTCCACCAATGCTTATTATTGAACAACAACATGTTATTATACCCAAAACATTATTAAAACCATAGAACATAATATGGAATTATTTTTAGAATTATAATGAAACAATTAAATTTCCATACTTGGTTCAATGTAATTTTACTGTTGTTTCAACGATCGTTGATTGTTAATATACATTGGTTAAAATTAGTACTTTTTCATTTTCTTTCAATGTAAAACAAAAGTTTCGGCATAAATAAATCTATATAAAAAGTCCTTTATATTTTTCTGTATCTGACACTTGACAATAAATTTTGAGAACAAATTTTACGATACTGGCGACAGATACGGTGACGTTGCAGAAAATGTTAAAATAAGAAGTATTACCAAATTGACATAAATATCACCAAAATTACTGAAAATGTCTTCAAATTCAGGAAAATTGAATATGACGGAAAATTAAATAGACTTGAGACATTGAACTGACGGACATCAAACTTTTCTCTTAACCTGTTGTTACTTATTAAACAATTTACAAAATGTATTTCAATAAAGAAATATTTTTTTAATATTTTTGTATAAGCTTCAAATCTAATGTTCAGTTTAGGAATTGGTTGACTCAGCCTAGAAGTAGGTAGGGGAAGTAATATACCATTAGAATTTTAAATAAAATAATTACAGTAATATCTTGACAATGCTCGGAATATTTAATGATACTAGAGGTTTGAATTTTGATAATGCCAGAATAAAGAATGTGAGGAAATTATTATAGAATGCAGCAGTTATTACAGAATGCAGGTCATATACTGCCTATGTGAATGTTTAATAATATGTCAATATGGTTACCCCACTTTCTTACTGTAAGGTGTATTAAAATGGTAAGAGGGAAGTTTAAAATGATTGAACGGAACTCAAATACTGAAATTTTGGAAATAAGAATGTGAGGAAATTATTATAGAATGCAGCAGTTATTATAGAATGCAGGTCATATACTGCCTATGTGAATGTTTAATAATATGTCAATATGGTTACCCCACTTTCTTACTGTAAGGTGTATTAAAATGGTAAGAGGGAAGTTTAAAATGATTGAACGGAACTCAAATACTGAAATTTTGGAAATAATTGATTAAAAAATTTCATGTCGGAGTCTTTTCCACCAGAGGTGCGATCCAAACTTCCACTTCAAGATAGGAACTACCAAGACGAGACGGAAGGGTATAATTCTTTTCTTGAAACGGAGGCCTGTGAACTATTTACATAGCCAACTTGAGATTGACTGTAAATGGAACTCCCACCTACGCCCCTTGCCGTGGTATGATTATGATGCTACAATGACATTGATGTCCGAATGATTGATCATCAAGTCACCATAAGTGAACGGAGACTTTCTCTTTCAAGATTTGCTGAGATAAGCAACTATTTTCTTGAATTATATGTCCGTGAACCACACAATCAAATACTTTTGATTCTTTGTGGACCCTCCACCTTTCACCTCCTCAAGACAGGCTGTTGTTATACAATTGAAGTCATTTCGCACCATAGGAGGACGGAGATCTTCCCATTCAATATTTGCTAAGATAAGCAATTACTTTCTAGAATTATATGTCCGTGAACCACACAACGAAGTACTTTTGGTAATTCATGTGGACCCTCCACCTTTATCCCCTAAGGGAATTATATGACTGACGTCATTAATTATCATACCATGACACCCAGACAGCAGACATTTTAGTGTTCCTCAACTTGCTGGGCAGACGATTCCCCGCATTCCTCATCTGCGTCTAATACTCATCAGAATATAGATTTTCCAGACAAGGATTTAACTATCAATGCCCAATAGTCTTAGTGTGCTCTAATGTTTAATAACTTTGTTTTTCTGTATTAAAATATTTTTGGTACTTAATTGAACAATATGTATAATATTAATTTCCTTTGGTATTTTCGTAAACAAATGCCGTTCTTAACAATGTTGCAAAAGTTGCATTCTTGTGTTGTTCGCTTTTAGTTGATAAAATACGTCTACTAGTGTCATTTTAAGTCAGAAAGCACCTGGATAGTAGCAGGCTTTCTATTTATAAAAAATCTGATATGGACAGCACATGAATTTTCCTTCAGATTCATATTCACGTTCACTTTATTTCTTTAATAATTCATTGAATTTAATTGCACAAAATAACACCCATATTTATTTAAAATTACTTTGAATTCGCATTTTTAATTCAATTTGCGTTCATATTTGGTAGCTGGACTTATTTTAAAGGTGGCGTAGCGAAAATGCAAAAAACTAAAATATTTCGAAAACAGCTATAGTCCTTGTGTAATTGGGTTGGTATTATTATTTTTATTGTTAAAAATTATGTCAATTGTTATTAGTTATATCATCGTATATTCAATACTTTAATTTTCATTTGAAGTATAATGTTTTTCTTGGACGTTGACAAGTGTTTTGTAAGTTTCATGAAATTTGATTGAAACCTATGGATATTGTAAGCAAAAAGCATGTCGAACGGCCAGACCGTCCAACTCGTCCATGGACATGAACTGAAATTTGGACGGCCGGAGCAAACAACATGAAAAAAATGTGGGGTTTTTAAAAAAAAAAAATGTTTATATCTTCATGAATATACGCTTTTATTTTAAGAAAATGCTTATATACATTGAACAAACCCAGTTAACTGTTTTGTAAAAGTTACAAATCATTTTCAGCTTTTTATGATACAGGATGATCTAATATATTTTCCCCTTTTTTAATACCTTGGTGGCCCCATAAATGCACAAGTCACCGAAACTTTACTAGAAAGCATGCGTTCAAGCATGCTCTTTACATCGCCAAAGTTACAGAACATTTCGTCAAGTATTTGTTTAGAAATGCGAAAAACATTCTAACATTCAAAGTGTCTGGATATATATATATATATCTGTTCGAGGAGGTATTATTATTCTGATTTATAATTCAATTGATTTATTTTTCTCCTTCCACTAGCCAGTAGACAGTTCCAATGGTGTCTATAGTTAAATACTATCGCCATTGTCAGAAACTGGCTATTCTATCGGTTTTAATTCGAATTGTATGGCTGTCCTGATGAGAATGCAATTTCGAACTAACCGCCATTTTTTGTGTAGTTTCAATTGATTGTTCTCTATGTCTTAATCTTTTATCTTGAGCTAATTATTATTGCCTTTTCTCATTTTTGCCGTGTTTTCTTTTTCATTTTTATTTATATTTATATACTTTTAATTGTGATTTTTGTCTCCTAATATTCTTCTCATCCCCCTTTAGTGATATGTTACCTTCTATCTTTATCCTTAGTCTTGGTCTATAGTTACTCATTTGTAACAGATATGCTAGAGATGGGTTTTTTTCTACATACAGTAGTTTATGCATAATATTCGATTAAAATATTTCAATTTATGTATATATATATATATATATATATATATATATATATATATATATATATATATATATATATATATATATATATATATATATATATATATAGGGTGTTCCATAAATTCCGAATTAGTTTAAAAATTCCTAAAAATTGAAGGAATTGATTGGTATATTTGAATGCGGTTTGCGACAAAGTTAGTCTCATGGAGGGGTCCTCCGTCGTCGTCGTTGATGAAGCACCTGGCGTTGCCGCCTTTATCTTCTGTGCTGTGTGATTCGTTGTACTGTAGCTTTAACATTACTTGTATACTTGAAAAGTCCGTAGAAGTAGAACGTCCCATGATAGGCGGGGCGTCGTCGCAAGAGCTGGCGCCAAGCACGTGAAGCACGCGAGAACAAGTCCATACACAATCAGCACGGAGTGAGACCGTGGGAAAGTCCTAAAGCTTGAAACAGGTGGTGAACAGATGATGAGGCATGTGGGAGGAGTCCCGATGCTTGAACTGTTGATGAACTGGTGTTGAGGCACGTAGTGAAGGTCCAAATGCTTGAACAGGTGATGAGGGTAGTGACCATAATGAGATAACACAGAAAGCCAGCCAAAAGAAAGCAAAACTTAGATTTGGGGGGTTTGATTTTTTAGGATTTTTGCGACCATATCAACAATTTGGAATGTTTTCGTCATAGCATCCTCCTCACTTTTCAGAATTTGTACAACATCTTTAAGAATGCTACTGATTTTACTTATATCTACATATTTTTCTACCTCTTTGTAGAGACTCAAAAACTCAAGAAAAGTGTTTCCACTCGCGGTTTGAGGGTTTTTGTCCAGCCCAGGTTGCGCTTGGACTAAAGGTGCCTTCCCACTCACCGCAGCACAACAGCAGACGGTTCACGGCAACGCTCGAGGTATACGCAAGTCTTTACGGCAAAATAAACCCCTTCACACTGTCGGCCGACGGCGAAGAAATGTAGCCAATCAAATGCAAGCGCAGAAATTTCTCCTCGTTCAGCGGCCATGTTTACAAACCATCTCTTCCAAAAGCGATTTTATATACATGAAATGTTATATAATAAAAATTAAGATATTATTACTAATAAAATCTCTTTGGTCTCTTCTGATTCAAATTTATATTTACCAGCGGCTTGCTAGTTTACAGTATTGACGCGTTTCAGAAAATCCGCCTATCTGTGAATTTAAGCAAGAGCTACGGAGTTTGCTTTGGCGATATATACATATTTCATCAGTTTTCTAAAATAAGCTAACTAAAGTGATTCCATCACAAAACACAAAGGATCCTAATCTAAATTGTTTTAGAATATTTACTACACTATGGAAATTCTCTCGTTTTAACGAATGCAATTCGAATCGTTAAAAAAAAACATCCGACAGAATTCAGAAAATAAATTTTGACGTATGTTCTTCATAGACTTTTTTTTATCCCTCTATTGCAATCCTAAAACAACTTGAAAACATATTCTGTTTACTCTTTAAAATAATATTCTAAAATAGCATTAAATGCTTTGCATGATATAATTTGTTAGTACATTTCAGGTGTAGATGTTTTGGCTTGAGTGGTAGAGAAACAGCTCCGTAAACGAGTGGGTTCTGGTTCGAATCCAAGCAAATATTTATTTTTACAAGTGCTGCCATCTGTTGCTGAAATATTCAAATACAGTTTTTCTTTAACAATCTGCAGAATTTTTTTGTTTTAAATTATTTTAAGTTCTATATACAAAATAACCTTATATCAGCAAATTATTTTTAAGTTCGAATGCTTATAAAAATTTATTTCGAAGTTACTTTGAAAAATATCTTGAAGTACTTTAAACCAGCTATAGATGGAATGTACTCTTCATAATTAAGAAAGTGTTTGTAGAAATAGCAAATATAAAATGTGCATATAAAATTAGACAGAAATCATCGAACATCATTATACAAGTAGTAGTTATCTTTCGATATGTAATTTTGAACATTTTAGATTGGAATAGAAACAAAAATCAAACTACTTTGGAATTTTAAAGAGGTTGTATTTTAATAATTTGGCGCTAACATTTGAAGAATTTTTTTATTATTTTAAATACACACAGACAATTAGAAATTTACAATACATTTGAAAATTCATTTATTTTTAATAAAATAAATAAGTTTACATGTAAATATGAAAAGTTTACTCTTTTAAGTTTGAATGCTTATAAAAATTTATGTTGAAGTTACTTTGAAAAACATCTTGAAGTATACTTTATACCAGCTATAGATGGAATATACATTTAAATCTATTTTAAAACATAATTACTCAATAAATATAAATGTAGATAAAATAATTTTTAAATTTAAAAGTTTACTTTAAGGAGAAATATTTTAAACGTTACAAATGAGCAAAGAACATATTCGGATATTTAAAACAGATACGTATTTGAAAACCATTGAAATCAAGTATTAAATGGTAATGAACTTAAATTTGTTTAAGACATAATATTTTAATAACGGTATTCTTGAATTTAAATACTTTTTACGTTTTTTTTTCTTTGTTTGTTTCATTTCAGTCAATATCGGCAATATCGCTTTTTAAACTAATTTTGTATCTTGAGTGAATATTTTTCAACAAATATTTATTTGCTTTTTTATACGGATGTGTGACAAATCCAAATATTTTTTAATGTTCATTCATCTGTTTAAGCTTCTGATATCTAAAGTAATCCATATAAAAAAGATCAAATCAAAAATGTACTATACGAAATATTGATTTAGCAGTAAAAAGATGATCTACGATGCTATTGGCTGTGGCGTTGCCGTCAACCGTGCGGTACGCGTTGAATTCGGTTCCATTTCGAATTTAGCGTTGCGGCCTGCGTCCACCGCGGAAGACGACTTTCCCCCACTTTTTCATCGTACAGCGCATGCGTGAACTCAACCGTCCTCTGCGGTGCGTTGCCTTGCGGTGAGTGGGAAGGTACCTTAAGTGCTCGCCAGTAGTTCCTTCTACCGTTTCGGCAGTTGCCGGCACTTCCTGCGCAGGGGGGGATCTCTTAGTGGGAAGGGGGGGAAAGTTATCCTCGCCAAGGGTGGGTGAAGTTTTTACAGTTTTTGTAGTTTGCTGGATTTTTTTCAATTCCTGGGTTTTTTTCCTAAACCAGGGGTTTTGGGGACAGTGCCTAAAATTTGCCGGGTGGGATCCTGCGCATTTTGCCGGGGTGTCTCTATTTTTTGTACAGTTTCTCGTGGGATGATCTTCGCCGCATTTAAGGCAGCGGGGGGGGGAGGGTACACTGGTCAGAATGATGGTTCCAAAGTTGGCAATTGTAACACATTTTATGGCCTCTTGCCTTAAAAAGTTGAACTTTAATTTGCATAGAAAACAGGGAATTTACTTCATAAATCCTCGCCCATCCCTCCGCCGGCTCAAGTCCGACCAAGAAGATGGGGAGGGGGGTCCTATCTCGTCTATTTCTTAGCTGAGTAATCCTCACAATTTTAAAGCCTAGCGTGGCAAGCTCTTTTTTTACATCCTCAATGCTGGTGTTAGTGGGCAAGCCCTTTATTACTACCTTCCTCGGCCTATCCGTTTTTAGGTTTAAGGAGCTGAAAGGAATCCCCTCACGGGTTAAGTGAGCCTGCACACTCCTGTAGTCCTCAACGGACCCAGGAGTGATCCGAATCACTCTCCCCATGAGAAGACCCTGAACTTTATTATCTAGTGATTTGTTTAAGTCCTCTATTAGGGCTCCCCAATTAATTGTGGAGTCCACGTAGAAGGACGCGACTTTTTCCTTAGGGGAGGGGGGCGCATCAGTCATTTCGACTTCCTCGTCGTTAAGTTTGCTGAATTTATTTTTAGTCTGAATTTCCTGGGAATTTGATTTAGAAGTAGAAGGTTTACTACTATCAGAAGTTTTTAATTTTTTGGATTTAGGCTGGGTGATATACCCCTCAAGTTTGCTAAACATTTCGTGCTTAAATTTCAGATATAACTCATCTTCAGATTTAGTTTTCCTATTTCTACACATATCATATACAAGATCATAAGATTTCCTATTAGTTAAAGTACTAATGTTAGGGTGGCTGGCTAGCAGATTAGCGTCAGAAATGGTACCTGTTATTATAGTCCTGAGCATCTTGGCCCGATCGAAGTCGATCTCGTCCTCCTCCAGATCCATCTCCAGTCTGGCGATGATCCAGTCATAAACCTTGAAATGGCTGTATATTTTCCACTCGGTGGTGTCTTTCTTGATCTGGTCACTCCCACGTCCCAGGGTCTTGATGTACGCTGCCTCGTAAACAGCTGCACTTGGGGTTTCACCGCCCTCCGATGTGGAATTCGACTCTCCTTGAGCCTGGTCCTGATCCTCCATGACTTCGGCCCAGTCCATCTTGTCTTTAGTCACCCGCTGCTCCACGTGCTTGGCTGACGCTCCTTGCGCCATTTTCACGGCAGCTGGCTCCACAATCTTTATCCCGTCCATATTGTACCGAAGATCTTGAGTAAAATCCACAGAAATGTCCTCCATAAGCTTTCTCCAGCCATGTCTACCTCTCCAATCTCTCAAAATTTCCACGTCGATCTTCACTGGCTCCGCAGAAATCTGCTCGCTCGAATATCTACCATGCTGTATCACTAACTCCTTCCATGCTCGAAATCCTTCTGCTTCCACTGGTGAAATGAAGAGTTCCTCCACCTTTGTGATAGTCCTTTGCACTTCCATCGTAAGTTACTTTTGCCCGACGCGGTTTACTAAAAACTTAGTACACTCACGCCCAAGCCTAAGTAAGAAGAAAAGAAATCCACGTGATAACTGCGACGAGAGGTCCATTTCGCCAGCCCCGCCCATCTCGAGTTTAAAGTTCAAATTAGGCTCAATCGTTAGTGCATCGTTAGTGCACGTTAGTGCACGTAAGCATTTCGTTAGTGCACAGCCCCCTCTTCAGGTATTACAAATAATAAAAATAACATGGGCGGGGCTGGGGAAATGGCCTCCCCACCCACCAACCTCGAATTATAAGTTCAGATTAGGCTCAATCGTTAGTGCATCGTTAGTGCACGTTAGTGCACGTATGCATTTCGTTAGTGCACAGTCCCCCCTTCAGGTGCTGCGAAAATAAAGACAACATGGGCGGGGCTGGGGAAATGGCCTCCCCATCCACCAACCTCGAATTATAAGTTCAGATTAGGCTCAATCGTTAGTGCATCGTTAGTGCACGTTAGTGCACGTATGCATTTCGTTAGTGCACAGTCCCCCCTTCAGGTGCTGCGAAAATAAAGATAACATGGGCGGGGCTGGGGAAATGGCCTCCCCACCCACCAACCTCGAATTATAAGTTCAGATTAGGCTCAATCGTTAGTGCATCGTTAGTGCACGTTAGTGCACGTATGCATTTCGTTAGTGCACAGTCCCCCCTTCAGGTGCTGCGAAAATAAAGATAACATGGGCGGGGCTGGGGAAATGGCCTCCCCACCCACCAACCTCGAATTATAAGTTCAGATTAGGCTCAATCGTTAGTGCACGTTAGTGCACGTATGCATTTCGTTAGTGCACAGTCCCCCCTTCAGGTGCTGCGAAAATAAAGATAACATGGGCGGGGCTGGGGAAATGGCCTCCCCACCCACCAACCTCGAATTATAAGTTCAGATTAGGCTCAATCGTTAGTGCATCGTTAGTGCACGTTAGTGCACGTATGCATTTCGTTAGTGCACAGTCCCCCCTTCAGGTGCTGCGAAAATAAAGATAACATGGGCGGGGCTGGGGAAATGGCCTCCCCACCCACCCATCTCGAATTATAAGTTCAAATTAGGCTCAATCGTTAGTGCATCGTTAGTGCACGTTAGTGCACGTATGCATTTCGTTAGTGCACAGTCCCCCTTCAGGTGCTGCGAAAATAAAGACAACATGGGCGGGGCTGGGGAAATGGCCTCCCCACCCACCAACCTCGAATTATAAGTTCAGATTAGGCTCAATCGTTAGTGCATCGTTAGTGCACGTATGCATTTCGTTAGTGCACAGTCTCCCCTTCAGGTGCTGCGAAAATAAAGATAACATGGGCGGGGCTGGGGAAATGGCCTCCCCACCCACCCACCCACCTCGAATTATAAGTTCAGATTAGGCTCAATCGTTAGTGTACGTATGCATTTCGTTAGTGCACCCCCCCCCCCCCTCAAGTAATACAAAAATGAAAATATATAAAAGTTGTAAGGAGGAAGCACAGTGCTGTACAGGAGATAGAGACAATCTCCATTATACCCTACGTTAGCAAACAAATTGTTAGATTTTTGCCGTCTTTTACCAATATGGGTACCGTGATGAATAATATTTTCAATTATGACCAAGCAACCGAATCAAGCTGTTCATCAGAAAGCATGTTCAACGACTTGAAAAATCGTGTCTTTCATCACGTGAATTTGCCAATACATGTTGATAAATTTATTCCTGAACTTATAGATTCCATTCTTGGAGCTATAAACTTGATTGGTGCTAAAGAAACATACAGAAACTACAAAACAGGCGATGACAAAGATGAATTGTTGATTATTTTTATACTAAAGAAGGAACATAAAAACAGAAATAATTGTCTTTCATCAATAGAACAGGAATGCGATAGCAGCCATCATCTTTTTCCAGACCCTAAGAGGCATGAGCATAGCAGTCCCCCGCATCCACCGGAACAAGAAGAAATTAAGAAAAACTATTCTTTAGAGAATTGGCGCGGTTTAGCTACAGCAAAGAAACGGAAGCGCAGAAACTACTTAGACTCGGATCCATCTATATCGACATGTAACAGAAACAGTAAAGCTAAAAATAAAGTTCTTGGCATTCTCAAAAATGCCAATTCGTTAGGTTTGAAGTCGATTAATATTGATGGAAAGCATCATACGTTCAGCAATACCTGTGCATTTGATTCCATTATTCAAATATTATTCGCAGCCTATGCAGATAGTGAAAAATATTCGGAGTTTTTTATAACTATACAAAAGAATTACTTGTTGAATTAATTCGTAGTGGGGTGCGTGATGGTATCACAGTTCAAACATATAGAAAACGGGCTGCTATCTTACTTAACCATTTTAAAGGAGACCAATTTAAAAAAAATGCGGATCTCATTTATGTAAACGCAGCCACAACTGCAAAATATTTATTAAGGAAATTATTTAAAGATTTTTAAAGTGCTACCGAAATAGTGGAATGTTTTAATTTGTTTGTTTGAGACCCAGACCGTCCGACCTACCAGAAAGCTGTAAGGTAACCGGCCGGGAAGTACCACCCAATTTAGACCGGAACCCAGTGGGGCGGGGGCATCCACAGGGACCGTACCCTCTTTCCCCTACCACCAACCTCTCGAAAGGACTTTTGGACCCACATGTTTAACGTGATCGCACTCCGCATGAACACGGCGGCAGTTGTGGCAGCGTACAAATCCAGCGCACAAACCACCGGGCTACCCCGCCCGAAATGTGCCAACAGCACGCGGTGTTCCCAAGTGGTCACCCACCCAAGTACTAACCTCGCCCGATGCTACTTGATTTCGATGATCTAACGAGAACCGGTGTTTTCAGCACGGTACGGCCGTTGGCTTGGAAAGTTTTAGTTGTAATGCTACCAATAACTTTGCTAAAATTGTCATTAGTTTTTCTTTACGTAACAACAACATGGATTATTTTCAAGATGCGTTACACAGTGTGTTAAATCCAAACATAAAATGCAACATCTGTGGAGGAATTACTAAAATACATTATAATTTTAAGTCTCATATTTTTTTTAGAATTGTTACATGAACAATGACCATCCATCCCATTTCAACTTGGATATCAACATACCATTATCATCAGTCCCACATATATTGAATCAAGGTAGTAAGAAATACCAATTGAGATTAGTTTCCTGGCTCCGTCAGCAAAAACGTCCAATGCGATCGGTCATTGCTTTCGTCTGCATAACAATGTGTGGGAGAGAGTGGATGATCTCTCCAATTCCATCTAACTCGTAAGGATAAATACTGAAGTTCAAAAATGCCAAATTTTGGTATACACAGAATAAAAACGATTCATGTTTTACATATCCGAAATGATAGCATTCTTAAGTAGGCGTTTATATTCATTTCAAGAATTATAAATTACATTAATTGTGTTATGATAGCCTCTCATGTTTTTGCTTTTATTTTGGAATGATATAAATTTTTTGATGATATAAATTGCAGTTTTATATCATCATTTATAATGCTACGAATGTTTATTGTAAATTCTGGACCATTTCGTAAAGTGTATTATTTTTACTAAATTCTTTTATATTATATTTCAGGTTCTACAATTTACTACAAAATTTCTTTTAACACGTTCAAAGGCCTAATAGTCTACAAATAATTTTTTATAAAAATTGGGAAATGTAAAGTAAATCAGACTTGGGGATGTTGGTTAATTTTGATAACGTTACAGTTACATTGTAAAAAATGAGAAACCAGTTAAGCTAAATCTTCCCCATTCCCCCCCCCCTATTTCCTCAGCCACGCACATGTTATTTTTGTATTAATTGGGGGGTGCACATCAGGGACGTACGTAGAATTCGAAATTTGGATAGTTAGGAAATTGAAAGTGGGCTGATGGGCCGTTCCCCCAGCACGTTATTTTTGTATTACTTAGGGGGTGGGGGGTGCACTAATGAAATGCATACGTGAACTAACGTGCACTAACGATGGAACCTAATCAGAACGTATAATTCGAGGTGGGTGGGGAGGCCATTTCCCCAGCCCCGCCCATGTTATTTTTATTTTCGCAGCACCTGAAGGGGGACTGTGCACTAACGAAATGCATACGTGCACTAACGTGCACTAACGATTGAGCCTAATCTGAACTTATAATTCGAGGTGGGTGGGTGGGGAGTCCATTTCCCCAGCCCCGCCCATGTTATATTTATTTTCGCAGCACCTGAAGGGGGACTGTGCACTAACGAAATGCATACGTGCACTAACGATGCACTAACGATTGAGCCTAATTTGAACTTATAATTCGAGGTGGGTGGGTGGGGAGGCCATTTCTCCAGCCCCGCCCATGTTATTTTTATTTTCGTTGCACCTGAAGAGGGGACTGTGCACTAACGAAATGCATACGTGCACTAACGTGCACTAACGATGCACTAACGATTGAGCCTAATCTGAACTTATAATTCGAGGTGGGTGGGTGGGGAGGCCATTTCCCCAGCCCCGCCCATGTTATCTTTATTTTCGCAGCACCTGAAGGGGGGACTGTGCACTAACGAAATGCATACGTGCACTAACGATGCACTAACGATTGAGCCTAATCTGAACTTATAATTCGAGGTGGGTGGGTGGGGAGGCCATTTCCCCAGCCCCGCCCATGTTATCTTTATTTTCGCAGCACCTGAAGGGGGGACTGTGCACTAACGAAATGCATACGTGCACTAACGTGCACTAACGATGCACTAACGATTGAGCCTAATCTGAACTTATAATTCGAGGTGGGTGGGTGGGGAGGCCATTTCCCCAGCCCCGCCCATGTTATCTTTATTTCGCAGCACCTGAAGGGGGGACTGTGCACTAACGAAATGCATACGTGCACTAACGATGCACTAACGATTGAGCCTAATCTGAACTTATAATTCGAGGTGGGTGTGTGGGGAGGCCATTTCCCCAGCCCCGCCCATGTTATTTTTATTTTTTGTAATACCTGAAGAGGGGGCTGTGCACTAACGAAATGCTTACGTGCACTAACGTGCACTAACGATGCACTAACGATTGAGCCTAATTTGAAGTTTAAACTCGAGATGGGCGGGGCTGGCGAAATGGACCTTGCGACGAGCGTCTCAGGAGGTGTGCACTGTTCGAAGTCAGGTCATGGAGGGGTATTTTTTGAAAGAGACAAAAATTAGTTTAAAATTTTGTCAATAGAGGGCGCTGCACGCAAGCAATCACAGGAAATATTCAAATCAGAGTGCTATATAATCCTGGGTGTATGATTTAAAGCTCATTTCTGAATTTTCCTGTTACTGGCTTTCATTGTGATGTTGACATTGGTGGGTAAAGCACTAGTGCTTAAGTGCCCCACTTCCGTTTTTCTCGATTATAGCCCCCTTTGTTGGAGCAAACATCAAAAATCGTAGGTCAAATATATGTCATTTTTTCTGAAGAATTCATATCTGCAATAAAAATCTGATGTGGGCAGCACATGACTTTCTCTGCAGACTTATATTCACGTTCCATTTATTTAAATTAAATTTAATTCATTTTTAATTCAATTTTCGTTCTCATTTGAAAACTGGACTTATTTTCAAAAATGGTGTAGGAAAAATACGAAAAACTAAAATATCTCGAGAACGGCTAGTCCTAGTGTAATGGGGTTGGTCTTATTCTTTTCTTCGCTAAAAATTACGTATTAAACAAGCATTTAATGGCTATATTTGAACAGACGTAGTTCTTAAGCTTAGATTTTTATGATTTTTGCGGGCCATTTTGCAAAAAAAGGCAGGTTATTATTTTTTTAATTATACCGAAATCTAATCAGCACCAGGGTAGCCTACAAGCGACTTATCTACCAAATTTTGTGAAATTCGGTCCATTAGTTTATCAGTTAGAGTGGATACAAGCTTTTGCGGGCCATTTCGCAAAAAAAGGCGGGTTCTTTTAACCCGAGTCATACCCAAAACTAATCAGCACCAGATTCGTGCACAAGTGACTTACCTACCAAATTTTATGAAATTCGGTCAATTAGTTTTTTAGTTAGAGTGGATACAAAATCTGCACAGACAGACACACACACAGACGTCACGCTAAAAATAGTTTTTTCGTATTCTAGAGGTCTCGAAACGTGTAGATCCGTCGAAAACTCGAGTTGCGATTTTCGGCATGATTCCAATACTTTCCCTATACATTACCATGTATTGCAGGGAAAGTAAAAATCTGATGTGGGCAGCACATGACTTTCCCTGCAAACTTATATCCACGTTCTATTTATTTCAATTAGATTTAATTCCCTTTTAATTCAATTTTTGTTCTCATTTGATAACTGGACTTATTTTCAAAGGTGGCGTGGAAAAATACGAAAAAAACTAATATATCTCGAGAACGGCTAGTCCTAGCCTAATGGGGTTGGTCTTATTCTTTTCTTCGTTAAAAATTACGCATTAAACAAGCATTTAATGGATATATTTGAGCATACGTAGCTTTTTAGTTTAGATTTTGACAATTTTTGCGGGCCATTTTGCAAAAAAAGGCAGGTTATTTTTTTCAGAATCGTACTAAAATCTAATCAGCACCAGGGTGACCTATACGTGGCTTATCTACCGAATTTTATGAAATTCGGTCCATTAGTTTTTCAGTTTGAGTGGATACAAGCTTTTGCGGGCCATTTCGTAGAAAAGGCGGGTTCTTTTATTTCGAATCGTACCCAAAACTAATCAGCACCAGCCCCGCCCACAAGTGACTTACCTACAAAATTTTGTGAAATTCGGTCCATTAGTTTTTTAGTTAGAGTGGATACAAAATCTGCACAGACAGACACACACACAGACGTCACGCTAAAAATGTTTTTTTCGTATTCTAGAGGTCTCGAAACGTGTAGATCCGTCGAAAACTCGAGTTGCGATTTTCGGCATGATTCCAATACTTTCCCTATACATTACCATGTATTGCAGGGAAAGTAAAATATCTGATGTGGGCAGCACATGACTTTCACTGCAGACTTATATTAACGTTCTCTTTATTTTAATTAAATTTATTTCACTTTTAATTCAATTTTCGTTCTCATTCGATAACCGGACTTATTTTCAAAGGTGGCGTAGGGAAAGTACGAAAAACTAAAATATCTCGAGAACGGCTAGTCCTAGTGTAATGGGGTTGGACTTATTCTTTTCATCGTTAAAAATTGCGTATTAAATCAGCATTTAATGTATATATTTGAGTATACTCAGTTTTTTATTTTAGATTTTGTTAATTTTTGCGGGCCATTTTGCAAAAAAAGGCAGGGTTTTTTTTCTGAATCGTACCAAAATCTAATCAGCACCAGGGTGACCTATACGTGACTCATCTACCGAATTTTGTGAAATTCGGTCCATTAGTTTTTTAGCTACAGTGGATACAAGCTTTTGCGGGCCATTTCACAAAAAAGGCGGGTTCTTTTATTCCGAATCGTACCCAAAACTAATCAGCACCAGCCCCGCCCACAAATGACTTACCTACAAAATTTTGTGAAATTCGGTCCATTAGTTTTTTAGTTAGAGTGGATACAATATCTGCACAGACAGACACACAGACCCACAGACAGACACACACACAGACGTCACGCTAAAAATGGTTTTTTCGTATTCTAGAGGTCTTGAAACGTGTAGATCCGTCGAAAACTCGAGTTGTGATTTTCGGCATGATTCCAATACTTTCCCTATACATTACCATGTATTGCAGGGAAAGTAAAAGGAACAAAAGGCTTAATTATGAACGATGTGTAAAAAGTGTGATATATATTATCAAGAGTTGACTGGACTTATCAAATTCATCTCGTTGGCTGAGCTGTTGCCAATTTGAATTTTTGTGTGAAACATCTTAGAGCGCGCGGACGGAGTAGATCATGAAAGAAATGTGACAAAATCATGAAACAACATTATGTAACAGACGTGCACTACCAAACTCTATACTGAGCGGGCAAGAATAGCATAGAGGTTAAAGGAAATGAATCATTCTTGAAGGTTCACAGTTCGATCCTAGACGCCGCCCAAAACTATCTCCGTGCTAATGCGGAGTATGTTAATCACGATATATCATTCGAGCAAAATAAATATGCAGGACCGAAAGTCCTTCCGAGAGTTAGGTCAAAAGGACTCTACGGATCCTGTGGTTACCACCACTGCTGGGTTTCTGTATAAATTGGGTGGCTCTCCCAGCTGTCCAAACAGTTACCTTACATCTTTGGATAAGTCGGATACGTCCCCATCTGGGTCAAAAGAACTCTATGCAGAACCCAATATGTACTTTTTCTGATTATACGAATATAAGTTGAAAAGTTAGAGAGTTATTAAAAAACAATTCTAGTAAAAGGGTGTGAAATTTTAGATTTCCGACATCTGTTTATCGACATGCATCTACGCTGTATGCCAATATGCGCTTATCGCTTGCGCCGAACGCATATTAGCCCAGTGGAGATCATCAAACTTTGATTATTTCTACAACGAATCCTAATTTTCACTTATAGGTAATGTAAACAAATAAAGATGTAGGATGAGTTGTATAAGAATTGCTGAATTTCTTTAACACAAAATTATCTAGCTCTTTGAGTCTGAAATATAGCTGATATGAATGAAATATTCATTGATTTTACATAGAGAACAGACGATTTTATAACACCTTTTCGATGAAGTTTTAAGCATAGAGTTAAATTACGTTTACCTCCATTGTTTTAAGCTTTTAAATAAAATAAATTATTGTAATATTGTGATGAATGAAAGGAATTGAATAAAAGTGCATGAATGAAATATTTACAGCTTTTACATAGAGAGCAAGACGATTTATATTTCAATGACGTCATTTGAATGAAGTTCATTTTTTTCAATGAAGTTTTAAATTTTCAAATGTAATAAGTCGTTGTATTATTGTGATAATTTTAAAAATATTACTGCTGAATGTATCGCACTTTAGAAATGTTTAAACTTCGCGACTTATACAGGGTCTTTCAAAAGTACGTATAAACTTTAAAAATTCATTAAAAATCGAAAAATCATCGCATTGAGGTACGGTTTGTACCATAAGTATTGCCAGGACGGGGTTTTTTTTTTTTAACGTGAAAAATTTTTGTAGTTTAAAAAATCACCTATAGGTGGCGCTTATCCGAATACATCTTCCAGAAGTATGCAAATGAGGCTGTTATAAAATAGCTGTAGTGCTCTGTAGATTCTTCATTTGATTCCTTAGTAAACGGTGCAGAGAAGAAGCTTTTGCGAGAATGTTAACTTTGATGGAGAAAGCCTTGTTAGTGAAGCTGTATTAAGTGAGCGGCGAATCAGCATCAGATACTTTGCGAAAATTCTGATTTAGGAAAAATTTAAAGAAAGGAAAAGGTCCTATCACCTGTTCGGGGTTACTTAGGCTTGTCACACGATTTGACACGTGCAGTAAGTTATTTTAATTGTCTTTCCAATGCGTTCAGCGCCACCTATTGGTGATTTTTTAAACGACAAAATTTTTTCACGTCAACCCCCCCCCCCCCCCCCCCCCCCCGTCCTAACAATACTTGTGATACAAACCGTACCTCAATGAGATGATTTTTCGATTTTTAATGAATTTTTAAAGTTTATACGGACTTTCGAAAGACCCTGTATTTCAATAATGTCATTTGAATAAATTCCATTTTTTCGATGAAGTTTTAAGTTTTCAAACATAATAAATTAATGTAGTGTTGTGATAATTTAAAAAAATATTACCACTGAATGTATCGCATTTTAGAGATGTTTAAATAAAATTGAATTTCACTTGGAAAGTGTTTCATAATCAATGCTTTATATATGATTGATCTTTCTTGTTATTTATGTTCCCTAGCTCAATTTTCTTTTCTTTGGCCGATAG
The DNA here is from genome assembly GCA_951213105.1 of Amaurobius ferox. NCBI lineage: Eukaryota > Metazoa > Arthropoda > Arachnida > Araneae > Amaurobiidae > Amaurobius > Amaurobius ferox. Next base: position 103,471,083 of record OX578136.1, read on the forward strand.
GCGAAGGAATGGCGTAGCATGAAGACTCAGCCACTTACTGAAAGATGAGTCATTGGTTCGTCACACACACCGCAACTATTTGCACAAATATTCAAGATAGACAATTAAAAAATAGGGCCTTTTTAAGGTCTTTCAACAAAAAATAAGGCCATTTTAAGTACTCTTAAAAACAGAATGAAAAATCAGACCTTTCTAAAGTTTTCTCAAGGCCATTGGGAATCCTGATCTTAGGGCGCGGGGTCGCGTAACGTAAATCTATAGACTATGATAGTTACGGAGGGGTACGGAGTAAATTATAAAAGAAATGCAACGGGTGTGAAACGAAAGTGAGGTCATACTGCCACGAATACCTAACGAGAAACCAATGTAAAGGTCTCACTTGACCGTGGCAGCAAATTTGGATCCCTTTGCAGCAGATTGGCGAAATATCGCCATCTTGGTGACTTTTAGCGAGTTCTGAAAACTTTCGAATTTTGTAGATTGGTTAAAGATTTCACAAATCATGTGCTTTTTCAAGAACTTTCACAGAATGTATATAAATTCGTTATCGCTCAGTTAGGTTGTTGACGAGATGCAAGTAAAAGTATCGGCCGAACTCAATACAGACAACCAATAAGTAATTTCCTTTCTGACTAAATATACCTTTTAAGCTATATTATAAAATAATTCTGGTAAAAAACCCTAAAAATTTAATTTTAGATTTGCGACATTTGTGCTGCAACATATACGCTTTACACCAGTATGTGCTTACCGTTTACCAAGTAGAGTAACTGCAAACATTTCATCGACGATTAATTCGCTTGTAGTCCCATTTGGACGAAATTAACTGCATTCTACAAATCTATCAAAAGTGTATAATTCTTTATGTATAATTCTTTACACATACACATATGCATATCAACATTTTCCTATTAGAAATATGCGAAAAGAATGATGTTACACATTGATCTAGCGGATTTTGATAAAACTTGCAAACAGTTGCTAAAAGATATTTTTTACGCTCCGATACCGATTGCAACATTAAAAAATCTGATGTGGGCAGCACATGACTTTCCTTATATAATGCAATTAATTTACTACTTTTACAGTTTAAAAAAATGTTATTCTTATAGTAGATACTTATATTCTTTCAAAGATATTGAATTTTCTTGAATTAGTCGTCATTTTCATTGATTTAGCGTCATTTTTATCCATTTGGCGAGATTTTCGTTAATTTGGCAACATTTAAAAAAGTCGAACATTTCGCCAAATTCGGCGCCAAAATCTCGCCAAGCGTTATAGACGGAGAAATAAGTTATTCTTATAGCAGATAAATCACTATTGGCGTTCAAATACAAAAGTATTACTCAAAGTATCTTTTCTCATGAATGGCACGAGCTAGATCCACGAGAAGGATGTCACCGAATTTATCGCATGATATTACATGTGAAAAGTGAACATGTTTCTCAACAGTTAATATTTTTTTTAATTTATGGGATTTTTTGATAAATATATTTGAAAAATGTGCAATATCTCGTGAACGGTTCATGCTAGCGTTCTAAGGTTTATGTCAATCGTTTTCTACGGAAAAATTACATACGAAATGTCTATTTGTGTAACTTTATTAATGATTTTGATTTTTTAATGACTTTTTCAAAATTTCACTCGAAAATTTAGGGGGGTTCTGAACATTTGATTAAGTTTTAAAACAATAGGTTTCCAGTATTCACGGATTGTGATTTTTGTACCAAATTTCATTCGAATCGCTCCATTCGTTCGTGAGATATCGTCTCCACAGACTCACTGACACACACACAGACATCACCTCAAAAATGTTTGATTCGTGATCAGGGATGCTTGAAACGTGCTCTCCCGTCGAAAACTCGAATTCGAATTTTCGACCCCGTCACAATACTTTCCTTAATACATTATGTATATAAGGAAAGCAAAAATCTGATGTGGGCAACACATGACTTTCCTTATGTAATGCAATGAATTTACTACTTTTATAGTTAAAAAAATCTGATGTGGGTAGCACATGACTTTCACTGTAGACTCAAATTCATATTTTCTTTATTTTTTTTAATAATTCATAAGATTGAATTTAATTGTGCCAACTAACACTAAATTTGCATTTTTAATTCAATTTTTGTTTTTGTTTGGGAATTGGGCATTTTTCCGATCGCGACGTAACAAAAATGCAAGAAATCTCAAATATCTTGAGAACGGTTAGTCCTAAAGTATAATGGAGTGTCTCATATTCTTTTCCTCGTCAAAAATTGCGTATAAAACAAGAATTTAATTGATACATTTTAGCATACGTAGTCATTTTTTTTTTTTTTTTTAGATTTTGGCGACTTTTGCGGGCCATTTCGTAAAAAAAGGCAGGTTCTGCTTTTACGAATCGTACCAAAAACTAATCAGCACCAAGGTCATACCCAAGTGACCTACCAATCATATTTTATGAAATTCGGTCCATAAGTTTTGGAGTTAGAGTGGATACATACATTGCACAGACAGACAGACATCACGCTAAAAATAGTTTTTTCGTATTCTAGAGGTCTCGAAACGTGTAGATCCGCCGAAAACTCGAGATCGATTTTCGACAGGATTCCAATACTTTCCCTATACATTACCATGTATTGCAGGAAAGTAAAAATCTGATGTGGGCAGCATATGACTTTCCCTGCAGACTTATATCCACGTTGTCTTTATTTTAATTAAATTTAATTCACTTTTAATTCAATTTTCGTTCTCATTTCGTAAATGGACTTATTTTCAAAGCAGGCGTAGAGAAAATACCAAAAAACTAAAATATCTCGAGGACGCTAGTCCTAGTGTAATGGGGTTGATCTTATTCTTTTCTTCGTTAAAAATTACGTATAAAACAAGCATTTAATGGATATATTTGAGCATACGTAGATTTTAATTTTAGATTTTAAAGATTTTTGCAGGCCATTTTGAAAAAAAAGGCAGGTTATTTTTTTCCGAATTGTACCAAAATCTAATCAGCACTAGAGTATCACGCAAGTAACTTTTCTACCAAATTTTGTGAAATTTGATCAATTAGAATTTTAGCTAGAGTAGATACATGAAATTTTTACGGGCCATTTCGCAAAAAAAGGCGGGTTCTGTTTTTACGAATCGTACCAAAAACTAATCAGCACCAGGGTGACCCAAGTGACTTATTCCTACCAAATTTCATGAAATTCGGCCCATAAGTCTTTGCGTTAGAATGAATACATACATTGCACAGACAGACAGACACACAGACGTCACGCTAAAAATAGTTTCTTCCTATTCTAGAGGTCTCGAAACGTATAGATCCGTCGAAAACTCGAGTTGCGATTTTCGACATGATTCCAATACTTTCCCTATACATTACCAGGTATTGCATGGAAAGTAAAAATCTGATGTGGGCAGCACATGACTTTCCCTGCAGTCTTATATTCAGGTTCTCTTTATTTTAATTAAATTTAATTCACTTTTAATTCAATTTTCGTTCTCTGGACTTATAACTGGACTTATTTTCGAAGGTGGCGTAGAGAAAATACGAAAAAACTAAAATATCTCGAGAACGGCTAGTCCTAGTGTAATGGTGTTGGTCTTATTATTTTCTTAGTTAAAAATTACGTATTAAACAAGCATTTAATGGATGTATTTGAGCATACGTAGTTTTATATTTTAGATTTTGACGATTTTTGCGGGCCATTTTGCCAAAAAAGGCAGGTTATTTTTTTTCCGAATCGTACCAAAATCTATTCAGCACCAGGGTGACCCACAAGTGACTTATCTTCCGAATTTTGTGAAATCTCGTCTAATAGTTTTTCAGCTAGAGTGGATACAAACTTTTGCGGGCCATTTCGCCAAAAAAGGCGGGTTCTTTTACCCCGAATCGTACCCGAAACTAATCAGCAACAGATTCGCCCACATGTGACTTACCCACCAAATTTTTTGAAATTCGGTCCACTAGTTTTTTAGTTAGAGTGGATACAAAATCAGCACAGACAGACACACACACACACAGACGTCACGCTAAAAATAAATTTTTCGTGTTCTAGAGGGATCCGTCGAAAACCCGAGTTGCGATTTTCGGCATGATTCCAATACTTTCCCTATGCATTACCATGTATTGCAAGGAAAGTAAAAATCTGATGTGGGCAGCACATGACTTTCCCTGCAGACTCAAATTCATTTTTCCTTTATTTCTTTAATAAATCATTAAATTGAATTTAATTGCACCAAATAACACTAAATTTGCATTTTTAATTCAATTTCTGTTTTTATTTGGTAATTGGACATTTTTCCAAAAGCTGTATAATTAAATGCGAAAAATCTTAAATATCTCGAGAACGGTTAGTCCTAGAGTAATAGAGTTGTTCTTATGCTTTTCCTCATCAAGAATTACGTATAAAACAAGCATTTAATTGATATATTTGAACATACGTAGCTTTTTTTTCAGATTTTGGCGGTTTTTGAGGGCCATTTCGTAGAAAGAGGCAGGTTGTTCTTTTCCGAATAATACCAAAATCTAATTAGCACCAGAGTATTACGAGTAACTTATGTACCAAATTTTGTGAAATTTGGTCAACTAGTATTTTAGCTAGAGTGGATACATGAAATTTTTAAGAGCCAATTCGCAAAAAAAGGAGAGTTCTGTTTTTACGAATCGTACCAAAAACTAATCAGCACCAGTGCCATACCCAAATGACTTACCTACCAAATTTTATGAAATTCGGTCCATAAGTTTTTGAGTTAGAGTGGATACATACATTGCACAGACAGACAGACACACAGACGACACGCTAAAAATAGTTTTTTCGTATTCTAGAGGTCTCGAAACGTGTAGATCCGTCGAAAACTCGAGTTGCGACTTTCGGTAAGATTCCAATACTTTCCCTATACATTACCATGTATTGCAGAGAAAGTAAAAAAAATATGATGTGGGCAGCACATGACTTTCCCTGCAGACACAAATTCATATTTTCTTTATTTCTTTAATAATTCGTTAGATTGAGTGTAATTGAACACTAAATTTGCATTTTTAATTCAATTTTTGTTTCTATTTGGTAATTGGACATTTTTCCAAAATCGGTGTAACAAAAATGCAAGAAATCTCAAATATCTTGAGAACGGTTAGTCCTAAAGTATAATGGAGTGTGTTATATTATTTTCCTCTACAAAAATTGCGTATAAAATAAAAATTTAATTGATACATTTAAGCATACACTTAGTCTTATTTCAAATATTGGCGATTTTTGCGGGCCATTTCGTTAAAAAAGGCAAGATGTTCTTTTCCGAATCGTACTAAAATCTAATCAGCACCAGAGTATACCATATGGGATTTATCTACCAAATTTTGTGAAATTTGGTCAATTTGTACTTAAGCTAGAGTGAATACATGAGATTTTCGAGGACCATTTTGCAAAAAAAGGCGGGTTCTTTTTTTCCGAATTATACCAAAAACTAATCAGTACCAGGGTCAAACCCAAGGGTCTTACGTACCAAATGTTATGAAATTCGGTCCATTAGTTTTTGAGTTAGAGGGGATACATACATTGCACAGACACACACACAGACGTCACGCTAAAAATAGTTTTTTCGTATTCTAGAGGTCTCGAAACGCGTAGATCCGTCGAAAACTCGAGTTTCGATTTTCGACATGATTCCAATACTTTCCCTATACATTACCATGTATTGCAGGGAAAGTAATAGGTTTTTCTTATAGTAGATACTTGTATTTTTTCCAAGATATTGAATTTTTGACAATTAGTCGTCCTTTTCATTGATTTAGCGAGATTTTCGTTAATTTGGAAACATTTCAAAAAGTCGCAAAGTTGGCAACATTACGCCAAATTCGTCGCCAAAATCTCGCCAAGCGTTATAAACGGAGAAATAAGTTATTTGTATAGCAAATAAATGACTATTGGTGTTCAAATACCAAAGTATTACTCAAAGTATCTTTTCTCATGAATGGAACGAGCTCGATCCACCAGAATAATGTCACCGAATTTATCGCATATTACATATGAAAAGTGAACATGTTTCTCAGCAGTTAATATTTTTTGTTTAATTTATGGGATTTTTTGATAAATTAATTTGAAAAATGTGCAATATCTCGTGAACGGTTCATGCTAGCGTTCTAAAGTTTATGCCAACCGTTTTCTAAGGAAAAATTATACAAGAAATGCTTATTTGCGTAACTTTATTAAAGGTCTTGATTTTTTGATGATTTTTTCAAAATTTCATTCAATTTAGGGGGGTTCAGAACATTCGATTGCGTTTAAGCACAATAGACTTCCAGTATTCACGAATTGTGATTTTTGTACCAAATTTTATTCAAATCGCTCCATTCGTTCTTGAGATATCGTCTCCACAGGCTCACTGACACACACACCGTCTCAAAAATGTGCGATTCGTGATCAGGGATGCTTGAAACGTGCTCTCCCGTCGAAAACTCGAATTTTCGACCCCGTCACAATACTTTCTTTATACATTATGTATATAAGGAAAGTAATTAACTGCAGTGTGGCTCAGCTGGACTTTTTCATACTAACAAAATCCGTTTTTAAGTAGTTTGTGACTTTTTTTTTTTTTTCAAATTTTGTAAGAAAAAATTTGAAAAATCTATATTATTGGTACAAATGATCACAATTATAAGATGTTACCCTTTATTTTAAAGCGCTTAGAAAATCCTTCAATTGATGTGTGCCTTTTAGAAAGTAACTTGCCCGCATATACGAGGTATCCCGGAACGGCAAAATATCTCTAAATAGTGATGTTAGAGTTATAAATGTTACATACTAAAAGGCTTATACGCGAATTAATGAATGTGATTGCAGAACCCCTGGTGCTATATTTCGGAACTATTTAGGTCGTTACAGGAAGTTATTACACAATATAAAAAAACACTCTCAAAGACGCCAATTGCGTTACTGCACCTTTAAAATGAATTGAGATATGCTATTTTTTTAAATATTAAAATCTCCCTATTTCCCCCTACATTGCAATAAGAAATGCAAATGTACCAAAGAAATTTGACTTACACTGTCATTTTTTGATTCGTGTTTTCATTTTTAGAAGTATTGAAATTCTGAAGTATTGAGAAGAATTGAAATTCTGAAAATTTGGATGCCAATCTCATGTCTTAAACGCACGCGGGAATACTTTCCACATTTAGGGAATATTAAAGAAAAAATAATATATCTCAATCAATTTTAAAAGTACAGTAACGCAATTCATGTCTCTGAGCTTGATTTTTATATAACATTTTTGTAACTGATTATAATGACCTAGAACAAAAATTAAAAAAAATAATTTTGCTAAGTTTCGAACTATAATAGCGGTCACCTGGGGCTCTGCAATCACTTTCATCGCATAAGCATTTTAATACATTTTCTTGCAATATTCATAACTCTAGCATTCCTATTTATAGTTATTTTACCGTTCCAAGACACCCTGTATATAAAAACCAAAACATCCACAATAAAACCTGCTGAACTGGAAGTTGCAGCTCAAATTGAAACATATATATCCCCCTAAAGATAATCAAAAACTGTATAGACGAAAAATATTAGATTAAAATAAAATAATAAAGAAAAATAATAAAAAAAAAAAGAGAGAAATAATAAAAAAAAATCGATGGCCATTTTGGGACCTTTTAAAAATTTTCGCCTTACTGACGCTAATGAAATATTTTTTGACGTCTTATAATTCGCGTAAAAAAACAAACTTTAATAATGGTTGAAGAGCTTTTATAGATTTTGAGCACTTCTTTCAAGATTATATATCACCAGGCTGGAAAAATTCGATTTCCAAAATAATGACAAAAATTTTTTTTTAGGAACGGCCTCCTACAAATTGCGCTCGATTGCATGTATAATGGTGTCCGTACAAATCAGCATCTTCCTGTAAATATATTGTTAGGGATTCTGTTTACTTTTTTTTTTTTTACTTTTCATAAACGAAAGATAACACGAATCGTAATTTAAGATTGATTCATCCCTTGTATTGCATATTTATTAAAGGAGTTGATGTCATTTTATTCAACTTATTGGCGAAAGACGTCACGGTTTCTAAAGTTTGAATATTTTATTTAACTTATTGGTTACCGAATTGCAGGACAGAATAACCGAGGATTTCACTGGTATTTGTGAAAAGGAAAATATTAAGCTTAAATTCGCCAATCTGCATTTCGTGAAGGTTGTTCAACCTGCTATACATTACCTAATAAACTATTTTTGGAAACTTATTTCTAATGTCACAACTTAATTCATACCAAATTTTATTTTCGGTGACCGAGTAATGCTGGGGTGCATCAAAAGAAGACTGACATATTCAAAACCATCAACTGTAATGTTTCTTTAAAATAACCGTTCAATGTAATGTCTAAATCTGCACTAATTTTGTATTCTGTAATAAATGTAATAAGATTAAAACTATATTTCATTAGGGTGATATATTTACTAAGTTATTTTTATCAGTATTGATAAATTATTTGTCAAAAGCTAAAAAAAAAAAAAATTTTTAAATCAGGACATTACATTTTTATGTGCTAATATTATAAGCTACAAAAATTTCGCAGACTACCAACTTCTAGATTTTCAATATTATCTTTTAATATTTTTTCTATATGAAGAAAGATTGGAGGTATCAAATTCTACTTGTAATTAAATTGCAAATAGTTCATAAGATCCTGGATTTTTTTATATGAGCAAATATTATAATGGTACTGCAACAAGAATCTTTTGTATGATTTTTCTTTTCACAAATTTGCAATGTACAGCCGTAAATAATAAGCATCCACCGCTATTATTTTAGGAACATGGAAGCATACCACCCTGTCAAGACACTGCTAAGTCGTCATTTCCAAATCTGTAGTTGAAATGTGTATATTATGCATGACATGAAAAAAACTCAATTTATAAAAGGTTTGAATCTCAGACCCCCAGATGCCATTTGATTTTTTTTTTATGTAACAATGATAAATCTGATAGGGGGGGGGATTACAATTGGCAAGGTAGCATCCAAGGCAGAAAAAAATTGAGGTTATTTTTTTAAAACGATTTTTGGAATGGCCTTTTTATTTTTCTTCAAATGTTGATGAACCTACTGAACTGATTTCAATAGATATTGGCTTATTTTGCATGTTCTGGTGGAAGATACATACTTTTTCAGGCATTTTCTTTTGTTGACAGGCCTACAGCCTAAACTACTGAACAGATTTTAATCAATGATGGCTCATTTTGTGTGTTCTGGTGGGAGATACATAATTTTCTTTTAATACTCGAAAGACAAATTTGATGTAGAATTTCAAAATTTAAAAAAAAAAAAAACATTCTCGGTGATAAAGTAAAATTTGCAATGCCTGCTATATCATTGTGGTGTAATCATGTTGATAAATATTAACACAAAAAGTATTGAAATCTCACAAAAAATACCACTTAATGGTATAAAAACCCAATGCTAAGTAAAAACAAGAAAGATCAATCATGCTTAAAGCATTGATTATGAAACACTTTCCAACTTCAATGTAATTTTATTTAAACATGGCTAAAATGCAATATATTCCTCGGTAATATTTTAAAACTTATCACAATACTACATTAATTTATTATATTTGAAAACTTAAACCTTCATCGAAAAAAATGACCTTCATTCAAATTACGGCATTGAAATATAAATTGCCTGGTTTAAACATCTCTAAAATGTGATACATTCCTCGGTAATAATTTTACAATTATCATAATACTACGATAATTTATTATATTTGAAAACTTCATAGAAAACAACTGAAATTCATTCAAATGACATCATAGAAAAAATAACACACCTGGCTCTCTCTACAAAAGCAGCATTTCATTCAAAAATAATTTCCCATTCATGTCATTCATCACAATACCATAATAATTTGCTTTATATAAAAATTAAGACCATGGAGCTACAAGTAATTAAACTCTATGCTGTTGTTGTTGAAACCCAGACCGTCCGACCTACCAGAAAGGTGTAAGGTAACTGTTTGGACGGTCGGGAAGTGCCATCCATTTTAGACCGGAACCCAGTGGGGGAGGCATCCACAGGGACCGTACCCTCCTTCCCCTACCACCAACCTCTCGGAAGGACTTTCGGACCCACATGTTTAACGTGATCGTACTCCGCATGAACACGGCGGCAGTTTTTGGCAGTGGCTGGAATCGAACCCGGGCCTACCGAGTGCAACTCCAGCGCGCTAACCAATGGGCTACCGCGCCCAATTAAACTCTATGCGTAAAACTTCATCGAAAAAAAATCGTCCTGTTTGTAAAATCAATGAATATTTCATTCATATCAGCTACGCAGACTCCATGAACTAAATGATTTTGTGTTAAAGAAATACAGCAATTCTAATACAACTAATTCTACATATTTTGCTGTTTACATTTTACATAGGTGAGAAATAGGCTTCGTTGTAGAAATAATCAAATTTGGATGAGCATTTAAACTCAAATATATTGTAATTGCATTGTTTCAGTATGTAGATGCACAGAATTTAAGCGAAAATAAAGTGGTTTTAGGATGGATACAACACTCAATATGAATTAAAAAGAACTTTAAAAATCACGATTTTGAGACAAGATGGATGCCATATATCATTTTGAAGTGGGTCACGTGATCTTTTCATATCATGGTCACGTGATCGCTTAATATAAGAGGTTTTATTATTATTTTAATTTTTATTTAAAAAACTACTGAATATATTTCGCTGAATTTTTTTTTTTATATATTTTATGGCACAATTTGAATATTACCTAAAATTTTCGAAGCAATTTGTGAATTTTAAATCCGCTTAAAAAATGTTTGAAAAATTAGGTCCCATAGGGTTCAATGTATTTCATTTTTTCAACCCGAGTTCAATCCAAAACTAATTGGGTGACATTATTCATTTATATTCCCATAGGTCCTACAGACCGTCTGAACAACATACTAAAATTTTATTTTGATTAAGTCATTTTTACGGCAGTTATCATGCTAACGGACAGACAGAATGAACATAGTCAAACTCTTTTCAACTTTGTTGTAAAGTGTTAAAAATTAAAAACCTCCTTCCGAAAAACATTATGAAATCTTAAATGGTTTGCAGAACCATTACTGATAAAAAATAATCAAGTTTTCGCAGAATCGGAGCTGTACTTATAGATCTAGGTACCCTAGCAATGGATCCTAACCCTCCTTCAAATCACACAAGCCCTTTGAATGCCCCTTCAAGCCCTTTTCAAGTCATAGTCAATTAAAAAAAATTGACAGACTTAAAAAAGGCTATGTATGATTAAATTGAGGGTTAGGATCCTTCGGTTGAGTATTTACACCTGAAAGTACAGCTCCAGTTTGACAGAAACTTTGTGCCAATCATTATAAGATTTCACAACATTAGAAGGAGGTTTTTAACACTTTACAACAAAGTTGAAAAGTGTTTATGACTTTGTTCATTCTGTCTGTCTGTCTGTCTGTCTGTCTGTCCGTTAGCACGATAACTGCCGTAAAAATGACTTAATCAAAATGAAATTTTAGTATGTTGTTCAGACGGTCTATAGGACCTATGGGAATATAAATGAATAATATCACCCAATTAGTTTTGGATTGAACCCGGGTTGAAAAAATGGAATACATTGAGCCCTATGGGACCTAATTTTTCAAGCATTTTTTAAGCGGATTTAAAATTCACAAATTGCTTATATGGCATCCATCTTGTGTCAAAATCGTGATTTTTAAAGTTCTTTTTAATTCATATTGAGTGTTGTATCCGTCCTAAAATTACTTTATTTTTGCCTGAATTATGTGCATCTACATACTGAAACAACGCAATGACAATATATTTCAGTTTAAATGCTCTTCCAAATTTGATTATTTCTACTATTAAGCCTTTTTTTCACCTATGTAAAATGTAAACAGCAAAATATGCAGAATGAGTTGTATTAGAATCGCTGTAATTCTTTAACACAAAATCATTTAGTCCATGGAGTCTGCTTAGCTGATGTGAATGAAATATTCATTGATTTTAGAAAGAGACGGACGATATTTTTCGATGAAGTTTTACGCATAGAGTTTACTTGCTTGTAGCTCAATGGTCTTAATTTTTAAATAAAATAAATTATTATAGTATTGTGATGAATGACATGAATGGGGGAATTATTTATGAATGAAATGTTGCTTTTATAGAGAGAGTCAGACGTGTTATTTTTTTATGACGTCATTTGAATGAATTTCAGTTGTTTTCGATGAAGTTTTCAAATATAATAAATTATCGTAGTATTATGATAATTCTAAAATTATTACCGAGGAATGTATCACATTTTAGAGATGTTTAAACCAGGCAATTTTTACTTTAATGCCGTCATTTGAATGAAGTTATTTTTTTTCGATGAAGGTTTAAGGTTTCAAATATAATAAATTAATGTAGTATTGTGATAAGTTTTAAAATATTACCGAGGAATGTATTGCATTTTAGACATGTTTAAATAAAATTGCATTGAAGTTGGAAAGTGTTTCATAATCAATGCTTTAAGCATGATTGATCTTTCTTGTTGTTTTATGTATTTGATGGGGAGTTTTTACCATTCTGCGGATCTAATTTTGAAGTTCCCAAGTTGGCAGGTATGCCAAATCTGTATCTTGACTTCCAAAGAGGAACCACTGCCCAATGCAAAATATAAAAATCTATAGTATAAAATTTTTTGTTAAAAGTGGCTAAATTTTAAAACATCTGTAGTTTGATTTCAAAATTTAAAAGAATTTGGCCAACTTCCAGATAAATACTTTTTCAGATGGGAAATATTTTTTATAGTTATAGAAATTTTCAACAGTTAATCTTTTCTATTTCTTATTATTTCATGTCTTTTGATATCCATCCCTTTTTACAATTAAAACATTTTTATGAAATAAAGTAAAAATAATTTCTAATAAGATGGTTAGTGAAAATCTTTAAAGGTCTTTTAAAGAATGAATGATAAAAAAAGGTCTTGCAAAATTTATTAAAATTTTAATGAATGGTATAACAAATTACAGAAACTTTAAAATTATTCAATTATGATACTTAATTATTTTAGAAAGTGCTATGTACTTAAATGCTTTGAATAATTCTACAAATAGGCTTTGATAGACTCAATATCTTATTTTAAATTTGTTACAGAATATTTTAGTCAAACTTAATTAAAAACTAATGTATGTATTTCATATACAGGATGATTAAAAAAAAATGGGCTAAACTTTACAAGGTGGTAGTACACACCAAACCAAGCATTTTGCATCATAGTTTACTAGATCGGAAATGAAACGTAAAGGCGTTACAGGGCAAATGGATTGGACAAGGTGGTCCCATAACTTGGCCCTCATGATCGCACAATCTGTCGTGCCTTGACTTGTTTTTGTGGGGATATCGCAAGAGCCTCATCTATGACACTCACATTGAATCTGAAGAGGCACTAGTCGCCAGAATTTCGGCAGCTGCTGCCGAAGTGCGCAACATAGCGTGTCTGTTTGAGATCCTCCATCGCCGCAGTGAGACATGCATTCAGGTTGGCAGTCCCTCTTTTGAGCCATTACTGCAATTATTGTTTATTAAATGTCATTTTATAACTTCAAAGTAATTCTTGTATTTTCGCCTCATCTCATCTATTTCACCATTAAGCACCTACTGACGCCTTTACATTTCATTTCCAATCCGATAAACTATGACAAAAACTTATTGGTTTGGTGTGTACTACCACCCAATAAAGTTTGACCCATCTTTTTTTAATCCCCCTGTATATGACTGATCCATGAAAATCAAATTGCAATTGAATTGATAACCAAGTGTATAGGTCAAAACTAAGAGAAAAATTATTAATCACACACAAGCCACAAAATATTTTGTGAAGCAAACTCATCCTCCAAAAGAATGTTTTATAATTAAGCCCATTATGGGTTCCCTCAGGGGTTCCTGGTATTGATTTTTTTTTTTTTAATGCACAACAGCACTATGAATTGTGAAGCTTAGTTTTAACTTTGCATTCACATAATCGCTCCTATGGTTGTTAAATCCTTCATGAACCTATTTAAAATTACAAAATTTTCAAGAAAATTGATAATTGCATAAAAAATAAATTATGGCAACCTTGAAGAAACAAAATAATTTTTCATGGCAATTTTTTAAGCATAGCATGTTTTCCTAATAGGAATACAATTGTTTTCAACATTGGCGATTTAGTTTTCTGTTATAACATTGAATTTGAAATGTTAGAATGTATTGCATTAGAAATAAGCCTTTATAGAATTAAGTCTAAGTTCAGTAACATTTTTATCTTATTTTTCTTAATTTTGCATAGTATCATTATCAAATAATTATAAAACAAACTACAAAAAATCTTATATCAACAAGAAATACAAAAATGCATCTAAAACAGTACTTTATGGAATTTGAAATAACCAGAGTTATAAAAATTGTAACTAAAATTTATCATTGAAAGGAAAAGTTAAATTACATACAAAATGAACTTATGTATAAAAAAAGTTGAGTGTTGGGCAAAAATGCTTTACACATGTATGTTTGCTTGCAGTATATACTATCAACATGATGAAAATGGCTTTTGGTTAATGAAGATTACATATCCACCTTGATAACAAGATTAATCTGTATTGACCTCCTAAGTCTTAATTGAATACATTTGGCTTTAAACTATTTTTATTTTTCGGCTTCAAGTTTGATTACATTCCTAATAATATTTTCCTTTAATGAATCATATATATATATTAATTATATTACATCAAAGATTAAGAATTAGTTAGGAAAATAAGAAACTCAACAGAAAAAAAAACGTCAATTCCCTTAATTGTAATGAATACAGTTGCAATGGCTAGCAGAGTTCTACAACTTAGAAAACTTTGGAATCTTGACTAGCCTATATTTTAATGTTACAATAAATTCTATTGCACCATAAATGCCTTAAAAAACAATATTTTTCTTGTCTCAATTATCCATTAATACTGCAGTTCCACAAGGTAGGATCCAAAAGTATAGGGACTATGCCCACCTGTAACAACACCCTCCTCTCCATAGTCAAAATGGTTTGGCCCATGAAACATAATTGAATTGGGCACATAGACGTGTTGTGCTTTGGTTAGCCTCCTTTGTTCTATGATTAAAGAAACATGGATTTTCAATAGCAACACTGCAACATTAAATTTGTCATCCTTTGGGTAAAACAGCTGAAGAGACTTTAGAAATGCTAACGAAGGTGTACAGTGACTCTACAATAGCAATGTCAAAGATGTACAAGTGGTGTTTTAAAGAAGGCCAAGAATTCATCACAGGTGATGAGCGCTCTAGTCGACTTGCGTCTGCATGGACTGAGGATATTAATTTCGTGGTGCAATGTATTCACCAGGATTGTTGGCCAACCCTTTAAGACATCAATAACACTATTCACTTATCAGAGATTAGGAGCCTAGCTACCAGCACATTTTAATGGAGAATCTTAGCAACCATGTGTGTCAAGACATTATCCTTGTCTTTTGAGCTCCAAACAAAAAGAGGAAAGAATATGGATACTGGACAAGTTAATCGACAAAGCTGACAACAATCTAACATTTTTTAATAAGATCATCACAGGTGACGAAACTTAATGCAACTTATTAAGTTTTGTCACCTGTGATTATCTTCTTATCACCTGTAGTGATCTTATGATTTTCAACCAAAGTGTGCTTCAACATGGAAATCAGTCTTCACTGCAATAACAAAAAAAATTCCAGCAAGATTGCAGTAAAGGGACAGTCATGCTGCTGGAGGTGGTTCTGATTCTCACAGCATTGTCCATTCTGAATTTATTTATGAGAGCAGAACAGTGAACAAGAGGCATTACTTAGACACCTGACAACATTTGCAGGAGTCCATCCATTACAAAGTCTGAGATGCTGCAAAGTGAATAATGGTACCTTCTCCATGACAATGCATCTGCTTATTGGTCCCTAATGGTCACAAAGCTCCTGGCCAGAAATAGTACTAATGTACGTAGGTGGTTCAAAAAGTAAGGTAACAAGAACTCTCACAGGTGCACAAATTCGGCATGCAAATTAAATTCCATGTCTAGATAGAAGAGACGATCCCAGCATTCAAACGCCACTGGTAGATGAAAAGCTAGTTGTGCCATAGTGCTTCGAAATCTCGGTTAGAAAATGGAGGCGTTGACGGATACATGATTGGCGACTGAAGTGCGAAGTGTAATAAGGTTTTTGAGTTTAAAGAAAATGTCCCCAACTGAAATTCATTGGCAACTAGTGGAAGTTTACTGAGCAAGTGTAATGTCACAGAAACAGGTGTGGTTTTGGTACAAGGAATTCGATAAAGATGTGCGAGACGAGCAAAGAGGTCAGGGAGGTCAAGCACGTCCACCACAGATGACAACGTGTGTTGTGCCGAAGGTTTGATTCGAGCAGTTCGTCGCATTCATATGAGGGAGATTGCACAAGAACTCAACATCTCCATTGCGAGTGTAATGGATATCGTGCACAAAAAATTCGGCTACCGGAAGATGTGTTCTCGCTGGGTACCGCGGCAATTCTCAGACGAGAATAAAGCTACACAAATAGGGTTGTCTATTCAGCACTTAATGCAGTATCAGGCGGAAGGCGTTCCATTCCTGCACCGTATCGTTATAAGGGACGAAAAGTAGATGCATCATGTGACATCTGAGACGAAGAAGGCATCAATGTCATGGAGACACCCCTCGTCTCCACCCTATAAGAAGTTCAAAACAATGTCATCCGCGAAGAAAGTTATGGCCACAGTCCTTTGGGACCACCAGGGTGTACTGCTGGTTGATTTCCTTACCCGTGGAGCGACCGTCAATACTGCCAGTTATTGTGCCATGCTGGAACGACTGCACAAGGCAATTCGCAGGAAACGACCAGGAATGCACTCGAAAGGTGTCGTGTTGTTGCACGACAATGCCCGACAGCATACGGCCTCGGTTACAAGTGATTTGGTACAATGTTTCCGATGGAATGTACTGAAACACCCACCCTACAGCCCGGATCTCGCACCAAGCGAATTTAATCTCTTTGGACTGTTAAAGAAGCATCTGGCAGGTCGCCATTTCACAACCGATGCCGAAGTTCAGAAAGCCATCATTGAGTGACTCCATGACCTGGCCCCTGATTTCTTCTATGCCGGTTTCGATAGATTGGTTTACCGATGGAACAAATGCTTCAACAACCATGGTGACTATGTGGAAAAATAATATGTGCCAGTGCCTTGCTAACTTTGTGTATCTCTTTGATTTCGTGAATAAACCTTTTCTCTCACAGGACTCGTTACCTTACTTTTTGAACCACCCTCTTACTTTCACATCCTGCCTATTTACTCGACTTAGCTCCATGTGATATTTATCTCTTTCCACTGATGAAACAAAATCTACAGGGGCATCATTTAATGTCAACAAATGAGAAAAATGCAGCATTGTAAGAACCATTATGGGTAGTTGCAAAAAATGGCTTACAGCAATACTTCCAGAAGCCATACGAGCACTGGCAAAAGTGTATCCTCACCTAAGGTGAATAATTTGAAGGTGGTTATGCATCAGTATTTTAAACTATTCAATGTAAAGAACTATACACCAAGTCCTTAAACTTTGGGATCTTATCTTGCATAAAACTGATCAAAAAGAACTGGGATAACTGTTCCTCACCTCTACCATACAATGAAAATAAAAATTTCTGTAACACAAAAATTTGTGTGCAGGATTAAAATATGTTGTAAAGTGATTCAAAACAGCACACATAACTTCAACTTCCTAATTTACACTTTTAGAAGTATAAACATATATATTTAACTTGGGATGTGATCTTTCCAAGTTATATCAGTTGAGCTTAATTGAAATAATTTAATTGTGTATTCATCCAAATTAATTCTTGGTTACTTATTCTGTTTTGCAATATCTATCAAACTTTCAACTTGAATATAAATTTTGAAAAACAGAAAAGCGGTATTTAAAATAATTATAGAATCTTGAAATTATACTATTTTTTTTTAATTAATGAAAAATAGGTGAAATTTAGATCAAAATCTTCCAAAGTAGTTACATTGAAATTCTACGAGGGGAAAAAATTAGTTTTAGAAAAATATTTAATTTTCTATACTTATTTTATATGAACCTTGATTTTTTTTTCTCAGAACTAAAATAGCCAAAATTATCCATATATTAACATCTAAAATAGTTGCGAAACCAGTATAGTGTATCAATAACTTATTGCTCTTAATAAGTATAAAATTTATGCTAAATTATAGGATTTTCTTAATTGCTGTACCATAGTAACATATCTGAAATAATATTTATTTTGATGAGATTTTTTCCTCATTTTTACTCTGAGAAAATAAACATATATGTAGGTAAAATGGGATCCTAAATTCTTTCAGGCTATGACAATAATAAATAATTTTAAAAAAACTTATAATAATAGAATTTCCTCAATACAGCTAAAATTGCAATACTTAATGAATACGAGTAACTCCTCATATCTGTATACTTTTGAAAATAAGAAGTTGTTCTCATAAGGTTTATTGTAAAAAATCTCGAAAAAACTAGTGATGTAGTGACTTGCATCAATTGATTCTCTACATGGAATTCATTTACAAGCTAAGATTTTATTTTGAACAGACTCAATGCACATTTTGCCATTTAGAACACTCAAATGTTTGAATTTTCTAATTCTAAATTACCGGAGCAGTTCATTTTTTAAGTTATATATATAAATATATATATATTTTAAATTACAGATAAAAGTAATTTTAGTGTTAAAGTGTAGTTTGATGACTAGACTACGGGAAAGAAAAAACTAATAATTTCCCTAACTGCATTTTAAAATATAGAAAATAAGGGATAATGGATAACGTACAATCTACAATTTCAGCATATTAATTTAAGTAATTCTAAACTGGTAAACTTAATTTTAATTCTTTCTTAATTTAAACACTGGATTTTAGATTAGAAAGAAATATTTTATAAGAAACTGAGAAACAAAACTTTAAAGTGTTCTATTGGTCAAAATATGTATTAGATCTGCCCAAAATAATTTGAAAGGGAATTCGATGCATATGATAAATTGCTGCACATAAAGCAATATGTTCTGTCAGAGTTAAGTCTGGCTATGTGACAAAATAATGATGACAAGAAAACAAAAACAAATGCATAGTTTTACATGCATCAATGCATGTGATATGTATGAGAAAATGCAAATTATATGTTGTAGATTGAAAAATTATGATAAATTAAAGGTATATTTTTCTTAAGTGATTACATTTTCTTTTTGGCATAGTGACTACATTTTGTGTGTGTAAATAAAAAAAAATTATTTTTGTCTAATATAAAATATATGCAAATAAAAATCTTATGAAGTTGAAAATAATATCAAGAAATGCATTCTTTCTTTTTTCTTTCTGTGTAAAGAAATATATTGCAATCCTTTAACATTTATGTATTAAATAAACAAAAATGTCCACAAACTTTGCAATAATTATAGCATAAAGCAGAGTTAACATTAAAATCAAATTTAAATTCATAAATTTGTTCAAACTATTGATTTTATACAAAAGTAATTTTTATTATTTTTTTAAATGATGAATAAAACAATTGTATCTCTGGAAAATGTTCAAAAACCTCAAGTTCCAAGTTCTTTTTATTAAAATTAAGCTTCTATATACAAAATGCAATTTGTGTAAAGTCTAGTATTAATGTTCCATGAAAAAAAATGTTCTATCATGAAATAAAAAATAACTGTATACTTGCAATTGTACAAACTTAAAACACAAGTAAAAACACAATTTTAAGGATGTACGAAATTTTAATTAAAATGATTGAAATATTTCTTAAAATAATATTTCCTTATTCTCTATTCCGTTCTTGAAACCATTTATGGATTTTATTCTTCATTTCATCGTCTGGAACAACCATATCCATAGTGAGTGGACTGCGATTAAATGGATCAGTTTGATCACTGAAAAATAATAATGCAACATTAAATACAAGCAGAATTCAGAACATGTTAAGTATAAGATATTTCAATCAATGCAAACTTTGAAGATAGTATGCAATTTATTTTGAATCCTAACATGAACATCTACCATTTTGCTATAATTTTGTAATAAGATAAATTAATTTTCATGTAAATAATGAGGGAATACGAATGCTATGGAACACAGGACACCTCAACATATTGCTTTTAGTTTAAAGTAGGTGAAATTCTTTGGCATCTAATGAGGTATTGTGAAGTTATTGGATCAACAGAAGAAAAATCATAATATAATTAATCTTTATTTGATTTTAATGGTACAAAGTAACTTTATGAACTTACATTAGAGATATTTCTTTAGTCTAAAGATGAAAACTATTGAGATATAATTATGCTTCTAGATAAGCAATCATTATAAATGAAATTAACAGAATCCAGCAGAATAACTAAACATAATAGCATGGTTGTTTCCATAAGTATGTTCACTGTTTGTGGCCCATTTAGACAAAGAATGTTCAAATACCCTAGGACAGTGATATTCAAACTGGGTTCCGCTAAACGTTTTCAGGGGTTCCGCGATGTTTTTAATAAAATTTTAGATTTTTGTTATGTTATTAAGAATTTATAACACTTTTTTTAAATTTTTTGTTATTCAAAAATTTCGATAATTAAATTTAATTTTTAAAAACTGAAATTCATAAATTGCATGCCCATTTTAAAATATCTATACTGTGCTGTAGAGATACTGATTCCCTCTCTTTCTTCCAATTACTAGTAAAGTTAATAATATAGTCTCCTCTTGCTGCTCAAAATTTTCAGCCGGGACAATTTTGCCGTTTACAAAATTATGGACGATTCGATTGAGAATCAAGTTGTTTGAGTTGAGTTATCACAGTGTCTTTCTGAACCTTCCCCGATCCCCGTGGTAGCACTACCGGAAGTATATTAACGTGCAATGGCAACATTCCACTCGGGTTTCTTTGTCGATTGTTGATGTTTCTTGATACACGTGTATTTTGCTGTTCCAGGGTGGCCACTCTTCGGACATATTGAAATTCCCTGCCTTTTCCAGGTTTTCCAGGTGAATTGAAAAGAAATTCCAGACCAGTAATTTTAACATAAACATGCTTACGTCGCTATTTAGTTACAAATTTGATTAAAGAATCCACTATTCAAAAAAAGTTATATTAAATCAGGAGAAAAAAATACACATTTTTTTGTTTTACAAATAAATGTTGACATTTTTAATAAAAAATACATGTAAATGCAGTAAAATTGGACTACTGAAATATTTAAAATAATTTAATGGTTTTCATTGAAGACAATAAAAAGAGATAGTTGAAACTGATGTCCTTAAATACGGGCATTGCAAATTGCTCACAATGACAGAGATCATTAAAGATATGCAATAACTACACTATAACAAATCACAGCCATTGAATAATTAATGTCAATTCAGCAATGTCAAAAGAATGTCATTAAAATAGAAAAAAATACAGCAAAATGTATATAATATATATACAGAGATGCCAACCTCTGAAAAGGGTCATCAGTAGAAAAATCAGGCGTATTCAGTAAAACGGCATCGACCATCAGTAAGATTTTACGTATATTGACAATATATATTTTAAAACCTTAGAATAAGTTCAAAATGTAGTTTTGCTAACTTAACTGAGTTAATTACAACTAAATGGTAATATTTATGTGAAAATAATTAGGAAATTAACCAAAATATGAAGATAAGCTAGTTTAGTCAAGTTAATGTGCAACAATAGGGAGATGGAGATCCATGGCAAAGGATAATTTCGTACTCTCGGCAACGCCCGAGGGGGAAAAAACTGAATTTCACGATCGTACTATTTATATGAAAATAATTAAAAGATTAGACTTTATAATTAACCAAAATATCAAAATATGTTAGTTTAGTCAAGTTAATGTGCAAAAATAGGGAAATGGAGATCGATGGAAAAGGATAACTGCGTACTCTTGGCAACGCCCGCAAAAAAAAAACTGAATTTCACGATCGTACTATTTATGTGAAAATAATTAAAAAATTAGCCTTTATAATCAACCAAAATATGAAAATAATCTTGTTTAGTCCAGTTAATGTGCTGCAATAGGGAGATGGAGATTGATGGAAAAGGATAATTGCGTACTCTCGGCAACGCCCGCGAAAAAAAAAAAACTGAATTTCACGATCGGACTATTTATGTGAAAATAATTAAAAAATTAGCCTTTATAATCATCCAAATTATGAAAATAAGCTAGTTTAGTTAAGCTAATGTACAATAATAAGGGGATGGAGATGGATGGAAAAAGACAATTGTGCACTCTCAGCAAAGCCCGAAAAGGACTGAATTGCGCAATCTTATAATTTAAGCAAAATATAATTTGTTTAGCAAAATATTTCTTTATTTTTACGCGCACTATAAAAATAAATTAGGTCTATTGTTCTGATATCAAATCATTAGAAGAAGAAAATGGATGCAAACTGATCATTTTGGACTCTAAGCAAAGCAGGGAATATGAACTGAATGGCAGGATGCATGGATTTCACGGGATTTTCCGTAGTTTTGGGAGTAATGTCCGTAAAACGGTAAGGTGACGTAAAAATCCGTACAAACTACGGAAAATCCGTAAAAGTTGGCATCTCTGTACTTGGCGACCAGGGTAAGAAATTAGAAAAAAAACGTAAGGGCCAAATGGCCCCCCAACATCAATTTTTTATGGGCCATTTGAAAATTTCAAAGGGCCAAAATAAAACAATTTAATGAAATAAAAAATATACACGATAAAACCACATAGGCCTAATCTAAATATTTTATTTGCTTGCCAAATATATATATTTAAAAAAAAAAAGACACTAAAGTGCAAATTAAAAATTTTAAATTGACTTATCATTTAATTCCCATTTTTAGTTAGTAGCCACTGGCCGGTAGGTCAATGACGTTTAATGGCCAGTTGTTGACAGCTGCAAAATGTTCGATGTTTTTTCAACTTGCTTAATATTATGCAAAATTGTGTTTAAGTATGTTATTTAATAATTTAGGAATTTGCTAGTATTACCTATTTATTTATAGATTTATTATACAGTAAACATAAGTCACTATTAGGTCTATTATCAAGAAAACTCCCCTTAGCGCGGATCTACTTTTATACAATCTGTTATTTGGATGTTGATGTAAAAGAGGAGGATTTTAAAGATTGAGGGAAATTTAAGAGATTGGCAAGATACACATTTTTTTTATTATTATTTGATAAGAAAACAAGACAAATTCACAGAAATATTTAAAAATTTTAATAAGTAATATTGTTAACATGCATTGATTATTGCTAACATCTCATTTTTAACATTTAATAGATTTTCAAAACTTATTTTAAGTGTTTTTTCTAAAACTAATTATTTTCCATAAGTTAGTGTCCCTATTCCCATCTTTTCCATTTCTTAAAAGTTTTCAAATTTAAATTTTTTATTTTTTCCATTTTTGAATATTTTAAATATTTATATTCAGTAATTTTTTTTAATCTTGTTTTAAATCTTACCAATGACTTTTATTATAAGTCTTTTCAGGTGTTTTATAATATTTGTTTTCCAATAGATTATAAAAAATTAATTTATCATGAAGCATTCAAATATTATTGGAGGCAATTTTAAATTCAATCAATTAATTTAAGCAATTTCAAGTTTTCTCATCTTGATCTTTTTATTTTTTACTTTTCCAAGCTGACGACGCATTTACTATTATTTATTCCTCCCTATTATTTTTAAAAAGTCTGGCCACTAATTTTTCTTTAATTTAGAGGTTTTTACCAATGATTTTCAGTGATTTTTAATAAATTTATAATCTTGTTTTAATTTTTTGATCATATACTATGTAAATTTTCCATCATCGCGATCGCGATATTTCTGTCTTTTTTCCCGTTATATTATCGGATGTTATGAACGCTTTATTTTAAAATTTCCCCAATATATGTATTTCATGATAAGGGAATTCTTTATCCTCTTAAGGAAATTTGATCTTTTTAATATTTCGACGTTTTCAAATTTAAGAACTGTCGCCTTGTATCGCTAGAAACATGATGTTTTATTACAATACTCGAATTTTCCGATCCACAGGGGGGTGGGTGGGGGGGCATGAACGGCTCTTGACCGCGGATAAGTTGAAAATGGAACAGATTTAACTTTGAATTTATAATTATTGTTAACAGTTAGCACTTCTAAAAACACAACTATGCAAATATTTTAGGAATCCATGTATATTTATTTTTATGCATCATCAATGAGAGATTAAAAAGGGTATAATCTATAAAAGGAAATCTACAATTTCTCTGAACAAAAAACTGTAGGGCATCGAGACTTTAAAAATTGTGAAATTCTCGCGATCTAGCTTTAAAATTAATACGAAGTATGTTCAGGCTAGTATCCTTCAAACGCGCTATTTTAGTCAATGCTAGACACATTCATAATTTCCATAGGGTCATTTATGGACCGTGAATATGTAGATTAAAGTTGAATAATACTATATAACATTGCAATGTCAGCAATTCCGCTCGGAAAAGAATTCCCCCTTCCCGAAGGTTGATGTACTTTATTCGCGCTGGACGCCCAGATTTTAGTTCGCTTGCGCCGGTCCCGAGCCTCAGCGAATTCCCGAAACTCTTTCTTATAGATTACTTCTTTTAATTTTTTTATTATGAAAAACATGCTATAATGAATATTTGACCAATAAATAAATTCACATGCCTAAAATTGACAGGGCGAATTTCACGCAGCATGTTTTATTTTAGCGAGTGATTTCAATTCCGTTTGTGTGCATCCCTTTTTAATTTGAGGTAGATGTAAAAATGATGAAAGACCTATCAGTACCAAAAATCTAATTAGTCCTCGAAGCAGAGTAGTTACTTCTTCGTACAGCGTGTAAAAAAGGGGGGTGTCTAGGTCAATGCATAGACGCTACGCCACGGCATGTCGCAAAACACATCGCTGATTAAGAGAAAGGGTAAGATAGGAATGTTGCAAATGCAATAAATTATGATCTTCCTCACAACTACGGAAGAGCCATAGCAGTATCGTAGTGATTGTTGACAGATTTTTATTACTCCACAGGTGGCATTGTTTAAGGAGAAGGATTATTCTTTAAGCTATCAGAGTTTGGCCGGTAGTCAGGATATTGTTAATCGTCAGTTTTTTAAGTTTAATCGCCATCTGGCGAGTAGGAATATTAAGCTTGTCTTATATTATTGTATTAATTTTAAATTGATTTATTGTTTTATACAAGAAAAAAATGGGGGGTTTTATTTTTCCTCAGTTATTTTTGGGAAATTATAGTGGTTTAATTCTTGTCGCGATTTGGCCCCCGATTCCGAAATTTTGGTCGCAAATGATAAAAATTTGGTCGCATTTCGCGCATGGCCCCCGCTAATTTCTTACCCTGTTGGCGACATGTGTTCAAAATGGCGCACAAACTCCGCATTTTTGCTTTTATACGGAATCAAATGGATACAGGCAACCTTTATTTAGCGGTTACGAATACAGCGTAATACTTGGCGAAATTTTTCGAAAATGGCATACAAACTGGGCAGTTCTGTTTTTATATGGACTAGTGAAAAAAAAAAAAAATCCAGAATTTTCACAAAATTCCCTGACTTTTCCCGGTTTTCCTTGACCATTCTAAAATTCCCTGACTTTTCCCGGTTTCCAGGTTGAGTGGCCACCCTGTGTTCGTCCTTTCTTTGTTTTGCTTTGCTTTTCGTATCGGTCAGTCCCAGTCGTCGCATTCTACACTTCCTTAAACATTCTTACTTACCGTTAAAGGGTGTCGGACTATTTTTTGTATATTTTTTGTCCTAGGGTTCCTAAAAAAATGTTTTTTAAGGATAGGGTTCCGAAGGCGTTAGAAGTTTGAAGACCACTGCCCTAGGATAACACACTGCTCTTCCATTTATAATAATAAAGGAAGATGTCTGTTTGTTTGCTCATCTGTAGTGGAAAATCTATGTGATGCACGCAATGATATTTGGTACCTTGTACTTCATCACTCGGGAAAGTGCAAATTGGTATTATTTTTTTATTTGATATATTTTTTTAGTTATTTTAAATTTTAGCATAATTGTGAGCCATTTTCACACAAATAGGTGTACTTTGACATTATTTGTGTTAGTTTTTAGTTATTTTATGTTTTAGCATTTTCAAAAAAATTGTTCCCCAGAGGCCAAAGATATTCTCAGTCTTCATCTTGACATCGAGAAAAATCAAAAAACATTCTTTCCAACAATGTTTGAACCAAATCTGTGGGGCAATTCCTTTATATATATATATATATTTAATACATCAAAATTTGCATTTTATGTTATTTTATATATTGTATCATCGGAAAAACTAAGATTAGCACATTTCAAATACTTGACTAAAAGTTAAACATATATTTCAGCATTCTAACAATTTTTTTTTTCAATTTCATAATTTAAATTACAATTATTTTAAGTGATCACATTCAGTCATCGCAAAAGATCATCTGCAAAGTTCATGCACATTCAACAGAGATTCAACTTTCTACCAGTGGATTTTAGTGTAATACCTTTCGTTTTCATTTTTTTTTTTTCTGCAGATGATTAAACAGCTTAGCAGACATTTAGTCTGGAGGAAACAACAGCTGATTACATCAAGTGCATTTATGTTTCAATGTTTTATATGTTTGTGAATTCAAAAGATGCCATCCAATTATTTCTTAAGTTGGTATTATATTAATATCATTACTAGCCGCCTTTGGCGACCAGCCTGTTCGCTACCCTTGAAAATTCTGACCGTAGCAAACTCGTTGGCGCGACCTACCAGAAAGGTGTAAGGTAACTGCTTGGAAGGCCAGGAAGTGCCACACAATTTAGACCGGAACCCAATGGGGGAGGCATCCAAAGAGACCGTACCCTCCTTCCCCTACCACAAACCTCTCGGAAGGACTTGCAGTCCCACATGTTTAACGTGATCGTACTCCGCGTGAACACGGCTGCAGTTTTGGCAATGGCGGGAATCGAACCCGGGCCTACCGAGTGAAATTCCCGCGCGCTAACCACTGGGCTACCGTGCCATCCGCGACAATCTCCATAACTTTATTTTTATGCGGCAATTTTGGGAATCGAACCCGGGCCTACCAAGTGCAAATCCCGCGCACTAACCACTGGGGTACTTCACCCTCCGTGATATTCTTCATAACTTTCTTTTTATTCACCCAATTTAGACCGGAACCAAGTGGGAGAAGCATCCACAGGGACCGTACCCTTCTTCCCCTACCACCAACCTCTCGGAAGGACTTACAGACCCACATGTTTAACGTGATCGTACTCCGCGTAAACACGGCGGCAATTTTGGGAATCGAACCCGGGCCTACCGAGTGCAATTTCCGCGCGCTAACCATTGGGCTACTTTGCCCTACGCGACAATCTCCATAACTTTCTTTTTATTCATCCAATTTAGACCGTACCCTCCTTCCCCTACCACCAACTTCTCGGAAGGACTCACGGACCCACATGTTTAACGTGATCGTACTCCGCGTAAACACTGCGGCAATTTTGGGAATCGAACCCGGGCCTACTGAGTGCAATTCCCGCGCGCTAACCACTGGGCTTCTTCGCCCCCAGCGACTATCTCCATAACATTCTTTTTATTTACCCAATTTAGAACGGAACCCAGTGGGAGAGGCATCCACAGGGACCGTACCCTCCTTCCCCTACCACCAACCTCTCGGAAGGACTTCCGGACCCACATGTTTATCGTGATCGTACTCCGCATGAACACGGCGGCAGTTTTGGAAGTGGCGGGAATCGAACCCGGGCCTACCGAGTGCAATTCCTGAGCGCTAACCACTGGGCTGCCTCGCCCTCCGCAACTTTCTTTATATTCACCCAATTTAGACGGGAACCCTGTGAGGGAGGCATCCACAGGGACCGTACCCTCCTTCCCCTACCACCAACCTCTCGGAAGGACTTCCGGACCCACATGTTTATCGTGATCGTACTCCGCGTGAACACGGCGGCAGTTTTGGAAGTGGCGGGAATCGAACCCGGGCCTACCGAGTGCAATTCCTGAGCGCTAACCACTGGGCTGCCTCGCCCTCCGCAACTTTCTTTATATTCACCCAATTTAGACGGGAACCCTGTGAGGGAGGCATCCACAGGGACCGTACCCTCCTTCCCCTACCACCAACCTCTCGGAAGGACTTCCGGACCCACATGTTTATCGTGATCGTACTTCGCGTGAACACGGCGGCAGTTTTGGAAGTGGCGGGAATCGAACCCGGGCCTACCGAGTGCAATTCCTGAGCGCTAACCACTGGGCTGCCTCGCCCTCCGCAACTTTCTTTATATTCACCCAATTTAGACGGGAACCCTGTGAAGGAGGCATCCACAGGGACCGTACCCTCCTTCCCCTACTACCAACCTCTCGGAAGGACTTACGGGCCCACATGTTTAACGTGATCGTATTCCGCGTGAACACTTCGGCAGTTTTGGCAGTGGCGGGAATCGTACCCGGGCCTACCGCTAACTTCCCGCACGCTAATTTACAATTTAAAATGACCATATGCTCTCTAAGCTCTTAATTCCATCATCCTCATTCCATTGTTCCATCATTTAAAATATCCATAAAATTTAAATATCCATCGTTCCATCATTTAAAATATCCATAAAATTAAAATATCCATCGTTCCATCATTTAAAATATCCATAAAATTAAAATATCCATTTAAAAAATCCATATCGTTCCATCATTTAAAATATAAATATAATAATTTCTACAGTGCATATGTTAAGCTCTTATTTCATTTAAAATCGGAAGCGCGGGAAACGGAAAGTAAAAACTAATTCGGTTTCTTATTGTCCCACCCATCGCTATGCATATACAGAACCGTGACGTCACCTCCACCTTGACGTCCCCACCCACCACCTTCCCTGCTTCAGCGGGGGAGAAACGAAGCGGCACGCCGAGCGGAACGCCGAGAAATTTAAAATCATGACGTCTTTAAAATTGCGATCCTGAAGGCAATTTTCATTATTTCTGGACCAGATTAGACTTGTAAGAATGCCAGATATTTCAGCTTTCTAAAAATGTAAATTGTTAGTCGAAATTATGAGTACTTTTTACTATGCGAGAATTTAAAAACCAAAAATCGTTTTTTTGAGCCAAAAGTGACTTTTGTTTTAAAATCTTTAAAAAATATTAGAAATCGAAATGGAGATTTGAAATTGATATATTTTTACTCGCAATTGTCTGCTCTTTCCGATGGTGTGAGTTGTTTTTTTCTACGACGTCTGGATCGTGGAGAAAAAAGGGCAAAAAGGGCAAAAAAAGGTCGAAATCGCATAAAACATTAAATAAATAAAAAAATAATTAGAATTTTGAAAATCGGTTTTCCGTGTCCCCTTCCCTCCCCCCCAGGTCTCCGATTGCCAAATTTCGTAGCTCTCCGACGCGCGGTCGCGAAACGTATAGTGTATAAGACAGACACACACACACACAGACATTGCCTTTTATTATTTAAGATGAGTATTGTGCTAAAATTTGATGAAAATTTAATGAGATGGCAATTTTTGGGTTAAAAGGAACTTTTTTGCAATTAGAAGTATTTTCATTTGTGTCGCAAGAATGATTTTTGTTCAAAAACAAACGATTTGGAAATTGAGTACTATTATCTGTATTATTTAAGTAGTGGGTGCTTATTTATCATTATTATTTGTACAGAAATATTTTATTAAATTTAGCAAACATATTTAATATTGTACATTTTCCAGATAGAATGCAATTTTTAATTATACAGAGATATTTATTTTTATTTATATAGTGAGAATGATTTTAGTTCAAAACTGATGAATTGGAAATTGAGTATAGTGTTACCTGTATCTGTTTTATTTAAATAAGAGACACTTATATAAAAATTACGTTGTTCAAGGTAGATAGGCAATATATAAATTGGTCTAATTGTGCTAAGATTGTTGAAATTAAGATTTAAATTGTGTCAATTGGTAGATTCTTATGTAGAACATAGTCTCCACAAGTGACAGTTTCGGCTATATGATTTGGGGGTGTGGGTGGGCATGGTGCTGGGATTGTTGAAATTAAGATTCAAACTGTGTCCATTGGAAAATTTTAATATAGAACATAGCTTCCTAACGGGTTTTGGTTTTGTGGTTTGGGGAGGGGGGAGGTCATATCATGGCTGTTGGGTCAATGTACAAGGATTTCAGGCAATTTTCACTGTAATTTATAGAATTTAAATTACTTTATTTTGTTTTAGATAACTACCCTGCTTTAACTCCCAGGAAATGTTGGATATATTTTCTAGTAGAGATATAAAGTTCATCTGTGATGCAAATTAGCTGATTAAATACATAATATAATATACTAATAGACTACCTTCATTATATTTAATATACTACAAATTGATAACCAAAATTAATTTTACTAGTTTTGGCTTTATAAAATAATTTTGAATATTCAAAATTGGGGGGAAGAAAAATCATTTGGTAGGTTTGAAAAATCAATATGTTAATTTAAGAAACCAATAAGTCAATTTTCGAAAACTATTTCAAGCAGCAAGTAAAATTTGTGCAAATGTTTACACTTTTTTCACTGTAAAATGTATTACAACTTTAAGTAAAAGATATTATATAATAAGGGTCTTTAAGGTCTTATTTACTTTAGGGTTCATAGGGTCTTGTTTTCTCTTTTTATATATAAAAAATTTTCAGATAATTTGCCTACAGAGTAAATAAAATGTGCTAAACAAAAAAACTACACATACACCAGTCTGATGTGTTACTTTAAAAAAAAAAGCAAAATACAAACACAATTTCATAATTTGGGAAATTTACTTAATTAAAATATTGGTATCCAATATTGTGAGTAATAATTTAGATTAAGGAGAATTAATTGTTTAAAATGCATACAATTCAATTAAAATGGACTTACTAATTTTAAAACCTTAAACCATATCATGCAATGTAGGCATGTTAACAATGTGCATAAGCAAACAGCTTTTAAAATAATTGATCAAAATGAAAATACTAAATACATTAATTGAAATAGTTACTTTATTGGTTAATTTCAAGGCAAATACCTTCAAGCTTAATCACATCTCTCTATTTATAAAATCTGATATCAACTTGAATTTAATCTTTATATTTATGTATTTTTCAAACATTGTTAGTAGATAAATTGCTGACAAAATATCAAAATTGTAAATATATTTACTATTTAAAACATTAATAGCAATTTCAAAATACAAAATTTAATACCTTAGTAAATGCCGAACAATGGTAGCACGATCAACAGTCACACCTGACGATGGAAGCTTAACAGGATCTTTCATTATTGTATTCATGATCGGATCAAAAAATTCTTCGGGTGCTTCTGATGACATCTCATCATCATGTTGCTGTTTAACAGCTAGTATCTATGCAGTTAAAGTAAACAAGTTAATAACTAAAAGAGCATTCATGTGAAGTTATCACTGCGAGCATTAAATAACTGGAATAAAATGCTCCTCAATTCTTTCATTCAATTTTATTCCATACCATTCAGACCCATTCATAGAATATCTTAAATAATTCTTAATAGAAATCTCCACAATTGCAAGATATGCACATAATTTTACAGATTATTTATTATTAATTTCTTTCTTACAATTTACTTTTCTTATGTTTAAATATCAACTAGTTGCCTGCCTTGACTAAAATACTATTACATATTATTAAAATGTTTTCAGCATAATATTGATGAAAATAGCTTTTATTACAGAAATTTTTCATTTTTTAAGTTCATTTTAAAAGTTTAATTTTCCAAGTTAGGAGCATATTAGTCAAGCCACTGGATTTGGTGTATTTAATCCGATTGGTGCTAACAAATGCTATTTTATTACAATTATCAGGCACAGTGAAGACCAAACAATAATTTCCCTCATTATATAGGCTAATACCATCAGTTTTCAGGTAATTATAATTATTTTTTAATAGAAAATGATAATATTAAGATCATAATTTTTTAATATCTATATATATTAACTAGCAGCATACCCGTTCTTCGTACAGAATATATAATATAAAGAAACTTATAATTCGCAATCATTTGCAAATTCTGTTAAAATATTAAATTTATTGCTCCTAAAGAGAAGTTTAAGAATATCTGTTCTCACTATGCTAAATTATCTTCACGGGCAGATCTGAAGAATAAAACATCCTGGCCCCTTTTGAAAGCAAATTTACAAAAAAAAAAAGGAATTGAATCAAAATATGCAATCCCGTACTACTTATATTATCGCAGATTAGAAAATATGCCAGTGTGTTAGTAGAAGATTACCCGTATTACAATATGAGTCTCAAAAATAATTGCCAAAATAAAAGAGATGACGTAATAAATTAAAAATATCAATAATCCCCGTAATCTTTATACCAGAAGGTCGTAATTGATTCCAATATATGCCAATATATATCAAAATATATGCCAATATACCTGTACTGCTTATATTCTCGTAGATTAGAAGATATAATGCATTTGTAGAAGATTACTCGTTCAACGTACTATATATGAGTTTCAACAATTTTCGTCATAATAAAACAATAGCATAATAATTTGAAAATACCAATAATCCCTGAATGAACAGTCCCCGAAAATATCAATTATAATAATGTTTAAACCTGAAGACCGTAATTGATATTATCCAGTCAAAAATGCAATGTCAATGACATTTATTTTATATACATATCTTTATTATTCAAATCGGAAAAGATTTAATATAAAATCGTATGCCGCATAACACATTGGATCCGTTGCTAAGCGACATGATACCATTTGCTTCAAATAAATTGATGGAAATCATATCGTCTGAATAATGGGATCTCCATGGAAGGTATGGCGACATTTTAGTCAATTTAGCGATAACTTAAAAAATTGCCAAATTTATCGCCAAGTGGGACTGTAGAACTGATAGTCCCATTTTGTGACAAATTGACGAAACATCATCACAATACTATCTCCTAACAAAACACAATTATTTTCAATTATTAAGCGCGATTTTATAAATTCCATGATATTTTATGGACTCATAAATACTTTTATCAATTTCGTGATATTAAAAAAATTCGTTAAATGTGTTACTAAGTAGGATGGATGGATTGACCGACAAATGCTACCGAAACATCATTTCAGTACTCTATTCTAAAAAACAAATCATTGATTTGCGTCAATTTTATAAATTTGGAAACATTTCCGCTAATTTGGTAAAGTTTAAGAGAAGTTACCAAGTTATTTAGAGATATTCCGCTAAATTCGTAGCTCTGAATTTGCAGATCTGAAAAATAAAATATCCTGATCCCGTTTGTATATACTAAATGAAAACACTAAAATTGTATTATAAGATACACCCGTTCTTCTCTTTTTCTGCTTCAACAATTGGCTAAATGAATTTATTGGGTAAACACAATATATGAGTTTATTAGCTAAACACAATATATGAGATGGAAACGTCTTTGCTAAAATAAATGAAAGTGATGTATGCAGTACGCAATTTATATAATTAAAAGAACAATCAAACCGTTCATTTAAAAAATATATTTTTACATCCATTTATTTATTATCCAAATAGAAATAATAATAATAAAATATTAACAACACATTTAATTTCATTCCGTTGCCGAGCAACATGATATAAGATAGAATCTTCCTCATAAAATGCGAAATTTAATAGCCATTTTGATTTCTTTATACTTTTCATTGTTCAGTAAAAGCTTGTGAAATGTAAACCAAGGAGATAGATTTCCCATTTAAATCATATTTCAAACAATTCATGTTTTCAGAAAGTGATTTATTAGTGCAAAAAATCTCCCCCCAAACTCAGAGATACAGTTTTAATTCACTTTCAAACAATTTTCAAGCTTTTCGTTTGGATAAACCACGGAGTTAGGGAGTAGAACTCCTAGGAAAAAGTTTCGTTTTTCATTAATATCTCAACAACCCCTGGTCTTAGATACTTGAAACTTGGGCAAAATTTATGGGGGGCTATTTAAAGGCTATCCACAAAATTTCATTAAATTCGGTTCAGCCGTTTTCCCGTGATGATGAGACAAACGAAAATTTCGTTTTTTACTAATATCTCGAGAACCACTGATCGTAAAAACTCCATACATGGACTAAATTTTAAGTAGGACTATTTCCAGGCTACCCACAAAATTTCATCAAATTCGGTTCAGCCGTTCTCCCGTGATGACGGGACAAACAGACAGACAGACAGATTTTCATTTTTATTTATATAGATTGCCAAGTGTCCGTTTGTCTGTCACACTTTTTTTAGGCACTTCCCGAATAGATAGAGACTTGCAATTTGGTACAAGGATCGATCGTTCAATAAAACCCCTTGGAAAAATCGAATTTTTCGAAAATGTTCTATAGAGGGGTTGCCCCATACCAAAACATTCGAAAAGTGAAATGATAGAAAAGCATGCTTTGCAATGAAAGAGACTTTAAATTTGGTGTACTCGTAAATCGTTCGAAAGGAAGAAAGTGTGCAATTTCAAATTTCCAATATATTCTACTATAGGGGGGTGCCGCACACCAAAATGTTCGATTTGCCGAATAAATGAGTAACACCTCATTTAAATTTGATAGGGGCTTGAAATTTGGCACATGGGCTAAACATTTAATAAAAACACCCAAGGCCAATAGAATTTATCAGAAATGTTCGATTATGGGGGTGCTCCAGATTACCTACCTGCGAGCCCAGCTAACCAACTGGGGTTTATAGCTTTCAGTGGGACATCGAGGCGCAACCACTACATCTCTTTTCCAGCAAAGCCGCAACCTCGGTCGCGAAACACGGCAGAATCATTCACCGGGCAGAGGCCGAAGGCACCTGCCGGGCCCGACTCCGGTCACCGGCCAGACCTGGGCTCAGGGCATAAATAGCCACAGTCCCGTGATCCAGCCACCTGGAAGAGTCCGGGGACTGCCTCGTCACTTCCGCGATTGCATCCGTGAGTCATCAGCAGCGAGGTTGATTACCCCCGGATTAATTTACCCCCCAGTTTGGAGGATCAAGGCTACAGAGCCAACATCCGAAACCACCATCTTGGGTGGCCCGCCCGGGGGGGGGGGGGGGGGGGGGGGGGAGATCCAGAGAAAAACGTTCGAAATGTGAAATGATAAAAAAAAAACATGCTTCCGTATAAGATAAAAATTTCAAATTTGGTGTACGGATAGATAATTTGGAAGGAAGAAAGTGCACAATTTCAGTTATCCTATATTTTACACTTTAGGGGGTGCTGCACACTAAAATGTTTGATTTTCGGAATAAAGGAGAAATGCCTCTATTAAAGAATGATAGACTTGATATTTGCATATGGGCGAATCATATGATAGAAAACCCAAGAAGAATGGAGTTTTTTTAAAAAAGTTCATTTAAGGGGGTGGGTACTCCACACAAAAACATTCGAAAGATAAAAAAAAGCATGTTTTGTGATGAGATAAGAGACTTCAAATTTTGTGTGCGGGTAGTTTGTTGGAAAGGAAGAAAGTGTGCAATTTCAGTGTTCCAGCATTTGCTACTGTAGGGGGTACCACACACTAAAATATCCGATTTCACGAGCAAATGAAAAACACCTTCCTAACAATGTGATAGCGGCTTGAAATTTGGTTTATGGGCTAATCATTTGATAAAAAACTCCAAAACGAATACAGTTTTTCAAAAATGGTCATTTATGGGTGTGCTCCATAGGGAAAGCTTTCGAAAGGGGAAATGATAAAATTGCATTCTTCGGGATGAAACAGAGATTTCAAATTATTGCACGGGTACATAGTTTGAAAGGAAAAAATGCGCAATTTAAGTTTTCTAGCATTTTCTTCTTTAGGGGGTTCTGCACACCAAAATATTCGATTTGCTGAATAAATGTGAAATGCGAATTATTCGAAAATTTACATTATTCAGGAGTTGTTTATTGTGAGACCGTTGATTTTCAATGGGGATTTGGCTAGTTTTTTCTAATCACACAAATTACAAAAATATAAACCTGCAAGTTCTTCCTAAATATAAAATTTCAAGGACATGCACACATTTGTTAAGGAGCTATTGCATACCCCACTAACACACACACAAAAATGCAATTACAAGTGCCTAGAACTTGTCCTTTACTCAGGTTTCAAAACATGCATTTTTGTGTTAAAATATTAAATTGGAAAATTTTTGGATGACAATACTTTGTCCAAACTATAGCACAAGAAAGAGAACATGTTTAATCATCAGTATTGATAGACAGATGAGTGATACAGATGTAACAATGAGGAATGATTCCGCTT
Source organism: Amaurobius ferox (assembly GCA_951213105.1). NCBI lineage: Eukaryota > Metazoa > Arthropoda > Arachnida > Araneae > Amaurobiidae > Amaurobius > Amaurobius ferox. The sequence goes on from OX578136.1 coordinate 103,507,411, forward strand.
GGAATGCTATGAAAGCTTTACTACACAGCCTTTTGCAGAGTATTCTGAAAATGTCCAAAATTAATAACCAATAGGATAAGTGTTCCAAGAAAACCTGTTCAATAAATTTATGCAATGGTCAACAAAGGAATAATTATTACAGAACTAAATTTCATTTTTAATGTAAAAACTATGCACCTGTTCAGGTAATAAAAATAGGCATTTAAAATAAGTTTGAAAGATTTTTTAGATTTACAGAACATAATTTTGAAAAAGAAAGTGGAACTAACAAAACAAAATAATGAATCAAAATATTTAAAATAAGTCCTTTAACTTTGGTAAATAAAAAACTGCACAGAAAAAATACATTCAATATTGTAATATATGGCTGAACATCCGAAAAATGCCAATAATGTATCCCTTGAACTTGGATATTTTTTACAGTATTTTCTTATACAATCTGTTTTACATATTTAAAAAAAAAGTATTTTTCAAAAATATTAAATAACTTTTAACTTCATAATAATGTAAATTTATTGTTTCTGTCACTGCTCCCCAGTGATGAGTTGAATTTTCATCTTCTAATTATATCAGTAAAAATCATAAATAATTGAAAAAAATTGGTGAAACTTAACTAATAAAACTATTAACATAATATAAACACCTTTATTAATAAAAATTTTAAGAATTAAATTTAGACAAAATTACTCATAATAAGATTAAGGACACAACTTTAAACAGAAGGTCTTTTATTAAAATTTCTTATAAGACATACAAAGTAAAAAATGCCAGAGCGCTTTCGAGTGTTAATACGCACTTCATCAGTGGCTACATGGAAAGTAACCACTTATGAAGGATCTGATGTACCGGAATCTTACTTTCCATGTAGCCACTGATGAAGAGCGTATTAATGCTGGAAAGAGCTCTGGCATTTTTAACTTATGTCTTATAAGAAGTTTTAATAAAAGACCTTCTGATTAAAGTTGTGTCCTTAATCTTATGTGTTTGAAATCAGACGTGATACCAACTTATTTATTATTATTAAAATTACTCATGTTCTTAAGAATTGGTGACATTAAGATGTTGTGCAAAAAATCCTTTTCATTCACAGCACCAAACAACGGCTATTTTCAGAATACTATTAGTTACATTAAAGAACACATTTTAAGAAATTAGTTCCAAGTTTCATAACTTTGCTATTAACAGGTACGTTAAAAAACAATTTTACTATTCATTTTTGATGAGCATATTTATTATCCATCATTTTTGATATGCAGCATTTAGTTATTAATACGAATGAAAATTTTAAAATATGAACTCTTCTGTTAGTACATAAAAGTGAGTTATACAGTAGTGCATACTTTACAGAGCTCAAATTTCCCAGGAGACTGGTACCAGAAAAAACTGCAGTATACTACCTAAATTCTTTGTATAGTGGTCTGCCAGACCACTACTTTTTTTTAAAGATAAATTAAAAAAAATTCTAGGCAAAAATCCGAAATTTGTATGTACTAGAATTGCAAATCAGCGCTTGCAAGACTCCCGGATGGCCATTTTCTATTAAACTTCCATTCACAATGATAAAAATTCATTTCTCAAAGACGAAAATATTGGAGTTCTAGTATGCCAGCATTAGCAGCTCCATGGGAGATGCTAAGTACTGTTGCATCATTGTATCATCTACGTAAAGGAGGAATATATATATATATATTGCAATCATAGGTTTAAACGGAAAGCCACAAAATTTGCTTTAGTTTTTTACATATAAACCTCTGAACAACAACTTTTATTCTGATTAAAATATCTATAAATTAAAAATGCAAAAATTATTAATCTTTGAATAACTACTGCTAAAATTAGAATAAGGAACTTCATATTTCCATTATTATAGTCTTTTCAAAGCATTTCCAATGTAAAATAAATATTAAAGTGCTGATTAATTTTTAAAAAAAAAGTCCAAAAATCATGAAAATTGAAAAAATTGAAAAATACAATATAATTCTAAAATAAAAAATTTACAATTGAAATAATTTTAAAATACAGAAAACAGGGTTCGTAGGCTTTTAGAGGTAAAAAAAAATCAAGGATTTTCCAGGACATTACAAAAAAAAAATTTAAGGATAAAATGTGAAAAAATTCATTTATAAATAGATATAAATGACTGTAAAATAGTAGCAAAATATTTAAATGTTAATTTTATACACCTTTAAAAATAAAATAAAAAGCCTTAATATGAGAAATAAAATAAAACAGTAATGGACCAATTATCCGGGAAAACTTAAAATGATTTTTCTTTTTGTGTGTGTGCCTTCAATGAAAGTTGCTAATTTCCTATAAACAGGAATAAAAATAAAATGGTTTTTCTTTTCAAATGTATATAGTGTTTTCATGAAAAAATGTTAAATGTTAATTTTAAACAAATGCAGACTAATATCAAAAATTCGAACATTTTTTAAATTTTCCAGTTTTTTTAACTATCAGACTGCCAAAGTCATGGATTCAAAACAAAAAGGTCAGATTATTTATATTGAATTATATTTTATAAACAAATACAGTATTTTCCGTTGTATGAGTCAACATTTTGAACCCCAAAAATGAGACGGTTTTCTAGGGGTTGGTTTTTAACTTATACATTAGATATAAAAATGGACTCCCATAGATTGGCCCGTAAATGAAATGCGAATCAAGTTGATGTTAACTCCTTTCTCATGGAAATTTATGGCGTTTCATTCATTTCATTATAACAAGGATACCATTCTTCAATGGATTCTGCTTCGTCTGTAGTATTCCACTCCCTCCGCCAATATCTTGATGAATTTTATGCTCAAATCAAATTTTAAAAACAGTACAGTTGTTATTTTCAACTCAAAATTAACCATATATTTTACTTTTTTTTTTTAAGAGTGCTATTTACCATAACCAACAAATAACTAAATAAGATCGTCATGGAGTAACAAGACCATTAACACATGGACCTCTTACAGGGGTCAGTTGCTTTCAGGAGCTGAACACATGCCTTTCTTTTGTATTCAATGCTCCACTTCCTCCCAGCACCGCTACTCAATAATGATTCATCATAGTTTAGGAATATTATTTGCATTTAGTGTAATAAGTAGATTAAATAGTGACAACCCAGTGGTTAGCGTGTGGGGATTGCACTCTGATGCCGCTGCCCAAATTGCTGCTGTGTTTATGTGGAGTACAATCAAGTTAAACATTTGGGTCTGTAAGTCCTTCCAAGAGATCGGTGGTAGGGGAAGGAGGGAAAACGGTATACCTGTGGATGGCTCCCCCACTGGGTTCTGGTCTAAATTGGGTGGTACTTTCCAGCCATCCAAGCAGATACCTTACACATTCTGGTAGGTCAGATGGTCTGGATTGAAGACGAAGAAACATAACAAGGTGGTTCCTACACAAATGAAAAAAATGGATGCCATATTTTTTCAATGAGTCATGTGATCTTTTCATATATCCTGGTTGTAATTATTATTTCAATTTTTATTTAAAAAAACTACCAAACAAATTTTGCTGAATAATTTTTTTTTTTTTTTTTTTTACACATTTTATGTGATAATTAGAATATTTACTAAAGTTTTCGAAATAATTTGTGAATTTTAACTTTATTTCATTTTTTCAACCCGGGTTAAATCTGAAACTAATTGGGTAATATTGTTCTCAACAATATACTAAAATTTCAATTTGATAGTCATTTTTACAGTAGTTATCGTGCGAATGGACAGACAGACAGAATGAACAAAGTCATAAGCACTTTTCAACTATGTTGGAAAGCGTGAAAAAAAAGAAAGAAAATTTGAGAGAAGCCAGAAAATTGACAATAATGACAATTTGATAATATAACTTTTTAAGGCTCCCTTGAGAAAAACAGATTTTAAGTGAGTGCAATTGTTTTGAAGGTATTTTGAGTCCTCTTCATCAGGTTACAAAATAGTGTACACTCTTAATTGCTTAGCAGTTGTTAAAAACACAGTGTTTGCTTGTAATGTTGAGTGCACATTATTATACTCTTATCAACTGTTTAGTGATTGTTGAAAGCACACACTGCTTTGTAACCTGGGGTGCTTGTGTTTAAGAGTACTACACTTTGTGCTCAATTCTCATATGCAACAGTTTATTTATAGTGATAAATCCGATAATTGACATTCAGCCATATAGAACAATAAAATATGTCAAAAGCCCAGACTGCCCGATTCGTCCTAAGCAGGGGTGGAAAACTGAAAACTGAGTTTTGTAGCAGGAAATATTGCTGTTTCGTAGCAGTGCAGAGTAGTTTTGTAGCAGCTAGAAAATGATGTTGCGCACACTCGATAGTTATTTTAGGCATATAAAAATTTCATTTTACATTAATTAAAGCATGAAGAGTATTAAATCTTAAAAAGTTAATCTAGAAAAATGAGAAAAAGATTTAATGATACTATCTAATCTTAAAGAACAGAAGTTGCCTGCTAGTTAAATAATACACACAAATTTTTTTTTATCCAAAATACAAATAGTTTATGTCCGAGATGCTTGTTTTTTAACAGTTTGGACACACTGAATTAATTCGAGTGTCTGTGCTCTTCTAATTTTGTGAGATTTTTTTCAATATTTGATTTTGCCTCTTTTAAGAGAACTTGGCCATTTTCAATCACTGATAAATCTTTCTTTTTTATGCTGCCTTCAATCATCTTCTCTGCTGTAGAAAGTACTTTTTGTGATTGTAACTTTTTTTTTTTAACTCATCACTGTCTATTTTCAAACTCTTTAGTACATCTTTCTCGTGTTCAGCTTTTGGCTTAACTCCTTTTCTGCTGTTTTCTCCATTCTTTGTCTATATTTTTCTCCTGCTTCTTTTACAGATTTTAAAAGTTCTTCAGTTATTGACAAATTGCTCACATCTCCATTTAGTAGATTTTCAAAATCTTAAGAGGAAAACTTCAAAAAGTCAGGAGTTTTATTATTAAAACATAAAAAAATTTTTTTGTATCACTTTATATTACAACCAGTTTTTCCCTAGGACTAAAAAAGGCCAGAAAAAGGGGACTACATAAAGACACTAAGTTACAGAATACTAATTAATGTGAAATTTAATAAAAGATAAAAAATCACTGTCAAACTATTATCAAGAATATCTGAATTTAATTGCTTTTTTAGTTTTGTTAAATTCCTTCTCCTTTAAATATTGAAGTTAGTTTATAAATTTCACTTTCCGAATATTCATTTTAGAAAAGTTCATATGTATTTTTTAGGTTCTAGCGTAACTACAATTTGAAATAATAATTCATAGCTTCAGTTTCCAAAAAAGTAAAATAAAAAATATTTAATAAATTTATGAATGATCAAAATTTATTTTCGATCTATGCTTGCTAACCTTATAAGAAAAAACAGATTTTAATGTTATTTTATAAGGTGGGGAAAGTTTTAAGTTCGAATAAATACGAAATTTTCCCTATAATTATTATATAATTTACTTTTCTATGCAAATATAAGTAATGCTTAAGACATATAAAAGTATTTATTAATACTATTTTATTTATTGTGCAAAGCATTGTCAGTTGTGAGTCCGCGTAAATCTTTATTGAATTGAGTTTGGTTATTGATGCACCCGCGTAGCGCGTTAAAGGCGAATATGCGAATAAAGTGCAATTTATATTGTGAATTCGCTACACCGGTGCCACGCTCCCGCACAAATGGTGCACGAAACACGAGCGGCCTTGAACGCGCATAATGAGCGCGTGCGCGATTGACACCCATTTCAATGCTACGCAGATTGTATGTGCCCGCTCAGCGTGCATAGCGTTATTGCATGCCAGCATCCGCTAATAAAAGAAGATTCATTTTGTAATGCGATGCGAATTGCATATGCTCGCGCATCGTGCGTATCGTTATTGCATGAAGTGGAGTCATCGTTATTGTATATAACTTACGCGGATTGCATGCCCCTCTGAAGTATTCTTAACATTAGCCGAGAGCCCGCGGTGACTTGCATGCGTAGCAGAGATACGCGATCTAAAACTGCTTCCTAAACTGCACCGCGATCATCGACAGCTACTTCCTAAATTGCACCGTTAGCCGTGACTGAGATGCGTAGCGGTGGTGAGTGATCGACATCTATTGCAAAGAACTATAGGGCTGATCACCGAACTCCGTAATTAAATATGAAGGAAATAAATTTTCCAGTATTTCATCAAAGCCAGTGAAGATCCATGCAATGCTAGTGTAACGCATTATTCTAAACACAACTTTTCATTCCCTTCTTATCATCCTGTATTTTGACTTGTTCAACATAAATAGATACATGTTCCGGCAAACTGCAGCGTAAATTTATGTGAAAATTATTTATTTTAATAAAATATTTATTTATTTTTTTACCCGCACTATTAAAATAAGAGTTTTGTTGCTCTAATATGGAATAATTAAAAGATGTAAATTTAAATAGATGCAAAAGGGTACTTAACGACTATCTCTAACGATCTATCTATCTGAAGTAAAAATCGGTACAACTGCAGAAAATTCGTAAAAGTCGGAATTTCTATACTTTTAAACAACAAACATAAAATAACTTGAAAAAGAAGCTATTAAAAAATAGTACAGTACAACCTCGAAAATCCGGTTGTTTTCCAAATTTTCGTTTTTTTTTTTTCCCGGATTGACGAAGTCGCGGATTTAAAACAACAGGGTAAGATTATTTATATGGAATTATATTTTATAAACAAATACCGTATTTTCCGGTCGACTTTCTGAACCCCGAAATGAAACGAAAGTTTCCGTAAGTTTAAACGAAAAGTTCCGTAAGTAAACGAAAGTTTTGGCCGTAGATCGGCTCGTGGTTGGAGCGTGAATTACGTTGTTGGCGTTAATCTTTCCTCCCCCTTATTCAAGTCACAACTCCCGATGAATTATTTCGCGTAAAATATACATCGTTATTTAAATACGGAATTTTTATTATTAAAATTTCCTTTCCTCATTATTGAAAAAGGCATTTTTCTGAAACAATGTAATTTTTAATATTAAGCAGTTTAAAACGTTATTGTAACATTTTATCACAGATTGTTCAATTAAATCTAAAAATCCCGAGAATTCATATTAATTCACGGAAATTTATTTTGTTCACTTCGTAGTACGAATCCCATTCTTCAATGAATTCTGTTTTGTCTTCAGAATTTCCTCTCCCTCCCAATATCTGACGATTTTTTCGTTTTCGTCGAACGTGTCAGCTTAAAATCGACAGTATATTTTGCCTTTTTTGTTTAGAAAGCCATATTTACATACTATAAATAGCAAATAAATAACTAAATAATATCGTATCGCACAGAACCAACGAGTTAGAATATTCTAACTCGTTGCACAGAACCGAGCACCAAGGTCATTAACATACAAACCTCTCAAAGAGGTCAGCTGTGTTTACGATTAGGAACTAAGCAAATTCCTTTCTTCCCTTTCTCTGCCCCACCACGTCCCGGTGTTGCAGCAGCCTAGTAATGACTCATCGTAATTTAGAAAAATCATTGAGAGGAGAGATATTTTTCTTTTTTAGGAAAGACATTTATTTTATCTACTGCGATATTTTTTACATATATGACTATTACTAATAAAGTTTTTACTTTTTTCAGAGTCATCGGCCTTATATTAAACATAACATTATATAGATGCTAGAAAATAAATAAAACTTTTAAATTCTTATTTTTTGCTTTTCGTTCGTTAATAGCGAAAACGGTTTAAACGCATTTACACCTTTAAATGCACCAGCAAAAGTGCTAATCCTCGCGCTTTACTAAATCTCGGTGCTACATTAAATTCTTCTGGTGCTTCATTAAATCTCGACAAAGCCGATAAAACGGAAGTTCTGCACTGTGATGATGATGCACCAATCGTAAATAAATGGAGTGATGGCGAAATTCGCGATATGATATTAAATAAAAAAATATCAAAGTAGGGATGATAAATGTAGAGAAGAAAAAATACCCATTGATAATCTTATGCAAACAATCGATCATGTAATTAAAGGTCTTGAATAAAGAAGCTCTAAAACCGAACAGATATAATGACCATCTACAGGATAAAGAAAACTGCTTTCTCATAAACTAAAATTAATGAAATAACAAATGTTAATTCAAATATTTAAACGAAATGATAAAATGTAATTTTATCATTTCTCGTTTCGTTCACACATTCTAAATTACTAATGTGTATATATTTTTTCTTAGAAATTTCTTTTGCCCTATTTTTTAGATTAAATAATATGTTTTAATTTATTAACTTAACTTTTGTCATTATTTTTACTAAAGATAGTGCTTTATAGTGTATTTAGTTAATATTAAATCTGAATTTTATTAAAATTCTATAATCCGGAATCGGCAAAGTCCGGATTTTCAAGGTTGTACTTTAAAATACTCCGGATGTGGTCATGTGATACGCAAACTTGTTTTACTGAAAATGCGGTCTGAAATCGCGCCGAATAACTGTAGATAACCGGATTTTTCTTCTCGTATTTCGGACCGATCAGTGCGGAACTTTCGCTTTTGCACGTGTAAAAAAATTACGTTTTTGGCGCAGTTTGGCGCAGATATTGAGATTTTAGGTGCTTTTGTAGCAGGATGTAGCAGTGAAAGGAAATTGTAGCAGTTTGGCGCAATTGGCGCAGATTTTCCACCCCTGCCTAAGACATGAGTAGCAACAATAAAATATGTATAAATGTTGATACTTTCTTACATACAACTATACAGACAGAAAACAATACAGTAAAAAATGTTAATAATTCCTCATTTACATCTTAAATGAGTTTTTAATTTCACTCAGTTATTTTGTGCCTCTAGTAAATACACGGGTACCGATGGAAAATCAAATGGATCTATCCTATGGATCTAAAAGCAAGTGCACTGAACATTCAGCCAGAGGTGACTAGGGATATCACATGAACAAATGTTTTCTGAACAAAAAAGTTAGCATGCCAGGCAGAAGGATTAAGGATTTCTTTCACATTCCAAGAAATAACATTTAACATTTGCATTATATAATTACAATCTAATAAACAAAATAAAAACTCACATGAACTTTGTTAGCAATAACATCAAGTTGAGAAGCTAATACTCCATGTCCAATTTTATTTAAAACTGTTTGTGCAAGAGGAAATAAATCTCTATTATAAGATCTGCCATCTCTTGGTACAGCTGAGCAAAACATTTCACCATATGCATCATCACCGGCACCAAGGTTTTGATAAATTAAACAAATGTCTCTGACAAGTTCCTGAGGTTTAAATTCATATTCCTTCAAATCTTTCACTTTAAAATTCTTTTTCTGTGGACCTACCTAAATAAAAAAAAAGATAAATTATATAGTTGTAAGAGAAAGACAAAATACACTTTTCTGACAAGAAACTGTTGTCACATCTTAAAAAAAAATACACAATACAAGCATAATAATTTACTTCAAATGTTGAGGCAAAAAAAAATTAGGGAATTGGGGGGGGGGGGGGGGGGGGGCATAAAAATTTGGTGACAAGATTGTGCACAACCATTTTATTTTGGATGATATCTGTTTAAACTAAAACTGCAAATTTATGTTATCGGATTGTAACTAGCATTTTTCAGTTGGGGTAGATTTTCTAGTCTGAGAAAACGACCAGGCTGATTTCCAAAAACCAGTTAGTGATTGCATTAGTGTTGTTGTTGTTGAGACCCAGACCGTCCGACCTATCAGAAAGGTGTAAGGTAACTGTTTGGACGGCCGGGAAGTGCCACCCAATTTAGACCGAAACCCAGTGGGGGAGGCATCCACAGGGACCGTACCCTCCTTCCCCTACCACCAACCTCTCGGAAGGACTTACGGACCCACATGTTTAACGTGATCGTACTCTGCGTGAACATGGCGGCAGTTTTGGCAGTGGCTGGAATCGAACCCGGGCCTACCGAGTGCAACTCCAGTGCGCTAACCAATGGGCTACCGCGCCCCCGATTGCATTAGTGTGTTACGGTTCAAAAAAAAAAACCAGATATGAATTATTTACTAACCGGATATCGAGAAAAGTAATTATAGTATACACACCACAAATGCAGCATTCATTAAAAATAAGGTGCGTCTCAAAAGTTTATGCATTTTAGTATAAGCAATAGATATCAGAAGAAAATAGGAAATGCAATTTCATCGCTATATATTTAATAACGACTAATAAACAATATAAGACAATGAACATACCGTTTGATTTGCAGATTTCAATAAACAAAGTAAACACAAAAAAAGCATCAAAAAACTTGTTTCAAAAGTTTATGCACAAGTAACAAGAAACGTGAAAAATCAAAATAAAGTATGCAAATAAAGTAGTAATTTGCATAAAACAGCTCTGCAGACGTTTGCCCACTATATATAAGACTGCTGCATTTCACCTTTCACCATTCAGTACAATGCCACGTATGAAACAGTTTACAAAAGATGAAGTGTGTGAAATTTGGAGATTAAAAGCTTATGAAAAATCTGTTCTTGATATCGCGAAAATATTAAATCGGTCAAAAAGAGGCATTTATGCTGTGCTACAAAAGAGAACGATTATAAAATAAAAGATAGATCAGGCCGTCCAGAATGTACCCGTTCTCGAGATGACAGAAAACTTTTTCATCTAGCATCAACTCAAGAACTGTTGTTACCTAAAATACAAAGTGAATCAGGTTTAAAGATATCTCTATCTACTATTCACAGACGTTTACAAAGTAATTGCAATATAATGCTTGCATGTATGAAGTGAATTCCAAGTTTAACTGAAAATCATAAATTACGTCGTATGGAATGGGATCGAGTTCACATGAACTGGGACAACCAATGGATAACTGCTATATTTAGTGTTGAAAAGAAATGGAATATTGATGGTTCAGATGGTTGGGCATCATACTGGCATGATCTACGCAAAAACCGAGAGTTTTTTTAGTAGAAAACAAAGTTGTTCCTTGATGATGTAGGGAGAGTTTCGCTTTAATGGTACATTATCCTTAGCCTTTCTTAAAGGTAAGCAAAATGCGCTAAATTACCAACAAATGCTATAGGATCACATATTACCAGAAACTGCGAATCTAGCAAGACCAAACATCTGCTTTCAGCACGATCATGCTCCCATTCATGCGGCAAAGTCAATGAAACTTTGGTTGCAGTGTAATAACATTATGGTTATGGATTGGCCGGCCAAAAGTCCGGACTTGAATCTCATAGAAAACCTTTGGGGGATCTTATCCAGAAGAATTTAAGCGAATAAGTGACAGTTTTTGTCTTTGGCTGAATTAAAGTGTGAAATTAAAAACTGTTGGTATAATTTAGACCCAGAAATTTTTCATTATCTTATTCTGTCTATGCCAGGTCATGTTTTTCAAGTTGTAAAATGAAATGGACATCATATTCGCTAAATAACTTAATCTTTTGTTATTTGTGCGTTAACTTTTGAAACAAGTTTTTTTTTTAAGCTTTTTTCTGTGTTTACTTCGTTTATTAAAACCTGTAAATCAAACAGGTATGTTCATGGTCTTATATTGTTTACTAGTCGTTATTAAATATATAGCGATGAAATTGCATTTCTTACTTTCTTCTTCTTCTGTTATCTATTGCTTATACTAAAGTGCATAAACTTTTGAGACGCACCTTAAATAAACTTTTAAATATTTTTTTTTCAAAAATTATTGTATCTATGACTGAATAGGTATGTATACAAAAATCATTCATATACAATGAAGATAAGTAATTGTATGACATTGGATGTCCTGTAATCAGAATTGAAACGCTTGTTTTCTGAGCAGAGCACAGGTATGCTACTTTTAGACCATTGTCAGGTAATACTTTATCACAGTGGTTCCCAAACTTTTCAGCCATGCAAACACTTGTTACATCACTAAAATTCCTCAGAACACCTGCTTTTGTTTTCACAAATTGCAGTATTTAAAAGTCAATATATTTCATTTATTTTACAAAACAGATATTTATAACAAAAATGCTTTCATATATATATGTATATATATATATATATATATATATATAATATGAAAATCAGATGAAAAGGTTAAAATTATACAAATTTTCAACTTGTATAATTTTAACCAAATGTTTTATACATTCAAAAATTAAAATTTCATAAGGCAAATCAAAAACAAAGTTTCATTTTAATGGGATTTTAGATTTTCGAATCTTAAATTTGTGTCATATTTGAAACAATTTTCCTATTAGGAGCAATATCAAGTGAATTACTGGTTTTTATAGTAACATAATAAGAAAATCCAGTCTTGCATAAATGAGTAATAGTAAATGGAAGGAACCCTTTTCATTAGAAGATCATGCTCACAATATTTAAGGTTTCTCATCCATTTTCACTAAAAAAAAAATTACTTTATCTTCTTTAAATAGTATTTGTCTTTACACTCTTATATTCCTTATTAAGTACACTTTCATTTCTTTAAGCAAATAGTTATTTAATATGTTCAAATTATTTTTTGCTAAGGCTAATGGCTTGGTTGTCAAATGCCTGGCATTTGTAAATAAATAAAATAATTTTTTTAATTTCCATAACGGAACACCTATTCACTTTTCCCAGAGCAATTTGAGAAATAATACATTATACGCTAAAATATTAATTTCTCTTAAATTCCAAAATGTTTGGAAAACATATTACTTTACCAACATACATAGTATAATGCATAGGAAAAGTACTGTGACTGGGTCAAAAATTTAAATTCGAGTTTTCAACAGAAGAGCACATTTCAAGCGTCCTTGAACTACATCTAATGTTTTTGAGATGGTGTGTATGTACATGTGGAGAAGCAATATCACATGAGCAAATGGAGAGTTTCGAAAAAATTTGATATGATTACTACCATTAGTAAACACTGGAACCCCATTGATTTTTAAACATGATTGAATGTTCAAAAGAACTCCCTCCTCCCCAATTTTCGAATGAATATTTGAAAAATCAGTAATTCAGGATCTTTAATAACGGTTATGTTAATAATCATTCCATATGTTATTTTTCACTTCAAATTGAACTGCAATATTTAGAATGAAAAACCATGAACCATCCTCATGATATTGTACATTTTAGAAATGAATTTATAAAAAACAAAATGCATTAAATAAACAAGAAAGATCAATCATGCATAAGCATTGATTATGAAACACTTTCCAACTGAAATGTAATTTCATTTAAAAATTTCTAAAATGTGATTCATTCAGTGGTAATATCTTTTACATTATCACAGTACTACAGTAATTTATTATACTTAAATATTTAAAACTGTATCGAAATATAAATCATCTGATTCTTTATGCAAAATCAATGAATATTTCATTCATATAACTTGTATTCCAGACTCCAGAGCTAAATAATTTTGTGTGAAAAAAATTCAGCAATTCTTATGTAATTCATCTTACAATCGCTTGAGATATTTGCATTCTGCATATGTTAAAATTAGGCTTCCTTGAAGAAATAATAAAAGTTTAGGGATCATTTAAAATCACAACTATTGTAATTGCATAGGCACGGAATTTAGATACACAGATAATACACAGATAATATATATGTGTATGTGTATGTACTCAAAGTATTGGAATCGTGCCGAAGATCGGAACTCGAATTTTCAAAGGATCTACACGTTTTGGGACTTCTAGAACACGAAAAAACTACTTTTAGGAAGACGTCTGTGTGTGTAAGGGTGTATCTGTGTATGTTTCTGTGTGTCTGTGTGGATATTACATCCACTCTAATTGAAAAACTACTGGACCGAATTTCATACAATTTGGTAGGTATGTTTTTTGTGGGAAATCCTGATGTTCATTAGATTATAGTACGATTCGTAATAAAAGAATCTGCCTTCTTTGCGAAATGGCCGCAGAAATTGCCTTTATCCACTCTAGCTAAAAACTAATGAACCAAATTTAACAAAATTTGGAGTATAATATTTCAATAACCTACAAGTGATTTATATACCAAATTTAACAAAATTTTGTATATAAATCATTTGCAGGTTATTCTACTACGATTCGGGAAAAAGGAACGGGCTATTTTTTCGAAATGGCCAGCAAAAATCGTTATATATAAAAATAAAAGACTACGTGTGCTCAATTATATCAATTAAATTCCTATTTTATATGTGATTTTTGACAACAAAAAGAATAAGACTAACCCCATTACTCTAGGACTAGCCGTTCTTGAGATATTCTAGTTTTTTCGCGTTTTCGCTACGCCACCTTTGACAATGAGTCCAGCTATCAAATGAGAACCAAATTTAAGTTTAACGTGTAAATTCAGTGTCATTTAAAATACTTATGTTGTGCAGATAAACTCAAATTATCATTGAATAAATAAAGAGAACGAATATGAGTCTGCAGGGAAAGACATGTGCTGTCCACATCAGAATTTTTAACAATATTACACCAATGATTTATAGAAGTGAACGGGGATTATTTTCAGGCCATTTCGAAAAAAATGTATGATCTATATTTAAAGATCCATCAAATTTTTGTCGAATAAAATGTTCAACAAATTTAAGCTGTGTACCAAATTTTAACTCTCTAGGACGTAGGAAAGTGCATTTAAAATGCCATCAATTAAATTTATCAAGAAGAGTTATATAAAATTTAAAAAAAATGAAAAATTGTTATCTACCAAATTTATTTTAAAATATGAAGCCACTCCCATATGCAAAACGTTTAAACAAATGGAGAGGTATTTATTATATAATATCTCTCTCTTTTCTTTCTGGAAGATATCCCAAAGTCAGAATTTAATTGAATTTGTTTTTTTCCCTATATTAAATAATTTTTTTAATTAAAAAACTACTTAACATATTTTACTGAATTTTTTTTTATATATTCTATGGGATAATGTGAATATTTCCTAAAAATTTCGAAGCAATTCGTGAATTTTAAATTTACTTAAAAAATGTTTGAAAAATTAGGTCCCATAGGGTTCAATGTATTTCATTTTTTCAACCCGGGTTCAATAAAAAACTAATTGGGTGATATTATTTATTTATATTCCCATAGGTCCTACAGACCGTCTGAACAACATACTAAAATTTCATTTTGATAAACTCATTATTACGGCAGTTATCGTGCTAACGGACAGACAGACAGACAGACAGACAGACAGACAGACAGACAGAATGAACAAAGTCATAAACACTTTTCAACTTTGTTGTAAAGTGTTAAAAAAGATGAAAGTATTGTCAAAAAGGTCGATATTCCATAGGCAATATTAAGAGACAAATTTACTAAGATCATTATGTGAATCTAACTTGTTCCATAAAAAGTCTTCCTTCACCTTTCTGCTTGTCTATATGTAACATAATGTTGGACGACAAATTTTGCAACAATTTAACAACCATGATGAAATATAGCCAACATGGTGACTTTTATAAATACAGTAGAACCTTGATTATCCGACCCTCGTTTAACCGGAATACTCCGTTAACCGACGTCGGTTTCCTGACTTTTTTTTTTTGCAACCTATGGATCAGGGCGTTTTGGAGTCTTTAAAACGGCGTTTCCGAAAGATATTAATAAGAAAATTACTTTTTGAAGGAGAATCTGCATCTACAGTTTCAATACTAGAGTTTTGGAAATCTGTCAACATTAAAGACTGCATTTATATGATCAGTGAAGCATGGGAATGTATGCCGCAATTGACACTAAGTTGGAGAAAACTTTTGCCGAATTTTTCAACTGGTGCAGATGAAAATGTTACAGACATTGCGAAAGATTGTGTTACTGAATTTTCAAACATTTTCAGCACGATGCCAGGTTTTGAAAACTGTGGGATCAAAGAAATCACAAATTGGTTGATTTGTGACATGGAAGATGCAGACTTCCAGTTGCTTAATGATGAGGAAATTATCGCAGAAGTCCGACATTCTTTAAAAGAAAACGAAGAAGATGATGATGAAGGCGAGAATGATTCCCAAGTAAAGATTAGTAACAATGATGCTTTAGATGTTTTTCAAAAGGCCTTGCTTGGTTGGAACAACAAGAACAGTGTAATTCCTCTGAACTAATGCTTTTAAAAAAACTTCGTGACAGAGCTGCACGACAAAGGATGACCACTTTACGCCAGATGAAGCTTCCATTTAAAAGCATTGTAATCTTTTTGTTTAAAAATAAATTTTCATGTACTACTATACTGTACTGTAATTTGAATTTAGATATTTATTTAGCAGTTTAAATAGTCATAATAGCAGTTCGATGACGATGTTACATATTAAACTAGACAATTATTGAAAAATTCTCTATTATCCGGAAATTTCGATTATCCGATGTAGGTTCGGTCCCAATTATGTCAGATAATCGAGGTTCTACTGTATCCTCAAATTGACAAAGATGTCGCCAAATGGGCAATAGTGACATCTAATTAAAGAAAATTATGACAAATTGATCAAAATTCAATAGACATTTCTTCCCCTTTTGGGGAAATTAATATTCTTACTGTAGAGACAGTCATTTGCTGCCCACATTAGATTTTTTTATATTTAATTGACATAATAAATGAAATAAATCTTACTAAATGCAATAAAAAGTAATTCAGCATAGCAGTAATTCTTTCAACTATACTTGGATGGCAAAATATAGATTTGATTTCAGTTGTAAGCCACTGCAGAGTATGAATAGTGACGTTGCTCATGACATTGTGGAATTTTGCAAGATTTCCCATATGCTGGAAGTCTCCTTCTTGATTTTGCTGTTGTTCCCAGGATAGATTAGTCCATTGACCATTGTCTCTCGCTTGCTGGATTTCACGAAGTTGGCTCATACACTAAAATAAAATATCAATGAAAAAAATTGAGTTAATGAGAGTCAATAAAAGGAAAGGAAAAAAGAAATTCTGAAAAATCCAAACATGTAGTGAAATGGAAATTCATTTTGCACCATGAAAAGTGGAATATCAAATTACATTTTTTACAGATAATTTAGATTTTTTTTTTTTTTTTTTTTGCATATTTAAATGTTATTTATTAATTTTTCAGCACTTTTCAACATAGAATTTTACAAATTGCTTTTATTAATATCTTTATTTTTTAGAGGTAATTAAGCAATATTTAAATTTCTTCATATTTCTTAGTTTCCCACAGTTTACAATATTTTACTTTTGGATTTTCCCATTTCTTGACACCACTTAAACTCTACATTGCAAACTTATTTTGTATAAAAGAACTCAAATTGTTATTATCATTACATTAGTCCAAATTAAAACCATTAAGACATTCAGTGAACTCAGTGTGCAAGAATCAATAAATATCAAAAATTGATTAGAAGATTTTACTTACAGATAAGGCTTCATCCAACAAATAAATTGCATCATTAATCAATAAATTAATAAAATGCAAAAATAAAGGAGGTTGAGGAGCCTCAATATTTTTTTCTGCAACTTCAGCCAATTCCTGCAAAGAATCAAAATATTAGAAAAATAAAATTTAATGAATGAAAATTTAAAAAAAAAATTTTTTTAAACAATGTAAAAACCCTTTTTACTTATCATTCAAGTAATAAATGCAAAATTTTGATAAACTTTAATTACACTTAATTAAAATTCAAAGAAATATGAAAATATCAAATCAGTACCTGTTTAATTTTGTATAATTCTGAATATCGATTTGATCTAAATATATCCAAACTCTGTGAACAACCCCTCAGAAATCAGATTAGGTAGCATCAAAACCCCTAAACAAAGTTTCAATCCTGTAATTTTTTTTGTCCTAAAAAATTTTCAGCCAAATTTCAAAGAAAAACTTATGCATTGAAATAATTTTTGTTTAAATGGTGTAGGTGATGGCCCACAAGAAAGTTGTAATGAAACTTTTTCTAACTTGTCTATTTATCAGAAAACGAATTAAAAATTGAGTTGTGTAAAGAAGGGAATGATAACATACCAATTATTTTACAGAATATTAATCTTCATAAACTTTTGAATTTTTTCTTTCAATTACATCCAAATTTTAGGTTTTAAAATAATTTTTTAAAAATCATATATTAAATTTAATGAATTTTTTTATTTAGATTTAAATTAATGCTGATTAAGATGATGTAAAAAATTTATATGTCAGAACAAACTCACTGCTTCAAATTCCAGTTAGAAAAATTGTCATTACAGAATTCCTTTTAGGATATCATACAATACCCTTTAAACCAAAAACTATTTCAATAGGTAAATTTTTCATAAATATAAGGCAGAAAATCTGTTGAGACAAATTAACATTAGAAGATTGGCAATTCTGTTACCAACTGTAAAAAAAAAAAGACTTTGTTTCATGGATTTTTTAATGTGACTAATTGATTGGGCAAGAAAAACCCAATAAGAATAAAAATATTTCTTCATTCTTTGTCACAATAAAGGTGATAGGATAGAGTAGAATAAGGGAGTAATAACCAAAAAAGCAGATCCATTTCAGCTAAAAGGAATGCAAGTTAAACAGTATCAACTGAATGCGAGATACTCAAGGTGTATCTCCCCCCCCCCCCCCCCCTCCTTTCCTTTAACTGTACCATTACTTCCTTTATAAGGATCAAAAACTTGGCAATTCACTTTTTAATTATGCATTATTTCAGTAATTTGATGCCTTTAATTTATTTCAACAATGTACCATGTAATTAATTTCTAAATATTGCAAAAGTTAGTTTTTTCATTTCACAAAATACAGAAATGATTATTGAATTTCTGTCAAAAAATTACCATTTAAAAGAAAATGTAGAAAACACAAAATCTCCATAAAAAAAATTATCCAGTGACTAAAAATGCAACCAGTGATTATAAGTACAAAAGGCACATGGAGTGATAATTGTGCTATAAAATTTCATTTCTAATGTAATTGGAAATATACATTTTCTGCCCCATCTTATTCAAAACACATGTATATAATAAAGTTCTGATGATATTTCTGTTCTCGATGAGTTCTTTGAATCTACTTAATCAATTTTACAATCCTTTTCTTTTGATAAAAGATCTCAACCTGCAAATTTGCACAAAATTATTAATTGACTAGAAAACACATTCAAATTTGAATTTCCATTATTTAATAAATTTATAAATAACTATCCTCATCATATTCTTGAATTCTACTCTGCCCACTTTTAGGATTTTACTTTTAAATAAAAGGACCCAACTTGCAGAGTTGCCTAACATTTTTGCTGAAAGAGAACACATTCAAATTTGCAGTATGGACATTTATTAAATCCATCTGTCCTCTCCAAATCTACTCAAACTGTTTCCATAATTTATTAAAACAAAAAATTAGTCCAAAATTTTGGCCCAAGAACACATTCAAATTTGAATTATGGCCACTTTGAGAATACATTTGACAACATGAATATACTACATCTATCAAAATAATATCACGCACAATTGAATATGCTACATCTATCTGCACATCATCACGCACAATTGAACATGCTCTCTAAATCTACTTGACTACCATTTTATTAAACAAAAAGTATCAAGCATCAAATAATTATTAATTCTTGTGTCTTGTGTTACTCAAGAACATATCCATATTTAAACTATGATCACTTATTTAATCCACCTCTCACAAAATCTACAAGGCCAGTTTTGGGATTTCTTATATCAAATATATTTTTTTATAAACTAGGTCTATATTTTCTACAACCTGTGTTTAGTATGTCCTATGCTGAGGGATCACACTCCTACTAATCTCATTCATCATTCGCATCCCCTTTTGTATCAAATAAATCTAAGATTCATATCAGTTTTGTAGTGGGTAAAAATTAATTACAGGGTTAATCCTCATTTTTCAAAACGAAATTCCCTGAATTTTGCAGGTTTTCCCCATTGTCTTCATCAAAATTCCAGGTACTGCATACTAATATTTTAACACCAATTTCAAAAAATAGTTTTAGATTTAACTGATATTTACCATGAATGCATGACAGTGAGGAAAAAAAAAGTTCAAAATAACTCAAAATTTTCTATATTTGTATACAATTTTATCTGTATATACAGTACAACCTCAAATACACTATAAAACATTATTTTTAGTAAAAATATAACAGTATTTTTAGTAAAAATAATGACAAAAAGTCCAAATAACCCATTAAAAAGCATATTTATTACAAAAAACTGCAATAAAAGAAAATTTAATTTGTGGGAAATCAGTTTTCCTTTTATTAGGTAGATGGGCATTATTTCCTGTTTGGTCACAAAGTTTCTTTATTCAAGACCTTTAATTTCATGAAAGACTGTTTGTACATGATTATCAATAGATTTTTTCTATCGACCCCCCCCCTCCCTCCACACACGCCTCAATTTGATGGTAAAATGCCTCTATATTTTTACTTTCTCATATTATAGAATAAGTATTGTTTTCATGAATATTTCCCATTTCAATATTTTGATGCCAATACATGTTTTAGGATCTGCTGAACACATTTCGACTATTTTAGAGTAATCTCCATCTCTTGTCGATTGCTAGTGTACATGATAACTGCCATAAATACTGATGTATTTTCATGAAACTTTATATCCGGTTGTGTTATCAAAAAATCTAGAACTAGATACAATTTTTTGAAATTCGAGTGAAAACTTTTTCGAGTGAAATTTCATATTATCTATGGCAGCACAAGACAAAAGTTTGCATAATCATGCATAAAAGGAATTATTTATGACTCAATGGTCGTGAAACTTAACAGCTTCAATCATTATAGTGATGCCACTCAATTGATGAAAATTACAGTAGTGAAGAAAGAAAATATCAATAGTTTTAAAACATTTTTAGCAGTCAAATTAAGAAATGAAATATATATGCTCACATAATACAAAAATGCATATACATACAATTATTTAAGCATATATACAATTATGCATTAATATATATATTTATATTATAGTTTTCATCCAGTTAAAAATATTTTATATTGAAAACAAACATTTCTGTTTGGTAAAACACAATTTTTCACTAATGATAATAAATATTAATCTATATAAATAAAATTGAAAATCTGTCTGTCTGCCCCATCATCACGGGAGAATGGCCAAACCGAATTTGATGAAATTTTATGGGTAACCTTGAAATAACCCCACTTAAAATTTAGTCAATGTTTCGAGTTTCTACGACTAATGGTTCTCGAGATATTAGTGAAAAACGAAACTTTCGTTTGTCTCATCATCACGAGAGAACGGCTAGACCGAATTTAATGAAATTTTGTGGGTAGCCTTGAAATAAGCATTGCCAAATTGACTGAAATGTCACCAAATTGATAAAAACGATGTAAATCAATGAAATTTGTTTTGTTGTGTTAGAAGAGAGTACTGAAATGATGTTTCGCTAGCATTTGTCTGTCAGTCCAACTGTCCTACTTAATAGCACATTTAGCGAATTTTTAAAATGTCACTAAATTGATAAAAATGTTTGTAAATCCATAAAAATATCTTTAAATTGATAAAATTGTGCTAAATAAATGAAATTAATTGTGTTTTGTTATTGGATAGTATTGTGATGATGTTTCGTCAATTTGTTGCTAAGTGGAACTACCAGTTCTAGAGTCCCACTTGGCAATAAATTTAACAATTTTTTAAAATGTTGCTAAACTGACGAAAAGAAAATACCCCCAAACCTTCCATAGAGATAGCATTATTCAGACGATATATTTTCCACCAATTTATTTGAAGCAAATGATATCAAGCCGCTTAGCAACGGATTTAAATCCAATGTGTTTATGTGGCAGACGATTTTTATTAAATCTTTTCCGATTTGAATAATAAAGATATGCATATAAAATACATTTCATTGACATTGCATTTCTGACTGGATAATATTAATTACAGTCTTCAGGTTTAAACATTATTATTACTGATATTTTCGGGGTTTATTGATTCAAAGATTATTGATATTTTCAAGTTATGTCATTGTTTTATTACGGCAAAAATGATTAAAACTCATATTGTATGTTGTACGAGAAATCTTCTACAGATGCACGGAAGAACAGTTACCTTACACCTTTCTGGTAGGTCGGACGGTCTGGGTTTCAACAACAACAACAGATGCACGGATATATCTTCCAATCTACGAGGATATAAGTAGTACAGGTAGATTGGCATATATTGAAATCAAGTATGGTCTTCTGGTATGAAGGTTACGGGGATTATTGATATTTTCAATATATTATGTCTTCTGTTTTATTTTGGCAAAGATTTCTAAGACTCATTTTGTAA
This sequence comes from Amaurobius ferox, assembly GCA_951213105.1. Taxonomy (NCBI): domain Eukaryota; kingdom Metazoa; phylum Arthropoda; class Arachnida; order Araneae; family Amaurobiidae; genus Amaurobius; species Amaurobius ferox. The sequence continues at coordinate 103,529,567 of OX578136.1, forward strand.
TACGGGTAATCTTCTAACACACGGACATATCTTCTAATCTACGGCACTATAAGAGTAGTATGAGTATAACTTCCCATATAATTTTAGCACTTTAATTTTGGCATATATTAGAATCAATTACTGCCTTTTGGTTTAAAGAGTACGGGTTTATTGATATTTTCAATTTATACATATAATCTACTAATACACGTTATATTTTCTAATATTTGCATATATAAGTAGTACAGGTCCCATACAATTTTAATGCTTTTATTTTGCATATATTGATTCAATTCCATATTTTTTGTAAATGTGCTTACAAAAGGGACCAGGATGTTTTATTCTGCAGATCTGCCCGTGAAGATAATTTTGTATAGCGAGAACAGAGATTCTTAAACTTCTTTTTAGGAGCATTAAATTAAATATTTTAACAGAATATTTTGATTAAAAATGTCATTTAGTAGACTATAGGAATTTGCACATGACTGTGAATTTTAAGTTTCTTTATATTATATATTCCATACGAAGAACAGGTATGCTGCTAGTCTTTAATAAAAAATAAAATATAGCAATGTATTTATAGATGTGGATATATCAATTTTAATATATCCTTGCCAAAATGGTTGCTTTTTTATTTGCCTAAATCATTATTTTAATACCACTTTTTGGAAAATATACTTTCAAAAGGTTCATACCCATTTTTCAAAATAGGAAGATATGTATTATGCAAAAATAATTAAAAAATTAACTTTAATAAGTAACCAGAATATAAAAATAAGCTAGTCTAGTCAATCTAATAAGCAACATTTGGGAGATGGATGGGAAAATATACTAATGGACTCTTGAAAATTCACGTGAACACATGCGAAAATAATTAAAAAATCAACCCTTAATAATAGCCAAAATATGAAAATAAATTAGTTTAGTCAATCTAATATGAAACATTTAGAAAATGGGGATGAATGGAAAAGATACTAATGGTCTCTTGGCAATTCATGGGAACATAAAGAGAATTGTGTAATCATGCTGTTTATGCAAAAATAATTAAAAAATTAACCTTAATAATTAATCAAAATACAAAAATAAGCTAGTTTATTCAATCTAATATGCAATATTTAGAAGATGGAGATAGATGGAAAAAGATACTAATCGACTCTCTGTGATTCATGAGAACAAACTGAATTATGCAACTGCACCGTTTATATGCAAATAATAATAAAATTAACCGTTCAGCCATTTATGCGAAATTAAACAACTTTTAAGAAATACAGCTATTACTTCCATGATAAAAACAATTTTTTACATTTCACGCAGCTGTAAATCATCATTGTCATGGTGTTCGATTGACAATGCATGCAGTCATAAATCCCAGTTATCACATTAATTTGATTGGCATTAACGCCCATGCAACAGTAAATCCCTGATGTTATGTTGATTTGGTTGAAATTACCATGCATGGGGTCATAAATCTACACTGGCCTTCACAGAAGACAATTTTCCATAGAAAACTATGCAAATTCTGGAATCCGCAGTATGAGGAAGTTTCCGGTAAAAACTACGGAGAATCCGTAGTAATCGCGGCATCTCTGTGAGCAGGTTGACAAGTTGAAAAATCCCTGATTCTTTCAGAATTTTGAACAAAAAATCGATTTTCCCTGAAATTTCTCTGACATTTGAGTCCACTTTCAAATTCCCTGTAAATTTCCAGTTTTCCCAATTTCTAGAGTGAAGCACAAACCCTGTAATTATCAGTTTTATAGAAAACAAATGCACAATTTGTATCATTTGTAGTAAGAGTGATTCCATCTCAGCTCAGGTAGGGTATATTTTAGATTTTTTCCAAAAAATTACAGTAGTTACAACTACTGGAAACATAAAATATCCCAAAAGGATTTTCTTCAAAAAAAAATTTTTCTCTTGCAGATTCTTGTCTTCTTGAAGTTTCTTTTCATCTTGAAGTTTGGTTAAAAACTAATTATTTTAGAAAAAAGGGGGAAAATACTGTATTTTCAAATAAGTGTTGCTTCAAAACTATTTAATCTATTCAATTTTTTTTTTTTTTTTGTAACTATTGAATTGAATTTTAACTTAGCATAGTTTGAAAAAGCTTTATGGCATTATTAAAAAAGAAAATTGCTTTTTCTTGAACTTCTGGAAACTTTTTCTCACACTAAATAATTTTTCAGGTAAGTAAGGATGGCAATCTGAAGTTCCTGTATGGTAGTTTTACAGCAAATTTTATTTTAAATCCAGGCTTCATGCAATCCATAAAATTCAATTTTGAATTATGCAGAAATTCAAAAATGCTAAATTTTTGAATGGCAGTTACTCAAAAACCTCACTTTTTAAAAATCTGAAAATGAGTTCATTTGATAGCATATTAATTGTTAATAAAGGTATTTATCAGTTATAGGAACCATGGGTTAGCGACTACTTTTCCAAGTTGAATGTTGGCGATATAATCCGATACAAGAAATTCACTACAAACACAATGATTACAATTTAATATATAATGGGGTTTGATCAACTTTACTTAACAAAAAAATGTTGTGTTACATTGAAATTTGTGGCGGCCAAAACTCAACTACTGCCGATAAAATGTCATTAAATTTATCTCTACCGGTAACGCTTCGCCACATAAATTCTGCGAGATATGAGTCCAAGTGCTGTATTACAGTGCATCTATGCTTTTTGTTACGCCATTTCGCAGATCCCCAGAGTCTCTACGGTCTGCGTATGAATCCTGGTTTCAGGATCCATGAAGTTATACTGATGGTTTACTTTTAAATGTTGAAAGCCAGTGTAAGCCATGAAATATGAAAACAGCGCCACCTATTTATAATATCATCAACTGGTATAAACCAGATATTGGCGTGGTTGTTATATGTTGCCTTGTTTGGCTTCATGTTAGCTGAGTTTTGGCCTCCACAAATTTCAATGTAACACAATATCTTTAAGTAAAATTGATCAAACCCCATTATATATTAAATTGTAATCACTGTGTTTGTAGTGAATTTCTCGTATCGGATTATATCGCCAACGTTCGTGTTGGTGACAACTCGGAAAAGTAGTCGCTAACCCATGGTCCCTATAACCGATAAGTACCTTAATAAATTGCTGATTGTAGAAGTATGTTTTTGCCTGATAAATTTTATATATTTTTTTGAAAATTACATGTTTTCAGCATTTCTGTGTAAAAGTTCTTTAAAAGTGAAGTTAAATTTTAAATAAACGTTAGACTTTTAAAAACTTAAACTCTGTGTTCTCTCTCTTTTCTTTTAATGTGTTTTTATTTTAGAAAGTTTCATTTAATATTTTATAGGATTACATATTTGTAATTTAAGGGTAACTGATCAGTTGGAACCTTTTTAGGAACATTTCAGTTTATTTTTCAGTTTTCAGGTATTTGGAACTTTTTAAATTTTAGGTATTTTCAAAGTTTCAGAACTTTTGGAACATTGTGTGGAAGGTTTTCAGGAGTATTTAGTAAAACAGCATCTTCTTCCCAACACATACAGTAATTTATCAGGCAGAAGGGGGGTTAGGAATTATTCAACAATAATCAAGTTTCTCTCCTTTTTAGGAGGAGAGGTGAAAGGGGATTTTTTTTTTTTTTTTTTTTTTTTTTTTTTTTTTTTTTTTTTTTATACTTTTGATTGTCTAATAAAGTATGGATTTGATGGGAAGAGAAACTGAAAAATATTCACAATCTCAAATATTTTAATTATATTCCTCACAATCATGATTGGAAGCATTTTTGTTTTGTTGTTTTTAGTTCATTACAAGACATTTAAAAAATAGCAAAAAAACTAATTCTGAAAAACAAGATAAAAGACCTTAAATTATGTAGACAATCCGTAATTTGGTACAGAAAAATGAAATTTTATGCTTCTGTATCACAATGTATCAGCTTTTTAGAATTAGTGCACATTGACACAAACAGTGCAAGAGTGGGATCTCTGTATGCTAGGTCATTCGAAAATTTAAAAATTGAAACAGTAGGTACCTAAAGAAAAACAAATGTAGAATGTTATGCATAAAAAGTCATTTAATGAATAATTAATCACTCCCAGGGGTGAAGTTTTTGTAACTCATTCTACAAGAAAGATTTGAAAAAGGAAACCATCATTCAATAAAATAATGCAATATATAGAAAAAAAGAAAAAAATTATATTTACTCTCATCCGCCTTTTGTGGATATCAAACTTCCATAGATAATCAAGCACAATGGTCATAGGACGTCTATACTGGAACTTTTGGTCAAATTGCACACTTTGCCCTGTTATTTCTATACTTACATATACATTTAATAGAGTAGGAATTAATTCGTTTACAAAAAGATGTGAAACAAACAGCTTTTCTCGAAAAACACTGAAAAGAAACATCAGATACAGTTATTGAAAAAATGCACACATTTTTACAATTTAAAATTCAAATTTAATCAATTAAATTTGAAAAAGGATGGACGTTGTAAAATATCACATTTTGACAAAAACATACCTAGAAATAAGAGTATTTGGTTCATCTTCCGAAGCAGGCAGTAGACATTCCATCATCTCTGCTAAATGGGCTCTTAAATGAGGATTCATTACTCTTTTTCGACTACTCATAAACATTACAATCAAGGTCATCAAATGATCCAAATCAGGCCCAACCATCTGATTCAAAAAGTAAATATTAAAATAAAAATTGGGAGAAATACAAAATATAAAAGATTTAAAGTAACTAATTAAGCAATAAAATTATTTCTATACAAAGTCCCTCATATGTCAACCAAAAATATTTTCACCATCAAAGCATTAATTTTAATAGACATCTTGTACAACTTACTGACAATAAATTTTAATTCACATATAAATTATAGTATAAAACTATCAAACTCGAAGAATTTTAAATTAACATTGTAAATATAAGCAGTTTTACTATTTTCAATTAATCAAGTAACATTTAAATAATTATGACTCCAACATATTTTGTAATTTTGTGTTTTGACTGGGTTTCTCTTTCTTGGAAAGTTTATAAATTACCGGGTTTAATCCAGTCCAATTAGAACTAATTTATTTTAATATATTAAAATTTTTCTCTTATACAGGATTTCCAAAAGAATCCATTACGTTAAGTTATTATTAGTAATATATATATATATATATATACTAATATATATATATATTAATATATATATATATATATATATATATATATATTGAAAGTTTTTAAACGAAAACTATGCATAAACTACGGTATGTACAAAAAAAACCTTCTCTAGCATATCTGTTACAAATAAGTAACTATAGACCAAGACTAAGGATATAAATAGAAGGTAACTTATCACTACAATAGAAAGGGGGATGAGAAGAATATTAATATACACAAATAAATATATATATATATATATATATATATATATATATAAGAAGTATAACAATAAAGGAACACTCGAAAAAGTAAAGGAGAAAATTGAAGCTCTACCGAGGATGTGGCGCAAAGCAGCTCTGCATCTAGAGTGGAATATAAGGATATATACAAGATGAAAGAGAAGTGAGAACGGGAGTGACCATATGATTAGCATATAATGGTAGGGGTGGATTGCGACACCCCTTTCCCGCTTAAAGCTGCTTTTACAACCTGGGCAACGCTCACGGCACTAATGTAACTCAATGGTCAAGAAGTATAACAATAAAGGAACACTCTAAAAAGTAAAGGAGAAAATTGAAACTCTACAGAGGATGTGGCCAAAGCAGCTCTGCATCCAGAGTGGAATATAAGGATATATACAAGATGAAAGAGAAGTGAGAACGGGAATGACCATATGATTAGCATATAATGATAGGGGTGGATTGCGACACCCCTTTCCTGCTTAAATCTGCTTTTACAACCTGGGCAACGCTTACGGCACTAATGTAACTTAATGGTCAATCTCCCACATGTGCAAAGATAGAAGCACCCGATCGGACACAGAAGCAAAGGTGGAACCAAGAAAGGAATAAATACATCCATCAAACCAACATGTAGACTCGACTTTTATAAGGGAAAGTCGCACATGCACAAAAAGATTCCAAGATGATAGGAACGTAGATATGGTTAAGAATGCTCATTCAGGTTCAAAGAAGGTACAATTATATATATATATATATATATATATATATATATATATATATATATTATATATAATAATAGTAGTTTATTATATATATATATAATAGTAGTAGTTTGAAAATCCAATGAACGAAAAGTAAGAAGCTGCAACACTATAAACCTAACTTTCTAAAACACCCACAGAATAAAATATAAAACAGCAAATCATCAATCAAATGGAAAAAAATACAAAACACGAGTTATCAAGTTACAGAAAATCAACAAAATTCAAAGGTATGGAAACGAATAATGAAAAACTTAAAAAATCAAGCTATATCTCTATACACGTGGAAAAAGGGCTAAGCCTAAAAAAATGGAAATGTTCACTTCGTAAAATTCGTTCTCAAGTCCAAGTATTTTGACGAAGCAGACACAAAATATGTATGTTTCTGAAGAAATAGATAGATTATATCTATAAACTATTTCTACTTGGACGACATACATAAAGAAGGAATAACAAAGAAAAAATGAATACCTGGAAAATGCACAGCATATGTACAAACGAGTCGAAACCATGAACTCTGAATGAAGAGACTAGTGTTGCCATTCGCAAAGAAAAAAGAAAAAACGATCTACTGTTGCCATTCGTAAGAATTGAAAAACAGTAAAGTGAAAAGGTAAGAAAAAGTAATAATATACAAAAACAGCTACTAAAAGGAGGGGCTAATAATAGTAATGCTGACGTGGAAGGGGATGTAAAAATAAAAGTATTAAAAATACAAGAGAATGGAGATGTCTAGCTAATATAAGATACTATGAATAGAATTATAAGATACTATGAAAAGAATTATAAAAATCCAGTTACTCTAAATTTTTTAACAATATCATTTACTAAATAAGAGGGATATTTATATAAATTGCTGGTAATTTTGAGATTATTAATATGTATAGCATGAAATTTTTTATTAAATAATCTATAAATTCTAAAAAGCTGATTAAGTATAATATTTCTAAACAATTGAATCGAGTTACAGGAATTAAAAGGTAAGATTTTATTAATATTAAAATTATAATAGTCTTTTTTATTATATAAATTTGTAACGATAGAAATCTATATCTATGAGATAATTTTCTGTATGTACTAAGCAAATCAGATCATCAACATATATGTAAAAAGTATAATCTATTGAAGTAAAAGACTTTTCATAATGATAAAGGTATAAATTAGCTAACATACTGCTACTGCAGTCACCCTGTGGAACTCCTGAGACTTGTAAGTATAATTTATTTCCTTGAAAAATATAATTATTGAAAATAACAAAGTGAAGAAGTTTAGGAAAATTTATAAAACTGGTTAAAGTGGATAGATTAGTAATATAAGCATTGTATAGAGCTAAAATTACATCATATAGATCAGATATCTTAATATTATTAAAAAGATCTTTAAAATCAAAAGTTTGAAATCCTATTATTTTTCTAAGAGATGTTAATTTATTCTTTAATTCTTTACTATTATTTAGAATAAGGTAATTAATGCTAGTCTGGCATAAACTATTATTTATTAGATTTAAAGAATTTAGTAATAATTTACTCGCAGTAGTAGAGTAAGTATTATGGCCACTAGTTACTGTTCTAAATTTAATAGGATTTTTATGAAATTTTGGAATAAGCACTATATAAGGAAATTTAAGATATTTATATTTAATATTTAAATCACTATACATATTGATAATTTTCAATTTAATACTATTGAAGGAATGTAAATCATGTTTAAAAAGACTATTATTTTTTAAATAATCTAACAGAAATTGAATATAAAATTCTTTACAGATAATAGCATAATTATTAGAGGCTTTATCAACATAGGTGATAACAAAGGATCTTTGTAAATCATTAATGGAATGTTTAATATTATCAATATTATATAAAGACCTAGACAATTTAATATCTCTAATAGCATTTTTAATAGATTCTAATATAGTAAATTTCCACATATTAAATGCCTCTAATGGCAGAGTGTATTTACAAGCTAATTTATATATATATATATATATTTATCAAGATCTAGATTAATTGATTTTAAAACTTTAAAAGAATTATTACAAGAAGGTATCCTAAATTTAGTGCCAAATGACATAATGGTTCTTAACACATTGTCACTAACTATGTCTAAATCTCCTGTAACTATATGCCCCAAGTCTGGATTTAGAAATTTAGCAAATTTACAAATACATTCACTATCAAAATTGACTCAGAATCATGATTTATAAAGAGAGATTGTGAAACTTCATTATAATTAAATATAGATCTACCAATAGGCTTGTTGTATTTAAAAGTCTTTGAAACACATAAATCTCCAATAGGCAATAAATGTTTAAACTTGTTAAACAGATGACCAAAATTTAGAGAATTATAAATAGGATGTTTGAAAGAGATTACACAATAAGAATTAGTAGTTGTATTATTATTATGAAATTGATTTAGTTTTAAATTTAAATACTGTGATCTTGTAATAAGCAAATCAAAGAAAAATGTTCATTAGCAAGATTCAATTTTTAAAAAATGGCATATACTTTATTTAAATGTTTTTCTTTACCGCAAAAACCCAGGATTTTATGAACTTCCATTGAAAAGTTCTATTAAATTGATTATGTAGAGTTATAATCTCAGATTTATGATCATTTTGTAAGGAATGTCCCTTTCCACATTTAAATCCTTTGAATTTGACTGATTCACTATCATTTAAATGGGGTTTCAAAAAAAGGTGATTAAAAATAGAATATTTATTATCTACAAAATTGTTTTTTACAACATTTAGATACATCTATTTAGATACAATTGATTTAATCCATATGGAAAAAGAGTACACTTTGATTTAATATAGTAGTTTTCAAAATAAATCCCATCTGCTGATTTTGTTCTTATATCTAAAATATGTATACAGTACAACCTCGAAAATCCGGACTCATCCGGACTTTGCCGATTCCAGATTTTCGATTTTTCTGGATTATAGAATTTGAATAAAATTCAGATTTAATATTAACTAAATACACTATAAAGTACTCTTTTTAGTAAAAATAATGGCAAAAGTTAAGTTAATCAATTAAAACATATTATTTAATCTAAAAAATAGGGCAAAAGAAATTTCTAAAAAAATATATACACATTAATAATTTAGAATGTGTAAACGAAACGAAATGATAAAATTACATTTTATCATTTCGTTTAAATATTTGAACTAACATTTGTTATTTCATTAATTTTGGTTTATGGGAAAGCAGTTTTCTTTATCCTGTAGATGGACACTATTTCTGCTCAGTTATAAAGCTTCTTTGTTCAAGACCTTTAATTGCATGATCGATTGTTTGCATAAGATTATCAATGCGTATTTTTTCTTCTTCACATTTATTGTCGCTACTTTGATTTTTTTTATTTAATATCATATCGCGAATTTCACCATCACTCAATTTATTTACGATTGGCGCATCATCATCACAGTGCAAAACTTACGTTATATCGGCTTTGTCGAGATTTAATGAAGCGCCGGAAGATTTAATGAAGTGCCGAGATTTAATAAAGATCGAGGATTAGCACTTTTGACGATATATTTAAAGGTGTAAATGTATTTAAACCGTTTTCGCTATTAACGAACGAAAAACAAAAAATAAGAACTTAATTTCCAGCATCTATATAATGTTATGTTTAAAAAGGCTGATGACTCTGAAAAAAGTAAAAACTTTATTAGTAATAATCAAATAAGTAGAAAATATCGCAGTAGATAAAATAAATATCTTTTCCAAAAATGAAAAATATCTCTCCTCCCAATGATTTTCTAAATTACGATGAGTCATTACTAGGCCGCAGCCAAGGAGGGTCAGAGATCAAAAGACCAGAATGCCGCCGTTGACAGTATTCTAGAAGGTGGACGTTATAGCCGTTCGTGACGTCACTGGTTTAGAAGGAGAAATGCCAGTTTCTCCGAGTAGCATTCATTTCTATGGGAAAACATAGACTGTGTCAGTCGTTGTTTTAATATAATTTGTAATTCTATCATAAAAGTGAAGTTTAAGTGTAAATATGTGTATTATAGATGTATATATATTAGTATTTTCATGTATATAAAGTATAATTTTGGTGAGCACAAAAATGCCTGGTTGATGCTCAATTACTTTGTATTCAAATTATTATAAGAAGTCAATGGGATCTATCAGTTTTCATAGATTTCCAAAAGTTCCTACACTCCAAAAATTATGGATCGTGAAGTGCAAAAGAGAGGATAAAATAAACATTGCTAACGCAACTGTCTGTTCGAGTCACTTTCCTGATGAAGATTTTGAAGAAAATTTTCGGGCTAAATTTTGAATTTGAAGCCGGTTAAAAGATTAAAACAAGAAGCCAACGGCACAAAAATCTCACATACCATTAATACCGCAGTTAAAAATAATGTTTTTAATATAGCAGTATAAAAAATACTTATGATTGACATGTTTCATTGATATGTAAAATAGGTGGTTCTCTAAGTAATCCAAAAAAGAAAATGAATAAAATAAAAACGACTTCATATGCAGTATCTAAAATATATAAAAATAATTTATATTTCTGATACTAGCAATTATTGAGTTTTCTTTCTTTTTTTGGAGGAGGGGAGGGGGGGAAGATATTAGCATTTTGTAAGCTAATTTACACAGTTTAGTTTATTGCAAAATGTAAGTAAAGTTAATTTTAAATACCTTAAGCATTTTACTTCGTTATTAATATACATAATCATAAAACGCAATTCTTTACTAATCATAATATTGACATATTCACATCATCTCAAGTTATGGGACATTTCGTCTTGATATGTAAAAAGCTTAGAATACAAAACTAAAATCATCAAAGTTGAAATATAATGCATAAAAAATTTATTTACAATAAAACTAAAAGCCAGTGGCACATTTTTCAGAAGAAATAAAAAAGTGAGAGAATACTTTCTTAGAAATGCATGGCGCATATATATCAAAAGAGAAATGCGTCATTAAGAACATGCAGTCAAAGTTAACAAACATTTCACCTTCTATACCACTAAAAGCCATAACTTTGTTTTCACGAACCAGAACATTCATTCGCATTAAACACTTAAATAAGACTTTCATGCAACAATTAGTCGAGAGAAAAAAAGCAAAGAAAAGTCTCTAAATGGTGTAAAAGCAGTATCATGGCATAAAAATGGTATGTATTGATTTATTATTTATGATCCACGTGAACATTGCTTTAAAATTTTAAAACTGTACATACAGGGGTGATTGTGAGTCTAAGTCCAATTTCCTGAACATACAAAGAAATTTCCTGAAAAGTTACGCAATAATTTTGAAATTCACTCTCAGTATTTTTGCAATTTACGCAATATTGTGCAATTCTTGGTCACTTTTAGACATAAAAGAATAGTAAAAAATTAATAGTGCATCCCACAAAAAAAACTATCTGATCGATAGCAGATAAAACATACAGCCACCTATGTGAAGGTCGTGATAGGGGAGCTAGTTGATCTATTTCTAAGACAGCATATATTTCCAAAAACAAGTGTCGTTTATCTGCACTTTTCAAATCAAAATGCATGTTATCGCATAAAGATTCCATGTGCGTAATAAATGGCTTGATAAACCGTTTAACTCTATTGTTTACAGTGTGTTTAAATGCATCCCCATCTATGTCCAAAAGATGTGGAGCCTTTTTAGTCCTTATCAAAGTTTCAACTCCTTAGTTACTTGCATAGTGTTGCAAGAATCCATAAGCACGCTGACCAAGTTTACCCAAGATATCTCATTTGCTTCTATGAACTCTACCAACTGGTTGTAAATAGTGGCAGCAGTACCAACATTAAAAGAGAAAGAAACTAAATGTTGAATAACTACATTATTTAGTTCAGGACAAAAATATTGAACAAGCACAGTAAGTATACTTTTGAATGATCTACTTGTACTTTCATCCAAATTCAAAGAGAATTTTACTTTCTTCAATGTCTCAATAATCCTGTTTTGAAGAGTGTTTGCCAAACCATATTTCTCATCTTATATGCAACTACATTGGAAAAATGATTTAATTCTATTATATTTAGAAAATGCAAATTTGGCAATTGCGTTTAAGAACAGGGTTGTTTAAATACACGGGCAAATTTAATTTTAACGCATTCCTTCATATTAATTCTAAACTATGCTTTTGTTATCTATAGTAACTCATGCTTTTATTTGCAAGTTTTGCTGAAATTAAATCATTACAACAATAGTCAGGAGTTACGAACTTAATTTCACAAAAAAAAATTTTTTTTACAATTGGCAAGATACAAATTTTTTGTTCTTAAAGTGCAGTATATTTTTAAACACATTTAGAAAATTATCATGTATTATTAAAATGTGCATTGTCTAGTGTCTACACATAAATAAAATTTGGTAGCAGTATCTTGTGTGTTTTAATGAAAATGTTTATTTTGTTCAAAAATATATTTTCATAAAAATGTGGCAGAAAAGGCTTTAGATATTTTAATAAGTTTATTTCAAAGAATATTAAAATATACTTCCACTGGGACAGATGCCAACCTCTGAAAGGAGTCATCAGTAGAAAAATCAGAAGTTTTCAGTAGTATTCAGTAAACCGCATCGTTTAAGTATATTGAAAAAATATATTTTAAAATCTTGGAATAAATTCAAAATGTAGTTTTGCTAACTTAACTAAGTTAATTAAAACTGAATGGCACTATCTATGTGAAAATAATTAAGAAATTAACCTTTATAATTAACCAAAATATTTAAAATAAGCTAGTTTAGTCAAGTTAATGTGCAACAATAGGGAGATGGATGGAAAAGGATAATTACGTACTCTCGGCAACGCCCGCGAAAAAAAAAAAACTGAATTTCATGATCGTACTATTTATGTGAAAATAATTAAAAAAATTAGCCTTTATAATGAACCAAAATATGAAAATAAGGTAGCTTAGTCAAGTTAATGTGCGACAATAGGACGATGGAGATCGATGGAAAAGGATATTAAGTACTCTCGGCAACGGCCGAAAAGAAACAAAAAAAACTGAATTTCACGATCGTACTATTTATATGAAAATAATTAAAAAATTAACTTTTATAATCAACAAAAATATGAAAATAAACTAGTTTAGTCAAGTTAATGTACAACAATAGGGAGATGGAGATCGATGGAAAAGGATATTAAGTACTCTCGGCAACGGCCGCAAAGAAACAAAAAAAAACTGAATTTCACGATCGTACTATTTATATGAAAATAATTAAAAAATTAACTTTTATAATCAACAAAAATATGAAAATAAACTAGTTTAGTCAAGTTAATGTACAACAATAGGGAGATGGAGATCGATGGAAAAGGATATTAAGTACTCTCGGCAACGGCCGCAAAGAAACAAAAAAAAAACTGAATTTCACGATCGTACTATTTATATGAAAATAATTAAAAAATTAACTTTTATAATCAACAAAAATATGAAAATAAACTAGTTTAGTCAAGTTAATGTACAACAATAAGGAGATGGAGATCGATGGAAAAGGATAATTAAGTACTCTCGGCAACGGCCGCAAAGAAACAAAAAAAACTGAATTTCACGATCGTACTATTTATATGAAAATAATTAAAAAATTAACTTTTATAATCAACAAAAATATGAAAATAAGTTAGTTTAGTCAAGTTAATGTACAACAATAAGGAGATGGAGATCGATGGAAAAGGATAATTAAGTGCTCTCGGCAACGGCCGCAAAGAAACACAAAAAACTGAATTTCACGATCGTACTATTTATATGAAAATAATTAAAAAATTAACTTTTATAATCAACAAAAATATGAAAATAAGTTAGTTTAGTCAAGTTAATGTGCAACAATAGGGAGATGGGGATCGATGGAAAAGGATATTAATTAGCGTTCTCTTGGCAACGACCGCAAAAAAAAAAAAAAAAAAATTCACGATAAATATATAAAAATTTAAATATTTATATAAAAATAATTAAAAAGGTAAACTTTATAGTCAACCAAAATATGCAAATAAGTTATTTTAGTAAAGTTAATGTGCAATAATAAGGGGATGGAGATGGATGGAAAAGGGCAATTGTGTACTCTCAGCAAAGCCCGTAAATAAAGACTGAATTGCGCAATCTTATAATTTAAGAGAAACATAATTTGTTTAGTAAAATATTTCTTTATTTTACTCGCACTATAAAAATAAATTAGGTCTATTGTTCTGATATGAAATCATTAGAAGAAGAATTAGATGCAAACTGATAATTTTGGACTCTCAACAAAGCAGGGAATATGAATTGAATGGTGGGATGCATGGATTTCTTGGGATTTTCCGTAGTCTTGGGAGTACTGTCCGTAAAACCGTAAGATGAAGTAAAAATCGGTACAAACTGTGTACTGAAAATCCGTAAAAGTTGGCATCTCTGCAATAGTCGTATCTATAAAAATTATATACTGATATGAAAGGGGTAAACGTAAAACAAAGATTTTCAAGTGCTGCGCGAAGATTTTTTCTCTATTTCCCCTTTAAGTCCAATGACAACATATATATTAATGACATATATGATGACATACATCACGGTGATTACGGAGACTAAAAATTTACGACTTGTTTTTGATTCCCCTTCTGTGGGGGATTTTACGCCTCCACTTCCGGGTTAGAAAGACGAGCTTTGCTTGCAGTCCGTTTTTTGGACGCTGCGTGCTGGGAGTACCAAAATAAATACAGCTTGTCACACAAGAACGTCTGCGTTCTCGTCTCAAGGTCTCAAGGACGGGGTTAGTGGAGTACCCAGGAGAGGAAATGCTTCCTCCCTTTAAACTCCAGAAGAAAAGGAAAAAAGAAATGAAAAGGAAGTAGTAACGTGTAATTTAAGCAACTAAAAGGTAGCTGAGAACTAAGAGATGCTTGGGGGGGGGGGGGGGCGGGACCTAAGTCCTACCCTTCCCCAAGTCTTCAGAAGACTGAATGTTGGGGCCCAAGCGAGCGCCCAACAGAGTAGAAAAAAGAGGGGGATAGACTGGGTGCGCCCCGAGGGGCGCAGGGCCTTGAGCTTGAGAAGAGCCTAGTAGCGACGAAGGGGGAAGGCTTACCAACAAAACGCGCGGTCCCAAAAGCTAGGGAGAGGTACAGCTGCTAGAGTCTGCAACTAACAAAAAGGAGAGCTAATAAAACTATGATGGACGGAACCGCTTTTTAGGGCGGAAGAAAATATCCTTCACCGATCGAGCAAGTAACGACCGGGGGCGCTTTCGCGTGCCCGGCCGACCTGGCCGATAGTGCGGGATATTGTCCAACGTAGGATTATTTACGCTTCTCAGACCTCGATGAAAATTTAAAGAGAGTTTTTTGACATATTCCAAGAAAGGCCTAATTCTGAGGTCTTTGTGCAGGACTTCTAGTTGGACGTAGGTCGGCAGATTAGCAAACATACGCAGTGCGTTATTTTGGATGACTTGAAGCTTCTTAAGGTGAGTCTCTGCCGCGGTGCCCCAAATTGGGACGCCGTACGTCATGATGGGACGTATATAGGACTTGTATAGCAATAACTTATTCTGGGTGGACAGGCGGCTATTTCTAGCCAAAAGGGGTCGAAGTTGGGCAAGTGCAGACTTCACTTTCTTACTAATTTCAGAAATGTGAAGTTTCCACGTCAATTTGGAATCTAAGTACACACCTAGGTACTTATAACTATCTTGCCAGGGAATAGGCTGATTATTTAAGATGAGATTAGCGGGATGGGTACAGTGGCGCACCCACGGGGGGGGGGGGGGCCGAGGGGGCCCTGGCCCCCCCCTTGGGCTGACAAAGCAAAACGCGAAGGGCGCTGTCAGCACAAGGGAGAACTAGGTCTGCCTTCGAGAATGGACTCGTCCAAAATCACGTGACCCAAATGCCTTCTCGCTGGAGTCGTACTATACCAGTGCTGTGTAGAGTGACGTCACAGGCGCCTCCGTGGCCCTATATAAAGAGTGAACGGCGGGGAAGCGGCTGTTCGCTCGAAAACTCGAGGATTTCGTTTACCCAGTGAGAAAATTGTGGAAGTGAATAAATAGATCGTGCCAACGCTTCGCGAATTAAGTGTTGCTGTGAGTTGAAATAAAGTGCGACGTTACGACACAAGGTGATAACAGTGAATTGGTAGTTTCGGAACGAGGGCCTGCGTGGTGAATAGCTGAATTTAATAATGGTCCTGAACTTTCAACTGATCTTACAGTGAAATGCATCTTTAACGATCAGTGTGTGTGTTTATGTGCGTATTTCGGCTATATAGCAAATTTTGTTCTTGAATAACTGAGGAGCAAGGTAAAAAAAAAAAGACAATGAGTGAAAAACGAAAAGGGCTAGGCCAACAGACACTGGGAAATTATTTAAAAAAAAAAAGTAAGATTGAAAATAGTGACGTTCCCAACGACGTTTCCCTGAGCTCTTGTTACATTGATGAGGCTGCAGTCGAAGCAAGCAACAGCCGTGACCCCGGGCTGTCTTCAAACGCTTGTGAGGAGGTAAAGGTAGGACAAAATACAATACCAAACACAGTTGAAATAGAAATTCTGGCTGCAGATATTTCTAATTATGTCAAGAAATCTAACCTCACAGATGAAGATAGGATAACAGCGCTAAAAAATCTTTGGGAACCATATGAAAATTACAGTTTTCCTGCTACTGTCACTAGTGCTGTATCAAGTCAAGGAAAACCTCACCACACTCGGAAGTTCTGCTCATCTTGGCTGAGTAAGCATAACTGGCTAGCTTACTCAAAGGCAGAGGACAGTGCCTATTGCAAATTTTGTGTTCTCTTTGCACCCCATGAAGTCGGTTTAAGATCCACACAAGCTACAGGTCAACTTGTTTCAAAAGGATTTAATAATTGGAAGAAGGCCTTGGAGAAGTTCAGTCAACATGAAAATTTTTTCTATCATAAGGATTCAGTTCTCAAAGCCGATGAGTTCTTAAGGGTCACGGAAGGAAAAACGGTTCCTGTGGATCAAGTAATGGACAGAGGAAAGCAAAAACAAGTTTTGCAGAATAGGGCTATTCTTAAACCTATTATCAAAACAGTGATTTTTTGTGGAAGGCAAGGGCTGGCCATGAGAGGGCATAGAGACTGTGGGGATTTGGACGTATTGTCAGAACCATGCCAAGGCGAAGGAAATTTTAGAGCCCTTTTGCGACTCCGAGTTGATGCAGGAGAAGAAATACTGAAAACTCATCTACAAGGTTGTGCAAAAAATTCAACTTACATAAGTTGGAATATACAAAATGAGATTATTTCAGCATGCAATGATTCCATTGTGAAGCACATAGCAACTGAGGTGAATGAGGCCAAATGTTTTGCGGTTTTATGTGACGAAACCACAGATATTGCAACGGTAGAGCAAATGACACTTTGCGTTCGTTATTTGAAACGGTTTGAAACAAATGATAAGTATAAAATTGAATTTAAGATAGTGGAGAACTTCCTTAAGTTTGTGCCCCTGACTGAAACTACAGGTCGAGCAATTGCAGATGCTATTCTTAAAGGCCTTGCAGACTGCAACATTGATACGTCTTTCCTCCGTGGACAAGGGTTCGATGGAGCTTCTGCAATGAGTGGAGAGTACAATGGCGCCCAAGCAATTATATATGAGCAACACCCCAAAGCCCCCTACGTTCATTGTGCATCACACTGTTTGAACTTAGCCATAACTTATTCATCTAGAGTTCCGGATATCCGAAACAGCTTTGGAATAATAGGGAAAATCTCTAGTTTTTTCAACACACCAAAACGAAACCTTGTTCTCACCAGCAAAATTAATGCAGCTAATCAGGGAGAGACAGAAATCAGTGCCAAAAAACTGAAGAAATTATGCCCTACTCGTTGGGTGGAGAGACATGATGCCGTCACAGTTATGGTTTCATTGTTTGATCAAGTAATCGAGGCTCTGGAGGAGATTACTACCTGGAATGACAAGGAGACATCAACAGAGGCTCATACCTTGTTATGTTCAATGTTAACATCACAGTTTGTCATAGCACTTGTTTCAGCTGACAGATTACTCAGCTACAGTGTTCGTCTGAGTGAAAAGCTGCAGGAAGTTAACCTTGATCTGGCAACTGCTGTGAGTGACGTAGAAGACGTTTTGAAAGCTATATCTATAATTCGAGAGAACGCAGAGAACGAGTTTCACCATCTGTTTGAACAAGCTGTTAAGAAGCTGGAACAGCATGGAGAAAACATTACTCTACCACGCCGTGCCACCAGACAAATTTATAGATCAAATTTCAACGTACAGACTCCTGAAGAATACTACAGACTTTCTATTTTCATTCCATGGATTGATAATTTCATCACTCACCTCCATGAAAAATTTCTCAAACATAAGGAATTTCTACAAAGTTTTGCATCTGTCGTTCCGAATGGAAGGCAGCCGATACTGGAAGAAAACGAGAGATTTGTTGCCTTATCAAGGAAATTTGCAGATGATTTAGGACCTAGATCAGATAATACTCTAAAAGCTGAACTACATCTGTGGTACATGAAGGTCTCTGCATTGAACAAGAAAACTAAAAGCCCAATCGAACTGCTTAACTTTTGTGACCAAAGGACTTTTCCAACTGTGTTTGAACTTTTAAAAGTGTATGCCACCCTCCCAGTATCAACAAGCAGTGCTGAGAGGTAATTATCCACAATGAAGAGGTTGAAAACTTACTTGAGAAACAGTATGAGTGAAACCAGACTGAATGGACTGGAGTCAATGAACATTCACCGTGAAGTGGAAATTGATCCAGACCAGATAATTAATGCTCTGGCTACAAAGAAGAACAGGAGGCTGGACTTCGTTTTATGAATATGTATAGATCATAATTGAATAATATAACAATATGTAATCATGAGAGAGTGGTTGAAAACAAGTATACAGTATAAGCAGACCAGAACAAATAATTTTATCTTCATCTATTTCTTAATTTGTGTTGTTTTGTATAAATATCTACTACTACTTCTTCTAATCATTCAATTCTCTTGCACTGCACTGAGGAATTGTTAGTAATTTGATAAAAATAAATGTACAAAAAAAGACAACCGCCTTGTTAATTGATATGGCCTCTGATCATTTTTTTTCGGAAAATTTATCGAGGAGTCATCCTCCTTCATAAAAATTTTGTGCACCAATGGCCCCCCCTTAGGAATATTCTGGGTGCGCCACTGGATGGGTATGCCGGGGGGGGGGGGGGGGGGGGGGGAAGGTGACAGCAGCACACTTACCGACGTTTACTTTGATTCTCCATTTGATCAGCCATTGTGTCAGCTTGTCCAGATAGCTTTGTAGTATGCTGTGCACGACTTGTGACTGTTTGTGATGAGTGATCAGGGCGGTGTCATCGGCATATAGGCCAAGGGCGACACCGGGGGAACTGCGTTCTCGTGTGACAAGCTACATTTATTCTTTCACCCCCCGCTTACAGCGTCTATAAAACGGAGCGGAAAACGCTCATCAGTCGTAGGCCGAAACTCAATTATGATAATAGCTCTGGTTGAAACCTCTCTGCGATTTTCTTTGAAAAGCGGAACTTTGAGGAAAAAAATTTATTTAAAAAAAAATTGAATTTTTCAGAAAAAGCGGATTTTTTGGGATAAAAGCAAAACAAAAAAACGGAAATTTTTGTGGAAAAGCAAAGAAGCGGAAGAATCTCATACCTGGATTTTAGAAGAAAAAAAATTTAGAAAAAAAAAAAAAAATTTAAATGTCAATTTCATAAAAAAAAATCCCGGAAGTGGCAAGTTAAAATTTCCGGAATTTCCGGAACACAATCACCCCTGTACATAGTTTATATATTTAAAACGCTATAAAGTTTAATAACATCAATTTTGCATGCTTGAAATATCTTTGTGAAACTGACAGATCCAGTGGCTTAACCAAGAGTCATAATACTCTTCTAGCTCACAACATGCATCGTCTTTTTGTTGGGTAAATAAAATAAATCTACTGCCATTGACCATCCATTCGACCGTCAACTGCCCCCTTTTCCCAAGATCCGATCTACGCTTCTTAATATAATATATAGTTATATAACTACTAGATTGATGATATTTCATAGTCATCAATATATGTTATATGTATGTGGGATTTTTTACGCAATTAGATATTTTTGAAATACATATATATTACATGTAGAAAGTATTATCACTGTTTAAGATAATGGATACTATATTTTTTAAAATCCGATGATTAGATATTTATTTATATCATCATATCTGTATTAAAACACTTGAAATGTAATTTTTATATTTACTACACTTTTCACGATATATTTCAGCTTTTATTATAAATAATATATGTATTATAATATTTTAATGACAGCCCTATGCATGTATGAGTAGAATCATTTAATTTCATTTTTCTAAACTTTTATTACGAATGATCTTATCTCCTTTTCGAATGATAAACGCAAACTTTCTAAACTTTATACACGTATCTCTATGTCCCCTCTTCTTGACTTGTAAGTCAGTGACGTCACGCTTCAAGTTTCTCTCCCGGTCGAAAAGCAACCCCCCTTTCTCTGACCTACCTTATGTTTAAAGTACCTTGGGCTGCAGCTGCACCGGGACGTGGTGGGGCAGGGAAAGCGAAGAAAGGAATTTGCTTAGTTCCTAATCGTAAACGCAGCCGACCCCTTTGAGAGCTCTGTGTGTTAATGACCTTGTTGCTCGGTTCTGTGCGATACGATATTATTTAGTTATTTACTTGCTATTTATAGTATTTAAATATGGCTTTCTAAACAAAAAAAGCAAAATATACAGTCGATTTCAAGCTGACACGTTCGAGGAGAACGAAAAAATCGTCAGATATCGGGAGGGGGAGAAGATTCTGCAGACAAAACAGAATACATTGAAGGATAAAATTCGTACTTCGAAGTGAACAAAATAAATTTCCGTGAGCGTTAATATGAATTCATGAGATTTTTAGATTTAATTGAACAAGCTGTGATAAAATGTTACGATAATGTTTTAAAGTGTTTAATATTAAAAATTAATTTGTTTCAGAAAAATGTCTTTTTCAATAATGAGAAAAGGAAATTTTGATAATAAAAATTCCGTATTTAAATAACGATGTATATTTTACGCGAAATAATTCATCAGGAGTTGTGACTTGAATAAGGGGGAGGAGGGATTAACGCTAACAGCGCAATTCACGCTCCAACCACGAGCCGATCTACGGCAGTCCATCTAAACTTTCGTTTCATTTCCGGGTTCAAAAAGTAGACCGGAAAATACTGTATTTGTTTATAAAATATAATTCCTTATAAATAATCTTATCCTGTTGTTTTAAATCCGCGACTTCGGCAGTCCGGAGGGGGGGGGGGGGGGGGGGGGGAAACGAAAATTTGGAAAACGTCCGGATTTTGGATGTCCGGATTTTCGAGGTTGCACTGTAGTAATATTTTCAAAACCGTGTTTGGCAAAGTGTTTATATTCAATTTTATTGGAAGTAGGAAGAAAATTATTATTGAGAATGTATTTTTTGACGTGATCTCTGTGTACATTCATACGTAGATGAATGGGATTACTTGTTTGTCCTATATATGATAGAAAGATTGCATACGTTGCAAGATAAACGGCAGATGCAATTGAAAACTTTATAGAAAGGCAGAAGACTATCATGGTTCATAATTTGAGTATTAGAAGCAAATGGGCAGGTTTTGCAATTTTTATTCTTACATTTATTGAAATTATAATTTTTAGTAGGGTAATCATTATATTTAAATTATCCATGGCACAAAGTTGGTAATGGGATAATTTATATACATTATATATATATATATATATATATATATATATATATATATAAGATAAAAAGTTTTGAAGATATATATATAAATATATAAAAAAATATATATATACATATATATATACATACATATACACACACACACATATTATATATATATATATATATTATATTATATATACATACATATACACACACACACACACATATATATATATATGTGTGTGTGTGTGTGTGTGTGTATACATATATAGTAGCAGACCAATTGTTTAGAACCCAGAAATCCAGAAAAACCAGAAAAAATCTAAATGATTTTTTTTTTTCAATTAAAGTTGCTAATTTCCTTTAAAATAAACAAGATTAAAAACAAAATGCTTCTTTTCTTTTAAATGTATATAATCAGTGGTTTTGTGATACAAAACAAATACAAAATAACCTCGAAAATCTGGACATCCAAAATTCAAAAACCTCCAAAATCTGGACGTTTTTCAAATTTTCTAGTTATTTTAACTATAGGACTGTAAAAGTTGTGAATTTGAAACAACAGGGTAAGATTATATTGATTTATATTTTTGTTACCGATACATAAGCCAACTTTCTGGGCCCCAAAACCTGCATGAAAATTTAGGAGTCGATTTTTACACCGGATATAATAATGGACACTCATAGATTGACTTATAGGAGGAACACAAATCATGTTGTTGACATTAACCCTTCCCCAAATGCAAAACGACCACGAAAATTTGTTTCATTCACTTCATTATACACTGCTGGACAATTGCTAAGGACGGATCACAAATTCCAATATAGCACAACATTAAGCAGGGGTGGAGGCTCAGCAGGATAAAATATTGTTGCCATACTGTTCGGACATAAAGATCATTTATTATTCTGGAAAATACAGAAGGTTTTGAAACATCTGAAAGGAAAAAAGTGTTATTTGATGCTGTGTACAGAGAAATGGAAAAATGCATATGAAAGGCAGCAGGCACCTTTGAGAAAGTATGGGATATGTCCACCGTGGAGTGTGATGCAACATTCCACACATGTCATGCTTTGAACATTATCCAGCAGCTGTTGAGGCAAGTTATCCCACTCCTTTGTCAGTGTATGGAAGAAGGTGTTCTTGTTTGTTGGAGGATATTTTTGACCAGCAAGTCACCTCCCCCAAAACATCCCAAATATTTTCAACGGGGTTTAGATCTGGAGAACGTGCTGGCCATACGAGGCATTGAATACCCTCACTGACTAGACAATTCTGAACAGAGAGTGTTCGATAACATGGTGAGTTGTTGTCCATGAAAACAGATTTATCACCGACAGCACCATGGAAAAGGCGAACATGAGGCAGTAAAACTTCATCAATGTATCGTTGGCTGGTCATAGTCCCAGTTGTAACCACATGTAGGGGAGTGCAGCCATTGATCATGATGTCGCCCCATACCATGATACTACATGTCGGATATTGGTCCCTTTCCTGGATATTTTCTGGACAATAAGCAGTACCACTCTCACGCCAGATCAGTTGGCACCTACAATCCGATGACAGAATGAACCTACTCTCATCTGAGAATAGTACACAAGCCCAGTCCTGTTCAGTCCAACTGTCAAGTTCACGACACCATTGCAAACAGGCGGTACGGTGCAGTCTGGACAATGGAACACACACAACAGGTCTGGGAGCGTATAGTCCTTCTCCCAAATGAATGGCTACAGTTTTTTGGGAGATCCGCTGTCCTGTGGTAGCAAGAAACTGATTTGCCACTTGCTGAGCTGTGGTGCACCTGTCCCTTTCTGCTGATAGGAAAATGTACCACCTATCTCCTGCAAGAGTCGTACTTCTAACACGACCTCCCCTGTAACGCTTGCTACATATTCCAGTTGTTTTAAATGCTTGCCACAGCCATGAAACAACGCTGTAGGCGATGTCGAACTCCCTGGAAACATCTGTTATTTTTCACCCTTCTTCGATCTTTCCAATAATACGGCCATGCATAAAATCAGTAAGTGATATCAGGAAAACATACCGAAAATTTCAAGTTTGTCAATTAAATCTTTCCCGTAAAACTGTCACTTGAAACAACAACTGTCCACACACGTCAAATCCTTTAAATCTCTTATCAGCGCCATCACGTGATACACAGGCATGGAAATGAAAAATTTGCATACGCACACATCTTCTTACTGTATCCCGCACTTATTCTAATTTTCCACATTTTGCTTCCTTTCATTTTGTGGTTGCTATCGGTGATAGTGTCATTTGTCCTTAGCAATTAATTGTCCAGCAGTATAGCTTGGATCCCATTCTTTAATGGATTCTGTTTCGTCGCCTCCCCCCCCCCCCCCCCCTCAAATATCCGACGAATTGTTTGCTCAATTTAATTTCCTTGCAACAGCATAATTATTTTCATTAGTGAAAGTATCAACTTTTAGCTTGAAATCAACCGCGTATTTTGCTCTTTTTGTAATTTTGTAGCAGGTTTAGTGTCAGTTTGATAGCTGATAAATGAACAATTCAAACGATTTGTAGCAATGGAAATTCATTCAAAGTCTTTCTTATCACAAATTTACATATATAACAATTCTGAAAAAAAAAATAAACAAATGCTCACAATATTTCTATTAATTAATTAATTTTTGCTTTTTTATTTATTGTTTAAAATATTATCAATTAAAAAAATATATCTATATTATATGCACTGAATTGACTGACTGAATGAGTGAGTGGATGATGTATCAAAATTATCAAGTATTTCCACTATAGCTAGAATATTGGTTTTTATGTCATTCAAATTCGTCTCAGCTTTAAAGCTAAGGGATAAATCTAAAATTTTGAATTAGAGGTGGTGGTGTAAAAGAACAACAGAAAACTTAAAACCTCTTTACCTAATTATCGAGTGCTTCCATTCTAGTTAGAATCTTGGTTTTGGTTTCATCTTCTAGGTCAACAGAAAAACCTAATATTTCATAAGATACTACACCAATTAACAATCTTCTAGTCTTTTTCTACTTTATTTTATTTGTGTTTTTTTGCAGGAAAGGTGAAAGGGGTGTTATGCTTCTTTTTTTTTTCCTACTTTTGATCCCGTTAATGAAGTTTGAATTTTGGAGCAAATAAAACTTAAAAAAATAGAAAAATAAAAATAAAATTGTAATCTATATTTTGTTAATATTCCTCACAGTGCCAATTTCGAATCATCAGTCATTCGTCTGGTTTCCTTTTCCAATTTGGAATTGGAACGATAAATATTTTAAGAAGATTTTGGCAAAATGACTTAAAAACGAAATGTGAAATTAGAAGTTCTTAAGGAGTTTTTAAGGACTATGCAAACCCTGATTTATGAGCGGGGCACCTTACTTTCTTTTTTCGCGTGCAATGCCCTGGCACCTCTTAGCACCGCTGCTCAATAATGACTCATCACATATTAGAAAAACCATAGAGAGGAGTGGCAATTTCCTTTATAAGAAAAGTTATTTATTTCATCTACTGCAGTATTTTTCACATATGTAACTATTCTTAATAAAGTGGTTCATTTTTTCAGAGGCATTCACTTTTTTAAATACACAAAAACTATAGCATACAAAAACATAAAATTTGGTACACATGTAGAGAAAGGTTTGGGGAACATGTTGAAATAAACTGCTTCTTGATATGTATTTTAGTTCAAGAAATATTTACTGTCAAAGTCAGGGACAAAATATTTGAGCTGCAAGTTCGCATCCTGCATAGACTAACAATAGCAAGACCCTGAATTTTTGTAGGCAGGTACCTATATAGATGAATTTTTACAGGACAGGGCCCTTTTTTTTATTATTTCCATGTAGTTTACAAGATATTTTACTTTTTAGACACTTCTGAAGAGAAAAATATTCTTTCATATTGGCACATTCATCGATTTTCTCTGTCTCGTACCGCAAAAACTATAGCTTACAAGAATATACAATTTAGTACATTTGTAGTGAAATAAAATAGGGTAAACATAGTAAAACAAATCATTTACAGATTTTAATTTTAGTTTGGCTTGAAACAGCTCGCGAAGCGAGCTATATGAGTAAGAGGCAAAGAATCCCAACTCACGAAGTGAGTTACGGTAGTTGACAAAGACTAACGAGCAGGAGGCAGAGCCCTCTAGTACATAAAATATTATATTAAATAAAGTTTTAACTTATAAAATATATAAAGGTTTATAGTGTATTTAGCATAGGACAGCAATTAAGACAACAGTGCCAAATCAATGCAATACCTTGTTTAATGGTCATTTTGGCAACAGATCAGAAATCCGGAAAGCTTGCAGACTGGAGGATTCCAGTTAATTTATCTGCTACTGCATATATATATACATATATATATACATATACATATGTATATACATATGTATGTATATATATATATATATATATATATTAATATTTGAACACTTAAAACAAAATACTAAATAATAAAATACATAAATTTCATCATCAGTAATAAACCAATACTTTATATACTTTTTATAACAAAGTTTTGGCAATGGAATTTTTCATAAATCCTTACAATTTCATTATAAGTGGGTTTGGCTGTATATTGATTAAGCATACCTTTCCCTGTTAAATTGAATAAGCATACCTTTCTTAGAAACACTAAATTAAAATGAATAAATTGATTGGTTAATACCCAATTCTAAAAATGTTATTACAAAGCCATTCAATGAAATGCAGCAAATGCAGCTAAGGAGAGAATGGCATACAAATGCATCCATGAAAAAAAAAAACCAAAAAATGTTAGAAATAAAGTCTTGGTTTAGTCTCTCACACACAAAAAAAAGCTACTTCTACTACATACCTCAAATGATTTGGAACTATAACGTCTCACAACTATGCAACAGTCAATGATATTTTCCATGATAAATTCAGGAATATAAGATAAGCTACATGACGTCTCATCAATAGGAGGATACTTTAAAGTTTTAAAAACATTTAAGGCATGGTCAGTACAGTTGTTTACAAGCCAAGTTGATGAGGCAATATGAAATTTCAGCAACAAATCTAAAGTCTCTGGAACAATTAATGCTGTTCGATATGTTAAAAATTTTGAAACACCTAAAAAAAGAATTTCTAAGTTACTTTCTTTTAAGGAATGTACTGCACTAAAAGTTATTCTTTCTCCAATTGAATTATCAGAAAAATGTAATTTAATTCTATAGTTTACACATACATTCCACATAAAACACTTTGAAATGCATACCATAGATGTCAACTATGATTACCAATAAATATAGTAAAGTAGATTTAAGCTAAAAAAATTTATTTTTTATTCAAATGATTCTGATTTTTATGTTATTTTTATGTTGTACTATATAACAGATAAACTATACAATTCAGAATTTTATATATTTTTCACAATACAATAGAATTCAATTAATTTGGCCATGCATTAGGACACCCATCTGTATGGAACAAATCACAAAAATTTTGCTACTCAATTTTAACACCTTTGCATAATCAAAATTACTTATTTGAGTCCAAGTGGTTTTATTCCTAATAATTCCCAATTAACCAGAATACATTACAATTTCCTTTTAATTTCAATTTTCACTCACAATTTTAGTTTTATAATTTGAAATACTTTGGTGTACATTTTAGCTTTTAAGCAAAAATATTTGCAATTATTTTTAGCATTAGAATCTACAGATAAATTTCAAAGTTGTAAACAATTTTAGCAATTTTAATAATTCATTTTTAAAAAGTTAAATCATTTTTGTTCTTTGTGGACGTTAATTTTATACATTTTCAACATTTATACAATTTCAGAAAATCAACTTAAAATTTCAGATTTAAAAAAAAAAAAGTGATAATTGCTCAGACTATTATAATGAATCAAATCATTGCAAACTAATTAGATAAGAAAAATTTACATTAAAATTATACTTCAAATCATCAAGGTGTTAAAAACTTTCTCTACTCACTAACAAAGAGCACTTTTGATGTATCAGGAATTTTGAAAAAAAAATCTGATATGGGCGAAACATAATTCCAATTCCACAATAAATTTAATTTTTAAATAGAGCCTTTTCATTTAACCAATAACGTTACCAAATGCACCAAATTTTAATGTACACATTGATTTTATGCCGAAAAGAATAAAGTATGAGTTTTGAATGTGAATATAAATCAATGAGAAAAAATGTATAATTTTCTTTCTAAGTTTATCAGAAGTATCTTCATTTCGATGTATAAAGTCATACATTGCTCACATCAGATTTTTATTTAACATTACTGACTGTCATTTTTTGTTTAAAAGAAATCGTGAGCTTTTCAAAGATTTGGTTCAAAACAGGATTCCAATATTTACAGAACATACTAATTTTTATTCAAATATTTCTAATCATGAGCTATTGTGTCTATACACATATACATGCACATAGACATCCTTTTAAACTCTGGATGCTCAAATAGTGTCTGCTAAAAACTTGAATTAAAATTTTCAACCCTGTCATAGATTTTCTTTATGCAATATACTGTGTGTAGGAAATATTAAAATACATTCTTAATTGAAAAATGGGTAAAATAGTTAAAATTGTAAATTTTCAGGAAAAATAAAAAGAATTGACAAATATAGCATACTTCAATAGACATTCACACTGAATAAGTTAATAAAAAAGCAAACAAAAGAAAAAATCTAATGAAATTATGCATAAGCATAATATATTTTATAATAAGTACACAAGTAAATTTTAAAACTCATGCTTAGAAGATTCGCATTAAGAAGAACATTCTCAAAATATTTTACATTTTTACAAATCTAAAACTAGTAAACATTTTAAGGGATATTTTAAGAAGCAGATGTTATTTAAGCATTTTTACATGCACAGTTAGTCGAAAGCCCAGGCCGACCAGCTCATCCTAGGACATGGAGTAGTTAATTGGACGGCCGGACATGCACAGTTAGTGTAAAAGTTAATACAAGAAAATTTTTACATCAATAATCATAAAATACAATTTTCAAAATTTGCTAAATAGTAAAATATTGTTTTATTTTAACATCTGATAATTTTAACAGCTTAATAAAGTTTTGCAGAACACAAAACTTCATATTAAACGAATACTATCATAATTTCCAATCCAGAGTGCAGAACTCTAAACACTACAAAAAATAAACACTAGGGAAAGGCCAGACTTAAAGATTACAATTATTTTTATTCAGATTACTTACAATTATGTTAAAGTACCAATGAGAAAACCAGATCTTCAAGTCATAAACCACATAAACAAAAAAGTTTAACTTTTAAACTCAAACACTATGGCTATCTTACTATTTACTGG
This sequence comes from Amaurobius ferox, assembly GCA_951213105.1. Taxonomy (NCBI): domain Eukaryota; kingdom Metazoa; phylum Arthropoda; class Arachnida; order Araneae; family Amaurobiidae; genus Amaurobius; species Amaurobius ferox. The sequence goes on from OX578136.1 coordinate 103,558,711, forward strand.
AAACTGTGTGTTTGGAATAAAAAATTTCTAAAATATCTAAAAATGTTATGCCCTATGTAACTTGTCCTGATGTCAATCTACTCCCAATAGGTTACAAATGAAAATTTGCAACTTAAAAATACCTAAAAAATACTTTAAGAAACTGAGAATGTAAAAGAACCCAATATCTGTGAGGTAACCTCTTGACCTATATCTCTAGCATAAATGCAACCATATAAAATTAGAAAAGTCAAAATAAAACACACTGTAATTTAAAAAAAAAAAATGCAGATTTTTAAATCACAATTCTTAAAGAGAGAGAGAACTTTCAAATCATAACAAAACAAGTATGAATTTTCAACATTTGGAAACATCTAAATCAAGAGGGTCTAAAGTTGTTCAGTACATTGCATTTTACTTTTCTAAAGAAATATAAAGTTTACATTATTAAAGAATTAAATTAAGAAATATCAGAATTTGAGATAATTTTACGAAAATAATTTAGAATAGTAAAAGTTAAATTTAGAATAAAATAATTAAAATAAAATTAATCTCAAAATTGTGATATTTATCCAGATGCTTAAAATTTATGCATCAAATTTATGCATTTATGCATCATTATTCTTACCTACAATTAATAGCTTAACAACTGGAACATCCTAATCTAACTATTATGAAATCAAAAACAAAATAGAATCATATAAGGCTGCTAATACTGAAAATTAATAAAAATGAATTGAATATCACTGAATTCAGGATAAGTCTTCACATCACAGGCCATATTTCAAGTTTGATTTCATAAATGTTACAAAACACGAACAGTTGCATTGAACTTAAATGACAAGCCTATAACCCTTATTTAATAACAGGAAGAACTTTGATTTATGCATAATTGCAGATGGATCCACAGATGACTATTCCTGATGTAAAAAGTACAATATATTTAGTGAGTATCCAAGATGATTAGCACAGCTAGCTAACATCAGCATGTAGACACCTCCAAATTACTTAATATTAAAATAGAGCATCAGAAAAATTCCAACAGTTCCTGCAACATGTCTCAATGGTAAGTTAATTAAATGATTAAAAAAAAATGAAAATTCTTGCTTGGTAACTCAAAAAGAAACATTTCTGAAAATTTTAAATAAACACTGCATGTACCCTTTCCACATACAGATATGAGATTGCATAAAAATTAAAAATGAGAAAATTTTGAATTCATGTTAAAAGTGTGTGATGAACACCAGTTTACAAAACATCTCGCCTTCAGCATTTCTTCCATAAAAATACTTAGATCTAGTCCTTAAATCTTTATATAAAATACTAAATTAAATTTTTTAGGAACTCATAATACAAAGCTTAAAAAAAACTTTATGTTTAAAATCTACTTTTACTGATCTTGTTATTTGGAGTTTATCCTCCTCTGCTTTTTTCCGCCTTTGTGCACAGACACATTTTTCTGTGCAACTTTAGACAAAAAAATTTGTCTTTTCTTTCACTGGGCTGCATTCTTATCTGCTCTTTAGCTGTCCTATTTTACAACTTCTTTTTGACATATCTTTTACATCCAACTTTCTAAAAAGAGCAACTGGATTTGTTTCCTGCTAATAGATCATATTTCACTGATTGAATGGTGTTAAATGTCCTACAGCTAGCTCTCAGAGGAAGTAACACTATGCATTGCACTAAAACTTGATTCCACTTTGGAGGGACAGTGCCATCGTTGAAAGCAGAAGATATGTTATAGAACTTTGCTGAATCTCAACAAACGAACAACAAATATCCTAATAACAAATATCCTAATGTTCTCCTTTCTTTAGTTGAAGAAGAAAATCAACACGATATTTGTAGACTTCCAAATCATAGTTCTTTTCCTCAAAACTAATAATATTTTCAAAATGCTCTGGTAATTCTTTGATTGGTTTTAAAAAAATATAATGTTGCCTGGTCCAGGAATCAATACTGGAGATTGTCTTCAGAAACCAGTTTGTTATGGGCATTTTAGTCAGTTTTGAAAATAACATTTTTGTATACAACATGTAATAATTATAAAAATTTAATTAAAAAAATGTTAGCCAATGAAATCAGATTGCATATATGGAAAATATTTTCCCAATTAAAGGGCATATACTAAGGATCACATAGAAATGCATTTTTTCACAATGCTGCTGCAAAATAGTCCTTCATTCCACTAATACGTTTGAAAAATAGTTTTTCTGTATAAAATACAAAATAATTATAAAAATTTCAGTAGATGCAAACAGATTGCAAAAGTGGAAAATATTTTTTCAATTAAATGAAACACCGAGGATCATAGTACAAATGCAATTTTTTGCAATGCTGCTGCAAAATAGTTTTTCATTTAATTAATAATAAGTTTGAAAAATAGTTTTTCTGTATAAAACATGAAATAATTAAAAAAAAATTAGGTGATGCAAATAGGTTATAAAAATGACAGAAAGATAATCATTAGTCATCTCTCTTTCTCCAGAAACAGTGGGACGATTTCACAGTGTCGGGGAAACAGATTTCCAGATGTAAATAGATAAAAGACTGAATAGAACCATTACTTGTTAAAGTTCAAATTCTATTAAGCTACCCGTACCCAGAATTTCTAATTTAAGCCGATTTCTTGCAATGATTAACCTCTCTACAACTGATTTATTCCTCAATCAGCTAAAATGCAAGTTCCCTTACATGATTTGCTTAAAGGCAAGTGAAAAAAAATAGAAAAGTCAATTCTAATTTGGACAGATTATAGCACGGAAGCTTTTAACGCTTGCAAAAATTACATGACACAGATTAAAGTTAGATCACCCTGGGAAAATGCTAAACTGTCATTAATGGTTGACATATTCAATATTTTATTCGGATCCATTTTACAGCTACTCTCATTTTTCTTTTCCAAAAAAAATTAACTGAAGCTGAAAAGCATTACAGCACTTATGATTAAAAATTACTGAAAATTTGTTTGTCGATCCGGCATTATAAACATATGCTAGGAGGTTGACAATTCATTATTTTCTTGGATCATAAACCTCTAACATATGTTGTTAAATAGAAATTAGATAAGTGTTCTCCATGTCAGCAAAGACACTTGGACTACATTGGATAATTTTCAGACATGTATATCAGACATGTTTCTGGGTTCAAAACCCGGTAGCTGATGCTTTGTCATGCATTTCAGATTCATCAATACCAGATGTATTGGACTTTAAGCAAATGGTTAGAGAACAGAAACTTGTTCGAAATTTACAAACATTTATACAAAATATTAGTTCACAAATTAAATCTTTTAAATAAGATCTAACATTTAAGTCTAATGCCACACTCAAGTTCCTGTTGGAAATTTTCGAGTCACTGACAGAAGCCGTAATTTTGAAAGTGAACTGTTTCATGCTTTTGCGGAGTGGTTATGAGTATAAAAGAACTGAATAGCAGCTTGCCATCCCATAGCCAATGGTTTAATGGAGCACTTTCGCAGACAACTAAAATTGGCTATTAAATGCTACGAGGGTCATTCTAAAAGTAAAGAAAGCCTGTTTCTTTCTCAAGATATTTTTTTTAAGATAATGAAACACAACTTATTTTACAACACATATGATAACTTAGCTATTTTTCTAAGTAGCCGCCATACAAATTTAAACATTTGTCATAGCGTATCACCAGCTTTTCTATGCCTCCTGCATACTCAATTACCCCCAAGTTGTTGAACCAGTCATTAATGTCCTCTTTCAGTTTGTTGTCACCTGGCACACACTTTTCTGTAGCCCAAATCACCACTAACAATTTCATACAGAACTGTTTTTGAAATTTCAGGAACGAATGAACTGAGTCCATCTATAATGAAATGTCTATCCTGTTGAATTTTTTCCTCAATCCTTGATTTGAGTTCGTCAGTCACAACTGAAGATCAGCCCGAGGGTTCTTCATCATGAACATTCGTTCGCCTGCCATTATACATGATGCACCATTTTCGAACTGAAGCTTCATTCATCACATTACCATAAACCTCAGTTATCTGTAAATTTTGATAGGGTGGATTTTTTTCGCATTCAAAAAGTATATTACACTACGAACCTCACACTTGGCGGGATCTTTAATTTTGTCACACATTTCAAAGTCATGCTATAAACAGTAAACGTCCGTTGGGCTCGCATTAGAGTCAGACTGGCACGAAGGAATGGCAAGGTCCATGACACGGCACGGCAGGAGGGGGAGAACTGGGTGGTTCGTCAGATCAAAACGTTCTTTACTTTTAGAATGCTCCTCGTATAATACCAAACATTAGGCTATGGTTCTTCATTTTATTCCGCTGGGTATTTACCATAACAGTTAACTTTATGCTTAGCTGAAAGTACAGGATAAACTGGATATCTGAATCCATATGCTAGTTAATAATTTAGAAAATTCAAACCTTCTGATACCTACATCTCACTTATAAAGCCAAAAGCAATGATTACCAAAAAATGAAAGGACATAAAAAGGGGAATAAAAAAGTATTACAATTTAGATAATTTAAAAAGATTTAAATTATTATAACCTAAAACATTTCTGCCAGTTTTAATAACTTCTGAAGAATTGAATACTTATAAAATAGAATTTTGGAATCCTGAATAAATATAAAATGTGAAAATATTTGAAAAATAAGAAAATGGGAATATTAGTAAATCTCCTAAACCTGTTTAAATAAATAATAAACTCTCTAAAATTAAATATTTAAAGCAACTCAACAATATATATTTTTTGTAAAATACTTGACTTTATAAAAAGTGACATAATACACATAGAAAATACATTAATGCCTACAGTTTTATAGTTCTTTGAATTCTGACATTCTCTTCTTAAAAATAATTATTATTGTTCAAGACAAACTTATGACTAATGATATATAGAAGATTAAATTTTGTTACATATATATTATCATGAATTACATATATATTATTTATTACATATATATTATTATAATTATAATTGAATAAAATAGTATTAATGGTTAAATGTACTAACCCTCAAAACAGGCAAAACTGCATGTCTGTTTCCCACATAATATTTCTTATATTGCTCTATGAAATTTTATCAATAGTGCTGGCTCATTTAACCCTTTGTGGACAGCAGCATTCCGGAACTGCCATGGCCCAAGGAACAGAGAGCTTCGCTTTCGAACTGTTCCTAAAGGACAATTAATTATTTGCGCTAAGTCTAACGCTTGAAAAAAATTCATTAAAAATCACCTGTTCAACACAGTAATCTACTTTTTTCAGGAATAAAAGAAATACCTATTTTCTATTTGATGTATATTTTTCATACAAATCTCAATACAAAATACTCATTAGTTGCTTTTACTATGAATTCTACTAGTTCATTATCAAAAAATATACTAAAAAAAAATAATTTCCTTATCTAAATTAGGCGGCATAATAATGTGATTGATTCCAAGTATGCTCAAAAACTCAAAAGAATTCAGATCTTTCAAATATCCTGTCCAACCATCATTCGCAGAAACAGCTACAGAAGCTGGCGGCGTTGTAATAATAGTACACTCAGAATCTGAAGAATCACTTGCATTTTCAGATTAATCTTCCGAAATACCAACCACATTTCCATGAATCGTTACTACCTGCATCACTTTCATTATTGTCTAGTTCGTTTATCATACGAGTATATTCTTCCACAGAAAGAAAATGTCTTGGCCCAGCCATTCTTTAATCCGAAATAACCTAATAATTTCACTGCCGCACATTCCTCTAAAACCCAAACTTAAAAAAAAATACTCTCTTATATTCCTATGATTCACCAACGAAATCATTAAGCTAAAATCAAAACGAGAACCAAAACTCAATTATAAAGTAGCAGAGGCTACGAGAAGTGCTATATTTGTTTATATTACAAAACCATGTTCCACCGCTCCAAATGGAAAAATGGTTCATTGGATCCCTCTATGCCAAGGTCAAGTATCTGCAAAATACATTGGAGTTGTTCGCATGGACATTTAACACCATCTAGTACACAAATAAATTCAAATAAAAACGTTCCACATGAAAAAACACATCAGTGGCTGCATTCCTTTAGGGTAAAGTTTTCTCCGACGCGAATGCGTGACCACAATCCTTGAATGCAAGTTCGCAATCCATCAACTGTCTGCAAAGGGTTAAATGTGGTTAATAAAAAAGATACAAGCAGTGTTAAAGGAACAGGTAGTACTATTTTTATGTTAATTTCTTTCAGCATTTAACCATCCTTCAATTATGTTGACTTGTTATGTTGACTATACCTGTTTCCGACATAATTATATTTTTTTATATTGTCCTATGAAATTTTATCATTAGAGTTGGCTCATTTAAGTGTGATTGATAAAATAGATACAAGCAAGATTAAAGGAACAGGCAGTACTATTTTTAGGTTAATTTCTTTAAGCACTTAACCATCCTTCAATTATTAAACTTTCCATATATTGATTATTCCGCTTAAGAAAATCAATGTTATCAAATTATATGAAAGTTGCTTCATTAAATAACAGACTTTTAATCAAATTCTTCACTATATTTTTTCCATATCATCATCATCTTCTTTCTTATTTAGAAGGAATTTCTTCATACTCATACATTTTCATACTGACAATAGCATTCCACTGAATAAAAATACTACCTTTTTCCATATTTTCTTTTATTCTGTGCACAACTTCAGAAGTTTCAGCCCCTTGTGTTCTAGCATTTTCAAACACTCTTTGGAAACGAACTAATTCTTGATTCAATTTTCCCATTTTCTCATGGATGACATGGAACCCAAGTCTAAGAGCATAATGAGTAGCAAAAAAGCACTCAGTTGGGAAATTGAATTTACTGTTCTGTTCAGACATTGGCTCATCTCTGGGCAAAAGACAAGTCTCTGATGATATACCTGAAATTTTAATTTGAAATATCAAGAAAAGGGAACAATCATCAGGGGCACTTTAAAACACAATCAAATTGCAACAAGAAACACCTGAAAATTTGCTGAAAAAAATTTATGTGGCAGCACATGACTTTCTTTGCAAACTTAATTTTTTTATGATTATTTATACCTATTAATACACTGAATTTGCAGTTTTAAATACATAATTTCTTTTGAACTTGGGTCATATAGAGACTCAGCTCATTTTTTTAAAATGCTAACTCTAACAAAATTATAACCAAGTTTGCAATCTATAACTCATGTTTGTTTTGCAAAAACTCATAACATACTTGCAAATACTGGAGAAAGTTGCAATGTGCAATTAGTGTAAAGAAATGGACTTGAAGGTAACAATGTTAAAGTAAGATAAGCTTGTTGCTTTCTATTGGTTGTATGCACATTTCTATGCAAACCAAAATATCCCATATAGTTAATATTTCAGCACTTCTAATCAATTACAACTTTTTTATGGGTTTGAAATTCAAATTTTGAGCTTCATCATGACCTTAATCCTGATGAGATACAATTATTTACAAATTATCATTGAAATCAGTAGAAATGGTTTGGAGTAACACATTCAGGCATTTCCTATTTTGAATCACTATCATGGAAGCACTGCTCCAAAAAATAGAAATATATATATATGTTTATTCCATCATAGCAGTTGTAGATTTTAATAGTTTTGTTATCAAAAATCTATAATATTACAGGAAGATGGCTGTTTGTGTTGTCTGTAGTATAAAATCTAAGCGCTGTATGGCCATGAAATTTGGTACACAGGTATTTCATGACCCAGGAAGGTGCACCCCAGCACAATTTTTCTTACATTTGAATTATTTTTTGAGTTATTTTATGTTTTAGCATGATTGAGGGATTTTCATACAAATTGGTTCCTTAGCAACCAAAAATATTATTGCAGGGTTTCCATTTTAACACATCGGAAATATCCAAGGAGTTTTCTTTCAAAGAAACTTTTAATGAAATCCATACAATTAATAAATGAATTTGCATTAATTAAAAAAATATATATACTTTTTGTATGTTTAAAATGTCTTATTTTTATATTGTAATATAAAAAATCTTATAAGAACAGCACATGACTTCCCCTATATAATGCAATTAATTTACTTTTTTTCACAGTGAAAAAATGATGTAATAGCTCCACAGAACAATGTTTTAAAGCTGAATTGTACATTTGGCAGCCTGTTACCATTCAGAGCATTGGTGACCGAACTAATGAGGTAAATTAACCAATAAGGTTGATTTGAAATTTTTGTTTACTAGATTGTAGAGGATCAGTTCTAATGAAGCATTGTTTACTTTATCCTATATCAAATAATGGCTATTTAATTAAATCTATTTATTCTCCCCCCCCCCCCCCAATGTGAGGTAGGGATTTTAACAAATCTTTCTAATAAGAATTATTTTGCTTGTGTCGTATTTGCCATGATCACGTTGCCTTTAATTCCTGACTTTGTGCATCCTTATGCATATATACACAATGCATTATTTCAAATGAAGTTTGCATCATTTCTGTCACTGTAACTACCCCAGTTATGGCTGAATTAACTAACTGATTTTCTGTTTCTATATATTCTTTCATCAATTGAAATAATAGTTTCCGATCAATCAGGGTTCGAAAAATCTATTGCCCGACATGCCCGGGGCATATAAAAATTTCAACCGGGCATGCATTAATTTTTATTACATGCCCAGTCGGGCATGTAATAAAACTTTATTTGACATTAACCTGATTAGGTCAATTGGTAGCCGAAATCGAGTAATCAGCACTCCACTGCAAATATTTTATGTTCAACTTTTAAAGCCGAGTAAGAGAAGAGGATGAAAAAGAAAAGTCTTAATTATTCAGCGATGGACTATGAATGGCTTTCGCGGCGAGATAGTTGATAACTGTGAGGAGAAAACAAAGTTTCACAGTTTAAGGGCGACAGTGACGTCACTAAAAGAAACAAGCAGAGCCTCTGGCACAGTGCCAAAGCAGCTCCTCATTCTCTTTTCTCTCTCTTTCTCTCATTCATTTGCGCTTGATTCCTCGGGTAGCTTTGGGAGATTTGTGGACGTGCACAAGTGTTGATAAGCAGAGATGCAGATTACTATAGAATCTCTGTAGTTTCAATCTGAAACATCCTCATACTACATACAAAATTTGCATAGATTCCTACAAAAAATTCCCTTCTGTCTAAGCCAATGTAAATTTACGGCCACATGCAAGGTAATGTCAATCATGATGATGGGGATTTACAGCCGCATGTAATGTAAATTAAGATCGAGATCGCTTTTTTATGGAAGTAATAAATATGCTTCTTCAAAAGTTGTCGAGTCTAATTCGCCATAAATCGCTAAACTGTTATTTTAAAAATTATTTTAGCATAAATAGTATTCAATTCCCATTTTCGATATATTTACTTCATTACAAGTAACTAATTTTCTAATTTTGACATTTAATTATAGGCTACATATATGATATTTAATATATTTACTTTCATGGGTACCAGAGCTATCAACAATGAAAAATGTCATTAGGAAAATGTTGGGCATGTAAAATTTTATCTTAGGCATCTGTATATTTGGACAACATGCCCGAAGGGCATGTAGAAATATTTTGATTTTTCTAACCCTGCGATCAATAAACAAGAAAGATCAATCATGCTTAAAGCATTGATTATGAAACACTTTCCAACTTCAATGCAATTTTATTTAAACATGTCTAAAATGCAATACAGTCCTCGATAATATTTTAAAACTTATCACGATACTACATTAATTTATTATATTTGAAACCTTAAACCTTCATCGAAAAAAATTAACTTCATTCAAATGACGGCATTAAAGTATAAATTGCCTGGTTTAAATATCTCTAAAATGTGATATATTCCTCGGTAATAATTTTAGAATTATCATAATACTACGATAATTTATTATATTTGAAAACTTCATCGAAAACAATTGAAATTCATTCAAATGACGTCATAAAAAAATAACACGCCTGGCTCTCTCTATAAAAGCAACATTTCATTCATAAAAAATAATTCCCCCATTCATGTCATTCATCACAATACTATAATAATTTATTTTATTTAAAAATTAAGACCATTGAGCTACAAGTAAGTAATCTCTATGCGTAAAACTTCATCGAAAAATATCGTCCTTCTCTTTCTAAAATCAATAAATATTTCATTCATATCAGCTAAGCAGACTCCATGGACTAAATTATTTTGTGTTAAAGAATTACAGCGATTTTAATACAACTCATTCTATATATTTTGCTGTTTACATTTTACATAGGTGAAAAATAGGCTTAATAGTAGAAATAATCATATTTGGATGAGCATTTAAACTGAAATATATTGTCATTGCGTTGTTTTAGTATGTAGATGCACAGAATTTAGGCAAAAATAAAGTAGTTTTAAGACGGATACAACACTCAATATGAATTAAAAAGAACTTTAAAAATCACGATTTTGACACAAGATGGATGCCATATATCATTTTGAAGTGGGTCATGTGATCGTTTCATATCATGGACACGTGATCGCTTCATATAAGAGGTGTTATTATTATTTTAATTTTTATTTAAAAAACTACTGAATATATTTCGCTGAATTTTTTTTTATATATTTTATGGAACAATTTGAATATTGCCTAAAATTTTTGAAGCAATTTGTGAATTTTAAATCCGCTTAAAAAATGCTTGAAAAATTAGGTTCCATAGGGCTCAATGTATTCCATTTTTTCAACCCGGGTTCAATCCAAAACTAATTGTGTGATATTATTCATTTATATTCCCATAGGTCCTATAGACCGTCTGAACAACATACTAAAATTTCATTTTGATTAAGTCATTTTTACGGCAGTTATCGTGCTAACGGACAGACAGACAGACAGACAGACAGAATGAACAAAGTCATAAACACTTTTCAACTTTGTTGTAAAGTGTTAAAAAAGGTTACCACTCATTTCCATTACGATGTTAAAAAGTTTCAGACTAGTTGATCCAAGAAAATAATCAACGTCTGCCCAGAATGAGACCAAGATAAATTGGAATTTGTGTATGATATGTCAAAATATCATCAAGGAACAGTTAACATGCCCAGAAAACTCCAAAAGAAGATTGATATATACAAAAATATACCTATAAATCATTGGCTGAAAGCTTACTCAAGTTTCACAAGCTTAGAGAACTTTCAGATCAAATGTTGGCAAGAATAGAAGAAGGATTGGGTATTGAGGCATCCATGATGGCCAATAATGCTAAATATCATCAATTCTGCAAGTTAAAATATAATAAAACAAAGTAAGAAAGAAACAAAGAACAAAAAAGAATCCTTAAAAGTGACACCACACCATAGATTCATCATTGAAGGGAAAAAGGTCAAGTGTAGAATGATGTCAACAAATACAAGCATTCTGTTTTTTCTGTTAATAAGAATCTGCAAAGGTCAACATGCGGAAAATACACTCCAAATTTGCAGTTAGGAATTAACAGCTCCAAATTTACAGCACTTCTACTAGAGAACACTAAATCACTAGCCAATTTCAGAATAGAAGATATAGTGGTGCTAGATGCAATGTATCATAAAAGTCATATAAATCCCATCATGTCAAAAACCCAGACCGCTCGACTCGCCCAGAGGCATGAGCAGCAAATTGAGTGGCCGGGAACAAAATTCCATCATGTAACTAACTTGTTCTCGCCATACATTTCAGACCACTTCTAAAGAATTTGTTTAGCCAATGTAAATAATAGCTGATCAAAAAGGATCATTAGTCTTTGGACTGCATTAAGAAGCTCAATAGCATTCTTCACTATGTCTATCAAGTATTTGATCATAGCTGCAGTAGGAGCAATTTCAATGAAAAGAAGCAGCAAAACAGTGGAACATGTAACACATTCTTCTACTGAAAGTTGCTGGATGGCATTATATACAGACCAGGAAACATTTTCCATAGTACTGCTGGTAATAAAATACTTCATATGTTCTTATCACTTTCAATTTGCTATTTCGTGGCGTGTAAAGTGTTCCTTGCCTCTTAAAGACGTCACAATAGTTGCTGGAACATCAAATCCTTTAACACTGCATGTAACTTGTTGCATTTCTGTGTAGTAGTTTCGTAGAAAGACTACAGTTTTTGAGAGATTAAAATCTCCAATAGAGGCAATGTTTCAGTGACAGCACTCAGTGCCCCTCACCATCGATATTGGTGTGTTGAAAGACAGAAATAGAAGTGCCATGAAAAGACCCTTGAAGTTGTTGAGCTAGAGCTATGATCTATGCTGTCTACTACTGATGTTATAAACACATAAACACACAGCTTCTCAATTTAGAACAGACAACTTGTTTTGTTTAATATTGTTGGCATACAGCATTTCCCATTTCTGCAGAAATATAAATAAATCTGTAAATCTGTCATATGCTCAGTCTTATACTAGAAAGACAGTTAAAAATCCCCTTTTTTTTAAGTGTTTGGGCATGTACCATTAGTGGTATGCATATGGGTATGGAAGTCTTCAGAACCCTGTTACATATGTATCATCTCATTTGATCTTGTATGAATGAATATTTATTAAATTTTAGAAATCAAGTAATGGTTAGAGCTGCTGGGGACATTGAAACCTGCTTGTTTTAAATATTAGGACCATTTAAAACCATGCTGATAAATTTGAGCAACAATGGATGTATAAATTGTATTTATGATTCAACGGATAACTTTTTGTGAAAGAATTGTGTTCATCAAACAGAGGCAAATAATATGTGCTACATATGCTAATAGACAAGCATCATTCTACGAGTCTAACTCACAAACCTTGGTCAAACCAACACCAATATCTTGATCAGATATCAAGTAGATATCCCTTCCCTTGCTCTGGAATTTTTCTCTTTTCAGCCATAAATTCTCTTTTTAGCCACTCTTATCTTTTACTTTATAGCCACTTTTCAAGATTTGTAGCCATATATTTTATTTTTATAATTTTTGCTATATCTATTGTCTTTATATATATATATAGTAAAACCTGTAAAGTTGGACACCTGTCTATCTTGGACACAATTCAGAGGAACCGAACGAATTCCTATGTTTTAACATGTATATAATATTGTTTAACTTGGACACCTGTCTATCTTGGAAGTTGGATGCTGTTTACATTACTAAGTTGGACAAGTTCCTTAAAATTGGTGTTTGCATAAAGGAAGTAACCTTCCTTATCTATCCCCAGGGATTATCTTTTGTTGTTGATCCCCAGAAGTATTCCTTTGTTGTTATCACATCCAGGAAGCTCTTATCTGCCCACATTTCTTTCTTATTGTTGCTAAGAGGCTGTCCCTCCCCACCATTCCACAGCCCTCAATTATGCATCACAGCCTTTTTGTTATCAGTTTGTTTACACACACAACACACTTGAAGAATGGACATTTGTAGCTTCCCTACCCCATCTTTGCATTGTCCAATTAGATTTCTGCATCTTCTGAATAAAAAGGTTTCTCTATCCTCAAAAGTCACATTTGTTTCTTACTGCATTCTGGAAAGGTGACTGTGATTTTAGTGGCCTGCACATTAGTTTTTAATAATAAGCAAACATAAATTAGTTAAGCTAACTATTGAAAAGAAAAAATTATTCTTGATCGCCTAGACAAAGGTGACAGCTGCAGAAAGTTGGCAGAGGAGTTTGGCATATCGAAATCTACTGTCTCCAATATAAACAATAAGAGATCTGATATCATATATGCATGGGAACTGAACTACTCTGGAACAAGAAAAAGAATCTGTAGAACCCCGCATGATGACCTAAATGAGAAAGTGCTTCAATTTTTTCTATGTTGTCGTGGCAAGAACATCCCCATAAGTGGCCCACTTATTCAGGAAAAGACTAAAGAAATCGCTTCAGAGTTGAAAATGGAGTCATTTTTTGCAAGTAACGGATGGTTAGAGTCCTTTTGGAAACGAGACAATATCAGTTTTAAAGTTCTTTGCGGTGAATCAGCTGGTGCTAACATCTACGTTGCAGAAGACTACTTTCAAGTCTAACATTGGAATATGGCGACGAAAACATTTTTAATGCTGATGAAACTGGCCTTTTTTATCGGTTGTTTCCTATACATTCATTGGTGAAAAAAGGTGAAACATGCAGACGTGGGCAAAAGTTTAAAGAAAGGATCACAGTCTTGTTGTGCTGCAGCGCTCGAGGAGAAAAGTTGAAGCCTTTGGTAGTAGGAAAGGAAGCCTACCCTAGAGCATTTAAGAGCAGCAATGTGAAAATAAACAACCTTCCTGTAATATGGCAGCATAACAAGAAAGCCTGGATGACTACCGCAATATTTTCAGGTTGGTTGACTGAGGTCAACAAAAAAATGAAGCATGTAAACAGAAAAATTCTGTTATTCATTGACAATGCAACAAGTCATGTCGACTTGAAGTTGTTAAACATTACAATACAATTTTTGCCTCCTAATTTAACGAGCGAAGTGCAGCCATTAGACAAAGGGATTATTCAAGCAGTAAAGTTATTGTATAGGAAACAACTAATGAGGAAACTTATCCAGGCTGCAGAAAATTGTGAGAATGCGGCAAAATTTGTCCAAGAGGTGAGTCTTAGAAGCAGTCCGATGGATTTATGAATCATGGAAAAATGTATTAGATAACACTATTGTTAAGTGTTTCATGCATGCAAGATTTATATGTGATCTCAGCTCTTCCGAGGGTCAAGTGACAAACTGTTTCGAATTGGAGTCACTGGATGAAGAACTAAAGTGTATTTCTGAAACATGCAGAAAAGAGCTATCTGATGCTTGTTAAAACGTTGCATTTGACGATATTCTTGAAACTCATGATATTGAATCTCCATGTGTTGCTACATCGAGCAAGAGTGATTATGACAACTTTTCTTCAGAGGAAGAGGAAAAAACAGATGTAGAACTTCCTACACACGAAAGTGCAATGCAGTTTGTCAAGAAATTAGAACTGTATGCTTTTATGCAAAATACGCCAGAACTCATTGAGGCCGTGTTTAATCTGCACAGTAAAATAGAAAGACAATGTGAATCTGGAATCAGGAAAAAACAAACTCTTCTGAATAATAGAAATGGATTACTGCATCAATCTGACAGTATATGAGTAACCGTTACATATTACGTCTAAAATTAGGTGTATGTATTTAAATTTCTTGCTTCACATTTTAAGTATGTACGCACATACGTAAGTATTTTGTAACAATAATTACAATATTTAATTAAAACCATTGGCTTATTAGTATTTTCTATATATTAAAAATGAAGTCTTTTGATGTGTTTTATTGAAGGGGAAAAATTAAATTTCATCACACTGTATATGTTGGACACCTGTCTAAGTTGGACGCTTTTAGGGAAAACTGTGAGTGTCCAACTTAGACAGGTTTAACTGTGTGTATGTATGTATGTGTGTGTGTATATATATATATATATATATATATATATATATATATATATAATATATATATATATATATTATATATATATATATATATATATATATATATATATATATATATATATATATATATATATATAACGATATTTTCCTTGCAGTAATCTGAAATATATGAAATTTTTTTAATTAATTGAAGGCTAGATTAATTTGTTTTCTGCAATTAATAAAATATTTAAAAAATAGCCTTGTATAAAATGCGAAAAAAAGAATATTTTTAGGCACTCAGTTTTGCCACTTAAAAAAAGTAGCCACTGATTCTTTTATCGCAAATGGTAAATTTGGCGATTGACAGTTCATCTTCTTGTCTTCTATGGACACATGTCTGGAAAGTGGGCCATCCCTTTAGTCAAAATATCCCTTTAGTCATGTTGTATTAACTCTTGTATTGCTCCTTCTACAATATATGCAACGTCTAAGAGTATTATAGACAGTGTGACACAAGCAATTATAAAGGATTCCTTTTATAAACCCTTTCAAATAAAATAAAAATAGTTACTTTTTATATGAACTCCATTCTTGTTGGAATCTGTAGAAAGTGGAGATACACAGTACAGAGGATCGACTTTGAATAACTTAGGAGAACAGGGCTCTGCAAATGGTTTGCACAACAGCAAAAGAACTGCGCTTAAATTAATGAAAAAACCATCAGATGCATGTAAAGAGGAATAAATTTCAGGATGTTCACTATTGCCGATTTTCTCACGTCCTACAAAATAAGAAAATTTATTTATATTTTCAATAAGCTAGTATTCAACATAAAATAATGTTTAAACAAATTTTGGCATTTGCGGCTAAATGCACATCAATAGTGAATAACAGATAATCTACTAAACAAACTCATTTTTAAGGAAATTAAACAATTAAAAATGAATTTTAAAAATTAAAACACACATTTAATCTAAACATATAATAAAACTACAGTTACTCAGTAAAAGGATCCATATACACAGACTAGATATTTGAATAGTACAGCAAGTATTACTTCTTAAAACATATTAATAAAGTTAAACAAATTAAATTTTTTAAACTAATTTTAGTGATTTTGAATAAGTCTAAATATAAAATATTTTTTTCCCATAAGTGGTTCTTTTTCTATGCGAATGACATCTATACTTAGGGTATATGTGGTGAAATCGCCGCATTATGAAATTATAAACCCTTTGAACACTTATATCTCTGAACCTAGTAAACAATTTTTATTTATTTTGACAGAAATATGATACATATTATAAATATATAAAAATAATTTCAACATTTTAATATTTTGAACTTCTTTTCTAAAAATTTTTCAAATATCTATCGTAGCGAGTGGTGTTCTGAACAATTGATTGCATTTAAAAACAATAGCGTTCCAGTGTTAATAATCACATATTCTAATTTCTGTACCAAATTTTGTTCGAATCTCTCTATTCATTCATGAGATATTATCTCCACAGACACTCACGGATACACACATACATCATCTAAAAAACTTTTGATTCATGTTCAGGGATGCTAGAAACATGCTCTCCCATCAAAAACTCGAATTCGAATTTTTGACACCATCACAATACTTTTCTTATACATTATACTATGTATAAAATCTGATGTGGGCAACACATGACTTTCCTTATATAATGCAATGAATTTACTTCTTTCACAGTTAAAATGTGATGAAAAGATTCATAGCACAGTGTTTGTAACATTGAATTGTACATTTGGCACTTTTCCAGATAACAACATGTAAAGCTATTTTGTACCTAATTAATGTATATTTTACACAACTCAAAATTAATAATTATCAATATTGATAGCATCCTCAATATGCAATACAGTCCATATATTAAACTATTTTAAGAAATTCATTAATTAGGTGTCATTTTCAATAATTCTGTCATTTTTGCAATTTTGATGATATTTTCATCCATCTGGGGCTACATAGTTGGCAATATTTCGCTAGATTATTATGTATCAAAGTGTTACAAACAATGAGAAGCACATTTCTTATGTACTAGAAGGTACGCCCATCATATGATGGAATTAAAAATTTGCCTCTTATTTGGCATCATTTTTATCAATTTAGTGACATTTTTATCAATTTGATGACATTTTTGTCAATCTGGCAATATTTAAAAAATTCGCAAAATTTGCGACATCCCACCAAATTTTTCGCTAAGCATTACGGACGGACAGAGTTATTCTTATAACAGTTATGTTCTTTCCAAAATATTCTGGGGCTACATAGTTGGCAATATTTCGCCAGATTATTATGTATCAAAGTGTTACAAACAAACAAAGAGAAGCACATTTCTTATGAACTAGAAGGTACGCCCATCATATGACGGAATTAAAAATTTGCCTCTTATTTGGCGTCATTTTTATCAATTTAGTGACATTTTTATCAATTTGATGACATTTTTGTCAATCTGGCAATATTTAAAAAAGTCGCAAAATTTGCGACATCCCACCAAATTTTTCGCTAAGCATTATGGACAGACAGAGTTATTCTTATAACAGTTATGTTCTTTCCAAAACATTGAATTTTCATCGATTAGTAGTCATTTTCATTGATTTAGCATCATTTTTATCAATTTGGCAACATTTTCATCAATTTGGCAACGTTTAAAAAAATCTGGCCATGTTGGCAATATACTGCCAAATTCGTCGACAAAGTTTTGTCAAGTGTGGATGGAGAAATAGTTTAACCTTATAGAAAATAAACGACTAATGGTGGCCAAATACAAAACTATTACTCAAAGTATCTTCTCTCGTGAATGGAACAAGCTAGAAGTGATGCGATTACAAAAAAATTCTTTTAGAGCAATTTTTGAAATAGCAAATTTCTAAAATTGTAGCAATTTGTAGCAGGCAATATTTAAAAAATGTAGCAGTATGTAGCAGACAATTATTCGAAATTGTAGCAAGAGATTTTTTGACATTGTAGCACTTCGGTGCAAGGCATTTTTTTACTTCAACAGTTTGTAGTATATATAAGAAGTAAATCCAAGACAATGAAGTTTTAAAAATCTAATTAACAGAATTTAAGTATAAACATTTAGAATTTTCAATTAACTTTTAATAAACTAAATTAGTATATAAATTACATTAATAAAAAAATGCTTATTTTTTATTAAAAAAATCTATTTTCAATACATATTCTTTAATATAAAAAACTGCAATAAATAATTTTAGTAAAGATATGTAAAACATTTTAAAATTGCAATAAGTAATTTTTGAAAAGATATAAAAAAAATAATTTTACAGATCTAAATAAATTTTATTACATTAAATAATTAGAAAAAAATCTAAACTAAAGATCTAAAAATATTTTATTACATTAAAATTTTTTAAAAAAGATCTAACAAAATGAAATAAATAATTTTAGGGGAAAAAATATATAAAATAAATAATCTTAGGGATCTACAAAATTAAAAACTTACAACAAATAATTTTTAAAGAAATCTAAAATATCTTAAGGGAAAATCTAAAGAAATTCAAAACATTTAAAATATGCACTATTTTTTCCCAAAAGGATACTGGTATTTTATATTGTGCTAAAAAATGAAATAACGCAAGAAAAAAATAAAATCATAAAATTAAAAATAAATATAGCGTGATAAAAAATAAAATAAGAGAAACCTCCCAATAAATCGAAACAGAAATTTCAAAAGTTAATCAAGCTAAAGCAAATATATATTATGCTTAAAACTTTATTAAAATATTAAAAAATTCAGTAAACTTCCATTAATACGGTGTGAAATTCCAAGAGTCATCCCTATTGTCTGTATCAAAATTCTAGGTACTGCATATTGCTATTTTAATGCCAATTTAAAAAAATAATGCCGTGAATACATGACAGTGTAAAAATAACATTCAAAATAACTTGAAATGTACAATTTTGTTTACATATACAGTGCAACTTAGAAAATAAGAACTAGTCCAGATTTTACAGATTCCCGAATTTTCCGAATTATAGAATTTGAATTTTTCCATTTTCAAATTTCATAAGAAAATTTTTAAAAATCTGTATCATTGTTCCAAATGATCCAAATTAGAGCATGTTGCCCTTCATTTTAAAGGGCTTAAAAAAATATTTCGATTGATACCAAGTTTGATAATGTTCCCTTGGAGGGGGACTTACCCCCCAGCCCCCCAAGGTGACATAACGTCATGAACACAAAAATTGTATCGCGGCTATTTTTCACTACAATTACAGAAACTATTACATCGCAATCAATTAAGCCATAAATAACCCTTTTTATGCATGATTATGTTAAATTTTGTCCTATACTGCCATCTTAAGAAAATAAAAATTTTGTGAAGTTTTTGCTGAAATTTAAAAAAATTCTATTTAATTCTCGATTTTCGTTAACAAAGCCCAAAACCGAATATAAAGTTTCATGAAAATCCATTATTATTTGTAGCAGTTATCGTGTACACGGGAGATCGACCACAGATGAACATCACTCCAAAAATAGTCAAAACGTAGGAGGTCTTAAAACATATGTTGACATCAAAATCTCGAAATCGAAAATTTTCGTGAAAACAATATTTTCTCAATACTATGCATATGAGAAAAAAAAAAATCAGACGTTTTATTTATTTTCTAGCATCTGTACATCGTTATATAATTAGTTCTGTTGAAAAGGGAAAGAAAAATAGAGCAACAGATAAAATAAATGACATCTCTTATAAAATAAAATACCACTCCTCAATGATTTTTCTAAAATATGATGAGTCATTACGAATGCAACTGATGTTGACCCCCTTTGAGAAGTCAGTGTGTTAATGATCTTGTTTCTCCATGCTTTGCAATAAACAAAAGAGCAAAATATGTGGCAAATTTCAAGCTCAAGCTGAAAGAGGTTCCGCTCTAACAAGGTGCTTCTTGATTACATCATTGGAAAATGATAAACCGAAACAATCACTGCAAATGCTTTCGTCTTCCCACTCACTTTGAGTCTCACTGATAAAAAATCAAGTGATCTGAAACATTCCGCCAATTTCTACTTACACTTTAATAGAAATAAAAATTAATAAAAATGTGGTTTGGCATAAAAATTGATTTGGGTTCTTTATAACCTAGTTTTGTACTTTTTATTTATTTTTCAGTTTACCTAAGTTGAACATTACCCGATTTTTTCAGAATGTTGAGTAAAAAACTGATTTTCTGTGACATTTTAGTCTACCTTGAAATTCCCGATTTCCAGAGCGCACACAAACAAACCCTGTGCATGTTTGGTTCCCCTGTGTCTACCGCACTCCAGGAAGAAATCACTTACCCCATTCTTCCTACACAATGTACTTTAAAAACAAGCTTCCACATGCTTCCTACATAGATCTTTCAAAATAGATAATTGAAGGGGAATTTGTTTTTCTTTTTTCTATTCAATTCTTTTTTCTACAATGATCCGTATCACGTTCACATTACATGGTTAAGTACTCACTGACTGTAGACACGGGGGAGAAGTGTCTGCGAGAGTAGTGCCTTAGTTCGAATAAAACAATCCCACAACTGATAAAAATTAAAGCTGTCTGAAAAGAAAGAAGACTAATCCTGTGATTTTGCTGGTAGACTGCACTCTTCTGAGAAATTTCTGATTCAATTCTTTCTTTCTGTTCCGAGAATTACGGAGAATTACATTTTCTGGTATTTTCATGAAATGGCGCAGTATTGGCACAAAATCAGTTAAAATATGCTTTTTGTATCAGAATGGTGCAGCCTACTTTGAATGGCGCAGTTTGGCGCAATTGGCAAAGCAATCACATCACTGAGCTAAATCCATAAGCATGTTAACAAATTTATCGCACAATATTATAAATGATAAGTCAACATATTTCACAATAGTTAATACTTTAGAATTTTATGTAATTTTTTGATAAATTTATTTGAAAAATGTGGTAATCTCGAGAACGGTGGTTTATGCTAGCATTCTAAAATTTATGTCAATCGTTTTCTAATTAAAAATTACATAAGAAATTATTATTTACATAACATTATTGAAAGTATTGATTTTTTGATGATTTTCTGAAAGTTTGATCTCAAAATTTGGGGGGGGGGGGGGGGGGCTGAACATTTGATTGCATTTAAAAACCATAGGCTTCCAGTATTCACTGATTGTAATTTCTGTACCAAATTTCGTTCTAATCGCTTTATTCTTTCATGAGATATCATCTCCAAAGACTCACTGACACACAGACATCACCTCAAAAATGGAAGGAAAGTAATAATTTGATATTTTGGCGTGAAGCCATGGTTGGAGTATTCAGAAGAAATCTAAGCAAAAACTAACAGTTAACGTGTTATTTATAGTGCTTTGAAAGCCTGTAAATGAAACAAATGAGTCTGAAAAAATTTGAATAAATTTATTGAACTAAACTTTATTTAAGTTTAATTTTACAAAATGTTATTAGTGCAAAACCATTTAAGCTCCAAACTGGAGCCTTCAATTTTTAGTTATGAGAAATACATATAGATACACACAAGCAGGTTGTGCAAAAATCAACATGTATACTTTATAGGTTTTAATGAATTTTCATCAACATCATAAATTTTAAAAGTTTGTGAAAAATAATGCTTCCAACACAATATCACAAAAAAATTATAAACAATAATTTAATTACAAAAAACATACAAAAATGGCACAAAGTATAGAAAAATACCAACCAGCATTAGCATCTAAACAATTTCCAAGCCACTGTAAAAACATTTCTCTTGTATCCAAAGACTTTCGAAGAATAACTTCAAAAAGACGCTGCATACTCTTCGCAATTTGAGATAAAGGCTTTTAAAAAAATACATCAGATACAAATTAAGGAAGTTTAATTTAGGGATTATAGTTAACAATTTTTAGTATTTGTTTCACCAAAAATATTTTCTTGGTAAAACCGAAACAATCAATATAAAGGCTCATACAGTAAACATCTAAGTACATCGAAAAAGTAGGTACATTAAAACATTATGAAATTTTATCAAACATCCCATAACATAATATTTGATTTCAACACTATATCAGAAATCTCAAGAAATGATTATAAAAATTTTTACAATCACTTAAAAATTTCTTCAAATTTGAGCAAAATTGATATATTTGGATCTTGCTACTTTGAAAATATTTGACATACTTCTGGCAATATTTTATATGAATGATCACAAATAAGAAAAGAAAAAAAAATTCTGATCATAAGATTGGGTGATTAATAATATAATTGAAAACTAAAATTAAATAAAATGTTTCACAAAAAGGACCTGCAATTTCTCAGGGAAACCGTGGTTATGTTATGAGTGCTGCAGTAATTCATAATTAGACTTGAGTCTATCAAGGCAATAGAGTTGGGTTTCGACCAGGACAATGGAAGAAACTAGCAAAAAACAGAAATGGTAAATATGAAACACCTTGACCCTTTTCTTATACAGCAATGGGAAAAAGTGTTCCAGTATTTTGCAATTTGATCATCACTATTGAATAGGAAACAATTTTCCTACTTTTACAGTAATTTTTTAACTGTAATATCTGTAAGAAAACTAAAAACTTGCAAATTTATGCAATTTTAAAAAGTCTTTAAAAATCAAAATTGATATTATGCAGTTTTTAAGACTGCAAGCATCCTGTATTATATTCAAAGGCATACTTTGTAGTTCTGTACTATGAAGTAATGAAACATTTTATAAAAATACGGAAATTTTCAATTTAATCTTCATGTTTATTTAATTTTCAAAAATATTCCCATATTTCCACTCTCTTTTTACATTACACTTAATGAAATTTTTATCTTTTCTTCAGGAAGCGATTATGGGTGATATTCATATGTTAAGCAGAAAGTCTATTACATTTTTGGTTAACAGAGATAGACTTTAGCAACTGGTTAACCAACAGCACAGTCAATTAATTAGTTAAATATCTGATCGCTAGTTTAATTTAAGATAACATCAAATGTATGCCTAACTTCATTTATAATTTATTTGTAAAAATATGCAAGTTAAAAAAAACTTGTTTCATAGATTACTCCAGGTACATTTACTTTCATAAAAACTTGTCTCCTTGACTAACAAATACCAAAACTCTGATGGGGACAGCATGTTCATAACTTTTTCTACATAGTGCAATAAGTTTATTCCATTCACAGTCTAACAATCAAATGCATATGATACCCACAGCAACATTATAGACATCAAAGAAATATCTTGTGAATTGAAATTTGTAATTTCAAAATATTTATATGAAACTAATAATTGAACTCATTTCTATGCACATGCAACAATGATGTACAAAGATGGCATTGGTTCAAGGCTTGTACTTAACTTGGATATTTGTTACCTTGACTCATGGGCTTGCTAATGAATCAAATATGAAAAAATGAATCAAATATGAAAAAATGAATCAAATGAGGAGAAATATGAATTCATATCCCAAAATTCCATTCTATAAACACTTTTGCTGATGTACTCACCACAATACACTGACCAACGTTTTACATTAATTTTATTATTTTACGAAATATTAAGAAAATTATCGGTTTAAGACTGCCAACAGCCATTTAGGAATCAAAATATACAGTTTGAAATCATTATTTGAAAAGATTAATTTTTAGGATCTATCTAAATAACTTAAAACAATTTAAATTTAAAAAAGCTTTTGCTTACTTTTCCAATTTCATTATTTAAATTTCCAAATGGTTGTTTGCCTTTAAATTAAAATTTAAAAAGAAATTGCTTACTTTTTATTCATTTTAAATTTTGATAAAATTTTTTGAACTTATCTAAATAATTTGAATTTAAAAAAGCTTTTGTTTGCTTTTAACCCTTTAAACATGTCATTTATTTCCCTTCGTGCGCACTGCAGTGGGGAGTTTTTCTCTCATACCGTTTTCCCCACTGCTTGTGCATTGAATAAGAAGGTGTTTTACTGAAATAAGTATTAAGTAAATAAAAATGCATAATAACAGATAAATAAAAAACATACAATTCCAACTTTTAATAGTTCCTCTTGGTATGATAAATTTTAAAACATGGTATAACAAAGAGCAACTTCACAATTTGGACACCATATCCTGGTTTCTTTCCCAAGCATCTTGCCAGTTTTATTAGAAACACAACATACAACACATCGTCTAGTTAGCTCTATTTTGCAGGGCGTGGGAAGCATATATTTATCAAAATGTCTCCATGTAAGATGAAGAGGATGATTTTCATAACTTTGCCTTTCTGATCTTACAGCCATATTGGTAGAATCATAGGATTTTTATATTGTTTCCTCAATGATTTCAATTCTAAAGTCAATAAGTGTTATATTTCTGGATGTTACCTTTCTCTATAGAATAAAAGCATTGAAGGTAATTTAATCACGCAAGTGCCTGGATATTTTCTTATAATAAACCTTCATCCTTTTTCATACTGTATCGTAATATAAATTTCGTACTGTATCGTAATCCGAAATACAAAGCTAACTTGAACTTGTATGAAATACTGTCTCCGATAAAATGTAGTTTGTAGGACTACTACTGCCATCTAATGGAGAAGATTGGAAACACAATATCTCATACACAATCATACGACATGTTATTTCCATCAAACACACAGGAGTCTTGGCTTTCAGAGTGTGTGACGAATCTACCTTGTCAACCACGTTTATCGGTAATGCAATGCATGATGAGATGAACTCGTCAACAATGCTTACAGGGTTAAATGGTTTAAATAAAACTTTTTTGTTCATTTTTATTAATTTAAACCAAAATTAATACATTTAGTTCTACTAATAATTAACTTTAACTCCAACACAACAATTGTAGGGATATAACAATTGTGGTACATCCACATAATGCATGTAACTTGATAGTATCCGCATATATGACTTGTACTATTTTCACAGATGATTCATATAAGTTGCAGAGTTTAAAAAACTAAACTCAATTACTGGGTTATTCAAACCGGAGCAAACATGAGCAAGTATAAATTGAAGTGCAAAGCATTAATAAATAAAAGGACTTACTAAACTTAGTTGCTCTTGTGTCAATTCATGCACATGCGAAGGATATGAAGATGGATTTGTGAAGAATTCAAATGGTTCCACTTCAGATCGAGGAAGGCATGACACACTCAATGGAAGTCCCAAAAGGCTATTTTGATAACCCTTCCCATTTTTAATTTCAGTGGGCATACTGTGCTTTAACAGAGCCTGAAACAAACACAAACTTGTCAATTTAAAACTGATAAATCAATTCAAAAGACAGTTCAAATAAGTTGATAAAATATTTAAAATATTACTCAAATAAAAGCTCACAACAGCAAATTTGAATCCTCACCTTTTAAAAACAATAAAAATTCAAATTATCATGAGGTTCCACTTCTTATATGCTACACTCACCAATCCCATTTTCAATGTGTACTCAAAAAAACTTCAAAAACAAAATATATTTTATTTTCATCAGATGTCTAAGATTTATCAGTTTTTACCAAACAAAAATAAATTAGATCTATGCAAAATATGTTGCATAGCCATAAATGCACATACATTATCCCAAAAATATCACATAATGTAGAGGCTAACTGAGATCTCCAAATTTTTTACAATGTAAAATGCTTGTTTGTATTATAGCTTAAATTATGATTTTTTCATTCACTAGCCACTGGCTATCAGATTCAAAATTTTTTCCAGCTAATCACATTTAATGGCTAGCCACTTTTACAGCAATTTCTATAATATAGTCTATTCTTTAAATGAACTATATAGACATAAAAAAAAATTAAATACTCTAATGAATTTTAATGACTTAGCCAGTGATTTATTTAATTAACTCATTGAAAAGAATTTAAGAAATAACACTAGAAAATTTAAATATTTCTGTGTTTATTTTTATCCTTGCTTCAAAGATTCAATTTAATCTTTTTCTGCTCTCTTCATCACTGTTGTTAGTTAGTAAACTTAGGCTTCTTAGCCAGAGTGGCTACTAGATGATTATAATTACTAGCCAAATGTGAAAAATTACACGCCATCTAGCTAGTGGCTACAATATATTTAAACTATAGTTTGTATTAATTATGTAAAAGCCACATGCAGTTAGCTATTTTCATTAGGCGATTTCACTGCAAATACCATTATCAAAAACCTCATAATTTACATTATAGCTAAAATAAACAACAGGATGTACAAATCCCAATTTAATATTTTTAATATCTACTCCAACGTACAAAAAGAATATACATAATGCTTTATCTACTGCAATCTCTTAACATAAATAGCAGTAAGTAAAACTGATCATAATTGAATTTTTAAATGCGTCTATCAATATCAGATAAAAATTATATTTAAAACTAAAATTTGCATTTCTCGCCTTTTAATATCAGTGTAAATTGAAATTTTGTTTTTTATATTGTATATCCAGACTTTAAGCACAATCTCTCTAATTTAATGCAGTCAAAATTGAGTTCCTAGTTAATTCTAAAGTAATGCGTGTAACTCTTTCTACTTAATTACAAAAATATATTTTTGACACTAAACATTTCTAATTCAGAATTTAATTATTTAAAAAGACCTTTTTTCCCTCCCAATTTTATATTTGTTTCAGCTTACTACAAATATTAATGATGTTAATAATAATAGAGTTAATAATATTTTTCTGTATGCTTTATCTCAGCTGAGGAAAGAAGTACAATTTCATTTCAAGATGTGAAATTATTTATATAAATTTATTCTTATCACAAGACAGAGAGAATTTGACTTGAAATCCTGCTTTAAATGGATTTTCAAACAAGTAGCTTGAGCTTATCATTCATCGGGTTAACCAACAACAACACTGCCTGCTGTGCAAACGTATACCATACAGGTATGTTCGCTGCATGCAAGGCCTGATTATAATTCTCGGAGGCCCTGGGTAAACCAGTTAAAGGGGGCCCCCATAACATCCAATTCTACTGATGAAACAAAAAATGTAAAAATACTGTTTCATTAACATTAGAAAATGTTTATACACTTAAGAACTATATGGAAAAACCCTTTCAATGATCTTTGATATATACTATTAGCTAAAGATAAAAATCTCATATGAAAATTTACTATGGTTGTGAATAATGCAATATAGAATATTGGCAACATTTTAAATTAAGTTCTGTCTTTTATAAAGATTTTAAATTTTATACCTTAATATATCAACTGTAATGTACTATATTATTAAATAGTTATTCCACAGGCATAGCCATGATCTTGATCATATATGGGCAATGCCCGGCCCGCGGGCCGGATGTGGCCCGCCCCGGCTTTTGATCCGGCCCGCAAAACATTTTAAAATCATGCTCGAAAAAAGTAAATATTCTCGGTTCTGGCCAACAAGAGAGTGAGAGGGGGGGGGGGGGAAGCCTGAACTACGTGGGTGTTTCTATTGTTCGTCCGATTTCACCATCTTTCAAGTCGTTTTGAAAATCATTGAAAATAGGATAGCGAACTTTTAGTTTTGATTTGTAGTTACGAGCCACCAGAACCACCACCAGATAATGCGACAGTAGCACCTCTGCATCTCCCCTCCGATATTTGTGGAATATCCGATCGCGAGCCCATCACATGTCCTACTCCTCTTAGGTTGGTGGTACACTCATCGCGTTACGTTGCGTGGAGATAATTTTCGCTTTGTTTTTAAATTTTCTTAGTTCAGAAAGTGTAAGAAAATATGTCTATTGTAAAAAAGCAAAAAGTAGACACGGAATGTCACCAATTTCAAGAAAGATGGACTTATGAATACTTTTTAATCATGCACAATGGTCAGCCAATCTGTCTGTTGTGCAATGAATTCATATCTGTTTTAAAAGAATACAATATGAAGCAGCATTATTTCAGTAAGCATATTACTCAGCATACACTCACAGGTCAGTTGCGAAAATATAAAATTCAAAGACTAATCAACAATTTGGACAAACAGCAACAATTGTTTAATAAACAAAGGACACAACTGGACAATGTTGTGAAAGCTGGCTTCATAGTCTGTTCAAAAATAGTGAAGTCATCAAAACCATTCGCTGAAGGAGAATTTGTCAAAGAGTGCCTGTTAGAAATTTCAGATATTTTATGTCCTAAAAAGAAAAAAGAATTTTAGAAAATAAGCTTATCAAGATGTACTGTTATTCGACGTATAGATATGATGGCTGGTGATATCAAGAAACGATTTACTGATCGTGTGACTGATTTTAAAGAATTTTCGATTGCTTTGGACGAGAGCACCGACTTGTCTGATACAGCACAACTAGCTATTTTTATACGAGGCGTTGATAAAGAATTTACTGTAACTGAGCTGTTGCTGGCTTTACAGCCTCTAAAAGGGACCACTACTGGAGAAGATATTTTTCGTGAGGTTAAAAGTGCTATCGAACAGTATGGTTTGCAGTGGTGCAAATTAATTGGGGCTTGCACAGATGGTGCACTTTCTATGGTCCGTTCACGAAAGGATTTCATCGGAATTTTGAAAGAAAAAGCAATTGACTTGAATGTGCAAAAAGACGATTTAATAATTCTACATTGCATTATCCACCAACAAAACTTGTGTTCTAAGTCCATCCGATTGCAGAACGTTATGGATGTGGTAGTAAAGACCATAAATTTTATTCGATCCCACGCGCTTAACCATCGCCAGTTCAATGCATTTTTGGATGACCTCTCGTCAGAACATGGTGATGTGCCATATTATTGCGAAGTAAGGTGGTTAAGCAAAGGCAAAATGCTAAAAAGATTTTACGATCTTACACAGGAAATAGCCCATTTTATGGAAATTAAGGAAAAACCATTGCCTGAAGTCAGTGATCAGAAATGGTTATGTGATTTAGCATTTCTAGTTGTAATCACGGGTCACTTAAACAAGTTGAATTTGAAGCTTCAAAAACAAGGTCAGCTGGTAAACGAATTGTACAGCCATCTGAAATCGTTCCAGAACAAAATTCGCTTGTAGAAAACACAAATGTGACTTGGAAGCTGTTATCATTTTTCAACACTATCCAGTCATGAAAATATTGATTACACTCAATAGGCTGAAGAACTAAAATCACTGTCGGAGCAATTTTTTATAGATTTTCCGACTTCGAAAACATGAATAGCTGCTTTAACCTTTTTGCTATTCCGATGAAAAGTGGCATAGAGAAGGCTCCGACACACCTGCAAATGGAGTTGATCGAGTTTCAGAAAGACAAGCATTTGAAGTCAAAATTTGAAGACGTGGAGCTAAGTGATTTCTAAAGAACATACCTTGCCAAAGAAAAGTACCCACAGCCAACAGCATTTGCAAGAAAAATGATTTTTCACATTTGAAAGCACTTATAAATGTGAACAGTTCTTTTCCATGATAAATACTAATAAATCGAAGTATAGAACCAGGCTTACAGATGAAAATTTGAAAAGCACTCTGCGCCTGTGTATTAGTGGGATTGATGCCAACATTGACTATCTTGTTTCTCAAGTTCAAGCTCAAGCTTCTCATTAATTTCTGCTGATTGTACGTAAATACTTAATCAATTCGATATTATTCTGATCATTTAACTTTAGAATTATACTTTATAAGTATAAAAATAAAATAAACCGTATCATTATTATTTTTTCACAACTACCTATTATCTACGGCCTGCGACTTCATTAATATCCTAAACTTCAGCCCCCAGCTTTCCAAAGGTTGCCCATACCTGTTCTTGATAAAGAGATTTATGACCAAATGGGAATTTACATTTCACCTGACTATGAACTAGACTTAAAAAAAATGAAAAATAATAATAATAATAATAAAAACCCATAAAATACTCGTACACTGAATATTGAAATAAAAATACTTCATAAAAAGAGTTACTTTCCATCATTCTCAAGAGACTAATTTTGAAATTACTCTTCTTACTCTCTTGACAATTCGTACTTTTGAGATTTCCTATTGAGTATCACGTTATTAAAAACATTTCTATTACATATAATTTTAAAAATAGAATTAAATAAAAATGATTTATTCTAGGAATGGTTTTACTATAGTAGAGTTTAGGGGCTCAGGGCAAATGCCCCACATGGCCTCCTAGTAATCAGACTCTGGTTGCACATGCTTACACACAACCTTTGTTAGCTCAAGCTAAGAAGCATAATTTAAATAGCTAAGCTCTAGCATAATTAGAAGCTGAAATATGATCAAATTAGTAAAATGCCTAAAATTGGGGTTGGATAATCCCAGAAGGTCTGAAACTTATATAATTTTATTAATTGGAGAAATGAGGATGCTAAACTTGCTTGCAAAATTAACACTATGTTTCAATAATAAATGAAAATACTTGCAATCACTTAAAAAAAAAAAAAAAAGGCATCTTTAGTGAGAGAAGTAAAAATTTAAAAATAAATGCTATCTACTAAAATTTAAGTGCAATCAATACTTATGGTAAAATATTTGTATATTTAAAAATTAAAATATATCTAAAATTCACATTATTCACTAATCATAATATAAAAAAGCCTAATTAGACATCTCCGACCCAAACACTAAATTTTCCGATCATCTGTTTTTTTTCCAATGAATAAATTTTGATGGCAAATGACAAAATAATGTTTCACCTTTAAACATTTATAACATTTAAACTAATTCCAACATTTAAAAATATCTTACTGAGGCCGAGCTGAATTTTTTACTATGCTGCTGACATTCAAAACATTTTTTTATTAAAGAAGGGTTTATTTTACATGTGAAATATTTTTAGGATTCATTTTTAAATTTTTTATAACAAATCTCATTTTGAATTGTCAAATTTTGTGAATAGTCCAAGACATGAACCCCTAATTTTTTTTTTCTAGATACACCCCTAAATGATGAAAGTTACTCACAAGATAAAGGAGATTTCAATATTTTGAATTTCAAAAAATAATTTTTCTGCTGATAAAATATTATTTCAGATGCCATGATGAAACCAATTACTAACCTTTACTAGGTTTTCAGATCCCATAAAATAGTTCAAAACATCAATATAAAGAAAGAGATTTCGATCTGACACCTTTGCTTTCATAAACTTGTCTTGCAAATATGTAAAGGAACCTTTCATTATAACGGCAAGATCTGCACCTTCAACATCAGTTACAGATGATGCAACTTCAGTTAAAAATTGAGAAAGCACCTCACAATGACCTAATAAATAACAAGAGAAGGCAATTGATCATAAATGTTAAATAATATGAATGACACATAAATTTGGTGCAAAGCATTGTAGGATCTTCAAATTAGCACTATTCACTAAAGGCAACCAGCAGAGATGAAATAGAACTCAGGGTGAGCCCAAAATCCTAGACTATGTACACATATTTTGTAAAATAAAGGAAAGTTTAGAGGTAGTCCACACCAGGTACAAATATGGAAAATAATCTGAAAATTAAAATACTTCATTGGTTACAGCATACAACAATTGATTAAAGGTATCAACCAGATCCGAAAATGAAATAAATTTGACTCTGAACGAGTGGCATTGGTTAATCATCCTGAGTTAAAAGGCCATATTTTTTTTTGTTGACAGAACTTTTTCTGCCTTTACTGTAGTGGTCTCAAAAATCTTGAAAGAAGTTCTTTCTTTCAAAACTAGTTAATACCTATAATTAACTATTATATACTTTAACTATTTTATCTTTTTAGATTATTTAGATCAGCAGTTCGGGAAATTTTTTGTATGTCAAAAATATGTTACATTGATTAACAAATCTCACAAATTTCAATATTTCAAGTTCTTTCAGACATATTATAAAATATACTTCTAAATAAGCTTTATATGCAAAGATGTCTTGTGTAAATATATAATATGTTTAGAGAAAATTCTTTGTTATTCACAATTTTTTTTTATGACTAGGTTAAATATTAAATGACTCAACTATAGTGCATCGTCCCGGATGGACTAAAAACAAGCCAATTTCTGAAAAAAAAAACACCCAGTCTCAACTTTTCGATAATATTTTTCTACAAAATTTTGTTAAAAATAACATTTTAAGAAGTTTAAAAGGCTAATTAAGATAGTTGAATATTTTTACAACACAAATTATTCTAATATTTTAAGAGCAACAAACATTTTTACAGAGTATTTTATGCTTTTCTA
The DNA here is from genome assembly GCA_951213105.1 of Amaurobius ferox. Lineage (NCBI taxonomy): Eukaryota > Metazoa > Arthropoda > Arachnida > Araneae > Amaurobiidae > Amaurobius > Amaurobius ferox. The sequence continues at coordinate 103,591,154 of OX578136.1, forward strand.
ACACCAAACCCAAATTAGTCATTTTAAGAGATCAAATTAGTTATCTCCAACAGATTGTCTTCTCAAACCGAAAAATCATTTCGGTTGTCAGCGCTCAAAGCGGGAGGGGGACATAGGCATTACCAAAAATATACTTTCCCCTGTGTAGAACTGTGATTGACAAGTCATCTACCATTTGAAGCAATGCAGAGGGATGTTTTTCACCGCCTGAATGCTAAGGGGATACCTCCCGCCATTTCACGCCTCCGGGCACCTCTATTCTTGGAACATAATCCCAAAAGTCTCAAGCAGGTTGAAGGTATCTGGTTTTTAAAAAAATAATCGAATAGTCAGTCTCAGTTGCATTGGGCAGATTGCTTCGAAAAGAAAATTGTACCAGTTGAGGAAATTAAAACATCATTTATTGTTGCTTCTGTCGAAAAAATGCTTTGTCAATATTTAATATTGAAAACTGTAATTTAATATTTTTACACACTTTTATTGACTTCAATTGGAGTATACAGGGTGTTTCATAAAGATTACATGACTCGATACACCTTGAACAATGGGTCGCAGACCAATGGCTCCACCTCCAACAGAACTTCAAATAAGAACTTTGAATAAGATTGACTTTCAGACTGTGATAGTTTTGGTTATGCACAGGGTTCGAAAAATTTATTGCCCGACATGCCCGGGGCATATAAAAATTCCAACCGGGCATGTATTAATTTTTATTACATGCCCGATCGGGCATGTAATAAAAATTTATTCGACATTAACCTGATTAGGTCAATTGGTAGTCGAAATCAAGTAACCAGTACTCTACTGCAAATATTTTATGTTCAACATTCAGAGCCGTATAAGAGAAAAGGGTGAAAAAGAAAAGTCTTAATTATTCAGCGATGGACTATGAATGGCTTTCACCGCGCAATAGTTGATAACTGTGGGGAGAAAACAAAGTTTCACGGGCGACAGTGACGTCACTAAAAGAAACAAGCAGAGCCTCTGGCACAGTGCCAAAGCAGCTCCTCGTTCTCGTCTCTCTCTCTTTCTCTTATTCATTTGCTCTTGGTTTCTGGTGTAACTTTGGTAGACTTGTGGACGTGCACAGGTGTTGATAAGCAGAGATGCCGATTACTATGGAATCTCTGTAATTTCTATGGGAAACATCCTCATACTAATTACAAAATTTGCATAGTTTCCTACAAAAAATTCCCTTCTATCTAGGCCAATGTAAATTTATGGCCACAGGCACGGTAATGTCAATCATGACGATGGGCATATAATGTATATTAAGATCGCGATCACTTTTTTATAGAAGCAATAAGTATGCTTCTTCAAAAGCTGTCTAGTCTAATTTGGCATACATCGCAAAACGGTTATTTTTAAAAAATTGTTTTAGCATAAATATTATTCAATTCCCATTTTTGATATATTTACATACCTGACAACTTTTACGCATTTTAACTACTCTTTACGCTTTTACGCATATATTGCTATATTTTACGCATTTCCGCATTTATTTGAATTTTTTAACATTACTAGGAAATCAATCTCCGGCGAAATTCCCCGGCTTTTTTTGTTTGAAATTTATCAATTAACCAGACATAGTATAATTCCTCGGAAACACCGCTTTTTTAGCACTGATATCTATCATTCTGGGATCGTAGCAAATCCATAATAAAATGCAGGGTAATGCCAATCAAATTAACGGAGATTTACGGCCGCGTGTAACGTAAATTAAGATCTCGATCGCTTATTTTATGAAAGTAATAAATATACTTCTTCAAAGGTTGTCTAATTCAGCATAAATTGCTAAAATGTTATTTTGTTCATTAATTTCGCATAAACACTTCGATTGCGCAATTCAGTTTGTTCTCATAAATCGCCGAGAGTACAATAGTATCTTTTTCCATCCATCTCAATCTTCTAAATATTGCATTTTTGATTGACTAAACTAGCTTATTTTCATATTTTAATTAATTATCACTGTTAATTTCTTAATTATTTTCGCATAAACAGTGCGATTACGCAATTCAGTTACTTAGTGTGAATTGCTGAGCGTGCGGTAGTATCTTTTTCCATCCATCTCCATCATTTAAATGTTGCATATTAGATCGACTAAACTAGCTTATTTTCATATTCTGAGTAATTATTACGGTTAATTTCTTAATTATTTTCACATAAACGGTGCGATAACGCAATTCAGTTACTTTGTGTGAATTGCCGAGCGTGCGGTAGTATCTTTTTCCATCCATTTCCATCATTTAAATGTTGCATATTAGGTCGATTAAACAAGCTTATTTTCATATTATGGTTAATTATTAAGGTTAATTTTTTAATTATATTTGCATAATATAAATTTTTATATTTAAAAAATGGGTTTGAACTCTGTGAAGGGATATTTCCAAAAAGTGGTATTAAAGCAATGATTTAGGCAAATAAAAGAGAAACTATTTTGGCAGGAATATAATTCAGTGCTATATATACATATATATATATATATGTATATATTTTTTTTTATTAAAGATCAATATTTGTTACTCTCTTTAGTGAAAACCTGTGTTTTGCCAAACATAAATATTTGTCTTCATTATAAAGTAATTCTCACCAGATAAAACCTTTATATATTTTTTGCTTTATAATTTATTGTTCTGAAATTTTATAAAATTGGTGTCCTGAATGTGCATATTTTACCAGTAAGCCTGATATTTAATGCAATATTTTTTTAATGCAGGTACTTGTACAGAGTTAAATTCATTAGAAATGTCGTTTGCGCATGTAGTTAAAAAAAATCATTATAAATGTCATTCACGCAAAATTTTACACATTCCAATTTTCCCAGGTTGGCAGGTATGTATTTATTTCATTAAAAGTAACTAATTGTCTAATTTTGATATTTAATTATAGGCTACGTATATAATGATATTTAATATATTTATTTTCATGGGCGCCAGAGCTATCAACAATGAAAAATGTCATCAGAAAAATGTTGGGCGTGTAAAATTTTATCTTGGGCATCTATTTATTTAGACAACATGCCCGGAGGGCATGTAGAAATTTTTTGATTTTTCTAACCCTGGTTATGCAATACTTCAAAAAATACAAGATGACAAATGCAGGAAGCATTTATTAAACATTTTCCAACTGAAATGCAATTTGATTTAAATATCTCTAAAATGTGATACATTCAGTGCTGATATTTTTAAAACTATCACAGTACTACAGTAATTTACTATACTTGGAAACTTTATCAATTAGATGTCTTCATCGAAAAAGACAATTCTAACAAAATGAACTTTATTCAAATGACATCATCCAAATATAAATTGTCTGCCTCCTAATACAAGATAAATAAATAAATATTTCATTCATATCACTTATTAACAGTACATTCATTCATCACATGGAATATATAATAAAAAGAAATTAAAACTTCAATTATGTGCAAATTCCTATGATATTTTAAATGAAATTGTTATTCTAAACATTTTATTAAAATATTTAATTTAATTATCCTAAAAGGGTGTATAAGAATATCTATTCTCGCTATACAAAATTATCTTTACAGGCAGATTTGAAGGTAAAAACATAGTGGTCCCGCTTGTAAACAAATTTACAAAAACTATTATCTAATTACCACAAAGCGACAGGGATTTTCAAGGAAATTGAACTTAATTTTTCAAAATATTGAATTTTCATCAATTAGGTGTCATTTTCATTAATTTAGTATCAAGTTATCAATTCGGCAGTATTTTCAGTAATTTGACAGTATGCTAAAAAGTTGCCAAATTTGTCAGAAAGTAGGTCAGTTGGGCTAAGAGACAAACGCTACAGAAAAATCATTACAATAATATTATCTTTCAAAATGCAATTAATTTTATTGATTTGGTGTCATTTTTATCAATTTGACAACAATTTTTTCGATTCTTTTGCTAATTCTGTTTCTTAGCAACATGATATTTTTTTTTTCAAATATAAACTCACTGGGTTTAATGCTGTCACTTAGCAACAATCATTTTTTTTTTTTCAAATAATTTTACGGAACAAATATTGTTTGCATAATCCTATCACAATGGAAAGCTTAATATTGCCTTTTTTATTAATATCTCAATAACCCCTGGTCTTAAAAACGAAACTCGAAACATGGGACTACATTTTAAATGGAACTATTCCAAGTCTACCCTGAAAATTTCATCCAATGAGGTGCAACCATTCTCCCATGATGATGAGACAAACACACTAAACACACAGATTTTCAATTTCATTTATATATACATTCCGGACTCCAGACCTATTTCCGTGATAATTTGAATACTTCCTAACATTTTCGAAGCAATTTATGAATCTTAACTATGCTTAAAAATGTTTGAAAAATTAGATCCCGTAGGGTTCAATGTATTTCATTTTTACAACCAATCCAAAACTAATTGGGTGATATTTTTCTTTTACATTCCCATGTCCCACAAACCGTCTCAACAACATACTAAAATTTCATTTTGATAAAATCATTTTTAAGGCAGTTATCGTGTGAACAGACAGACAGACAGAATGAACAAAGTCATAAACACTTTACAGCAATGTTGGAAAGTGTTAAAAAGCACAAATTTTACAACACTAGACGCTAAAATTTAGCTTAAATCTAAAAATATCAAATTTAGCATATGGTTGCTTTTTAACACTTTACAACATACTTGAAAAGTGTTTATGACTTTGCTCATTCTGTCTGTCCATTAGCATGATAACTGCTGTAAAAATGATTTTATCAAAATGAAATTTTAGTATGTTGCTGAGATGGTCTGTGGGATATATCGGAATGTAAATTACTAATATCACCCAATTAGTTTTGGATTGAACCCGGGTTGAAAATAACGAAATACATTGAACCCTATAGGACCTAATTTTTCAAAAAAATTTTAAGCAAATTTAAAATTCATAAATTGCTTCAAATATTTAAAGAAATACTCAAATTATCACAAAAAAAAAAAAATAAAAAAAAATTCAGCAAAATATGGTCGGTAGTTTTTTAAATAAAATTTAAAATAATAAATGCACCCATATTATATAAAGAGATCACATGACCCACTTCAAAATAAAATATGGCATCCATCTTGTGTCAAAATCATGATTTTTAAAGTTCTTTTTAATTTATATTTAGTGTTGTAAGCGTCCTAAAACCACTTTATTTTTGCTTAATTTCTGTGCATCTACATTTTGAAACAACGCAATTACAATATATTTGAGTTTAAATAATCATCAAACTTTGATTATTTCTACAACGAAGTCTAATTTTCACTTATGGAGAATGTAAACACATAAAGATGTAGAATGAGTTGTATAAGAATTGCTGGATTTCTTTAATGCAAAATTATTTAACTCTGGAGTCTGCAATATAGCTGATATGAATGAAACATTCACTAATTTCACATAGAGAAGCAGACGATTCTATAGTATTGCTTTTTCGATGAAGTTTTTAGCATGGAGTTATAAAGTACTTTTACCTCCATGGTTTTAAGTTTTTAAGTAAAATAAATTATTGTAGTATTGTGATAATTTTAGAAATATCACCTCTGAATGAAAGGAATAGAAAAAAGTCTATGAATGAAATATTCATTGCTTTTATAGAGAGAGCCAGGCTTGTTATATTTCAATGACGTCATTTGAATAAATTTCATTTGTTTTCAATGAAGTTTTTAAATATAATAAATTATTGTAGTATTGTGATAATTTTAAAAATATCACTGCTGAATGTATCGCATTTTAGAGATGTTTAAATAAAATTGCATTTCAGTTGGAAAGTGTTGTATAATCAATGTTTTATGCATGACTGATCTTTCTTGTGATATATTTTTACTTTCGCTGCAATACATGGTAATGTATAGGGAAAGTATTGCAATCATGTCGAGAATCACATCTGGAGTTTTCAATGGATCTACATGTTTTGGGACCTGTAGAACACAAAAAATTTATTTTTAGAGTGACGTCTGTGTGTGTCTGTCAGTCTGTCTGTGCAATGTATGTATCCACTGAAGCTCAAAAGCTAATGGACCAAATTTCATAAAATTTGGTAGGTAAGTCACTTGTGTGTGACCATGGTGCTAATTAGTTTTTGGTACGATTCGGAATAAAAAATTCGCCTTTATTTGCGAAATAGCCCTAAAAAATCTCATGTATCCACTCTAGTTAAAAAACTAATTCGCCAAACTTCACAAAATTTGGTAGATAAATCACTTGTGGGTTACCCTCATGCTGATTAGATGTTGGTACGATTCGAATAAAGAATAATGAGGAGCTGAAGACTTTAAAGTGCAGTTGTTAAATGAAACTAAGATACATTAAAAATGCAAATTGAATATAATATCAGAAAAGTATCCATGTTATTTTCTGCAATTAAACTAAATTTAACACAGCATGAAATAAAAAATAAGTAAATATATTTGAGTCTGTAGGGAGAGTCATATGATGCCCACATCATATTATTTTAAATGTATATTTTTTTCTATTTATAAGTGAATTAAATGTGATTTGCAAAATGTGTCATTCTCAATATGTTTTTATTTAAAATAAACAGTTATAAGAAATTTGAAATAAATTCATTATTAACAAATGTGGTGAAGGCTTTGCAAGTTACTTTAACAGAATATTGGTAGACCTTATTATTAAGAGCAGTTTTCGAGATATTGGGAATTTTACTTTTTGCTATGGAGCATGATATCCCTGAATATATTAAATAAATCGAATGAAATTTAGTATGATAAATTACGTAAGAAATCTCCTAAAATGTTAGCATTTTTTTAATCAAAAAAGCATTATAAAAGATAATTATGTTTTAAATTGTATTACCTAAATAGTTCGTATATGCAATCTATTATTTAAAAGCTAATGGCATAAGTTTTGGAACGATAGCATGTGCCATTATCCACATTTTACAAATTATACGGTTATTTTTGTATCAATTCCAGTAAAATTATATTTTAAATATTTTTTATTTAAAAAATCCAATCTTTTGTAAAAGGTTCAATCTCTTTTAAAATCTTAGATAATAAATGATAGCTTAGATGATAAATGATATGGATTCCAATTCTAAAAGAGGTACAGGGTAGTTCACTAAGGATTTTCCCTTTCGGTATCTTTTCTAATTTCGTTTCAAAAATTTTACATGAAACATTTATTTCTCGGAATCTGTTATAGATATAGGTAGCTTAGATGATGACTAATACGGATTCAGTATCAAGTTCCGGAAAGGATAGGGGTTCACTAAGGATTACTCTTTCCAGTTCTTTTTCTATTTTAGATTAAAAATATTTTTTGAAACATTTATTTCTCAAGATTAGCCACTGATAGAGCTTAGATGATGACATATGGATTCAGCATAAAATTCTGGCAGGGGTTTGGGGATTCATGAAGGATTTCCATTTACGTTTTAAGAGATGTGATTTCTGGTTTTTCCGAAAATTCACATGACTGTACAAAATATGCAAAAGAGAATTAATATACTTAATAGTTCCATTAAAAATAAAGTGTACACATCATTTGCCACCCTATGAAGATATAATAAATTTCTTGTTCTTTTATGAATTTTTTCATTCTAGATAGAAACAGGAAATACTTCGAGAACCATGTCTTTATATGATGGTATTCGTTTTTCAGTAAAAATTACACATTAAATAGCTATTTCCAGAACACTTTTATACGTATTTATGTTTTATAATGCTTTATTTTTGAAAAAAAAATTTTTACAAAATTTGAAGGTCCATCCTCAGCAAAAATAAATAGGTCTGTTACATTCATCGATTGAAATATTCAAAGAAAATTTCATTTTATTTTTATAATTTGCTTGAGAGTTATTGTACCCACAGGCATCATTGAAAAAAGATTGATTTGTTTTACCCTTTCCGAACAGTTGACGCACCAGCTGAGAACCTGCATTCAAGGACAACTGTCACGCATCAGGATCGATGAAAAATTTACCCTAAAAGATGATGGTCACAGATGCGCGTTTTCATTTGGAATGTTTTTATTTGAATTTATTTGTCTACTAGATGGTGTTAAATGTCCATGTGAACAACTTCAATGTATTTTGCAGATACTTGACCTCGACATAGGGGGGGAGGGGGATCCAATATATTATTTCTCCATTTGGAGCATTGAAACATGGTTCTGTAATATAAACAAACAGAGCACTTCTCGCAGCATCAACTATTTTATAATTGAGTTTCGGGTCTCGTTTTGATTTTAGCTTAATGGTTTCCTTGGTGAATTACTATAATTACAATGCGTACTATAATTACAATGCCACCAACTTCAGTAGCTGTTTTTTCGAATGATGTTTGAACAAGTGATCTGAATTCTTTTGAGTTTTTGAACAAACCTGGAATCAATCACAATATCATGTCGCCTAATTTAGATAACTTGATTTTTTTAGCATATTTTTTGATTATGAACTAATAGAATTCATCGTAAAAGCAACTAATGAGTTTGCAAAGAGAAAATCAGAAAAGATCTCCCCCTTTCGACATCAAAGACTCCACCTGTTTCAAATGTATTTACACCTGTGACAGGAAACGAATTTCGAGTGTTTCTCGGACTAGTAGTTTTGCCGAGCATTATCAAAAAACCAGATCTTAAAATGTATTTTTCTAAGAAACCTATTTTCAGTACTCCATTTTTCAATTCAGTTATGAGTCGTGATCGATTTTTAGGAATATTACACTACCTTCATTTTACTCTTGATAGTAATGCCCAAAAACTAGATAAATTGAAACCAGTGTTAGATGTATTAGTTTCAAAATTTAAATCTATATGCACTCCTAGAAGAAATGTGTGCATTAATGAATCTTTGTTCTCATGGAAGGGAAGGCTGGAATTTCATCAATATATCCCCTCGAAAAGGTCCAGATATGGAATAAAAATATATAAATTGCCAGAATCGGAATCAGGCTATATATGGAATTTCTTTGTGTATACTAAAAAGGACACGGAATTATCAAGCTCTGATGGTGGGTATGGAGAACGTGTTGTGAAAACACTTCTAAGTGAACTTTTAAGAAAAGAATATACTTTGTATTTAGATAGACATTTTACCTTTCCTTTCGCAAAGTATTTGTTGTCTAAGAATATGCATGTATGTGGTACAGTTTTAAAAAATCGGAAGGAAATGCCAAAGAATTATTCATCTGTACCTCTACACAAGGGAGAAATTGCAGCAGTGCAAAAAAGTGGTGTGAATGTAATTTCATTCAAAGATAAAAAGAAGGATGTCTTAATTTAAGCAACTCCTCATATTGACAAAATGCAAAAATTTGGAAAGAAAGACCGGAAAACATTGGAAGACATTTTAAAACCAAATTATATCTTGGAATATAACAAATATATGGGGGCGACGGGATATTGGAGATGCATATCTAACGCAGGGTCGGCGCTAGCCATTTGCCTACATGCCAAAAAATCCCAAAAACTGGCAACAAAAAAAATACTTTAGAGAAAAAAATGGCGAATGATTTTTTGGAAACAAATTTTTTCGAATTGCAGAAATTTTAGAGAATTGTTAAAAAAAAATAAAATAAATAATAAAAAAAATATATATATATACATATATAAAAATATAAAATTGTAAATCCAATGGTAGAATGTAAGTAGTAACTCATAATACACTATCTTAAAATATATATATATATATATATATATAATAAATATATATATTATATATATATATATAATATAATAAATAAATAAATATATATATATATATATATATATATATATATATATATATATATATATATATATATATTATTATTATTATTATTATGAGCAATGCATATGCACTGTTACTTTCATTTTCAAAAAACTATATTATATATCTAACTCTGATAAATCATATTTTTCCCCCTTCTGTTCAATTTACTGGTACCCTGAAAATATTATCGGAATAAATGATGTAAATTAAAATCAATATTTTTGAGTGAGTTATATGCGCATATACTGTATATGACTCGATAGATTTTCATAGAAAATTTTTAGGCAAATACTTTTGTTCGCAGACAGTTTTCAATTTTATACCACTCTGCCTCTAAGATAGCCAATAGTCAATTATACCATGCAGATGGCATCAAATTTATAAAAGACTAAGCTCAGACTGCATGAGGTTGCAAGACTAAATTTATAGTCACAAAATTTAAATATGTGGCAAAAATTTAGCCACAAAATTTTTCTTATACTTAGTTTGAAAAATACTAACTGAGATTGGAGAAACACAGTCATTAACACTTTACAACAAAGTTGAAAAGTGTTTATGACATTGTTCATTCTGTCTGTCTGTCTGTCTGTCTGTCTGTCTGTCTGTCTGTCCGTTAGCACGATAACTGCCGTAAAAATGACTTAATCAAAATGAAATTTTAGTATGTTGTTCAGACGGTCTGTAGGACCTATGGGAATATAAATGAATAATATCACCCAATTAGTTTTGGATTGAACCCAGGTTGAAAAAATGGAATACATTGAGCCCTATGGGACCTAATTTTTCAAGCATTTTTTAAGCGGATTTAAAATTCACAAATTGCTTCGAAAATTTTAGGCAATATTCAAATTGTTCCATAAAATATATAAAAAAAAATTCAGCGAAATATATTCAGTTGTTTTTTAAATAAAAATTAAAATAATAATAACACCTCTTATATTAAGCGATCACGTGTCCATGATATGAAACGATCACATGACCCACTTCAAAATGATATATGGCATCCATCTTGTGTCAAAATCGTGATTTTTAAAGTTCTTTTTAATTCATATTGAGTGTTGTATCCGTCCTAAAATTACTTTATTTTTGCCTAAATTCTGTGCATCTACATACTGAAACAACGCAATGACAATATATTTCAGTTTAAATGCTCTTCCAAATTTGATTATTTCTACTATTAAGCCTATTTTTCACCTATGTAAAATGTAAACAGCAAAATATGTAGAATGAGTTGTATTAGAATCGCTGTAATTCTTTAACACAAAATCATTCAGTCCATGGAGTCTGCTTAGCTGATGTGAATGAAATATTCATTGATTTTAGAAGGAGACGGACGATATTTTTCGATGAAGTTTTACGCATAGAGTTTACTTTCTTGTAGCTCAATGGTCTTAATTTTTAAATAAAATAAATTATTATAGTATTGTGATGAATGACATGAATGGGGGAATTATTTATGAATGAAATGTTGCTTTTATAGAGAGAGCCAGGCGTGTTATTTTTTTATGACGTCATTTGAATGGATTTCAGTTGTTTTCGATGAAGTTTTCAAATATAATAAATTATCGTAGTATTATGATAATTCTAAAATTATTACCGAGGAATGTATAACATTTAAGAGATGTTTAAACCAGGCAATTTATACTTTAATGCCGTCATTTGAATGAAGTTAATTTTTTTCGATGAAGGTTTAAGGTTTCAAATATAATAAATTAATGTAGTATTGTGATAAGTTTTAAAATATTACCGAGGAATGTATTGCATTTTAGACATGTTTAAATAAAATTGCATTGAAGTTGGAAAGTGTTTCATAATCAATGCTTTAAGCATGATTGATCTTTCTTGTTTTATCTTATGAGCTCATCAGGGTTCATTGATTTAAATCAACTTGATAAAATCAAGATTAAAATCATGATAAATCAATTGATTTTTCTTAAAATCATTGATTTAAATCAAGTAATATTCATGAGGGGAAAAAACCTGCATTATCAAATTATTAGTTTATTCTAATTGATTTAGAGGAATAAACATTCACAAAATATATTATTGAATTAAAAATAAATATTATTCCTTTTTTAACACTTTACAACATAGTTGCAAAGTGTTTATGACTTGTTCATTCTGTCTGTCTATCCATTAGCACGATAACTGCTGTAAAGATGACTTTATCAAAATGAAATCTTAGTATATTGTTCAAATAGTCTGTGGGACTTATGGGAATATAAATGAATAATATCCCCCAATTAGTTTTGGATTGAACCCGGGTTGTAAAAATGAAATACATTGAACCCTACGGGACCTAATTTTTCAAACACTTTTTAAGCAAATTTAAAATTCAAAAATTATTTCGTAAGTTTTAGGAAATATTCAAATTATTAATATATATAAAAAAAATTTTCAGCAAAATATATTCAGTAGTTTTTTAAATAAAAAGTAAAATAATAATTGTACCCATATTATATGAAGAGATCAAGTAACCCACTTCAAAATAAAATATGGCATGTGTCAAAATCGTGATTTTTAAAATTCTTTTTAATTTATATTTAGTGTTGTATCCGTCCTAAAACCACTTTATTTTTGCTTAATTTCTGTGCATCTGCATTCTGAAATAACACAATTACAATATATTTGAGTTTAAATGATCATCAAACTTTGATTATTTCTACAATGAAATCTAATTTTCACTTATGGAGAATGTAAACAGATTAGGCTATGAGTTGTATAAGAATTGCTGAATTTCTTTAAAGCAAAATTATTTTGTTCTGGAGTCTATAATATAGACGATATGAATGAAACCTTCATTGATTTTACAAAGAGAAGCAAACGATTTAATGGCAGACTATTTCGATGAAGTTTTATGAATAGAGTTAAATTACTTTTACCTCCATGGTTTTAAGATTTTAAGTAGAATAAATTATTGTAGGATTGTGATGAATGAAATAAAAATGTATGAATGAAATATTTACGGCTTTTACACAGAGAGTCAGGTCCGACCATCCATCCTGTTACTCTATGTCCTCGGATGAGTCGGGTGGCCTAGGCTTTCGACAGAGAGCCAGGTGATTTATATTTCGATGACGTCATTTGAATCAAGTTCATTTTTTTCTATGAAATTTTAAATTTTCAAATATAATTAATTATTGCAGTATTGTGATAATTATAAAAATATTACCACTGAATGTATCGCATTTTAGAAGAAATGTTTAAATAAAATTAGAGTTGGAAAGTGTTTCATTATTATGCTTTATGCACGATTGATCTTTCTTGTTTAATTAATAAAGCATCTGTACATACATCTAAAATAGATTGCAATTTTTTTAGAGCTAATCACTTTTTACAAGTCTTAAAATATATCCAGTTCTCTTATTCAAATTTTCCTAAAACTTGAAAATTTAACATTGATAACTTGAATTGATTTTTTTTTTTTTTCACCCTGTACAAAGTTAGTAAGTTATTAATTATAACTTGAAAGTTATTAGATAAAACTTGAAAATTTAACATTGATAACTTGAATTTAACATTGATTTCTTTTTTCACCCTTTACAAAGTTAGTAAGTTATTAGTTATTGGATCCATTCCAAAATATACTTTCATGGGGGGTGGGGAAAGAAGCCTTCAAAAGTCATGATTTTAAAAAGGACCCAATCACAAATGAATTTTGAATTATAACTATACTTTTCAACATTACAGTTTATGCCTCTGATTACATAAATATAATGTATAACTAATATGAACCATTGCATGAATATTTTAAATGCAAATTTTATATGGTTTAATAAGGTTAAAAAACCCTTTACTTCATTACCAAAATTAAGTTAATTTTTAGAAACTATTTCAAAATTCACAAAATGAGTATAAAATTAAATTACTCATGAAGAATTTATTTATTTCCAAAGTTAAAAAAAAAATCCAATGTAAATTACAAAAATCGGATTTAAATCTTTTAATTAAAAAAAAATTACAAACCCTGGATTTAATTCATTTAGATCACTTTTCCATATATACTAAGTCACTTTTTTATTTAAGAAATAAAATACCATCAATAAAAATACTGAATAATACATATTATGTTCACAGGGTCCATACACTTTTGGAGGGAAAAAAATTAAAGATTTCCAAGAATTTCTCCAAAAAATTCAAAGACCTCAAATATTTTTAATGCATGTGGACAATGCAAAGGTTTGTTTGCAACCTAATCATGTGCTCAGCAATCTTTTTCTTGGAACAGGTGTTCTCAATTTGGTAACATATACTCATGAAATAGAAATACCAATAAAATCATATTTAAATGTTATATTTAAAAAACAATTATGAAATGATTGTAAAAATCTGCAAAAACAAACCAAAAATTTAAAATATCAAATTACATAAAACAGAAAATGTAAAATGAAGCACATATAGGTATCAGAACGAAACAAAATCAGTGGGATGAACTCAACAACGTTTACTATCTATTATGATTTCAAATGAGTTGAGTGGCTGGAAAGCTGGATGCCAATAAAAGAGAAAATACTTCTAAATAATTTCTCTTGGACCATATTCTCGTCTTGCAATACACTAGCTCATTATTTCATCATCATCTTCCCATAACATTGAAAGACTAAAATCACCGTATTAAAATTCTCAACTTATTAGTAAAAATACATTTTTAACAGTCTAACTGAAATGCAAATTTTGTCACCGCTTTGGACACGGATCCTTTTGACACCACACAAATGAAATAATGAATGTCTATAAAAAGGGGGATGACATGACTTAGAAGTGGGTGGCTCAGAGAGAGCCTAGCACAGTGATCAGAGGTCTATTGTACTGTCTCCAAAAAAAGAACACAGAAGCATAAGGTCCCTAAGAGAAGAGACCAGTAGCTGAGGCAAAGATCAGCAAGCACTTGACAAGAACATCCTGCAACTCCCAGGCTCAATTACATGTCGATCCAAGTGCTCAAACCTATGGGCAAAAGCCTCACACTCACAAAGTATATGCGAGGCAGTTTCTTCACTATACTTACAACCTCTACATATCGCGTCCTTAGTAATAACCATAATGCTTAGGTGTCTTAAGGGTACAGTGCCCAATAAGGAGCCCAACAGCCCTTCTAGGACACTTACAGTTCAGTTCTTTCGCCTAACTTTGGCCCTAGATGTCACACCAGTTCTCATACTGAAGCCTCTTGAAGATGTCATAAACAAGGGGGATGACATAGCAGATAGAACAAATAAATATAAAAACTTCGTTTTGGGGGCAAAAGCTTTTATTCAAAATATACTGCCATAAACCATTGAACTAAATTTACAGTTATATTAGAAACTTGGCAGAACTTAACTTTTCATTATCATGTGTTAAAACTTCTCTTTAATTTATATATATATATATATATATATATATATATATTGGAAAATTTTGGTGTATATATATATATATATATATATACCAAAATTTTCCCAATTATTTTCTTTTTAAATGTGTATCCTCTTACTCCCTTTCTAAGCAAAGCTGCATATTAGACTCTTTAACTATCTTACAACAATGGGATTATATATTTTTATAGAAGCAAAGGGGGATTGTTATCAGTCATTTTGAAGAGGGGGGGGGGGGGAAGCCAGTTCAATTTTTCGAGAATCTGCCAAATTTTAACAGATTAAAATGTTTTACTAGACCAGGAATGGCCAACCCAAATGACCTTGCGGGCCACTTCGGAAAAACATTATAATCCCGCGGACCGCATATATATATATATATATATAATAATAGAAGTTTGAAAATCCAATGAACGAAAAGTAAGAAGATGTAACACGATAAACCTAACTTTTTAAAAACACCCACAGAATAAAATATAATACAGCAAATCATCAATCAAATGGATTAAAAATACAAAACACTAGCTATCAAGTTACAGAAAATCAACCAAATTAAAAGGTATGGAAACAAAAAAAGAAAAACTTAAACTAAATTCAACTATCTAACTGGCGTACAAAACAAATGTAAAAATCAATTAATCCTCAAGCATATGGAAAAAATAAAAAAATTAATATCGAATCAACAAGTCAATGAAAAATATAATACAAAGGTATGGAATCGAAATAAGTATAACAAACGAAATCAAGCACAAACGCCTTACACGTGGACGAGGCTCTAAGCCTAAATCATGAATTGTTAACCTCTACAAAAATCTAATCATGTCCAAGTTTTTTGTAGAAGCAAACTCAAAAATGTATGTTTCTGAAGAAATAGATAGATTAAATCTATGAACTATTTCTACTTGGACGACATACATAAAGATGGAATAAAAAAGAAAAAATGAATACCTGGAAAAAGCACAGCGTGTGTACAGTCGATTCAATACAGGGATCGAGGGAACACTGATAGAAGAGACCAGTGTTGCCATTCGTAAAGAAAAAATAAAAAACCATTTACTGTTGCCATTCATAAGAATTGAAAAACTGTGAAGCGAAATGTAAAGAAAAAGTATTAATATACAAAAAGAGCTACTAAAAAGAGGGGCAAATAAAGGGGGAAAAAAAAAAAAAAAAAAAAAAATTGGAGATGACTGGCTAATATAAGATACTATGAATAGAATTATATGATACTATGGAAAGAATTATAAAAATCCAGCTATTTTAAATTTTTTAACAATACTATTTACTAAATAAGTGGGATATTTATATAAATTACTAGTAATTTTGAGATTATTGATATGCATAGCATGAAATTTTTTATCAGATAATCTATAAATTCTAAAAAGCTGATTGAGTATAATATTTCTAAACAATTGAATCGAGTTACAGGAATTAAAAGGTAAGATTTTATTAATATTAAAATTATAAAAGTCTTTTTTATCATATAAATTTGTAACAATTCTATTAGAAGGATCAATAAAAAGATTTAAATCCAAAAAATTAACATTTTCATTAATAGTAGCTTCATTAGGTATTAATTCCAAATTGTCTGGATAGTAATCTATATCTATGAGATAATTTTCTGTATGTACTAAGCAAATCAGATCATCAACATATCTGTAAAAAGTATAATCTATTGAAGTAAATGACATTTCATAATGATAAAGGTATAAATTAGCTAGCATACTGCTACTACAGCCACCCTGTGGAACTCCTGAGACTTGTAAGTATAATTTATTTCCTTGAAAAATATAATTATTGAAAATAACAAAGTGAAGAAGTTTAGGAAAATTTATAAATTTAATTTGATTTGAAAGAGGTGTAATATAAGCATTATATAGAGCTAAAATTACATCATATAGATCAGATATCTTAATATTATTAAAAAGATCTTTAAAATCAAAAGTTTGAAATCCTATTATTTTTCTAAGAGATGTTAATTTATTCTTTAATTCTTTACTATTATTTAGAATATGGTAGTTATTGCTAGTCTGGCTTAAACTATTATTTATTAGATACATATTTTATTGCCAATGGCCAGGCACTTGACTCATCGTCATTCGCCCATAATTCGGCCTTATATGTGATCCATTTAGCCATCCTAGGGATGTTGCCCCAGGCGCACCAGAGGGGGGCGGAACACACTGCGCCCACAACACAACAACATCCATGCCTTACGTGGGGCTCGAACCCACAACATGGAGGTCGAGCGATTGCTTTGGAAACGCATGCCTTGACCACTCGACCACCACGTCGGCCCGAGGGCCGCATATAAAAATATATATCTTTATATTAGATTTGGACCCATTACAAACATTTATAGGAGTGAAAATTTAAAACAGAATGAATTATTATTATTGTTTTCATTATTTTTCATGTATACAAACATAGATAATATAATAATAATAATGCAATGATCGAATAATGTTTAATATATTTAATTAGTGAGATATTTGTTTCTCAACTCTTTCACTTAGTTTTTGCAAGTCGATCTCAATGCGTGTATTTGCACATCGTAATTGATGTTGCAGGTTTTCGTCCATTAAGTTTGAGCGCGATTTATGTTTGATAAATTTCATTTTCGAAAAAAACGATTCACAGGTGTAAGTTGATCCAAAAGCGCTCACAACTTTTTGTGTCAGATCTCTCAAATTGGAAAATTTTTCTTTTGTGACATAAGTGTTATAAAAATCTATTTTTGATTCTGATGTTTCAAAAATGTGTTTTAATTCATTATTGCATTGCAAGTCAATCAGTTCCATTTGGAGATATTCTGGGGCCGACTCGACATCGACATGAAAGGGAGATGAATATATTTCAAATAATTTTTTGTATTTTTCTAAAATGCAATACTGCGCATGCAATACAGGGTGGCCACTCTTCGGACATATTGAAATTCCCTGACTTTTCCAGGTTTTCCAGGTGAATTGAAAAGAAATTCCAGACCAGTAATTTTAACATAAACGTGCTTACGTCCCTATTTAGTTACAAATTTGATTAAAGAATCTTAACAATTTAACTCCACTATCCAAAAAAAGTTATATTAAATCAGGAGAAAAAAATACACATTTTTTTGTTTTTACAAATAAATTTTGACATTTTTAATAAAAAATACATGTAAATGCAGTAAAATTGGACTACTGAAATATTTAAAATAATTTAATGATTTTCATTGAAGGCAATAAAAAGAAATAGTCCAAACTGAATGAAAGAATAGTCCTATTAAATATGGGCATTGCAAATTGCTCACAATGGCAGAGATCATTAAAGATATGCAATAACTACATTATAACAAGCCACAGCCATTGAATAATTGTCAAAAGAATGTCATTAAAATAGAAAAAAATATAGCAAAATGTATATAATATATATACAGAGATGCCAACCTCTGAAAAGGGTCATCAGTAGAAAAATCAGGCGTATTCAGTAAAACGGCATCGACCATCAGCAAGATTTTACGTATATTGACAATATATATTTTAAAACCTTAGAATAAATTCAAAATGTAGTTTTGCTAACTTAACTGAGTTAATTACAACTGAATGGCACTATTTATGTGAAAATCAAAATATGAAAATGAGCTAGTTTAGTCAAGTTAATGTGCAACAATAGGGAGATGGAGATCCATGGAAAAGGATAATTTCGTACTCTCGGCAACGCCCGAGGGGGAAAAAACTGAATTTCACGATCGTACTATTTATATGAAAATAATTAAAAGATTAGACATTATAATTAACCAAAATATCAAAATATGTTAGTTTAGTCAAGTTAATGTGCAAAAATAGGGAGATGGAGATCGATGGAAAAGGATAACTGCGTACTCTCGGCAACGCCCGCGAAAAAAAACTGAATCTCGCGATCGTACTATTTATGTGAAAATAATTAAAAAATTAGCCTTTATAATCAACCAAAATATGAAAATAATCTTGTTTAGTCAAGTTAAGGTGCTACAATAGGGAGATGGAGATCGATGGAAAAGGATAATTGCGTACTCTCGGCAACGCCCGTGAAAAAAAAAACTGAATTTCACGATCGGACTACTTATGTGAAAATAATTAAAAAATTAGCCTTTATAATCAACAAAAATATGAAAATAAGGTAGTTTAGTTAAGCTAATGTGCAATAATAAGGGGATGGAGATGGATGGAAAAAGACAATTGTGCACTCTCAGCAAAGCCCGAAAAGAAGGACTGAATTGCGCAATTTTATAATTTAAGCGAAATATAATTTTTTTAGCAAAATATTTCTTTATTTTTACGCGCACTATAAAAATAAATTAGGTCTATTGTTCTAATATCAAATCATTAGAAGAAGAAAATGGATGCAAACTGATCATTTTGGACTCTCAGCAAAGCAGGGAATATGAACTGAATGGCAGGATGCATGGATTTCATGGGATTTCCCGTAGTTTTGGGAGTAATGTCCGTAAAACGGTAAGATGAAGTAAAAATCCGTACTTTTACGGAAAATCCGTAAAAGTTGGCATCTCTGTACTTGGCGACATTTGTCCAAAATGGCGCACAAACTCCGCATTTTTGCTTTTATACGGAATCAAATGGATACATGGCAACCTTTATTTAGCGGTTACGAATACAGCGTAATACTTGGCGAAATTTTTCGAAAATGGCATACAAACTGGGCAGTTCTGTTTTTATATGGACTAGTGAAAAAAAAAAATCCAGAATTTTCACAAAATTCCCTGACTTTTCCCGGTTTTCCCTGACCATTCTAAAATTCCCTGACTTTTCCCGGTTCTCCCGGTTTCCAGGTTGAGTGGCCACCCTGCAATACTGTCCACTTCTAAGTATGTATAAAAACAGAAGCAACGTGTAAAATAGAAACAGTTATGGGATTTATTTGTTACAAAACACTACACTAAAAACAAAAATATTGCACAAAATAATCGTATTTTGTAAAGTTGTAATGAATCTCGCGGGCCGCAAAATTATTCAAGGCGGGCCGCGGGTTGGCCATCCCTGTACTAGACAAAACTATTACGAACTCTCTAGAATGAAGGGATGTTAAAAATGCCACTAAAGAAATTGAAACAGACAGACAGACAAATATTGGCCATGGCGAATTAATAAAAGCTTTTAAAAAGCAATGGAGGAAGAAGGGTGTATGTTATGCTAAAACATGATGAAGTGGATTCTCAAAATATGGAAAGAGCTCATTGAAAGACTATATTTCAGGGCATGGAACGGAAAGTGGAAAACTCATTTTTTTATCCACTTTGAACTTGGAAAAACAACTGAGAAAAATAAATTACAAGGATTTTTCTGGCCTATTTTTTATCCTATTTTCCAGGATATTCAAGGCCTAAAAAGTTTAAATTCAAGAACTTTCTAGGATTTTAAGGCTGCATGCACACCCTTTTTTCACCTAAATAGATATAGAAAAAAAAATTGAATAAAGTACCTGTTTGATCATGGTAATGTAATAGAAGTTTCATAAAATCTTCAGCTAACTTAGCATCAGGAAACATTTCAGGATTACACAATGCAGAAGCAGTCTGATTTACAATGACATGATGAGCAGTAGCCAATGGACCAATCTAAAAATAAATTCATAACTGTTTTGAACAATATGTATTTTCAATTATATAAATATCTGACATTTAACAATATATATCTTATTATACAAATATTTGACATTATAAACATTGTATAAATATTTATTTATTAAGAATATGTTGTATACAATTTAGTCTCAGTATGTATCATACTTCAGAAGATGGTTAATAAACAATACAAAACAATAGTTTGATTCTAATAGAGTTTGTGAGCTGCACATCTATATGAAGTACATGGAATATTCAGTTTCACTAGGCATTATTACAGAATAAAAATATTGATTTCATTTGCATACAATAATGCAATGTAAAAACCACAAATATAATTTCATCTTTACAAATATCCCCTTTAATATGTACAAAATTAATAAATTTAAAGGGTAATATGAATGACTTAGAGAATTGAACATTTATTTTTAAACTCTCTACTAAACAATACTTCCAAGTATTGTTTAATAGGGAGTTTAAAACTAAAGTATCAAGCTATATTTTTTCAGCAAGTAAGGTCAAGATTCAATACAGCCTATTATGTGGTCCTGCATCCACCAAAAAAACTTGGCTCATTTCATTTCATGGGAAAACTACATCTAATGTTTTGTAAATCTATGGTTTGAACTTAAAAATACGTAAGGAATAGTCAGCAAACAATTACAAAAGTCCTAATAACTTCAGAATCGGATTCAAGATTAAAGATGGAATATGGCACTTTTCTTTATTTCATATACCATAACCACAAATAAGTATAGCTTAAATTATGATTCTGGATTCTCATAGCCACTGGCTAGTAGACTTCACATTTTTACTAGTCATTTTTGACTCATTACTAACCAATTAGTTAAGCATAAGTTGTTATAAATGCAGTTGCTGTATAAGTTGTATTAACTAAAAGAACATTGCTCAGATATTTACAAAAAAGGGGGGGGGGGGAATTAAAAGCCGAAAATGATATCAAATTATTTTTTGGTACTTACATATTATCCAGTCGACCATTTCAGTCGAAATTGAAACTGTCGTCAAAAAGTAGATATCGTGCCAATAATCAAAAACTATGACATCACAACACACTATGCAAACCTTGGTCACTAAAGCGGAAGCCATTAACTTTTGCTTTGGTAAATGCGCATATTAAAGTGTGCCGTTTTTTTTTCTCTGCCAGAAAAATGATTAAAATTTAGGACTTGCCTACTACAGAAGAGCATGCAGTGGCTTATTTTCAATAATACGGAATTCTGGTATCTAAAAAAAATGTGCGTTAATGGCCACAATATGGGTCTTTATGTGAAAACAGACAAACAGTGGCAATGAAATGTTAAAGACTGTCAGAAACCTGTAGCCATTATAAAAGACATGTGGTTTGAGGGATCCAGACTTTCATTTGTAACTGCACTACGCTTTATTTACAGCTGGACTACAGAATTGAGATCAATTAATTGGGGAAAGAAGCAGATGGATTTAGCTGACAAGACAGTTATAGATTGGAGTTATAGATTGAGAGCAGTGTGTATGTATAGCCTACAACAGCAAGATTTTAAAAAAATGTAAGCAATTTTTTTTTAAATGTAAACAAAACTTCGTAGTTTGCTATAATATTTTTAGTTACAACGTGTGATTGACTGTTTCATGAACTTTTTGTCGCCAATGGAAAGTTCGCCAACGGTCGATGGGATAATAAGTAAGTACTTTTTTTTTTGGACAGATGACAGATCTCTTTATGAAAAAAAAATTCAAAATGTCAAAATTTCCTTTGAAAAGCATTATGGAAAATGTGGTGTTAATGTAATGCCTCAGATGATGCTAAAATCACAAATACAGAATGTTATAAATTTTATTTGCAAATGAAGGAACTATATTTAAACAATTGTATAAAATATAATTTACTAAAATATTTATACAACTACTTATGAATTCAACACAGTGTTCATAATATCATTTTAGGATTAAAATTTGAAATATATACTATTTAGTTTTATAAATATTCTTTTGTGATATTTTTCGCACTATTTAAAAAAATAAATAAATAAATAAAAAAGACCTTTGCCAGCAAAAAACGCTTATGTGAAAATGAACTGAATGTGAAATTATTTATTCCGAAGATTGACCATTAAAGTATTATCATTGGAAAAAGGAAAAAATTTGAAATACTGGGAAATTTTTCAATTTTCTTGATTTAATCACAATATGTAAAGAAATATCTTTGCATATGTTAGTAAATAATTTTAAAAAAGCCTAAAGCGGTGCCTTCCCACTCAACGCAACGCACCACAGCAGAAGGTTGAATTCACGAATGCGCTGTACGATTAAAAAGTGGGGGAAAGTTCTCTTCAGCGGTGAACGCAGGTCGCAACGCTAAATTCAAAATTAAACCGAATTTAATGCGTACCGCACGGTTGACGGCAAAGCAACAGCCAATAGCATTGTAGATCATGTTTTTACACCTGCTAAATCAATATTTCGTATAGTAAATTTTTGATTTGATCTTTTTTATATAGATTACTTCAGATATCAGAAGCTTAAATAGATGAATGAACATTAAAAAATATTTGAATTTGTCACACATCCATATAAAAAAGAAAATAAATATTTGTTGAAAAATATTCACTCTATTTTAAGATACAAAATTAGTTTAAAAAGTGATATTGCCGATATTGACTGAAATGAAACAAACAAAGAAAAAAAAGAAAAAAAAAACATAAAAAGTATTTAAATTCAAGAATGCTGTTATAATATCATGTCTTAAACAAATTTAAGTTCATTACCATTTTATACTTGATTTTAAAGGTTTTCAAATACATATCTATATTAAATATCCGAATATGATCTTTGCTCATTTGTAACATTTAAAATATTTCTCACTAAAGTAAACTTTTAAATTTTAAAATTATTTTATCTACATTTATATTTGAGTAATTATGTTTTAAAATAGATTTAAATGTATATTCCATCTATAGCTGGTATAAAGTATACTTCAAGATGTTTTTCAAAGTAACTTTGGAATAAATTTTTATAAGCATTCAAACTTAAAAATAATTTACTGATATAAGGTTATTTTGTATATAGAACTTAAAATAATTTAAAACAAAAACATTCTGCAGATTATTAAAGAAAAACTGTATTTGAATATTTTAGCAACAGATGGCAGCACTTGTAAAATTTAAGCTTCACTTGGATTTGAATCAGAGCCCACTCGTTTGCGGAGCTGATTCTCTACCATCCAAGCCAAAACTTCACATCTGAAATGTCCTAATAAATTATATCATGCAAAGCATTTAGTGCTATTTTAGAGTATTATTTTAAAGAGTAAACAGAATAAGTTTTTGAGTTATTTTAGTATTGCAATGGAAGGGTAAAAGAAAGTCTTTAGAGAACATACATCAAAATTCATTTTCTAAATTCTGTCGGATGTTTTTTTTTAAGAATTCGAGAAACAGAACATAAATGAACATAATAGAACATAACAGAACACATGTATTCGTTAAAACGAGGAAATTGCCATAGTGTAGTATATATTCTAAAACAATTTAAATTAGGATCCTTTGTGTTTTGTGATGGAATCACTTTAGTTAGCTTATTTTAGAAAACTGACGAAATATGTATATATCACCAAAGCAAACTCGCGTATGCTCTTGTTTAAATTTACAGAAAGGCAGATTTTCTAAAATGCGTCAATACTGTAAACTAGCAAGCCGCTGGTAAATATAAATTTGAATCAGAAGAGACCAAGAGATTATATTAGTAATAATGTCTTAATTTTTATTATATAATATTTCATGTATATAAAATCACTTTGGAAAAGATGGTTTGTAAACATGGCCGCTGAACTAGGGGAAATTTCTGCACTTCCATCTAATTGGCTACATTTCTTCGCCATCTACCGACAGTGTGAAGGGGTGTGAAGGGGTACCGTTCTGCAAATACTTGCGTGTACCTCGAGCATTGCCGTGAACCGTCTACCGTTGCGCTACCGTGAGTGGGAGGGCATCTTAACTGATGTACATAAATATTTTTCATACTTACATTAATAAAGCAAAATCTCACTTCATTAATGTAAATAATCAATACTGGAGTTCTATT
The DNA here is from genome assembly GCA_951213105.1 of Amaurobius ferox. Taxonomy (NCBI): domain Eukaryota; kingdom Metazoa; phylum Arthropoda; class Arachnida; order Araneae; family Amaurobiidae; genus Amaurobius; species Amaurobius ferox. The sequence continues at coordinate 103,615,911 of OX578136.1, forward strand.
GTTTGTGACACTTCTACTTATAGAAATGAATCATACAACATTCAACAATGAATCATACATCAATGAATCAGGTATGCATCAACATTTCTTCAAAATCTTGTATATATAAACATACATCATTTATCTAAATTTTTTAATTTATTCGATTTTTTTTTCTTTTTTTTTTTTACCTCTTTTCTCGCCCTATTAATTTTCATGACTAAAATTTTCTCTTTCTGTGGAAAATTTCCCACATCCTGACACTATTGTTTCTAGGTTTATTCAGTTGTGAAACATTCTAAACCGAAATTTATAGTTTTAAAAAGAAGTGAAATATGTCAAAGAACCTTCAGAATAACATTAAAATTACTAGCAAAAAAAAAAAAAAAAATCAATTTTAACAATATTTAAGCATCTGTTCACATTTATGATCTTTATTGTCACTTTTCTTATAAAATTTCCAGTCAACTTTAGGAAAACCCTCGACACCATTTAAATAAAATTCATTGATAGAACTTCTAAAAGTTTGAAATGTTGTAAGGAAACACTAGCAAAGTAATGTACTGACACTTTTCAAAGGCTTAAAATTTTTTACACATTAAAGCCCCAATTTGAATTTATTAGTAATTGTAGTAGTAAAAGAGTTTCAAATTATGATATTGATAATGTGAAAGAATAAAGGCCACGATTACACGACAGCACTTTAGTACAACATACCATTCGCAAAACAGCTTTGGAATGTTTGTGACGTCACTCCACACAGCACAGAACAAATGTGACGTCACTTCACTCAACAAGTGGGAGGAGCTCTTTCCCCCTTGCATTCGCTTCGTAATTTCCTCATCAGAATACCGTTTTAGAGTTCTCATACTGTAAAGATCTCTTTTAACCAGGGTTCCCACTAAGTCAGGAAAAGAGGGGGAGAATTTCTCTCCTTCCAGAAAATTTTGGGAGAGATTTTCTGTCATAAGGAGAGAAACTTAAAATTTCATTTTTTTTTTTTACCATGCTAGTTTAGAAAATAATAAAAAAGAAAGCATTAACTATAACTCATATTCTTCGACATTCAAATTTTTTAATTCTTAAAACTAACATTCTTTTTAAAAATTAATTAGGAGTCGCTTAAGTAAGCACATCTTTGGTAATTTTATACCCCCCCCCCCCCCACACACACACACACACTTGTTAGCAAAAATACTCAAATTCCTGACTTCCCCCATTCTTGTGTTATGATTTTATTTGCTGATATAAAAACATGGGTTATTTTAAGTAAAATGACTCAAATGCGAATTTATGATTTTTTTGTCTGTAGTAAACTGCAAAAGTTGAGGGTCGACTGTATTTACTTTATATCTTGATTTTTAAAATCATTTTCTGATCAATTTTCATGCAGCAATAGCAATTAAAACTTTAACAATTTTTGATCGCCGAAGGCGAATATCGACGAAAACTATTTCACTAGGCAAATAGAATTAGGTAATAATTTTGACTTGCCGTTTGAAAATGGATTCTTTTTTTTTTTTTGTATTCTTTACAAAACTTGCAGAACATAAGGGTTGCATCGTCCTTTTGTTGAATCACAAGCCAGTCATGTCATTTTAGCTATTTTGTTTGAAAAGTGTTGACTTTCTTCTTTTTGTTTTTAAAATAGCCCTTTATTTCATAAATAATACGTTTGTAAAATAATTTTTCTGTATAAAACGCGAAACAATTACAAACACTGTAGTCGATGCAAACAGATTGGAAAAGTGGGAAATATTTTTCAAATTAAACGAGGTATGCCGAGAATCGCGTACAAATGCAGATTTTCGTGATGCTGCTGCAAAATAACCCTTCATTTTATTAATAATACGGTAGAAAAATGGTTTGGTTTTTATTCTTTGTATATTAAACGAAATAATTGTAAAAAAAATGCAGTCGCTCCAAATATATTGTAAAAATGGCAAAAAGATATTCATTGGTCATATCTCCTCAGAAACTGCGGGAATCGCTGTATGCGAGCACCGTTTTCGCAATCGTGGAGAAACAGATTTTCAGATGTAAGAAAGGAATGTCTCTGATAAAAAATTCGTGGCTTTGTTCAAATTTTGCGACATTTAGAGGCATATATGGCCAATTTCACAACATTTTGGGGATTTTTGTAACCTGTAGACATACTGTGTACGGGAGAAAGAATTTAAGTCCGCGGAAAACACGAAAAATGCGGGAAGTACGCGGAAAGAACATAATTCAAATCCATGAAAGAATCCTATAAAAAAAAAAGCAAAATTTTATTTGATCGAATTTGCGACCCGTGCAAGCGGGGGAGACACTTATAGTTTTCTATAAAATATCTCGCTAATTAGAAACACGTAGTACTTTTAGTGTGCCCAAATCGCGATTGACTGCGATTCACACGTAGCTACAGAATCGCGGTCTGCGACCGCACAGCAATCTGCCCGCAATTCGCAACAACGAGGCGACTGTTTGCGATTTGCAGTTACGAAGCAATCGGCCCGATCTACTGGCCGCGGGACTGAAAGGATTCTGGAGAAATTTCAGTCGCCAGAAATGGCGACTTACTGTAATAATTTTAGTAGACAATGGCGACCTAGCCACCGCGAATCTGCATCTCTAGTCATCGGATTTCTCGGTATCTAGTTTGAAGGAAAAAATAATTTTAGGCCGGAACTGGAAAGAGAGAAATTCTCGCACAGCCTAAATTTTTACGCGAGATTTTTTATGGATTTCGCGAGAATCTAGCGGATTCGCACTGAAATAGGACCCCTGCTTTTAACATCGCAAAGGTTCCGTTTGGATTGAATAATTGTGTTATTACACAGGGCAATTTTTATTACCGAACTTCGGCAATTCCGCCCATCAATCATACTTTAGGATCCTCCTCTTTAACAGGTCCATTCTGTCTAATACCAGTGATTTCATTCCAGAAATCATTCTTCAATGTGTTTTTCGTATAATATATAAATCTTTTATATCTCAAAAGTGTCTGTAATTTGGTAAAAATTATTTTCTTTTTTTCCATCTGCATTTCCAGACTTCAGCAATTCCATCCAACAATGATACTTTAGGTCCCCGTCTTTCTAAGGTTCCCCGCCTCTTTAATGCCAACGATTTCATTCCAAGAAACATTCTTTAGTGTTTTTTGCGTATAATTTGAATCCTTTATATTTCACAGATGTCTGTAATTTGGTAAAAGTCTTATTACTATTTTTCCATCTCCAAACTTTAGCAATTCCGCCCGAAAATGGTACCCTAGGCTCCCCCCGCCTTTCTAATTCACCCCTCCTCTTTAATGACGCCAATTTCATTCCAAGAAACATTCTTTAGTGTTTTTTGCGTATAATTTGGATCTTTTATATTTCACAGATATCTGTAATTTGGTAAAAGTTCTATTATTTTCCCATCTCCAGACTTTAGCAATCTGTAATTTGATAAAAGTTCCATTATTTTTCCATCTCCAGACTTTAGCAATTCCACCCGGCAATGATATTTTAGGTCCTCGCCTTTTTAAAGCCCCCCTCCTCTTTAATGTCGCCGATTTTGTTCCAAGAAACAATCTTTAGTGTTTTTTGTGTATAATTTGGATCTTTTATATTTCACAGATGTCTGTAATTTGGTAAAAGTTCTATTATTATTTTTCCACCGCCAAACTTCAACATTTCCGCTCGGCAATGATACTTTAAGCTCCTCCTTTCTAACAGGTCCTTCCTGTCTAATGCCGCGGATTTCAGAACGCATTCTTTAGTGTGTGTTTTTCATCTAATTTGGCTCTTTTATATCCCACAGGTGTTTGTAATTTAGTAGAAGTTCTGTTATTTTTTCCATCTGGAGATTCTAACTCATTCCAAAGCAGTCTATCGGCCATCTTGGTCGTCATTAAAGGCACAGCACCTGTGACGTTCGGATTTACACACTTCTGATTGATCGATTTTCGCACAACCTTTTCCTCAACAATAACATTTTATAACATTTTAGGTTTGAACCTAAAATGTTGAGGCTAGATTTGTTGAATGAACTGTCTTGCGAACAGTTTTGTTGTGCCAAATACTATCGTGTAACAAGGCCATAAGTTTTATAAGCTATGTTTGTTTTACAATCATAATTTTTATTTTCCTCCATCACTTAATTGACTATGCAGCTAATTCTGCTTTTATTTATGAAATAAATCATACTTCATTTTTTTTTACATCTATTGAGCGTAAATATTGTTTTTAATATTATGCATATGTATATATTGCAACAAATATTAACATTCAGAAAAGCAAAGTCTAACCTTGAAATCTGTATGTTGCTTTAAACGATGATATGACTGGTAGAGGTAGAAAATTAATCTTTTTTCACAAGCGCTATGGTCATCATCATCTATACTTTTTCGGTGGACTAAGTGCTGAGATGGGTCACCAAGTAATAAACGCTCAAAGACAGCCTGCACAAAATTAAAAGTACATATGAACTCAATCTAATTACAGAATTTAAAATTAGAGAAATAATAAAGTAAATAAAACAAAATTATATCATCACATTTATTCAGCAACAATAAATATGACCAACATACTTTACTATATAGAGACTATACTATACTATATTGATATACCATACTATACTATACTATACTGACATACTAATTGACATACTATAAAGAGCTACTACATTCTACAAGAAATGACTTTCCTTATTTTCAGTATTCTATGGTTTTATGTCGGAAGTAATTTGTAAAATGTAATAACATATGTTGCCTAAATTAATATTTTGTAATATAATATGTATTAAAAACCAGTACTAAAAATTGTCAAATCCAAATATAAAATGGAAAGATACATCAAAACATATCAAGTTCAATGAGAATCCACATACTTTAAAACTTAACTATACTTTGAAGCTTAAACCATAAAAATATCAATATTGTCAGCAAATTTTCAAAACAAAAAGATAACCATGGATTTATGATGCCCAACTTATTTCATTTATACATGTCCTAAACATGTATCCCTTTTTAGCAATGTATTTTATGACGAAATTTGTAATGACAATGAAAATGTTATTTTGCTTTGTGAGATATGATGCACCCCATACAATAGGTAAAAACACTGCTCTAGAGACATTAACCTTACTCTGGACTTTTCTACTTTGGTGCATAAGGATCCAATGTAGGATCCTTATGAAGGATCTATTAGGATCTAATTTTGGACTAGCCTCCACTAAGGTCAATTAGGCAAATTGTAGTTTGAGAAAAGTCTCGAAAGTTCAGAACCCTATAGTGGAAGATATATATAACATACATTGCATATTAATAAATAACATTGCTAAAAATATTTAATAACTATTTTATATTTACTTTTATTTTCCCATTGTGACTAAAACATTTTTGTCATTTTCCTTGCAGCACAATCATAGGCACCGACTACGGGGGGTCAGAGGGGCACGAGTCCCCGCTGAACTTTCCCAGAGGGGGCTTCGCCCTCCTCTGGGAAATTTCAAGATTTTTTTCTAACTTCATATTTTACAAAATATGAAAAAATGAAATTTTTTAAACACAAAAATAATTGAAAGAAAATCCTATCAACGTAAATGTCACATTTCAGTTCAGTCTTGTTCACATCTTCCTTACCATAGCTCCCTAAACTATCTCACATACAAACCAAGCTCATCTTTACTCCCAGGAAACATGTTTACGCTAATGACAAAAACACCTGGTTCAAGGTTCATACTCTTTTGCAAGAACCAATTTCCAGGAGTTTTTAAAGAGTTTTCCAGGAGGGTTCGAACATTTTTCCAGGAGTTTTCCTAAACATTGTAGAAGCAAAAGATTATATAGATGTTTCTCTTTCAGCCACGTCACTTGGTTTTATACCAACTACACCATTCCGGCCATACCAAAATTTGTCTTGAATTACATTATAATGCACCAATAAAGGAAAAGTTTGCCAATTTACACCCCATAATTTATTAAATATCAGTAATGAAACAGAGTTCATTAGCAAATTTCTTCTTAATCAAGTCAATTTTTTAACAAGCTAATTTTTTAAATGAATCCAACATCAACCTGGCTGGCATGGTTGGTAACCAAATATTTTGTTTTCCATTTTTGCATATATAATTTCTTTGAAACTCAATGGGTTCTTGGGGAGGGGGATATGACCCCCAAATCCTCCACCCTCAGCAATGTCACTGCTCACATTTGCTTTATATTGCCGTATATTGTTACTTTGTATTTTCACAATATTTATATGAATAATGGCTGCTTATAGTTTCAGTAATCTAGACAGGAAATTTTCAGTAATGACTAGAGTGGTTAAATTTGCGATAAAAATATTGTTTGCAATAATAATCAGAAAAATATTTGATCAAACATTTCAAATTTTTTTTATATATATTTTTATATGAAATGTTCAAATAAACTAAACAAACAAAATATGAACATATATTAGTCTTCATTACTAAACAAAAAAGAAATTTCAAAATCCTTAATTGTAGTTTAATGCTTAGCTTAAACTAAATAATAAGTAGAAAACAGAATATGCTTAGCTTAAACTAAATGTAGTTATTTATTTATTTATTTTTAGCCTGCTCTAGCTCAGACTTCAATAATTTCTTTCTAAAACATGAAAAATAAAGAACATTTGACATGGTCCTTATTTTTTTTAAATAATAAAAAAAATTAATGTGTCAGCACTCAAATTTAGCCTAAAATCAGCACCATATTTTCTAACAATACAGATTATACATTTTAACACAACATTATCATGGGGAACAAATAATATTGCTTTCATCACCAAATATTAAATTCTTCTAAATAAACTGTTAAAATGTCTCTGGGCAAATTGAATTGTGCAGTCTCACTATTTATGCAAAAATAATTAAAAAATTAACCTTAATAAATAACCAAAATGTGAAAATAAGCTAGTTTTGTCAATCTAATGATTAATATATAGAGGATGGAGATGGATAGAAAAAGATACTTGAGGACTCAGGACTACACGAGAATTCCCTGAATTGCGTAATCGTATTGAATATGTCAAAATAATTATAAAATTAACATGAATAATAAACCAAAACATAAAGATAAACAAGTTTTGTTAATTTAATGTGCAATAATTACAGGATGGAGATGGATGAGAAAAGATACTAGTCAATGCTCAAAATGTACGCGATACTATCTGAATTACGCAATCCCTCTATTTATAAGAAAATAATTAAAAAATTAGTCTTTATAATTAACCAAAATGTGAAAATAAGCTAACTCAGTTCATCTAATGACTAATATTTAGAGGATGGGGATGGATGGATGGAAAAGGATACTTGTGGACGCCCAGGACTACACGAGAATTCCCCGAATTGCAAATTCATATTAAATGTGTCAAAATAATTAAAATATTTACATGAATAATAAACCAACATAGAGAAATATGCAAGTTTTGTCAAATTTAATGTGCAATAATTACAGGATGAATGAGAAAAAAAAATAGATATTTTCCGTAACTTTACGGATCTTTTCGTAGTCTGTAATTTTGTTTCGAAATCCATAAGAATTATTAAAAATCCATAATGATTAGAATCTCTATACTTCCAATATCAGTATTTGTGCATTATCCTTAGTTTGCCACCTATCGATCATAGCATACCTGCCAACCTGGGAAAATTGGAATGTGTAAAATTTTGCGTGAATGACATTTATAATGATTTTTTTTAATTACATGCGCAAACGACATTTCTAATGAATTTAACTATGTACAAGTACCTGCATTAAAAAAATACTGCATTAAATATCAGGCATATTACTGGTAGAATATTAAAATTCAAGACACAAGTTTTATAAAATTTCAGGACAATAAATTATAAAACAAAAAATCTGATGTGGGCAACACATAACTTTCCTTATATAATGTAATTAATTTACTACTTTTACAGTAAAAAAAGTAGGTTTTTCTTATAGTAGATACTAATATTCTTTCCAAGATATTAAATTTTCGACAATTAGTCGTCATTTTTATCCATTTGGCGAGATTTTCGTTAATTTGGCAACATTTCAAAAAGTCGCCAAGTTGGCGACATTTCGCCAAATTCGTCGCCAAAATCTCGCCAAGCGTTATGCACTAAGAAATAAGTTATTCTTACAGCAGATAAATAACTATTGGCGTTCAAACACAAAAGTATTACTAAAAGTATATTTTTTCATGAATGAGCTAGTTCCACGAGAATGATGTAACCCATGTCATGTATTCATGTGATGTATTCATGTTAGCGTTCTAAAATTTATGTCAATCGTTTTCTAATGAAAAATTACATAAGAAATGTCTATTTGCGTAACTTTATTAGTGGTTTTGATTTTTTGACGATTTTTTCAAAATTTCATTCGAAAATTTAGGGGGGTTCTTAACATTCGATTGCATATAAAAGCAATAGGCTTCCAGTGTTTACGGATTGTGATTTTTGTACCAAATTTGGTTCGAATCGGTCCATTCGTTCGTCAGTTATCGTCTCCACAGGCTCACTGACACACACACACATACTTTCACACACACACACACACACACACATACACCACATACACACACACAGACATCACTTCAAAAATGTTTGATTCGTGATCAGGGATGCTTGAAACGTGCTCTCCCGTCGAAAACTCGAATTCAAATTTTCGACCCCGTCACAATACTTTCCTTATACATTATGTATATAAGGAAAGTAAAATTATATAAAGGTTTTATCCGGTGAAAATTACTTTATAATGAAAACAAATATTTATGTTTGGTAAAACACAGGTTTTCATTAAAGAGAGTAACAAATATTGATCTTTAATAATAAAAATATATATATATATATATATATAGCACTGAATTATATTCCTGCCAAAATGGTTTCCTTTTTATTTGCCTAAATCATTGCTTTAATACCACGTTTTGGAAAATATCCCTTCACAGGGTTCATACCCATTTTTCAAAATAGAAAAATTTGTATTATGCAAATGTAATTAAAAAATTAACCTTAATAATTAGTTATAATATGAAAATAATCTAGTTTAGTCGATCTAATATGCAATATTTAAATGATGGAGATGGATGGGAAAAAATACTGACGTACTCACGGCAATTCACGCGAAGTAACTGAATTGCGCAATCGCACTGTTTATGCGAAAATAATTAAGAAATTAACCGTAATAATTAATCAGAATATGAAAATTAGCTAGTTTAGTCGATCTAATATGGAACATTTAAATGATGGAGATGGATGGGAAAAGATACTAACGTACTCTCGGCAATTCACGCGAAGTAACTGAATTGCGCAATCGCACTGTTTATGCGAAAATAATTAAGAAATTAACCATAATAATTAATTAGAACATGAAAATAAGCTAGTTTAGTCAATCAAAAATGCAATATTTAGAAGATTGAGATGGATGGAAAAAGATACTTTTGTACTCTCGGCCATTCATAAGAACAAACTGAATAACGCAATCGCAGTGTTTATGCGAAATTAATGAACAAAATAACATTTTAGCGATTTATGCTGGACAACCTTTGAAGAAGTATATTTATTACTTTCATAAAATAAGCGATCGAGATCTTCATTTACATTACACGCGGCCGTAAATCTCCGTTAATTTAATTGGTATTACCCTGCATTTTATTATGGATTTGCTACGATCCCGAGAATGGTAGAAATAAGTGCTAAAAAAGCGGAAAATCGGTGTTCCGGAGAAATTATACCATGTCTGGTTAATTGATAAATTTTAAACAAAAAAAGCCGGAGAATTTCGCCGGAGATTGATTACTTAGTAATGTTAAAAAATTCAAATAAATGCGGAAATGCGTAAAATATAGCAATATATGCGTAAAAGCGTAAAGAGCAGTTAAAATGCGTAAATTTTACGCATAATGCGTAAAAGTTGGCAGGTATGTCATAGTATGAGATAAAAGATCGCGATGTCGATTTTCCAGGAGTATTTTCCAATTTTCAGGAGTTTAGTGTTAAAATGAATAAAATAAGGAATTTTCAAGGGCCCTTATAAGAAACATCTTAAATCCAGGAGTTTTCAAGGATTTCCAGGAGGCGTATGAACCCTGCTGGTTACCAGAACTTTTTCGACTGACCACCTAATACAAAGAGAAATGGAATATTTACAGCCATGTTATTGGCATTTCCAAAAAATAGCTGTTTCCCTCCAGTAATAACTATAAATGATTACTATAAGTAGAGTTGACTTATTTTGTCTACCTAAAGAGATCTTATCTGTAATTACTCCTGGATTCTATATACCAGTGCTGTCTTTACAGGTGGCATCCATTCCATTTGAAACTGCAAACGCTGCGGGTCGTATCCATTCAGTTTGAAGTTGCAAACCCCGAGGGTAGACTTTTTCCTATTAAGCAATGGACATTTGGCACAGCACCATAGTCAGGCAAGGGCCAGAGGGAGCTAAGTCCCCCCCCACACACACACACACTAGGTATACTAGCCCGTGCATTATGGCATTATAATTCCCCCTTTTCAGGACAAAATAACAGTATGCGCTCCTAACAACCACTACTGCCGTTCATTGCGCAGTTTGTTCTTGGTGGTTGTTAAGGGCGCATACTGTTCTTTTGGCCTGAAGTAGGGGCTTAAAATGACCTTGAACCATTGTAAACTGACATATGCTTGCTTTCTTTAAGGAGGCCTTGTAAGTTGTTATATCTTTATCAACTTTGTGAATCTTTTAAATAACTTTATCGGATTGTGCCCCCCCCCCCCCTTAGATTTTGAAAACTTGGCGCCTATGAGCACAGCTATGCAATTTCCTGCCACAATCACTGGTCAAAGGTGACCATCTGAAGAATGATGGTTTTTAATGTTCTGAAAATGTAGATACTTTGATTTAATTGGAAAAAGCGGCTTAATTGGAAAAATTATGTCTATGAAGGGGGAAATATCTTGGACGAAATTCAATACAAGTGGTCACTCAATCTGCAATTTTCAATAAAAATTTTATTATAAATCAATCGACATTTTTTTAAAAAAATCCTTTTGGCACCATGGCTACATCCAGAATTTATTCAAACATTTAATATATTGGCATAATCCCTGAAATATCTCACAACTTGAGCATACCTGCAAAATAAACTTCACATATTTTCAACACTGCATGTATGAATGTATTACTCCTATACCTATGTGTAACAGTATAGATTAAACTCAATGGCCAAGTCAACATATTTTATATTATAAGTTTGTAAAACAAAAGTTAGCAATCAGATTTTTACACAAGTCATGTAGCTATCAGGTTGCAGAAGTGTAACTGATGTTTTGCTGCAATGTAAAAGATTGAATAAAGTTGCATTTCCGAGGTTTTACGTTATTATTATAAGTAATTATTGTTAACAAAACTAATAATAATTACTTACAATAATAATGTAAAACTTCGGAAATGCAATGAAAGAATGATTAATTCAAATACACATTTATCACTAGCATCATCTATTTATAAAAGTGGCTATCTTCTCATAGTCTCTTGCGTTTCTCTTCGTAACTATCACTCAGTTTTTTTCATAATATTTCACTTATTCAAGAAACCAAGTAAAAATGAATTTCTATAAAATTAAATCATATTTTCAATTAATTCTACATTATAATACATTTTATATGACTGTTAGGTTTTAGATGATCCTATTAATAATTTTGACATCTGGTTATTTTTTTAGCTTATGCACCTCTGTAAGTGTATTATTTGAAAAGAAGATTGAGCTACATACGTACATGCACAGTAGATATGCTGACAGATTTTGATAGTGAAATGATACTTTATTAATAATTCAATTTAGATAGTAAATTTATTATGTAAAAATTCTAATAATAAAATGCAATATAAAACTTACTCTTTCAATACATTTCTCATCTAATTCTTTTTGGTAGCGTAGTGCTACATGGACTTCATTTAAAAATATTAATGATGCTGGTCCATTTTTGTTACAACAAGGTTCTAGATAAAGCATGAGTAATTTTATTATTACAAATACACAGAATCCAAACAGAATATTAATATAAAAATAATAAATTTTTAAATAATAAAATAATGGCTTTTTTATTAAATGACAAAAATAGATGACAAAAATCATTTAAAGAAAAAATTATACATGCACAATAAAGTAATATCTGGAAAATAAATTAATGATCTATAAAATATTAAATTTTAAGAGTATAACTTTCAAATTCTCACAAATTTGAACCTTTTTATGGATGCAAATGCATCCTGTGCACTAGGGTTTATTATTTTTTTTAAAATTGGTTTAGCACTAGGGTGAAAACTCTGATGTGAGTAGCAGATGACTTTCCCTACAAATTCAAATTCATTGCAGAAAATAACATGGAGACTTTTCTAATATCATACCCAATTAGTTATAAACATCTATTAACACTTTAAATTTTTATCACTTAAAACAGTTGTACATTTAGTGCACTAGACCAGTTTTTGTTATTTTAATTATTTTGACAAAAATGTTCTTGTCATGAACTTCCACCACATCACTAATTTTTTAAATTTAAGCACTTCATATCTATAATAATAAAGGAAAATGTCTATGTGTTTGTCTGATTTGAAATGGATGACCCAATGACAATCAATTGCTATTATTCACCTTATACATGCATTCTTATATACCTAAAGTATTTTAGATCTGCTAAAAAATCAAATTTTATTGTATCACAATATAAGTTCAGATAACGAAATGTATATTTCCTTATTATTAGTTTAAAATGGAAAATTTTGCAACATCACACACAAATAATTAAAACAATTATACTGTGTAGTCCAAAGATTTTTTTTTTTTTTAATAGCACCACAATTGAAGTATAAATTTAAATAATACATAAGAGTATTAAAATCTTATACCTTTGGAAAGTGTGAGCCTAAATACATCTTCATAAAAGTGAGTCAAATGATGTCTGTCACTTTCATCATTGCTGGGAACAATTGTTTCTGTTGTCTGCATTTCAATATTAGAACTTTCTTGAGAGCTACATTCACTACCTTTACTTAATCTATCAATAATATCTGATGATATCACACCAGTCTTAAATGCATCACCTTCATCACATGGAAACAGAGCAGCAAATGGATTCTTAAAATCTTGTTCTGACATGCTATCTGTAATATAAGAATGTATAGAGTCAAAATCAATTTATCTTTCTTTTTATAATAATTGTGAATTTAATTTGAAACAAAAAAAGTTATTCACAAAAAGCATAATTTCTATCACACTTGAACATCACAAAAACCATGCAACAAAGTTTGAATCTCACACCCTGTATTTACCATGCCAGATCCAACAATTTACATAAATTGGCTTGTTTTAAGTATTTCTCCTTTCACATTTAAAATATCTTTCACAAATTTTATATCAACTATGTAATTTAAATTGGGAAGTTTGTGAAAAAAATGCATGATAAATCAAAAGGATACACAGCAAAACTTGCCTAAAAGGTCACATGTATTCAGAGACCCCCTGTATTAACAACCAGTTATTTTGGATTGGGGTTTGTTAATTATCCCTTGCTTAATCAATTACTTGTTAATGCGATTTTGACCACCTAGTTTTGAGATTATTCACTTTTTATCACTTGTGTTCAATGATCAACCATTGGAATAATTTGAGAAAATTTGGAGGGTTTTTAAGTTTATAGTGCTACTCGCATTGATTGCATTCAAAAACAGAACATTGAGATATTTTATTTTTAATTTGATGAATGATTCAGATGACATCATAAAGGAAATTTTCTTTTATTCTGAGATAAGCACTTTTACTTTCTTACATTAGAAAAAAAAATGCACTTTCACCAAAAATTTTAATATTCAAGATTTTGATGCTAAAGCACATTTTAAAACATCCTGAACACATTTCAAGTACATTAAGAAGATGCCCATCCATGTGCAGCATTCACAAATATACACTGCATAGAGTATTTTATGCATTGAAACTTCAATTGAAGTAATGAAATTTGGGAGTATGCATATATTTATATGATATGATAAAAAATGCCATATCCAGAGTGAGTACACTGTCCCTTAAAAAAATGTCAAGCACTTTCAAGTACCATGTATTTTTTTTTTCAAAGATGTCAATAAATCCCTCATTATAAAGTTGTATACATCACTGGGAAGAAAAATAGATAGCAAATTAAAGTTATTGTTGGGGCCAATGAAGAATGTTTTGGATAAAAACTGTGTTGCTTTGGAAATTTTCAAGAACAGCGGAGCCATTAGGGAATTTTCCATGATAAGCAAAACTTTTGGAAAAAATGCAATGCCACAGATCTGCAGAATATTTTCATCCCTCCCTTTTTCAAGCACTTTCAAGGATTTAACCAAAGAAATTGGAATTTTCAAGTACTTTCAAGGCCTTGAAAATGGTCATCTAAAATTCAAGTACTTCCCTATTTACATGCAATTATATGCACCCTGCGATGAGTAATAATCAAACAAACTTTCAGAATAATTTATCTTTCTTCTATCACAGTTCACCTCATTATATAACATGATTTGGTTTTGAGTATCAAAGATATATATGCTAAAACATTAAAAAACTTTAAAGACTTTTTTGATCAAAAGACTGAGGCAAAGTTTAGCAATAAATCCATATGAAATGACAATGAACTCGGCCATGCCTATCTCACTGTGATGTAATGTGCATAAGTGTGTGCAAAAGCAAAATATTTCACAAAGGATCATAAAATCATGTGATCCCCAGACACTTGTCATTTAGCGAATGTGTTTGGTCATGTGAGTTGCCAAACATGTTGAGAATGTTGCAGGGGAGGAAAGTCTGGAACCGGTTTGGAAATAAAGAGAAATATGCATATGCAAAAGTGTTACTTATAGTAAGAAGCAATGAACATTTGTGGAAAAAAAAAATTTTCACTATCGTGATTTTTTAAAATGTGTTGAAAAACGCAATGCAAATTAATTTTTATATCACAAAATACAAACTTTCCATCACGATTTGCAATGTGAAACTGCTTATTTTGTTCCCTGCTCTAATGATGCAAATGTTTGGCCTGAGCAACATGGTGTATAGCAGGAAGCGAAAGAGTCTATACTGAGGAAACAAGCATAATAAACCGAAAGCCAGAAATGAAATTTATATCTTGCACAACAAAGGAAGATATCTGTGTGTGTGTGTGTGCAGCCTGTAGCAGGAAATCTAAGCATCGTACGACCATGAAATTTGGGACACGGGTACTTCAGAACTTGAATAGATACACCTCAGTGTTAGTTTTTTAAATTGCAAATTAGTTTTTTAGTTATGTTTTATCCCAATTTACAACTTTTGGGGGAAATATTCACACCAATTGATTATTTAGCAACTAAAAATATTATCAAAGTTTCCATCTTGACACTATTGGAAAGATAAAAAAATTCACCTTCAAACAAACTTTGAGAGAAGTCCATATGATAAATAGAAAAATTTTAATGAATTTTTTAAAAACATTTTTGTGCAATTTAAAGCTCTCTAATTTTTACATTACAATTATATCAAAATTAATGCACCATCATCCAACATTCTTTTTTTTTTCAGCACCTGCTTAAAATACGGAATACTCTAGGAAAACAAATAGTTTCATGAGCTCATCCGTTGATTAAATTGATAAATTTTTAAAGTTAATGATGTCTTCAATTTAACAAAAGTATGTTTTCAATTCTAAAAAACAATCTTCAATTTCATAGCTCAAAACATCGTTGCTGCAATGGATAATTTCTTCAGATTTGTCCTATTTTATTATTAATAGTGATGCCATGAAAATAAAAGGAATTAAAAATGCTTCAAGATAATTTTTAGAAAGTAAAATTAAACAGATAATCACTAATCCTGGAAATACAGATGACAACTCAATACCTTAAATTAATAATAAGTTAGAATACAAAATGGAGAAATTTTTAATTAACTTGAAAATAAACTTCATGATAAAAATGTACATTTTACAAAATATACAATAAATTTTGAATTAATATGATGCAAAGGTTTTTTTAAAAATTCAAAATTTCCAAAGGACAATAATACTTTTCCTCTCACCCCCCCCCCCTTCCAGCCTTTAGAAAATGAATCATACCTTAATTAAGGAATGCAAAGTGTTCCCTTCTGATGAATATTAAAAACAAAGAATAAGATTTGGAATAATTAAACAAGAAAGATCAATCATGCATACAGCATTGATTATGAAACACTTTCCAACTGCAATGCAATTTTATTTAAACATCTCTAAAATGCGATACATTCCTTGGTAATATTTCTAAAATTATCACAACACTACATTAATTTATTAAATTTGAAAACTTAAAACTTCATCGAAAAAATGAACTTTATTCAAATGACATTATTGAAATACAAATTGCCTGGTTTAAACATCTATAAAATGTGACACATTCAGTGGTAATATTTTTTAAATTATCACAATACTACAATAATTTATTATATTTGAAAACTTCATTGAAAACAAATGAACTTTACTTAAATAACGTCATCAAAATATAAATCGCTTAGCTCTCTATAAAAGCAGCATTTCATTCATAAACTTTTTTCCATTAATTTCATTCATCACAATACTATAATAATTTATTTTATTTAAAAACTTAAAACCATGGAGGTACAAGTATTTTAACTCTATGCCTAAAACTTCATCGCAAAAATCATCTGCTTCTCTGTGTAAAATCCATGAACGTTTCATTCATATCAGCTTTATTGCAGACTCTAGAGCTAAATAATTTTCCGTTAAAAATATGCAGCAATTCTTATACAACTCATCCTACATCGTTCGGTGTTTACATTTTCCATAAGTGAAAATTAGGCTTCGTTGTAGAAATAGTTAAAGTTTGATGACTATTTAAACTCAAATATATTGTAATGGCGTTGTTTCAGAATGCAGATGCACAGAATTTAAGCAAAAATAAAGCGGTTTTAAAACGGATACAACACTAAATATGACTTAAAAAAAACTTTAAAAATCACGATTTTGACACAAGATGGATGCCATATTTCATGGTGAAGTGGGTCACATGATCTCTTCATATAAAAGATGTAATTATTATTTTAATTTTTATTTTAAAAAACTACTGAATATATTTAGCTGAAAATTTTTTTATAAATTTTATGGGATAATTTGAATATTTCCTAAACCTTTCAAAGCAATTTGTGAATTTTAAATTCGCTTAAAAAATGTTTGAAAAATTAGGTCCCATAGGGTTCAATGCAATTCATTTTTTCAACCTGGGTTCAATCCAAAACTAGATGGGTGATATTGTTAATTTATATTCCCATAGGTCTCACACACCGTGTGAACAATATACTACAATTTCATTTAATAAAGTCATTTTTACGGAAGTTATCGTGCTAACGGACAGGAAGACAGACAGACAAACAGAATGAACAAAGTCATAAACACTTTTCAACTATGTGGTAAAGTGTTAAAAAGCTCAGTGAGATGTGACCTTTTCAATGAGCATTTCATATATGTATAAAAACTAAAAATCCTAAATGTCAAAAATATTATACATGTATTTAATTATAATAAAGTTATAAACTAGTAATGTAATTTTTATTAGCTTAATTGTAAAAATATGTTAATTTTAAATATCATAGATTCTTTAAAATCTTCAAATATTACTTTGAAGCAAAATGACTGGTTAGGTTTCCTATCCGAAGAATACATAAAAAACCTGAAGTTTTCTATGATGCAGAATATGTCTGCGGGAAACTATGTATTATATGTCAAATATAGAACATGTACTTTAGATGCCAAACCCTTCCCAGAATGATGCAACTTGGGGAGATTTTTATTTTCTCATACATAGTATTAAGAAAGTATTGTTTTCACGAAAATTTCCGAATTCGAGATTTTGATGCCAATATATATTTTAAGACCTCCTAAACATGTTATGGATATTTCTGTAGTAAAGTCCATCTGCCTGTCTATAGTCAATTTCTTGTATACACAATAGCAGCTACAAATATTAATGGATTTTCCTATAACTTTATTTTTTGATAACAAAGCTGGATATAAAGAACTAGATAAAAAATTTTAAATTTTAACGAAAACTTAGAAATTTATATTTCTTTAGCATGGCAGCATAGGATAAAATTTGACAATCATGTATAAAAGAGTTTATTTATGGCTCAATGATCACAAGACTTAATAATTTCAATCATTGTTACGAAAAATAGCCACGATACAATTCTTTTTTGTTCGTGGCATAATTACCCTGCCAGAAGTAGGGTACATTGTCAAATATGGTATCAATCGAAAGATTTAAACCCCTTAAAGTGAAGGGTAACATGCTATAGTATTGTAATCATTTGGACCCACAATCAGAACTCGAAAAATAAGGTCGCCCAGTTGCCATGGACGACCAAGTTTTTCACTCTGGCAAACTAAAAAAGAAAAGAGAGTGGCTTCTGTTTTTCATTTTTCCCGCACAGGAAACATTAAGCCGTGGGAAATTGGGCTCACTCATCACCACCGTCCACCTTGCGATCCTCCTTAAATTTCGAAAATGAATGCGATGAATGCGTGGGAGTGCAAATGAAAAGCAAGGATGAAAATGTTTTGCAGATCCAGTGTTTTTACCAGGAAATTCAGCATCTCCCGAAAGCTACCCCAGCAACTCCTCTTTCCCGAGAAATTTCTAAGTTGCATCGTATCTCCAAACAATTTCTAAGGGGCTGCATCCAGAACGAGTGCGACACGTCATTCTATTGTCCACTAGTTACGGACAAGTAGTGGCTAGGTGCTTTTTAATGATGTTTTATTTTTCCTGAGTGTATAGAGCTGAGCACACTAGGTACAAACATTCTGGAAACATTAAGCCGCGGGAAATCGGGCTCACTCGTCACCACCGTCCACCTTGCGATCCTCCTTAAATTTCGAAAATGAACACGATGAATGCGCGGGAGTGCAAATGAAAAGCAAGGATGAAAATGCTTCGCAGATCCAGTGTTTTTACCGGGAAATTCAGCATCTCCTGAAAGCTACCCCAGCAACTCCTCTTTCCCGAGAAATTTCTAAGTTGCACCGTATCTCCAAAAAATTTCTAAGGGGCTGCATCCAGAACGAGTGCAACACGTAATTCCATTGTCCACTAGTTACGGACAAGTAGTGGCTAGGTGCTTTTTAATGATGTTTTATTTTTCCTGGGTATATAGAGATAAGCACACTAGGTACAAACGTTCTGATTTTCCCGAATTTGCTACGTTTTTCTTTTCAGAGCATTGTTCCGGGACTTTGATTTTCGGCAAAAGATATTCCTACCTTTTCACTAAAAATATTACGATATCTCCAAAGAAATCTTAACTGCTTAACTGCCCTTCAAGCAAGATGTCCCACACAGGATTCACACTTTTGTGCGTAATTAATAAACATTTACAGGAAAAGATAAAAAAAAAAACGCATTTGCAAGATAAAAACATGATCCTCTAAAATTTTGTTACCAAATATAGAAAGTATATTTTTTAAAGATTAGCAAAATTAATACAAGCTAACTTTTGCAGAAATGCGAAGAAAATTATTATAATAGACAAAACGTCATTTTATACCTTTTGATTGAACTCTTTAAATACTTTTACATACCTTTGAGTATGTAAATAATTGAAATATACCTATATAAGTAAAATTTGAAAATGCATAAAAAGACAAATATCATACAGTAATGATAAACAGCTCATATCAACACTAAAAATGGATAAAATAATGTACAACAGTTGATTCGTAGTAATTTGAACATTGACCTACGACTGCTTCACAGTCTTATCTCATTATGCTCACCTACTAGAAAAACATTACAAAATTCGGCCTAGCTGGCTGTTGGAAGTCATACATAGCAAAAGCTATTTGTAGGGAAAGTTATCCCATCGGAAAAAGGGGTACATTGCCGAGTATGGTATAAATCAAAAGATTTTTTTTAAGTCCTTTAAAGTGAAGTGTAACATGCTATGTAATCATTTGGACCCATAATACAGATTTTTCAAATTTGAAAAATAAAAAAATGGATTCTGGTATGGGAAAGTTGAGTTGAGCCACACCCCAGTTAATTTTTTAATTCAAATTAGTTTCTTAGTTTTATGTTTTGACACGATTTTGACAAATTTTCAAATAAATTTGTTACTTAGACACCACAAATATTATTAGAGTTTCAATCTTAACACAATCAGAAAGATCAGAAAATTCACTTAAATTCTTTTCTCTGCCATCTCATTGGATGGAGTTTTATGGATGGAACACTAGTTCGTAACAGTGTAAAATGTTACCCACCTCTCATAGGATTCATACAACTAATGGCAAAACAGTCAGATGAATACCTATCTTCAAATCAGATATTAAAGAAACTCGCTAAGTTCCCGGAATATGCCGACCAACAACTAACTGCTATCAGCAATGCAAAATATTAAGCATGTAAATTTTTGGCATGAGCATCTATATTTTTATGGACAACATGCCCTCCTGCATGTAGAAATTTTTAGTTTTAGATTTTTTGGAACAGCTTTAGTATACAGAATGTTTGCATAATCTGCCATTCTTTTTTTTTTTGTGAGCCAAAATATCACCAAAGAAAATGGGGTTTGAAAAGTGATTACAAATGCCATGTTAGGCTTAGTGTACAAATAATTGAAATATATAAAAGTAAAATTCGAAAATGCATAAAAAGACAAATATCATACAAAAAATAACACATGTCAGCACTGTAAAAATGGATAAAATAATGTACAACAGTTGATCCACAGCAATTTGAAAATTGACCCGACTGCTTCACAGTCTTACTTCGTTACACTCACCCGCTAGAAAAACATCACAAAATGTACAATAGTTATACATTGTACAATATAGATGTACTATTGTACATCTATTGTACAATATAGATGCACAATAGTTGATCCGTAGCAATTTGAACATGGACCTACAACCGCTTCACTGTCTTACCTTGCTACACTTGCCAGCAAAAAATATAAAATCCGGCCTCACTGGCTGTCGTGGGTCACACGTAGCAAAAGCTGTTTGTGCAACAGATATTCCATAGCTCATAGAGCAGTATAATTATGTAAACTCAATGAAAATACAGAAATATGATTAAAATACAATATCACACAAAAATGAAGTGAACACCATAAAATTAGAAATTTTCATCCTAAAGTTTTTCATGTGGCTTATACTTTTATCCACCAATCTCTAACATATTCCAAAAGTTAATTAAAACAATCAATTCCTTTACCCGATAAAGCAGTCAAACTTTGCTGCAACACTGCTAAAAAAACCAAAACAGAAGCTACACCTAACTCAAAATTCAATTAATTTAATGATAAGCCATGCTTAAATCAAAATACGATAAACAATACAACCTGATTTAAAGATACAAAACATTGATAAACTCCTCATCACAGTTTAATGTAAAATGAACTAGCTGTAAGTTTCAAATAGAAAACTAGGAGGGGTTGCCAGAAATCACCACATCATACAATTCATCACTTGCATTTGGTGAGCAAAATGCAAATTCTGTATACTAATGCTGTACCGATTTTTCTAACACTGAGATAGATAGGTAATCTAAAAAATCTGTAAAATGAAAAGTGTGCAACTGTGAGGATTGAACAAGGGCGGCATTAGCACCTAAAGAATCTAGAAACATACCTGGGAGCTTGCAAGCTACTATAAAGACTAATTCCTTCACAAAGTATGCATATTAAAAAATCAAAACAATATATTGTCACAGAATGAGAAACAAGTTAAAAAAACAATACGTTTGCAGTCGCACTCTTTTGAATTCATTCCAAAGAGGACTTTGCAAGATGTGGAAGCTACTGTTTTAACACATCACGTTTAAATCTATATCGACAAGTATAAAAACATTTTTAGTTAATAGAAAAGTGAGAGTCCATAAAAATTGTTAATAGTTAAAATTATAGTCATCGTTACTAAACATATATTCTTTTAATATATTATGAAAAACGAGTTGCTAGCATTTATGAGAATCTTATGCCATATTCTCACACTAAAAAGTAACAAAAAAACAATAAGGACCTTATAGCTTGAAATTTCATTTTTAAATTAAATAAACAATATTTTCCGATACAAAAATTAGTTTTGAATTTCTTATTAGAATAATAATACAACACATAATTATGTAAGATAGCAACCAGAAAACCTGTAAATCACATTTATTGATGCACAAAAGCATTATGCACTGAAATAGCAGACACTCACACGAAGAATTTCAGAGACATGAATTATAAACAGATGTATACTCTGTCCATAAATAATAGGTGAAAATTAAATTATTTTAACTGCATTTTGCAATTTTATTCTACAAAAATACTCTTTAGAACGAGCAGTTTCACGTAAACAAATTTTTTTCTCTCTGAAGTTTAGATGAAATTTTGCTTCATTTAACTTGTCATTCCTCTACGATTACGGTTTTCTTTTAACATGTTGCAAAATGCCACGGAGTCCAAATGAGCCAAAATAAGGAGAATCATCATAGACTCCATTGTCCGGTAGATGGCGAAAACAACAGTGTCTCCTTCGAAACAGAAACTATGCAGTCTAGTCACATCAGTGATCTCCAGCTAATATCAGCTCCGTGAAGTTGCCCCCCCCCCCGCATGGACAGCACAAACGATAAAAACTAGTGGATTCGTTTGTACTTATTTGTGCCGCAAAAATTTTCATTTGTGCTTCTTTCGTTTCTGATTTATAGACGTTTCCTTTTCCGGGGAGCTAACTTCATGCTCAGGCCAAGGCCACCTAGAATAGGCTAGAAGGCCACCTGTTTTAGATGGCCTTGCTCAGGCACTGCTTACATAAGAGAAATTACATCAATTTCTAAAAAACGTTTATGCCATTTGTTTGTGCTGGTTTGTGCCGCAAAAAGTTTTCTTCCGACACTTTTCATATTTGAACAATAAAACTTTCATTTGTTTGGCGCAGTAACTGGCTTTAATTACATAAAAGAAATTTCACGAAATTCGAAAAAATATTGATACCATTCATTTGTGCCTCAAAAATTTTCATTTGTGCTTCTTTCGTTTTCGATTTATAGACGTTTCTTTTCTTGGGGGTTAACTTCACAATCACCCATTGTTTACATAAGAGAAATTACATCAATTTCCAAAAAACGTTTAAGCCGTTCGTTTATACCGCAAAAAGTTTTCTTCGAACTCTTTTCATATTTGAACTATAAAGCTTTTTTTTCTGGCGCGGAAACGGGCTTTGTTTACATAAAAGAAATTTAACGAATTTCGAAAAAAACGTTTATGCCATTCGTTTGTGCCACAAAAATTTCCGTTTGTGCTCTTCTCGCTTCCAATTCATAGCATTTTCCGTTATTTACTTCCGTGAAGTTGCCCCTCCCCCCCCCCCCCCCTCCATGGAAAGCACAAACGACAAAAACTAATGGAATTGTTTGTACTTCGTTTGTGCTAAAAATATTTTCGTTTGTGCTGCAAAAATTTTCGTTTTCGATTTATAGACGCTTCTTTTCTTGGGGGGGGGGGGGGGCTAACTTCACACTCAGCCATTGTTTACATAAGAGAAATTACATCAATTTCCAAAAAACGTTTATGCCATTTGTTTATACTTCGATTGTTCTGGTTTGTGCGGCAAAAGTTTTCTTCGGACCCTTTTCATATTTGAACTATAAAGCTTTCATTTGAGTAGTATATGGGGCTGACTCTGGGCCACCCAGAGACAGCCCCATATACTACAAATTCCTATCATATTTCAAAGATTTAGGACAACCTCTGAGACCAAGCATGTATAAAATCATCCAAAAATACATAAAATCATTAAAAAATAGGTATTTTTTAAAAAATCAAAAATCAAGAGAGTTTTAAGACTCTAAAATTTCATGTTTTTTAACTTAAAATATGAGTTATATGTATATTATAGAGACCAAATCTTTGATGTTATCTATAGATATCAAAGATAGTCTGCCCTATTATGGGGCTACCTCATATTTATGATGGGACCGTTAGTCCCTCATACATAGGTAAATTACGGTGAAAATAAAAGGATTTATATGAAAGTCAAGTTTAGATAAATGCGTGAAAAAAGAGGACTTCCAAATGAATGGAAGTCCTCTAAATAAACTTTAAAAGAGAGAGTTTTAAGACTCTAAAATTTCATGTTTTTTAACTTAAAAAAAGAGTTATATGAATATTATAGAGACTTTGATCAAAATTAATATCTGTCATCTATAGATATCAAAGATAGTCCGCCCCATTATGGGGCTACCTCATATTTATGAGGGGACTGTTAGTCCCCCATACATAGGTAAATTACGGTGAAAGTCGTGAAAAAAGAGGACTTTCAAATGAATGGAAGTCCTCTAAGCTTTAAAATAAAAGAGATCTTCAGTTCTTTTCCATCAAAATATATTGGAACTTATTGATGACGAAACGTGCCCGTAAATTACGGACGCGTTTTATAGAGATATTTATGAAGATCATAAAATTATCATCTTGATAGTATTCTAAATTTATTAAATTTTCTATTCCTGAGTGATTAAGCTTTCTCTAATATGTATTTATTATCACCTAAATATAAAAATATATATCTTCCTTTATTGATTTTATTTATCGATCTATTAGAAAGTTGTCCATGTTTATTCGAAAGGTAATACTCTTTTTCTTCAACTTCTACAATTAACTTTACGATTGCTGTACCTGCAATCATATTTTTAATTTTTTTCAATGATATCAGATCATATTTTCCAGGATATAAATCATCTAATACATATGTTTGACGATAACCACTCAGACTATTGAACTCTTCCATTTATTAGTAAACATTTTTTAAGACTTAAAAATACTGTCCCATATTGTAATATGGTCTTCAGAGTTATTATATACCTTATTACTAAATCTTCTTAACATCAGGGGTAAATTTATATTATCTTCATCATACCATATTTCATTTATTCTAGGTAAAAATATTAATTCAGTTAAAGATGTAATATCGTTTTCTCTACAATATAATTTATTTAAATTAGTTAAATTTTTAATACCTTCAATAGATGTAATATCGTTTTCAGTACAATCTAATACTTTTAAATTTATTAAATTTTTTATTCCTTCAAGTGAATTTAATCTATTATCTTCACAACATAATTCTTTTAAATTAGTTAAATTATCTATTCCATCAAGTGAAGTTAATATATTATACCCACAAGATAGTATTTCTAAATTAGTTAAATTTTCTATTCCTTCAAGTGACATTAATATATTTCTATCACAATATAATTTATTTAAATTAGTTAAATTTTCTATTCCTTCAAGTGACATTAATTTATTTCCTCCACAATATATTTTTTTTAAATTAGTTAAATTTTCTATACCTTCAAGTGAATTTAATCTATTATCTTCACAACATAATTCATTTAAATTAGTTAAATTTGTTATACCTTCAAGAGATTTTAATTTATTACCCTACAATTTAATGTTTCTAAATTAGTTAAATTTTCTATTCCTTCAAGAGATTTTAATCTATTATCTTCACAATATAATTCTTTTAAATTAGTTAAATTATCTATTCCATCAAGAGATTTTAATTTATATCTCGCACAATATAATTCTTTTAAATTTATTAATTTTTCTATTCCTTCAAGAGATCCTATATAATTAAATAAAGAAATAGATTTCACTTCAGTAGGATTCTCTATATTTAAGAAAGACATAGTTTTTTTTCCCATACCATTATTATATGTAACATCCATTTATATAGAAACATTTTTATTATTTATCATTAATTAATTGTCTCAAAATATAAACACACTCTCTCAAGACTGATTTAACTTCATATATTTCTTCAATAATTTTCTCTTGGTAAGGTTCTATTTCGTGATGACCAAACTTTTTATTTAATTCACTCATCTGTATTGCTTGTACTTTTTTCCAATAAACATTAAAAAAGTGATCAGGTAATAGCTCAAATTTATATTTAATCAAATAACAAAAATCTAATTTATGCATAAATTCTTCTATAAAATTTTCACTAAATGTTTGATATCTAGTTATATACAACCAATTTAAATCATCTTTTAATACTCTCATGGTATCTTCTGTAAGATTTTGAAATATTGATACTTTATATAAATCTAAATTATCAGAAAATTTTACGATAAATTCGTTACTTAAAGTTTGATATTGAGATATGTTTACCCAATCTACTTTATCTTTACATTTTTCTATAAAATCTTCTGATAATTTTTGATATCTAGAAATTTTACACCAATCATCAGGTTGAGCAAATTCTTCAATAAAAGATTCAGACAGTGTTGAATATTGTAAAACAAAATCCCAATTTACATGATCTTTAAGATTTCTAATTACATCTTCAGATAAATTATTTCTAGAAAATTCATTCCAATCAATATCCATTTATTAGAAAGAAATTTTTTCAATATGCATATAAGGTTTTAAAGCGTTACCATCACATTTTATCTTTAATGTGATGATATCATCACGTTTACCATAAGCAAAACAGGTTACTACATCTCTATTAACATTTAAAATTTCCTTACCATTGATTTCTAGAGATATCAGTGGACTTTTATCATATATATATTTACTTTCTATTGTATCATATATATCTATATATATGGAAATTTTCATATACATATCTGTAGATAATCGCATCTCTTGATCTAGTAATTTTGAGCTCATCATGTTGAAATTTACTTTTTTATAATCCCCATCTGTATGAAAATCATCTGGTATAGTAACCCAGATATCTCTATTATCTAAATATATTTTATTGATAGCATCGTTATCATTTTCAGGTTCAGAAACATTCGTAATTATTTTATTTTTTACATCAAATTTATCATTCTGTAATATTAACGAATTTTTTTCAAAATATCTTTTATTCACTACATTTTTTTCATCTTTAGGATCTGCTACATTTCCTATTCTTTTTCCTTTTGCGTCAAAAACTTTTCCTTCTAAAGAATGTAAAGTTGTATCATTTAATTCTTTTATTCTCTTGCCTGTTTCTTCAGTAAAGGTTAAAAAATCCTCATCATATTTAGTTTTTATAAGATCTCTCAATTCAAAATGATTATTCTCTATTTTATTCAAAACAAAACTTTTAGTGGTTAAATCTAAATCATCTATAGGATTTTCACAATTTTTTAAAATTCTATTTTCCATATCATAATTTCCATCATTCATTAATTTAAAACCTATACCTGGAGGTCCAATAGGTCCTTCTTTCATTTGATCATCATAAGGTGGATAATAAGCACTCATTTATTTAATTTTAAGATTTTAAACTCTTAACCATTGTTATAGTTTTATTTTTCAAATTTATAAAACATCTCTTTCTTTCTTTAAAAATAAAATAAAACTTATATTCCTTTTGACTATTCGTTATCCAATTAAATTCAATATCTAAATTATTTAAATCGGTATAGTTTTCATGATTTGATGAGTCAAAAGGAAAAATAGGATACAGTTTACCAAAATTCTCCTTATTTATCAAAGGTCCTGTTTCTGTATTATTATCATAAAATCCTTCCTGTAAAAGAGCTTCATACACTCTATTATAATCTTTATTGGTAAAATTTGTTTTATAACGCATAAGAGGAACTTGTTTATTATTAATCATCAACCAGCATTCTTTCATATCTATATTATCAAATATCATATTATTTTTTTCATAATTACTATCTCTTTCAACATATTGAGGAATAACATAGACACCTAAAACTTCATCTGACGCTGTAGTTGCTGTCACAGATCCACTATCGCTTCTATAAGGGCCTACCATCTTAAATCTATATCGATCCCAATTTACCTCTATATCTTTATTAGATAGATATGATTCCAGAAACAAGCTTTCTGCAGAATTTTTTAATTCTATATAAGGTAAATGTAAGGTTAAACCTTCAACTACTACCTTATAATTTTCGTTTCTTATATTAGTATATATCATATTTTTATTTTCATTTCTTTGAATTTCTATTTTCACTTCAAAACCTGAAATTATCTTTTCATATTCTCTAAAGAAATCGATTATATCTTTTAAAGGTGTCCATATTTTAATGACATTGGTATCTTTCGTTAGTTCCCATCTCTTTACGAATCCTTTGTTATAATCTTTATTCATTTTCAAATTATTAAAAATTCAGTTATTTTAGTAGTATCTTCTAAAGTACCATCATATTTAAACTCATTACGGTCAGCTGAATCAGATGTATCTAGATAAAAAAATTCATTTTGAGCTTGTGATGTTACATAATCAGGAGTATAATGAATTAATCTTAAAACATGATTCATGATTGAAAAATTTGACTGTGTATTTGATTCAATTTCAGTATCTCCTATATGTACTTTTAAAGTTTTGATAAAACCTCCACCATTTACCAGACTCACATTTTCGTTTCCAATAGATGATTTATCATTTTTTGTAATTTTTAATTTTAGTTCAAGATATCCTCTAGAATATAAAATTTTTGCTTTAGTATCATTAATATGAAAAACATAGGTAGCATTCTCATCTGAACTATGTTCTTTTGGATGAATTTCTCTTAATTCATAACTTTTAATGTGATCATTATAATAATAACGAGTATCACTTAAATCATAAATCATTTATTTAGGAAGAATTTTTAAACCACCTCCTTTCTTTTTCATAGAAAATATTTCATTTAATATATTCTTAGGTTTCAATAAAACCTTTAAAAATCCTAGTATATTTTTACTTTTTCTATATAATCTATTCATTTATTTAAGAAGAAATAAAATTAAATTCTACAGCTCCTTTATTTAAATCTATTAATTCACCTTTTTGATTAGTAATCCTCATTTTTATTCTTTCAACAGGATCCACTTTAACAGGAAAAAATATCCAATTATTAAATTCTTTTGAAATTATACTACCTGGAGGGTTTTTATTAGTGAAAGAATATATAACTTCTGAATTATATTGATTTATTAAAGATCCTTTTACAACATCACAGTGAATATAAATATTATCATTTTCATTAGATATATCAGCAATATGTTCACCTTCAACCTCTGTTTCTTCATCATAACTTCCATATGTAGGATTTAAAAAGCCTATAATTTTATGAAAGTTACTTTTTGTAAAATCAATTACCCAACCATTTTTCAGTTTAATAGATATTCTTTGTCTTGCTTCAATAACACCAAATTTGACAGGTGGATCCTCACCGAATATTTTCATCATATACTCATTTAATCCTCTTATAGTATAATTACCATTTGATATAGTAATTGTTATATCTGTGCCTAATGTATACAATCTAAATATGTTATTTCCATAATTCTTACTTATATTAAACCAGGAAACTTCCATAGAGAATGAGTGTAAAGCTAATTTTTTTATATTAAGAGGTGTAATAAAATTTACAGTAAATTCCTCTGATCTCTCATGACCTTCTGATTTTAATATTATCATTTATACATAACAAAATTTTCATTATAGTCATTAGGTTTTTGTGTAGGAAATGATTTGAGAACATTTTTAGGTGATATACCTTTATTCCTTTCTCTTATATATTTCATACAAAATATACCACATTTCACAGATGAAGGTTACTGTAAAAAACTATCATTATAACCTATTTTTTTATTGGATGTAACAAGAAATGATTTAATATTTTTAGGAATATAGTCCTTCTTCATATTGTCATATTCACCAAACGGATCAAAATATTCCACATATTTATATTTAGGATCATTATAATAACAAACCCAATGAGTTCCGGGGCCTGTTGATACATCTAAATTAATGATTCCATTTTCAAATTTTCCTATTGTTTTAGGTAATAAATCGGAGGTAAACACACCTCTAAATCCTTTTTCATTTTTCATATTATCTTTAATCATTTTGTCACTGATTCCCACTGTTGATATATTCCCTTTCCAAGTTTTTTTTTTTCCCAGATCCCTTTTTTTGTATAGCTGAACTAGCTAATCCAGATAAAGTACCTGATGCTAATGCTGTACCTGCAAATTTAGCAGCGGTTATTAAAGAGGGTATAAGTGCTGCCAGAAATGGTAAAAATCCTCCATTTTTATCTAATTGAGTTTTACTAATTGTAATTCTTTTTTTATCATTAATATGATTAATTTGAGTTTTAGTTAAATACATCTCATGATTAGGAGTTTTAGATTTATCTATTTGTAATGTTACTTCTACTTTATTTTTAAAAGCTGATTTAAGTTTATTTTTCTGACCTTTACTCAAATAAACTTTATATTTTATCATTTATTAACAGAGAAATTGTTTATGATATCGTTGTACATCATTATAAGTCATTTCTTTATTTTTTAATAACATATCTAACAATAAAGTTACTTGATTATACAATTTCTTTGATTTACTTCCGTTACATATTTTTTCTGTTAAATTTGATAATACATTCAATCCTTTACCCACCTTCATTTCTTTACTACTTCGAATCATATTTAATCTATGCATATAATTTTGCAACATATTTTCTTTATTTTTAATTTCTTTTATATCATTCTTTTTCTGGTTTAATTCCTCCTCTGAAAAATTTTTAGCTCTAGAAATTGTACTTTTTAAGTTGCCTCTTTTCTTAGATAATCCTTCTTTTAACTGTTTAGCTCTTCCATACATATCCTCTAATTTTTCTTGATCGTTTAAAAATACTGAAGGTCTGTATAATTTTTCTTCTTTTAAATATTTTAAATTTAAATTTTGATCGATATCATAAGTATAAGATACTAATTCTTTCACAGCTTCAATAGGCTCTTCTATAGATGGAAATGAAATATTTTCTACAACATTTTGAATACTTTTTACAACTTCTTTATTTGATTTTTCATATTTTTCAATTTCTTGAGTGACTGGTTTATGAAATTCCTCTAAGGTCTTTTGAATACCTATTTTGTCTTTTAGTTGATCTTCATTATTCTTTCTTATTTCTTTTTCTATTTTTACTATTTTAATTGAATCTTTTATTTGCTTTAAAAACTTGTGTTTCCGTTCTTTTTCTAAGTTCATTTATATAATATTAATTTTTTTACTGCAGCAAATTTTATTTTTACTGCTAGTAAATTATGATAAAAATTAAAGATTACACGGAACCAGAAGAATTACCTGATCCTAAACAACATCCTTTGTTACCTAAACATCCATTTAGATTGCTTATAACAGGACCTTCAGGTTCAGGTAAAACAAATTTACTGTTAAATTTGATTTATGATTTATTATTTTTTGATACATTATATATATGTGCAAAAGATTTATACGAACCTAAATATTCTAAATTACAAGAAAAATATACAATGTTTGAAGATATAGAAAGAGAAGATATTTTGAAATGTAAGAATATAAAGAATAAGAAAAGATTATTAAAATTATATGATAAATTTAAAAAAAAGTATTATTTTCTTCAGATGATTTTATTACTGTAGATGATTTAAATCCTACATTAAAGAATTTAGTTATTTTCGATGATTGTGTGATTGAGAAAGATCAAAAAAACATCGAAGAATTATTTATCAGAGGTAGAAAGAAAAACGCATCCTTTATTTATTTAACTCAATCATATTTTTTAACACCTATCAATATAAGAAAGAACTGTAATTACTTTATATTTTTCAATCTACAACCGAAAGAAATTCAACAGATTATAAGAGAGATAGATGGTAAATTAAGTACTGAAGAATTCAAACAAATATATAATAAAAGTGTTCAAAAACAATACGATTTTTTAATGTTAGATTTAGTGAATCCGAAAATAAGATACAGGAAAAAATTTGATCCTATATAAATGGAAGTATATTTAGAAAAAAGATTGTATGTTTACAGAAAGAGTAGAAATTTGTATCAAAAGATAAGTATTTCATTATCAGTAAGTAAGGTTATTCTAAGTGGAACAGGTTTATCAGCAATAGCCTTTCTACCGCTTGCATTTTTAAGTTTATCAGTTGGTATAGTAGAAGCTATTGATCTTGCATTAAAAATTGCGGAAAGAAAGGAAGAATATAGACATTGTTATAATTTTTATAAAGAACTCATTAATTCGTTTAAAGCTAAGGATATGACAGAAGAAGAAATTTATATGTGTGAAAAGGATTTCATAAAAAGTTTAAAATTTAATCCAGTTGAAAAATACGTAAAACAAATGCAATTGAATGGATATAAATTTCTAAATAAATAAATGGTGTGTAAAAAAAATATTCATATTTTTAAAGAAATAAAAGGTGGAGGTTATGTAGGTTTAATTAGAGGTGGTGATATTATAGGATGGTTACAAGATAAAATAAATCCTCCAGAATTACATTTACCAGGATATCAATATTGTGGTCCATTTACAAAATTAGAAAAAAGATTAAAAAGAGGTGATCCTGGAATAAATAGAGTTGATAAGTTATGTAAAGAACATGATATTGATTACAATAAAACAAAAGATACAAAACTGAGACATGTTGCTGATCAAAAATTAATAGATGATTTAAATGATATACAAGATCCAACATTTCAAGAAAGATTAGCTAGAGGAATTATTAAACCTATTATTAAAGCTAAAAAAACTTTTGGATTAGGTCTTTCTATATATTGTGTTAAGTGTAAAGATAAAACCCCAACTAAAAATTATCATAAAACTACTTCTAAAAATAATAAACCAGTTGGTAAAGGTATCTGTACTATTTGTGGAAGTAAAAAGAATACTTTTTTAGGAATTTAAAAGAGGTTTATTATAATCCAGAAACAGGTTATTGTGGTATTCAAGAATTGAAAAGAAAAACAGGGTTACCTAATGTTGAAGAATTTTTACATGAACAAGATGTATATACTAGATATAAACCTGTCATTCGTAAATTTAAAAGAAGAAGAGTTTATGTTCCTAACAGTAATAATCAATTTGACGCTGATTTGTTATTTATAAAAAATTATAGCAAATATAATGATGGAACTAATTATTTGTTAACGGTTATAGATGCTTTTAATAAATATGCTTGGGCTTTTCCTATAAAAAGAAAAACATCTGAAGAAGTAGTACAAGGTTTTAAACAAGTTTTTAAAGAAAGAATACCAAAATTCATTTTGACAGATGAAGGTACTGAATTTACAGGAAAACAGACACAAAAATTATTTAAAGATAATAATATACATTGGTTTACAACTAAAAATAAAGAAATAAAATCTGCAATAGCTGAGAGATTTAATAGAAGTATAAGAGAAAAAATTATAAAATATATGCATGCTAACAATACTAAAAGATATATTGATGTATTACCCAAATTACTTAAAAATTATAACAATTCATATCATAGATCTATAAATATGACACCTGTTGAAGCCAGTAAGGATGATAACGAATCTCAAGTTTATAAAAATTTATATAAAGAAAAAATAATTAGAAAACCGAAATTTAAGATAATGGATAGTGTTAGAATATCTACAATTAAGAAAACATTCAGGAAAGTAGATGATTCTACATTCACTGAAGAGATTTTTATAGTTTCTGAAGTATTGAAAACAGATCCAATTACTTACCGATTAAAAGATTTAAACAGTAAAGAAATTGAAGGAACTTTTTATGAAAATGAAATGGTAAAATATAATAAAAAAGATGATGTATATAAAATTGAAAAAATCATAAAAAAGAAAGGAAATAAGTATTTTGTAAAATGGCTAGGATATCCAGATGAATTTAATAGTTGGACATCTGAATTAGTTTAAAGATAAATGAATGTAGATAATAAGATGAAATTAATCTATGATTCGGAAGAAGAAGAATATTTTTATGTTATCGATTACGAAAGTTTAAAACAAAGATATAATAGTAGAGTTTGTTATTTTAATCGATTAAGAAGGAGATATAATATATCTCAAGAAGTTGAGGATATGTTTTTAAAATTTTTAGATTTTATGTATTATGAGAAATCAATTAACTATTACTATTTTATGAAAAAAATTTGTGATATTTTTAATATTGAAAATAATATAAAAGTCCAAAAAGTTAAAAAGAAATATGAAAAAATATGGAATGATTTCTTACAAAGTATTTCAAGAAATGTTTCCTAATAAATGGAGCTTACAAAAAAGTGCATACACTGTTTGACTATGAAATCAGTAAATGAGTTTTACATATATCATAGAAATGAAAAAATTTATTTC
Source organism: Amaurobius ferox (assembly GCA_951213105.1). Classification (NCBI taxonomy): domain Eukaryota; kingdom Metazoa; phylum Arthropoda; class Arachnida; order Araneae; family Amaurobiidae; genus Amaurobius; species Amaurobius ferox. The sequence goes on from OX578136.1 coordinate 103,650,021, forward strand.
CAAAGTCATTGCAAATGTTGTGATTCCTTAATTAAATATAAAAAATTTAAATGTGAATGTGGTATGCAATATACCTATACACATAAAAAGAGACATTTAAAAAGTATTTATCACAGTAAGCATCTTCTAGGAAAAAATATTGTAAAAAATGTTTCCTAATAAATGGAGCTCAACTTAAAGTCAAAGACTATTGGTGAACTTAGAAAAGTAGTAAAATTATTGAATATTAAACAACCTAAAGACTGTAAGAAGAATGATTTAATTAGATTATTAATTAAATATATAAAAGAAACTGGAGAATATAAATATGTTTTAGTAGATTTATTAAATTTAGATATATCAAAATACTTGGAAAAAAAGAAGAAAATATTTATTAGAAAACCTCAAAAACGTAATAAAATTAAAAAGGTTTTTGATTCTTTTAATTTGAAATTTGATAATAAGGAATTTAAGCCAAAAGAAGAAAAAAAGATTAAAACAGAAGTGAATCTTAAAAAATTATTTACAGTTATTAATGAGGATATATTTGGTTTGAAATCAAAGACTATTGGTGAACTTAGAAAAGTAGTAAAACAATTGAATATTAAACAATCTAAAGGTTGTAAGAAGGATGATTTAATTAGATTATTAATTAAATATATAAAAGAAACAGGTGAATATAAACCTGTTTTAGTAGATTTATTAAATTTAGATATATCAAAATACATAGAAAAAAAGAAGAAAATATTTATTAAAAAACCTAAAAAACGTAATAAAATTAAAAAAATTTTTGATTCATTTAATTTGAAATTTGATAATAAGGAATTTAAACCAAAAGAAGAAAAGAAGATTAAAACAGAAGTGAATCTTAAAAAATTATTTACTCCTGATCTTACAGAACAATTGAAACAATTTATTAATGAACCTAAAAATAGACGTAAACTTAATAATATATTTAATTATTTTGGTTTAAAATATAAAGATGGTGAATTGGTAAAAAAGAAAGAAAAGATAGTAGAAGAAGTTAATCTTGAAGATTTATTTAAATCTGATTATGAAATTGTTCAAATTAGTCAAAAATATATTAAAAAATATAACACATACAGATATATTTATAAAATTGTAGAAATCAATGAACTTAGACCTGAACAATATTATAACATCTTAAAGGATTTATTCAGAAAAGCTATTGGAAAAATAGAAGGAAAAGTAGATATTATAGTACACAATCCTATATTAAGTCAACCTTTTCATCCTAAAATGATGTCAACTAGAGAGGCTTATGATACCTATTTAGATGTTTTAACACATAAAATTGAATACAAAGAATTAGATATTAAAGAATGTACATTCAATTTTCATGTCATAGAATTACCACACGGTGGAAAACATCTAAAAATTCTCAAAGATGATGATATCATAAACAAAAAGAGTATTTGTCAAATTAAAAATAACGATAATATATGTTTAGCTAGATCTATTGTAGTTGCTCTATCTATTCAAAATCCTGAACTTTTATGTAAAAAATTAAATCATGAAACATTAACTAAAAATGACATTCTATATATTAAAAAAGGTAGAATATTACAAAAAAAGTTAGCTGAAAAATTACATGAAATGTGTGAAATACCATTAGATATATGTAATTTAGAGCATGTTAAAATATTTGAAAAATACTTAAATATTCAAATTACTATATTTTGTAGAGAAAATTTTAATGAAAGAATATACAATGGCAGTTATAAAACTACTTGTATTTATATTTTAAAAAATAGAAATCACTTTGATGTGATTACATCTGTTACAGGATTTTTAGGAAAAAACAATTATTGTGATTACTGTAAGGTGAGTTATAAAAGAAGCGATCAGCATAAATGTTTATTAAAATGTGATAGATGTTTTATAAAAGATAGTAATTGTGAAGCAGATGATATCCAGTGTAATGAATGTTTTCGAAGTTTTAAAGGTGAAAACTGTTTTGAAAATCATAAATTGTCTGTTTGTGAAAGACTATGGAAATGTTTAAAATGTAAGAGAAATATTAACAGAAATAAAAGAACACCTGAAGATCATAAATGTGGAGAGAGTGTAAAAATTGTAGACAATTGGTCTCAAAAAATCATAGGTGTTATATGAAAACAAAAAAAGCTAAGGGTAGTCCATGTATAAATATTTGTTCTACTCAAGAAAGGTGTAATATATGTCAAAGATTTCCTGAAATGTATGGTAGTATATGTGAAAACAAATGTAGTAACGATAGAAAATGTAATGCATGTAAATATTCAGGATTTACACAAAAATATATGTTTTTTGATGTTGAAACGAATCAAGAAACAGGAAACCATGAAGTTAATTTAATTATAAATCAAGAATTTTATGGAGAAGAAAACATATTTAAGAATGAAAACGACTATTGTAAGTGGCTATTTGATAAGAAACATGCAGGCTATACCTTATTAGCTCATTATGGAAAAGGATTTGACTTTCAATTTATATCTAAATACTGCTTTAAAAATAAAATTAAAGTTTTTACAATCTATCAAGGAAATAAACTCATTTATATGCATGCAAACGAATATAATATAAGATTTATAGATTCTATAAATTTTACATTGATTCCATTAAGAAAATTCCCTAAAACGTTTGGATTAACAGAATTAGCAAAAGGATATTTTCCTCATTTGTTTAACACTATTAAAAATCAAAATTATGTTGGAAAATATCCAGATAAATATTATTATGGTTATAATACTATGACTTTAGAAGATAGAGAATTGTTTATTAAATGGTACATATCTGTAAAAAATGAAATCTTTGATTTTCGAAAAGAAATTATAAAATACTGTAGGTCTGATGTAGATATTTTAAGAAAAGGATGTTTGGAATTGAGAAGATTATTTTTAGAAATAGCTAATATTGATCCTTTTAAATATGTTACATTAGCAGGTGTTTGTATGGCTATATTTAGAGATAAATTCATATCTGAAGGTACAATAGCTATAGATGAAGAGATCATCAAACAAGATCAATACAGTAAAAAATCTATTGCTTGGTTAGATTATTTATCTCAAAAACATAAAATAAATATACAGCATGCTTTAAATGGAAGAGAGAAAAAAATAAAAATAGACAATAAAACTTATAAAGTAGATGGTTTTTACGATAATACAGTATATCAATTTCAAGGTTGTCATTGGCATGGATGTAATAGTTGTTACAGAAAATCTACTTTAAATAAACAAAATCAAATATGTATGGCTGATTTATATGAAAAAACAAAAAAGATAAATAATAAGATAAAAGACGCAGGATATGAGTTAATTGAAATATGGGAATGTGATTTTGATAAAGATAAAGAAATTTAAAAATATATGAAAAAAGAATGGAAAAGAGATTTTATAGAACCATTAAATCCTAGAGATGCCTTCTATGGTGGTAGATGTGAACCAACCAAATTAAAATATGAAATGAAAAATAAAGAGAAAGGTCGATATATTGATGTATGTTCACTCTATCCGACTGTAAATTATTTTGATTATTATCCAATTGGACATCCTAAAAAGATCTATAATCCTGAAAAATATGATGAGAATTGGTTTGGGATGATACAGTGTAAAGTACTTCCTCCTAGAAAATTATATCATCCTGTATTACCTTATAAAGAAGAAAAATTGATATTTAGTTTGTGTAAATCATGTTCAAAAACATTTAAATGCTGTGAAAAGAAAAAATGTAAAAAGTGTTATGAAATAAGAAATAAATTATGTAATCATACAGATGATGAAAGAAGTTTTATAGGTACTTGGACTACGGATGAAATCAATTTAGCTATAGAAGAAGGATATAAAATTTTAAATATATATGAAGTTTGGCATTTTGAAAAGAAAACAGATAAACTATTCAAAGAGTATGTCAAAATGTTTTTAAAAATTAAATTAGAAACAGATGATAAATTACCAAAAGACATTAATAATTATAAAAAGATTGTTAAAGAAAAATTAGATATTGAATTAGGTGAAATAAAAGAAAATCCTGGTATGAGATTTATAGCTAAAATCTGTTTAAACTCTTTATGGGGTAAGTTTGGACAAAGAAATAATATGAAACAAACTGAATATGTAATAGATTTGGAAGATTTTTATAGAATTATATTGAATGATGAAATTAAAGATTTGAATATGATATTTTTTAAATGATGATTGTGTACAAATGGATTATAAGATGAGAGATGTGTATACCCAGAATAATTTTAATACGAATATTTATATAGCAGTTTTTACAACTAGTTCTGCTAAGGGCCAACGGCCGTACCGTGCTGAAAACACCGGTTCTCGTTAGATCACCGAAGTCAAGCAGCATCGGGCGCGGTTAGTACTTGGTGGGTGACCACCTCGGAACACCGCGTGCTGTTGGCCATCTCGGGTGCGGTATCCCCGTGGTTTGCGCGCTAGATTTGCACGCTACCACAAAATGCCGCCGTGTTCATGCGGAGTACGATCACGTTAAACATGTGGGTCCGTAAGTCCTTCCGAGAGGTTGGTGGTAGGGGAAGGAGGGTACGGTCCCTGTGGATGCCTCCCCCACTGGGTTCCGGTCTAAATTGGGTGGCACTTCCCGGCCGTCCATACAGTTACCTTACACCTTTCTGGTAGGTCGGACGGTCTGGGTCTCAACAACAACAACAACTAGTTCTGCTAGAATAAGATTATATAAAATGCTTGATAAACTAGGAGATAAAGTAATGTATTATGATACAGATAGTATCGTTTATATTGATGATGGTACTAATAAAGTAAAAACAGGTTGTATGTTAGGAGAATGGACAGATGAATTAGGTGAAGATAATTATATGACTACATGGATTTCTGGAGCTAGCAAAGATTATGGTTACATTCTTAATGATGGATCTGTAAAAGGAAAAGTAAAAGGATTTAAGATGAGTTACGAGAGTGAAACTAAGCTTAGTTTCGATGAAAGAATGAAAACAATAACAGGTGAAACTGAATATATAGATGTAGAAATAAATCAGTTTCAAATACAAAAAGATAAAAATATTAAAGTGCATAAAATGAATAAAAGATACATGTTTAGATATGATAAAAGAAGAATTTTAGATAATTTTGATACTGTACCATTTGGTTATTAAAAAATGTTTACTAATAAATGGATGAGTGTTTAGGTGATATTCGAGCTTTAAATTTTACAAATTCTGAAGAAATTTACTATATGACTTATCTTTGTGAAGAATTGTATGATTTGTATATAAAATATGATCATACTAAAAAACTATTATCAGAAAGTTTTCAAAGGTTGACTGAATTAATTGAAAAAGAAGAAAATGAAGATATTAAATTGAATGGATTAGGAGTTTTATATGTTATTTCAAAGAATTTATTCTATTGGTCATGAATTTATAAAAAATTTTTACTAATAAATGGAAGAGTTCAATAGACTGAGAGGTTATCCCAAGACGTTTAAATTAAATGATTTATATCCTGGGAAATATAATCTGATATCATTGAAAAAAATTAAAACTAAATATGGAGATACAGTAATCGCAAAGTTATATGTGGCAGATGAAGAAAAAAATTATTACCTAGCAAATAAACATGGTATACTTTCTGATGAATCAATATATAAAATCAATAAAGGTAGATATATATTTAAGTATTTAGGTATGATTAATGATAAATATGAATATGAATTAGAGGAAGCATTTTTATAATATATTTTATATATTATAATATATATATTTATATAGAAATTAAATCATTACTTATACGTTTTAAATCTCTTCGTTTCTCATATGATCTTTTACATTTATTAAATCTCTTTGAGCTAATGAACCAACAGTATCGTGCATTTATTTTTTCATCATCCGTTCTGCTTGAAGGAGTGCTCTTATCAGTCAGACACCGGATAGTAGTGTTTGTTCCACAGAGCGGTGCCAAATCTATGAAGCGAGGTCAAAAAAATTATTTTCCGACTGAGCTGAAAAAAAAATCCCGCGAGCTGAGAAATGTTTTAGATAATAATTGACCTCAGACTTTTTTCAACCTCGTTGATAGCACACAGTCGATTATATGGTTATTTATAAAATGGATGAATGATTAATCATTTTTATAATTATTTTCATCTAGGTTCTTTTATGGGGGGACCGTTAGTCCCCCCATTTATTTTAAAGCACTCAGGAATATTTAATAAATTACTATCAAGATTTTATGAACTCTAAAAAACACGTCCGTAATTTACGTTTCGATATATTTTGAGTGTAATCCTATTTTGAGATTATTTTAAAACTTAGAGGACTTCCATTCATTTGGAAGTCCTCTTTTTTCACGCATTTATTTAATTTCATCCTTTCACCGTAATTTACCTATGTATGGGGGGACTAACAGTCCCCTCATAAATATGAGGTAGCCCCATAATGGGGCGGACTATCTTTGATATCTATAGATAACATCAAAGATTTGGTCTCTATAATATACATATAACTCATATTTTAAGTTAAAAAACATGAAATTTTAGAGTCTTAAAACTCTCTTGATTTTTGATTTTTTAAAAAATACCTATTTTTTAATGATTTTATGTATTTTTGGATGATTTTATACATGCTTGGTCTCAGAGGTTGTCCTAAATCTTTGAAATATGATAGGAATTTGTAGTATATGGGGCTGTCTCTGGGTGTCCCAGAGTCAGCCCCATATACTACTCATTTGTTTGGCGCAAAAACAGACTTCGTTTGCATAAACGAAATTTAACGAATTTCGAAAAACCTTTATACCATGAGTATTTTAAAATTATTTTATCGCAATCGCAATGTTATTTACGAGTGGGTCCAAATTCAACATGCGAGTTCAACTTGTAGGACAAATTCATGACTTATCTCCATGAGCTTTTGAAACACTGTGCCTAATAGTTGTTGAACGAGATCTAATAGTTGTTAAACGGGATCTAATAGTTGTTGAACGGGATCTAATAGTTGTTGAACGGGATCTAATAGTTGTTGAACGGGATCTAATAGTTATTGAATCCTTGGGGCAACTGGGGAGCCCTCATAATTGGACTAAACCAAATTTTAGATTTCCCTGTTCAAGGACTGCTGATGGAAAGGGTGATTCGGATCACTCCTGGGTCCGTTGAAGGGGCTTCTAATTGGGACTCTGAAGAGAGTTCAGAGTCCCAATTAGAAGTCCCCTTCTTCAGTGGAAAAAATCTAAAATCTGAGCGACCCAAAAAAGAGTTATCAAAGATATACCCGCGAACACTGACATTGGAGACCTGAAGGATTCAATTGCATCCCAGAGTTTCCAACTCGTCAGGGTTTCGCAACTCAAAAGTAGGCGAGATAGATCCCCCCTCCCCATCTTCTTAATCTGCCTCCAGCCGGCTGAGAAATTACGATGTGCTTCAACTGTCAGCTTTTTAATCATTTTTCAGAGAACTGCAGTCTCCCGCCTAGGTGTGGCGAAGGCCACGAGATCCGCTCGTGCGAAAAGTCAAGACAAACCCCGGCTAAATGTGCAAATTGTGGTGGGGCTCACCCCGCCAACTTTCGGCACTGCCCAAAAAACCCACATTATCGTAAACTAATGCGTAGCTAAAACCCTGGACCCAAAAATCCTAAAAATACCCTCCCTCCCCGTGATGAGGAAAATTTCCCTAAGCTTCCACAAACCAGTAAAGTTCTTGATCAGATGACTATGTCCCCTGCCGAGATGGAGCAAGGAATCTCCAAAGAGCAGGAGAACACCACGTCATCTGAACATATTACTAAAACCCCCGATCAGGGCACTAATTTATTTTTAGAATTCTTAAAATTCTTTAAAGAGCTTGAGACAGTATTTTAAAATCACAGACACCCAGGGCCTCCTTCGGGAAGTCATGAATATACTAAAATCCGACAGAGATCCCATGGCTAAAACTTTCGAGTTAATAAAGTACCTCTCAAATCTTACAAGTCGGAAAAAACCCCAGAACAATTCTGTGGTTTTGTATAGCTGCGGCAGGCTGCAGTTCTCCAGTACTCCTCGTGCAACTATTTCCATTGGAAGGACCGTCCACCTCGGCAACTGGAAGACCGCCCACACTGGAAACTAAAAACCACCCACCTACACTCCAGGAGGATTTCCATTGGTCAACTTGCAATCCGTACAACTAATACCATATCCTCAGGATATTCCAACCACAGTTCAAAGTCTAAAGCTTGCTGAGAGTGGTAGAGTACTTATCTTCTGGACGTCAAACTAGAAGAGTATAGTACTTCCCTTGATTCTGTTAAGGAAACTATGAGTCAGCAATGCAGGACGTTGGTTGAGTTCGCATCTGAGCTAAAGGGTTCTTTGGCTGTGTTGAGTGATGCTGTGGCATCTCTTCCCGTGTCCTCCCCTGGTCCCTTGAAGTCTCGGACTTTGCTTGTTTCCCCGGTAGTGAAATCTTCCTACCGTGATACTCTTAAATTTATTAGGAACGGGTTTTCTCTTTTGGAGACTAGTGTTGGCGTTGTCAACTTCTTTAGTGCTTCCAAGGGAGGTCTTGTTATTGAGATTAAGGATCAGGTGGGTATGGGCGAGTTAAGAGAGGCTCTGCTTAATATACCGGGTTTTGAGGCTAATTTTGCTATGATTGACTTTCTTCGTTGGTGGCCCCGGGTGATTGCTTTTGGATTTGACGAAGGATTGAGTAAGCCCGAGGTCCACGAGGGCATTTACAGTCAAAATGGTTATTTTGGGGAAAGAGATTGTTTGAGAATGTGTTTTAGTATCAAGGCTCGCCGCGGCAGACATTGGGTATTCGAGGTAAATCCTAGTATCTTCGACAATCTCGTGAGTTCTGGTTGGGTCTATTGTCAGTTTGGTCGTTTTCCGATTCGTGAATTCGACAATGTATTGTATTTAAAGTGCGGTAGACTAGGTCACACGAGCTCTCGTTGTGCCGAGGACCCTAGATGCTTGAAATGCAGTGCTAGTCATGATGATGGAGACTGCGGCAGTGTGGAAAGGTGCATAAATTGCATAGAGGCAAATAGCAAATTTGGTTTAGAGCTGAACGTAAGGCACTCCTGTCGTTCCCGAGCCTGTCCCCGCTTCCTTAGAAGTGTGAAGACGTCTAAGAACTATATTGATTATGGTTAATGGATCTGCTTTTGAAGTGTCTTTTACCTGTATATAGCATTTTTCTAGTTGCCCACCTTTTGTTGAGGATTTTTTTACTTTGTTGCCTCTCGGGTTGGGGGCAGTGGCTTTGGTCTTACTGCTTTTGTGCCTATTTTCTGCTTTGGCTTGTTTTTCTTTTTGGTTGTCTTTGTAGGTTGTATGTTTTTGCGGGTCGATTCTTGTTCTTATTCTAGTGTTTTTGTTTGATGGGTCTGTAAATTTTTGTTGGTTTTGATGGCTTGTCGGTATATATTTTCTCCTTCTATGGTATAATAGAGGATTTGTATTTTAGATTAGGTTTTTAGCTTATTTGTTTTGTAGTTTGACATTAGGTTTTATAGGCGTTCTTTAGGACATCTTTGCTGTTGGTTTTTCTTTGTTTTAGTTGTTTTTAAGTATGTGGGAAAAGTTTTGGTTTGGTGTGGTCTTTGGATGTTGATGGCGATGCATCCTTTTTCTCGTTTGTTTGCTGTGTGGGAGGATTGTACTTTGTATTTTAGTTATTTTTTTTGGATTGTAGTTGGAGGACATGCTAGTTTGCTTATGGTATTTACTTGAGTTTCGGTGAATTCTGACTGTTGGATTGTTAACTTTTATTTGGGGTTTGTGTTTGTTTTTGCCTTCGGTTGGTGCCGCTTCTTTTTCTTGTTGCTTTCAGGTGATATCGGTCCTCTTGGTTTTCGTTTTTGGTCTTTCTGGTTGCTTTTAGGGTTGGTAGTTGTTGTTTCTGTTCTTGTGTTATTAAGGTTTTTGGAAGGATTGGTTTATTTTTATGCTTATGTAGGTTTTTCCGGAGTATATGGAGATTTGTTGGCTTTTTTTTTACTTTGGTTGAAGTTTTTGTGCGCCCCACATTTTGGTCGTGGCTGTTGTTTTGTTGATTCATATTTTCTCCCAGAGAGACAGTTTTGGCATTTGTTTTATGTATATTTGTTTTCTTGTTTAGTGGTGGATTGTTTATTTGGTTCTTGATTTTTCTGCCTCTCTGGTCTATTTTTTCCTGTTTAATGTGGGAAAACTGAGGATATTTTTACACGGACTTATTCGCGGTGTTTTTGTTTTAGTGCTGGGGTAGCTCTTTTCCCGGCCGTGCATACCACCCTTTGTTGGTAAGGGGCATGGTCTGGGGCGCAAAAAAAAAAGCACTACGAGCGGAATAATCAATTAAATACTAGGTGTAACGATAGACTCCCACCTAACCTAGAAATTGCACGTAACAAACATAATCAAAAAAGCGCATATGGCTACAAGAGCCCTATACTCAATGATAGGAAATGGAAATCTTAGTTATCAAAACAAACTTCTAATATACAAATCGGTCATCCGCCCGGGAATGCTGTATGCAGCACCTGTGTGGGGATATGGCTGTAAAACTACCATAAACTTCTTAGAAACAAGACAATCCTTAGGTGTATCCTTAGGTATATCAGGAATCCTTAGGTGTATCAGGAAAAGTGTATCAATCCTTAGGTGTATCAGGAAAGCCCCTAGATATTTAAGAAACTCGGTGATTAGAAAAGACTTCAAAATAAAAACCGTGAGAGCTCAAATTAAAAAGTTAGCGTTAAAATTCTACAATAATCTTTCGGCAGTTCCAAATGAACTTCTATTCAGTCTACTTGACTATGATCATCGCAAGGCCAAATCTCGTAAGAGACCCCGTACAGTACATAAGCTTGAGTAACCGGTTTTAGGTAAGCCTTTTCACCAGCATCTGATATTATTTTAAAATCGCCATCAATATTATATTTTTGTAAATTTAAAAATGTTTTAAGCCTTAAACTGCCAAATTGCTAGGTAACCCTCAGATCTGCATCAACCTCCCAAACTGACTAAACCCAAATGTGCAACAAACTGACGCACTAGGAGCCAAGTCTGAAATAAAAATAGCAAATAAAAACTTCGAGCCTCCATATCATGGGTCAATAAAATAATGTCACAACATGAAGATAAGAACCATAAGTTGAGATTGGGCCTAGTGCTCTGTCCTGAACGGAACCTCAACTAGATGCTAACATATTGCTAACTAGCCGCCTTTGGCGACCAGCCTGTTCGCTACCCTTGAAAATTCTGACCGTGGCAAACTCGTTGGCGCGACCTACCAGAAAGGTGTAAGGTAACTGCTTGGAAGGCCAGGAAGTGCCACACAATTTAGACCGGAACCCAATGGGGGAGGCATCCAAAGAGACCGTACCCTCCTTCCCCTACCACAAACCTCTCGGAAGGACTTGCAGTCCCACACGTTTAACGTGATCGTACTCCGCGTGAACACGGCTGCAGTTTTGGCAATGGCGGGAATCGAACCCGGGCCTACCGAGTGAAATTCCCGCGCGCTAACCACTGGGCTACCGTGCCATCCGCGACAATCTCCATAACTTTATTTTTATTCGGCAATTTTGGGAATCGAACCCGGGCCTACCAAGTGCAAATCCCGCGCACTAACCACTGGGGTACTTCACCCTCCGCGATATTCTTCATAACTTATTTTTTATTCACCCAATTTAGACCGGAACCAAGTGGGAGAAGCATCCACAGGGACCGTACCCTTCTTCCCCTACCACCAACCTCTCGGAAGGACTTACAGACCCACATGTTTAACGTGATCGTACTCCGCGTAAACACAGCGGCAATTTTGGGAATCGAACCCGGGCCTACCGAGTGCAATTTCCGCGCGCTAACCATTGGGCTACTTTGCCCTACGCGACAATCTCCATAACTTTCTTTTTATGCATCCAATTTAGACCGTACCCTCCTTCCCCTACCACCAACTTCTCGGAAGGACTCACGGACCCACATGTTTAACGTGATCGTACTCTCCGTGAACGTGGCGTAAGTTTGGGCAGTGGCGGGAATCGAACCCGGGCCTACTGAGTGCAATTCCCGCGCGCTAACCACTGGGCTGCCGCGCCCTCCGCGACAATCTCCATAACTTTCTACATATTCACCCAATTTAGACGGGAACCCAGTGGGGGAGGCATCCACAGGGGCCGTATCCTCCTTCCCCTACCACCAACCTCTCGGAAGGACTTACGGACCCACATATTTAACGTGATCGTATTCCACGTAAACACGGCGGCAGTTTTGGCAGTGGCGGGAATCGAACCCGGGCCTACCGCTAACTTCCCGCGCGCTAATTTGCAATTTAAAATGACCATATGCTTAATTCCATCATCCTCATTCCATTGTTTCATTGTTCCATCATTTAAAATATCCATAAAATTAAAATATCCATTTAAAATATCCAAAAGTTAAAATATACATTTAAAAAATCCAGATCGTCCCATCATTTAAAATATAAATATAATAATTTATATAGAGCAAAGGCGCTCTATTCAGAACCGTGACGTCACCTCCACCTTGACGTCCCCACCCACCACCTTCCCTCTTCTTCATAGAGTTTCGTCCAGAACAGAGCACCAGGCGCGAAGCGCCTTTAATCTCCAATCTCTAGGTGTGGTTCTTATCTTCATACTGTGACATTATTTCATTGGTCCATAGTTGGAGGTTCGAGGTTTTTGATTTACTGTTTTTATTATTTGTCCTAGCTCTTAGTGTGGCAGTTTGTTGCACATTAAGAGTTTAAGCAGTTTGGGGGGTTGATGCAGATCTGAGGGTAACCTAGCATTTTAGCAGTTTAGGATTTTAAACATTTTGTAGAAAACCAAAGATCGCGAGTTTTCGTTAATATCAACTGATTAAGGTGGGGCGTTCCTAGTACCGAATATCAAAGTTAAGTACCGAGCGGGGTCTCTTACGAGATTTAGCCTTGCGATGATCATAGTCATGCAGATTAAATAATAGTTCATTTGGGACAGATGGCAGATTTTTGTAGAATTTAAGCGCTAGCTTTTTGATTTGGGCTCTAACAGTTTTTATTTTGAAGTCTTTCCTAATTACCGAGTTTCTTAAGTATCTAGGGGCTTTCCTTATAATCCTTAGGGTTTTGTTTTGTCTTGTCTCTAATAAGTCTATGGTAGTTTTACAGGCATATTCCCATACGGGTGCTGCATACAGCATTCCCGGGCAGATGACCGATTTATAAATTAGGAGTTTATTTTGATAACTTAGATTTCCGTTCCCTATCATTGGGTATAAGGCTCCTATGGTTATATACGCTTTTTTGATTATGTTCGTTACGTGCAGTTTCCAAGTTAGGTGGGAGTCTATCGTTACACCTAGGTATTTAGTAGATTTTTCCGCTTTTAGGGCATGGTTGTTTATGTACAGAGGAGGCGGAGGTTTACGTTTTCTTGAGAAATAAATCCAATGACATTTATTGGGATTTAATTTTATTCGCCATTTTTCCAGCCATGTTTGGAGTATGTCTAAGTGTTGTTGTAGCTGTCTGTGCATTACTGAGACGTAAGGGTGTTTTGCAAGTATCGCGCTGTCGTCTGCATAGAGTGCCAGCTCCGTGTCTGGGGTCCTGGGAATGTCATTTAGATATATGTTAAAGAGTGTCGGGCCCAGGATGGATCCTTGCGGTACACTACTTTTAATGAGCTTGGGTGTAGATAAGTTATTTTTTACTCTGACTTGAAAGTGTCTGTTATTTAGGTATGAAATTAAAAGTTTGACAAGTGCGTCAGGGACTTTTAGAGTGATCAATTTGTAAGCTAATCCACAGTGCCACACTTTATCAAAGGCTTTTTGGATGTCAAGAAAAATCGCAGCTGTGGGTGTCTTATTATTAAAACCAGAAGAAATGTACTCTACCACTCTCAGCAATTGATGAGTGGTGGAGTGTTTTGGCCGAAATCCAAACTGCTCCGGAATGATAATGTCATTCTCACTAAGGTGCGTGTTCAGTCTCTTAAGAATTATTTTCTCAGTAATTTTACTAAGTGTCGGCAACAAACTAATTGGTCTGTAGTTGGCTGGAATTGAGGCATCCTCACCAGGTTTATGGATCGCTATAATTATCGCTTCCTTCCATTCTTTGGGGAAATAATTTAGTTCTAGTATTTTATTTATTAAGATGGTCAAGTAAAATATTATATTTAAGGGTAGGTTTTTTACCGCGATATTCCTGATTTTGTCGTGCCCTGGGCTTTTACGGTTTTTAAGGTTTTTGATAATCTCTACTATTTCTTGCGGGGTGGCTGGGTTAATCTCAGCCGTGACCGGGGAGTTCCTGAAATTGTTTAGAGTTTGCCTAACCATTCTTAGGGTGTCCTGACACATTAGATCGTGGTTTGGTTCAAATTGCTTTTCGTAATGCCTAGCAAGCGCCTCTGCCTTTTCTTCGTCTGAGTACGCAATATTAGCGCCATCTATTAGTGGCGGGAGTTTAATTTGAGGTTTTCTGAGTCTTTTAGCGAATTGCCAGAGCGATACGTCTTCCGAGCTAAGGGATTCAATTAACTCTTTATACTGTTGCTGCTTTTCTGCGACAATTTTATCCCTGACTTTCCACGTGAGTCTGTTAAGCTCCCTTTTGAGGGTAGGGTCTCTATTAGCCTGCCATGTCTTACGCATTCTGTTCCTTTGCCTAACTAATTGTTTGACATGGTGGGAAAGTGTGGGCATTTTTGGTGACTCACGATGTGTTGTGGCAGATGCAATAGCTCTCCTGATTTCTGTTGTGAGTGTGTGCGTGGCAGAGTCAATATCCGCCGTGCTCATAATGTTGGGTACTGCTAGATGCGGCTCGAAAAGTGCTCTTTTGAATACGTTCCAGTTCACCCTCTCTTGTCCCAGAGAGGCTGGAAGGGCAGTGTTCAAATTGAATGTCACCAGTACCGGTAGATGATCCTAGTCGAATTCATCCAGGGTATCAATAGTGTGAGCGTATTCTATGTTTCTCGTTAGGACAAAGTCTATGAATGAGCCATTGGCACCTGAGAAGCAGGTTGGTCTCGACGGTGCAATGATGTCAGTGTTTGTTGTGTTTAGCAATCTATGTATCTGTGTACCGCGTGTGTTGGCTCTCCTGCTGCCCCACGCTCGGTGGTGTGCATTGAAGTCGCCCGCGAGTATTGTGTTTGGATATCGCGAGAAAAGCAGTTCCAGCTGCGCAGCTACATTTATACCACTCATGTTTTTGACATATATTGAAGTTAGGATAAATGGGTTTACATTATTTATTTTAATTTTTATACTAGTATTTTCTATACCTTGAAGATTTATGTTGTTTATTTCCTCGTGGGAAATATTACTTTTAATATATATTGCTGTTCCTCCATGGGGATTTCTAGCAGTTATATTTGAGCTAAGGGTATGATAGCTATTATAGTTTGCTATATTTAGTTTTTTTGTTTTCTCTAACTTTAGTTTCCTGGATTAGCAGGGCATCTACATCATTTTCATTTACGTAGCTCCTAAGTTCATTTATTCTTGGAGATATGCCGTTCGCATTCCAAAATATTATTTTAAAACTTTCTTTTTGGGACCTATTCATGGCGGGTTTGTTTCTCACTGTTTTTATTAAATTCCGCGATTAATTTAAAAGCCTCAAAGACCATTTGCATTGGATCGCTCTTTTTTTGAATTAACTCAGCGAGCTGCATCAACAGATGTTTTATATCGTCTAGGTTGAACATACTGATAAATCCTCTGACGAGGTTGAGGATTTCATCCATCTTTTCATCATTGGATTTATCAGCAAGTTCAGTCTCAGCTTCCATTTCCTCAGTCTCAGCTACAATTTCCTCAGCCTCAACCGCGGTTTGATCTGTTTTGTGAGTATCCTTTTGGACCTCGGTAGTCTTTTGTTTTTTT
Source organism: Amaurobius ferox (assembly GCA_951213105.1). Taxonomy (NCBI): domain Eukaryota; kingdom Metazoa; phylum Arthropoda; class Arachnida; order Araneae; family Amaurobiidae; genus Amaurobius; species Amaurobius ferox. Next base: position 103,665,875 of record OX578136.1, read on the forward strand.
TCAGCCGATTTGTCTAACTGCTGTGTTTGCGCGAGCTCTTCTCGGGCGCGTTTAGTTTTCTGCCATTCCTGAACCTTTTTTTCTAATCTTTGTTTTGCTTCTCTTGCCTCTTTGGCGGCTTTATCAATTGCTATCCTCTGATTTATGTCTTCATGAGCTATTCTCACTTCCTCCACAGTCATTTCTCTGGAGGTCGACGGTTTAGGGGCCTGCTCTTGCACCGATCTGGTAAGTGCTGAAGTTTGAGTTCTTTTAACCTGTGGCACAGAGTGCGAGGAGTCCTGATGGGGTGCCTGAGGGTTTAGACCTAGGGCCTTTTGCCTCCAAGGGGGTATCTGATTTTTGGGGGGAGGGGGGGCATACCCCGGTGCCTTTCCTCTGTTCCAGGGGTTCTTCGGGCATTGCCTGAAGTTCGCCGGGTGATCTCCATTGCAGTTAGCACACGTTGCCTTCTCTGTCCTTGGTCTTTGGCAGTCACGTGTGAAGTGTTCTTCAGCACACTTAAGGCACTTTGGTGGCATGCTGCAATTCTCAGAGGAATGATTGAATTGCTGGCACCGGTAGCAGATTTTGAAGCCCCGTGCTCTGAAGGCCTCTACCTTCACAGCCAAGTATCCTAATCTTGTCAGTCGGTATACCCTCTGCCAGTCTTCCGTAGGCCTAATGCTGACTAAGAAGATCGGCAGGGGCAATCTCGTTTTTGTGTTTCTCAGTTGAGAAACCCGGACTACATCTAATCCTTCGGATGTTAGAGTGATTTTTATTTCCTCAATGTTATAGTTTGTTGGTAGCCCCTTCAAAACTACCTTTTTGGGCCTTTCCGTCTTTAAGTTTAAACTGTGGAAGGGGATTTTCTCACTAGATAAATGGCGTTGTACAACCCTATAGGCGTCAGCGTCATTTGGAATCAATTTTAGCATGTCTCCTGTGAGCTTGCCAGATACTTTATTACCTGAGATTTCATTTAATTTTTTAAGGAGAGCCTGGTAATTGTCATTAAACTTGATGAAAAAACATTCCGCTTTTGGGTCTTTTTTCTCAACCACTACACTATTTTGAACCGTTTTTGGTTTTGGTGCACTTTTGAACACTATAGGTTGCGCGACAATTTCAGCATAACTCTTAGTTTTAACATTATCATTTACATCTTTATCAATTTTTTCACTACAATCCATGTTATCCTTGTCATTAGATTTTAAGTTTAATTCTCCATTCTGGTTTTTAGTAGGAGCATCCATAGTAGATTGCCCCTCTATCCTCCTCTTTTTATTTGGATTTTCAACAGGTTTAAGTTTATCTTCATCTTTAATTTCTTTAATTAAGCCTAGTTCTATCATTTTACATTTAATTACATCACTAGAATTACTTCCTTCACAGTTATAAATCTCATTTAAATTACTAGCATAAAACCTATCCAAATTCTGCACCAACAAAAAAGAATTTACAGAAAGAAACGAACCCAGAATCTTGGAGACTTGGTCCTCGTCCCGTCCGAGTAGTCCATTCGTCAGTAGCTCCCTGATGTGTAGCGTCAGAGTGTAGATTGCCAGTGCACAAAAGTTCACAGCGTTTTTCACTTCTTCCTTCCAAGCGGGCATCAATCCATCCTTGGGCAGAGTATCACAATATTCAATCATGGCATCCCTGAGAGGCCGCAGTCCATCTTCGTCTAGCTCACCAGCAAGTCCGCGAGTAGCTTCCGTATCGAATGCATCCAAATCCATGTCGTCAGCGTAGAAACGATCAAAGCAATAGCACTACCACGTGGGAAAAACACACGTGGCACTCCAAAGTTGAAAAAGCACGAATCCAAAATGGCGAGAAATCCGTACACAACAAAGCTGTAATTGCTTAGCCCGACGTGTTCTATCGTAACTAGATATAACACGCCAAACTTAAGCAAAGAAAGTCACCACAATCAAAAAGCAGCAGCTTCACAAAATCACAACCTCGTAGCTCGGAGTCTGAGCTCCGAATGAAACGAACGGAACGCCGAGAAATTTAAAATCATGACGTCTTTAAAATTGCGATCCTGAAGGCAATTTTCATTATTTCTGGACCAGATTAGACTTGTAAGAATGCCAGATATTTCAGCTTTCTAAAAATGTAAATTATTAGTCGAAATTATGAGTACTTTTTACTATGCGAGAATTTAAAAACCAAAAATCGTTTTTTTGAGCCAAAAGTGACTTTTGTTTTAAAATCTTTAAAAAATATTAGAAATCGAAATGGAGATTTGAAATTGATATATTTGTACTCGCAATTGTCTGCTCTTTCCGATGGTGTGAGTTGTTTTTTTCTACGACGTCTGGATCGTGGAGAAAAAAGGGCAAAAAAAGGTCGTAATCGCATAAAACATTAAATAAATAAAAAAATAATTAGAATTTTGAAAATCGGTTTTCACGTGTCCCCTTCCCTCCCCCCCGGGTCTCCGATTGCCAAATTTCGTAGCTCTCCGACGCGCGGTCGCGAAACGTATAGTGTATAAGACAGACAGACACACACACACACACACAGACATTGCCTTTTATTATTTACTAGCCGCCTTTGGCGACCAGCCTGTTCGCTACCCTTGAAAATTCTGACCGTGGCAAATTCTAACCGTGGCACACTCGCTGGCGCGACCTACCAGTAAAGTGTAAGGTAACTGTTTGGAGGGCCAGGAAGTGCCACCCAATTTAGACAGGAACTCAGTGGGGGAGGCATCCACAGGGACCGTACCCTCCTTCCCCTACCACCAACCTCTCGGAAGGACTTACGGTCCCGCATGTTTAACGTGATCGTACTCCGCCTGAACACGGCGGCAGTTTTGGCAATGGCGGGAATCGAACCCGGACCTACCTACTGCAAATCCCGCGCGCTAACCACTGGGCTACCGCGCCCTCCGCGACAATCTCCATAACCTTCTTTTTATTCACCCAATTTAGACCGGAACCCAGTAGGGGAGGCATCCACAGGGTCCGTACCCTCCTTCCTCTACCAACAACCTCTCGGAAGGACTTACGGATCCACATGTTTAACGTGATCGTACTCCGCGTGAAAATGGCAGCAGTTTTGGCAGTGGCGGCAATCGAACCCTAGCCTACCGAGTGCAATTCCCGCGCGCCAACCACTGGGCTACCGCGCCCTCCGCGACAATCTCCATAACCTTCTGTTTATTCACCCAATTTAGACCGGAACCCAGTGGGAAAGTCATCCACAGGGTGCGTACCCTCCTTCCTCTACCACCAACCTCTCGGAAGGACTTACGGACCCACATGTTTAACGTGATCGTACTCCGCGTGAACACGGCAGCAGTTTTGTCAGTGGAGGGAATCGAACCCGGGCCTACCGAGTGAAATTCCCGCACGCTAACCACTGGGCTACCGCGCCCTCCGCGACAATCTCCATAACTTTCTTTTTATTCACCCAATTTGGACCAGGACCCAGTGGGGGAGGCATCCACAGAGACCGTACCCTCCTTTCCCTGCCACCAACCTCTCGGAAGGAATTATCGACCCATATGTTTAAGGTGATCGTACTCCGCATCAGTGGCGGGAATCGAACCCAGGCCTACAGAGTGCAATTCTCGCGCGCTAATTTAAATTTATAACGACCATATGCTAGGCTCTTAATTCCACCATCCTCGTTCCATCGTTCCATCATTTAAAATAGCCATAAAATTAAAATATCCATTTAAAATATCTATAAATTAAAATATCCATAAATTAAAATATCCATTTAAAATAAAAAAATCAACCATATCGTTCCACCAATCCATAAATATAATAATTTCAAATACATCACCACAATTCAAACCACCATAATTCAATCATTTAAATTATTTAAAATATCCATTTAAAAATATCCATTTAAAATATCATATAAATATAATAATTTCGCCCGATGTATACAACACTTATGCTCGTAATTCAGTTAAAACCGAAAGCGCGGTCTCCATGGAGACGGGGAAGAAACTAATGCGGATGGGAGGAAAATGCCGTTGAGAAACTGAGCCGGTAGCCGACAAATTTAAAATCATGGCGTCTTTAAAATTGCCATCCTGAAGGCAATTTTCGTTATTTCTGGACCAGATTGGACTTGTAAGAATGCCAGATGTTTGACCTTTCTGAAAATGTAAATTATTAGTCGAAATTATGAGTACTTTTCACGATGCGAGAATTTAAAACCAAAAATCGTTTTCTTGAGCAAAAAGTGACTTTTGTTTTAAAATCTTTAAAAAATATTAGAAATCGAAATTTAGATTTGAAATTGATATATTTTTACTCGAAATTCTCTGCTCTTTCCGATGGTGTCATTTATTTTTTTCTACGATGTCTGGATCGTGGAGAAAAAAGGGCAAAAAGGGCAAAAAACGGTCGAAATCGCATAAAACATTAAATAAATAAAAAAATAATTAAAATTTTAAAAATCGGTTTTCATGTGTCCCCTTCCCTCCCCCCCGGGTCTCCGATTGCCAAATTTCGTAGCTCTCCGACGCGCGGTCGCGAAACGTATAGTGTATAAGACAGACAGACAGACAGACACACACACACACAGACATTGCCTTTTATTATTTACTAGCCGCCTTTGGCGACCAGCCTGTTCGCTACCCTTGAAAATTCTGACCGTGGCAAACTCGTTGGCGCGACCTACCAGAAAGGTGTAAGGTAACTGCTTGGAAGGCCAGGAAGTGCCACACAATTTAGACCGGAACCCAATGGGGGAGGCATCCAAAGAGACCGTACCCTCCTTCCCCTACCACAAACCTCTCGGAAGGACTTGCAGTCCCACACGTTTAACGTGATCGTACTCCGCGTGAACACGGCTGCAGTTTTGGCAATGGCGGGAATCGAACCCGGGCCTACCGAGTGAAATTCCCGCGCGCTAACCACTGGGCTACCGTGCCATCCGCGACAATCTCCATAACTTTATTTTTATTCGGCAATTTTGGGAATCGAACCCGGGCCTACCAAGTGCAAATCCCGCGCACTAACCACTGGGGTACTTCACCCTCCGCTAGCCGCCTTTGGCGACCAGCCTGTTCGCAACCCTTGAAAATGCTGATCGTGGCAAATTCCAACTGTGGCAAACTCGTTGGCCTGACCTACCAGAAAGGTGTAAGGTAACTGGTTGGACGGCCAGGATGTGCCACCCAATTTAGACCGGAACCCAGTGGGGGAGGCATCCACAGGGAACGTACCCTCCTTCCCCTACCACCAACCTCTCGGAAAAACATACGGACCCATATGTTTAACGTGATCGTACTCCATGTCAGTGGCGGAAATCGAACCCGGGCCTACCGCGTGCAATTCCCGCGCGCTAACCACTGGGCTACTTCGCCCTCCGCGACAATCTCCATAACTTTCTTTTTATTCACCCAATTTAGACCGTACCCTCCTTCCCCTACCACCAACCTCTCGGAAGGACTCACGAACCCACATGTTTAACGTGATCGTACTCTGCGTGAACGTGGCGTAAGTTTTGGCAGTGCCGGGAATCGAACCCGGGCCTACTGAGAGCAATTCCCGCGCGCTAATCACTGGGCTGCCGCGCCCTCCGCGACAATCTCCATAACTTTCTACATATTCACCCAATTCAGACGGGAACCCAGTGGGGGAGGCATCCACAGTGGCCGTATCCTCCTTCCCCTACCACCAACCTCTCGGAAGGACTTACGGACCCACATATTTAACGTGATCGTATTCCACGTACACACGGCGGCAGTTTTGGCAGTGGCGGGAATCGAACCCGGGCCTACCGCTAACTTCCCGCGCGCTAATTTGCAATTTAAAATGACCATATGCTTAATTCCATCATCCTCATTCCATTGTTTCATTGTTCCATCATTTAAAATATCCATAAAATTAAAATATCCATTTAAAATATCCAAAAGTTAAAATATACATTTAAAAAATCCAGATCGTCCCATCATATAAAATATAAATATAAATATAGAGCAAAGGAGCTCTATTCAGAACCGTGACGTCACCTCCACCTTGACGTCCCCACCCACCACCTTCACCGGAAGGACTTCCGGACCCACATGTTTATCGTGATCGTACTCCGCGTGAACACGGCGGCAGTTTTGGAAGTGGCGGGAATCGAACCCGGGCCTACCGAGTGCAATTCCTGAGCGCTAACCACTGGGCTGCCTCGCCCTCCGCAACTTTCTTTATATTCACCCAATTTAGACGGGAACCCTGTGAAGGAGGCATCCACAGGGACCGTACCCTCCTTCCCCTACCACCAACCTCTCGGAAGGACTTACGGGCCCACATGTTTAACGTGATCGTATTCCGCGTGAACACTTCGGCAGTTTTGGCAGTGGCGGGAATCGTACCCGGGCCTACCGCTAACTTCCCGCGCGCTAATTTACAATTTAAAATGACCATATGCTCTCTAAGCTCTTAATTCCATCATCCTCATTCCATTGTTCCATCATTTAAAATATCCATAAAATTTAAATATCCATCGTTCCATCATTTAAAATATCCATAAAATTAAAATATCCATCGTTCCATCATTTAAAATATCCATAAAATTAAAATATCCATTTAAAAAATCCATATCGTTCCATCATTTAAAATATAAATATAATAATTTCTACAGTGCATATGTTAAGCTCTTATTTCATTTAAAATCGGAAGCGCGGGAAACGGAAAGTAAAAACTAATTCGGATTCTTATTGTCCCACCCATCGCTATGCATATACAGAACCGTGACGTCACCTTCACCTTGACGTCCCCACCCACCACCTTCCCCAGTTCAGCGGGGGAGAAATTAAGCGGCACGCCGAGCGGAACGCCAAGAAATTGAAATTCGGAAACTTTTAAAATCCCGATCCTGTGGGCAATACGGAATATTTCCTGACCAGATTGGACTTGTAAGAATGCCAGATGTTTGACCTTTCTAAAAATGTAAATTATTAGTCGAAATTATGAGTACTTTTTACTATGCGAGAATTTAAAAACCAAAAATCGTTTTTTTGAGCCAAAAGTGAGTTTTGTTTTAAAATCTTTAAAAAATATTAAAAATCGAAATTCAGATTTGAAATTGATATATTTTTACTCCCAATTGTCTGCTCTTTCCGATGGTGTGAGTTGTTTTTTTCTACGACGTCTGGATCGTGGAGAAAAAAGGGCAAAAAGGGCAAAAAAAGGTCGAAATCGCATAAAACATTAAATAAATAAAAAAATAATTAAAATTTTAAAAATCGGTTTTCACGTGTCCCCTTCCCTCCCCCCCGGGTCTCCGATTGCCAAATTTCGTAGCTCTCCGACGCGCGGTCGCGAAACGTATAGTGTATAAGACAGACAGACAGACAGACAGACAAACACACACACACACACACAGACATTGCCTTTTATTATTTAAGACTAGCCGCCTTTGGCGACCAGCCTGTTCGCTACCCTTGAAAATTCTGACCGTGGCAAATTCTAACCGTGGCACACTCGCTGGCGCGACCTACCAGAAGGAACGACCTACCAGGAAGTGCCACCCAATTTAGACAGGAACTCAGTGGGGGAGGCATCCACAGGGACCGTACCCTCCTTCCCCTACCACCAACCTCTCGGAAGGACTTACGGTCCCGCATGTTTAACGTGATCGTACTCCGCCTGAACACGGCGGCAGTTTTGGCAGTGGCGGGAATCGAACCCGGACCTACCTAGTGCAAATCCCGCGCGCTAACCACTGGGCTACCGCGCCCTCCGCGACAATCTCCATAACCTTCTTTTTATTCACCCAATTTAGACCGGAACCCAGTAGGGGAGGCATCCACAGGGTCCGTACCCTCCTTCCTCTACCAACAACCTCTCGGAAGGACTTACGGATCCACATGTTTAACGTGATCGTACTCCGCGTGAAAATGGCAGCAGTTTTGGCAGTGGCGGCAATCGAACCATAGCCTACCGAGTGCAATTCCCGCGCGCCAACCACTGGGCTACCGCGCCCTCCGCGACAATCTCCATAACCTTCTTTTTATTCACCCAATTTAGACCGGAACCCAGTGGGAAAGTCATCCACAGGGTGCGTACCCTCCTTCCTCTACCACCAACCTCTCGGAAGGACTTACGGACCCACATGTTTAACGTGATCGTACTCCGCGTGAACACGGCAGCAGTTTTGTCAGTGGAGGGAATCGAACCCGGGCCTACCGAGTGAAATTCCCGCACGCTAACCACTGGGCTACCGCGCCCTCCGCGACAATCTCCATAACTTTCTTTATATTCACCCAATTTGGACCAGGACCCAGTGGGGGAGGCATCCACAGAGACCGTACCCTCCTTTCCCTGCCACCAACCTCTCGGAAGGAATTATCGACCCATATGTTTAAGGTGATCGTACTCCGCATCAGTGGCGGGAATCGAACCCAGGCCTACCGAGTGCAATTCTCGCGCGCTACTTCCCGCGCGCTAATTTAAATTTATAACGACCATATGCTAGGCTCTTAATTCCACCATCCTCGTTCCATCGTTCCATCATTTAAAATAGCCATAAAATTAAAATATCCATTTAAAATATCTATAAATTAAAATATCCATAAATTAAAATATCCATTTAAAATAAAAAAATCAACCATATCGTTCCACCAATCCATAAATATAATAATTTCAAATACATCACCACAATTCAAACCACCATAATTCAATCATTTAAATTATTTAAAATATCCATTTAAAAATATCCATTTAAAATATCATATAAATATAATAATTGCGCCCGATGTATACAACACTTATGCTCGTAATTCAGTTAAAACCGAAAGCGCGGTCTCCATGGAGACGGGGAAGGAACTAATGCGGATGGGAGGGAAATGCCGTTGAGTAACTGAGCCGGTAGCCGACAAATTTAAAATCATGGCGTCTTTAAAATTGCCATCCTGAAGGCAATTTTCATTATTTCTGGACCAGATTGGACTTGTAAGAATGCCAGATGTTTGACCTTTCTGAAAATGTAAATTATTAGTCGAAATTATGAGTACTTTTCACGATGCGAGAATTTAAAAACCAAAAATCGTTTTCTTGAGCAAAAAGTGACTTTTGTTTTAAAATCTTTAAAAAATATTAGAAATCGAAATTCAGATTTGAAATTGATATATTTTTACTCGAAATTCTCTGCTCTTTCCGATGGTGTAATTTGTTTTTTTCTACGATGTCTGGATCGTGGAGAAAAAAGGGCAAAAAACGGTCGAAATCGCATAAAACATTAAATAAATAAAAAAATAATTAAAATTTTAAAAATCGGTTTTCACGTGTCCCCTTCCCTCCCCCCCGGGTCTCCGATTGCCAAATTTCGTAGCTCTCCGACGCGCGGTCGCGAAACGTATAGTGTGTAAGACAGACAGACAGACACACACACACACAGACATTGCCTTTTATTATTTACTAGCCGCCTTTGGCGACCAGCCTGTTCGCTACCCTTGAAAATTCTGACCGTGGCAAATTGTAACCGTGGCACACTCGCTGGCGCGACCTTACCAGAAGGTGTAAGGTAACTGTTTGGACGGCCAGGAAGTGCCACCCAATTTAGACCGGAACTCAGTGGGGGAGACATCCACAGGGACCGTACCCTCCTTCCCCTACCACCAACCTTTCGGAAGGACTTACGATCCCGCATGCTTAACGTGATCGTACTCCGCGTGAACGCGGCTGCAGTTTTGGCAGTGGCGGGAATCGAACCCGGGCCTACCCAGTGAAATTCCCGAGCGCTAACCACTGGTGTACTTCGCCCTCCGCGACATTTTCCATAACTTTCTTTTTATTCGCCGAATTTAGACCGGAACCCAGTGGGAGAGGCACCCACGGGGACCGTACCCTCCTTCCCCAACCACCAACCTCTCGAAAGGACTTACAGACACACATGTTTATTCCGCGTGATCGTACTCCGCGTGAACACGGCGGCAATTTTGGAAATCGAACCCGGGCCTACCGCGTGCAATTCCCGCGCGCTAACCACTGGGCTACTTCGCCCTCCGCGACAATCTCCATAACTTTCTTTTTATTCACCCAATTTAGGCCGTACCCTCCTTCCCCTACCACCAACCTCTCGGAAGGACTTACGGGCCCACATGTTTAACGTGATCGTATTCCGCGTGAACACTTCGGCAGTTTTGGCAGTGGCGGGAATCGTACCCGGGCCTACCGCTAACTTCCCGCGCGCTAATTTACAATTTAAAATGACCATATGCTCTCTAAGCTCTTAATTCCATCATCCTCATTCCATTGTTCCATCATTTAAAATATCCATAAAATTTAAATATCCATCGTTCCATCATTTAAAATATCCATAAAATTAAAATATCCATAAAATTAAAATATCCATTTAAAAAATCCATATCGTTCCATCATTTAAAATATAAATATAATAATTTCTACAGTGCATATGTTAAGCTTTTATTTCATTTAAAATCGGAAGCGCGGGAAACGGAAAGTAAAAACTAATTCGGTTTCTTATTGTCCCACCCATCGCTATGCATATACAGAACCGTGACGTCACCTCCACCTTGACGTCCCCACCCACCACCTTCCTTCCTTCAGCGGTGGAGAAGCGGCACGCCGAGCGGAACGCCGAGAAATCGAAATTCGGAAACTTTTAAAATCCCGATCCTGTGGGCAATACGGAATATTTCCTGACCAGATTGGACTTGTAAGAATGCCAGATGTTTGACCTTTCTGAAAATGTAAATTATTAGTCGAAATTATGAGTACTTTTCACGATGCGAGAATTTAAACACCAAAAATCGTTTTCTTGAGCAAAAAGTGACTTTTGTTTTAAAATCTTTAAAAAATATTAGAAATCGAAATTCAGATTTGAAATTGATATATTTTTACTCGCAATTGTCTGCTCTTTCCGATGGTGTGAGTTGTTTTTTTCTACGACGTCTGGATCGTGGAGAAAAAAGGGCAAAAAAAGGTCGAAATCGCATAAAACATTAAATAAATAAAAAAATAATTAGAATTTTGAAAATCGGTTTTCACGTGTCCCCTTCCCTCCCCCCCCCGGGTCTCCGATTGCCAAATTTCGTAGCTCTCCGACGCGCGGTCGCGAAACGTATAGTGTATAAGACAGACAGACAGACACACACACACACAGACATTGCCTTTTATTATTTACTAGCCGCCTTTGGCGACCAGCCTGTTCGCTACTGACCGTGGCAAAAATTCTGACCTAAATTCTGACCGTGGCAAATTGTAACCGTGGCACACTCGCTGGCGCGACCTTACCAGAAGGTGTAAGGTAACTGTTTGGACGGCCAGGAAGTGCCACCCAATTTAGACCGGAACTCAGTGGGGGAGACATCCACAGGGACCGTACCCTCCTTCCCCTACCACCAACCTTTCGGAAGGACTTACGATCCCACATGTTTAACGTGATCGTACTCCGCGTGAACGCGGCTGCAGTTTTGGCAGTGGCGGGAATCGAACCCGGGCCTACCCAGTGAAATTCCCGCGCGCTAACCACTGGTGTACTTCGCAATCCGCGACATTTTCCATAACTTTCTTTTTATTCACCGAATTTAGACCGGACCCTCCTTCCCCTACCACAAACCTCTCAGAAAGACTTGCAGTCCCACACGTTTAACGTGATCGTACTCCGCGTGAACACGGCTGCAGTTTTGGCAATGGCGGGAATCGAACCCGGGCCTACCGAGTGAAATTCCCGCGCGCTAACCACTGGGCTACCGTGCCATCCGCGACAATCTCCATAACTTTATTTTTATTCGGCAATTTTGGGAATCCAACCCGGGCCTACCAAGTGCAATCCCGCGCACTAACCACTGGGGTACTTCACCCTCCGCGATATTCTTCATAACTTTCTTTTTATTCACCCAATTTAGACCGGAACCAAGTGGGAGAAGCATCCACATGGACCGTACCCTTCTTCCCCTACCACCAACCTCTCGGAAGGACTTACAGACCCACATGTTTAACGTGATCGTACTCCGCGTAAACACGGCGGCAATTTTGGGAATCGAACCCGGGCCTACCGAGTGCAATTTCCGCGCGCTAACCATTGGGCTACTTTGCCCTACGCGACAATCTCCATAACTTTCTTTTTATTCATCCAATTTAGACCGTACCCTCCTTCCAATACCACCAACTTCTCGGAAGGACTCACGGACCCACATGTTTAACGTGCTCGTACTCCGCGTAAACACGGCGGCAATTTTGGGAATCGAACCCGGGCCTGGTAACTGGTTGGACGGCCAGGATGTGCCACCCAATTTAGACCGGAACCCAGTGCGGGAGGCATCCACAGGGAACGTACCCTCCTTCCCCTACCACCAACCTCTCGGAAAAACATACGGACCCATATGTTTAACGTGATCGTACTCCATGTCAGTGGCGGAAATCGAACCCGGGCCTACCGCGTGCAATTCCCGCGCGCTAACCACTGGGCTACTTCGCCCTCCGCGACAATCTCCATAACTTTCTTTTTATTCACCCAATTTAGACCGTACCCTCCTTCCCCTACCACCAACCTCTCGGAAGGACTCACGAACCCACATGTTTAACGTGATCGTACTCTGCGTGAACGTGGCGTAAGTTTTGGCAGTGGCGGGAATCGAACCCGGGCCTACTGAGTGCAATTCCCGCGCGCTAACCACTGGGCTGCCGCGCCCTCCGCGACAATCTCCATAACTTTCTACATATTCACCCAATTTAGACGGGAACCCAGTGGGGGAGGCATCCACAGGGGCCGTATCCTCCCTCCCCTACCACCAACCTCTCGGAAGGACTTACGGACCCACATATTTAACGTGATCGTATTCAACGTAAACACGGCGGCAGTTTTGGCAGTGGCGGGAATCGAACCCGGGCCTACCGCTAACTTCCCGCGCGCTAATTTGCAATTTAAAATGACCATTTGCTTAATTCCATCATCCTCATTCCATTGTTTCATTGTTCTATCATTTAAAATATCCATAAAATTAAAATATCCATTTAAAATATCCAAAAGTTAAAATATACATTTAAAAAATCCAGATCGTCCCATCATTTAAAATATAAATATAATAATTTATATAGAGCAAAGGCCCTCTATTCAGAACCGTGACGTCACCTCCACCTTGACGTCCCCACCCACCACCTTCCTTGCTTCAGCGGGGGAGAAACGAACGGAACGCCGAGAAATTTAAAATCATGGCGTCTTTAAAATTGCCATCCTGAAGGCAATTTTCATTATTTCTGGACCACATTAGACTTGTAAGAATGCCAGATATTTCAGCTTTCTAAAAATGTAAATTATTAGTCGAAATTATGAGTACTTTTCACGATGCGAGAATTTAAAAACAAAAAATTGATTTTTTGAGCCAAAAGTGAGTTTTGTTTTAAAATCTTTAAAAAATATTAGAAATCGAAATTCAGATTTGAAATTCATATATTTTTACTCGAAATTCTCTGCTCTTTCCGATGGTGTGATTTATTTTTTTCTACGATGTCTGGATCGTGGAGAAAAAAGGGCAAAAAGGGCAAAAAACGGTCGAAATCGCATAAAACATTAAATAAATAAAAAAATAATTAAAATTTTAAAAATCGGTTTTCATGTGTCCCCTTCCCTCCCCCCCGGGTCTCCGATTGCCAAATTTCGTAGCTCTCCGACGCGCGGTCGCGAAACGTATAGTGTATAAGACAGACAGACAGACAGACAGACACACACACACACACACACAGACATTGCCTTTTATTATTTAAGACTAGCCGCCTTTGGCGACCAGCCTGTTCGCTACCCTTGAAAATTCTGACCGTGGCAAATTGTAACCGTGGCACACTCGCTGGCGCGACCTTACCAGAAGGTGTAAGGTAACTGTTTGGACGGCCAGGAAGTGCCACCCAATTTAGACCGGAACTCAGTGGGGGAGACATCCACAGGGACCGTACCCTCCTTCCCCTACCACCAACCTTTCGGAAGGACTTACGATCCCACATGTTTAACGTGATCGTACTCCGCGTGAACGCGGCTGCAGTTTTGGCAGTGGCGGGAATCGAACCCGGGCCTACCCAGTGAAATTCCCGCGCGCTAACCACTGGTGTACTTCGCCCTCCGCGATATTTTCCATAACTTTCTTTTTATTCACCGAAATTAGACCGGACCCTCCTTCCCCTACCACAAACCTCTCAGAAGGACTTGCAGTCCCACACGTTTAACGTGATCGTACTCCGCGTGAACACGGCTGCAGTTTTGGCAATGGCGGGAATCGAACCCGGGCCTACCGAGTGAAATTCCCGCGCGCTAACCACTGGGCTACCGTGCCATCCGCGACAATCTCCATAACTTTATTTTTATTCGGCAATTTTGGGAATCGAACCCGGGCCTACCAAGTGCAATCCCGCGCACTAACCACTGGGGTACTTCACCCTCCGCGATATTCTTCATAACTTTCTTTTTATTCACCCAATTTAGACCGGAACCAAGTGGGAGAAGCATCCACATGGACCGTACCCTTCTTCCCCTACCACCAACCTCTCGGAAGGACTTACAGACCCACATGTTTAACGTGATCGTACTCCGCGTAAACACGGCGGCAATTTTGGGAATCGAACCCGGGCCTACCGAGTGCAATTTCCGCGCGCTAACCATTGGGCTACTTTGCCCTACGCGACAATCTCCATAACTTTCTTTTTATTCATCCAATTTAGACCGTACCCTCCTTCCAATACCACCAACTTCTCGGAAGGACTCACGGACCCACATGTTTAACGTGCTCGTACTCCGCGTAAACACGGCGGCAATTTTGGGAATCGAACCCGGGCCTGGTAACTGGTTGGACGGCCAGGATGTGCCACCCAATTTAGACCGGAACCCAGTGGGGGAGGCATCCACAGGGAACGTACCCTCCTTCCCCTACCACCAACCTCTCGGAAAAACATACGGACCCATATGTTTAACGTGATCGTACTCCATGTCAGTGGCGGAAATCGAACCCGGGCCTACCGCGTGCAATTCCCGCGCGCTAACCACTGGGCTACTTCGCCCTCCGCGACAATCTCCATAACTTTCTTTTTATTCACCCAATTTAGACCGTACCCTCCTTCCCCTACCACCAACCTCTCGGAAGGACTCACGAACCCACATGTTTAACGTGATCGTACTCTGCGTGAACGTGGCGTAAGTTTTGGCAGTGGCGGGAATCGAACCCGGGCCTACTGAGTGCAATTCCCGCGCGCTAACCACTGGGCTGCCGCGCCCTCCGCGACAATCTCCATAACTTTCTACATATTCACCCAATTTAGACGGGAACCCAGTGGGGGAGGCATCCACAGGGGCCGTATCCTCCCTCCCCTACCACCAACCTCTCGGAAGGACTTACGGACCCACATATTTAACGTGATCGTATTCAACGTAAACACGGCGGCAGTTTTGGCAGTGGCGGGAATCGAACCCGGGCCTACCGCTAACTTCCCGCGCGCTAATTTGCAATTTAAAATGACCATTTGCTTAATTCCATCATCCTCATTCCATTGTTTCATTGTTCTATCATTTAAAATATCCATAAAATTAAAATATCCATTTAAAATATCCAAAAGTTAAAATATACATTTAAAAAATCCAGATCGTCCCATCATTTAAAATATAAATATAATAATTTATATAGAGCAAAGGCCCTCTATTCAGAACCGTGACGTCACCTCCACCTTGACGTCCCCACCCACCACCTTCCTTGCTTCAGCGGGGGAGAAACGAACGGAACGCCGAGAAATTTAAAATCATGGCGTCTTTAAAATTGCCATCCTGAAGGCAATTTTCATTATTTCTGGACCACATTAGACTTGTAAGAATGCCAGATATTTCAGCTTTCTAAAAATGTAAATTATCAGTCGAAATTATGAGTACTTTTCACGATGCGAGAATTTAAAAACAAAAAATTGATTTTTTGAGCCAAAAGTGAGTTTTGTTTTAAAATCTTTAAAAAATATTAGAAATCGAAATTCAGATTTGAAATTCATATATTTTTACTCGAAATTCTCTGCTCTTTCCGATGGTGTGATTTATTTTTTTCTACGATGTCTGGATCGTGGAGAAAAAAGGGCAAAAAGGGCAAAAAACGGTCGAAATCGCATAAAACATTAAATAAATAAAAAAATAATTAAAATTTTAAAAATCGGTTTTCATGTGTCCCCTTCCCTCCCCCCCGGGTCTCCGATTGCCAAATTTCGTAGCTCTCCGACGCGCGGTCGCGAAACGTATAGTGTATAAGACAGACAGACAGACAGACAGACACACACACACACACACAGACATTGCCTTTTATTATTTAAGACTAGCCGCCTTTGGCGACCAGCCTGTTCGCTACCCTTGAAAATTCTGACCGTGGCAAATTGTAACCGTGGCACACTCGCTGGCGCGACCTTACCAGAAGGTGTAAGGTAACTGTTTGGACGGCCAGGAAGTGCCACCCAATTTAGACCGGAACTCAGTGGGGGAGACATCCACAGGGACCGTACCCTCCTTCCCCTACCACCAACCTTTCGGAAGGACTTACGATCCCACATGTTTAACGTGATCGTACTCCGCGTGAACGCGGCTGCAGTTTTGGCAGTGGCGGGAATCGAACCCGGGCCTACCCAGTGAAATTCCCGCGCGCTAACCACTGGTGTACTTCGCCCTCCGCGATATTTTCCATAACTTTCTTTTTATTCACCGAAATTAGACCGGACCCTCCTTCCCCTACCACAAACCTCTCAGAAGGACTTGCAGTCCCACACGTTTAACGTGATCGTACTCCGCGTGAACACGGCTGCAGTTTTGGCAATGGCGGGAATCGAACCCGGGCCTACCGAGTGAAATTCCCGCGCGCTAACCACTGGGCTACCGTGCCATCCGCGACAATCTCCATAACTTTATTTTTATTCGGCAATTTTGGGAATCGAACCCGGGCCTACCAAGTGCAATCCCGCGCACTAACCACTGGGGTACTTCACCCTCCGCGATATTCTTCATAACTTTCTTTTTATTCACCCAATTTAGACCGGAACCAAGTGGGAGAAGCATCCACATGGACCGTACCCTTCTTCCCCTACCACCAACCTCTCGGAAGGACTTACAGACCCACATGTTTAACGTGATCGTACTCCGCGTAAACACGGCGGCAATTTTGGGAATCGAACCCGGGCCTACCGAGTGCAATTTCCGCGCGCTAACCATTGGGCTACTTTGCCCTACGCGACAATCTCCATAACTTTCTTTTTATTCATCCAATTTAGACCGTACCCTCCTTCCAATACCACCAACTTCTCGGAAGGACTCACGGACCCACATGTTTAACGTGCTCGTACTCCGCGTAAACACGGCGGCAATTTTGGGAATCGAACCCGGGCCTGGTAACTGGTTGGACGGCCAGGATGTGCCACCCAATTTAGACCGGAACCCAGTGGGGGAGGCATCCACAGGGAACGTACCCTCCTTCAGCTACCACCAACCTCTCGGAAAAACATACGGACCCATATGTTTAACGTGATCGTACTCCATGTCAGTGGCGGAAATCGAACCCGGGCCTACCGCGTGCAATTCCCGCGCGCTAACCACTGGGCTACTTCGCCCTCCGCGACAATCTCCATAACTTTCTTTTTATTCACCCAATTTAGACCGTACCCTCCTTCCCCTACCACCAACCTCTCGGAAGGACTCACGAACCCACATGTTTAACGTGATCGTACTCTGCGTGAACGTGGCGTAAGTTTTGGCAGTGGCGGGAATCGAACCCGGGCCTACTGAGTGCAATTCCCGCGCGCTAACCACTGGGCTGCCGCGCCCTCCGCGACAATCTCCATAACTTTCTACATATTCACCCAATTTAGACGGGAACCCAGTGGGGGAGGCATCCACAGGGGCCGTATCCTCCCTCCCCTACCACCAACCTCTCGGAAGGACTTACGGACCCACATATTTAACGTGATCGTATTCCACGTAAACACGGCGGCAGTTTTGGCAGTGGCGGGAATCGAACCCGGGCCTACCGCTAACTTCCCGCGCGCTAATTTGCAATTTAAAATGACCATTTGCTTAATTCCATCATCCTCATTCCATTGTTTCATTGTTCTATCATTTAAAATATCCATAAAATTAAAATATCCATTTAAAATATCCAAAAGTTAAAATATACATTTAAAAAATCCAGATCGTCCCATCATTTAAAATATAAATATAATAATTTATATAGAGCAAAGGCCCTCTATCGTCACCCCCGGTAGAAAAGGCCGAACTGCTTTCCCCCCCTGTACCTCGTGACGTATGAGGTGTAGGCCCAATTCTGACCTTCGAATCCGAATTCCTCCGTCTCAACTTTTCTGGAAAGTTCTCCCCTAGTAGAGTAGCCCACACAAAGAAGTATCGTATGTGCAGTGCAGTACGCGCGTGTGGATGCATAACGGTCTTTTTATCGTATTTTTGAATGTCTTATATGTTAGTTCATGATTTTATAAACATTTTGACCAGCATACCTTCGACTACATACCTTATAACATTGGATTACTAATTACCTTATTACGAGTAATGTGAAAAACGGAAAATGCTATTTAGAAGTAAGTGCTTACCATTTTTTGCTTATTATCATGTCATTTAAAATTACATAGAATTTTAAATATATGGCAATCAAATTATTGCTATTCAATTAACGCTAAATGGATTCTAAATTGTTTTGTTGCTAATTATAACGTCAACAAACCTTTTAGAGTTTTCTTAGTTTGTTTTAAAATTTTATTGTTGTCACATTAATTAAGAAAACTGCCTAGACATTTGTAAAATTAAGCTTTGTTAAGTAATTGTGAAGTATTTAAAATCATTCAATGTTTAAAATGTATCTTTTATTAGGTTTAGCTTGTGTGATTCATTTCATTTACCTAGTATACTTAATATGTTGTCATAAATTATTCAGTTTCCTGTAAATATTTTAAAATTATTTTAATAATGTTGTTAGTTGTGTGATATTTTTTAATAGACTAGCAGTATGTCCGTACTTCATACTGACCATATAATACAAGAAACCTAAAATTCAGAATTTGATGTGAAGTTTTAATATTTAGAGTCTCAATTTTTGAAATTTTATAATAATTCTAATGAAATGAAAATAGGTGATCTCTACCGTGCTGAGATAATAAACAGACAGATAGATGTACAACATACAATTTTATGTATACTGTTAATAGCAGATATACCCGACATTGCCCATGATTTAATATATGTGCAAATTCCTGCAGTATTCTAAATGACATTCTTACTCAAAACATTCTATTAAAATATTTCATTTAATTCTCCTTTCTGTGTTTTCTATACAAAATTATCTTCAAGCAGATCTGAATAAAACATCCTCGTTTGAAAACAAATTATATATATGAAATTGGATCAATATAAACTAAAATAAAAGCGCTAAAATTGTATAAAAATGGTTATAAAATTTTGTTTTATATTGATTTCTTTATTATTTAAATCTTAAAAAATTTAATAATCGTCTGCCTAATAAACACATTTGATTTAATTGCGTTGCTAAGCATCATGATATAATTTTCTTAATAAATTTGTGGAAAATATATCATCTGCATAATTCTATTTTTATGGAAGGTTTAATTGTGGGATTTTTATTCATATCTCGACAATCCCTGGTCCTAGAAACTCGAAACATGGACTAAATTTTAAGTAGGGCTATTTCAAAGCTACCCACAGAATGTTCATGAAATTCGATGCAGCAGTTCTACCGTGATGATGAGATAGATAAACACACAGACAGATACATGTATTTTCAATTTTATTTATATAGATAAAAAAATGTCATTCTCTTTTTAAGATATTGTCAATAGTAAGAAATCGTAGCAATAAAAATGCTACACTAAAGTTATGAAAGTAAAATAATGTAAAATGGAATATTTCACACATCAAATAACATATTTTAACTGTTTGATAAGTAAGTAATTGCATATAAAAGATATAGTATCTTAATATATTGCACATATATTTTTTATTATTTGTTATGGCATGCTGAAATTTTAGAAGAATAGGTTAGGAAGTCATTTGTGTTTAGGTTGGGCACATTTTATTTTTTATGTAGCGAGTTATTAATTATGTTATTGAAAATTGTTAAAATAACTTGGAAAAAAGCAAAGTAACTAACTTACAATTTCAAGTTACCATTGTATATTTCATTATATTATAGTTAATGTTATTTTAATAATACAAAGCTAATTTAATCTTTCTTACATTTTCACTTCAATGGAATTGTAAATGAAATATTAATACCAAAAATTTTTATTATACAGCTTTATTAAATTTTCAAAGCCCCTGAGGTATTTCAAACTCTATAATTAAGCAAAATTGTTTACAATTTGTTAATGTCTGGTAGTAAAAAAGGGAATATAAGATGTGCTATATTAGAAAACCTGAACTTCTGCAATTTATAGTGCATAGGTTAATGAATGACATTCAACTAGTATTTTATCTTAATTCTAAATCATTTTACAATTTATAACAACAACAAAAAATGAATAAAATAAAATGAAATAAAAATAAATAAACACGTAAGCATATTAAAAGTTAAATTCTGAGTTTCTTTTTAATGATTATCTTATGATATTTAAAGATATAGTATTCAGTAATCATTTTAGTTTCTGCATACTTTATCTGTAAGTACGCATACTTTAGCTGAATGTACTGAAGAATTATTCAAATAAAATGCCTGATTAAGTAATAAATATACAGGGTTCTTTTTCAAACTTTTATTAAAACACTAACTGAATGGAATCCTTTCATCTTTGCTCCTACAGTGAATGAGTCATTATAAATATTTTATTTTAAGGAAATGTACAGCAATATTAAGATTTTAAATCACCCATTTTAATGAACATTATCGAAAATACTTCCAAATTTCATGAATATTATTTGATTTACTGATAAATTATGATTCCTTTACATCGAACAGAGAATTAAAAGGGAAACAAATAGCAAAAGCTTCGATCGCGATCTGGAAGACCTACTCGCAGTGGGCCTACAAGCCAAGACGTCAAAAATTAGTGCTCCGGCCTCTGCTTTCGGAGGTGACGCCTCTATTCAGAACCGTGACGTCACCTCCACCTTGACGTCCCCACCCACCACCTTCCTTGCTTCAGCGGGGGAGAAACGAACGGAACGCCGAGAAATTTAAAATCATGGCGTCTTTAAAATTGCCATCCTGAAGGCAATTTTCATTATTTCTGGACCACATTAGACTTGTAAGAATGCCAGATATTTCAGCTTTCTAAAAATGTAAATTATTAGTCGAAATTATGAGTACTTTTCACGATGCGAGAATTTAAAAACAAAAAATTGATTTTTTGAGCCAAAAGTGAGTTTTGTTTTAAAATCTTTAAAAAATATTAGAAATCGAAATTCAGATTTGAAATTCATATATTTTTACTCGAAATTCTCTGCTCTTTCCGATGGTGTGATTTATTTTTTTCTACGATGTCTGGATCGTGGAGAAAAAAGGGCAAAAAGGGCAAAAAACGGTCGAAATCGCATAAAACATTAAATAAATAAAAAAATAATTAAAATTTTAAAAATCGGTTTTCATGTGTCCCCTTCCCTCCCCCCCCGGGTCTCCGATTGCCAAATTTCGTAGCTCTCCGACGCGCGGTCGCGAAACGTATAGTGTATAAGACAGACAGACAGACAGACACACACACACACACACACACAGACATTGCCTTTTATTATTTAAGAAGAAGAAGAAGAAGACTAGCCGCCTTTGGCGACCAGCCTGTTCGCTACCCTTGAAAATTCTGACCGTGGCAAACTCGTTGGCGCGACCTACCAGAAAGGTGTAAGGTAACTGCTTGGAAGGCCAGGAAGTGCCACACAATTTAGACCGGAACCCAATGGGGGAGGCATCCAAAGAGACCGTACCCTCCTTCCCCTACCACAAACCTCTCGGAAGGACTTGCAGTCCCACACGTTTAACGTGATCGTACTCCGCGTGAACACGGCTGCAGTTTTGGCAATGGCGGGAATCGAACCCGGGCCTACCGAGTGAAATTCCCGCGCGCTAACCACTGGGCTACCGTGCCATCCGCGACAATCTCCATAACTTTATTTTTATTCGGCAATTTTGGGAATCGAACCCGGGCCTACCAAGTGCAAATCCCGCGCACTAACCACTGGGGTACTTCACCCTCCGCGATATTCTTCATAACTTTCTTTTTATTCACCCAATTTAGACCGGAACCAAGTGGGAGAAGCATCCACAGGGACCGTACCCTTCTTCCCCTACCACCAACCTCTCGGAAGGACTTACAGACCCACATGTTTAACGTGATCGTACTCCGCGTAAACACGGCGGCAATTTTGGGAATCGAACCCGGGCCTACCGAGTGCAATTTCCGCGCGCTAACCATTGGGCTACTTTGCCCTACGCGACAATCTCCATAACTTTCTTTTTATTCATCCAATTTAGACCGTACCCTCCTTCCAATACCACCAACTTCTCGGAAGGACTCACGGACCCACATGTTTAACGTGCTCGTACTCCGCGTAAACACGGCGGCAATTTTGGGAATCGAACCCGGGCCTGGTAACTGGTTGGACGGCCAGGATGTGCCACCCAATTTAGACCGGAACCCAGTGGGGGAGGCATCCACAGGGAACGTACCCTCCTTCCCCTACCACCAACCTCTCGGAAAAACATACGGACCCATATGTTTAACGTGATCGTACTCCATGTCAGTGGCGGAAATCGAACCCGGGCCTACCGCGTGCAATTCCCGCGCGCTAACCACTGGGCTACTTCGCCCTCCGCGACAATCTCCATAACTTTCTTTTTATTCACCCAATTTAGACCGTACCCTCCTTCCCCTACCACCAACCTCTCGGAAGGACTCACGAACCCACATGTTTAACGTGATCGTACTCTGCGTGAACGTGGCGTAAGTTTTGGCAGTGGCGGGAATCGAACCCGGGCCTACTGAGTGCAATTCCCGCGCGCTAACCACTGGGCTGCCGCGCCCTCCGCGACAATCTCCATAACTTTCTACATATTCACCCAATTTAGACGGGAACCCAGTGGGGAAGGCATCCACAGGGGCCGTATCCTCCTTCCCCTACCACCAACCTCTCGGAAGGACTTACGGACCCACATATTTAACGTGATCGTATTCCACGTAAACACGGCGGCAGTTTTCTCGGAAGGACTCACGGACCCACATGTTTAACGTGATTGGACTCTGCGTGAACATGGCGGCAGTTTGGGCAGTGGCGGGAATCGAACCCGGGCCTACTGAGTGCAATTCCCGCGCGCTAACCACTGGGCTTCTTCGCCCCCAGCGACTATCTCCATAACATTCTTTTTATTTACCCAATTTAGAACGGAACCCAGTGGGAGAGGCATCCACAGGGACCGTACCCTCCTTCCCCTACCACCAACCTCTCGGAAGGACTTACGGGCCCACATGTTTAACGTGATCGTATTCCGCGTGAACACTTCGGCAGTTTTGGCAGTGGCGGGAATCGTACCCGGGCCTACCGCTAACTTCCCGCGCGCTAATTTACAATTTAAAATGACCATATGCTCTCTAAGCTCTTAATTCCATCATCCTCATTCCATTGTTCCATCATTTAAAATATCCATAAAATAAAAATATCCATCGTTCCATCATTTAAAATATCCATAAAATTAAAATATCCATCGTTCCATCATTAAAATATAAATATAATAATTTCTACAGTGCATATGTTAAGCTCTTATTTCATTTAAAATCAGTCTTATTTCATTTAAATTCAGGAAGTGCCACACAATTTAGACCGGAACCCAATGGGGGAGGCATCCAAAGAGACCGTACCCTCCTTCCCCTACCACAAACCTCTCGGAAGGACTTGCAGTCCCACACGTTTAACGTGATCGTACTCCGCGTGAACACGGCTGCAGTTTTGGCAATGGCGGGAATCGAACCCGGGCCTACCGAGTGAAATTCCCGCGCGCTAACCACTGGGCTACCGTGCCATCCGCGACAATCTCCATAACTTTATTTTTATTCGGCAATTTTGGGCATCGAACCCGGGCCTACCAAGTGCAAATCCCGCGCACTAACCACTGGGGTACTTCACCCTCCGCGATATTCTTCATAACTTTCTTTTTATTCACCCAATTTAGACCGGAACCAAGTGGGAGAAGCATCCACAGGGACCGTACCCTTCTTCCCCTACCACCAACCTCTCGGAAGGACTTACAGACCCACATGTTTAACGTGATCGTACTCCGCGTAAACACGGCGGCAATTTTGGGAATCGAACCCGGGCCTACCGAGTGCAATTTCCGCGCGCTAACCATTGGGCTACTTTGCCCTACGCGACAATCTCCATAACTTTCTTTTTATTCATCCAATTTAGACCGTACCCTCCTTCCCCTACCACCAACTTCTCGGAAGGACTCACGGACCCACATGTTTAACGTGCTCGTACTCCGCGTAAACACGGCGGCAATTTTGGGAATCGAACCCGGGCCTGGTAACTGGTTGGACGGCCAGGATGTGCCACCCAATTTAGACCGGAACCCAGTGGGGGAGGCATCCACAGGGAACGTACCCTCCTTCCCCTACCACCAACTTCTCGGAAAAACATACGGACCCATATGTTTAACGTGATCGTACTCCATGTCAGTGGCGGAAATCGAACCCGGGCCTACCGCGTGCAATTCCCGCGCGCTAACCACTGGGCTACTTCGCCCTCCGCGACAATCTCCATAACTTTCTTTTTATTCACCCAATTTAGACCGTACCCTCCTTCCCCTACCACCAACCTCTCGGAAGGACTCACGAACCCACATGTTTAACGTGATCGTACTCTGCGTGAACGTGGCGTAAGTTTTGGCAGTGGCGGGAATCGAACCCGGGCCTACTGAGTGCAATTCCCGCGCGCTAACCACTGGGCTGCCGCGCCCTCCGCGACAATCTCCATAACTTTCTACATATTCACCCAATTTAGACGGGAACCCAGTGGGGGAGGCATCCACAGGGGCCGTATCCTCCTTCCCCTACCACCAACCTCTCGGAAGGACTTACGGACCCACATATTTAACGTGATCGTATTCCACGTAAACACGGCGGCAGTTTTGGCAGTGGCGGGAATCGAACCCGGGCCTACCGCTAACTTCCCGCGCGCTAATTTGCAATTTAAAATGACCATATGCTTAATTCCATCATCCTCATTCCATTGTTTCATTGTTCCATCATTTAAAATATCCATAAAATTAAAATATCCATTTAAAATATCCAAAAGTTAAAATATACATTTAAAAAATCCAGATCGTCCCATCATTTAAAATATAAATATAATAATTTATATAGAGCAAAGGCGCTCTATTCAGAACCGTGACGTCACCTCCACCTTGACGTCCCCACCCACCACCTTCCCTGCTTCAGCGGGGGAGAAACGAACGGAACGCCGAGCGGAACGGCGAGAAATTTAAAATCATGACGTCTTTAAAATTGCGATCCTGAAGGCAATTTTCATTATTTCTGGACCAGATTAGACTTGTAAGAATGCCAGATGTTTGACCTTTCTGAAAATGTAAATTATTAGTCGAAATTATGAGTACTTTTCACGATGCGAGAATTTAAAAACCAAAAATCGTTTTCTTGAGCCAAAAGTGACTTTTGTTTTAAAATCTTTAAAAAATATTAGAAATCGAAATGGAGATTTGAAATTGATATATTTTTACTCAAAATTCTCTGCTCTTTCCGATGGTGTGATTTGTTTTTTTCTACGATGTCTGGATCGAGGAGAAAAAAGGGCAAAAAGATCAAAAAAAGGTCGAAATCGGATAAAACATTAAATAAATAAAAAAATAATTAGAATTTTGAAAATCGGTTTTCACGTGTCCCCTTCCCACCCCCCAGGGTCTCCGATTGCCAAATTTCGTAACTCTCCGACGCGCGGTCGCGAAACGTATAGTGTATAAGACACACACACACACACACACACACAGACATTGCCTTTTATTATATAGAAGAAGATTTACGAAATTTTTCAAGTTGAAAAGGCGTTTTTGTGAGAAATAGTCAAAAATTTGCACAAGTGTTATTTTCCACAGAGAAAATAACACATATGTTGTTTTTGAACACACGAAAATCACATTTGTTGTTTTTTGTAAGTTTAAAACTTACATTTGTATTTTACAAGTAAAAAACACGTTTTAGCAGTGGCGGCTCGTGATCAATATGTAGAGAGAGGCGCTGATTATTGCATGTTTTATGTATATATACCGGGTGGTCAGAATAAAAACACCCCTACTCTGAGCTCTCTATACATCGAACTACTCAGTGTAAAGGCTCCAAAATTGTTGAACATACTATTCAAGACATGGGGAAAGGGAAAAAAATTAGTTCCAGAAACACCGATAGGTGGCGCTGTACAACAGAAAATATGAAAAGACACAGAATACACATTTGTAACACATTTTATTCGAACGTACCAAACATTCATATCACAAGGACCTTGTCGATGCAGGGAATGCTGCTCAATATGCGTCCCTTCTTCAAGATGTAAAATCTACAGTCTGTGGACAGCTTGTTTAACTGCGGATCGTAATTGGTCGATTGAGATGCTTCTCACATGCAGAGTGATACTGTCTTTCAAATCTGCCAAGGTTACCAGACGTGCTCGATAAACAAGACTTTTTTAAGTATCCCCACAGCCCAAAATCACAGGGATTAAGATCTAGAGAACGAGATGGCCAGGTTGTCGAAAACGCACGACTAATTACTCTACCATTAGTAAAATGTTGCCGAAGAAACTGCTGTACACAGAGTCCAATGTGTGGAGGCGCTCCATCTTGCATAAAGGTAATTGAATCAAGACATTGGTGCTGTTGCAATTGGGGTACAACAAAATTTTCGAGCATGTTTTTGTATCTCCTGGCCATCACTGTGCATGTCACAGGGCCATTGGGAGGAGCCTCTTCGAAAAAAAAAGGTCCAAGAATGAATGTGGCTGTGAATCCACACCAGACTGTAACTTTCGGTGAGTGAAGTGGAATCTCTTAGGAGGTACGAGGGTTTTCCGTGTCCCAAATGCGACAGTTATGGGTGTTGACTGTTCCAATGCGCTTCATCACTCCATAGGATCTGCCATGGCCACGATGCA
The DNA here is from genome assembly GCA_951213105.1 of Amaurobius ferox. Lineage (NCBI taxonomy): Eukaryota > Metazoa > Arthropoda > Arachnida > Araneae > Amaurobiidae > Amaurobius > Amaurobius ferox. The sequence continues at coordinate 103,692,959 of OX578136.1, forward strand.
TCCACTTCAACTCTAGTCAGAAATGTCACTACCGGATTGTGCTTTTCGTATCAAATTTCGTTCGAATCGCTCCATTCGTTCGTGAGATATCGTCTCCTGACACACACAGAGACATCACCTCAAAAATGCTCGAATCGTGATCAGGGATGCTTGAAATGCGTTCTTCCGTCTAAAACTCGAATTCAAATTTTCGACCACGTCACAATACTTTCCTTATACATTATACTATGTATCTAAGGAACGTAATATCGGTTTAATTTCAAACAAAAATAGTAAAATTATTTTTAAAAAATGCAAAACCACAATAAATGACACCGCAGAATGCTAGTTTTCCATTCTTATGATACTTGAAATGTTAAAAATGATCAAATTTGTAAGCTGTTGCTCATTTTAACCGTGATTTGAACTTTTAAAATTGGTCTTACCTGAAATGCAGCTTTCATTGCCATTAGCCTCTTTTAAATACCCAACAATCAAACTACAACCAAATTTTACTACTTTTACTTTCAGCAGAGACTCGGAGTCCATCCATAGACATCTTTACCAAACTTATTGTTTAAAAGCAATATTTAAACAATTTTATTGTTTAAAAACAATAGGCTTCCAGTATTCACGGATTGCGATTTTTGTACCAAATTTCATTCGCATCACGCCATTCGTTCGTGAGATATCGTCTCCACAGACTCACTGACACACACATACACATACTTTCACACACACACACACACAGACATCACCTCAAAAATGTTTGATTCGTGATCAGGGATACATGAAACGTGCTCTCCCGTCGAAAACTCGAATTCGAATTTTGAACCCCTTCACCATACTTTCCTTATACATTATGCATGGAAAGTAAAAATTACTTGTTTATATCTGAGATCAATGCACACATAAAAAATCTGATGTGGGCAGCACCTGACTTTCCTTATATAATGCTGTGAATTTACTACTTTTACAGCAAACGAAATAGATTATTTTTATAGTAGTTATTCATATTCTTTGCAAGATATTGAATTTCGGTCAATGAGTCATTTTCCATGTCGTCATCATCAATGAGTCGTCATTGATTTAGCGTCATTTTTATCCATTTGGCGAGTTTTTCATTAATTTAGCAACATTTAAAAAAGTCGCCATGTTGGCGACATTCCACCAAATTCGTCGCCAAACGTTATGGACGAAGAAATAAGTTATTCTTACAGCAGATAAATGACTATTGGCGTTCAAATACAAAAGTATTACTCAAAGTTTCTTTTTCATGAAGGGAACGAGCTAGATCCACGAAAATGATGTCACCAAATTTATCGCTTGGTATTACATATGAAAAGTGAACATGTTTCTCAATAGGATATATTTTTTTTTAATTTTATATGACTTTTTGATAATTCTTTTAAAAAATGTGCAATATCTCGAGAACGATTCATGTTAGCGTTCTAAAATTTATGTCAATCGTGTTCTAATGAAAAATTACATAAGAAATGTCTATTTGCGTAACTTTATTAGTGGTTTCGATTTTTTCAAAATTTTACTCGAAAATTTAAGGGGGTTCTGAACTTTCGATTGCGTATAAAAACAATAGGCATCCAGTGTTTACGGTTTGTGATTTTTGTACCAAATTTCGTTCGAATCGGTCCATTTGTTCGCCAGGTATCGTCTCCACAAACTCGACACACACACACACACACTATTTCAAAAATGTTTGATTCGTGATCAGGGATGCTTGAAACGTGCTCTCCCGTCGAAAACTCGAATTCGAATTTTCGCCTCCGTCACAATACTTTCCTTATACATTATGTATATAAGGAAAGTAATAAAAAAATCTGATGTGGGCAGCACATGACTTTCCTTATATAATGCAATGAATTTACTACTTTTACAGCTAAAAAAACAGTTATTCTTATAGTAGATACTTATATTCTTTCCATGATATTGAATTTTCTTGAATTAGACGTCATTTTCATTGATTTAGCGTCATTTTTACCCATTTGGAGAGATTTTTGTTAATTTGACAACAATTACAAATGTCGCCAAGTTGGCGACATTCCGCCAAATCCGTCACCAAAATCTCGCCAAGCGTTATGGACGGAGAAATAAGTTATTCTTACAGCAGATAAATGACTATTGGCGTTCAAATACAAAAGTATTACTCAAAGTATCTTTTTTCAAGAATGGAATGAGCTAGATCCACGAGAATGATGTCACCAAATTTATCGCATGGTATTACATATGAAAGTGAACATTTTTTTCAATAGGAAATATTTTTATTTTTTAACACTTAACAACAAAGTTGAAAAGTGTTTATGACTTTGTTCATTCTGTCTGTCTGTCTGTCCGTTAGCACGATAACTGCCGTAAAAATGACTTAATCAAAATGCAATTTTAGTATGTTGTTCAGACGGTCTGTAGAACCTATGGGAATATAAATGAATAATATCACCCAATTAGTTTTGGATTGAACCCGGGTCGAAAAAATGAAATACATTGAGCCCTATGGGGCCTAATTTTTCAAATATTTTTTAAGCGGATTTAAAATTCACAAATTGCTTCGAAAATTTTAGGTAAAATTCAAATTGTTCCATAAAATATATAAAAAAAAAATCAGTGAAATATATTCAGTAGTTTTTAAAATAAAAATTAAAATAATAATTACACCTCTTATATGAAACGATCACATGACCATGATATGAAACGATCCCATGACCCACTTCAAAATGATATATGGCATCCATCTTGTTTCAAAATCGTGATTTTTTTAAGTTCTTTTTAATTCATATTGAGTGTTGTATCCGTCCTAAAACTACTTTATTTTTGCTTAAATTCTGTGCATCTACATACTGAAACAACGCAATGACAATATATTTGAGTTTAAATGCTCATCTAAATTTGATTATTTCTACAACTAAGCCTATTTTTCACCTATGTAAAATGTATAGAATATATAGAATGAGTTGTATTAGAATTCCTGTATTTTTTTAACACAAAATAATGTAGTCCATGGAGTCTGCATGGCTGATATGAATGAAATATTAATTGATTTCATAAAGAGAAGGACGATTTTTTTCGATGAAGTTTCAAGCATAGAGTTTAATTTTTTGTAGCTCCATGGTCTTAAACAAAATGATTAAATAAAATAAATTATTATAGTACTGTGATGAATGAAATCAATGGGAGAAAGTTATGAATGAAATCCTGTTTTCATAGAGAGATCCAGACGTGTTATTTTTTCTATGACGTCATTTGAATTAATTTCAGTTGTTTTCGATGAAGTTTTCAAATATAATAAATTATCGTAGTATTATGATAATTCTAAAACTATTAGCGAGGAATGTATAACATTTTAGAGATGTTTAAACCAGGCAATTTATATTTCAATGCCGTCATTTGAATGAAGTTTATTTTTTTCGATGAAGGTTTAAGTTTTCAAATATAATAAATTAATGCAGTATTGTGATAAGTTTCAAAATATTACCGAGGAATGTATTGCATTTTAGACTTGTTTAAATAAAATTGCATTGAAGTTGGAAAGTGTTTCATAATCAATGCTTTAAGCATGATTTATCTTTCTTGTTATTTTATATAACTTTTTGATAATTTTTTTGAAAAATGTGCAATATCTCGAGAACGGTTCATGTTAGAGATCTAAAATTTATGCCAATCGTTTTCTAATGAAAAATTACATAAGAAATGTCTATTTGTGTAACTTTATTAGCGGTTTTGATTTTTTGACGATTTTTTCAAAATTTCATTTGAAAATTTAGGGGGGTTCTGAACATTCGATTGCGTATAAAAACAATAGGCTTCCAGTGTTTACGGATTGTGATTTTTGTACCAAATTTCGTTCGAATCGGTCCATTCATTCGTCAGTTATCGTCTCCACAGACTCACTGACACACACAGACATCACTTCAAAAATGTTTGATTCGTGATCACGGATGCTTGAAACGAGCTCTTCCGTCGAAAACTCGAATTCGAATTTTCGACCCCGTCACAATACTTTCCTTATACATTATGTATATAAGGAAAGTAAAGATGTTATTCTTATGGTAGGTACTTATATATTCTTTCCAATATATTGAATTTATTCAATTAGTCGTCATTTTCATTGATTTAGCGTCATTTTTATCCATTTGGTGGGATTTTTGTTAATTTGGCAACATTTAAAAATGCCGCCAAGTTGGCGACATTCCGCTAAATTCGTCGCCAAAATCTCGCCAAGCGTTATAGACGGAGAAATAAGTTATTCTTACAGCGGATAAATGACTACTGACGCTCAAATACAAAAGTATTACTTAATGTATCTTTTCTCGTGAATGGAACGAGTTAGATCCACGAGAATGATATCACCAAATTTATGGCATGATATTACATATGAAAAGTGATCATGTTTCTTAACAGTTAATATTTTTCTTTTTAATTTATGGGATTTTTTGATAAATTTATTTTAAAAGTGTGCAATATCTCGAGAACGGTTCATGGCAGCATTCTAAAGTTTATGTCAATCATTTTCTAAGGAAAAATTACATAAGAAATGTCTATTTGAGTAACTTTGTTAAAGGTTCTGATTTTTGGTGATTTTTTCAAAATTTTACTCGAAAATTAAGGGGGATTCTGAACATTCGATTGTGTTTTAAAACAATAGGCTTCCAGTATTCACGGATTGTGATTTTTGTACCAAATTTCATTCGAATCGCTCCATTCGTTCGTGAGATATCGTCTCCACAGTCTCACTGACACACACACACAGACATCACTTCAAAAATGCAAGATATTTTTACTTTCCTTATATATAATGTATAAGGAAAGTATTGTGACGGGGTCGAAAATTCGAATTTGAGTTTTCGACGGGAGAGCATGTTTCAAGCATCCTGATCACGAATTAAACATTTTTGAAGTGATGTATGTGTGTGTGTGTGTCAGTGAGTCTGTAGCGACGATAACTGACGAACGAATGGACCGATTCGAATGAAATTTGGTACAAACATCACAATCCGTAAACACTGGAAGCCTATTGTTTTTATACGCAATCGAAAGTTCAGAACCCCCCTAAATTTTCGAGTGAAATTTTGAAAAAATCGTCAAAAAATCAAAACCGCTAATAAAGTTACGCAAATAGACATTTGTTATGTAATTTTTCATTAGAAAACGATTGACATAAATTTTTGAATGCTGCCATGAACAGTTCTCGAGATATTGCACATTTTTCAAAAAAATTATCAAAAAGTCATATAAAATAAAAAAAAAATATTTCCTATTAAGAAACATGTTCACTTTTCATATGTAATACCATGCGATTAATTTGGTGACATCATTCTTGTGGAACTACATCGTTCCATTCAAGAAAAACATACTTTGAGTAATACTTTTGTATTTGAACGCCAATAGTCATTTATCTGCTATAAGAATAACTTATTTCTCCGTCCATAACGCTTGGCGAGATTTCGGCGGAATGTCGCCAACTTGGCGACATTTTTAATTGTTGTCAAATTAACAAAAATCTCTCCAAATGGGTAAAAATGACGCTAAATCAATGACGACTAATTGAAGAAAATTCAATATCTTAGAAAGAATGTATGCATCTACTATAAGAATAACATTTTTTTAACTGTAAAAGTAGTAAATTCATTGCATTATATAAGGAAAATCATGTGTTGCCCACATCAGATTTTTTTTAGACGTAACCGAACGTTCAGAACACCCCTAAATCTTCGAATGAAATTTTGAAAAAATCATCAAAAAACCAAAACCTTTAATAAAGTTAGGCAAATAGACATGTCTTATGTAATTTCACCTTAGAAAACGATTGACATAAACTTTAGAACGCTAGCATGAACTGTTCCCGAGATATTGCACATTTTTTAAATAAATTTATCAAAAAATCCCATAAATTAAAAAAAGTATATTAACTGCTGAGAAACATGTTTACTTTACATATGTAGTATCATGCGATAAATTCGGTGACATCATTCTGGTGAATCTAGCTCGTTCCATTCATGAGAAAAGATACTTTGAGTAATACTTTTGTATTTGAACGCCAATAGTTATTTATCTGCTATAAGAATAACTTATTTCTCCGTCCATAATGCTTGGCGAGATTTTGGCGACGAAATTTTTTAAATGTTGCCAAATTAACGAAAATCTCGCCAAATGGATATAAATGACACTAAATCAATGAAAATGGCGACTAATTGACGAAAATTCAATATCTTGGAAAGAATATAAATATCTATTATAAGAAAAACTTATTACTTTCCTTATATACATAATGTATAAGGAAAGTATTGTGACGGGGTTGAAAATTCGAATTCGAGTTTTCGACGGGAGAGCACGCTTCAAGCATCCCTGATCACGAATCGAACATTTTTGAGGTGATGTCTGTGTGTGTGTGTCAGTGAGTCTCTGGAGACAATAACTGACGAACGAATGGATCGAATCAAACGAAATTTGGTACAAAAATTACAATCCGTGAATACTGGAAGCCTATTGTCTTTATACGCAATCGAATGTTTGGAACTCCCCTAAATTTTCGAGTGAAATTTTAAAAAAAATCATCAAAAAATCAAAACCTCTAATAAAGTTACGCAACTAGACATAAATATTAGAACGCTAGCATGAACCGTTCTCGAGATATTGCACAATTTTCAGAAAATTATCAAAAAATCATATGAAATAAAAAGAAAAGTCCTATTGAGAGACATGTTCACTTTTCATATGTAATACCATGCGATAAATTTGGTGACATCATTCTCGTGGATCAAGCTCGTTCCATTCATGAAAAAAGATACTTTGAGTAATACTTTTGTATTTGAACGCCAATAGTCATTTATCTGCTGTAAGAACAACCTATTTCTCCGTCCACAACGCTTGGCGAGATTTTGGCGACGAATTTGGTGGAATGTCGTCAACTTGGCGACTTTTTAAATGCTGCTAAATTAACGAAAAACTTGCCAAATGGATAAAAATGAAGCTAGATTAATGAAAATGAAGACTAATTGACGAAAATTCAATATCTTGTAAAGAATATAAATATCTACTATAAGAATAATCTATTGTTTTTACTGTAAAAGTAGTAAATTCATCACATTATATAAGGAAAGTCATGTGCGGCCCACATCAGATTTTTTTGAAATGCCGAAGGAACTCTTGTACAAATATTTTACCTAAACATATGTAGTAAAAAACTATTCTGTTAGAGATTTTCGAAAACAAATTGGTATTAAAGTATACTTTCCAGTGATCCAAGAGCTAAGTGGATAATGGTCACGTGATTTCACTTCTGATCTAAAGACCTATTCTAAGGCTCCTCTATAAAGTTCATTTTTTTCGATGAAGTTTTAAGTTCTCAAATTTAATAAATTAATGTAGTATTGTGATAATTTTAAAAATATTACCGCTGAATGTGTCGCATATTAGAGATGTTTAAATAAAATTGCATTGCAGTTGGAAAGTGTTCCATAATCAATGTTTTATGCATGATTGATCGTTCTTGTTTATTTTTCCCCCGATCCCGAGAAAATGGTGTTCTAAAAGTCTTTCCATGCGCCACAGAAGCCCTATGACTTAGAAAGCTAAATCGTTACGTACTTGCCTTTATATTCTTCCTCTTCGACCTAGACCGTCCGATATATCCGAAGGTGTAAGGTATCTGTTTGGACGGCCGGGAACAGCCACCTAATTTAGACCGGATCCCAGTGGGGGAGGCATCCATGGGGACCGTGCCCTCCTTCCCTTGCCACTAACCTCTCGAAAGGACTTACGGACCCACATATTTAACGTGATCGTATTCCGCGTGAACATATTTATATTGACCATCGGACAGAACCTAATTTAATCAGATTTCCAATTCCTGGGGGGGGGGGGAGGAATAATGGGGGTTCGAACAATTTTTCTCCGCCTTCCCCCGGTCAAGACTACCCCATAGAAATTGTGGGGCCCTACAAACATGTATCATATTAGCCCCTCCCTCTGGTGTTCATCTCTAACCCAGTGACCTAGACTTAGAAGATTGAATCTTTACATACCTATGAAATCGACCACGGGACAGAACCTAACGGAGCTGAAGTTTCAATTTCGCATCCGAGGCGGACGAAATAGGTGTATTTAAAAGTTTCCCGATGTTCTAGAAGTCCCCAGTTACTTAGAAGGCTGAATCTTTGCATACGTATAGATTTGACCACGGGACGAAAACTAACAGAGCAGGATTTATTTGTTCCCCGGAGGTTGACAGAATGGGGATTAAAACGTTTTTCCAGTCCCTACAGAAGTTTTTCAGTGAACTAGAAGTCTAAAACTTATTTATAGTATTAAACACGAAATAAAGCAAAACTGCGCCAATTTTTGACGCTAAGCGTCATATATTGTTAAACAAAATAAAATACATAAACATGCTTAAATTTAATTTTTTGAGTGTAACTTTGACAGGCTTAAATACTAGTTATAAATATTAATCATCATAACTAACCCCTTTGCAAACGCTTACAGCCTATGTTTCTTTCAGGACTTTCTGGCCGGAGAATGGGAATGAAACTTTAGGGTGGCGGTGTGTGTAAGGGGGGAGGGGGGAGAGGGGAGTTTTCTATTTGCCGTATATAAATATATCTAAATGCTTGTACAAGAATGTCAATCAATAAAATAATATACCTGTTAATTCATGAAATTGAAAATAGAATCATAAATAAAAGATTAAAACATTTCGGCATCCGCATTTTATGCGACAAAGTATTTCAGATATTGCATTATTATACTTTAAAAAGACGTGAACAGTCTCAAAAACTTCATTAATATTTTAAAACTTTAATCTGTAGCATGAATCATCCCATATTCAATATTTCACCAGAATTGCAATATTTTCACACTATTTTGTTGCTCTATTTCTGATGTACGTTACTTAGCAAATGATAAATATTGCGAATTTCTTTTATGTTTAAATGTCAACCACTTCATATTCTTATCAGCATGATAATGGTGAAAATAGAATCTGTATATGAATTTTCCCAATATAAGTTGCTATAACTAACGGTTCAAAGTTCAGTCCTCCTAAATTTGAAACATTCAAGCAGGTTAATGTTAAAGCAAAATGTTTTAATTCAAAACATACAGATTTTTAATGGGATAGGTTACTATTAACCTGAAGGAAAATGTCATTAAAAGTTTAAATATTTAATTTCGTGTGCTTTATTTAAATATTTAATTACATTATTTATTTTATTCTCTCATGCAATTTACTAGAAATGCTACTTAATTCTAACCTTGGATTTTTACATAAAGAACCTGCAAATTTTGTACGGTCATTTTTATGGAGGTGTACAAATGAAATACTTGCACACACATGAAGACATTTCCCCCAAACGATGGAAAAATATTTTAATGAATATTAAAACAGATATGGTATTAAAAAGTGAATTTCGACTGAAATCTTAAAATTTAAATCTGTAAAACAGTTTTTCAATAGTATTAAGTTGCATAACAAAGATAAGTCCTGTGAATTTACTTATCTGAAAATCATTTCTTCAAAACTTACATTCATTTCATCAAAATATCAAGACTTTCCCTGCAATACATGGCAATGTATAGGGAAAGTATTGAAATCGTGTCAAAAATAGCAACACGACTTTTCGAGCACCCTAAAACACGGAAAAACTATTTTCGGCGAGACGTCTGTCTGTGCAGTGCAACGTATGTATAATATACCCACTCTTTACTCAAAAACTAATTGACCAAATTTCACACAATGTTATTGGTATGTCACGTGTGGGTTACCCTGGTGCTGATTCGATTTTAGTACAATTCGGGATAAAAGATCCTGCTTTTTATTGCAAAATGACCCGCAAAAAATCATATGTATCCACTTTAGTCGAGAAACTAATTGACCAAATTTAACAAAATTTGATAAATAACGTTGCTTGTGAGTTACAGTGCTGCTGGTTAAATTTTGGTACGATTCGAAAGAAAAAAAAAAAAAAAAAGAAACTACCAATTTTTTTTTTTTTTTTTTTTTTGCGAAATGGCCCGCGAAAATGTGAAATAAACAATTAAAATTACTGAAATATATCAAGTGTTTGTTCTTCAGGTAATTTTTTACAGCACTGGGAATAAGACTGACTCCATGACTCTAGGCTGATTCTTTCTCGAGATATTTTACTTTTTGAAATTTTGAAGAGTTGAAGACTTTAAAGTGCATTATGTTGCTAAATGAAACGAACATGTATTAAAACTACAAAGTGGATATAATATCAGAAAAGTATTCATGCTATTTTCTACAACGAAACTCAATTTAATGCATCATGAAATAAAAAAAAATAAGAAAATGAATTTGTAGGGAAAGTCTGTGTTGTCCACGCGAGACATTCTTACTTTCCCTAGAATACATGGTGATATATAGAGAAAGTATTAGAATCGTACCGAAAATTGCATAACTAGTTTTCGACGGGGCTTCACTTTTTGAATACCCTAGAACACCAAAAAACTATTTTCAAAGCAACATCGGTCTGTGCAATATACGTATCCACTCTAACTCAAAAACCAATTGATCATATTTCATGAAATTTGATAGGTACTTGTGGGTTACCCTGGTGCTGATTAAATTTTGGTATGATTCAGGATAAAAGAACATGCCTTTTCTTTTTGCGAAATGGCTCGAAAATATCGTATGTATCCAATCTAACAAAAAAAACCAAAAACTAATTGACCAAATTTGGAAAATAAGTCAGTCAATTGTGGATTACCCTTAGACTGATTCGATTTTGGTAAGATTCGGGAGAAAAGAACCTGCTTTTTTTTGCGAAATGGCCCGCAAAAATCTAAAACAAAAGACTACATATGCTCAAATACGGATATCAATTAAATGCTTGTTTCATACGTAATTTTAGACGATCAAAATAATAAAACCAACTCCACTGCTCTAAGATGGACCATTCTCGAAACATCTAAGATTCTTCCTTAATTTTGGGGAGCTGAAGACATTTTTTACTGTAGTTATAAACTATATGATGATTGTTTTTTTATTTTTTTAATTAAGTCCCTTGAGGGTTATCATGATGTCAATTAGATTTTGGCATGGATGTGATGTGTCCTGACGGAAAAATCTGATGTGAACAGTACATAACTTTCTACAAATTCAAATTCATTTTCTTATTTTTTTTTATTTCATGATGCACTAAATTAAGTTTACTTGCAGATAATAACATGCATACTTCTCTGATATTATATACAAATTGCAGTTTTAATGCATGTTCGTTTCATTTGGTAAATTAATGCACTTTAAAGTCTTTAGCTCTTTAAAATTCAAAAATCCTAAAATATCTCTAGAACGTTTCATCCTAGAGTCATGGGGGTCAGTCTGTTTGCTGTGCTGTCAAAAATTATATGAACAAGAAGTACTTAATATATTTCAGCAATTTTAATCACTAATGTCACATTTTCCCGATCTTTGTGGGCCATCTTGTAAAAAAGAGTCGGTTATATATTTTAGAATCATCCCAAAATCTAATCCTCACGTTTAGTAGTTACGTTCCACAAGGAACGTAACTACTAAATTTTCAGAAATTTCACTGAATAGTTTATCACTACAGTGAAAAACGTCTTCAGTTCCCCAAAATTTAAAATCTTGAATATCTCGAGAATGATTCATCTTAAAGTAATGAAGTTGGTCTTTATTATCTTCATTGTCAAAAATTACGTATAAAACGTACATTTAATTGATACATTTGTAATATTTTATTTCAGATCTTGACAATTTTTGCGGGTCATTTCGCAAAAAAAAAAAAAAAAAAAAATAGGTTCTTTTTTCCGGAATCGTACCAAACTCTAATCAGCACGAGGGTAACCCACAATTGACTTATCTACCAAATTTCGGGAGTTTTTCCGCTAGAGTGGATACAGATAATTTTTGCGGGCCGTTTCCAAGGAAGGGGGGGGGGGGGGGGGGAGCAGGTTCTTTTATCCTGAACTGTACCAAAATCTAATCAGCACCAGGGTCATCAACACAAGTAACCTACTTATAAATAGAATTACAACGAATTAAGAAATGTGGTAGGAGCTGTGAGATAGTTTATGTGTGTGTTAAGTGGGTACAAAAGATGAATATTAACAGCAACTTGGATCTGGATTGGATCATTGTCAAATAATGAGTGATGGAGAGCATCGAAGTTCCATCATGTATCATGCTTAAGCAATGTAACCGCTATGCTCAAGCATATAAATCGTTATTTTTGGTATACAAAGCATTATTATCACTGTCATGCTCACTCACAAATAGAATATGAAAGATTATTTTCCAAACTTAAACTCATAAAGTTAAATTTAAGATCCTCATTTTCACAGAAGTTGGATTAACCAATGTTTATAAAATCTAAGAGGGATATTTTAAACAGTATAAACCACGAAAAGGTGATTGAGAAGCCATAAATTTTTACTTTCCCTGCAATACATGGTAAGTAAAGTATTGGAATCATGTCGAAAATCGCAACTCGAGTTTTCGACGGATCTACACGTTTCAAGACCTCTAGAATACGAAAAAACCATTTTTAGCGTGACGTCTGTGTGTGTGTCTGTCTGTGCAGATTTTGTATCCACTCTAATTAAAAAAACTAATGGACCGAATTTCACAAAATTTGGTAAGTCACTTGTGGGTGAGTCTGGTGCTGATTAGTTTTGGGTACGATTCGGGATAAAAGAATCCGCCTTTTTTTGCGAAATGGCCCGCAAAAGTTTGTATCCACTCTAACTGAAAAACTAATGGACCGAATTTCACAAAATTCGATGAGTCACTTGTGGGTCACCCTGATGCTGATTAGATTTTGGTACGATTCGGAAAAAAATAACCTGCCTTTTTTTGCAAAATGGCCCGCAAAAATCGTCAAAATCTAAAAGAACTACGTATGCTCAAATATATCCATTAAATGCTTGTTTAATACGTAATGTTTAACGACGAAAAAAATAAGACAAACCCCATTACACTAGGACTAGCCGTTCTCGAGATATTTTAGTTTTTCGCATTTTCTCCACGCCACCTTTGAAAATAAGTCCTGTTACCGAATGAGAAAGAAAATTGAATTAAAAGTGAAATAAATTTAATTAAAATAAAGAGAACGTGGATATAAGTCTGCAGGGAAAGTCATGAGCTGCCCACATCAGATTTTTAGTTTTGTGACAGTGTACATATGTAGGCTAAAAAGATACACACATACATAGGCATAGAGTTTTAAAAAACATTGCAGAGGGGAGGGGCTTCAGTCCCCCCATTCTTTTTTAATATAAGGCATATAGAGTGAAGCCTTTCTAACGAACACTACTGAAAATTGGGCATCTTCATTCAACAGACACGCTTTTATACAGGACACATCCATTCAATTTACTTTTTGGAATTCCCTCACACATTCATTTAAAGGGCATTTTTAAAATGTCCCACATAGATTATTCTCCAACCAACAGCAAAGAATGATTTATGCCAAACAAAAATTTTAAAATCTGTTGTGGGCAGCATATGACTTTCTCTACAGACTCAAATTCGTTCTTATTCTTTTTTTTTTTTTTTTCATGATGCATTAAATTGAGTTTAATATTAAGAACATAACATACTTTTCTGATATTATATCCAATTTGTATTTCTAATGCAATTCCGTTTTGTTTGGTTTTTAATGGATTTTAAAACGACTTCAGCTCTTGAAAATTCCAAAAAATCTGATGCACATGACTTTCACTGCAGACTCCATATCACGTTCTCTTTATTTCATCAATAATTCATTCATTAAATTGAGTTTAATTGAACAAAATAGCACTCATAATTATTTCAAATTACACTGAATTTGCACTTTTAATTTAATTTTCTTTTTCCTTTGGTAACTGGACTTACTTTTAAAGGTGGAGTAGCAAAAATGTAAAAAAAAAAAGAACTAAAATATCTTGAAAACGGTTAGTCCTAAAGTAAAGGGGTTGGTTTTATTCTTTTCATTGTCAAAAATTGTGTATAAACAAGCATTTAATTGATATATTTAAGCGTACGTAATCTTTTATTTTAGATTTTGACATTTTTGCAAGCCATTTCGTAAAAAGTCAGTTTCGTTTCTTCTGAATCGTACCAAAATTTAATCAGCACCATGGTAACCCATAAGTAACTTATCCACCAAATTTTGGGAAATTTGGTCTATTAGCTTTTTAGTTAACGTGCTTAGACATTTTTTGCGGGCTATTTCGTTAAAAAAAGCTACTTCTTTTTCCTCAAATTGTACCAAAATCTAATCAGCATCAGGGTTACCCACAAGTAACTTACCTATAAAATTTTATGGAATTTAGTCAATTGGGTTTTGAGTTAGAGTGGTTACAAAATCTGCACTGATAGACACACACACACAGATGTCCTAGATGTTCGAGCTGATGTTCTAGATGTTCCAGATGTCGTAGATGTCCCAAAACATGTAGATCCATCGAAAGCTCAACTTGTGATTTTCGACACGATTCCAATACTTTCCCTATACATTACCATGTATTGCAGGGAAAGTAAAAACTGAAATTTCTTAAGAAAAGTTCATCTAAGTCAGTCTTATTCGCTTTGTTGTCAAAAATCACATTAAGAACAAGTATATAATAATTAATATATTTAATAAATTTTAGTCATTTATTTCAGATTTTTGCAGGCCATTTTGAAAAGGGTCGGTTATATTTTTACGTTCCCTGCATTGCATAGTAATGTATAGGGAAGTATTGGAATCATATCGAAAATCGCAACTCAAGTTTTCGAAGGATCTACACGTTTTGGGACTTCTAGAATACGCAAAAACTATTTTTAGCATGACGTCTGTGGTTCTATCTGTGCAATCTTTGTATCCACTCTAATTCAAAAACTAATTGACCGAATTTCATAAAATTTTACAGGTAAGTCACTTGTTGATGACCCTGGTGCTGATTAGATTTTGGTACAATTCAGGATAAAAGAACCTGCATTTTTTCTGAAACGGCTGACAAAAATTGTTTTTAATCACTGTAACTGAAAAACTAATCAACCAAATTTCCCAAAATTTGGTAGATAAGTAATTTGTGGGTTACTCTGGTGCTGATCAGATTTTGGTACAATTCAGAAGAAAAAAATCCCTGTTTTTGTGTGTGTGTGTGAAATGGCCCATAAAAATCATAAAAATCTAAAAAAAAATACTATGTATGCTCAAATGCATTAATTAAATTCTTGTTTTATATGTAATTATCAAGGATGAAAATAATAAGATCAACACTGTTACTATAGGACTAGCCATTCTCGGCATATTTTAGATTTTTATAGTAATATTCGCTATGCTGGTTTTGAGAATAAGTCCAGTTACCAAATGAAAATGAATTAAAAGTGTAAGTTCACTGTAATCTCAATTAATCATGTGGTGCTATTTAGTACAATTAAACTCAATTTATTAAATTATTAATGAAATAAAGAGAAAATTAATTTTTGTCTGCATGGAAAGTCATGTGTTGCTCACATCAGATATTTACTTTTGAAACCGGTTGACTGTTAATTTTTGTATTTATGCTTCATTTTACAAAGTTTTATTTTATTGTGTTACATCTTTGTAATTCTTTGCAACTTTGATAATCTTTCTGCTGAAACAGAAAATAAAATTTAATAATTTAAAATTTCAGTTTTCTATATTTGGGAAAAAAGTTCGCGCAAAGAGAGAACAAACACCATGGTTGTATTTATGAGAAAAAGAATATTTAACCTTAGGGACATCTGTTTTTTTTTTTTAATCACAATCTTGTCTGCTCCGAGAAAATAAAATTCTTGGGAATTTACTTGGACATGGGCCTTAACTGGAAGAAGAGGCACTTTGAATATTGTGTAGCTAAGGCCAAGGAAGATTTTTTGGTCTTGCAGAAGTGCTATTCGGATAACATGGGGTTTAAATCCAAAGGTTATCCATTGGATTTATTCCATAATCATTTGTCCTATCATTACATATGGCTCTATTGTCTAGTGATCTGGGGTTGAGTGTGATTCTGCCAAGTTAGATTTAATTAGTCTTCAAAGGATGGCTTGTGCAGCTATTTCTGGGTGCAGAAAAACTACTACTACTGCACATGCACTTCTGGCATCCTCTCTACATATGTATCGAGGTAGAAGCTGTCATATGCTTAAAGAGGAGTAAGTATTTGAGCCACTGCAAGGATTACTCAAAATATCTGTCTTGGAGTGATCTTAATGTTATGCAACACCCATGCCTTCGGATGGCTTGTCTGGTTTGCTTTAGAAAAGTCTTATAGAATTTAGGTTTTCTCACAGGTCGACTGGAGAAGACTCCTACTTAAAAGAGGAATTGCACTGTATCATACATGGGATGGATCTTAGCACTGGGACTGGCGTATGCTGCCTGAGATGATGGTACAAAATTATTTTACAAACTTGGCAGCTACACTAGTGTTTCAGGCTGAAATCTTTGTTATTCTAATGTGTTGCAGAATTTTCTTGGACAGGATCTACAAAGCTATATCTATATCTGCGACAATAGCCAGGCTGCTCTTATGGCTTTTCAAAAGTATGACTTCTTGTTCGGGAGTGCTATATTGTACTCTGCAATCTTACTAGGAACAATAAAGTTGCTCTTTACTGGGTACCTGGACATTCAGGCATTCTGGGTAAATGAGTTGCCTAGGAATGATTCAAGTACACTTCTGTAGGCCAGGAGCCAGCTTTAAGCATCTCTAATGAGTTGATTTGATTAGGAGCACTGTGTTTGATATCTTCAGAAAGTGGCAGTACAAGAACTGGCTTGACATTAAGGGCCAGAGTCAGGCAAAAGGGCTAAATTATGATTGCCTTAGTGTAAGTCATAAGGAGCTGTTGAGGCTCAACAAAACTGGCATTAGGAGGGCTGTGGGGCACCTTAATGGGCATTGTACACTTAAAAAGCACTTTAGTATTATGGGTGTTATTAAGAACCCGGTTTGTAGAGGCTGTCTGTATAAGGAGGAAACTACTTTACATATACTCTGTGAGTGTAAGGATTTCTTTGCCTACTGGTTTGAGCACTTAAACATTTTATGGAATCTTGGCAGCTGTTGGACATTCCTACCACATGCTTGCTGATTTTTGCTTTAGCTACAGTTTTTTTTAATGGAAACTTTCGTTTTAGGGGGGGGGGGGGAATAGTACAATAGACTTAGACCTCTGGTCACTGTGCTAACACTTTTTGAGTCACCTGCCTCTAAGTCCAAGTTTCTTACTGTATTGCAGATATCTGCTACTCCATGCTGATGAGTGCATACGTGCTAAACCTGTCCATGGATCCTAATATCT
Source organism: Amaurobius ferox (assembly GCA_951213105.1). Classification (NCBI taxonomy): domain Eukaryota; kingdom Metazoa; phylum Arthropoda; class Arachnida; order Araneae; family Amaurobiidae; genus Amaurobius; species Amaurobius ferox. The sequence continues at coordinate 103,710,228 of OX578136.1, forward strand.
GTAATGGGAGAGTTTTCCATATTTCTGGGGACTCCCTTTATAGGCAGGTTTTGTGAATATACATGGTATTTCAAAAAGATGGTTATGGGATTTATTTCTTTAAATATTGATCCTAGACTATACTTGCAATTACAAAGTTTCTTAATATATGGTAATGAACTTAATAAAAACATGTGTCCCATACAAAGTTGGACAGTTTGAAAATATACGTATTTGAAATTCCAAAATACATTTGCATTTTAAATAGAAAAAACTAAAGTATTTTAGTAATGTACCAAAAATACAATTTTATAGTATTTTGTATTTTCCAAATACTCAAAATATATTTCTTCAGATTTCAATCTATTATGTTTAAACCACAGATTAATGATTCACCAAAGATAAAACAGCTAATCTGTATTTGTCTAGTCTTTAAATTAGTTTCTAGGAGTTAATATAAACGACTTTTTTCAACTGGTGCCAATAATATAATGATGCTTTTTTATAGATGCTCTTTCCTATCTATGTATGTAAAACAGGAAGAAGGGAGCTTAAACTTAAGACTCTTTGCGAAAACATAAACTTGGGCAATCACAGCTTTGCTACACATTACATTTTTAAAAAGTAAATTAAAGAGATACAATGCAGTTAGTTATTGCCAAGACACGAGAAAAGATGGTTGATACTTCTGATCATGATGAAAACGTATCAAAGGAACTAATGAATTATGACGGTTAGTGCTGTGTCATATTAGATGAAAATAGACCCTTGACATTCATTTACTGGAGGTTGCATATGGTTGGTTTATTTTCTGATGTAGAATATAAATATCTGTTAAATAAATTGCCATTGTGGGATTATAAAGTATACGACTCTTTAAATCAGTGATTACCAGCAAGCGTTCTCCAGAACCCTGAGGCTCCATGTACCTGTGCTCAGGATTGTCATCTTTTCTGTAACGGAGTAAGAAAATTAAAATTATGAAGATTTTAATCTGAACTATTAATAAAACAATAAAGCATTTTGAAAGTTTAACTTGTTAAGGCAGTGAGGAATTTAAGTAACAAGAATTTTAACTGAGAAGAGAAATTTTGTTTAAGCTGAGAATATTTGTAGTGGCAAGGACTTTAGTTAGCAGCTCAATGGTTGGCAGTAATGAACATTACTAGAACTCCTGTCAAATACTCATAAGGTCTCCAGAAAAAAAAAAAAAAATAAAACATTGGGGAAAATGCCAAACCAGTTAAAATATATTTATCTTAATTACAATCCATGAAAATGTGAATGTATCATAAAACAATTAAATGTAACTTGTTTTTTATTAACAATTTTATGAAAATCAATTATAGTAAAACAAAATCATTTCAAAATATATACATGTGTGTTTGTAACCAGTCAACTAGATATAAAACAAAAACATTTGTCTTTTTTTATTAGAAGTAATTAATAAATAGAAATAGGCAAAAAATACACTTAAAATATTTTAAACAGTATGAGTTAGTTATTATTTAAGTCCAGTATGAGTTAGTTGAAGGCCCAGACCACACGGCCGACCCAGAGGTTTACAGCAGCTTAATGTGTGGCTGGAGTATGAGTTAGTTATTATAACTCTACTGCTTTACATGATTTTGTAATTTACAACTGTGGAACCTAATATGTTTCAGCCAAGTAGGGGTTCTATGAGATTTTATTAAATATTTCAATGGTAACTGCAAACAAAAAAGGTTGGGAATCACTGCTTGAATCTTTTAAAAGTTCATGTAGCATATTTTGCTCTTCAAATTTAATGATTTACAAAATCTGTACTAGGCAAGATATAAAAAGCATCAAGAAATCATGTTTTAATTGTTAATTAACATGGTTGTTTTTGGTTTTTTTTTTTTTTTTTGTAAAATACTTCCTTTTAGTTAGATTGCTGTACTAATGACTTTCGGGTTGTTAAAGCAATTTTAAACTGCATCAAAAGATGTTAAAAATCAAATTTTTTCTGAACAGCTCTAAAGCTTCTATATAAAAATATTCTAATGCTTCTATATAAAAAAATAAAAACATAACATACAAAATACTTAAACATTTAGTTTTTTAATAGTTAATCATTTACATAAATACACAACATTAAAAAAAGACTAAAATCATGTTAATATGATATATAACATATCTTTAATACTGCAAAACAATGCTGAATGGTACATTAATAAATTAATAATTTTTTTTTAAAAACAAGATATCACACCACATTCTGAATACATAAAAAGATGAATTATAGGAACAAAAAATAAGTAATGCCAACTAGCAAAGAATACAAGTATATGTTAAAGCAATTTGAACTTATTTAGTGCATAAATAAATTTGAACCTTGCTTTTGATGAGAAAACTGAAAAAAAAAATTAAATGAGAAAATATTATAGAACTAAATAACAAAACTTAAAAGTATTAACTGAAACATTATGTGTTTAAATAATCACCAAAAAAAGTTTACAGGTAATACTTAAGAAAAGTGTGCAACATATCAATATTTAGCCTCTATAAAAATATAATCACACACTTTAATTCGATATTGCTTTTAAATACTGAGAAACTTTAAATCTTAAGAGGAAAGTCCGAGATCAATAATACTGAGTAATTTTTGAGAAAATATTTTAACTTTAATTTATTAAATTAGACTGCTTCCATTATTTCTCGTCGGTTGCATTCTGATTTCTTAAATTTTCAGCTAGAGACTTTCAAATGCTAAACAAAGTAGATACGCCATTAAAATAAGAGTTTTAAATGGATGCATGACTGCATTCTGAATGGTTTTCAAAACTGAGAAACAAATAAAGAATAAAAATTATGATGATCACAAAAGGTTTTATTTTTAATGTTTAGAAAATTCATGATTTATAATTTTAATGACAGAAATGTTACAAATATGAAATATTCTGAGAATCAATAAATTAAGTATTACACAGTTAAAGTAGATTTTACATCTTTGTTCACAACATAAAATTTGTGCTTTTTTCCAAAGCACCCCCAAATGACAGCAACATTTTCAATAATAATATTGATGGGAACAGTACAGAGTGCTCCAATGAGGCATAAACAAAATTTTAGAATCCCAAGTCGGTAGAGACTAAATGATTTGATAACTCCAAATATGTACATGTAAATATTCATTGCACCAACAAAGGCACACAGAAAATTGATAATTTGCCAACATGGTATAGGCAAAAGTCCAGCAAGAATTATATTAGATGTACTGAGAGGTATAGTCGCCCAAGAATATAAAGCACAAGCAAGAAATACCTTGTTACGAAAAGGTATAGCAGAACTGTGAACAACCAAAAATATGCCTTGCAGCCATCTCTTTCTTTGTTGCAAGAAATCCCATAGTGTGAATGGACTCTTTTCCCACATCTCCCCTTCAATGAAATTGAATGTGTACCCTTCTTTGTACGCTACCATGCTGAAATAGCAATCTTCTGCAACTGATCCATCAAGTCCATGATCGAAGGAAACTTTTCTTTCTGCACCAGCTTGAGTAACAACATAAGAGCCTTTCCAACTAAAGAGTGGTCTGTGAAATATTTGAAATTGGAATCTGAGTTTTCCCATGTCATCGGCTACTCGGAAGCTGTCTGCAAGAGTTGTCATCCAATTAACAACATTTTCATTTGCATAAGTAATCATCCCTTGACCAAATTGGTATTTTCCATCTAAGACAAAGTTTATAATACCTCTGAGAGAATTTTCAGTTAGGATTGTCTCTTCATCTAAATGAACAATCCAATCTAAATCACTCAGGACATTTACATCATCTTCTAAACAGTACTGAAGAGCTCGAGCTTTGAACAATGCACCTGACTTTGTTCTGTAAGTAGAAGGTACAACTATTTCTCTAATACGAGGATGCCTGGGTAAATTGAGAGCTTTATCTGTAACCACTTCAAAAAGAAAGTTTTCTAAACCAACATCTAAACATGTGTTCATGTTGCGGTTCACATTGTTCTTAACAAGTTCATGATAATCTCCTCGAGTGACAACTCTAATTGAAATAAATGGAGCTAATAGTGGTGATCCTTTGAGTTGAACTTTATCTGGAAAAGCATTAAAAAATAGAAGTCCTAGACAATTACACACACACTGTGGCAGCGCAAGAAAGGTTAAAAATCTTAATAAATATAATAAAATGGCAGGAATATATCCATATTTTTCAAATGGGTCTACAAAATCATTATCACAGGACCAAATACAAATACCTCCAGCAAAACCCTCAAAAACTAATAGAAGAATTAAAAATAACATACAATGAAGAGCATGTTTAACATTGCTGCTGAGAATCATAATAGAGTTTATTGAATCACCTGGAAAGAATAAAAAAAATTAATGGTATTTCATACTACATAAAATAATAAAATTATAAAAAATTAAATATTTTTTTTTACTGGCTATCACTACTGATTTTATTGAACTAGGTCAGGGTTTTCCCAAACTTTAAACAGTAACAGAGACATCTAAAAACATGGACCAAAAACACATCCACATTTTTTTTTTATATATTACTCTTATCAATTACACCTCTTTAAAGATTGGTATTATCTGTGTGCCATTATTTAGTTGGAAGAATTTTTATAGGAATTTGTTATTTCAGGTAACAGAATACTAAAACTTTAAATTTCATATGGAATATCACATTTTATAGAAATGAATGCATAAAAATAGATAAGTTATACAGTACAAATTTATGGATACAAACATCAGCTATGAAAGCAATAAAATACATTTATATATATATATTCATTTTGTATAATGTAAGTGAATCAACAAATACAAACTGAGTGGTTATTTATTACAGGGGCCGTGCATTGGTACAATTCACCAGTTATGAGTTGAGATAATTATTTATTAACTTTTGGATACCTTTGAAAAATTAGAGAGAAACTTGTATGCATTGTATCTTTGGCATTCTTATTATAACACCATGTTATAGTACCTTGTTGGTTGTAACCCAAAGAGTGGTCAAACAATACTTACTAAGGTGGGGGACATTCAAGGTTTATAGATACTACAGGTTGGCCCATCCGGGATCAATCCACTGAAAGGGAAGGACGATTGTGAGACTCCAGAGTGACGAAAGGCTTATTTTCTTGCTTTCTTCCACTTAAGATTTTTGTGAGCGATAACAATTGTAAATAATTTTCAAACTTGTTTTCCTGTATTTTCGGCAAAAATGTTGCATTAGTGAAGTGTGATGCTGTGTTGTGCAACTGCTAATTGCTACAATGATGAGAAAACTTGCAATGTTTGGTTTTATAGGATTCACTATTATGTATTATGGGCTGCATGGATTCACTTGTACAAAAGAAAAGACTTGTTTTTTCCTGACACAGCACAAACTTGTTCTATCCATTTCTCTACAAAAGATTATGAAAGGAATTTGAAAGTTTGATTGTTTAAAATGTGATACAGCTCCTCATTTAAATATTCTTTTAAGCTCAGTGTCCTTGACTGAGGGAACGAAACAAACTGAAATGAGGGCTAATGTGAGAAAAGGAAATAAAAAAAGGTAATTACAAATCTTTATTCACATTATGTATCTCAAAAAAAGTTATTAAAGCATGCGAATAATAAAAAAGTTCAGCGAAAGAATGCTCAATTTTCAAAAAGCAGTATTTCAGAAAAAAAAATGTTTAATTTTTATTTAAAATAATAATGAAACTTTAGTAAATTGAACTAAAAAGTAAAAAATAATATAAGAACCTTAAGTTAACAAATTTAGCTGCATACTCCTTTAAAATATTTCCTCCCAGGATTACAATACTTTAGAAAGCAATGAACTAGATAATTATAATTAGAAATCTTAAACAAAATATATTTCGTAATTAATTTTGGTTATTTTCTTTTTGAATATCATTTAAACCAAGAGAAGTAGAAGATAAAGGCAGACAATTTTAATAACAATAATTTTGCAGAATTTAAGCAAATTAATGATGGCCACTAAAAATTAGTAATCTGGAGAGAGGATATGTACAGGGGTACTACTTAGGAGGAGATGGAGTGTTGACTGCCCCTCTCTCAAAGAAATACAATTTATGTTTCTTATATAATTTTCCTTGCAGAATCATATTTTCATCATTAGAATAATAGTCCATTAACTTTTGCCCCTCCCTTCCAAGAAATTCTCAAAATGGCACCCCTGCACATGTGGGATTTTAGCTATTGGATAAAGAGTTAGATTTGAGGAAAATAAATAAAAGTACATAATTAATTGATCTCACAGTTCATATGAAATTCAATTTTTTTTTAATTTTCTATTTCTATAGAACATTTACTAGTAAGCTGGCCAGTGGCTACAAGCTTAGAAACATAAAAATTCAATACAAGGGGGAAAAAAATTGTTCCAAGTCTTTTTAATATAAACAAAAATTATGTTTTGAAACTTCCTTGTGCACTCAACTATTGTTCAGCGTACTTATACCTCAGTTTCAAATCTTGGGTGCAGTGGTATCATTCAGCCAATTTCCGATAACCAGTTGTTAAAAAATGAATAAATTTTAAAACTGGCTGTCAATTGGCTGGAATATATATTTTCTTCATAATTAAAACTAATTTTTAAATTTTCTGCAATCACACAAATTATAAATTACCCCAAATTTGTAAAAAAAGTTTGACATCCATAACTTAGCATTATACTACTGTTACTCTTAGGGTTGTTGATTCTGACTGCTTATCCAGTGATTTCCAATTTTCATGGATAGCACGAATGTAGCAAAAATTGTACATCCCTCAATATTTGAGGGGTTGATTATTTCTCTTTTATTTATTTGTTTATACAGCCTTTCGACCTGTTTGAGCATTGATAATCTTATATATACAATATTTAAGCTTAAATAATATTTTGTCCATCTAAATTACATTATAATAGATAGATAGTGATAGTTATACGCAGCATTCTGGCTTTTTAAAGTGGCAGAAAACCAAGAATTGGTGGAAAAATCATTGGAAAAATTATGTATTTTTTAAAGTAACACTGGCCTTATATCCTCAGTGGTCAGATTGTCAACTTGATTAAAATCATGATATTTAAATTAGTTATTATGGCAATTCCCAGTTGGAGCAATCAGTTAGAACGAAATTCTAGAGTCAAGTGTGTATGTAACAGGCATTCTTAAAAAATAGAGAAGTGGATTTTCTGGAAAATTTTGAAATTATTCTCTATATTACATTTCAGCTGGAAAAATATGTTCAATGACTTCTAAAAGTATTTATTCATATGATATTACAGTTATAGTTAAACATATATTATATAACAAGGCTAAAAAAGCTTTAAATCTAGAAATATATAAAAAAATTCTATGCATGAAAATTTCATGCTGCAGTTAGCAGCTACAATTTATTATTTTCTTTAAATATGCTTGCTTTTGATAGCTTAAAAAAAATTCTATTTCATCTACATTTTTTTGTCTTGAAAATTTCAATATTTACAAAAAAGGAATAGCATGAGAAATAATTTAAAATTGTTCAACAGAATCATAAATAATAATTACTGTTTATTTAAGGTATAAAAAGTACATTATAAAATATTCTAAAATTTCAAATCTGATTATAATTGAAAAATACATTAAATATTATATTGCATTTCTTTCAACAACTACTGATAATTCAAAGGGAAACATTCTACCATTTTCTTAAAAAATAACAAAAATAAAAAGTAAATTACTAATTTATTATATGTATAAAGTAAATTATTAAATATATAAATACATTATGACAAAAATAAATTAAAAAATGCTTGTAATTAAGCAATTTTGAAAATAAATTATTTTATATAATATTAAAAATTGTTTAAAAAATACTTGCTTGTAATTGAACGAGTGACATCATAAGAAAGAAAGGACAATTGCAAGATGTGTTAAGCATATATTTAGTGCTATTAAAGCATTTTCCCTTAGCAGAACTTGTGAAAATATTATATTTTTTAAATATTTTTATAAATTTTGGAGAACATAATACTGAAAGAATAGGTTTCTTAAAACTTATTTGCTTTTTTCTGAGAATGAGTAAAATGTCACTTGTACCTACTCCTTTTGGTTGACATCCATTCTTCTTTAAAATAAAGCACACATTTGCATCCCACCCTCCTCCATTTTCATTTTCAAAATTAGAAAACTCAATGATCAAAAACTTTGTAAAGCTACTTGCTTTTCAGAAAAATAATTTAGAAAGAGTATTACATTATATATTCAAATTAATTAAAAAAAAAGAAAAAAAGACTGGAATTTTTTTTGGAAAAACATAGCAGAAAATTTTCTGACCCACATCTCTATTAAAAAGGTCAGTAAAAATTGGAACACATTACGTGTACGCTTTGAGTGTCACTTTCAGCTTGGAAAGAAGAGTAAAGTGATAGCACAGTGCAAGATATATGTGTTTGTAAAGTGAGAGTGATTGTTGAATTTTATTAAAGCATTTAAAAGAAACTCAATCTTTTTATGGCTCCAATGCACCACGAGCAGAAGGCAGGAAAGTTTACTGGCATAGTAGGCCGTATGGAAATCCATTGAGATCCAGGATTGAAGTCCTGTTTGAGTTTTGAAGTACCCCTTCATGGTTGCGCCGGGTTGAAGCAAGAAGTTTATAATTTTTACTTGGCATGGTTTAAAAGCACTTAAATGTACAGATTCATCTGCATGTTTTTTTAAGTGATTTCGTCAATGTGGTTGGAGCTTATGTTAAAGGCTTGCTGACAATTTTAGAGCTATTTGACAGCATGAACTGTATTCTTCTGGAGTAAAGCCATGTTTTCTAAGGTGGAACTGTGTTATTCTGAAGTAAACTTGTAGTGCTCTGAGGTCTTATTGGGGCTCAAGAATTCAAGAACTGTGATTTGAATAATTTTAATTTATCAAAATTTTAAATAATTAGTGTTTTAGGCAGTGTTCTCCCCAGGCCTTTTTTAATAGGCACACCAACCTGCTAATTTTACTGTCTGGTTACATATAACTGGCTATTGTACATTTGTACAATGCACATACATCACAATGTGACATCAGGGTTATGTCGTCATATTATACAGAATAAACACTGATGTTGAAATATATGATAAAAATACAACAGTACACCTTCAAGAAAGGTATATTTATAATCATTGTATACTTAAAAAAAAAACTTCAATTATATCATAAAGGGTGGCTCCTCATGGCAAATCAATATTTTCCATCAAACAGGGCTAACAGGAAGTAGATTTATCGGTTATGGCATCATGAAAATGGTCAATACCTGTATGCACTGCTAATTATAAAAGAGGTTTTTCTGCTATAAAGTGAATTAAAACCTGCTAAAATAATCATATAAGGCCGAACACTAAATACTGTAATGCTGATATCCCTAGAACGACCAACAGATTTTGTTCGCTTTTCCTCGGTAATTGATGTATTTATTTTTCTTTTTCTTGCCACGTTCGCCCCACCCAACAATTTTTTTTTGACTACCTGGCTTCAACATTTTTCTGTGGAGAACACTGTTTTAAACATAGAAACTTTGATGATTTATTTTTAGTGCAGAGATTTTAATGATTTTACTTTTACTGCACATATTTTCTTGCTTTTAGTGCAATTGTTTAAATGATTTTAATATCAAGTTTTCATTGCATTTACTTAATTGCTGGTAATACTATTATTGTAGGCAGTATTTATAGAAGATTGTGATATATTGTAAATGTATTGTGATATATTGTGAATGTATTGCTCTATACTGTGACCTTGCGATTTTTGTAAACCCAAAGAAATTGCTTTTCTAAATAAGGTGTAGAAGTGCGATTTGTGAGAATTGATTTGAGAACTGTGCAAAGAGGTATGTGAGGATTTGAAGATCCTTGAATTGAAATCAATTATTTTGAAAAGTAAAGCATATGACAAAGAGTTTGTAAAGGATTATTTAGAGATCACTGTCACGACCAGATTGGAAAGGAAAACAGAGTTAGAGAGACCTCAGAAAATGATACACATGTAAAAGGACTTCTGCTTCAAAGGTTTAAATTGGGACCGTAGAATTATCGGCAGAAATTTGTGCAGCATCAGCAAACATTCGAAAAAACTTTGAGAGATTTCAAGTATGAGTTTGGAAATTATTATGAGGTGTGGATAGCAGGTTTAAATATAGTGAGTTTTGACCAGCTTAAGAGCTTGACGATTGCTGGCCAACTGAAGTGGAGGGTACCACCTCAAGTGAACATTTTTTGAATGAATGGAACAGAATGGTGGATCCCTTGGCACTTGCTGACAGACTAGATAACTACGAAAATGTTAAAGGTCCCAGGTTTATATCAACAAGGATGACCTGATGAACAAAGAGAAGTAGAAAAATTAAGAATACCCCTGGTTATTGGAAAACATACCCATCTGTGCACATGGAGGTGACAAAAGACAGAAAAATCAAGCAATTCCGAATGTGGGTCATTTAACATTTGCAGCACCAGTGCCCAAAGATCAGTACAGGGGTGAGAGAAAGGTGGAAACATTGGATATAGTGAAGGAGGAAAAGGTGCTAAGGCCAACATATATGCTGAGGATGACAGCAGGCAGGAAAACAAGCAGTGTTCTGGGTGTGAGTTATTTGACCATTTTTGTGATATCAGTGCCTAATGATCGGAAAGTGACAAAATTTATAAATTACATGAGTAGAGACAGGTGGAAACAGTGGATCAAAAGGATGCAGAATGTTGTGAGGCAGTGGATTCTCAGACTCTATGGAATGGGGAAGTCTAAATGCTCTTGGATTATATGGAAATTTCAATGCTGGAGAGGATACCAACAAGGATATCTTTCAGCAGTCCTCCAGGAGAGTCACACTTACAATAGAAAGACAATTGGGCTTTGGCATTGTATGGATCTGAATATGAACAAGAGTAAACAGTCATAACGCATAAAACCTGCCTATAAGGGGCATTCTCCAAAAATATGGACAATACTCACATTGCAGATACCAGCATCCATGCACTGGTTTTACACTTATGAGCACGTCAGTCTAGAATAGCTGTTGTACAAAATGGCAGCAAGAAATTTGTTTGACATCACAATTTTTAAAGATTCTGGCCACACTGAAGGACTAAAATTGCCAATTCTCATAGAAGCTCCCCAAAATTGTGGTTTATAGTGAGCCTCTTACTGCTATTGCAGATATCGGCTATTCCATGCTGACAAGCACATATAGTAAACATAAAACTGTTCCTTGAATGCTGATATCTTTAATTCGAGAGTGTCTTCCAATACAGGAAAAGGTGCTTTGGGAGAATGTTAGAAGTTTCAGCTTTGAGCAGTCCTTCAGGAGAGTCATGTCACCAATGAGAATGTTTAACAGTACTAATGAATTTGGATGGCCATTCTATGGCTGATGTATCACCTAACTTTGATGGTGACAATAGCGAAACTGGTTACATTATTAATGGTATCATGATGAAAAGTGGTGATAATTTTGCAAAATTTACCCTTTGTAACATGTACAGGTACTGTATTGATGCCGGTATTCAGGAGAATATGCAAAGTGGTGGATTCAAGTCGGGTTTGGATTTTCTTTTATGATTGTATATTGTTGTCAAATATTCTGAGTTTTTCACGTGCTTATATTTTGATGTAATTGCCGTATACACTCGCGTATAAGTTGAGAAATTTGTGACAAAAAAAAGCTTCAAAGTGGGGGGTCGACTTATACCCAGAGTCTTAAAAAAAAAATCATAAGTCTAAAAGTTATTTTTTCCCGTGAAGGAATCCCTCTTAAAACAATGCGCTAGTAATTACGTAATCGTGCATTCTGAATTTCTATGCACTTCAAAATTCTGTGAGTCACTACCCTCTCGATGTTCCAGACTACCGGTGTATCATGTCATCAAAAAGTATGCATATATTTTCGTTCGATGTTTATCTCTCGCTTCTCGGATTACAGTCGATCGTTTTTGACAAAAAATGGCTCTTTTCAGAAATAATTCTATAACACGGATTGTTTAAAACTATAATGCAGGATTTTAAGTTGAAAGTGTTTTTTTTTATTGAAGAGAGTATCTAATAACAACTGTGTTGGAGGGTAAACGAAAAAATCAACTCAAATAATGGGAGGAAGCCAGATATCGTTTTGATTGCGCGATGGGTCAAGGATGCTTGAAAGACAGGGATAAATGGTTTCCCATCCGCTTTGAGGAGCTGCGTGCTGGGAGTAAAAGAATGCCTGGAGCTTGTCACACGAGAACGAGCATCCCCAAAACATACGGGAGACAACGCTCATATGTTTGGAATCAGACTTTAAAGGGTTCCGATGAAGTTTTTATTATGGAAATTAAATTTCATTATATATAAATATATATATATATATATATATATATATATATATATATATACACAAAAATATTAAAAATGAAAATTCAATAATAGAATAGAAGTAGTAATTCATATTACACTAACTTAAAATTTGCCTACAAAATACAAAGAAATAAAAAAGAAATTCAACCATAAAGAGGAAATTTAAATGCATATTACTGGTCATCAAGCTAAAGATAATCAACAAATATCAATAGAGTGGAATCGAAATTAGGAATACAAAAAATACCAAGCATTAAAGCTTGCACATGGAAAAGCTCTAGGCTTAAAAATTGTTCATTTCGAAATATATATATATGTTTTGGTTTTAAAGTATTTTTGAGTAATTTATTGAAATTTTGTTTTCTCTTTTTGGGGGATCGACTTATACGCAAGTTTTGTATTTTTTCTCTGAAAGTAGAGGCTTGACTTATACGCGAAGTCGACTTATACACGAGTATATATGGTAGTTAATTTTGTTGAGGTCTGTAATGTTTAAATTTGCTTATTATTTGCTTGTGTGTGTAATTTACCACTTGGTATACTTGTCTCTGTCTAAATATGTATCTGATTTGGAATAAGTTTTAAGATATATGTCTAAATATATTCCTTTTAACTTTGCTAGTCAAGTCCATACTTTTAAATATGCTTTTAAGTGATTTTAATATGATGTAAACTTCTTGATTTTAAATATGCTTTTAAATTTAATATTTAAATATGTTCTTAAATGTAACTAATTTTAAATATGATAAATATGGTTTTTTTTTCACAAATGTGTTTCATAAATCAAATGCGTCATAAATGTGTTTCAGCTGTGTTTTAAATACTACATATATATACATGCTTTGTGATTTGAATTACAGTATTTGTGGTTTATGTTTATGGAGCATTTCAGTGTACTATAGCACTTTGAAATTGCCAGTCTCCAACAGCATTGCCTAGTAAAATAAGGTGAATGCACTTCTTATGTGGGGAAGTTATTGTTGAGACACAGACAGTCCGACCTCCCAGAAAGGTGTAAGATAACCATTTGGACGGCAGGGAAGTGCCACCCAATTTAGACTGGAACCCAGTGGGGGGAGGCATCCACAGGGACCGTACCCTCCTTCCCCTACCACCAACCTCTCGGAAGGACTTACGGACCCACATGTTTAACGTGATCGTAGTCTGCATGAACACAGCGGCAGTTGTGGCAGCCTGCAAATGCAGTACGCAAACCACAGGGCTACCGCGCCCGAAATGTGCCAACAGCACGCAGTGTTCCCAGGTGGTCACCCACCCAAGTACTAACCGTGCCCGATGCTGCGTGACTTCGGTGATCTAATGAGAACTGGTGTTTTCAGCACGGTACGGTCGTTGACCCTTATGAGGGGAAGTGTAAAGACTGCATAACCAAAGAGGGCAATGTTTTGTACTTCTTGGCAACCCTGCGAATGAGTGAAGAAGAAGTCAGTTGGAGGCGATCAGTCAGAATGGAATTCTAGAGTCAAGTGTGTGACGGGTTTCCTTACAAAGGTCAGCAAAGTTTGGAACACATTAAGTGCATGCTATTGAGTGTGACTTTTGACTTGGAAAGCAGAGGAAAGTGAGTACTATGCGAGATATAAGTATCTGTAAAGTGAGAGCATGATTGTTGAATGTTAATAACATATTTATAAAAGAAACTATGTTTTTACAGCTCAAATACACCAATGGTGGAGGGCAGGAAAGTTTACTCTAGCCATGTCAAATTATTATTTTATTCTAATTGATTTAGAGAAATATATATTCCCAAAATAAAATATATATTTTACTGAACTAATCTGTTATTTTTTTTAATTAACTAAACTTTACATCTAAAGTATATTTCAATTTTTAGAACTAATCCCTTTTAACAAGTCTTGAAATATATCCAGTTCTCTTGTACAAATTTTCCTTAAAACTTGACAATTTAACATATATTTAAGCTTTACTTTTAACCCTTACAAAGTTAGTAAGTTATTAGATATTGGTTCTTTCACAAAATATACTTCCATGCAATGAAACAAATAAGTCATGTAATTTTAAAAAGGACCCATTACAAGTGTATTTTAAAACTATAATAATTTTTAATATTACAGGTTATGCCTTTGATTACATAAATATAATATACAACTAATAAGAATCAATGCATGAATATTTTAAATTCAAATTTTTATATGGTTTAATAATATGCAAGATTAACTTTAATTTTCAGAAACTATTTCCAAAGTTTACAAAATGGTATAAAACTTAATTAACTATGAAATATTTTAAAAGTTTAAAATAAAATAAAAATAATCCAATTCAAATAAAAAATCCAATTTAAATTTTAAAAATCTGATTTTGTTTATTAAAAAATCAAGAAACTTGAATGGGCCATATTGCTTATGTTATCTATATGAAGTTATATGCTGTGGCAGTTTTAAACTTTCAGGTGCAGATGATTAAATAGTGATAAGTGCATGAAATCAAATTTTAAAAAATCTTTATGAATATAAAATATCAAAAATTTACTCAAATACCAATGAAACTTATAAATTCAGTGCAAATGGACATTACATAGACCATCACACAGCATAGCAATCAACTAAATGCATATAAATGATATATTTTTCAAAGCAAAACAGTTGCTAAACCTTCAAAGAAAACTAGTTAAAATTTTAGCAGCCCATGACTGACTATGTAGTATCAGCTTCTGTACATGATTTATGTGTAGCTAATATGAACAAAACACATGCACTCTTAGCAACAATATGGGCCAAGTTTATGTGTTACTGCTGATAGTATCATTTTTTTTCTTTACATTTTAATTTGTGGTGGTCTTTCAAGTCAAGACTGCTAATGGATGCTAAGGCGAAATTTGTTCTTAGTGTGATATTTCTTATTTGTTTTCATTTTGATATATTAATTTTCAATTTTGTGACATATTTGATTTGAAATTTCATTTTATATATACACACACACACATAATACATGTTAAAACATTAGAATGGCATGCTTACTCCAGTGTACCTCATAAAAAAAAATGTTAAGATCAACACCTCTTATACTTGCATCTTAATAGGTGTGTAACCATATACATCTAAAAGTTACAATATTCAAAAATTATAATTATTATCCGTAATGAATTAAATGATCAACAATGTTTCCCTGTAAGATTAATACCCAAGTACAGTATTATATAAAAACCTTTGCTTTTCTCAATGTATTTCAATACACAATTTATAATTAGTACCTTCCTTCTGTGCAACATAATATTGAATACTTCATTTCACACAAATCGCAGTATTAAAACATATCAAACTAAGAACGATATCAAGTAAAGAAGTTTACTGAATTTGTAATGCAATATTTACAAAACTGATTACTTATTAAGTTACTAAAAATTAATAGAACATTCGGTAATAAAATTCTAAAAAAAAAAAAAATTAAATATGCACTAAAATTATTTTAAATAAGTATAATTTGTAAGTAATAAACACTTTTATCAATACTATCAACATGCTTTTTGTATTACTTACTTTTAAAAAACCGAAAATTCATATTTTAAGCGATGTAAAATAATGTAATAGTAGAAATGAACTGATAATAATTGACTGGCAATAAGTGAATACATGTTACACTCATTTTGAAATGTCTTGAAAGTATAAAACTTATTATGTAAACATTAACATTACAGGAAGAGAGCGGCTGCGGTAGCGCACACCCACAAATTGGGTGAAAAGGAAATGAAAGAGTAATGTTGAGTTGAGGAAATGTTACATGTTAGTGGGGCAGAAATTCAGGAGGCCGATTAGATTAGGGCAATCACTGCTGCAACACCCCCTTTAACCAATCAGAAGCACAAGCCCCGTACTATCGTTCGACCAATCAGGAAGTCCGTTACATGAAATGTAATCAGTTACGGTTACGTATAGGATTTCACGCTGATCAAAAGGGATGTTGCACGAAGGATTCGTCACGGTTACGATTAAGATGTTGGACAGAGAGATTTTTAAAAGACACTTCCTTGAGGCATTGGTATAACCTGCGTTTACCCAGGAATAGGGTGTTGCAGCAAGAGATTTTTTGACACACGCTTGTGCCAATGTTGAAAAAAAAAATTTCTACTGGAATGAATTTCTAAACTACACACATTTGTGCCATCAGGAAAAACTGCTTCAAAAATAATTTTCTATGGGTGTTGAACTAATCTAAACGACACACACTTGTGTCATTGAAGCAAATTGCGCTTACGCAGGAACAGAAAGAGAACAGAATTTTCGCACACACGCTTGTGCCAATGTTGAACAAAGCAATTTTCAATGGGGTTTATATTAATTTCTAAAAGACACACGCTTGTGCGATTGAAATAAACTGCGCTTACACAGGATGGCACGTGCTTGTGCCATTAAAAGAAGTTTCAATGGGTGTTAAGCAAATTTCTATACAACACACGCTTGTGCCATTGTGACAAACTGCGATTTCCTAAGAATAGGATGTTGCACTAACGCGTCTGTCCGTTGCACTGACGATCCTTCAACTCATTGAGTTCTCTTTTCCACGTATGATGGTTCTTTTCATATATAGTCCCTTTTTCCACGTATGATAGTCATAAATTAGAGGTCTTTTGTAGCTTGGTCCATTAGCTAAGGCCCGACTTGAAGCGTGGGCCGGATCAACCTCATTATTTAAAAAGTCGGGCGGAGCGTATTTAATTTTGAAAAGTTTTTGAGCGAATGTTAATAGAGTACATGAGGTTATTGACCGGGACGGTCTTCAAGCCGGACTATTTCATGCCTTCTCCAGCTTTAAAATAATTGGAGGTTTGGGTCTCCCATTCGAATGGTGTCCCTCCCCCCCCCCCCCCATGGGTTACCCTGGGCCGGGTGAAAGTCTGATATTTCCGCCCGTGCATACATCTGTACAGCTTTCCAACTAATTATTGCAATTATTTTGCGAAACTGTAACTAATATTTTATTTTGTCATGGAATACAAATGTTGTTACTAAATATCGAATACAGCACTTTTACTTTCCGTATATACATAATGTATAAGGAAAGTATTGTTATGGGGTCAAAAATTCGAGTTTTCGACGGGAGAGCACGTTTCAAGCATTCCTGATCACGAATCAAACATTTTTGAGGTGATGTCTGTGTGTGTGTGTCAGTGAATCTGTGGAGACGATATCTCACGAACGAATAGAGCGATTCGAATGAAATTCGGTACAAAAATCACAATCCGTGAATACTGGAAGACTATTGTTTTTTAACGTAATCGGATGTTCAGAACCTCCTAAATTTTCGAGTGAAATTTTGAAAATTCATCAAAAAATCAAAACCTTTAATAAAGTTACGCAAATAGACATGTTTTATGTAATTTTTCCTTAGAAAACGATTGACATAAACTTCAGAACGCTAGCATGAACCGTTCTCGAGATATTGCACATTTTTCAAATAAATTTATCAAAAAATCCCATAAATTAAAAAAATATTAACTGTTGAGAAACATGTTCACTTTTCATATGTAATATCATGCGATAAATTTGGTGACATCATTCTCGTAGATCTAGCTCGTTCCATTCATGAGAAAAGATACTTTGAGTAATACTTTTGTATTTGAACGCCAATAGTTATTTATCTGCTATAAGAATAACTTATTTCTCCGTCCATAACGCTCGGCGAGATTTTGGCGCCGAATTTGGTGGAATGTCGCCAACTTGGCGACTTTTTTAAATGTTGCTAAATTAACGAAAATCTCGCCATATGGATAAAAATGACACTAAATGAATGAAAATGACGACTAATCGACGAAAATTCAATATCTTGGAAAAAATATAAATATCTACTATAAGAAAAACCTATTTTTTTATTGTAAAAGTAGTAAATTCATTGCATTATATAAGGAAAGTCATGTGTTGCCCACATCAGATCTTTTAATTGATCACCGAAAAAATGTTCAATTATTCTTGCAGAAATGTTGAGTGAAATGATAATAGACTTCTAATGCTGTTTTTTCAAATTCTCTATTTATAGATTTTTAAAATGAAATACTACTTTGGATTTTTAAAATGAAATACTACTTTGGTAAATTCTTGAACTGAGCTTATAAATCTGTATATTTTAGACCAAAATTCTCATTTAATATATTTATGTGCATGTAAGAGTTCATTTCCATGAAAAATCCAGTAAACTTTGTTTTTGGTATAATTTAATATAAATTAATAAGTTACAATTTACCCAAATTTAACTTTTCTAGTCTAAATATAAATTTTAATAAAATTAAATGAAAATCAGTCAATAGCCATATCAATTTAAAACTGGTTTTATTTTTTTTTTCTTTCAGATAAGATATAAACCGAATTAAACTTCTTTTCTCAACTAACCATTACTGAAATGTACATTTACAGACTCCTGGCACTCAAAGATATAAACCATTTTGTGTATGGGCTTCAAGCAAAATACATTCTTGACTTTGATATTATCAGATGTTTCTTTTGACCAGTACATTCAGAAAGAAAAGACTCAGTTGTAAGAAAATTACTTAATGTTTGATTTTTTTTTTATATGCATAAAGGAGAACACTAAATATAAATAAACAATGATATCATTTGAAAATTCTTGAAAAGTCTCTTCAGGTCTTAAATCACATACTTCAACCAAAATATTTGGACTGATCCAATTTAGCACCTTCTCTAAACAAAATATACTCCAGTTTAAAATCGTTATTTTTAGAGTTGAAGTAGTTTAGCTATATTACTAGTTGATACATTTTACGTAACGTAACTATTTGAAATTACTGAATAATTTATATTTAAAATCTTTGTTGCAGAAGAAAAATTCTGATGTGAGCAGCAAATGACTTTGCTTTCAGACTGAAATTTATTTTCTCCTTTCTTTCATAATGCATTGAATTGTGTTCAGCTGCACAAAGTATATTAACAGTTTAATTCAATTTTCTTTTCATTTAGCAACTTTACATATTTTAAAATGGCAGAGTAAAAAAAATTTAAAAAAAAAAAATATCTTGAGAACAGTTTGTCCTACAGTAATGAGGTTGATTTTATTCTTTTTATTATAACAAATTATGTATACAATAAGCATTTAATCAATATATGCAAGCATAGTCTTTTATTTCAGAATATGATTTTTTCTGGTTCTATTTTAAAGAATCATACTAAAATCTAATCAGCACTAGGGTGACAGTGCCTACTGAATTTTGTCTAATAGTTTTTGAACTAGAGTGGATACATACATTGCAAAGATACGCACACAGACGTCACACAAAAAATAGTGGATGTGTTTTAGTGTGCCTAAAATATGCAGAGTAGATCCGTTAAAATGTCAATTTCCAATCCTATTCAAATACTCTTACATTACCATGTAATAATTGAAAAGAAAAAACTGACCTAATATTTCTGATAACTCTAGTAAATATACCAGCAATAAAGAAATATAAACATTCAAAATCTTGATTTAAAAATTATTTTAAAAACTAGTGAGATTTACACTTTGTTCACCATAGTTTATATATACATATAAAAAGCAATAAGATTATTTGATTATTACAAAATTAATCTAATCCAATTTAATCTGCATAACAATGAAAATCAACATACTCATGATTAAAAAGGTGTATAATTTAATCATTTTGAGTATCATGTCTAATTTTATTCACATATTTAATTCCAATGATCTATTTTAACAATGTATAATTGATTAAAATTAATTCTTCAAAAGCATAGTGAAGCTTTAACTCAGCAGATCATGTATCTACTGATGTGATGTTTCCCCTTAGCAGATCATGCAGAAACGATTGTTAACATTTTGTTAAGAAAGTTGCTATTCAGAGATAGTATTGGAGAACTGATAAGTGATTTCAATCATTGTACAAATTGTCATTCAAAATTGGTGAAACACTAATAGGTTAAGAACATGTATAAGGCAAGAAATACTTCAAGCTTAGTATCATAAAACAAATTTATTGTAAAAAAATATAATTAACACTAAATTTTGCAAATAACCATGAGTTTTATTCTGCATACAGATATTCACATAAAAGCAGTATCAAATATGTTTTCAAAATATGTTTATATTCTAAGCTATTTGTTGTAATACCATTTAGTTTAATTAATATAAAGTAGTGTTTATACATGCAAATGAAGTTATCATTGGTGATATGGTTCCGTCAGGCCATCTTACAAGTTTTTTCATTAGTTCATGTTCACAGCTGCTTCTAATATCAATATCAACTATATAAATAATATGTAAATATCCAAAATGAAAAAGCTGAATCTAATTGGACTTCCAGAATAATCATTTAGTTAAACAAATATTTTTATATCAAGATAATGAAATAAAATCAAAACATATTAATTAATAATAAAATCAAATACATAACTTTAATTTCAATTAATTTTTCAAAAGAATACTGAATTTTTTAGATACAAGAAAATGCGAATATTTTTTAAACAAAACTGAATCCAGCCAAATTTTCTGTAAAATTTTTAGTCCATTCTTGTTCAATTAGATTAAAAACCTGTAAAAATAAATGAATTCAATAATATTTAATAGAGTTTCAAAAAAATTCTCATCTTTAACTGTTTTACACATATCAAATGAATTGAATATCAACAAAAGGCCTGACATAAACCACACACAGGCCATCATTTTTTCTTTTTTTTTTTCGTCAACAAACCTTAATGAATATTATATAATTGTTAGCAATATTTTTACTCTCTCATACTATAAAATATAGTACAGAAAAAATATTGTTTTCATGAACGATTTAGAGATTTTGATGCCAATTATATGTTTCAGAACTTCCAGAACACATTTTGACTATTTTTAGAGTGATGTCCATCTGTATGTCTGTTGGGCGATTCCACTGTCACGTGCGGGACATTCAGACTACATTTTCAACTATATTTTCTTGTAGACCTTTTTTGCAAGAATGAAGTTTTAGAATTTGTTATGGTCTGATGAAAGTACTTCAGTTGGCTGATTTTATAAGCACAAGAAATTTTTCTTAAACTTTTCAAATCCCAAGTTTTTTAATTAAACCTAACTGTCACGTGCAGGACACACTATTTGACAGGACTTTTTATTATATATCCTTCTAACAAAAATTTCTCTGAATCTGCTGTAGTCACGTGACTTCAGCATTTTTTTATATATATCTCCTTGGTTCATATTAATTATTCATAAATGTTTAAAGGAGGTACGGTAAGCATATACCCAAGTAATTCTTTTTAAATAAATGTCCCGTGTGGGACAACTCCGTCACGTGCGGGATATTGTGTGATTTGATTTGTCACTTAATAAAAATACAATTGTTTTATGAATTTCAAGAAGTTTATTTTAATGTGAAAGTACTAAACTATTATTATAATATGAATATTAATTAATTATTAATTAATAATAATATATTAATAGTAAAAATATATATAAAAAGAGAAACACAATTTGAAACAAAAATTAAAGCAAAGCGTTTATGTTCCAAACAGAAATATAAAGTATTTAAGTCATAGTATTTTGTTTGCAATGTTTGATTACAGTTTTACAGGTCAACAAATTTGCAAGAGCCTCTACTATTAGCAACAACTGGTGCTGAAATAACCTTCACTATCTCTTTACATTTGTAAGGAATTTCGTCATGATGTTTTGGCCACTTGAAGTAGCCCTTGATTTTTTGCTCTTCCATCACGTTTACTACAAATGTACCATTTTCTTCTCTTTTGGTAATTTCCCCTCGATAGAGTTTGTCCTCATAATTTACAATGATCCATTTTCCACATGCCAGGTCTTCACCAGAAATCAAACATGGTGAATTGCTGTTTCAAAAGGTGATATTTTCCTTTAGATTGAATTACATGCAAACGTGATATACCAGTAATTGGAATTACACTGTTTCATGGGTTCTTCTCTCATATTTTCACTTCTATGTGATCATTTCCAAAGTAGAAGATCCTTGTACTGTGTGTAAGTTGGCTTGCTAAGTTAGCAAAATCTTTGACAGACTAGACTGTGTGTATCTCACCTTGGCTCATCACGAGCAAGTGTGTATCTCACACTTGCTCGTGACCATAGTGCACTTTGTACTTCGTTCTGATATTCACATGTAAATGCCATTGCAAAGTCTATTGGCAAAATTGATTTCGCATTTCAATATCTGTATTTTGGGACTGTTTCGCAATAATACCTACTTAGGTCTAAGTGTAAAGTTGCAATTTAATGGATTAGAAATATTTATACTTATCAACCAATATTTATTTTAAATCATTTTCTAGTTATAACAATAAAATTCTTTATTTGAAAACATTTATGTTTAAAATGTCCTACACGTGACGTCATGTGTGAGACAGAATAAAATGTGCTGTAATAAATTTCAGAAATGAAATTGGTATTTTATATTTTAAGGAAAGTTTATACATATTTAGGTTATTTATAAACTTGCATGGCTACAAGGTAAACTACTTGGTTCAATACTAATTACAAAATATACTATAATTTCTGTCATGTGTGGGACATACATTTGTATTAACTTGAATTTTTAAATATACACAGCTTAAATTGAAGTAAACCTGTTGAAACAATGCATTTAATATAGAATATACTTGAATATTATACTGAAACAGCAAAAGTGTTTTTAAGTATAACAGAAAATAAAGTGGAAGTTCATAAAGTCAACACTTTTTCAACTACATGAGATTCAGTTGATGGTGGCCATATTGGAATCAGTGTTGCCACTTGTAAAAAGTAAAGTACTGGAAGAATATTCTTAGAAATACATTAGTTAGACCCTTAAAAATGGACTAGGCAGCTTGGATCTCCCCCTCCAAAAATATTTTTTTATTCTTGAAGATGTCCTGTTTTCCGTGGAATGCCCCTGTTTATGATCTATTTCTTGTGTTCACGATATCTGCTATAAATATTAATGGATTTTCAAGAAACTTTATATCCAGCTCTGTAACAAAAACTCTAGAACTATATAAAAAATCCTTAAATCAAATGAGAACTTTAAAATTTAATATTTTCTTTTTGTGTTTGTGATGTCATTATCCCCCTTGAGGGGGTACATTATCAAATTTGGTATCAATAGAAAGAATTTTTTTAAGCCCTTTAAAATGAAGGATAACACACTATAATTGTGATCATTTTAACCAATAATACATATTTTTAAAAAATTTTCTTGCAAAAAAAAGTGTTTTTATATTAAATAAGCTACTTAAAATATGCATTCTGATATGAGAAAGTTGGGTTCAGCTACATTTCAGTAATTATGAATATATTTTATTTTTTTTAACATAAAAAATCTATTTGAAGTTTATGCATTTGGATAAATGTATACCATAAAACAGTTAATTTTGGTCACAAAAGTGATAGAAGTGAACATTTTTTGTCCTCCTATTATTATTTAAGCCTGATAAAAAAGTAACCACTGACTATTGGCTAGTTATTCATAAATACAATTCTCTACAACCAAATACAACTAGTTTTATACAGGGGAAGCAGATTAAAAATGTTGCTATCTTAGCTTACATGAAACATTTAAAAAAAAAAAAAGGGTTTCATGGACACTGAAAATGCTTCTTTTTAATATACTAGAATGATATGAAGCTCTAACAATAAATCACAATAAATGTAAGGATGCATACTTCTAAGGGTGCATACTTCTTTATAGAAGGAAGTTTGGGAAACTTCAACTTTAGTGACAGCAAGTTGCAAAATCTTAATCTACATTAACATGATGCATTTCCTGTGGCCTATTACTAACAAAAAAATTAAAATGCAGCTTATCTATACTAAAAATGTGTGCCTGCTACAGTGTGGCATGGGGTACTACTTGGCTTTATAGCCTGCAAACAACCTAAATAAAGACCTGCTATGTAGATTTATAAATAGCACTTGCTACGCTGACGTATAGCAGTGGTGTCTATACTTACTTTATTGCAGTCATTTCTTTATAACAAATGGGTTATGTACTACATGTGCAATATATGAATCAGATTAAAATTAATACTACAGTTTAAATTGAATTTCATCACTATTACGATAGACACAATTTAATTTGAAACAGACCATTTTCACAACAGATACAATTTAAATCTAAAACCAATTACTTTTACAGCTGATTTCAAATTATTTAGCTTGCTTATTTAAAATAAAACTGAAAATCAGAATAAAATCAATATTTATTAAAATATATTTTCTTAACTGAAGAGATTAACTATTGTAATGAAATATACTCAATTTTTAATTTCACAAACTTTAATTCCAAAAATACTAAATTTAATTTCTTGAAAATATTTCTATAGTCAATAAGCTCCTTGCATGCACAGGTGTTTCCAAACTATCATTGGGAAGTTCTTATAAAATGAAATGAATAACCAACATATGTGTGTTTCAGAGATTAACCAAATCACAGTGATTCAAATTGTAGATTACAAATTAAAGAGACTACAGCAAGATGCTATTTATAGATTAGATGTGTTTGTTACACTAAAAATTTACTTAGCATCTATTATACATATGGAACAGTTTCCTGCACAAAGTCCCATATACAGGCATTTACTTTTAAGAGCAAGCATATCAACATTTAACATTTACTTAAAATTATTCACTCCACACACACACTTTTTAATCACCAATTAAGGATTTTTAATTCACAGCATATCCACTAGGAACAGTAAATGTCAGCCACCAAAATTAATACACCCAACTCTTTTTTTTTTTTACACGAATTTGAAGTTACACGGTTCAAAAAAGTCTTCCTTTTTAAAAAAATTTATTTGATCTAACACGATTTCAAAGTCACTGTTTTATATACATGACCATGAGCAGTCTAGTATAAATTGAAGTCTTTGGTACCAATGTATAAAAAAATTTCACGTTTTTACCACACTTCAAAAATTAGGCAGCACTGCTATAATGTTATCGAATAAGGGGATTCCCCAGTAACTACTGGGGAATCCCCTTTTTCGATAACTCTTACCTTCCCATTTCGTATGACATTTACATAACATATTGCATCATTAAATTGTTGAAATTTATTAGCTCACAACATTTAATCAATTGTTCGTGTTATCAGCCATACATAATGCTATCAAATGTGTATTTGAACATTTCTGACCTTAAGAAGTGAAAAATGTATTTTTATCTAGATAAAATTTTTACTCTAGATAACATTTAACAAAATGTCGAAAGCTTCAAAGATTCGTAAAAGGCAAGCCATTTCTTTAGAAGTTTTTACATGGTTTTTAAACTAAATATAGTTCTTTATTTTCTCTTACACGGTTTTTGCATAACATGGAATGTATCCCTAATTTTACTATAGGAAACTTATCTTTTTTTACACGAATTTCTGAGAAACGTATCTACCATGTAAAAAAAGAGTTGGGCGTAGTTATATAAAAAGTATGCATACCTTAGCTTCTTCACAATCTTAAGAAATGGAAAGATGTTTCTGTCTGTCAACAATAGATTTTTCAGTCCCTTCAAAATATAGAATTGGACTGTATACAAACTTTAAATCCCTGTAATAAATTAAACTAAAATTATTATCCCTTTATATATCTCGATAAAATAAAGCACTTCAGACCTGCTTACACTTAACAATTAGAATAAATATCTTATAATTATATTTTAAAAACTTACAGATTTAAGTATGTATTTATTTTATTATTGTATGCACATAATTACAAGCATGAACATAAATTTATTTTCATGTAAAACATAAAAATATTTTGCTCATAAAAATAAATTATAAATATGATTAAACAATGAATAGTAAAATTTTAGATAATAATAATTTTTTTTTTTTTTTTATGCAGCAGTGTAAAGCATAAAAGAAAAATATTGATATACATCTGTATTAATAAAAAAAAACTTATTAAACTAATCATTTTACTCATTCTTCATGTTGCCTGCTTCTTGCAGCACTCCACCTTTCATGAGAATTGTTCCATTCTTTGTTTTGTATGATTTAAGCTAACCTATGTCTTAGCGGATTCATTTTCCTTCTTTTAATGAACAAAATCATCCAAAAAATTCTAGAGCTATCATTAGTTCATTTTAAATAAAGTGTGCATAGCAGTATTTTTTAAATCATACAGAAAATATAGCATTGATTAGAAAATGTTTCAAATTATTTTAGAACCATTAGTAGACAATAACATTTTAATTGCTTGCCATGACTTGCGAGTCCCCAAGAACGAATTAGAAAATTTATGCTAATATTTGTTACATACATGCTCAAGGCAATGTTTAAATGATTACTTTCTAATGATTTTCTAAAAATTAAATTAATTTGTTCTCTATCCACAAAGGGGGGGGGGGGGGGGGGGGGTTCACCTCTGCCAAAGAGGCTCATTGTTGCTCGCTTTAAGCAGCAAAATATAAACCATAGAATTAAAAATGGAGCACTTCTTTCTTTTATAAGAAAAATAGCAGTTATAATAAAACTTTTAAAAGAGTTTATACTAAAACTTGTTAATGAAATTTCCTGAGATTTCTAGAAAAATTTTCACAAACTTTCACCATCTGAATTACGACATTTTGTAGTGTATAATATTTTCATTTAGTGAAATGAATTTAAATTTAGTAACACATATCATCAAATCAAAATTTTAGTTTCAATTATAATAAGGTAAAACAATCCTAAAAATAGTTTGAAATTTTTAAAATGACAAAACAATGGCTTTTTCCAGACTCAAATAGAATTCTTCCAGGTTTTTAAAGAAAATTTACAATTTTTCATGACTTTCCCTGGAATTTTCAGCCAAATTTAAATTCCCTGAGAATTTCAGGTTTTCCCTGAGGCCTATTTTAACTCTTAAAAGGAGAGTAAGCTCACAACCAGAGCTATAAAATGCAATGAAATATTCACATTTTCAGATAAAATATTTTTTCTAACTTAAAACTGCTAAATGTTAAGAGGAAAATGATAAACTATACTTTTGTGGAATTAGAAATATAGGAAGTAGCGTGAAGGTATTGTTGGAATTCTGTGGGTTTTTTCAACCATAATTTCAACTCTCTAACCAGGAATATAGCTTATAGATGTATAATTTATAGGCACATTAAAGGAAAAAAATGCATTTTTAACCCTACCATGTCTGTAGTCCACATTTTGGCAACTAGCACAATCGGCATCTAAATTTGAATTTGAGGTGGCTAAGAGACTACAAGGATCATCAGCAGTTTAAACTTTAGATACTTTGCTTGTGGAAACCTGTTCTGCTTTTAAATTTCCATTAAATTTAGTATTATGTACTTGATTGGAAATTAAGATCACTAACATATTTATTTAAATTTACACTATCGCACTTCTGCTATGTCTCCCAATTTTTTTTCTGATATACAATGCTGACGAAACTGCACTATACTTATTGTCAAGTTATTGTCAAATAAAACACAGGATTTTAAGAAAAAGCACGACTAATTCTGGATACAAAAAGCAAAAGGATAGGGTAACACATTTTTTTGCAGCAAATAAAGCAGGAAGCTATAAGTTGAAGATGTTCCTTGTGGGAAACAGCAAAAACCCTAAAGTTTTGAAGAATGTGAATAGGGAGAATCAGCCAGTGGTATACGAAAGTTCAAGAAACGCGTAGATGACACAAACCTTATTAAAAAAATGTTTTTTTGATAATTTCATTCCATTAGTTCGTCTTCATCTGAGAAATAAGGGTTTCAAAGAAAAGGCCGTGCTCCTAATAGACTAATGCAGTGATCATCCCTGTGAAGAAGAACTTATGTCATCAGATGGAAATATCAAAGCTATGTTTTTGCCACTAAACACAACAAGTTTTCTTCAACCAATGGACCAAGGAATAATCGCCATGTTAAAAAAAAAAAGAAAAAAAATATTAACGGGAGTTACTGAGCAACCCATTGTTCGTTGAAGAATGGCACTGCCTGAGGCAATGAAAAGTGTGAACTTAAAAGATGCCATGTGCATTTCTCAAAAGGCGTGGTCCGATGTTAAATCAGAAACCATTTCCAAATGCTGGTTGAAAGTTTTAAATGATGTCGAACTCAAGGATATTGAAGAAGACTCAAGTCAGCTTCTAGTTCAAAAATCCAAGTCGCTCGGTTTAAATGTATGCGAAGATGAAGTGAAAGATTGGATTAATGTAGATGGTAATGAACCGACTTCTGAAACTCTTTCAGATGAGCAGATCATACCTCATGTACGAGAAGAAGTGGACCCAAAAGATGCTGAGAGCGATGATGAAGAAGCGAGTCCTTCTGTCACCATCAAAGAAGCCGTGGTTATGCTTGAGAAAGCCTACACAGCATTTGAAAGATGCAACTGAAATCATATGAGTGAGATGTACTTGATTCATTTTTGCTCACTGATATTTTCTGAAAAGCAAATTCTGAAAGAAAAATCGAAGTAGCTGACATTAGATTCATTGTATATATGTACCTTCTTCGTAAGAGAATGAAGTGTGTACAATAATCAATTAAATGTGTATATGGGTCATTCCACAGTATTCATGTGTTACGTACGGGACATTTCACAGCAAAATTTTGAGATATTTGTACATTTTTTAATGTCAAAATATAAATGAGAAAGTTTGCAATTATTTTTAATGTATTATATACCACTTCATCTAGATTCCTGTGAAGTTTCTTTTTGTTTGAGCCAATAGCTTTTTTTTTTTTAATTAATAAAGTTTTGTTACGTACGGGACATCACAAAAAATTGTTTTAAAAGTACCTCCAGCAATTTGGATTTTGCTCTGAATTTATTAAATATTTTCACAAATAAATTTAAGGAGTAGAAGCAGAAATATACATTTTATTAATTAACTTTAAAATTATTTTTTAAAATTGTGTCATTAATCAATGAAAGCTAATTACTTCTGTTACGTACGGGACAAGCCTGTTTGTTACGTATGGGACCTATGATTTGAAGTAACAGTACTATAAAGAATTGTGAACAAAAATGTATACAAATGTTAATTTAATGAATTTACTAGCTCTATTAATGTATTCAAACTTATGTTTAATTATGAAAATAAAAATAATTAATGATTTCTGAAATATTTTAATTGCTATTATATAAATTAGGATTTTCCATGCATAGCTCCATTTGAAAAAATGGTAAACATTTAAAAATAAAATATGTGTTTTATACAAGTCCCAGAACATCAATAATGTCTTCAATTTTTTTCACTTCCTCCATTGGCAAAGAAAAATGTCCCCGGCTATTAATTAGACTTGGTGCTTTTTCGAGCTTAGTCAAAATATTTTTTTTGAGGTTTTATCCTTTTCTGGGATGTGTGGCCAGGAAAACTTATTTTTACCTAAAGGTTTCATAAAGGATATATAGAGATATTAATTCCTGGCCACCAATAATCATCGTACATCACCGATACCCAGTCTGAGTTTTTCAGTGTACATGCATCTGAGCTAGGCTCTTTATCTTCTACAGGGCATAAAATCTTTATCTTTTCATCAGGATCCTTTTTATCAGAAAAACAAGAATGCTTCCTAAGGCCCAGACTGTCCAAGTCTATTGGTTGGGCCAAATGCATGCTATGTATACCTGATATCGAAGTAGCACTTTCCCATTTTTCAATAAATGCAAACTTAGTTATGCATATCTGAATGTCCGCTCCACTTATGTATTTAACATTTATACAGGGTACTAGTAGCTGTATTTATTATGTACTGCTTGCGCAATATACTTAACCAAAAGTTTCTCTTAACTACAGCTCCTAAACTATCCACTGCACCTTTTCCGTGTGCAGTTTCGAAAAAGTTCCAGTCTGCACTAACCCCATGGTAAAAATTTAATGCATGTGAAGCATTAAATTTTGTACGTTGTACCGATTCTTAAACTGGGCACCACATCCATCCGACCAGAAATGGATGTGACTAAATGTCACTGTTTGTTTCAAATTTTCAATTATTGCAGAATTGAATGCAAATACTGCATCTTTTGTATGATTAAGGTCATCAGAAATGACAACATAGTTTTTATGTTCTAGTTCAAGAGTTTCATTATTTCTATAATATACAATACAGGTAAATAATGTTACTTGGGTTGGGGTGAGCTGCCATAATTTCCCCTTGCTGTTTTAGCGTAAAATTTTCCGCAAAGTCTTCATAAATAATTATATGCCCAACCTGTAGGGTTTTTTTGAGGTATTTAAACTCTGCAAGTTGTTTTTGTGCAGTATAAACATGCAAAGCAAAAGGGTTCAAAAGGCTGATTAATTCTTCCTTTGCCTGAAGTAAATAGTAAACAATTAGTTCTTTCTTCATTTTTCCTTCAATTCATTTCCATTGATAAAAGTTATAGTCTAAAAATTAAATTTTTGATAAGTTTTAAATCAAAATTCTGCATTTTGTCCCGTACGTAACAGATTTGTCCTGTACGTAACATATTTTTATTTATCATACCTAGCTTCTAAATGAAAAGATACAATATTTTAATTGAATAATTTAGGAAGCTAGTTCACCAATTGAAGAGGAAAAAAAAACCTGTTCAGTTGTCATCAGTATTATTAGTTAAAAAATTAAAAATAAGCTCAAGATTGTTTCGTACGGGACAAAAAGAAAGTAATCATTGAAAATTTATGATAAAATATTTTTTTAATTTTTTTCTTTTTATTTCATATAATGCTACTATTAAAAGGGTTTAATGAAACATAGGAACTTTGAAATAAAATAAAATATTTTTTGAGTTATAGTTAAAAATATAATGTCCCGTACGTAACAAATTTTTCTATATGGCTGCAAACAAAACCCTCTAATTTTTGTTTGGTTAAAAATATAGATTTTCTGTTGATAAACTTTAATAGAAGGGATTTCAAGCTTTAAAATGATGTATTACACTTAATTTTTTATAAATTTTTTTTTTTCAAACTTGTGAAGCCAAATACTGTGGAATGACCCATATGCAATTGGACATAAAATTAAAAGGTAAATGGAACTTCTCTGTCTTTATTATGTGATTCTCTTTTATTATTGCACTTTAGCTCCTAAATTTTTATTACATATGTTCATAAAAGTGTAATTTTTATAATATCGCCCGATATATCGCGCATTCGGATATGTTGCACATTTTGCCATGTCTCCTGACAAGCATGATATAATGAGGGGGTACTGTATCACAGTTTTGTTACAATAGAAAATAGGTCTATAAATAGGAAAAGAAAACAATATATGAGATTAAGAATATTCTGTTGCACTCTCCTTTGGGACCAAGAAAGATAATCTTACTATTAACGTGTTGAAAACCCAGACCACACGACCAGCCCGAAAGCTTATGGTAGCAAATTGTGTGGCCGATACTATTAACGTGTAGAAACCTATTTATGTATATATGTATGTCCCCCTTATTCTGGAGCTAATAATTGGCCTAGTACCTTGCGATATTTTTAAAATGTAACATTCAAAAGATTCAATAAATAGATTTTTAAATATTTACGAAAACCTCTAACAAAGGTGATGGGAATCAACCTGTTCCTTAAAACGTATCTTCTTCCTCAATTTTTAATCTATGATCTCAATTGTTTTAAACAGGGGTTAAAGATGTTGCAAAGAGAGCTAAGGAGACAGAATTTACAAAAAAGTCGATAGTTTTTTTCCCAGACATTTTCCAAAGGCTGACAAATTTTAAAAATTTCTGGAAAAGGGCAACAAGTTTTCAGTTTTGTTGTGTGTCAAAAAAGTTAAATTGACAGTTTACAGAATTTTTATTTCTAGATCGATGAAAAAATGTCTTCAAAAGAGCTAAATATACCCATTTAATAGATAAGATGATAGATACCCATCTAAAACAATTATCATGATAGGATCTCAATTCTTCATTAAACTATAGCTAAATATATTTTAAAGGGCCCCATGTGCAAAAATTTTGAAATTTTTATATGAATTTTCAAAATTAAGTTTGAAGTCAAAATTTTATTTTTTGAACCAATTACCTTCAATATCCAACATTTCCTTGTTGCAAGCGCTTTTGCCATTTCAAAAGAAGTAATATTATAATTTAAACAGTTAAAAATAAGTTTATTACTCGGAGCTCTAATACTAAGGATATCTTGGAGACATGGATCAAGGAATTCAGTTTATTGGAGTCCCTGGACTAGGAAAATTCTCAGCCTTTTATCTCCTGCGGAAATTAAGTGGAGATAGAAAAAAAAATTAGGATAAATGAGTGCTATTCATCACTGGCCACTGCATTAAAGAAATTCTAATTCTGTGCCTATTAGAGTCTAATTAAAAATTTTGAAGGCCATGAAATTAAAATAATTATAGAGAAGAGGGGAAAGGTGAAAGAGTTTCTTGATCGGTGATCAGTAGGTGTAGGTGAGTCTCGTAGTGATATCCGAATGCTAAGGATAAAAATAAGGTTCAACTCAAGGTCGCAGACTAGTTAAAAAAAAATATTTAACTAGTCGGGATGGGGTAGTACAAAGATGCCAAATTTATGCACTTCAATCAGAAGTCGATGAACTGTCAGTCTAAATTCCTAATTAAGTTAGAAACTGAAGGTGGGTCCAGATTTAAAACAGAAATGCAAACAAGATCATTAATTCACAGGTGGTCAGTTATTGAAAAGCTGTATTCGACAAGGAAAAGGTGCCAAACTAAAGTATGGTTACCACTATCTCTTTGATGTCCAGTAAAAAATCCCCATTCTAGGGTACCCAGATTAGTTTGTTAACAGTGTAAACGCCACAGGTACACATCGATGAGAAAAATCAGAAATAAGCAATAGGCTAAAGAAAATGGCAAAGATAGCTGATGTGTTTTGAGACATCAATGGTAAAGACGACTTTGAGGTAGGGTTATAGACAAGAACCAATTTATTAATTTCCTACGGTTAATGGGCTGGAATCGGTCCGAATAAGTTTTTTTCTTTCTTCATATGCCTTCAAGTTAACCCCAGATTATCTCATGATCCGAGTCACCTCATCTGAAAGGTCATCCAGCATGCGTTTTACTTGACATATTTTAAAAATTTAGCATTTTTTAAAATTTTATAAGAAAAATGCAAATTTTAAACTTCAGGGAGGGGGGGGGGGGTACCCCGAACTCCAACAGTTGGGTGGGATACGTGCCCCCTCCCCTGGTTTCTACGCCTGTGACTTGATATAACTTTCATTTCTTTGAAGGATGAATGAACTTTAAAATTTGAGACATTTTTTATGAATTTTAGGATTTCTCTAATGACAACACACAAATGTATTTCTGGCTTAAGATATGGTTTTATCTTTTGATTATGGCTTTCTATTCTATTATTTGTTCTACTGCCTAGATGTTCATAGCATTTAGTATATGCTAAAACAAATTTTTCCTTACAACTATCCCAGTTAGCGATGAAATAATTATAGAAGCATAAGACATTTTAAGGATTTCGCAGTTTTGATAATATAGCTTTATAGTGTTAGAATGTACAATGTATTTATAATAAGCATGATGATAGTTTCCTTTAGCGATTTATTAATATACATGGAATAAATTTTAAAATGCAAATATTTGAGAATATGAAAAATCTATAAAATAGTTATTACATTTGGGAAAAGCTTTTTAATTATATGTATTTCTTTTAAATCAGTATCTGTAACAATATTTTACATGATTGTAGTACTGAAGGATTAAAGTCAATGAATTTTTGAATTGCTGTGCTTTTCTTTTCATTCAAAACAAAAATATAATATATTGGTTTACCTCGACCATGCTCACACATAATAGAATAAAGAGGAAAGCCTTCAATATCAAGTTGCATCAAAAAATAAAACACTAGGAAACTGTTCTGCTAATAATCTCATTATTTTAGTTTGAAATAGAAGATAGTGGGAAATAAGATTTTCATTAGTTTTCTGATAGATATTACAGTTTTTGTCATCTTTAATTAAATTTTTTAACAGTTCAATTAAAATATTACTATTTTACAAATGACAATAAAGGGTACTTAAGTTTTGTCTCAAGTTACTTACATCTGATGAAGTATCAATTATTCCAGTATTGTTCTGAATATAATTCTTTATATCTTTAGACTAGAAACATTACATTTTATCATATTTTTAACACTACATTTTTCCTCTGCAGCTAATAATCGTTGATATAAACTATAGTCCATTGAGCCAATTCTATGATTATGTTGCAAGACAACTTAGTATATTTTGTAGTGTAAATGGGGTTTTCCCATTAATCTACCTTCAATTTTAAATGGGCAATCATCACAAAGACACTATTGAATTGGACGAATGCCTTTTCCCCCTTACTTTGTATTTACCATTATGAACACATGTATAAGTAACACAGAGGTCTCAAAACACTGGCCAATTTTTATTTTACAATCTAGTCCTTCCCTATACAAAACAGGAATAGGCAAATCGAAGTAAATTATAAAGCATTTTAAGAAAATCCAAAAACAGTATATTAGGAAAACAAATGATAAAAGGTCACCTTTTACAGAAATCCAAAACAGGAGGTATGTTAGATTCCAATTTGATACTACCTAAATAAATAAAAATATGAATGTTACTAACAAGATAAAAAAACCATAATATCTAAACATAGTTCCTTATATTTTTTTACTTCTACTAGGAACCTCTGCATATTTGTTAATGAATGCTAGTTTTTAAACTGAACTCGCTAAAA
Organism: Amaurobius ferox; assembly: GCA_951213105.1. Classification (NCBI taxonomy): domain Eukaryota; kingdom Metazoa; phylum Arthropoda; class Arachnida; order Araneae; family Amaurobiidae; genus Amaurobius; species Amaurobius ferox. The sequence continues at coordinate 103,745,141 of OX578136.1, forward strand.
TTTCAAAAGAAAAAAAATATAGATATTATTGCTTGCTAAAATCAAGTAAAATATATAAAAAAATAGAATAAACCAGTGCTTTCAATTAAAAATAGGTGTGCGATTCAGAACATTAAGTGAACTTATAATAGTTTTCTGTATTACTAGCTAACATTTTCTATTTAATAGTTTTTAGGTGATATAGATAATTTATATAATATAGAAAAGATTATACATGTTAATGAGTATAAACATGAAATATTCTTAAAAGGAAAATACAAATTGCATATACTAAGCTTAAACAAGTTTTTCAAACAATTAAATGAAAAACACACTATAAACTAAAATACACTAAATTATCTTCCTATGCAATAAATTTAATATTTAGTCACAAAACAATAATTTGAAAACTGCCATTTATCACTAACTATTAAAAAGCATTTATCTACTTACTTTACATACGTATATATTATAGATGTGTTCAATCCAGGAATAGCTGCTGATATTCAGTTATCTTCTGATTCCATATCTCAATGTTAAAAATCCTATTGAAGTCGTTGTATCCAAAAAAATACTATTAAGTTTGCTGACTTAAATTTAGCAGCAAAACTAATTAGTATTCATTTGGTTTCACTTGTTAAGAGAATGCTAAATGTAGGAATCCAAGACAACAAAACACATAATAATATAAGGTAATACTTAGTTATGTAATGAGCTCTATGACATTATTAGTTTCATATGAGTGAATTTCATCAGTTATTAAAAAATTAATATAAAAATAATATTACTTACTACATTTTAGAGTTATTTCAGATAAATCCAAGTTGGTCCAGTCCAATTTAGCAAAAATAACTTGCTCCGTCACTGATGTTACCCAACACCTATAAATTCATTTAGATAAATATATTTTATATAAGACAGAGATTGTACATAACAATTCATAAAAATTGGGTTGGAGGAATAAAGTTAATTGTTTAAACATTATAATAATTTCGGTAAAAGCACTATTTACACATATGCTAGCCTCTGAAACATATAAGATTATCTGCACATTATACAACATGTTGAATAAAAGACATCATGCAAAATAAATAATTAAAATGCTCCAAATAAAATGAATCGGTTAATATCTTTGATGTGTATATTATAATTAAAATGCTCCAAATAAAATGAATCGGTTAATATCTTTGATGTGTATATTATAATTGATATATAAAGCAACTATGTTACTGAAACTGCTATGGAACAAAATTCTAAAAGATGTTCTTCATGTGGTTTAAAACTGCTGCTGTCGCAAGTTTTTCGGACATCATCGTAGTACCGCCAATTCTCAGGGGCAAGTATGTAAAAGCAATTTTTATGAAAAAATATCATTAGAATTTTTACAAAAATGTATTTTTTTATTTTATAACTTAGAATTGCAATTTCTTAAATGTCACCTATTTATTTTCATTATTTGTGCTTTTTACTGTTGTAATTAGAGATGAAAACTCAAATCGTAACTTAGGGACAGTGACAGAAATGACAAATTTGCAGTTTTATGTAGTCAAAACCATATTTAATATTATTGAAATATAGTTTTTTATTGAAAACCACGTAGAACAGCTTAAATTCTAAACAAATACTACAAAAAAAATATCTGTCTTATTTATATATTTTTTTTAAACTTAAGGGACACAAAATTTACAATTATCAGAAATTCAGCCATACATCTATGTTTTTTTTTGCCTCCACAGCAATTTTTCATTGAACCATTACATAACCACGGCGGCAGATGATAATTTTTTAAAGGTTGCTGGGAATTTTTCCCGATACAAATGCTTTCTGTCAAAAGTATAGAGCAGATTATTAAATGAAGCTCACTAGAATTCACTAGCACAGATATGACTAGCAACACATATATCTCCTTAGAAATACAATAGATTGAAAAGTTTTGATTAAGGTTATGTTTTTATTCGTATATTTCTATTCCCTTTTATCATTGATTTTGCATTTTATACAATATTTTCTAACCCTATAATCCAATATATCTATATATTAAATAAATACATAGGATTGTTTCCAATTCGCTTTCACAAAAAGAATAATCTGTTGGTAACAAAGCAGAAAAATGCACTTACTTCATACATTCCATGACTTAGTAACACAAAACTTACTCAATAATAGGTATATACATACAATCTATGTAATACATCAAAAAGAAAATGTTTAACGTGTGGCAATAATGGTAAAGCTGAATATTTCACTCTTATTTTTATTATTAGAATTAGAACCATATCGGTTTAGCCCTTCCTGGTCCCGCCATAGTCGTTACTAAATAAAAAAAGCAACGCACCTAATAAAAGTTGGTTTCAAATTGTTTAAAACAACAACAAAAAAATAAATATTTCTTGAATGCATAGAATTAAAAGATTTGGAAATAGTGTTCTTGATACTTATAGAATCCTCAAATTTTAAACTTATCCTTAGATTTTAAATCAAATACTTTCTATCAGTCGTAATAAATATATTTTACATAAATATCTAGAGAAACTACAATAAACAAATTTGCAAGTTCTTCCATGCAGAGATTCGTCAAATTTGAAAACTAACTTTAGATTTTAAATTAAATACTTTTAGTTAGTAGTATAACAAATAATATTTTAGAGAAATATCAATAAATATTACAATACACAAAATAGAATATGTACAAAAGTCAAGAATAACTACAATAAACATATATACAAAAGTAAATCCTGTTTTAGAAACAGATTAAAAAAAATATATTTCACTTACAAATAAGCACTGGTTTGAAGATTCATAAAATCCGTCTGAAACTGAAAAACATTATTTTAAACATTTTAATTCTAGTGAAAAAGATCATTTTAAAAAAAAAAGTGCCGGACTCCTCTAACGAAAAAGGATAGCAAACAACAACTGAAAATGCCGAAATCCTTCCAGAAACTAAACAAATTGTGGGAGGTTACAGATTTTTTAATAGAATGTCTGTGATTGGTTGTCAAGAATTGATGTGGTCACGAGGGGATGTTGCAGCAGTCACTTCGTTAGATTAGTGGGCAGTGTTTCTAGTCTAGTTGAAAGTTGTTTTCATTCATACCTCAGCGGAAAATAATTCTAAGGTGCAGGATACGCAGGATTTTCTCGTGAAAGAGACGGGCTTGAGCAGTCTACTCTTCTCTTTCCAAATTTACAGTATCTTGTCTCTAATTTCTGCATTCTAATTTTAATGAATTTTTGGTTTCCAATTACCCGAGTGGACGGGAAGGAGGATTTATTAGAATGATAGGGTTTATGCGGGGCTGTCATGATTGATCAAGTATCACGATACAATAACCCCAGTTTATGTCGATGTAGGGAGTGCCTCATACCAAATTTTCCAGCCAAGCATCAGCCAGTGGGACCTGTCAACGGAATCATTCCCCGGGTAGAGTCCGAAGATTACCTAGCAAGCCATGATCCCAGTCGCCGAGAATTTTGGACACTCAATTACGAAATATGCTCTATGCATCACCTCGAATAGATCAGCTTTGAGGCGATAAGGGACCCACACAAGGTTGACTAAAACTTTCTAATCAGCCTGGGAACCCACATAGGAAACCTGATACTCCGGGAACAAAGTTCATAAACCCCGAATCTATCTATCCGAAAAGTGGACCAGGGCTACAGAGCAGCCCTTTGAATAGATTCCTATACAAATCTTATCCAGTTTTACATAATCCCCCAAATTAACAAGTATTTTTTTTTTTTGATTGATCATGAACGATCAAGACCCGGCATTGGTGCACTGATATTCTTCAGATTCAACAAAGCTATAGGTAAACATTTCTACAAGGGTCATCACCCCTATAGAATTTTATGTGGTTATGAGCATAGAAACAGGGGAAACCACGTTCCCCCGACTGTTTAGGAAGAGCGGACTCATACCCCCCCCCCCCCCGCAAGTTTTCAGAATTTACATTAATAAAAAAACTTCGAGTAACCGAGTCGAGAAATAAAGAAAATACCCAATTCTTTATTCCGATTATCTAATTTATAAACCTAGACCACACTTAAAATAAATGCAAAAAATTGTAAAAAAAGTGAATGTAAAAATTTCGGGGTCAAACTTTTGGTCCACATTCTACAATTCGCACGGACCCTAAATTGCACTTGAACCAAAAAAATCTGATATGGGTAGCACATGATTTTCCTTATATATCGTAAATAATTTATTTCTTTGACAGTGAAAACATGATATATAAGATTCACAACGCAATGTTTTTTACGTTGAATTGTACAATTGTAGCTTTTTGGGATAACAACATGTAAAATTTTTTCAAAGTACTCAATTAACTTATCAACTCTAAATTAACAAGTATCAGTATTGATAGCAACCTCAATAAGCAATATAGACCGTGCATTAAAATATTTTAATAATTCATTCATGAATTAGGCGTCATTTTCATTAACTTACGCGTCATTTTTGCAATTTTGACGATATTTTCGTCAATCTGGGGAGAAATATTGCCAAGTTGGCGATATTTCGCTATATTCGCCAAGTTTGTCAAATGTATCGCCAAGTTGAGAGAAAAGCATTTCTAGAAGGTATGCCCGTCATGTGACAGAATTCAAAATTTGCAAAACTTTACCTCCTATTTGGCGTCCTTTTTTTTCATCAATTTGCCGACATTTTCGTCACTTTGGCAACATTTAAAAATATCGTGAAATTGGCAACAGTTGCCAAAGTTCTCCGCCAAGCTTTACGGACGGAGAAATGGGTTATTCATATAGTCGATTTTCATGTTCTTTTCAAGATATTGAATTTTGATCAATTAGTCGTCATTTTCATTGATTTAGCGTCATTTTTATCAAGTTGCCGACATTTTTGTCAATTTGGCTCATTTAAAAAAGTCGCTAAATGATATTCTGCCAAAATTTCTCCAAGCGTTACTGATGACGAATAAAGATTATTCTTACAGTAGATTCTTTCCAAGACACTGAATTTTCATCAATTAGTCGCCATTTTCTTTGATTTAGCATCATTTTCGTTAATTTGGCATCATTTACAAAGTCGTCAAGTTGGCGACATCCCGCCAAATATTTCGCTAAGCATTACGGAAGGACGTAGAAATGGGTTATTCTTTTTATTATCTTCTTTCATTGATTTTAGTGTCATTTTTATCAATTCGGCGACATTAAAATAGTCGCCAAATTGGCGGTATTCCGCCAACTTGGAGCAAGAATGCCGCCGATTTTTATCAATTTGGTGACATTTTCGTCCATTTAGCAACATTAAAAAAGTCGTTAAGTTGGCGATATTCCGACAAATTCGTCGCAAAATCTTTCGCCAAGCTTTACGGACGAGATTCTTATATTCTGTCCAAAATATCGAATTTTCATTTATTAGTTGTTATTTTTATCTGTTTGGCAACTTTTTTTATCAATTTGGCAACATTTTCGACAATTCAGCCCAAGTTGGCTATATTCTGCCAAAATTCGAATCTAAAATTTACCCAAGCGTTACGGAAAGTAAAATAGGTTATTTCTATAGTAGATTATTATATTCTTTCTAAGATATAGATTTTTTATCAATTAGTCATCATTTTCATTGATTTAGCATCATTTTTATAAATTTGACAACAGTTAAAAGTCGCCAAATTGACAATATTTCATCAAATTCATCAAGCTTTATGGGCGAAGAAATAGGCTATTCTTATACCAGGTTGGATCAAAAAATTCGAAGACTGGCTTACTTGACGGATATGATTTACTGATATCATGTGTTACACACGGCCAACTTCAAAGTACTCTCCATCTGCTGTTATGTCCTTCTGCCAGCGCGAGTACAGTCGCTGAAAAGATTCCTGGAAGCCTTTGGACGGCATGGTCTTTAGTGCGGCCATCGCAACTTCCTCAACATCAGATGCACTCTTGAAACGGCGCCCTTTGAGTTCGTTTTTGAGACGGGGAACAGGTAAAAATCGTATGGAGCGATATCGGGTGAGTAGGGAGGGTGTGGAAGGGTTCACGTTCCATGTTTGGCCAGTGCCGACTGCACCATGATAGACCGATGAGTGGGGGCATTGTCATGTTGCAGCACCCAATCCTCGCTTTTCCAGAGTTCTAGGCGTTTCCGGCGGATAGCATCACGAAGACGAGTCAGAGTCTGCGTGTACCTCTCCTTGTTCACTGTTGTCCCTTCCGGTATGAAGTCGTAATGCACCAAGTAGTTCTGGTCAAAACACACCTCCAGCATTACCTCCCCCCCTGAACGGTCCAAACGGAACTTTTTGACTTCGGCGACGATGGTGACTTCCACTGTGAGGACTGCCGTTTCGTTTGTGGGTCGTACAAGAAACATCACGTCTCATCATCGGTGATAATTTTTGAAAGGAATGTCAGATTTTGTCAGCAACGTCAATTAGTTCTCCACAGATCCGCATGCAGGGCGCGGTAGCCCAGTGGTTAGCGCGCTGGAGTTGCAGTCGGCAGGCCCGGGTTCGATTCCAGCCGCTGCCAAAAGTGCCGTCGTGTTCACGCGGAGTACGATCACGTTAAACATGTGGGTCCGTAAGTCCTTCCGAGAGGTTGGTGGTAGGGGAAGGAGGGTACGGTCCCTGTGGATGCATCCCCCACTGGGTTCCGGTCTAAATTGGGTGGCACATGCAGACCGTCCAAACAGTTACCTTACACCTTTCTGGTAGGTCGGACGGTCTGGGTCTCAACAACAACAACAGATCCGCATGCGCTCATCACAATGATCTTCGGTTAGCATTTTTGGTACAATGTGTTGACACACACGATGCATGTTCAGTTTGTCCGCCAGGATAGCTTGGCTATCGCAAAGCTATCCTGACGTACGAAATTCCTGCCCGTATGAAATTTCTGCTTTTCAGCAATGACGTTGACGGTTTGACGTCGGCCGTCGCACACAATTTCTACCAACTTTCGAATGTTGTACTCTAATTGATGTTGACGACCGCCTAGTCCGCGGATGGTCTTCTACGGATTCACGGCCGTCCGTGAATCGGGAGTGCCATGAAAACACATTCGCCCGACACATTGTTTTCTCACCGTACACCTGCTGCAACATGTGCAATGTTTCTGTCGGCGATTTACCCAAACGCTGGCAGAATTTGATATTCGTACGTTGCTCTTCAAACGCCATTTCCGTTTTCGACGAACGCGAACGACTACAGCTCACTGACACGCATTGTCTGGAAAAACATTCAACTGCGGACCTGCTTCTTCTTTTTCACATTTCGCGTTACGTGTGCCTCTACGCCACGGTAAAATAGTTCCCCTCTCCTCCAATCAGGGTTGGAGATATGAGCACAGTCTTCGAACTTTTTCATTCTACCTTGTAGTAGAAAAATCAGTAATGACGTCCAAATACGAAACTATTACCCAAAATATCTTTTCTCGTGAATGAAATGAGTTAAATCTACGAGAATGATGTTAGCAAATTTATCGCATAATGTTACATATAGAAAGTGAACATATTTCATAATATTTAATTTTTTTAACACTTTACAACATAGCTGAAAAGTGTTTATGACTTTGTTCATTCTGTCTGTCTGTCCGTTAGCACGAAAACTGCCATAAAAATGACTTAATCAAAATGAAATTTTAGTATGTTGTTCAGACAGTCTGTGGGACCTATGGGAATATAAATAAATAATATCACCCAATTAGTTTTGGATTGAACCCGGGTCGAAAAAATGAAATACATTGAGCCCTATGGGACGTAATTTTTTAAGCTGATTTAAAATTCACAAATTGCTTCGAAATTTTTAGGAAATATTCACATTATCCCTTAAAATATATAAAAAAAATTTCAGTAAAATATATTAAGTAGTTTTTTAATTAAAAATTATTTAATATAGGGAAAAAAACAAATTCAATTAAATTCTGACTTTTGGGATATCCTCCAGAAAGAAACAAGAAAGATCAATCATGCTTAAAGCATTGATTATGAAACACTTTCCAACTTCAATGCAATTTTATTTAAACAAGTCTAAAATGCAAAACATTCCTCGGCAACATTTTGAAACTTATCACAATACTGCATTAATTTATTATATTTGAAAACTTAAACCTTCAGCGAAAAAAATGAACTTCATTCAAATGACGGCATTGAAATATAAATTGCCTGGTTTAAACATCTCTAAAATGTTATACATTCCTCGGTAATAGTTTTAGAATTATCATAATACTACGATAATTTATTATATTTGAAAACTTCATCGAAAACAACTGAAATTAATTCAAATGACGTCATAGAAAAAATAACACGCCTGGTCTCTCTATAAAAACAGGATTTCATTCATAACTTTCTCCCATTCAATTCATTCATCACAATACTATAATAATTTATTTTATTTAAACATTTTGTTTAAGACCATGGAGCTACAAAAAATTAAACTCTATGCTTGAAACTTCATCGAAAAAATCGTCCTTCTCTTTATGAAATCAATTCATATTTCATTCATATCAGCCATGCAGACTCCAAGGACTAAATTATTTTGTGTTAAAAAAATACAGGAATTCTAATATAACTCATTCTATATATTTTGCTGTTTACATTTTACATAGGTGAAAAATAGGCTTAGTTGTAGAAATAATCAAATTTAGATGAGCATTTAAACTGAAATATATTGTCATTGCGTTGTTTCAGTATGTAGATGCACAGAGTTTAAGCAAAAATAAAGTAGTTTTAGGACGGATACAACACTCAATATGAATTAAAAAGAACTTAAAAAAATCACGATTTTGAAACAAGATGGATGCCATATATCATTTTGAAGTGGGTCATGTGATCGTTTCATATCATGGTCACGTGATCGTTTCATATAAGAGGTGTAATTATTATTTTAATTTTTATTTAAAAAACTACTGAATATATTTTGCTGAATTTTTTTTTATATATTTTATGGAACAATTTAAATATTACCTAAAATTTTCGAAGCAATTTGTGAATTTTAAATCCGTTTAAAAAATTACGTCCCATAGGGCTCAATGTATTTCATTTTTTCGACCCGGGTTCAATCCAAAACTAATTGGGTGATATTATTCATTTTTATTCCCATAGGTTCTACAGACCGTCTGAACAACATACTAAAATTTCATTTTGATTAAGTCATTTTTACGGCAGTTATCGTGCTAACGGACAGACAGACAGACAGAATGAACAAAGTCATAAACACTTTTCAACTTTGTTGTAAAGTGTTAAAAAAAGAGATATATTATATAATAAGTACCTTTCCAAGAGTTTAATCATTTTGTAAGGGACCATTAGTTTTTAGCTAAATTGGATAAAGGCAATTTCTGCCGTCCATTTCGCAAAGAAGGCAGATTCTTTTATTACGAATCGTACTATAATCTAATGAATATCAGGATTTCCCACACAAAACATACCTACCAAATTTTATGAAATTCGGTCCATTAGTTTTTCAATTAGAGTGGCTGTAATATCCTCACAGACACACAGAAATATACACAGATATACCCTTACACACACAGACGTCTTCCTAAAAATAGTTTTTTCGTGTTCTAGAAGTGCCAAAACGTGTAGATCCTTCGAAAATTCGCATTCCGATCTTCGGCACGATTCCAATACTTTGAATACACACACACACACATATATTATCTGTGTATCTAAATTCCGTGCCTACGCAATTACAATAGTTGTGATTTTAAATGATCCCTAAACTTTTATTATTTCTTCAACGAAGCCTATTTTTAACACTTTTCAACTTTGTTGTAAAGTGTTAAAACTTTGTTCATTCATTCATTCATTCATTCTGCCTGCCTGCCTGTCTGTCTGTCTGTCCGTTAGCACGATAACTGCCGTAAAAATGACTTAATCAAAATGAAATTTTTAGTATGTTGTTCAGACGGTCTGTAGGACCTATGGGAATATAAATGAATAATATCACACAATTAGTTTTGGATTGAACCCGGGTTGAAAAAATGAAATACATTGAGCCCTATGGGACCTAATTTTTCTAACATTTTTTAAGCGGATTTAAAATTCACAAATTGCTTCGAAATTTTTAGGTAATAGTCAAATTGTTCCATAAAATATATAAAAAAAAATTCAGCTAAATATATTCAGTAGTTTTTTAAATAAAAATTAAAATAATAATTACACATCTTATATGAAACGATCACGTGACCATGATATGAAACGATCACATGACCCACTTCAAAATGAGATATGGCATCCATCTTGTTTCAAATTCGTGATTTTTTAAAGTTCTTTTTAATTCATATTGAGTGTTGTATCCATCCTAAAACTACTTTATTTCTGCTTAAATTCTGTGCATCTACATACTAAAACAACACAATGACAATATATTTGAGTTTAAATTCTCATTCAAATTTGATTATTTCTACAATTAAGCCTATTTTTCACCTATGTAAAATGTAAACAGCAAAATATGTAGAATGAGTTGTATTAGAATTACTGTATTTCTTTAACACAAAATAATTCAGTCCATGGAGTCTGCATGGCTGATATGAATGAAATATTAATTGATTTTATAAACAGAAGGACGATATTTTTCGATGAAGTTTTAAGCATAAAGTTTATGAATTGTAGCTCCATGGTCTTAATTTTAAATAAAATAAATTATTATAGTATTGTGATGAATGAAATGGAGAAAGTTATGAATGAAATCCTGCTTTTATAGAGAGATCCAGGCGTGTTATTTTTTCTATGACGTCATTTGAATTAATTTCAGTTGTTTTCGATGAAGTTTTCAAATATAATAAATTATCGTAGTATTATAATAGATTTAAAAATATTACCGTGGAATGTATTGCATTTTAGAGATATTTAAACCACGCAATTTATATTTCAATGCCGTCTTTTGAATGAAGTTCATTTTTTTCAATGAAGGTTTAAGTTTTCAAATATAATAAATCAATGTAGTATCGTGATAAGTTTTAAAATATTACCGAGGAATGTATTGCATTTTCGACTTTTTTAAATAAAATTGCATTGAAGTTGGAAAGTGTTTCATAATCAATGCTTTAAGCATGATTGATCTTTCTTGTTAACTTATGCAGAATGCAAATATCTCAAGCGATTGTAGGGTGAGTTACATAAGAATTGCTGAATTTTTTTCACACAAAATTATTTAGCTCTGGAGTCTGGAATACAAGTTATATGAATGAAATATTCCTTGATTTTGCATAGAGAATCAGATGATTTATATTTCGATACAGTTTTAAATATTGAAGTATAATAAATTACTGTAGTACTGTGATAAAGTAAAAGATATCACCACTGAATGTATCACATTTTAGAAATTTTTAAATGAAATTGCATTTCAGTTGGAAAGTGTTTTATAATCAATGCTTATGCATGATTGATCTTTCTTGTTTAATTTTATGTGATTTTTTGCTAAATTTATTTGAAAAATATGCAATATCTCGAGAACGGTTTAAGTTAGCGTTCTAAAGTTTGTGTTAATCATTTTTTAATAAAAAATTACACAAGGAATGATTATTTACGTAAGTTTTTTTTATGATTTTTTCAAAATTTCATTCGAAAATTTGGGGGTATTCTGAACATTGGATTACGTTTAAAAAGAATATGCTTCCAGTATTCACCGATTGTAATTTTTGTACCAAATTTCGTTCGAGAGATATCGTCTCGACAGTCTCACTGACACACACACACACATATACACAGACATCACTTCAAAAATGTTTGATTCATGTTCAGGGATGGTTGAAACTTTCCTTATGCATTATACTATGTATATAGGGAAAGTAACAATAACACAAACTAAAGCTTTCTTCTAATTACATATCAGAAAATCAATGAGATTTTTATTGATACTGATTTGAGGTTTTCTACTAAATATTGAGTAATTTGTTTCATTATTTCGAGATATGTAATCCTTCCTGTAAATAAGTAAAGTTTCTAATATCTCAAGAACGTCTAGTGATAACTACTAAACAATGCTGTCCATTCTTATTTTAGGTTAAAAGCAAACTTACATATCATTTACTCATTTAATAATAGTGAGCAGTATGCATAATTAAATTATCTTTTTACTTTAAATCAAAAACTTACAATACCTCAAAAACGCACATTTTATTCTGTAAATGGTATCATTTAATAAATGAAATATTACGTATAAAATGACCATTTTTGAAACAAATTGTAATATAATCATTTTTAACACTTTACAACATAGTTGTGAAGTGTTTATGACTTTGTCCATTCTGTCTGTCCGTTCACACGATAACTGCCGTAGAAATGACTTTATCAAAATGAAATTTTAGTATGTTGTTGAGACGGTCTGTGGGATATATGGGAATGTAAATGAATAATATCACCCAATTAGTTTTGGATTGAACGTGGTTGAAAAAAATGAAATACAATGAACCCTATGGGACCTAATTCTTCAAAAATTTTTTAAGCAAAGTTAAAATTTGCAAATTGCTTCAAAAAATTTAGGAAATATTCAAATTATCCCATAAAACATATGAAAAAAAATTCAGCAAAATATATTTGGTAGTCTATATAATAAAAGACAATGTCTGTCTGTGTGTCTGTCTTATACACTATAGGTTCAGCGACCGCGCGTCGGAGAGCTACGAAATTTGGCAATAGGAGACCTGGGGGGGGGGGGGGGGGGGGGGACACACACGTCAAAACCGATTTTTAAAAAAAAATTTAATTATTTATTTTTGTTATTTAATGTTTTATGCGATTTCGACCGTTTTTTCCTCTTTTTTCTCCACCATCCAGACGTCGTAGAAAAAACAAATCACACAACCAGACAATTGCTAGTAAAAATATATCAATTTCAAATCTCAATTTCGATTTCTAATTCTTTTTAAAGATTTTAAAACAAAAGTCACCTTTCGGCTCAAAAAAACGAACTTTCGTTTTTAAATCCTCGCATCGGAAAAAGTTCCGAGATTTTCGACTAATAATTTACATTTTTAGCTCAAAGATCTGGTTTTCTTACAAGCCCAATCTGGTCAAGAAATAATTATAAATAGCAGCCCAATCCTAATTTTAAAGAAGTAATGATTTTAAATTTCTCGACGACTTCACGCGGAAGATCTGATTTTCTCCCGTCGGGGACGTCACGTGTTTCCATGGAGACGGGTTAGAAAATGACGTGATATTTTAAATGATGGAATTAAGAGCTTAGCATATGGTCATTTTAAATGATGGAATTAAGAGCTTAGCATATGGTCAATATAAAATATAAATTTGTCCGCGGGAATTGCACTCGGTAGGCCTGGGTTCCATTCCCGGCACTGCCAAAACTGCCGCCGTGTTCAAGTGGAGTACGATTACGTTAAACATGTGGGTCCGTAAGTCCTTCCGAGAGGTTGGTGGTAGGGGATGGAGGGTACGGTCCCTGTGGATGCTTCCCCCACTGGGTTCCGGTCTAAATTGGGTGGCACTTCCTGGCCGTCAAATAGTTACCTTACACCTTTCTGGTAGGTCGCGCCAGCGAGTTTGCCACAGTCAGAATTTTCAAGGGTAGCGAACAGGCTGGTCGTCGAAGGCGGCTAGTTTTTTAAATAAAAATTAAAATAATAATTACACCCATATTATATGAAGAGATCACGTAACCCACTTCAAAATAAAATATGGCATCCATCTTGTGTCAAAATCGTGATATTTAAAGTTCTTTTTAATTTATATTTAGTGTTGTATGCATCCTAAAACCGCTTTATTTTTGCCTAATTTCTGTGCATCTACATTCTGAAACAACAGAATTACAATATATTTGAGTTTAAATGATCATCAAACTTTGATTATTTCTACAATGAAGACTAATTTTAATGGATGCAGAATGTTAAGAAGTGATTGTAAGAAGAGTTGGACAAGAATTGCTTAATTTTTTTCATGTAAAATTATTAACTCTGGAGTCTTGAATAAAAGTGTATGAATGAAATATTCATTGCTTTTACATAGAGAGCCAGACTATTTATATTTTGATGACATCATTTGAATAAAGTTCATTTTTATTGGACGGAGTTTTAAGTTTTCAAATATAATAAATTATATAATACTGTGATAATTTAAAATATGTCAGCATTGGATGTATCAATGTATCGCTTTTTAGAGATGTTTAAATAAAATCGCATCTGAGTTGGAAAGTGTTTCATAATCAATGCTTTATGCATGATTGATTTTATATATTCTTTTTTAATTTTCGAAATAAAAATGTTTGATGGCCTTTCCCGAGAAATTACACAAAAATTAATGGGTCTTTGACGATTATTGATTGCATACCAAATATATTTCGATTTGCTCAATTTGTTTTATACATAAATATTGCTGCATGTGGAAAAGTAAAATTTTCAATAGAAATATTTTTTCGTGAGAACTCCTAAACAATGACATTAATGTATTTTTGGTTAAAAGTAATTAAAAAATATGCATTCACTTGATAATACTCTTGAATGTATTTTATTTTGTATGATTTTTTTCCAATTCAGATCGAAAACATAAAAATATCTTGAAAACGGTACATGCTAATGTCCTTCAGGGTTAGTACTCACTTTTAAATGAAAATTCTCATAAAATATCTAATTTTGTAACATGTTTACACATTATGCTTGAATAACGCTTTCTGCCTTTTACTGTCCAATCACCTTAAACATTAATGGGTCTCTGACATTTATCTATTGAAACAAAATATTATTCTATTCTGCTGATTTGTTATAGATATATTTTTGCAAAGGATTCTTTCAGGCATAAATTCAGGAGGGGGGGGGGGGGGGGGGGGGGGAGATCCTCCCGGAAACGATCTCCCCGAAGACATTTTATGTTACCAGACCAAATGTTAATAAATTCAGGAGAAAAAAAATGTAAAAAATTTGCGAGTTAAACTTCAACCTAGTTTCCACTTATGTGGCAGTATTTAGATCATTAATATAATTTTATTCTGTGATTGACAATATTTTCAGAATGAGATTTTGTGGCGGTAATCCAATTTATGCCATCATTTAGTTGGGGAAAATTCTTTTTGAAATACTTGAATAAGTAGTTACTATATAAATATAATAATTAATTTCATATACAAGGTAGGATAAAAAAATTCGGAGACTGGCTTACTTGACGGATATGATCTATTGATATCATGTGTTACACACAGCCACCTTCAAAGTACTTCCCCTCTGCTGCTATACACTTCTGCCAGTGCAAGTACAGTTGCTGAAAACATTCCTGGAAGTCTTTGGGCCAGATGGTCTTCAGTGCGGCCGTCGCAGCTTCCTCAACCTCAGATGCACTATTGAAGCGTTGTCCTCTGAGTTCGTTTTTGAGATGGGGAACAGGTAAAAATGGCATGGGGCGAGATCGGGTGAGGAAGGCTTGACGTTCCATGTTTGGCCAGTGCGGACTGCACCATGAAAGACCGATGAGTGGGGGCATTGTCATGTTGCAGCATCCAATCCTTGATTTTCCAGAGTTCTGGGCATTTCCGGTGGATAGGACCAAGGAGACGTGCCAGGATCTATGTGTACCTCTCCTTGTTCACTGTTCTTCCTTCCAGTATGAATTCGTAATGCACTAAGTTCTTCTGGTAAAAAACACCTCCAGCATTACCTTCCCCTTTGAACAGTCCCAACAGAACTTTTTTGACTTTGGCGATAATGGGGACTTTCACTGTGAGGACTGCCATTTCATTTGTGGGTCGTACGAGAAACACC
Source organism: Amaurobius ferox (assembly GCA_951213105.1). NCBI lineage: Eukaryota > Metazoa > Arthropoda > Arachnida > Araneae > Amaurobiidae > Amaurobius > Amaurobius ferox. Next base: position 103,760,798 of record OX578136.1, read on the forward strand.
AAGTCTCATCACCGTTGATAATTTTTTAAAGGAATGTCGGATCTTTGTCAGTAATGTCAATCAGTTCTCCACAGATCTGCATGCGCTCATCACACTGATTTTTGGTTAGCATTTTTGGTACAATGTATTGACACACATGATGCATGTTCAGTTTGTCTGTCAGGATAGCTTGGTAGCTCCCGTACGAAATTCTTGCTTTTTCAGCAATGACATTGATGGTTTACAATTTCCGCCAACTTTCAAATGTTGTTCTCTGTAATTGATGTTGACGGCCACCAAGTCTGCGGATTGTCTTCTATGGATTCACGGCCATCCGTGAATCGGGAGTGCCATGAAAAAGCCTTCACATGACACATTGCTCTCTCACCGTACAACTGCTGCAACATGTGCAAGATTTCTGTTGGCAATTTCCCCAAACGCTGGCAAAATTTGATATTTGCATGTTGTTCTTCAAATGCCATTTCCGTGTTCGACGAACGCGAATGACTACAGTTCACTGACACGCATTGTCTGGAAAATCCCTGCACTGCAGACCTGCTTCTTCCTTTTCACATCTCACATTATATGTGCCTTTATGCCATGGTAAAATGGTTCCTCTCTCCTCCAATCAGGGTTGGAGATATCAGCACAGTCTCCAAACTTTCTGATCCTACCCTGTATGTAAGAATAGTAGTTAAGAATTGTATTGAATAACTTGTCCCCTTTGAGGTGCCATTTGCAAAGCATGTTTAGGGCTATTTCCTTCTCAAATAATGGAAATATAAAAGATGTTATATTTTTAGGGTTTAGTAGGTTACCATTACTCTGTTAGTAATACCAGAAACTTGTGATGCATTGAGCATTGTACATTAGCTTTTGTAGTTAGAAAATCTACAAATTTTCAGTAGCAAATTTGTGCTTCAAAGAAACATATCCAGATTAGAAACTATGTTCAGATAAAAAGTTATTTATGAACTCAAATAGGAAACGTTAAAAAATTATAATTGCCTAAATTAAAAGTATTTTCCAGTAAATTTACAAATATATAATAAAATAAACTGTGAATCTTAAAATCAACTACTGCAAGAATAACAAAATCAATCATGCATAAAGCATTGATTATGAAACACTTTTCAACTTCATGCAATTTCATTTAAACATCTCTAAAATGCGATACATTCCTCGGTAATATTTTAAAAATTATCACAATACTACATTAATTTATTATATTTGAAAACTTAAAAGTTTATCGAAAAAAATGAACTTCATTCAAATGACGTCAATTAAATATAAATTGCCTGGCTCCTCGGTAATGTTTCTAACATTATCATAATACTACAATAATTTATTATATTTGAAAACTTCATCAAAAACAACTGAAATTTATTCAAATGACTGCCATCAAAATATAACACGCCTGGCTCTCTATAAAAGCAGCATTTCATTCAAAACATTTTCCCATTCATTTCATGCATCACAATACTATAATAATTTATTTTATTTAAAACTTAAGACCATGGAAGAACAAGTAATTAAACTTCATCGAAAAAAATCGTCCTTCTCGCTGTAAAATCAATGAATATTTCATTCATATCAGCTATGCAGACTCCATGGGCTAAATAATTTCGTGTTAAAGAAATACAGCAATTCTAATACAACTCATTCTACATATTTTGCTGTTTACATTTTACATAAGTGAAAAATAGGCTTCGTTGTAGAAATAATCAAATTTGGATGATCATTTAAACTCAAATATATTGTCATTGCGTTGTTTCAGTATGTAGATGCACAGAATTTAAGCAAAAATAAAGCGGTTTTAAGACGGATACAACACTCAATATGAATTAAAAAGAACTTTAAAAATCACGATTTTGAGACAAGATGAATGCCATATATCATTTTGAAGTGGGTCATGTGATGTCTCAGGCTGAGGTCTATGCCATTCTAATGTGTTGTAGAATTTGCTATGACAGAAATTATAGGAGCAACCAGATTCTTATCTGTTCTGATAGTCAAGCTGCTCTTATGGCCTTAGGAAAGTCTACTATGACGTCTTCCCTTGTCTGGGAGTTGTATAATGCACTATGTAATATTGTTAGCAATAATAAAGTCATACTATACTGGGTGCCTGGACATTCGGGCATTCCAGGAAATGAGCTGGCTGATGAATTGGCTAGGAAAGGCTCAAGTATTCCCTTTGTTGGTCCTGAGCCGGCTTTGGGTGCTCCCAATGAACTAACTAGAAGAACTGTCTATGACATCTTCAGAAAGCTTCAGTGCAAAAACTGGCATAATACTAAGGGCCAAAGGCAGGCGAAAATTCTCAACTGCAATTGCCCTAGCATACGTCAGAAGGAATTATTCAGGCTCAGTAGAATTGGCATCAGAAGGGCTGTCGGGCTGCTTACTGGACACTGCACCCTTAAAAGACACCTTAATATTATGGGTGTCACGAAAGATTCGCTTTGCAGAGGCTGCAAATGCAGTGAAGAAACTGCCGTACACATTCTCCGTTGAAAGTGAGGTGTTCTCCGCCCATAGGTTCGAACACATGGGTCGACATGTGATCGAGCCCTGGGAGTTGTATGACATTCCTGCCAAGTGCCTGCTGATTTTTGCTTCGGCTACTGGTCTCTTTTCTTAAGGAGCTTCACCTATTGGGGTAGTACAATGGACCTCTGGTCGATGTGCTGGGCTCTTCTGGAGCCACCCACCTTCATGTCATTCATTCATTCATGCAGACTCCATGAGTTAAATAATTTTACGTTAAAGAAATACAGCAATTCTAATACAACTCATTCTACATATTTTACTGTTTACATTTTACATAGGTGAAAAATAGGCTTCGTTGTAGAAATAATCAAATTTGAATGAGCATTTAAACTCAAATATATTGTAATTGCGTTGTTTCAGTATGTTCATGCACAGAATTTAAGCAAAAATAAAGTAGTTTTAGGACAGATACAACACTCAATATGAATTACAAAGAACTTTAAAAATCATGATTCTGGGATAAGATGGATGCCATATTTCATTTTGAAGTGGGTCACGTGATCTCTTCATACAATGGTCATATGATGGCTTCATATAAGAGGTGTAATTATTATTTTAATTTTTATTTAAAAAACTACTGAATATATTTTGCTGAAATTTTTTTTTATATATTTTATGGGATAATTTGAATATTACCTAAAATTTCCGAAGCAATTTGTGAATTTTAAATCTGCTTAAAAAATGCTTGAGAAATTAGGTCCCATAGGGTTCAATGTATTTCATTTTTTCAACCCGGGTTCAATCCAAAACTAATTGGGTGATATTATTCCTTTATATTCCTATAGGTCCCACAGACCGTCTGAAGAACATACTAAAATTTCATTTTGATTGTCATTTTTAAGGCAGTTATCATGCTAATGGACAGACAGACAGAATGAATAAAGTCATAAACACTTTTCTTTGCTGTAAAGTGTTAAAAACACCAAAACACACAATGGCAGTTAAAATATGAGCTTTCATATGATGGTAAGTACTATGCATATTTCATTTTTAAGGGAACTATTAAGAATGTTTATAATCTTTTGCACATGTTCCATACAGTCATCTTTTGGGAAAAACCAGAAGTGACAATTCCAAAACTGGAAGTGGAAATCCTTAGTGATTGCCACCAATAAGCATTTGCTCTAAGAAATCACGTACACCAAAGTATATCAGAAAAGTCAATGTTTATTTTTTTTATACATTTTCTAAAAATATGATGTTTTAAAAATATTCTGATCAAATTTCATAAAGAAATATGCAGAAATGGGTAAGATATAGTGATTATACTAACACAAGTACAAGTACTGGGAGCTATGTTTCAAAATTCAAATGTGTTTTTTTTTTTAAATTAATATTTGAAATTTGGCATAATTCTTCCACACAGTAATCTATGTAGTCGATTTTTGATTCAGGCTTTATTGAAATTTTATCATTGCTAATACTTAAAAAGTTTCACCCTTTTAAAATTTATTATTTTTACCTTTTCCAATTTAATAAAATTGAAAAAGGCCTTTAAATTTTGCCTTATCAAGTAATTTACCTGTTTCTATTAACAAGTGATTACGTCTGATCATTGAAACAAACAGCAATAAGTTTTCAGAATGCTTTGTGTTTGCTTACATGTATCAGTGTATTTATTATAAACAGAAATATATATATATATATACACTGGCAGAAAATAAAATCCCAACACCAAGAAGGAGTTGTGCTAGGTAAACGAAATTTGGGAGGCTCGTTTGCACATATGAAAGATGACTCCTATTCAAATTTCGAGCAAGACAAATAAGAGTGGCGCTAGTAGCGCCACTATAATCATGCAAATCACGTGTGCTTTAAATACTCGATGTAAACTACATGAGTGTTATTTATCTTCCAGACTGGGTGTTGTGAGCTAGGTTTAAGTCAAGAATGCCTTAAAGGAGACGAATAAGGTAGTATCAGCAGCTTAGTGAGTTTTATCGAGGCCGTATAATAGGGCTACGAGAAGGTGGATATTCTTTCCATAATATTTCAGAAAGACTTGGTAGGGATGTATCCACTGTGCATGATTGTTGGCAGCAGTGGTTACAGGAAGGCACTGTCTCAAGAAGACCGGTGTCCGGCCGCACACGGGCCACTACTGAGAGGGAAGACCGCCATATTCGCAGCATGGCTGTGGTGGGTTGTACTGCATCAGCAGCAGCAATTAGACCTTCTGTTGGCCCCAGAGTGACACAGCGAATTGTAAGAAATCGATTACTTGAGGGACAGCTCCGAGTCAGACGGCCTGTAACGTTCATACCACTAACTCCGAATCACTGCCATCTGCGATGTCAGTGGTATCAATCTAGAGCTCATTGGAGGGCAGAGTGGAGATCTGTTGTATTCTCAGGTGAGAGCCATTTCTGTCTTGGTGCCAGTGATGGTCATATGTTGGTAAGAAGGAGGCCAGGTGAGCGCTTGGAACCAAGCTGTCTGCGGGGTAGACACTCTGGGCCTACACCAGGAGTTATGGTCTGGGGAGTCATTTCCTGTGATAGCAGGAGCACTCTCGTCGTTATCCCAAGCACATTGGCAGCAAATTTGTACATCAGACTGGTGATTGAACCGGTTGTGCTGCCATTCATGAGCAGTATTTAAGAGGGAGTTTTCCAACAGTATAACGCTCGTCCTCATACCGCTGCTGTCACCCAACGTGCTCTACAGAGTGTAGACATGTTGCCTTGGCCTGTGAAATCACCAAATCTTTCCCCCATCGAGCACGTATGGGACATTATTGGAAGTGTCATGCACAACCAGCATTAACCGTTGTTGATTTGGCTGACTAGGTGCAACAGGCATGGAACTCCATCCCACAAAATGACATACGGCACCTGTACGACACAATGTATGCACGTTTGCATTCAAAATCGTGGCGACTATAGCGGTTATTAACGTACCACCATTTCACATTTTAAATGGCTCTTCTCACACATATTTTAACCTGTGACCTTGAAATTTTAATTAAATAAGTTTGTTACCTACACAATTGCTTTGCCTAAATTTCATTTCTTTAAACTAATTTCTTCTTGGTGTCGGAATTTTATTTTTCTGCCAGTGTGTATATATATATATATATATATATATATATATATATATATATATATATGTATATATATATACATATATATACATTTTATTGTCTTTATAAGTTATTAATACTGAAGTTTGTATGAAAATTAACAACTGAAGAAAAATATATTTAATGAAATATAAGGTATTTTTTCAGCCACAGTTAAATCTCTAATGTTGTTTATATTGTAACTAATATAAGTTTGAATCATAAGTGACCCATCTCGTTAAAAGCTGACACTATGCATATTATACTTAATTGTATTTCATATATGTTGGCATAAAAATTACTTAAATTATAATTTATAAGTATTTAAAGAATAATAAAAAATATTAAAATAAATTAAATACATATCTGTGTTTAATTATTCAAATTTTTATTTCAAGCTTTTATACTTTGAGCATACATGTAACTCATCAAAACTTTTACAAATACTTATAATGTGGTTCTGGAATAGAAATTTGCTGCATTTTATGCATTGGTTAAAAACTTTGCAAGTTTAAGTATGCAACTAATTGAGCATAGAGATTGATTGTTTAGAAGTGTGTTTCTGACATTTTCTACCAGTTCTACAGCAGCTCTTGCTTTGGGTAAGTGCTCTCATTTTTCACTATATTTTTTTGAGGTCCTCACATTTATAAAAATATTATTCGTTAAGAACATTTTTGTTTCTTTGATCGATTTATGTTGGTGAACATACAAAACAAAAGCATTATATAGCAATATGTTCAGTATGCTCGGGGAAATAAAAAATAAAATGATAGCATGATTAATTTCTCATTTACATATTTATGTAGTGACACCTTTGTCTAGTGTGTTAACTGCACTTTTCGTTCTCCTGTAATCCAAAATAATCTGAGGATTTTTATTTTGACATTTCTGAATCTTCCATCATTATTCAAAGTGCTCAATAAAACAGTACATTTATTTTTCTTCAAAATTTAAGACAACACTAAACCAGTCTTCATATAAAGTTATTCAACAAATACTACATAAGAAATATATGCAAAGATTCTTGACGTAATCACCAATATACTTGTAACTGTATTTGTACAAAAACAAGTTCTCAATTTCACCCCAAAGGCAGAAGCTAGCTTAAATTGTAAATATCCTTTCGAAGTGAAAGTTACTATATCCCTTTCAGTCTTCAGTGCATTTGCAACGGGATATTATTTTTTATACTAAATGGTAACGTAACATATATTTGGTTGGGTCAAATAAGATCTAAATAATAGGTGTGAAAAGTTTTGCAACATCTAACCTATTAAGCTCCCCCCTCCCCCTTAAAAAAAATTTTTAAGGAATATTTAATTATTTTCTAACTTAATCAAGGACGTAAAGTTATAAAATGCTAAATGTAATATTCTTAAAAATGCTGAATATTTGCATGGGTTGAAAAAGTCCCAATTGTTGTTACAGGATAAAACACTTAACTGAAGAAGAATAAATACGAGAATAAATACTTAGTAAGACAGGCATTTGGTTGTATTTGATATCATTATAAGGTAAGCACTATTTATATAAGAAAACTATACATTACTGATATAAGTACTCACTTAAAAGGTTACAAAATATTTATTGTTGCATCTTGTAAGTGAAATAATTCAAATTACAAAAAATGACTAATTTGATGTATTTAACGTATGTACACATGAAGCATATTTACAAAATTATTTAATCAAATTTTTTGGCCACAGTCAATCAAAATACTCTATATTGATAAAAACTAATAACACAAAGACAAATATTAAAGCCAACTATTAACATAATTATATATAAGAAAAGCAGCACCAACAGTGGATAAAGAAGAACTTGAGTATTTTCTAAAATAGGTAAAGCTGAAAAGAAAAACAAGAAATCGTTATTAATATAATATATAAAGGATTATTAATATAATATATTGAATATACAAAATGGGAAATATTAAAATAAAAAAAATTAAGCAATAAAAACAATTTAAGTTTATCACAAAATAGTGGGAAATTGTAATAATTTAAATTCCAAACTTCAAATAGGTATGGTTTTAATATTGAAGTATATTTAACTTTTTAAAACATTCTTTTGTTCAACCTATTCAGTACTACCATAGCGCATATATAAAGGAAATATTCTTCCTTTTCTGGCCCACTGATGTATATTTGCTACCCGATGTGGACAACTGCTAGAGCCCATTGATGCCAATGCACAACATAGAATTGGAACATTTCTTTAATATTTTTAAGTAACACTAGATGATGATAAAATCCAATAATTTTTGCAAAGTTAGTTACTTGAATCATTGACCACCACATTTGAGTTTCAGTTTTTGCTTTTTCTGAGAATACTGACTAAGTTGATTGTATAAACAAACACACACGCAGTTGTTGTGTTGGTTCTGATTTAAAAGGCATGTTGACTGAGAGATTTAAAGGGAAGGTTTCTCTCATGGCAGTTATTCTGTGTTTATTTTAACAAGGAGGGTTTGGGTGGTATGTTTAGAAGGGGATTAGGGTTGGGAATTTTTATCACTTGTTTTCAGAGGAAGTGCACATTAGCTAGTAAGAATTTAGTTAAAAGAATTGTAATAATTATGGTGAAAAGAGTGAAAAATCTTTCTGAAAGTAAAATTTTACAATTTATGAATGAATTTCATAGTGATATAAGTTGAAGACCCAGACCGTCCGACTCATCCTGAGGACTTGAACAACTATTTGGACAGCCGGGAACTAGTGATATAAGTGAGGAAAGTAAAAGAGTTGGTATGTGCTTCACTGTGGAAGTTTATTTGAAAGACACCAATGGGTATGTGATTATGTTGTTGATATTTTTGCTACAGATAATTAGAATTCAAATGTCGAAGACCTCTCATTTTTTTCAGTTTTCTGAATTCTGGACTGAATATAAACATAAACAGTTTGAAGTCTCTTTTAAAGGAAATTATTTTTTTTAATCTGTATATCAGTATTGATATTATACAAGTAATAATCAACAAAACAAACATGTTTTCAAGGTGGACACAATGGTGGTGTCAGGTCTCTCAAATGCAAAAACACCAGTGTATTTCTGTGATAATGGTAGATGTACTTTAAAGCAAAGTTTCTTTAATACAATTTTTTCACTGCATTTAGCTTAGCATCATCTGGGTCTGGATTCCACAGGGATCGTACCCTCCTTCCCCTACCACCAACCTCTCAGAAGGACTTACGGTCCCACATGTTTAACGTGATCGTACTCCGTGTGGACACGGCAGTAGTTTTGGCAGTGGCGGGAATCGAACCTGGGAATACCGAGTGAAATTCCCGCATGCTAACCACTGGGCTACTGCGCCCTTCGCGACAATCTCCATAACTTTCTTTTTATTCACCCAATTTAGACCGGAACCCAGTGGGGGAGGCATCCACAGGGACCGTACCCTCCTTCCCCTACCACCAACCTTTCGGAAGGACTTACGGTCCCACATGTTAACGTGATCATACTCCGCGTGAACACGGTGGCAGTTTTGACAGTGGCAGGATTCGAACGTGGGCCTACCGATTGCAATGCCCGCTGGCTAACCACTGGGCTACCGTGCCCTGCATGACAATCTCCATAACTTTTTTTTTGTTCACCCAATTTAGACCAGAACCCAGAGGGAGAGGCATCCACAGGGACCGTACCTTCCTTTTCCCCTATCACCAACCTGTCGGATGGACTTACGGACCCACATGTTTAACGTGATCGTACTCTGTGTGAACATGACTGCAGTTTTGGCAGTGGCGGGAATCGAACCCGTGCCTACAGAGTGCAATTCCCAGGCGTTAACCACTGAGCTACCGCGCCCTCAACCCAGTGGAGTTAACAAAGTTTGGTTTAGTTTAATGATGTTAAAACTAATAATGAAATTTTAAGGCACCGCAACAATCTCCATAACTTTCTTTTTATTTACGTTATTTCTTCAGTATTTAAGTTTTTCATTAATATCATTTAAAATATTCTCATTCTATAGTTCCATATATCTATTTAAAATATCCATAAATTAAAATATCCATATCGTTCTATCATTTAAAATATAAATATAAGAATTTCACCCGATGTATACAATACATCACCACAATTCAATCCTCCATAACTCAATCATTTAAATTTTATAATGACTATATGCTAAGCTCTTAATTTTATCATTTAAAATATCACTCTAACCCGATGCAATGGTGTGACGTCCCCCTCATTTCTGGGCGGGGCTGTCAGGGAATTATCAGAGCTTGGCCGAGAAATATAAAATCATGACGCCTTTAAAATTGCGATCCTGCAGGCAATTTTCATTATTTCTTGACCAGATTGGACCCATTAAAAAATATTAGAAATCGAAATTGAGATTTGAAATTGATATATTTTTACTCGCAACTGTCTGCTGTTTCTGGTGGTGTGATTTGTTTTTTTCTACGACGTCTGGATCGTGGAGAAAAAAGGACAAAAAGGGCAAAAAATGGTCGAAATTGCATAAAACATTAAATAACTAAAAAAATAATACAAATTTTAAAAATCGGTTTTCACGTGTCCCTATACATTACCAAGTATTGCAGCGAAAGTAAAAAGTACCATATGCAACAAAAAGGCCAGAGTATACATTTTATATAAATAATCCAAGTTTTCAGGGAAAAGGAACGACCACAGAGTTCAGTGAAAATAAGAAGAATATCCCTTATTCCAAGTTTCCCACGGGTAGAAAGGGATCTTGCAGGGAAGAATGTATCTCACCCTTCATTTAGGTCTCCAGGGGGCAATGATTGCCACCCATCTTTCTTTGCGACTAATAGCAAAAGGGGTAGGAATTTGAATAAATTTTCCCGTTCTGAGAGAGTTTAGATTTTTCCACCCTGCAAGCTAAAAGTTAAAAATAATCTGATGAGTTGTGGACCTTTATTTTTTACAAATGAGAAAAATACAATTATGATTTCACGAGCAATTGAAGCATAAAAGAACTGATGAGGGAAATATTGGTCATTCATATAAGGTAGAAAGAGACAGAATTACTCCCAATGGTGTTTTCTCATCCAATTTTCAATGATGTTAAAATTTGTTACAGTTCTGGATGCGGTCTTTTGAATATTCACAACAATCAAAAGTGTTAGATCCAGCTGCGTGCAGAAATGTTTCAAGAAGGCTGGATTAAGCTGATGGCAAGGGACAGAAACTGTAAATTGAACACTGTCAAGAAGTCAAATGGTGACTTTACTGTTACTGGTGAAGAGACCCTGACTGAGTTGTTCAGGGTCCACTTTCCGGTTTCTTATCCCTATGATCACTGTGAAAATGTTAATGCCTGCTCCACATCTTCTTCTGATGACAAAAGTTGGAGTATTGCCAGGAGCATGGTTACTCTTGACAGGGTTAAATGGGCAATTAATTCCCATAAATCCTATAAAACTCTGGGGATTGATGGCATTATTCCAATTCTTCTCCAGGAGGGAATTGAGGTGCTAGCTCCCATTCTCTGCAGTATCTACAGAGCCTGTATTGCCTTAGGTCATGTACTTAATGCATGTAGGCATACTAAAGTAATCTTCATTCCAAAGATTGGAAAGGATAATTATTACGAGGCCAAATCCTTTAGGCCTATTAGCCTCACGTCTTTTCTTTTAAAGACCATTGAGAAGCTTATTGATAGGTACTTAAGAGAAGTGATCCTGGCTTCTAAGCCTTTGTCAAGTTCTCAACATGCCTATCAACCGGGCAAATCTACGGACACTGCCCTTTAGAGTCTCTCCTTTATTTTGGAGAGAAACTTCAATGCCAGGGAAGTTGCTCTTGCCACCTTTCTCGACATTGAAGGTGCTTTTGATAAGGTACCCATCGACACCATCCTTGATGCTCTTGATGAAAAAGGTGTCGATATCACGATCTCTTATTGGATCAAGAACCTGTTATCTAATAGGTATATTTGTGCATCTTTACTTGGTGATAGTATGACTGTGCATGCACTTGCGGGCTGTCCACAAGGAGGTGTGCTTTCACCAATTCTTTGGTGTATAGTTGTGGGCTCTCTTTTAGAGAGTATCAATGTTTCTGGCGTTTCCTGCGTTGGTTATGCAGATGATGTTGTCATCATTGTCAGGGGCAAATTTGGCAACACTGTCTCCGACATGATGTCTACTGCTCTTAGGAGGGTTGAGACATGGTGCAAAAATGCAGGTCTTACTGTCAATCCGCATAAGACTGTTTTGGTTGCGTTTACTAGGAAACGCATACTTAATCTTGGGGACATTCGCTTCTTTGGGCAGAAGCTTATTTGCTCCAAGGAGGTTAAATTCTTGGGAATTTACTTTGACAAGGGACTCAATTGGAAGAGACACTTGGATTATTGCACGACTAAAGCCAGAAGAATCTTCTGGTCTTGTAGGAATGCCATTGGGAAAACCTGGGGCTTAAATCCTAAGGCTATCCGTTGGATTTACTCGATGGTAATTTGTCCTATCATTTCCTATGGATCCATTGTTTGGTGGTCCAGAATTGGATGTGAAACAGCTAAACTAGAACTAGTTAAGCTTCAAAGGATGGTGTGCATTGCAATCTCTGGATGCATGAAAACTATTCCTACTGCAACTCTTGAACTTTCACTCGGTTTGCATCCGCTCTACATGCGTATTGAAGCAGAGGCACTTATCTGCATGAACAGATTTAAATATCTGAAATACTGGAAAGATTACTCAAGGTATCTATCTTGGGGAGAACTTAACAGTAATGTTGCTAGTCATCCTTATTTCTGTATGCCACCTGATGGCATTCATGTCAAATACACATTTGATAAGCCTTATGAAATTCTGGTCCCCTCGCGGGACGACTGGAAGAGGACTCCCACCTACAATAAATGGAACTGTTTTGTATGGTACGCGGATGGCTCAAAGATTGGCACAAGTACTGGTGCTGGTGTTTGCTCCCCTGACGATGGTACTGAGCTGTCTTATCCGCTTGGCAATTTTGTTACTGTCTTTCAGGCCGAAGTCTTTGCCATCCTTATGTGTTGTAGAATCTGCTATGACAGGAAGTATAAGAATAGTCAGATTTTCATCTGTTCTGATAGTCAGGCTGCTCTTATGGCTCTTTGGAAGTTCACTATGACATGTTCCCTTGTTTGGGAATGCTATAATGCACTCTGTGAAATTGCTAGCAATAACAATGTCATTCTTTACTGGGTGCCTGGTCATTCGGGCATTCCTGGCAAGGAGTTGGCAGATGAACTTGCTAGGAAAGGTTCAAGTACCCCTTTTGTGGGCCCTGAGCCGGTCTTGGGAATCCCCAATGACCTGGTTAGAAGAATTGTCTATGACATCTTCAGGAAGCTTCAATGTAAGAACTGGCGTAATACTAAGGGACAAAGGCAAGCGAAAATTCTAAACTGCAATTGCCCTAGTACACGTCAAAAAGAACTTTAAAAGCTCAGCAGAACTGGCATCAGGAGGGCTGTTGGGCTCCTTACTGGGCACTGCACCCTCAAGAGACACCTTAACATTATGGGTATCACTAAAGATTCGCTTTGCAGAGGCTGCAATTACAGCGAAGAAACTGCTGCTCACATTCTCTGTGAATGTGAGGCTTACTCTGCTCACAGATTCGAACACATTGGTCGACATGTGATTAAACTGTGGGAGCTGAACGACATTCTTGTCAAGTGCCTGTTTATTTTTGCTTTGGCTACTGGTCTCTTTTCTTAGAGATCTTTCTTTTTTGGGGTAGTACAATAGACCTCTGGTCAATGTGCTGGGCTCTTCTGGAGCCACCCACCTTCATTTCATTTCAAGAAGGCTGGATTTGTTGAGAATGACCAGACTGAAATCCGCAAAGAAGAAAATTTATAAAACAATGAGGTGTTTCTTACTCTAGTCAAAAGTTTTGACTTTTCTGTCAATGTAGAGTGATATATTGCAGTGGAAGACGGTTTATACACCAAATATACAGAACATCTATTGACAGTTCGATAAAACAGAACCAAGAGACAAAACCGATGATGAAGAATATAATGGTGAAAACGAAATAAGAAACTGATGAGAAAGACATTGTGCGAAATAATAACAATACACTGAGGAATACTGAGGCACTACAAAAGTATTTCCTGGACATTGAGACCACGTGAGTTTTAACGTTGTCAGTATATTGAAAATTCATCTCAAGAAAAATTTTATTGTTGGAAAACACATAAAGCAAACAGTTTTAACAGATTTCTTTCACTGATTCAATAAACATTAAAATTCTCTTCTGCTCAATATTTAATGCAACTAGTAAGCTTTTTAAATTTAATTAAAATATTTTTGTGTAAATGTGCTATACTACATATATAAAATTTGTGTAAAGCTCTTCACTTTAATTTAAAGTGTATATGTGGGCTCCTTTCGTACTACTATGAGGCCCTTTGTATTGTTTCCCTTAAATATATTACTTCCATAAGGTTAAATTTGTATTAGAATAGTTGAATAAGTAATCCTGAAATATTAGTTTACGGATACTTTCCCAAGTGGACACCCATTAATGGACAAAAGCCTCATTTACAATGGCATCTACTATCGAGAGGTTTGACTATATATGGAACCTTTCATCATCATTTTCCAAAATTTTGCTCATTCTAGTTATCAATGGGAAGCATAGATGGTACGTTCCCACCTGGATGGAATCATACTTATTTCTTTTTATGAATGACGTTTTACTGAACTTTGCATTGCATAGCATAGTTTTTTCATAAAGTAATTTCTTTTGTTTAGGGATATCACATCATTTTGTGATGAATATTTTTTTGTTAAATGGAAGTGAGATTCATGCTTACATGCTTTGCGCTATACTTGCTGTGGTTTATGCCTGGTTTAAATTTTTGGCAATGTAAAATTTTTGCCAGTGTGCGCTTCACATGCATTGTATCTGTAGTGATTTTCAATGTGAAATTTGATCAGGAAGTATCCAAGCCTGTGATTACGTAATTTTTCTTTTGTAGAGCCTACTACAGACATGATTAAAACTCAACATCTCTGCACCTTTTACACTTTAGCATACAAAGTGAGTAAACTTCAGAAAACCTCTCTCTATTGTCATAATTACTAGAGATGGGTGAATACCATCTGCAAATATTAGAAAGTATTCGAGATCTCAAATATAATGCCACTAGATGAAATTTAAATATCGCATATATCTTGTTATGATTAATAGAAAGTTCTGGAATAAAAAGTCAGGATACTCTAAAGTATAAATTTGAACATACTTAGATGAAAGTTTGCTTCCATCACGTGAAAACATTTTCTACTATTGGAAAAAGCCTAAAATTAAAGCTACTGTAAAATAATTAAAATTTAAAATGAAACTTTCATTTCTAAATTAATGTGATTTTATTCTTCTTATTTTACTTATTAAAATTTAAAAAAACTATTTGGGGTATTCGAGATATGTTTAATATTTGAATTTGAGAAAAGTGTTATTCATATATATCTAATAATTACATATTTAAAAATAAAGTTCGTTATCTGAAATAACTGAGCCTATAGTATTTTATATATATATGTGTAATGAGCATTCTATGGTAATCAATAAAGAATAAAGCATTTTCAAACATTTTACACTATAGATTAAAAATTACTTCTTTATCATTGATTGCACAATCAATTTGGTGGTCACTTGACAAAATTAATTTTTAACATATATTTAAAAGAGATTTGAAACTAATCTCCTGTATTAGATTTGCAGTACTCTGATCAGATAAATGACAATTTTTACAAAAAAGGTATAATAGATTGTGAAAAACTTACCACTGTATCCAAGAAATGTAATGTATATGTAATATCCCAGGGCTATTAGCCAGAAAGAATTGCCAACAAATCTTGATAAGAAACCATCTTGAACAATTAATACTACAAAACACAGCTTTGCATTAGAACTAGGAACATAGATTTTAATTGAATAAAATGGAAAAAATTAACAGAATCAAGAAGACTTACAATGATAGAAAAAGAGCTGAAACACATGTAAAATTATCAGAAGAGGAAAAAATGCATTGAGATGAACATCGAAAGCATATCCCCATTCAACATCTTGATCTTTACATGTTAGCTTTCTTAAATATTTGTTCGAAATAAACCTAAAAATATACAAAACATATTATTTATAATAATGGGAATTAAAGTTTTATAAGTTTAAGTTAAATATAGTTAAGCTCAGGGCTGGACAAATTTCTCCTCAATCTACGATCCAGATCAAAAAGTTAGGAGTCAGTTTTTTATTTGTACATTATTTTGCATTTTGACATTTGTTAGAAAGCAGGTATGATACATAATTATAATGGTTTAATGTATAGAGGCTATCACTAACACTTAAATAGGAAATCAATAGTAATTTACTTCATGATCTTTTATTTCCAAATACGATCACTTGAATACGATCGCACCTCTGAAAGAATGAAAGTAGTGCCTCTCTTTTTCTTTTCATATAATGTCTACCAGAAAAAGTTGGAATACAATTTTTTAGGTAAAATGCATGAATTTAACACACTTATTAAAAATTGCTTATTTAAGCACTTTTTTATGAAAATCTCGAATTTTAGCATTTGCTTATGAAAATTGTGAATTTTAAGAGTGCTTTTGTAAAATTTTTAATAAAATTTCAAATATAAAAATTTTTAATAAAATTATGAATTTTACAACATTTTTTATAAAAACTGCAAATTTTAATATGTTTTAGTAAAAATTATGAATTTTAGGGATCTTTCTTAAAAATAGCGAATTTAAATAATCTTTCATAAAAGATAGTGAATTTTAATGCTTTTTCATAATATTGTAAATTTTAACACGTGTTCATGAAAATCGTTTTTACGTGCATTTTCTTAAAATTCTTAAATTCTAGCAATAATTCTCATAAATAGCCAATGTAGACATTTTTCTAAAAATTTTGAATTTTCACGATTTTTAAGTTGTTTAAGGTGAAAATATTGTTTAATTTTTTTTCAATGTACAAAATGATCTAATTTTCATAAGTGTTAATGCTTTAAACATGAAAAATGTTTATATCATACGCCGCTGATATTTAATAAATTATAGAGTGGAAATTGGTAAAGTTATTTTTTTTTAAATGAGGGCGGTGAAGAGGATTCCCACTGCTGATGGGATAGAACAAAGGCTATTTAGGCTCAATCTGTTGACATCGTCTATGCTACAAGGTTTATTACCAAAATTATTATCAGAATCAACATCGTTTGGCTCACTGGCAATAGTATCAGCAGTATTCATGGGTTTGCCCGGCGCTACCAGGACTTCATTCTCAGGAAGCATGCTGCTGAGGAGCGACAAAACGTTTGACCGACACGTACGAAGTCCAAGCTCCAAATTTACTGTACAGATGATTGCAGAGGTTTACATTTTCAAATATCACTTTGAGAGCATGTAAGAAAATATATTTCAATATGATACATCAAATGTTGCAAATCTCCTGCAAACATTAACTATTAAGATACTAAGAATAGAATGATTGTAAAAAGTCCTAGCCAAGAACAGAAGAGAATATCAGTGAACTTGAAGAAAAAATTGCTGTTTGTGGTAAAAGAGCTTATAACTTAAATGCTTTTATGGTTTATGCTTTTAAATGCTTTTGTGGTTTTGCATAAAGATCCAAATAGCTACTATTTGGCAAATTATCACTTAGTATGTCTCACCAGTGGTGCCATTCCAATTTGTAAATAACCGGTTTTCATCCAAATTGAAAGAGACATTTTTTGTTATTTTTGTGGTCCATTTAGAGTGATCACATAAAATGTTTTGTATTTTGAAAAGTAACTTTCTAAATAATAATTTTATTAAATTGCACGTAACAATGTAAACATAGAGACATTAGAAAACATGCAACGACATCTGATTACATGCCTACATAAGCGTGTATTATTGTTGCATGCTGAAGGTGAATATTTTGTATTTTGTGTATAATAAAGTCAATTTTATTTAGATGCATTGTCAAAATGTTTGATTTTATACACTTCTTTTCAGGGTTCCTTTCCATTTTTTGTAATGCTCTACAATTTTGTATAATTGACAGTCCCCCTTCTATAACAGGAAGTGAGATAGCTCTCTATAACCCACTAAAAAAGAGGTCAGAACCCTAAAGTTATCTTATCATGTAGTGCCATTGGGGTTTCCTACACACTTGTATAAAAAATATAGTATAACCCTAATACTTTCGGGTTATTGGCCTGGTGACTTTATGACTTTCCTTGACACTCTGTAGATACATATAAGTTGCTTTATTACTACGTAAATTTTGGTGATTTCAGAATTTTGTATGATCCATAGAGCATTGCAAAGAGGTTTCAACAAATGCATAATCTACAGGGGTCTATGCTTTGCTCTGTACCAATAAATAACTGCTGTACATGTTTAGATGAAAATAGGGCAAGTTGTGGGTAATATGCTACATTTAAGAGAGAAATCCACATCCGTGGTTAAAGATATATCCAAATGTAATGTTCTGCTTCTAAAACATTTATTCTACTAATAAAAGAAATAAGATCAACTTATAATACTGTTACACTTTTACAAAGTAATAAAAATATATTAATATACTGGTATATTCCTTAGCAGGTTGGGCTATATGCCAGTTTAGAAGAAAGTTGCTACAAATTGAGAAACACATTAAGAATTAGAAACATAACTGAACTACATTATTTATTAAACAGGAAAATAGATAATAAGTAAGAGTGAAACATGATTACGAAAAGGACAGGAATTTTTTAATCACTAGCCAATTCAGGAAAACACAAAAGATACTAAGGATAAGTTAATTATTGAGTATGCTACTTTTTAATAGCGTGCATCAGTATCCATAATGAGGAAAATCTCTTAGAAACTAGTCAGTTTCTGCCATTGGTTAATTTCTCCTGGCTTTCACTGGCATATTACCCAAAGGCAGTTTGAATATGTTATCAACCTTAACACATTGAATCTAATTACTTGATGGGAAGCAATATACAATAATTTTTTCTCCATTACAGCTTCCTCAAGGGGCATGATGGCAATTGTTGTTACAACAGTAAATTTTTAAATTATTTATAACAATGTAAGAAGGGTCAGCACAATGTGATTGAATTTGGAAATAATGCAAAGTGGCCTATTCCCTGAGTTAGCCCTGAGTTTCACCCCAACTTACCCCAATAAAATTAAAATTCAGTAAAATATTTATTATACGATATTTACTATATTTTGTTCTATTATATGTTTATATATATATATATATATATATCTATTATATAAATATTTATTCTATTTATTATCGCAGTTCTTCATGTATTTTTGAATTAAATAATTTAATGATATTATACCTTTAATTGTAAGGACTTGATGCAACATGGTAATGCTACATTTTTACGGTAAATGGGATTTTTTTTCAGAAATAGCTGAGTACAGTTAAGTATCATTTGATGGAAAAATCCCAATTTCTAAAAAGTGTCAATTGTCATGTTGTTGCCCCAAGTCCTTCATTTATATATTTATGTTTTCTTAATGAAATTTGTTTTTACATATCTTACATAACTGATGACATGCACATCAGTTATAAAGTTATATGTGACGAAATCTTAAGGTCACATCTTAACTTCAAGTTTGATTTTATTGTTTTGCAACTTCATCAGTTTTACCCTCAATAGGTGTGGGTCAGGCCCGGATACACGAGCTTCGAGATCGGCTAAAGAAAAATGCAATGAATTTATTTGTTTCACAGTGAAAAAATTATGTATAAGATCCACAGCACAGTGTTCTTAATGTTGAATTGCATGTTTGGCATATTTTCAGATGACAACATGTAAAACTTTCTCGAAGTATCTAATTAACTTATATTTCACACAACTCTAAATTGACAATTATCAATATTGATAGCATCTGCACTAAGCACTATAGTCCATATATTAAAATATTTTAATAATTAATTCATAAATTTGGTATCATTTTCGTTAATGTAGCATTACAGGCAAATAGAGAGAAGAGCATTTTATATATATAAATGACTGTTGGCGAATTGTTAGGCGTCAAAATACAAAACTGTTACACAAAGTAACTTCTTTCATGAATGGAATGAACTAGATCCACGCGAATGATGTTAGCAAATTTATCGCATAATATTGCAGATGAAAAGTGAACATATTTCATAATAGTTAATATTTTTTTTAATAAATTTATTTGAAAAAGTGCAATATCTCAAGAAGGTTCATGACAGTGTTCTAAAGATTGTGTCAATTGCTTTGTAATGAAAAATTAGACTAGAAATGATTTTTTATGTAACATCATTGAAAATTCTGATTTTTTCAAAATTTAATTCAAAAATTTAGATGTCTTCCGAACAATTGATTGCATTTAAAATCAATAGGCTTCCAGTACTGACAGAGATTTTCTTGAGAGAAAACAGGCATATGTCAGTTAGGTGACTACAATTGTTTTGAAGGAGCTATAAGCCCTCTTCTTCAGGTCAAAATAATAGTATGCTCCCTTAACAACCAAAGGGTGAAATGTCCAAAGAATGGCAGTTCGTTGTTAGAAGTTGTTAAGGGTGCATACTGTTTATTATTTTGGCCTGGAGAATGGGGCTTATAATACCCTCAAAGCAATTGCAGTCACCTAACTTTGCACATGCCTACTTACTGAAAGGAAGTTTTGTAAGTTATAACTTTATTGCCTTCAACTAATTGATAGCATCTGCACTATGAATTTTTTGTATAACTTAATATATATACAGGGTGTCCAGTGCTATCGGTGCCCAATGGCTATTTCCTCAACCTTTATCACAGAGATACACTTCCAATTGCAAAAATGTTTTAAATTTTAAAATCTATTATCTTAGAAACAGTTTAAATCAATAAATGCATCTCTGAAAGAAATACGAAATATAAATTTTTATACAGTCTCCCGGTCCTATCAATTATATTTAGGAAAATCATCCTCATACAATTTTATGGAAAAAAAAAAAAAAAAAAAAAAAAAAAATCATCCTTTTACGATAAAAATTGGCAGACTTATAGCTGTTTAAAGTTGGAGCACTTTTTTTGCTGAGAATTGGTCAATACGGTCCCTGATTGGTTGGTTGCCTGGAGAAATGGTCAATACGGTGCCTGATTGGTTGGTTGCTTGAAACGGGACATTTTTATCAGTGGAAAAGCGACTTAAGTCATAAAGTTTAATGCTTCATAACTTTGTGAATTTTGGTCATAAAAGGAAGATTTTTTTTTTATTTTGCATGAAATTGTATGGTGATTTTCCTAAATATAATTGGTAGGACCTGGGGACCATATAAAAATTTATATTTTGTATTTCTTTCAGAAATGTATTTATTGATTTAAACTGTTTTTCTAAGATAATAGATTTTAAAATTTAAAACATTTTTGCAATTGGAAGTATATCTCTGGACTAACAGTTGAGGAAAAATAGCCATTGGGCACCAATAGCTCTCCTGGACACCCTGTATATGGATAAAAATAAAGAATATAATGCACATCTTATAAATGGAATCAAGGATATATAGCAATAACACAGTATAGGAGCACAGAAAGAAAACATTAATATCAATTAATATTTATAAATTATGTTTTTCTGAGAAGATATTTACATTACATTCACATACCATAGACAAGTTGATATAAAAACTCCAACAGCAATACAGTCAATAAAGATTACCCAAAGTAGAAATTTAAAGAACCGCACAAAACTCAACTGAAGTACTACAGCAAAACCAATGGAAGACACTGAAAACAGAAATCACTTTGTTAGTTAAACAAGATAGAATTATATTATAAAATTAAATTTGAATATATTTCTTACCTACTAGCCAAAAACCCAGGAGTACTAGAAAAGCTGGATCATCTCTGGCAAATTGATTCTTAGTTTCTATGAATGTACATAAAGATAAATTAGAACAATTACTGACAAAATATTAATAATCATTAAATGACTTAAATTAACAATTTAATTTGTATTAAGATTGTTTAAATCTTTTTAAAACATGAACTTGAGTTTAAAATGAAACAAAAGGGAAAGATGGCTTACAGAACGTTCTATAGTTAGCGTAAACAACATTCTATAAAAATAATTTACTGGTACATACACACACCGACCAGTGAATTAGAAACTTGGAAACATGTATGCAAATGTAGGTCACAGGCAAATGCATACAAATTACATTGGTCATGGGAGGTACACGTGATTGCAACACTGTGATGGCCGTATGCTGCCCAACAACAAATGCAGGATCGGAATGCCGGCCAGTCAACTTCCACACATATATTTGGTGGTCATCAGCACTGAGAGACAAGTAGAATTCATTGCTAAAGGCAACATGCCTCCAATTGGACATTGTCTAGGCTGACTGAGCTTGGCACTAATCCAGATGGCTCTGCCTATGTTGAGGGGTTAGTGGTAGGTGTCTTAATGGATGTCGACACCTAATCCTACCTTTCACTAGTTGCTTCTGATCAGTATCCCTTGATACAGGATGCATGGAGGATTGCAAATGCTTTTGAATGGCTAGTAGCGATGCCATTGGTGTGGATGTAGATCCTCTCTAGAATGCACACAATTTTTTTGAGCAGTTGTCTGTCTGGGGTATCCAGAGTCTTTGTAATAGTTACATGTGCATTCCCTGATCCACTGTTGCCAACACTGAGTAATTACCATATCGCTCCCCAACCAAGATGGCGACCGATACTTCTGATGGACCAACAAGTTTCTCTTAGGCTTATGATACAATCTCTCTCTAAATCTGACAGTCGAGTATGTCTCAAAGCCATCTATATACACAACTTGCAGTATTAAAGTGGTATATCCAGTTCCATTTGCCCATGAGTGAGAACACAGGTCATTTTAAATGTTACATTATACATCATTTTCATGCACGTTGCATGAGCCATATAACATCATTGTCACTGACAATTTGATCATTTGCATAACTCTTAAAATGACATTTGCATGCCGAGTTTCACGGCTAAAGCTCAATTTTTTATGGGTACATACATACTTTTGAAACAGAGTGTGTTACAAGCCATACCAGCTCGGGGATGACCATGAAATTATGGAGTACAATAATTATCAATTAAAAATCAAAATTAATAAATAGAACAAAATTTAATATATTTTATTTGATTTAATATTATTGTATATTTTTAGCTAGCTATTATTAACACCAGCCATTCACTTGCCTGGTGCAAATTTATTTGTACAGAATTCAGCCTGTTGTTTCTGTAAATTCCATCAATAGCCCTTGAGCCATAATTGCGCTCACACAGAAAAATATTACCAGATTAAAATGCACAAAACGTGATAACATTAATTTACTAATATAAACAATAAATAATTAAACAAGAACTTATATATAGACATTTAGGGCCTAGGAATTGATAACTAAATTACATTATATTTATTAAGAAGTATTTTTAACCTTATTCGAATAATTATTTGTATTAAAATTACAGGGTTAAAACAATGATTTCTATGTGTTTAGTTACGCTTATAAGGAAATTGATCCACTGCATTAAATTTTATTAGTCCCTATGCTAATTTCTTTTTTTGGAATAACATCTTTTGAGCTTTAAAAACATAAATAAAATAGATATTTTTTTCAGCATTAGTTTGGAATACAATCTGGTCTACTTATTTTTCAACACATTTCACAGTAATACCAAATATTTGACTTCATAAGAATGCAAATTTGTTATTTCTGTCACTGTCTTTTAGAGATGATTTGAGTTTCTATCTTCTAATTACATCAGAAACAAACAAATAATGGAAATCAATTGGTGAAATTTACTTTGCTATAAAGAGGTAAATGTGTGTGTGTGTGGAAAGCACACTTTTATTATTTATTTTTAATGAGTACATTTATTACCTATCATTTCGGACATGCATTTAGCTTCTTTTAATACTATAAATGAAAAACTTAAAAATGCTATGCTTCCTGTTAGTGCATAAAAGTGAGCTATGTATAATAATGCATACTTTGTTTCCCAATATGAGTTTTGATTTCTGCACAGAACAGAAACAAACCTGTACATTATTTTGATATGTGAACATCATGAATAGCATTAAAATTTCATTAATCTTGTTGGTTAGCCCTGTTATCGATTGGAAGGCCCAGACCACACGACCAACCCTAATGCTTACGGTAACTTAGTGTGTGGCCGGGCTCTGTCATTGATTAAAAATCTTCACCAAGACATTCCTAAGAACTTATTTCAAGAAGCTATTTTTCAGAAGATATTAAGTTAAACCATTTTAAAAATCTGAAAATTGACAATTATCAGATATTCAGCTATAAAGCATCTCAAAATGTTTTAATGAAGTATAAAATATATACTTACGTTTTCTGTACTGGAAATTACGATATCTAAAAATTATAAAAAAGAAATAAGAAACATAATTTAACTATCGGTATAAGAGTATAATTAAATAATCAGTAATCAATTGCTTTAAATAACTTACACTTTTTGAGGTGAAATGAAGAGGCTGAACATTTGCCACAATGCAAATTCAAAATCCATATGTTTAAAGTACACCAATCGACGTAAGAATTTAGAACGTTTTGCAACAGCAGAGTTTCCTCCATGATAGGCAGGTACAGGAGATGGTAATGGAGAACTACTACCACTTTGAAAAGAAAATGATCTCTCCGAATAATTGCTCATCCTTTAAAGAAAGTAATAGCGTGAGAAAAATTTGCATTTAAATTTTAATTAGTTATTCTAGACATTACAATAGGCAAGTTTAAATAAGTAATAAAACCTTAATAAGGGATCCAATGTTTAGGATTAGGATAACATCCATCCTCTGTATTATTTAAATAAATCATTTTTGTACAGAAGGTTGTTTGCACTTTATGGAAACGAATTTGATAGTTAATTTTTATGCATAAAGGGCGTATTTCTTGCAGCAATTTGCTTCTATCTGATAGCCTTGATTCTTGACTATAGTTCTAGCTTGAATTTTCCATGAAAATAAACTTTTTCTTAGCACCATCATATCAATTTTATCCCACTCCTCTTGGGCCATTTTCCAAAGTCCGTTCAGTGTTCTTGGATGCCATTTTCCCAAGGCTCACTTTAACAAACCGAAAACACAAAAGTCCATAGGAGAAGGTGATTCTCCAGGTATTTTATTACATAGGATACATTTTACTCCTGTTTCTGATTCTTTCTTTGCTACATATGCAGCAGTTGACTTAGAAGTGTGACTAGAGGCTTTGTCCATATGAAGCTCAACTTTATTGATGTCCTTTCCATATAAGGCTGGAATTTCTTCTTCAAACATTGGTTCTAAAATATTCTGCTGATAGTAGAGTGAATTAATTTTAGCTTTACTTGAGACTTTTTTTTAGTTTTAATTTACCGTTGTAACAAAATCCTGCAACTATCATGAATCCCTTTGGGAACTTTTTTGTACATTGACGAAGCCATTTCGCAAGGTCATTTTCTTCAGTTGAGCAATAGAAAATTGCTCTTTTTTTATTACAGTCACTTAAATACACCCATGCCTCATCAAGTGTTACCCCAAATTTCTATTTATTAGCAGCTGGGTGTTTTTCATATAATTATCTACAATTTGGTTTTCTTTCCGCAATACGCTTTGGCAAAAGATGATGAACTTTAGTTTTAAACATCTTTTTTAACTTGAAATCTTTATGAATGATTTTACTTACAGTGCCAGAAGATATCCCCAGTTTCAATGCAATGGATCTTTGAGTTGGTGGATTTTCTTTTAGGATCAGAGACTTCACTTTCTTGATATTTACCTCTGTTCAAACAGTCTTAGGATGCGATTTTGCAGCTATTTTTTCATTTTTACTTTCAGCTAGATGCTTTTTCCCTTTTAAATTTAATATATTAAAATATTAAAAATACCTTTCTTTGAAATGCAATAACCGCTAAAATTTTTACACCACTTTACAATTTGTTGATACGAATATTTTTTCTCGGAAAGCGCATTTACGTAACCTTCGAGCCATCTATCAATTTCAGGAGCCACTTTCAAAATAAATCTTTTATTCTACATTCTAATCAAAACAGTAGCAGATGATTATATTGAAAATGCCAAATCTTTATCCCAAAATGCTAACGAGAAACAAATACAAAATCATTTCCATAAAGTGCGAACCTTCTGTATTTTTTCTTAGAAAAGAACTATAATTACAAAATGGTTAATTATATAGTTTGCACTGTACCTTTTGCAAAATTTCTATGAACTAAATATCCTTGAAAAGTTATACTAAATAAAAAAACTTACAGGGTGAAAATTATAAAAGTAACTCATATACCAATTTATGAATGAATCCAGTAGGTAGCTAGATGCCAGTGAAATAGTTAGCAAAGGTATTTAATTTTATCCAGTTATCAAAAATAGATAAAATATTGTAATACTCAAATATTTTTTTATAATTCCAGATAAAATTTAAAATGCAATATTTAATACAGTGGTTCAAACTTTTACAATTTGTTTGTGACCTAAAACTTCTAAATTAATGTGTGGCGAATCAATGTACACTTGCTTAAGTTAAACTTGCAGTCGATTGTACATAGCTTGCATTGGTACTTTCGTATTAATCGCATGCCAGTTCTGTGTCTGGGTGCCGCAGGCGACCATTCCTAATAAACTGGAGACCACTGGGGGGTCCAGTCCCAGTGTAGAACGACCTTTAGGTGGACCAGTGGTACATTCGTTCCACAAATTTCGACCTTCAGGTTGAACTCCTATCGCTGGCATGCGGTTAATATGAAAGTACCCTTGCATCACTATAAATAACAGAAATTTAAAAGTAAACAAAAGCGTACAGTTCTTAAATAGCTGAATCTTGCTTGAAAAACTTTATTATTTTATAGTCTAATTAGAGTTGAATCAAATCCCAATTATAAGAGGACACATTAAAATTGTGTTTATCTATTCTGAGCACTAAAGCATTGATTTTCTTTTGAAGCCTTGGTTCTACAACCAATTTTTGAGAAAAGTATCATGCTTCATTAAATTTTTTTTTTCAGTATTTGAACTATAATAATTTAAATTTTGGTGCCTCTGTGAAATGGCACCTGAGATGGTCACCTCATCCCTCATCACGGCCCTGTATGCCTGTTTGTTCTCAGAGGTTTTGAATGCAAGCATGACTGCAAATAGTAGATTCTGGTGATAGCAATCCTGGTTTGTATAAAACAATTGCTAAGAGCTAAAATAAACCAATCCATTCCACAAACTGAAAGTTATGAATCAATGGATAATTTTTTCATTCACAGGAAAACTTTCTTCATCCTACAGGAATCTACAGAAATCTGCACAGAAAAATTTTACAATAAAAGCAATAAATGCAATCTTAAAGTTAAGGAACTAAGCTAAGACCAAGTGTAAACAATAACACCTCTTAAAATATAGGAGAGATTCTTCTGATACTGATTTTTACAGAAGTGTTGGAGATTGAAGACAAAAATAAGGAAAATTTAAACAATGCATGAGGAATATCAAGAAAGTAAACTTCTGTTTCCAAATATTGGTGCTGCGTTCGTGATAGTGCACATGCATGCTGCGTTAATTGATTCTTTGGCAAGGCACTGATGCCATTTTTCACATTTGAGTAGCAAGCAGAGACGTAAGTGGGCAATCTTGTCTGGGGGGGTGTGAAGGAAATTTTTCCGACTAATATTGAGAATTTCCGACTTTACAAACAAGTGAGTTAACTTTTGTTTTTGAGCGAGTGCATTGCTGTTCTAGTGACCTTTATGCATTTCAAAGTCTACACAGCAATTATTTGTTTTAATTTTCGAATGTTTGGTGTATATGTCCAAATCATACCCCAATTTAAAAAAAGAAAAAGTCTCAAAACCAAATTTTTAGTTTTGAGGGTTTTGTTTTATAAATAATTGTACATTTGTTTAATTATCGGATATGTTATGCAAATGCCCAGATCTTTAGCTACCAGTTGAAACAAGGCAAGTTTCTAGGGCAAAAATTAGTAGAATTTTAAATATATTTGGAAAAGTATTAAATTTTGTACGTTTTGGGATTTTTCTTCCAATGCACTTGACACATTCCCAGATGATTGCCTAGCGCTTAAAAACCCGTGAGTTTCTATACCAAGAATTGGTTGTGTAAATTTCGGAACATGCATCTTTCTTTTGATAAAATTGGGTCTTTTGTTAGGTTTTTATAAATTATTAAAACTTTATTACTTTTTTCTAATTTCCGAATGCTCTTTGCACATTTCCAAATAATTTCCTCAAAAAAGAAGAAAAAACGCGTTTCTAGGCCAAGAATTAGCTTTGTAAAACACGGGATGTGTATAATAGCATGCATATATACACTGTTCAAAGGAAATTAATATGACATGATTTGCAGTGCTCACAAGGGGTTGCCGTTGTTTCATTTCCTCGATATTTGTTTTCAAAAAATTGTCCAGACACGGACGTAAAAAAAAAAAATTCCAAATGGTCCACCAGAAAACTTACCTACATGTAGCTATACACATATTCTTAAATACATTGAAATTACATTTCTTTAGGTTTTCTAATACTTATTTCGCCGCATCTAAAACAGGGAGATTAGCTTAATTCTACAGTTTGAATTCTACAGAAACTTGTATTTATCTTCGCATTCTAACAATTTTTTTTAATTACTATATTTTTTTTTTAAGAAAACGTATCAAAGCAACAAATGCATCTCCCTTAATGAGATGCGTAGGACTGCGGTTTTTCCCCAGTAGATTACACATGCCTGAACACTCTCCTAGAGAAAGGAACCCGTGCGTTATGTTGCGAGTTGGTATAATATATATGTTTTTATAGAGAGATATTATCCTATAAGAGATAGTAATAGTGAATAGGGAGGTGCATGACTCGTTTGTGACTGTGGATATTAGGAGCGGGTGAGAGGATCGATGACAGTGGATGTCTGCCGGTTCCTGTTTCTCATGTATGGCCGTGGTGTACTTAGCCGAGCTTAGCGCCCGAAGTGAGCAGAACTTTGCTGGTTTATAAAAAAATTTCAACTTCGATCAAAGCCTTTGAGATATAAATACTTCGAAAGAACGTAAGATTAAATAAACCAATTGCAGAGACGGGAACTCCACAAAATATAAAAACATTTTCTTTTTAATTGAACACCAAAATTTTTAGTATAAGTAAATTATTACTGGAAACGAGTGCATATTAAGTGGCGCAAACAGAATCAGAAATGAATGAAGTAATATAAAGCATAGCATCACCATATTTTATGGACAGCTGACTTTTAAAAGCAAAAAATTATGTTATTCATTATTTTGATCTATTTTACTGGCTTCTTCATCGATATTTAATATGTAAGATCATTTTATTACTTTTTTGTTTCCTACTTATAGTGACAGCTCTAGTAGAAAGGTTGTGACTATTAAAATACCAAATAATGACCACAAAAAATCTGAATACAATATTTCGCAACTATCAATGTTGGTATATTATTTTAAAATAACTCTGTTTAATTTTAAATAGTATTTTGGGGGATTTTTATTTGAACAAGAAAGACATTTTTTAATTTAAAAATAAAATAATAGTAATTATAAATAAATTAATGATTATTTATTAATAAAAATATAATATATAAAATGTGTCTACAAAATGTACAGCAGTAAAATTATAACTAATGGAAATTTTTATTTATTGGACGCTCAACTATTTAGCATATTTTTTCGATTAATAAAAGGTTTATAAAAACATTTCGACATTGTTACCATTTTAGTGTAGCATTCTAATTTATACACAATTTAATATTGAACGGTCGAATAAATGTTGCATTATTATTATTTAGTATTTTTCAAAAAGATGTCTGTTTCTATGTGTGTGTAACGCTTAGCAGAAAATTCAAGCTTTCAACAATTTTGAAGATCTGTATAGAGTTAGTTGGCATCTTAGCTTATGCAAATATGCACCTCGCCGGGATTATTTTTCTTTTAAATTTCAATTAGTTTAAAGGTTATGAATATTTAAAATCGAAATTTCGTTGTTTCTAAATCCATTCCTTTAAATATTCAGAACATAAAGTTCCCAGCAGACTATTGTTTGAAGAATAGCAGATGTTTATAGACAATTAGCGCGACACAATATGGGTGATAAAATCAAAAATTCTAAGTTCCAGAATTTTACGGATATCATTTTGATTTTTTTAAATGAGCAACTATTTTATTTTTATAAGAATTCGCTCGATAAATATCTTCTATAGCACGAAAATATTCGGAGATAGTATTTAATTATCTAATTTTACTTTTCGGCATTTATTTCATGAAAGTGCAGCAGACGAAAGACATAAAGTGATTTAAATTGAGAAGTTTTCTTATTTCTTCAGTTTTAAAGATATTACTTATATTTTTCAAAATACAATTACTTGCCATTGAAAGCATTGTGAAAAAATCATTTAAACGGGATAACTACAATCATAATCCCGATTTTTACCTCCTTGCTTTTTGTTCAATCCTAAAGGTGTCACAGCGCAACGAGAAAAGGCGTGTTTAAGCGCTTATTTAAGGCGTACGGTTTGCACATGCAGATTAAATGCGCGCCCATATATGCAAACCGACATCGTAATGAATCGTTTAGATGTTTATAAAGGGCATATTACGCCCGTGTAGCATGTGCGGCTGCACAGTAGACTATCACTGTTATTTGCAATAGAAACTGAATTCTATTTTCCTCTAGATTAGTCTTACTATAATGGAATTATCAAACTATAGTCTCGGCTACCAACAGGAAAACCAATGAATTGGTTGCCTTTACAGTATAGAAGAATGCATTTTAAAGAAAAACTTGCATGACTTAATGCTCCATATCACTAAAACCGTTTATGTTTGCTACTTCAATTTTGTTACAATATATTTTGGTGCTAGTCATTATAGTACATTATAAGACAAGCATGTAACCTAAAATGTTATCTACTTTCTTTTAGAAATTTCTCTGGAAAGGCATTTTTCCTGAGAGCTTATCTGGCATAATTCTGCTTTTTTCTTTTACTTATTGTATTTGAAAATTCTTGAAATTAACTTTATATAAATTTCTTAACTTTCTAGTAAAAATTTGTAGAATGTAATAGATTTTAAATCATATATTCAATAAAAGAAACTTTTTAAAAAATGCAAAGCACAAGTGCTCTTTCTGTGGTGATATTGACGGGAGAAAATTTTCTAATATGATAATTATTGTACTAAAAAGGTTTAATTACAATAATTTAAGAAAGGGAAACACATTAACTTTAAAAATTAAGGAAATTTATTAATTTTGAAAAAATACATTAAAATTTAAATACGGTAGAAATAAAACCTGTAAAATAATA
Organism: Amaurobius ferox; assembly: GCA_951213105.1. Lineage (NCBI taxonomy): Eukaryota > Metazoa > Arthropoda > Arachnida > Araneae > Amaurobiidae > Amaurobius > Amaurobius ferox. Next base: position 103,791,683 of record OX578136.1, read on the forward strand.
CTTTCTTTCGGAATTAAACATTTTTATAAATAAATTTCATCGCAATTTGTACTACAATAGATTACTTAAAAAGATTATAAAGAACATTTTGGGGGGAAGGAGATAAAAAAGATTTTATAAGGCAAAGATAGCATAACAGAGTCCTGCTGCTAAGAGAAGGTTATCTTTCGTGAAGGATTTTATAATAGAAATTGTGCTTTATTTGTTTTACTGATCAGATAGTCAAAAAAGAACCTAATACACGCAATATGTCAAGACTATCCGAGCTGGGAAAAAACTGAATTTTGATTTTCGGCACTATTCTAATATTTATTCAACTTTCTACATACATATTACCATGCATTTGATTTATATGACGGAATTAGTAAAACATTTTTATTTCAAAGCAGAAGATATAAAATTTCATACGAATGACGACCGCATTTAAATATGTAATTGTAAATACTTGAAATTCCTTAATCACAAATAGTTTAAATACAAACATGTAAATATCGTTCATTTTTTCTGGTAATATATCAACCAATTATATTCTATAAGGATTGCGTCCCCATTCAAAATCTGTAGATCGCTTTTGCACTTTTTAGTTCTCTGCAAGTAATACCTAATGCGGAATGGCAACACGAAAACTTGCTATATTCTACAAATTTGTGAACTTTCATAGAAACAGATAAATTCAGTCTTATCATGCAGTCGGCATTAAATTTCACAAAAATTGAGGCCATACTACACAGTTTATCTGTGGACTATGACCAAAACCAAGCATTAATGGTTACAGAACCCGCCTAAAGATGACGTTCCCCAAACTAGGATAACTTTAGCATCTATGTCGGAATCTGCAATGGGATTATCCTATGTTTTGGAACGCCTCTCTTTGGTGGTTTCTGTTAGTATTTATAACTTTAAAATTTACTACAATTTAAGAGTAACTTTATTTAAGTTATAAAATTAATAACATTTTAAGTTAATTAATCAAACTTCCAATTTTTAAAATTTTTCCAATTTTAATTTTTGCCGCATATGCAGCCATAAGTCAAACACAATGTTATTCAATACTTATATTTGTAGAAATAATTTGCTATCATCTCTAGAATTTTTTTTTCTCCCGAGTTCTGCGTTTTTTACATTCGTAACATCCATTTTTCAGGGTTACGAAGCCTAACTTTTTTATTTAATGAATTGGTTTAAATAATTAATTGCAAATATGTATTAATATAAACCCGTTTTCACACATATGTTGAGGCAAATTATTTTTCTTTCAACTTAAAAAAGGAAATACATCATCATAAAGAAAAACAAGCAAAAATAAAAAGCATTAAGTTTTTTCGCCCTCATCAATTTGATATATAATATTCTCCCGAAAAATAATCACAGTATGAAAGGACAAATTGCATAGATTTTATAGATTTTAATATGAATAACATGTATGGTTGGGGAGTCTCTAGCAGACATCCGGGCGTTACGAAAAACATAAACACTTTGGGCGTTTATATCTCCGAACCTAACAGATAAAAATATCACCAACTTTTACTTGTTTTGTTGGAAATATAGTACCTTTTATGTATATATAGAGAGATAATTTCAATATTTTAGTATATTGGCATTTTTTTTTCGAAAAACTAAAAAGTTTTTGCCGGAGAGAATTTTAGTCTCCTTGCTTTCACTCGAACTATTTTCTAAATTATGAAAGATAAACTATAAGCGATAAGAATGTTTAGTAGGAAATCCAAGTTCTAGCTTAGTAATGGATTTTTATAGATCTAATGCAATTTTCGAGGAATCGTCTTATCAAGTTTGAAAAGATTGAAATTTTCCTGTTTTTTAAGTTTATAAATGCTTATTTCTCGAAAACGAAAAGTGGTAGCTATGAACAATATTAGGTAATTTGTAGCCCTTTGAAAACCATATAGGAGTGTACAATTGGATTTTGGATAGGTTCTTAGTTTTTGAAATATAGTGGCAACAATTTCGATATTTTAATATTTTGTAAATGTGGTCCTAATTTCGATATTTTAATAATTTAAAAAATGTGAAAAAAATGGTTCTAAATTCGATGTCTTAATATTTTGAACCATTTTGAAAAAATGGCTCTAATTTTTCTATTTAATTATTTAAAATTATTTTAAAATTGTCAAAAAAGATATAATATCTACATAGAAAAATGTTATTCAGGCGAAATCATTTCGACTCGGGCCGTGCCGAAATTTTATAACGCTGTTTCGGGCCGGGCTCGAACTTTGCTTTTAAAAAAGGCCGAACATATTTTGAAAATTTTTCTGGGGCCGAATATATTTATTTCCCTAGGCCGAACATATTTAATTTTAAAAATCTTTCAAATGAATTTTAATTAAATACATGAAATAATTGTCTTTATTTCACCTATATATAGATAAATGTTTAAAAAAATTATCTCAATTCTTCGTAGAAAAATTTCACTCTTTCCCGGTCGTCCAAATAGTTGCTCAAGTCCTCAGGATGAGTCGGACGGTCTGGGTTTTCAACACATTCATGTTTTTAACATATATGAATATAAATTATTTCGGGCCGGATCAAGCTGAGACTCAATGGTCTTTGGGCAGGGTTTAAGCACTGGTACAGTCATGCCAGACAGGGAAAAAATCTAAATTTTCAGCCCGTTCTGACCCGTATTGGAACCACTGCTGATCTTTTTGTATAGTTTAGTATTTCATTCACAATTTGTGATTTTATTTTATCGCAGAAAATTTATTTAAATGACGTATGAATTGTTAAATGATACCTTTAAAAGCACAAAAATTTTATAACAAAATTTAAAAAAGGAATAAAAATAAATAATAATTATTATGAGAAACGTATATAAACAATTCTTATGCATGCCTTTAAATAATTTAAAAATACTACCTTACTTTACGCGGTCACAACCCAGCTCTGCGAAATATTGAAGCAATCTGGGCTGAATGAAGATTCCATGCTTTTCAGCATTCTACAGAAAATGCATTCACATTTTCTGAGGGTCATAAATTACTTGCCCAATTAAAGACACTTTTAAGGGAATGCATCCTGGGTTTGCTTTCCAAATCCCTGGACAATGTGTTTCAGTATTTTTCTCCTGCTGTTTTGCCGATTGCATAACGAAGAAAATAGATTTTTTCCGAAGAACTCTTACCAAACCTAATTGCTCTTGCATGGTTTTGTCCCCATATATGGGTACTAAAAATGATCTCCACCCTCCGGGTGCAAGGTCTGCTTCTCCGAATTTCCTCAAGTAAAAGGCCGAAAAAGATTGGGGACTTCCTGGACCGACCTCATTGTCATCGCCCTTCCAGGTGGCTCAAATGTATTTAAATGAGATTTATGACACCGCAAAGAAACCATTTGCTCGATGTTCATCAGATGGCTTTACTTCAACATGGACTTCAAGGATTTTGTTTCACAAGAGAATCTGTGATTTTGTAGTGAACATTTAGAAAATTAAAGTAAAATATAAGTTTTTGAAATTTATGGTGAACAAAACTCACACTTATTCCAATTTTTTTTCCGAGTGATTGCCAAATTTTCCGACTTTTTTGAGTCAGGGGGGGTGTGACACCCCCCCGGTACTTACGTCCCTGGTAGCAAGTATGTATCATGGTGTGTTTTTATACTGTTTAAGAAAATCGAGATGTGAGCCACATGTGAAATGCGGTCTGTGAACCATTTCCTGAATGCAAGGAACATTAAACCATGAATACAGAAGAACATTAAACTATGATAATATCCATCCACATACTGCGACTGTAATACAACATCTGCTCATAACCTTCAGCTGGGAACAATTCTATCATCTCCCCTACTGCTCAAACTCAGAACCAAGTGACTTTCATGTGTTCATGCATTTCAAATCTTTCCTTGCTGACTAACAGTTTCACAAAGACAATGAGGTCAAACAAGCAGTTAACTTGTGGATTACATCGTAGGTGGCATTTTTCTACGATGAAAGGATACAACACCTGGTACCCCTCGGCCATTCTAAACTCTCCCGAGGGTGAGTCAGGTGGTCAGGGTTTTCAACACCTGGCACCCCTCTATGACAAATGCCTCAACACTAGCAGAAACTCTGTCAAAAAGTAGTGTAAAGTGTGCATATTAAATACCAATATAAATGGTTTATAAATATATTCTTGTTTTTTCTTAATAGCCTGTCCAAACTTACTTTCTATCTATCCCTTGTAATTAAGCATAATTAAACAATGCAGGTCAAACTTTTTTTAGGCTACATGGGATCCCTTTCTTCAGTACCACACAAACAAACTCTAAATCAAAAAGACAAAATGGCCCAACTTCTTAGGGGTCTTTTTGACTGTCCTCTCATTGACAGAATTGGTATATCTCACTGATGAAGAGGATCCAACATATTCTTGCTTGCTGCATTATTTACTGATTTGTACTTAATTGCATTACTCAAGTTTTTCTTTATTATTTTCACAATATGTTTGTTCTTTATAAAAAATTTCTTTACTTTAAAAAAAAAAAATTTTTTACTGCATTTTATATAAACAAGCTACAGTGATTATTAATTTTAACCATCAAATAATGAAATACATATACGTTCATGTGAGAAAGAAGTTTATGCTTACTATTGCTAATATGCTAATTAACGGACTTTTCTTTTTAATGTTATTTGAGAAACAAATTGTATTGAAATCTGAACTGTAAAATCAAACTATTGAGGTAAAATTGTTTCAACAATGAATACTGGTATTAGTTGTCTGACAATAAATAAAATTATGGACAAAGTTTATGCTCCAGTAAACCTAAAACAGAAATCAATAGAAAAAAGTGGCAAGATTCCTTTAAGAAAATCTACCAGGTGCAAGTTATCTCTAACATTAATGATGATTTGCTGGCTTCTCAGCTCAAAGCACACATCTTTATCCTTCTCTTCCTTTTCGACAAATTATAAAATTTGCGAACGGATATAATACAGGTGAGTTTCTTACATCAATTGTACTTTCATATACAATTTACGTTATTTTTGCTCAAAACATGCATGCTATCTAGAACCACAGGAGTGATGTTGGGTTTATGAACTTTAGCATCTTTGTACCACAGGAATGATGTCGGGTTTATGAACTTTAACATTTTTACTAAAATGGCAGAAAATATTTTAGCAAAATGCTAAAAATCTAATAAAGTTTAAACCCTTGTGCAAAGGATATATTTTTCAATAAATTTATTTTATTCGACATTGTGCAGCTGCTTAAATTATATTTTTTAAAATAATCCCAATATACAATCAAGTGCCATATTAATAATAAGTATCAGGTAAAATTAAGATTCATATAAGATTTGCAGCAGATCAATGCACAATTTGAATTATTTGTAGCAGTGGAAATTCATTCAAAGTCTTATCACAAATTTACATATACATAAAAATTCTGCATAAGAATAAACAAATTTTAATTAAGTATTTTTTTGCTTTTTATTTATTGTTTAACATGTTATCAATTAAAAAAAAATATATCTATATAATATGTATTGAAATGAGTGAGTGAGTGATGTATCAAAATTATCACGCACTTCTACTATAGCTAGAATCTTGGTTTTGATGTGATCCAATCCATATCAGTTTCAAGACTAAAAGAAAAACAAAAATACTCTAATGTTGAATTAGGGGTGACAGTGAAAAGGAATAATAAAAAAACTCAAAACCTTTTTGTCTAATTATTAAGCACTTCCACTGTAGTTAGAATCTTGGTTTTGGCCTTATCTTCTATGTGAACTGAAAAATCTTATATTTCTAAATATTCAAATTAGAGGGGACAATGCAAAGGTTTCAAACAGTTTGAAGTTGACCACTTTCCTTAAATGAACCTGGAAAGGTTAATTTGAAAATTCAATTTTTCTTAGGTGTTTTATCGAAATATTAATCTGTAACCAAATTTCAGATCTTTATCTTTATGGCAAGTGTCTGATAAAGGCATGACAGATAGACATGTGGATATTAGTATTAGATTATTCTACAATCAACATTTTATTACCAAAATAGACAAGTGCAACAGCACTCAGTTTTCCAATTCTGGTCGTAGGCCCTGATTCTTTTATTTGATACTTTTCTATGTGAAGTATTTTTACAGGTTGTAGATAAGACAGACACCCTACTTGGTGTAAAGCAGGGGTAGTCAACCTTTTTATACCTATCGCCCACTTTTGTATCTTTGTTGGTAGCAAAATTTTTTAACCACCCACCAGTTCAGCAGTAACTTAATTTAGCACAGCTGCAAAGTACTTGTAATTTTTGAGTAGAGGTTTAGTAAAAATACGTAGTTAAATTTATCTTTTTATTTATACTTTGCATATGTTTATAATACACAGAAAATTTAATTTGATGCTGCATTTCTGTATCTCCATTGATATAGAGCCTTACCGCCCACCATGAAAGCTTGAATCATCCACTAGTGGGTGGTAGGGACCAGGCTGACTACCACTGGTCTAAAGGATCTTACTCTGGGAGCATGCTTAGTTTTTCTCATTCCAAACAAAAGAATGAAATCATGAAAATTTGTAGAACAAGTTGAAGAATACTAAACCAAATGGAATTTTATAGTTTTTTAAAATAAAACTATGTGAATCATATGACCAAAACTAATGATAGAACCTAGTATTATCACACAAATATGGTATGATACTAAGCATTTAAGTTAACATGGATGCAATACTTCTATTTTAATACGATTAACTGAAATAAAATGTAATGGAGCTTTAAAATTTAGATGTTGAAAAACTGACTTTATTGCCTATGATGATAACATAGTTTAAGATAGGTAGAATTAGAGAAATAAGACATTTCTGTTCTCACAAGATAAGATGATATTGCTCTAGTGATTATAACATTGATCAATAAAACAAGGAGTCAAGCTGTACGACGATCTTTAGCAGACAATATTGTGCTAGGTCTTCCTATAGCAAATAACATGAATACGCCATAGTTTCCTTTAGAAAGTTCAAGAAAGGTATATTGGCAAATTTGGTTATGCAAATAGCATATAGGCCCCTTGGTAATATGTTATTTGCTTATACAAGATAATTTCTTCCATAAGAAAAACCATACAAGGTTTTTTAGAAATATAGAATTTTTTCTAATAAAATTCACTGTCAAATGATAGTGAATATTTCTAGTTTATAATGTTATTATGACAAATGAAACACGTCTACTTAGCGGTTACATAAGAAAAATGCTAGATAAAGAAATTAAAAAAAAAAAAAGATCAGAAATGAAAATAATTCTACCTGGGATTTAAGGTATGCAAGAATTTACCTTAATATTATATACTTTTAATATACACACTATTTAAAACATCCTATACCGTGTCGAGTATAATTCAGCATAAAACACTACAAAGCAACACAAACAGAAGATCTCAAATGAAGAATGAATTTTATCATAACATGTACCTGAAAATTACCCTTTCAAAAACTATAAATTAGAACATTTTAAAAATAAATTTTAATTTTGGTTTGGATGTGTCATCTCAATCAGTCAACCTGCGCTTTAATATGGTTTTGTTTTACTGCCAACGACAATACTAAAAGTTGTAGAAGTGACATAAACAAATGCGCTCACCCAAAACAATTTACAAACTAATGCCTAAATAAATTGAAGTAATTTTTGGATTTCAATTTAAAATATACATAGTAGATACTGTATATTTATTAAAAAAGAAAACAAATATCTGATTGTTGACATTGTTGTTATAAAATCACTGGGTGTGATTTTCGTGAAGACGGTATTTATATTAGTTTGTGCTATAATGAGTAGCAGCATTGCAGTTTAGTATCAGAAATAAACAAAGTATTTATTTAAAATGTTACGCATTTTATGTAAGTCTATCTGCTTTTTGAAATGCAAAGTATGTACGTATCAATACGTGCCTCTAGAAATGTATACAAAATTAGTAGCTCCTGCGTTGGTAAGCGATTTAAAAGTTCAAAAGCTTAACATGCTCCTGTCTGACTTTGACTTTAATCCTGGACAAATAGGTCGTATACTTAATTCTCCTCATGCTGTGAAAGCTCTAAATCAAACAGAATTGTTATCTAACCTCGTGAATTGGTTTAGATTTGATATGAGAGAGAAACTTTTGAGTGCTCTTTCTGCTTATCCGGAGCTTTTAACATTGAATCCTGATTTTGTAAATTTTCGAGTGAAAGAACTAATGACTTTATTTACTAAAAAAGATGTTAACAAACTTTTAGTTACTTGCCCTAGTGTTTTTCTAGATGAATTCGCAGAGATCTACGATAAAGTTCAATATATAGTACATACTATGGATGTGCCACAAAAGAGTATCGTGAAGTGTCGGGCATTGCAGTTTAATTTGTATCATATTAAGTGTAGGCATAACTTTATTACTTATGCTGGATGTTATGTTGTGAAAAGGAGGTCTGAAAAATGTAAAAATCCACCTATAAATAAAATCTTCAGCAGAAATTTAGAAACATTTTTAAAACTCACAAATTTAACTGAAGAAGAATACTTAGCATTTTGTACATATTTTGAAGAAAAATTGGACCTAGAAGAAAGAATATTAAATGATGAAATATCAGTTGATGAAATGTCAGATTATGAAACATCAGACGATGAGATGTAAAATTACAGAATAAATTTATAATATGATATCCTCTCATAATAATCTTTCCTTTTGTCTTGTATTATCATATAAAAATTTCTTTGATAAATTCAGTATTTTGTGTATTCCCAATTTGGTAAAGGTTGTTTTTTTTCATTTCCTTATATTTCCAAGTTGGCAATAGGTAGCAGTGATGGCAGTTCATTTTAGTGACTCTGGTAACTTTCATTTTCCTAAGTAAGAAGAAAACTGGTTTGAGTTAATATAACACAAGGTTCAAACAATATGACTTGGATACCAGGAGAGAACATAGTGTCAAATTTTGTTCCGATACATTTCTCCCATGTATTGTAATTTGTGTCTGAATTTTTTTTTTTTTTACAATTTGTAAGTCCCATTTTATATTTGAATATATCTAGTTCATAAAATGGCTTTTCTCGTTAGATTTTTTGCAGATTTAATATTTTTATCATTGTTTTTTGCTATTATAAATATACATAAAAAAAATAGTTAAATTTGGACGTAATTATAGAATATGCCATACAGATTTTTTTATGCCATGTTTCTTATGGCATCTGACATTTCTAAAATGCATCTTTAGTTCATAAAATAAATTTTCCAGTAATTGTGCAAATTTAACTTTCTTTTAATCACTTTTTTAACTATTGAAAACAAACTTTCCCAGTCAAATTTTATGCAAATTTAACTTTTTTTTATCAATTTTGTACTATGTATGTTTTTATGTTGAAACATACATGTTTTCATGCATGGAAAATAGTCAAATTTGCATAAAAATGGAGATATTATTTATGAAAAAAATAACACAGCTGAAATTACCAAATTTTATATGAAAGTTCATTCCAATGATGCAAAGCTGATATTCATTAAACTGCCAATAATTGGAGATTTAGACTTGAGCACATGGCTCAAGAGCCTAGCACAGCGAACAGAGATCTATTGTACTATCCTCCCCCCCCCCCCCCCCTCCAAAACAAAAACCTAGGAGAAAACACTAATAACTGAAGTAAAGAACAGCAAGTAAAGTCTGGCTCCCGTGAGTTGGCAGATGACCTTGGATAAGCCCACTTTACTATAGGGAAGAAGGCTGGCCAACAGATGATTTGTGCACTAAATGGTTACCAAATGCAGAAACCTGTTTGGCGATTGCATTTGTTGCACGTATTTTATCAATTGTTTGGAATTTAGAATTGTTGAACTGTTTTACTAGCATTATACTTACAACTAAGAAACAGTCTAACTTCTGTTCCAACTTCTAATGCATGTTTATTTAGTTTATTAGAATCTGATCTTTGTGAACTACACTTTTGTTGATAAAATGTCTATAAAAGAAAAAGTAATTCATTCCAAGGAACGAAATGTGGTCCCCAAAATTCTCAATTTTTTTTAGGCTGAAGTAACTTCAGAAAAGATATGCATCTCCATCCAACAGATCCAGAAGAGAATAGTCGCTGCAATTAGTGTATCAGTGCGAACAATTGCACACATCAAAAAATAATAAAATAATTCACCGATCCCAGTGTCGCCACGTAAACGAAATAGACTCGAGAAATATCGGAATGCAGTTCAAAGTGTGGATGATTTTGATTTATGTATAATTTGACAAATGGTGAACGAATTTTATGCTAGCAATAAAATACCTTCTCTCACTTCTTTGTTACCTACTATAAAGGAGAAAATTAATTTTCCTTGGAAAAAAAGAAACATTGCTGCGGAGAATAATGCATTAAATTGGATTCTGGTGGAAGTACTGCTAAGACAAAAGGACAGTGGTTATGGAAAGACAAGACATTGTGCAGTGGAGATATAGATTTTTATGAGCAACCTATAAATTGGGGAGGGGGGGGGGCGGGAATCTCAGCCAAAAGGTTTTGGAACTTTTAAATATAGCTTTTACAGTAATTTTGCAAAATTTCCCGAAAAAAAAAAATGATTTAAAACTGCATATTCAGTGTAATTTCAAATAATTATTCATGTTATTTTGTGCATGTAAACTCAATTTAATGTATTATGGAAGAAATAAAGAGAAAATGAATATGAGTCTGTCGGGAAAGTCATGTGCTGCCCACATTAGATTTTTCCTTTTTGGAGATTAATCATTAATTCATACGCACAAAACACATTGTACATTTCTCACTAAATAAAAGAGTTTAAGTTACAAGAAAAGTATTACAACTCAAACTCTTCAATTTTAATAAAACATTTACGACCATTGTAATAAATAATTTTAATCATGAAGAAAATATTTCTACCAAATCCCAACAGCAACACTGAATGTATTTATACATATAAGGCTCTTTATCGTTCTGCACAAATTATTTTCGTACTGCACAAATTGCACTTTAATTCACACTAAAGGTGCCAATTCTGGAAGCCTGTTCCTCCTAGTACGTTTCTACCTGTCATTGAATTTAACTAATAGACTCGTCCAAAGTCACATGACCCAAATGCCTTCTCATTGGAATCGAACTGTACTTAATAGGAATGTCCTGCAGCTTCCAGGACTTGATCAAGTGTTAACCCAAGCACTCAAACCTATAGGCAGAGAAATCTTCACATTCACAGAGTATATGTGGTGCAGTTTCTTCTCTATACAGGCAGCCTCTACAGACCAGGTCCTTGATAATACTCATAATTTGAAATTATTACTGGATGTCTGTAATGTTCTGTGTTCCATCTCACAATGACATTTTATACATCACAGTTAATGGCATAATACTCTTCCGTAGACATGTTAATTTTGCTTTCAGTAAGCAATCACACATATCCGATACCCCTCTAAATGCAATTGATCAAAAAGTTGTTTGGATGGCCAAAAGCTTTTTCCTATTTTACATTTTAGACTCTCAAAAGGCATGGATTTTTAAAATTCTGTTCTTTATCATAATATTTATTTAAGTAATAGTTATTACTGTCTCGACACACTGTACTCTCCATGTGAATTAAACTCAGGGTTGCATTTGAGAACAAAATAGTATTCCTGGCTTTGTATAGATGATCTGCTTGACCTGGACAAGTTCTACATCGATACATAATTTATTATTTCATTGATGGAAAGGCTGGAGGAAATTAGCATTACCCATCACATAAGTATTCTAAGACATTTATTTCTGTACTATTTTATTTCTATTCTATAAAATATGTCAAGTAAAATATCACTGCAAAGAGTTAAGTTTAGGTGATTAAATTAAAGTTAATTTAATGTACACAGTGTTCTCCAGTGGTGGCTCGTGATCAATACTTAGAGAGAGGCACCGATTAAAGCATGTTTTATATATGTATTATATATCTATGTAAGTAAATTGAAAATATATTTGTATATGTGTGTGTATAATGATAATTGGCTGCTAAAAGTTGAATTTATAATAAATGACTTGAATTTATTAAACATTTTGCTGTGAGAGTGATTTTTACTATATATTTTAAATGTCTTAGGAAATTATTGTTTCTTAGTTTTATAATTAAATTTGATAAGTGTTTTTTAAGATTTAATAGTATTGCACTGCTCTGAAAAAAGAAATGTTGAATCATATTAGATTTATAGGCATCTATGAAATATTTACCGTTCTTAATTTTTTTTGCATTTAAGAATCAAAAACATATGATGTGGGCTGCATATAAATTTATTTCATTCCGAGGTAAATTAATTTCTGTAACATTCTAATAATCACGTGTAAAAAGCTTTGAACAATGTTAAATCAATCGCATATATATTCAAATTTGTTTCTTTTGTTATCAACGCCTTAATAAACTTAATAATCGCACTCATTTATATGCATTACAACAAATATATAAAAAGGTTGTATTCACTTCGTATTACTTTGATTGGTATTTGGCATTTTTGGCTACATTGATGGCATCATTATTTAACATTGTTTCCAAATGTGCTATAAGGCGAAAATGCTGCGTGAGAAAAGAAAGGGTTGCCCGATTTAATTTGCAATTTTTGCATGTAAAGTTTATTATACAAGTTGTTTCATGAATTAACTACTAACATCTCAAAATCAGGGCGTGCCAGGGTTTTAAAATTGGTTTTCTTTGTTTCCTACTGATAATAAAATTACTGTACAATTTAATTTCTGATGATTATAAAATACCTTTTATAAAATGATCGTGTACATTGATTATCAAAAGATTTTATATGATTGACTGACAGTTATTTATTTTATATTAAAATAACGTTTTATATTGAAAAATGGTTTTCATAAAATGATCATGTACTTTGATTATCAAAATATTTTACATGAATGACTGCCATTTATTTATTTTAAATTAAAAAACATAAATATGTGTGCGTTCTGTATATTTGTACTCTAAAAGTAAATAGCATTTCATACTTCATAGACAAAATGTTGTATGAATCGTACAAAGTGTTAGTCAAATCACCCCATTTATTATTTGGATATCGTATCCACAGATTCTTACATGCATAAACAGCCATTTACACACGTAAATCATGTTAAATTTGAGTTGAAGAATGTTTTCAATATTTAAATCCTTCAAAAAGACAAATTTAACCATTCAACCTGTCACACTTTCCCTTTATATACATAAATGTAGAGAATGTAACAAATTTTTGATCGGACTTATATATGGACTTTTATATTTTAAAAATATAAACTATTGAACAATTTAAAATAGAATTACTTATATAACTTTAAAAATAAACAAAGTTATTTTTGTATAAACAGTCATTTTATTCAAGGATTTATTTACAAATACCAAAACTGTACTGGAAAACAACAGAATTCATCAAATTCATATGCAGCCACAATAGAAATAATGCCAATTCTAGAAGACCCATGATAAACTGGCTTATTTTCTGGCGATGGCCGCTCAACGATACGTGGCACACAATGCTTTAAAAATAGCCAATGTTCATATTCATTCATTCAAACTCACAATAGTATTTGAAATTATGTATCTTCGTTCTATCTGGGTCGCTCTGAATTCGCGCAGCCCTACGACGAAACCACAGTGTAGAAGATTCTTGTAGTACTGCCATCTTATAATGCATTCAGCAACTACACTGTCGATTTTAGTTGCTGAATGTGTTACAAGATGGCAGCATTACACTTTTGTGGAAGGAAGTTTTGAAAAAAATTTGCAAAATATGCAAAATTTTTTTACAAAAATTTTTGATACATTTATATAAATAAAAATAATAAAATAGGTTTTTTTTTTAGGAAGTCATGTGTTTTGCGACCTCTGGGCACGAGCCGCCACTGGTGTTCTCCCTAGGTTATTTTAGCTAGGTGGGTCACCCTGTAGTTATATCTGTTTTTTAACTGTTTAGAAATAGCGATTGTGTTTACGAGCTATAGTGCATAATTTATACAAATATTTATGACAGGAATCAAATATACAACATCCTCATATTCGTGGTACATAAGTTCTTTCTGCTAAAATTTTGTTTTCAAAGTAGGATCTTATATCAATCTTCAAAATTAATTTGAATTATCCTTTGCCAAAATGGCAAGAAAAAAAAAATTGCAGCTAATGGACACAATCTAAAACTGACTTCTGATTGACTTTTAACCATCAATTCTTAGCAGAGGTGTCATTCCTGTATCCACAAATTTCTTCTAAGTATATTATTGAACATTGGAAATATTTATTGTCGATTTATTTATTCCTCCCCCCCCTCCCCCCTCCTCCTCTCCCAGCTTCAAAATTATTCTGGGGAAAATACTGATGCAGTAAAATTTCTGAACAATGGGACCACTTATTCCTAGGTGTTGTTCTGAGGTGATCATTGTTCAGAGGTGTCACCAAAGTAAATTCTAGGTATTAAACTAATAATCACACTTGAAAAAAAATTGTGCATTGTATATACATATGAACAATTAATGTTTGGATTAATAAACCTGTTTTAGTGGCAATGTCTTAAAGTTTTATCTAATAAAAGGATAGTATATGATAGTTTGTTAAAGATTCATTGTTAACTACATTTATTGCAATGTTCTGCATATATTTTATGCCCGACAGAGCTGCTATGTAGTGTTTGTATATTAGCTGGTCTGCAGTTTTACTTGAAGCACCAGTTGTTTTCTTCAATTATTTCAATAATACTTTATCTGCAAATACTCATCGATTTTAATGCTACTCATATAAACTTTTGTGATTGAATCTTTATGCTTGGATAATATTCAATTATTTCTCTTAAAGAATTTCATCTTTTATGTTAATTGGCATAGAATGCAGTTTGATGATAATGCTAGCAAGTCTTAGGCTATTGAAAATCCTGTCTTCTACTTCAGCTTACATGGAATGTGTAGTAATCAGTGAGTATTTGGGATATTCAGAGGTTTTGACTAATGTAATCTTTATGGGAAGATTCAGTTTCGAGTATAAGTGATCGTTATTTTGAGGACATCATTATTTAGAGGTCACTGTATGGAAGGATTTAATGTATTTCTTAAGTAATTTACACTTTTTACTTGATTTTACATGTAACTCCAGTATGACATCAGTTCGTTTTCATTCTAAAATGTACCTTTGTTAAGCAGCCATCCTTCTAAACACTATCATTTTTTGTGAAAATCTCAAGTGGTCACTTTCAAGATTTTACTGTATACAGGGTCGGTTCTAGGATATTTTTGTGTGGGCAAAATAGTTTTGGGCCGCCCACTTCCTCATAATATATACATTTTGAATATTTTAAAGCAATAAAATGCAATTTTTAAGAATATACTATGCATAACAAAATTTATACGGAAACATATTTGCAGAACTACATTTTTACTTTTTCATGCTATGTAATTTAGTATAAGAGAAAATATTATTTTTACGAAAATTTTTGAATTCAAGATTTTGATGCCAATATATGTTTTAAGACCTGAACATGTTTTGACTATTTGAGTGATGTCCTTCTGTCTGTCTGACTGTGTGACTGTGTCCGATTTCTTGTGTACAACATGAAAACAGCCACAAATATTAATGGATTTTCACAAAACTTTATATCCAGCTTTGTTATAAAAAAATCTAGAACTAGATAGAATATTTTTAAATTCAAGAGAAAACTCGAAATTATATATTTTTAACATAGTAGCATAGGACAAAATTGGACATAATCATGTATTAAAAGCTTTATTTATGGTTCAATGGTCATGAGACTTATAGTTTCAATCATTGTGAAAAATACCCACAATACAAATTTTTTGCTTGTGACATCATTAGCCTTCTTTGGGGGCAAGTTACCCCTCCGCGGAGGTTACAATGTCAAGTATAGTATTAATCAAAAGATTTTTTAATCCCTTTAAAGTAAAGGGTTTCTTGTGAAATTTGAAACAAAAAATTGGTTCTGATATGAGAAAGTCGGATAAACTACACTTTAGTTAATTTTTTCAATTGATATACTACATTTTACAATTAAACCTTCATTCAGTGCCAAACGTTTATTTGAATGCAATGAATTGGTGTGTGCACAAATTTAAATCTTTTGATAACTAGTGGGCAAATCAATTTCAGGGTTTAGTAGTTAAACTACTTTAGTCTATTTCTACCTCCCCTGTAAAATATTACAATCTTGAAATTTGACATGAATTTCCAGATTAATGAAACTTAAATTTTATTTTAATTCTGGCTAAGAGGGAGTGGAATTGATGATTAAAAAGAAAATTATTAAAAAAAAGGAGTGTGATAATTAGACAAAGTGGCACATCAACTCACAAGACTTGGAGAAAATAAAAAAAAATATTTGTAATATATATCTCTTGATGTGTTGAGGGGACGTATGTATATTGAGCGGAGAATGTACTCTGGATGATTCGACTCGTTACCTGCATAACATATGCACTGTCGATGCCGGTGTGATTGGATTACGCCGACATACAAGATAGTAACGCTTCCTCTTCTAAGACATGAGAAAATCGTATCGAGAAGATGATAAAAAAGATACAAGCATAGCTTTCTCAGAGACTGCAGAGATGAGTCATCATTAGTAAATAAAAGTAACATTTATTCAGAACATGGTGAGATACTATCATAGTACAAAACTGTACTCTTGGGGATGAGCATGTGAGACGAGCAGCACCTGAAAGCGCAACCTGCTCCTAGTAAGATGGTAAAGCATCTCTCTCGTTGTGCCTATATATTCAGGACTTAATCTCAAGACCACCCTGGATAGAACATTCTGGAATGTTATCAGGCTCTCGGTGTCAACGGACCACCTAACTTCCCATCCTGGGATTATCTCTCCCTCCTCTTGATGATGGTTGAAAATGGGTGTTTTCTTGGAAATCAGCATGCATTGATGGAAGTTTATCGCTTTGTTTTTGCCAAATGCTAGGCAGGAGGCCTCAGGGTGTATGACCTGGAAAGATGTCGTCGAAATGGCTCAAAAATGGGCCTTGAAAGTATTCGTGCTTCTCACAATAATAATATTTAGGGGGGGGGGGGGGAGGTATAAAATTAAAAATAAATTTTTACTTTCCTGAGTTTGTAAAAGTAATGAACGAAAAAAAAAAATCAATTTTCAAAGATTCACAAATCCAACACAAATTCAGAAAAAATAATGCTGGCACTTTTAAGCTGATTAGAAAAAAGGAGATATGGGTAATAAAATGTAAGGGCGAAGGTAGAAATGGAAAAAAATTAAAATATATTCGAGTGGCGATCAACAAATTGGGTGCATCAAGACAATGAGAGAAACCCCACTTTTTCAATTTTAGATTCATTGGGGAGGCATTAGAAAAAAAAAAAAGTTGGTAATGAAATGTGAGGTGAGGAAATTAAAAAATTCAAAATATTTGAGTGGGGGTATCAAAATATAAAGCACATATAAACCAAAAGAATAACTCTACTTTCATTTTAGCAGTCACCGAAGAGATCTGGGGAAAATGTAAATTCTACATTTTTAAAGTTTTAAATAAAAGGAAGCATCTTAACAAAATTTAATAAGTACATGAACCTAATCGAAATACAGGAAAAAAATTGTATACTTTAAGTTGATTTTTTTAATGGATGGAAGGTAATAAATTACGAGGTGTAAATTTAAAAAATCATAACATTTGATTAGAAGACCAAATAATAGGACACATCAAAAATAAAAGAAAACATTAAATTTTTCCTTTTTGCATTCACTAGAAGTAGGTGGTAAAAGACGTAATTTTTTAGTTTTTCTTTGTTTTTGGAAAAGTAAATATCAGGAATGCAATGTAACATAAATAATTGAAAAATAACTCTGATGCTTACATTTGACTAGAAAATTAGGTGGGGTGGGGTTGGAAAAAATTCCACAATATCCGAGTGTGCATGTTTTAAACTCTAAGATTGTTTATGTAATAGTTTACTTAAGTGTTTATTACTTCATAATCAGAAACAAAGAACATCAATTATGTCAAGAATAAGTAATGACCAATCAATCCATTAATCAAAATGACCAATCAATCCATTAATTTGTTTTACTTTTATGCTTTATGGTCTAACAAACTATACCCTCTGGTTTCACACCCCTTTCTTTTTGCTTTCATCCTCTGGTGTTTTCCAGTCTTCAGAAAACATGTTGTTCTCTAATGATTTGCAGGCTGCAAGCTGTAATACCTCGGACCGTTCATAATTTTTAAGTGTACGTATCCTCCAACGAAGCTTTAAACGGTTTTAAAAGAGACCATTACATTTATCAGATTGATCACTAATGGAATTTAAAAGATTTTATTCACAAATATCAAAATTACATCAATTTCATTTATATGAATTTTACACGAAATTCTTTGTTGGAATGCTGCCCTCAAAAGCCATTCTTATTAAACCTAATTTTATTTTCATATGGCTGCCGTGAGCAATTGCTCACATTGCTCATGCCTAAAACCGGCCTGTGTGTATATGTAAGTATATCTGACAACTGAATATAATAATGTAGCGAGATGGTTCAGTTGAAGCAGTAAAAGGATCATACATGTTTAGAGATTCTATTATGCTACATCCTATGCTTATTTCAAATATATTTTTCTAAAAAGATCTGTATGTTGTTTTATCTTGAACAAGAGTTCACAATTTAGTAGACAGGAGGATCATAAATGTTCCTTTGGTAGAATAATTACATTTGTTTTGCATAGGATCCATATTAGAAAATAAAATCAATTGACCCCTCCCCCCTTTGATCATAACCCAGGATTGAATCTAACCATATGCTGCAACCTTTTACTACGTGAGAGTATTAGCATACTGCAAATTGAAATTTTTTTACATATAGGAGTTAATACAGAATATTATATGACTACATAAAATATGAGAGCACACTTGTGCCAACAAGCAACTGATTGTTCCAATTTATATAACTAGAGATGTGGATTTTCTGGAAAATTTTGAAATATTATCCTCTATATTACATTTCAGCTGGAATAATATGTGCAGTGACTTTTAAAAGTATTTACTTTTATATTACAGCTACAGTCCATATATTATATAAAAAGGTTTAAATCTAGAAATACATAAAAAATTCTATGCATGAAAATTTCTTATATCTGTATACAGCGGTTAGCAGCTGCAATTTATTATTTTCCTTAAATATGTTTGCTTTAGAATACGTATACAAAATTCTATTTTATCTATAAAAATGTTTTTTTATCTTCAAAATTCCAATTTTAAATCATTGCATAAAAAGAATAGCTTAAAAAATAATTTAAAACTGTTAAACCTTAGCAGAATCATAAATAGTTTACTTATTATAGGTATAAAAAATAGATTATACAATATAATATTCTAAAAAAAAATTTAGAAACTGATTATAATCGAAAAATACATTAAATATTATATTGCATTTCCTTCAATACCTACTGATAATTCAAAGGGAAATATTCTACAATCTTCTTAAAAAATAACAAAAATAAAAAATAAATCACTAGTTTATTAAATATTATATGTATAAAAATAAATTATTAAATATATAAACATATTGTGTAAAAAAAAAAAATGCTTGTAATTAAGCACTTTTAAAAATGACTTATTTTATATAATATTAAAAATTGTTTAAAAAAATACATGCTTGTAATTGAACGAGTGAGTAGCATAAGTAAGAAGAGACCATATGCAAGATGAGTTAAGCATATATTTAGTGCTGTTAAGCATTTCCCTCAGCAGAACTTGCGAAAACATTCCATTATTTTCTAAATTTTTATAAATTTTGAAGAACATAATATTGAAAGATTAGGCTTCTTAACACTTTATTTACTTTCTTCTGAGAATGAGTAAAATGTAACTTGTACCCTTTTGGTTGTCATCTATTCATTTTCTTTAAAATAAAGCGCACATACACACATTTGCCCCTCGTCCTATTTCCTTTCCAAAATTAGAAAAATTCAATAATCAGAAACTTCTTGTAAAGCTACTTCCTTTTCAGAAAAATAGTTTGAAAAGAATATTAAATTCTATTTTCAAATTAATAAAAAGAAAGAAAAGAGTGGAAAATTTTCCGGAAAACATAGTGGAAAATTTTCTCATTTCTGCAAAATTTTCTGACCTACATCTCTAATTATAACATAAGGCTAAAAAGTGGGATCATATCCCATTTTTTAGTCTTATGTTCCATTGTTCTTACAAATTGTTTTGGAATGCTGAAATATCTAAAATGTTAATGTGTGATTTGAAGGAGGGTTAGTATTTTTCAGCAAGGTACCCTAGATCTGAAAGTATAGCTCCAGTCCTGCCTGAACTTGGCATAAACCATTTTAAGATTTTATAACTTTTCTGGAAGTTCTCTTTTGTAATTGGCAGGGAGTTTTTTTTTTTAATCATGAAGTGGTGTTATGAATTTTAAAAGTATTTTACTGAATGCCAAAAAATTCTGATATATTACTGTATGCGCTGTGATAATTAACACTTGGAAAACTGAAATTGATAATACTATGTAAGAATAACCCTTCTCTGTTTGTCTGGCAATAAATTTGGAGATATAATGCTAACTTTGTGAGTTTTAGAAAATTTTGCCAAATTGATCAAAATTCAATATCTTGGATAATTAGTTTAATTTCTTTGATAATCTGTTACTTTGTGAGAATTATTAATTTAATATTCTTGAATCAAAATATAGTAAGTTTAATTGTAATTGGAACAGACATGTTTTTGTTAACAAATTTAGGATGTAAATTAATTGGATACAGTTTGGTGGTATTATGTTTCGTTAAGGGTTTGTAAAAATAATATTGATCAAGAGAGGTGTATCTGTACAGGTATATTAGTAGCATAAGAACGGAAGACAGGAAAGGAATATTTTGCATAACTTTTATGCATCCTGTAAAATATGACAATTTAACATTTAGTATACATATAGATTGACAAAACCCCTTAGTCAACTTTCTGTATCTATATTTTATTTTTTAAACTATAAATAAAATGTAAGGTATTTTAATTAAGGTATTGCCAAATGTAAAAAAAAAATAAATAAATAAAAAATAAATAAATTGTTGCTTAAAAATGGATTAAGTTAATTTTAACAATCACAGCCTAATACTGACAAGTGAGAAGAAATTGCAGCCAATGGATATTACTGTATTCAGGTATGATTAATCTTTTGTTAATTATAAAAAAAAAATACGTATGACTCACATTCAACAACATTCTAAAATAATTTGAATGAAAACCATCATTTTTTCATAAATGTGCATCTAATTTGCACAAGGAGTTGTCTTCATATTTAGTTGTTCATTATTTCTGAAAATGCAAATAGCAATCCCCATTTTTTTTTTTTTTTTTTTTTTTTGTCAATCTAAGACTTCTTACAATATGCTAGATATAAATTTGTGTGAGATTCTGACGTTAAATAAGGGATATATACAGAAAACCATTTAGGGTACATATCTATGTATCTACTGTGGGTGAAAATTCACCCACAATGCAAATTGTAAAAGTATCTTAATGTTATCTTGTAGATATTTTCATTTTAATTGTAACAAATTGTAGAATATTTTGTTAAAATAAGGGTAAAATTAAATGAAAAACAACATTTTTTTTTCTTATTTATATAAAAGCAGTAGTTATTAAATGCCATTAACATGAATTAGAATAGAACTATTAAAAGTGCGGGTGAATGTTCACCTAGAGTAGAAGTAACATTCGAAAAATATGAGTAATAAGAGGGTTAAGGTAGTAAAATGGAGGTCATGCACATTCTGCAGTTATACCTTTTCTATTTCATCAATATGCTAATATTAAATGAGGTTTTTAAAGTTACAAAATTTAGTGCCCTTGGGGGTGCTAATAAATTTTTCTCATGAAGTTGGGTGAAAATCATTGGTATTTTATTCGAATCATGCAAAAAAATATATTGAATTTCTTAGATTAATTTAATTAAATATTTTATAATTTGTTGAATTCACACATAGACATTTCTAAATATATAAGTTTTGTACATTACTGTATACCCTCCTCTTCAATGTATTCATCAATATTAACTACTTTAAATGCCTTCCTATTCTTTTTTTCCATCAAAGTTATGGAAAAATGTGGATAATGTAATTTTTTGAATACCACTGCATTAAGCTGTAGGCAAGGTCGGTATTCTGCGAAATAATTCCCAAGTTACATAAAGTGGATCTCCAGAGTAAACTCTAACATTTTATAGAATAGCTTACCTTTAAACATAGATGCAAAACATAAAATTTGCATGAAAAATGTTCCATGTTTAACATTCATTGTTATGCCTTCTAAATGCAATTAATATTCCAAAAGTAATTAAAATAATTATATTATTTCAATTTTTAATGAAATACCCCAAATTTCTTGTGCACCACATAAAGTCTCAAGAATGCAAGTTTAGACTTCCTGCATATTCTTCAAGAGCATTCCTGATACTGAACAAATATATATGCATTTAGTTTAATTTACAATTTCACCACTTATTGTTGATTTCAACTTTTGAATGAAATTTAGAATTAAAAATATTTCAAATGAAAATCTTATATAATATTAAAAATAAAGTTCAAGTTATATAACGAGAAACAGACATAGCACACACTGATCTAAGCTTAATCGACTTTTAAATTTGTCATTTCCCATGTTTGATCACTTGTTGCACAAATGTCAATAGTCCAAAATTTGTATTGCACTGCAATTTTGAAATATTTCTTCGGAGTATTTCCATAGGAATTGATGAATGGTCTCCAAAAAGCTTCAAAATGATGCAGATTTGGATATAGGTTTGTATTTCAATAAGTACTGGTAGGAATGAACAAAAATTTTGCACACTAAGGTTTCTAACAGTGCTGAATCAGATATCAACATTTATCCACATTTCAATTCATATTCTTTTCAAATATGATTTTCATAATTAGTATTAGAAATTTAAAATGAAAAATTATATATGCTTTGTTTGGGTTATTTATCATTACAATATAAAATAGGAATTAATTTGATAGGCTAATTATTTTCGAAAATATAAAAGAAAAATTGCAGCATCAATTTAACACTAAGAGCTCAAAACTTCAAGCAGTCATAACTCCCTAACCGCTTGAGTAAAATAAATAAATTTTATATGAATTCGGGGTGTTTTAACCTTTAGAATGAGAATCTCTTATCAAAAGGCGATATTGCCCTTTGAAAAAAAAAATTAAGATGGTGCAAAGTCTAAAATGAAGATGACCCCTTATGCAAATTAGTTGCTCATTTATTTATAGAAGACATTATTTAGAATACAATGATATATTGGATTTTACCGTATAACTTAAAACCAGAATAATGCACAGTGTTCGGATTTTTTTTTTTTTTATAAAATGTACTTCAAGCCTGATATGATATCTAAAGGCCCTTTTTTGCCAGATTATTAAAGTGAAACATTTTTATATTTATATTTTTAAAATTTTGATAAAATATTTTGGTATAAATTAAGAATTATACAAGCCTAAACATAAAAAAATGATTTTGGGAGGGAGACTAATAAACGATTGGGAGATAGCGAGATATTAAACACATGCACTTCAGGACCTGGAAAAACATGCCTTAGTAAGATTTTTTTAAAAATTTGAATTTTTTAGTTATTTATGTTTTGGCACGATTTTGAGTGATTTTCACATACATCAGTCCCATAGTGACCTAAAATATTATCAGAGTTTCCACCTTGACACCACCGCAAAGTTCGAAGAACGTTCTTTGCTATGATGTTTGATGCGAATCTGTAAGGTAATTCTTTCATATTTATTATTATTTTTTAAAACATTGAAACTTGCATTTTTTAGGTTATCTGATACTCATTTCATTGCAACTGAAAAAGATTAGCACAATTCTATAATTTGTCAAAAAATTGTGTATGTCTTCGCATTCTAACAAAAAAAATATTGTTTTGCATTACTATATTCTATTTTTTGTGATTTGAAGTAAACACATAAAAATTGCGATTTTTGATTTCCGCTCACGAAGGGTTTCTTTCTCTGGTTGGTAATCTGTGGACATTTCTGTGCATGCTTGCATTGGAACTCATGAGCTTTAAGGCATGCTTTCTTGCTTGTATAAATGATCGTTTCTTTTATTTATTTATTTTTTTTATTCCCATGTTTGCAGAGAGCATGCATGGGGATTAGGTTTGAAATCAGGAAAAGATTTAATGACAGTTTGAAGAGGCAATTCTGTAAGTGTATTATTTAAGTAGTAGGTACGTATTTAAGATCTGGGAAATGCCAGATAATTTGTTCTAGTAACTTCTTTAACAAAGTTATGGAAGTGAATATATCTGATGTACATTATTTAACAACTATAAATTTTTGGTGCAATATCTGATAAATTTAAAGAATGATTATGTACTTATGAATGTTAAATAAATGCTCAAAAATTAGCTGCAGTAATAATAGGATAAAATAAAAACATATATAAATACTTATATATAAACTTATTAATAAATAAAGTGTACACAGAAATATAAACTGGTCTACCAGTTAGCCTTCTTTTTCAGGACTGACAAGAAGAGCAACCTCATTTACTCAAGTGTTTCCTTTACTACTGTTTTAGTAGGTTTTCTTACAATTCAGTTGTTTCTATTTGCTCTGCTATCCATTCTCTGTACTACCTTATTTTCTGCTATTTTTTCTTTCTTCCACAGTTTTATGCATTTGTAGTATCCTGTCTATCATTTTCTTGCCTCATTGTTTTATCTCTTTCATTTTTTACTGCAGCGATGGCAATATTTTTTCTCTAACTGTCAGACTGTTAGCCACATGTGCCATTCTACCTTAGGTGCCAGACTTGAGTAAGTGAGGATGTGTTTTTGTTGGTCCTGAAGAAGGCTGTTTTGTGTCAGTTTATATTTGTGTATGCTGCATTTATGAAGTTTTTATTTTATTGTGCGGCTTATAAATGTTTTTAAATTTACCTAATATTAATATCTTTTTTCTGAACACAACTATATTCAAACAAGGACTAAAAAAAGATAATATACTAAAATATTTATTAAAAGATGATTTGATAAAAATAAATACAAATGCTGGTAAAATATACAAGATGATAAGACAATGTTTAAAAACCAATTTAATCCTCAGAGTCTTTCCATCCGTAATAATCAACTGAAAAAAAAAAAATAAAATTTAGATAACAGAATATACATTACAAATGAAATAGAAAAACAATTTTAAATAAACTAGTCTAAAATTAGTGATATTTTAGTATAACAAACAGCTAAAGTTGTTTCAAATATTAATGCTAATAATACAGGCACATATTAGACAAAAAGAAAATTTAATTCAAATGTAATGCTTTTATGCATAAAGTAAATCTTTATTTTTAAACTTTAAAACATGTCGTACATTCACAGTTATTATCATAATTGCTTAGATTTTTTCAATTTCTTAATAAATAGGAAACATGTTTCAGGTTTCAAAATGTGCTCATTTGCTTATGTCATAGCCTGGGTGTCTGGTATTATTTCTATACAATACTAGAATTGCCACTAATATTAAAAGTATGTTATAAGAAATATATATTAGTTGGATATACATGAAACAAAACTACTATATAATAATACATTTTTGTTATTATGGAAGATTTTTTTTTTATGTAGACATATTTTGTAACAACAAAACTCATTTCAACTTAAGAGAACTTACATTCTTAGAAAGTATCAACTCTAAATTAGATGAATTTATTGAACATTGTAATATATCAGTCCAGTCTGGTAAATAATCATGCAATCAAGCCAGGTAATTGCAATCTATCAATTAATAAGGTATACAATTCACACTTGTTTGCATGAAAAGAGATTAGAATGAAACTTTGCCATAGATGAAAATTTTGTAGAATATACTGTTCTTGAAATACTGCCTACTATCTATGCTGTTTGAGAGACACAGTAAAATCAATATTACAGGAAACAAAATTACTAATTCTACAAAAATATTAATGCAGAAGACATGTCCTGCTTCTCACTGCAAACAACCTTATTTTAAAAGTACTTGTATGTATTTTACACAAATATGTGAAAACTTGATTTTAAAATATGCAATATTTGCAGGAATAAAAAATATGCATTAAAATAAGGTATTTTACATTTTATAGTATGTTCTAAATGGCTGTAAAAATACTTACTAGATACTTTTTCTTTATTTTTACTTCCATGTTTAGATCTATGTGAAGTTTTATTTTCTGAATGCGAATTAACTCTGTGCTGCTTTGATTTACCAGGTTTCTTTGTCTGTTGATTAACTTTATCCTTTGATTTAGAATTTAGTAAAGGATGGGTTTCTGGAAAATAAATACATATAAATGTAATATAAACATTAAGATGTATCTTGACAACGTTTGGATCACATTTTTTGATTTCTCAAAAATAAAATAAATTGTTTTAAAACAAAAAAATAAGTTTTTGGTATACATGTTTTATAACTGTAAGCATGGGGGAAAAAAAAATGGCATGTGTGTGTGTGTGTGTGTGGGGGGGGAAGATAGAGCAAAAAATACTCAGAAACATTCTATAGTAGACTTTCGTTAAGACTGTACCCATTTAAGATTGATTTCTTTCTCATTATTATGTACAAATTTGGATTAAGGCTTACGGATGTTGCATATTACAAACATCGTTTAGTATGTAGCATTCATTCGTTAAGATAAACAAAATTTATTTAATTTTATCAATCAGTACATGTTTCAGAAAATACTTTTAAGCAATTGATTAAAATTCAGAAAAACATTAAAGGAAAGTCATTTACCCAAAAGAAACAAATGAAGATTACTTCATTTTTAAAACAGTAATTTGTACAACTACATTTTCTTTAAGCTTTGAATGTCAATATTTTTTCATTTTTTTCTCATTATACATACAATTAATAAAATTTCCCAGTTATTTTTTTTATAAGTTGTATCTTTTTATATAGCATAAGTTACATAAATTTTAGGGGGGAAAACTCTCATTACTGTTTTACTTCAGATTTATGAACACTTTTTATAATGAACTGTTGCTAATATGGACAATAAATGTTCACCCTTAACTGTCCATCTTAATGAGAGTTGACTGTATAAAACAGATGATACATTTGTACACATAATTAAATGCAATTAGCTGATTCTTAAAACTAATTAAAATTTTCAAATACTACAGAAAGTGTCCACTCTAAAACTACACCTTGATAATTAATTACTTTTTAAAACACTTACTATTAATATTACATGCAACTTTTCACAGAAGCAAGTAAGCAATGTTAGCACAGAAGCAATGTTAATCAAAAATTTAAAATCTCATTTTGAAATAAATTAAATTTTTGATGAAGTATTCATATTTTAGTAATTGCATCAAATCTTTATATAAAATTATTTTTATATTTACAGTATATATCTGTGGAAAACTGGAAAATTTTGAAAACCTCAAAATCTGTTTTGGTAATATAAATTATAATTTTTTAAAATTAAAATTAGAATTTTCATGCATTCAATTCAATTTGTGTACTTTTAAGAGGCAATAAATTCAGCGAACAAAAACTGAAAAAACATTATTTTTGCTGGATTAGTGTTCTGGCTTTTGGATCAAAAAGTACTGGGACTGAATCTTAAATACGAATGGGAAACCCTACAGAGATTTTGATGCAGTAGGGATTGTCCTGGACTGTGATTACTTTTGCTAACTAAATTGCCAAATTTTATTTTGATTTTCCATTTGAAAAACTTGATTTGATTTATAAAAGGCACATAGTAGTATATATATGTATAGCCTATTATTAGTATACCATGAGCAATATACTATGATTTTTGATTTTAACATAGTCAGAATTCATAATCGCCAAAATTTTTACCAAATATTTTTTTCAATTGCCAAACTGAATGTTCTTTCTAAAAATGCAACAATGGCAATAGGTAGTGAGACCCCTGGATGTAGTGATTCAAAATTCACCTTAAATCATAGATATTGGTAAAATTAGTATAGTGTGTCAAGTGGTCAGTATGTATAAAACATTTCACACATGCTATAAAAAATCTAACGTTTAATAAGTGGCCCGATAGTTACAACTATAAGCATTTATGCACTCTTTTAAATAATTTCACAACTAAACTATCTATAATTTTAACCAACACGGACCTTGGTAATGAACTTGTGGATGTAGAATTATAAAATATAAAATTAAAGGATATGAAAAACTAGTTTTTCCAAAGTATGTCCTTTTCTTTTTAGATATTTAAGTGTTTTCATTTACTATAGATTAAGCGTAATGAATGTTATCATTAAAAAAGTAGAATTTGAGTTTTGGAATATTTAACAAAATGTGTGATTAATTTAAAAATATTTTTCAAGTATTAATTTTTACATACTTTACAAAATGAAAAATTTTTTTTAACCAGTTTTTGTAATTTTTACTATTGATCAGATAATTTAATTTATATTAAATATTTTTCTTTCCAATACAATAACATATTTAAAGGGAATTGTAATGACGTCAAAACTAGAGTCTTGATTTTGATACATTCTGGGTATCTCCAAATACGAATCAAGCATTTTAAAAGATATGTTTGTCTGTGAGCACAAAATTGCTAAGTGCTTTAGATAAAATTATATATATATATATATATATATATATATATATATAAGTGTTTTAGATAATATATATATATATATATATAAGAAATATACATACTGGATAAAATGACATGGGTTAATGTGAGTTTGAATAACCACACATTCAAATACAAATATTGGAAAATTCGCTGTTCAACTTGAGCCTTTATCAAGCCCCATCTCAAGTCAAATGGCCAGTCTGTGGCGATTTCTGGGAATAAACAATATATATTAATATAAATCAATATATAACTTTACTCATTAGGCGATCACCAAATTATATCGAAGGACAAAATGAAAAAACTAGCCAAATGAAATGACTTGAGATTGAACTTGATAAAGGCTCAAGTTGAATGGCCAATTTTCTAATTTTTGTATTTGAAAGTGTGGTTATTCATAGTCTAGTTAACCCTTGCCATTGTATCAGATATGTATGTTTCTTTTATCATCCTATTTATTTGTAGCTGCTTTGCGCACAGTAAACTGGTAATGAAGTGCATAAAAATTCTTTTGTTTAGGCTTTTAAACTTTTTAATATATATATATATATATATATTAGAAAAATGTAATAATAAAAATAATCAATTCGAGTAATCGTGAAATATTAACATCACCATAGAAGCAAAACCACAGTCATAATGCCGATAATAGAAAAGAACAGCACTGACCCAAATTCGAAGATTAACCAGAATTAAATTCATCTTCAGGTCTGAGTATTTAATTCTAATTAACCCAAACAAAAGCCTGTTTCAGATTGGGCAATACTACATTACTATAAATGCCCAAACTCAGACTACAGGCACCAAAAGATGAAAAATTGAAGATAAAAAAAATTAGGAAATCTATTATTACCATGAGGCAGGAACCCTTCTTTCACCACGTGTAAGTGATATATATATATATATATATATATATTTTGCACAGATGATGTTATTACTTTTAAATAAAAATAAAATTTAATATGCTAATATGCACCAATCTTGAAATACTGAATGCTTTTGATCTAAAATGGAAAAATCACAAAAGACAAAATATTCTTACTATTATGAAATGAGATATAATTCCACATGTACTTTTAATTACAAAATTCAACGGCACTATTGCTTAGGAATTGTGAGTTATTTTCAACATATTAGAAATTTTACTTTTCCTAGAGTGAGTGATCCCTTGAAGGAAATAATAGATAGGTTGAAATTTAGTGTGACTATTGTAATTAGTAATTACAAGAAGCTATTTGAATGCCAATGGGATTAAACCATGTGTCTCAAATTTTTTTTTACTTAAATGTAAAATTTGTTTATCAGGACCACCATATGTTGGACATATGATATATTTTATTATTCAATGAAACTCCATGTAGACTTAATTTGATGGAAAGGACAATCAGAATAATTTACAGCAGAAAATGAATACATTGATTCTATGTAATAAAATTTTATTGATTATCAAAAGCTTATTCAACATCAATAGACTTAAAGAAACATAACATTTAAAAATAACACAGTATAAGGCTGTCAATATATAGCATTGACACCACAGCTTAAGATCAGAAAATATTTGAAAGTAATAGAATTGCTGAACAAAATACTGCAACTATGACATATTATAACTCATAATAAAAAATAAATTATAAAAATTTTAGTCTATGTAAACAGACTGCAAAAGTGGAAAATATTTTCATAGTTAAATGAAATGCAGCCACATCCTGAACATATGGCAGGTTAGATTCCAGAACTTATCTGTTAGTTAAAGTGATGCATTTTTTTCACCTATTATTGTATGTAGTACATTGTGATCAACATATGTGCATGATGCACTTGGTCTCAAGTTCATGTACAACTGATGTAAATAAAGCATTTATTAGTAAAATAAAGACTGTATATGCCTTTTTTGCACATAAAAGTGTACACAATGAGAATAACACAGAGATGTCAATATATGTAATAGCCTTACCACTTTTGGCTTAAATTCTATGTGCTACTATTAATTTAATTGCTATTTTAATCACACAAAAATAGTAGAAAAAGTTATAAACACTTTTCTTTGTAATATCAATTTAATTACAAATAAATAAATAAATAAATAAATAAAATTAAAAAAACACTCAAACATAAAGATATTTGAACGAAACATTTTTAAAAGCAGTCTGATGAAGTGTATGCAAGTAGTTGTAATGCACTGCACAAGCAGCTGAGTATTCAAAGTGTATGTTATTCAGAACATTGATCATTATTTTTGGGTATAGTTCCAATGCAAAGTGTAATTAAATGCGAGTGTACGTAAGTCCCAGATATGACTTTATACCAAGGATCACATATAAATGTAGTTTTCCGTAATTTTATCAAACAGCCTTTCACAAATTCCTAAGTAATATATGAAACACTGCATTAAAATCACATAAATATATTGTAAGAAACTCAGGTCTTTTTCAAGGCTAAATGCTCGCCATTTTGTTCAACATCCTTGAGGTCATACACCCGAGACCTCCAACTTAGATATCTGTGGAAAACAAAGCCATAAACTTCCCTCAGATTTCAGCGAAAGCACGAAATCTGAGGGAAGTCAGTTCATCAAGTTTCAGTTGCCATCAAGAAGAGGGATAGAGAGATTCCCGTGATACGTAGGTTTGGTGGTCCTTGACACCGGGGGCCTGAGAAACATTCCAATCTATACGGGGTTGTCTCGGGATTAAGGCCCGAATATATACGCAGTTCAGGGCACACTACGGAGAGACGCTTTAACATCTTGAGAGTAGCTGGTCAACTGTTCTCGACTGCTCGTCTCAATGCTTCCTTGTATAGCATAGCATTGTATTGTATATTATCCTACCATATTTGCTGGTCATCAATAAAACTTGATTTGTTTTCAACCAAAGTTGCCTCTTATCTAAAAATGCACGGAAAGAGCTCATGATTTTCTTAGCATTATCTCATTAATCCATTGATTCGATACTCAATCCTATGGAGAGACATTACCTACAATCAGTCGATGTTCTTGAATGGTACCGACATCCTAGATTACAAGCTATTACTTCAACAGAGTGGTCTCCTCGGAGATATTTCGCTCTTTAGCAGACGCTGACTTCCCCGATTTTACCAACGGAGATAACCTGTCTGTGTACTTCCTCACAACCCACAACAAACGAGTTGTGAACGAAAAGGCACCTTACATTCGCGGTGACATACGGCGGGATTCATGCAAACGAGATTTCGCTGGACTCATTACATTTCGAGGGTGACATCCCAGAGATCATTACATATATTAAAAAGGAATTTTTGGCAAAGAGTACACCTGAGTATAAGGAGATTTACTTAGGCATAGAATTTTATTTTTTTAAATTCTTAAATTAAGGAATTTTGGCTAGAACTTTTAAAAACTTGAGTTATTTAGAGGCTGGCAGAAAAGGCAAAAAAAAAAATCTCCATTCAATGTCGATAATCAGTAACTAGGGTTTAGAACTTGAAGATTGCAATCAGCAGTTTCTCTCTATATTAAAAAAAAAGTAGTTGCTGCTGTTTGACAAATTTCTTGTTTCTCGAGATTCTTTGCTTTGTACTGCAAAAACTATAGCATATAAAAATATGAAATTTGTACACTTGCAGAAAAAGCTTTGGGGAATACGATGAAATAAACTGTTTTTTGTTATATATTATAGTTTGAGAAATATTTATTGTCAAATTCAAAGACAAAATATTTGAGCTGTGAGTTTGCTTTCCTGGATAGACTAACAATAGCAAGACCACGAATTTTTGCAGGCAGGTACCTACATAGTTGACGTTTTGCAGGACAGAGCCCCTTTCTTTAATTTCGATGTAATTTTTGAGCTATTTTAATTTTTATGCACTTCTGAAGTGAAATATTTTTTTTAGTATCGGCAAGTTTAGTGATTTCTCTGTCTCGCATTGCAAAAACTATAGCATACAAAAATTTTGTACATTTATAGAGAAATAATAGGGTAACACGATGAAATAAACCGTTTATCAATTTAAACTTTAGTTTGGCATGAAATAGCTCGCGAAGCGAGCTCAGGACCAAGGAATTCAGTTTTTGGATTCCCTAGGCTAAGAAAAATCCCTGTTTTTGCATTTGGCAGAAAATAGGTAGGGGTAGAAAAAGAGATTTTTGAAAGAATTTTTAGGCGAGATATGTATGAAGTGAACTCTGCGAGTAGGAGGTGAAGCCTCCTGAAGGGGTTGGAGAAGCGTAGAGAGCAGGGGTCAGAGCCCTCTAGTGTTTTAAATTATGTTAGTTTTATTATGTTTATATTATGGTTTAAGTCACACTTAAATAGCCGCAATTGTTTCTACAACATTTTGGCAATGAGTAATTTAAATTGATTTAAGCTATTTAAATTGAAAAAAATGCTTAAATTAATAAATTAATGCAAAAAGAAAAAACTCCCCACTTAATAATTGAGAATTGGTTTATAACTTGAAAAAGGCAATCAGAAGTTTACTTTAAATTGTGTTTTATAGCTGCAATTATTTTACACAGCATTTTGGCAATGAATAACTTAATTTCAAGAATTAATTAATTTTTAGTGATGGAATTTTATTGAAACAAATTTGCATGTAACAAATACTGCGATAATTGGTAAAAGTTTTAGAACAAATAGTAAATACACATGCATTATATATACAGGGTGTCCAGTGCTATCGCTGCCCAATGGCTATTTCCTCAACCGTTAGTCACAGAGATATACTTCCAATGGCAAACATGTTAAAATTTTAAAGTCTATTATCTTAGAAACAGTTTAAATCAATAAATACATTTCTGAAAGAAATACGAAATATAAATTTTTATATTGTCCCCCAGTCCTACCAATTATATTTAGGAAAATCATCCTCATACAATTTCATACAAAATAAAAAATAAAATCTTCCTTTTACAATCAAAATTCACCGAGTTATGACGCATTAAACTTTATGACTTAAGTCGCTTTTCCACACATAAAAACGTCCTGTTTCAGGCAACCAACGAATCAGGGACCGTATTGACCATTTCTCCAGGCAACCAACAAATCAGGGACCGTATTGACCATTTCTCCAGGCAACCAACCAATCAGGGATCGTATTGACCATTTCTCAGCACAAAAAGTGCGTGCTCCAACTTTAAACAGCTATAAGTTGGTCAATTTTGGTCGTAAAAGGATGATTTTATTTTATTTTGTATAAAAATGTATGAGGATGATTTTCCTAAATATAATTGGTAAGACCGGGGGACTGTATAAAAATTTATATTTCGTATTTCTTTCAGAAATGCATTTATTGATTTAAACTGTTTCTAAGATAATAGATTTTAAAATTTAAAACATTTTTGCAATTGGAAGTGTATCTCTCTGACTAACGGTTGAGGAAATAGCCATTGGGCACCGATAGCACTGGACACCCTGTATATTCTCGCATAACACAAAAGTGCATTTTATATAAATTATATAATTTTTTCATTTTTAAAATTAACTATGAAAAATTTTTCAGTCATCTTTCTACATAAAATGTGCCTTATTATATTTGAGTTATATGTCTTTAACAAAGTTAGAAACTTTGTTAAAGACAACTCAAATATAAGCAAATGTAAATTCAATAAAGTTTAAACATTTTAGGGCAATTATTTTTAACTTAAACTTTATGAGGTTCAGACTTTTTCTGAAAAGAGTATAGCAACAAAATATAAAACAGAAAATAAACTAAAAATTCAGTTTCACGATTGAATCTTAAATATCTATGCTCTAGATATGTTTAATCTTGTTTTGCAGTAATTGTATATTACAATGATTTTTTAAATATATCTATATTTGTAAAATATATAACATAATTTTCAGACAGTTTTGATTATGTATACAAACTGCATCAGAAGAAAACTTTCAACAAAGATATATAACATTTACTTTATATTATAGAATTCTCAATCTCTATTGAGGGTAAATTATAGATTTAGAATAACAAATATTAAATTATTAGAATAATAGATTTTTAAAGTTTTTTTAATTTCATAGAATTAAACAAACATATATATTGCACATAAATCTTTGACTGATTCCATGATATTTAAATTAAGCAATGAAACCAGGTAATTAAGAACTTCTGTTGTATTTTACACAGAATAACTATCTTCAGAAAAGTCAGTATATGTTTCATCAGAACTACAAAATAAAGTT
This sequence comes from Amaurobius ferox, assembly GCA_951213105.1. Taxonomy (NCBI): domain Eukaryota; kingdom Metazoa; phylum Arthropoda; class Arachnida; order Araneae; family Amaurobiidae; genus Amaurobius; species Amaurobius ferox. The sequence continues at coordinate 103,826,403 of OX578136.1, forward strand.
TGGTTACCATCTTTAGGAGCATTTTCTAATATCATGTCAATGACTTTTGGGCGTTTCTTTTTATTTGTGGAATTCTGATCACCCGTCTGTCTTTTGATTGGCTGGTCATCAGAACCCTAAAAGTAATAAACATATGCTTTGGATTTAAGTTGTACTGAAAATAGTTTGCAATTTATGTTTTTCATACACTTCCATATCATTAAAAAGTAATGAATTTATTACAAGAAAGTTTGTATACAAATAATCTGTTATCTAAGTAATAAATGAGCAATAAAATCAAGCAGTATTTTGTAGTATGTACATGTTTTAAAATATGATGGTGCCAAATTTTGACTACCAGCAAAACCTTTGCACTTTGTGTGTTACGCCTATTCAAGTACACAGTGGTTATGCATGGGTAACAGGAACCGGTGGACACCAACTCCTGTCAACCCTTCCATCCACTCCTAATATCCAAAGACACATACATGCCTCTTATTCAATATTATTATTTCTTGTAATACTCTATATCAAAACATACTACTATACTATTCTCTAACATATCACAATTAATTTACACTCCCTTAAACCCTCTAACAAGTGAATTTATCAAGTTCATAATAGCCCACATTTTTTTATTTCAAGTTTTCAATTTCTGGTCATACCCTGAGCTAAAACTTCCTCTAACTCCATAGGTCATACAATTCAGCTTCAACTAATCTTATCTATAAACATTAATTGTATTGTTTAAAAGATGAATTTGAAGATAAAGGAGAAAATAAGTCTCAACTCTATGGTTCAGAATTTTTAAATTGGGATGGTCTCTGAATACTAACTTTCCTACTCAGCTGAATCATGGAGGTGGTCTTATCTCTAACTCCATGAGTTGAATACGGTTTTCCTTTTAGTCTTATGGCCATGCAATTGCATCTTGTTGCGGCAATGTCTACGACTTGAGATTATAAGCACAAAGATAACCGAAAAAGTCCAAACTTTGAGAGGCTATTTCTTCAGATCCAAGAGTTAATTTGAAAAATGGATTTCAGATTAGGATTTCGCATGGTCAAATATACATGACATTTCAGGCCTTAGGGTTGCATTTGGTGCTCTGACTTACTGACACTGTACTTTTAAAGGTGATTAATGAAAAATGGAATTCTAATTATAGTGTGAATTCTAATTATACATAGAAATGTGCACCTAAGCATTAAAATATTGAAAATTTTTTAGACTAAATTTAGTATAAGTTTTATATAGAGTTTAAATATTACATCAAATGTTACTTAGACCATTATGTAACATTTTTAATTTATTACCGCAATTTACATTTAAAACAGTCAGAAATATCCAATTTTTGGAAATAACACAGAAATTCAAAATCCTTGTTAGTAAAAACAAAAAATGCATTTCCGAATTTATGACAAATTTACTGCTTTAATAATTTTTTTTCAAAGAAATTTCATTATAAGTGGGCTGACTGTAACATGGTAACAAAATGCTAATGAAACAATATTTTTGTGTAAATTAAATTAAAACCTATATACCTTTCAATACAGCAGAGCTGTTTTGAAAGGTATATATGTTTTCTTAGTTGTAAAATGATCAACATATCCAAAAATGATATGAACACATATGCAAGAAATTAAGGATAATATATATCTAAAAATGTAGTGAAAATAGATTAGAGCTAACTAATCAGATGGCAAATTAGAAAATGATAATGCTATTGAGAGAATAAAACATAAGAAAGAAAACAGGTTGTCAATCATTGAATCCTAGGTACATCAGTTGTATGCAAAATATTCTAGGTAAGTTTTAAAGTTCAAGAAAATGTTAAAATTAAAAGTAAGATAAAAAGAATAAAATAAAAGATGAAACAGATAAAAAACTACAAGATGCCTTGCCAAACTATAAAAACAAAAAGTGGACTACAAGACAAGTTGTTAACTAAAATAATTTCATCAGAAGAATTCAAGTACAGGGCTGCTATAATTAAACTTTTGTAATTAAGAGGTTTTTGTAACTCTAATAACTGATTTGTTAGAATTTGGCCGGTATAATTTTCAAAACATAGAGAAAAGGTGTCTATGAAAAAAAGTTATCCCTCAATAAAAAGATAGGGGTAAATATGGAATTCCATATGTAAGGGGAAAATCTGAAAATCCACAAGTAAAAATTGTCAATTAAATAAAAAACAAAAACCCTTTACCAACAGTTTTTGGATGCATAATAAGATTTACTCATTAAAACAAAGAAAACAAAGCACTTCATCTAGAAAAAATAAACAATTTACACAAGATATTATACCTTGCATTTGATAGATTATTCTTCCCAGATATAATTACATTTCTGGCAACTTTAAAATTATGCATATATGTATCTTTTCATATACTCAAAGCCAATAAGTATGTGTCCATTCCTCTAATTATGAGAACACTGAACTCTGAGATTTGAAATTCTTCACCAATATAGAAGTGTGATTTATAGATATAGATAATGCTGAATTATCGACTATGTCACAATACCTTTCTTTCATATTATGTATTACAGGAAGAAAAACTAAAGAAATATTTATTAATCGAAAAAATATTGAAATATTGTCAATTATTGTACAGATGGTCATTAGCAAGACATAAGGTTATAAAAATTCTAAAACGAAGTTTAACCATGAAGTTCGGTATAAATTATTACTAGCAGTAGTGGTTTTTGCATCTATCTTTGGAGGGTCACAGAAACATATGTTATATTAATAATCTATACCAAACTTTGGCTATTTACCATATTATTTTTAATGAATATCTGGTAAAGGAGAGATAAGCAGCCAAAATTTGAGAAAGAGATATGCATTTTAGGTTGTTATGTTTTTTCTAAAACAGATAAATGAGCTGTAATTGATTATTACGAGTAACATCAAATCAAGGTGTTCCAAGCCATTAAAAACTCACCATTTCTGCAGAAGGCCCCCATCCTTCTTCAGGGTCATCTATCTCAGGAGAAATAGGTAAGTAGAGAAGTGCTGCTGTATCAGAAGGTTCCTCATCACTGAAATGACAATTCTATACTAAAAAATACTACATTTAATGAACAAACAGTTTTGTAACTATTCATTTATTGAAGAATTGAAAGATCTGAAAATGGACCCATATTTCCTATTTCCTCTAAACAGACCACTGACTATTCATAAACAAAAAGCTTTTCAAGAGGGAAGATGAATGAGTTTCTAGTGACTTTAAATCCTGTTGTATTCAGTGGTTCATATGCACCACTGAATGTTTTAGTGTTTTCATGTATTTTCTCAATAACACAACACTTGCTGCAAGTAGAAAGTTCTTGTTGAAGCTAATTTTTTTTTTTTTTTTAATTTATTTGTGTATGTTTAAAAAAAAAAAAAGAAAAAAAACTTTACAATCTCAGGTTCGATACACTTATACATGATATTTACTATGAATCAATAGGTTTTAATATGCATTAAATCAACAATGATAAATTTTCTTTTTAGCAAATTTTTATTAATTGCAGAAAAGTTGTACGATTTTGTTATAATGATAAAAGCAATTTGACAAATTATCTTTTTTGATAAAATGTATTCTTGATAAACTTGTAGCTTGTTCTTAAAATGCTGAAAAATGTGAATATTTTGAAAATAACTATATCAAAAAGTCTGTTCAAAATAGCTTGATTAAATACAGATGTTTTACATAGAAAATCACGCAATTGCAAAGTTAATTGAGAAAATTTTGGAATTTCTAAGTAGGAATCAGGTATTAATATTTAATATTAACTATGCACTTTATAAGATTATTAGGAATACTTGTTATTCAGATCATGTTAAGTTATGTTTAATCTGGTTCAACAAAATATTACTTGATCAATAATATTACTATCATTATGATCTTGAATTGTGTTATAATTATTTTTATATATAATTTTCATAATTTGTCAAAATAAAAATGATAAATTATTTTATAATTAATAACTATATTTCAACTTTAAATTGTAAAATCAGAAAATTTTAATCATTTAGTTTAGAATTTTGATGCCATCTATATGATATAGTATCGATAAAATGATAAGTGACTTTTACATCAAGAAATAAAAGAAACAGTAAAATTGTTTTTAAGAGAAAAATGAACCCAAAATTTAAAATTATTTGAAACAAAAATCTTATATGTCCTTGAACGTTCAATATGTATTACTAATAAAATCATATGATCAAAATAAATTAAAGCCATCATTTTGAGAATGTTTTGTGTTATGTACTATAAAGTAAAAAAAAAAGCAATTTGGTATTAATAGCATAGTACAGTTGAACATTTATGTAAGCATATATTTACAGTTAATTAAGAAATTGAATCAAGATCAACAAAAAAAATTCTTACCTGCTACAAAATGCTGCAATTGGTTCAACTGTAACAACATCTACTAATTCATCTTCATCTTGTTTTTCGGCATGTAATTGAGGACTTTTGTCATCATCTTCAACATCAAATTCACTTTCCCGCTCTTCATATTCCACATTTTCATCAAGTTCTTTAAAATCAGGAGCAAAAGCACTCCAGTTTTCCTTTTAAAAAGTGTTTGGTTAAAAGCAGGCAAAAACATGCAAATAATGAGCTAACTTTTCTGAAATAAAAGATGCAGAACTTTTATAATTATTAATAAAGTTTTAGGTTTTATTTTTTTTTTTAGTATTAAGATTTACCAGTTAAATACTCATTGAAAATCCAGTGTCACAATAAGCAAACCCAAAGAATTTTTTTTAATACTTTGATTTTTCTAGTATGGCTTATTGAACTTTTAACACATGGCACCAAATTTCAAGTCTTTATCTCACTTAAAAGAGAACATTTAACACTTTACAACATAGATGAAAAGTGTTTATGACTTTGTTCATTCTGTCAGTCTGCCTGTTAGCATGATAACTGCCATAAAAATGACTATCAAAATGAAATTTTAATATGTTGTTCGGATGGTCTGTGGGACCTATGGGAATATAAATGAATAATATCACCCAATTAGTTTTGGACTGAACCCGGGTTGAAAAATTGAAATACATTAAATCTTATGGGATCTAATTTTTTAAGCATATTTTAAGTGAATTTAAAATTCACAAATTGCTTCGAAAGTTTTAGGAAATATTCAAATTATTCCATAAATAATATGAAAAAAATTTCAGCAAAATATATTCGGTAGTTTTTAAATGAAAATTAAAATAATAATTACACCCATATAATATGAAGAGATCATGTGACCCACTTCAAAATAAAATATGGCATCCATCTTGTGTCAAAATCGTGAATTTTTAAAACTCTTTTCAATTTATATTTAGTGTTGCATCCATCCTAAAACGTCTTTATTTTTGTTTAATTTCTGTGCATTTATATTCTGAAATAACTCAATTACAATATATTTGAGTTTAAATGATCAATGCCATCCATTTTGTGTCAAAATCGTGATTTTAAAAGTTCTTTTTAATTTATATTTAGTGTTGTATCAGTCCTAAAACCGCTTTATTTTTGCTTAATTTCTGTGCATCTATATTCTAAAATAATTCAATTACAATACATTTGAGTTTAAATGATCACCAAACTTTGATTATTTCTACAACGAAGCCTAATTTTCACTTATGGAGAATGTAAACACATAAAGATGTAGGATGAGTTGTATAAGAATTGCTGAATTTCTTTAACACAAAATTATTTAGCTTTTTGAGTCTGAAATATAGCTGATATGAATGAAGCATTTATTGATTTTACATAGAGAACAGACGATTTTATAGCAGATTTTTTCGATGAAGTTTTAAGCATAGAGTTAAATTATGTTTACCGCCATGGTTTTAAGTTTTCAAATGTAATAAATTATTGTATTATTATGATAATTTTTAAAATATTACCGCTGAGTGTATCACATTTTAAAGATATTTAAACCAGGTGACTTATATTTCAATGACATCATTTGAATAAAGCTAATTTTTTTCGATGAAGTTTTAAATTTTCAAATATAATAAATTGATGTAGTATTGTGATAATTTTAAAAATATTACCGCTGAATGTATCACATTTTAGAGATGTTTAAATAAAATTGCATTGCAGTTGTAAAGTGTTTCATAATCAATGCTTTATGCATGATTGATTTTTTTCATTTTTTTGGCAAATCAAACATTTTGGTGTGTGGCACCCTTAAAATTTCAAATATTGCAACACAGTAACTTTCCTCCTTTTTTATATCATATGAGCCACCTTACTACCACATTTCAAGTCTCAATCCCACTGAAAAGTGTACTATTCAATCAGTGCACATTTCCAATGTTTTGGTGTGGTACAACTTCTCAAATAAACATGTGTGAAAATTTTGATATTTCCAGCGAGTTTTATTGAACTCTTTACTTAAAGTATCTCCAAGTTATGCCTTTATCTCAATTAAAAGAGGGTGCTCCTCATTTATTCAGAAAATCAAACATTTTGGTGTGTGTCAGCCCCATATTAACAAATATTGGAAAACTGAAATTTTCGTGATACTTATTATTAAACAATCTACTTTTGTGCCAATTTTAAAACCTTTATATCAATCAGGTCACATTGTGAACATTTTGGTATGGAGCTAAAATTATGTAAAATTGTATTCTTCAGCTTCCCATCCTAACAGGGGAATGATGTGAATGTGATAATGTTTGAAAGTTGTGACCAGTCAACACATCGTTAATAAAGTTCAACTGCATTTGGACTCTCTTGGAATTTTTTCTACTTTAAATATCACAAGGATTAATGTTAGCAAATTATTTGTGTTACATTTTGCACAAACACACACATATATTAAGATAATTATAACACAATTTGAGAGCTTATTGATTATAACATTATTAAACTAAAGAGACTAATGTAAATACATTACAGTCTTGTTTTGTAAAATCAAAGGTGACTAGATGTGTTTAGAATAAACATAACTTCACTAGAAATGTAATAATCTAGAAATTATATAACGAATATTAATACATAGCTAATATTAAAAAAATTCATAAAATCACTCAATAAAGTTACAGTAAATAAATAAATATCTGTATTTAAACGAGCTATTTTGGATGGCTTATTAGAAATTAGAAATGTAGTTGTTTTCAAAACATTTACTATTTTCAGCATTTTTATAACAGCAGACTATAAGTTTATAAATGTATTTTGGCAATAAAAATATTATGTTATATTGCTTTATTATTGTAACAAAATCATCCCTTATAATTTTGTTTTAATTTCAAACAATTTCCAAAAAAGAAAACATGATTACAAATTGTGGAAAATTGTTGATACAATAGATATTGAAATCTATTACATCAATACATAATAAATATCATATACAAGTGTATCGATATGAAATATTGATGTATCAATCGATACACAGTAAATATTGTATACATGTGTTTTGATATGAAATATTGATGTATCATAGATTAGGCCATGTATTGATCTACAGATGTAGCTGTATTTATACACACTTCTAATATATTTAAAATATTTGGAAATTTTCTTTAAAAAGGGCAGAAATTTCTTATAATAGAACTTCAATGGATTTTGATAAGAGGGACTTTTATGATTATTGCTGCAGTTGATGCTATTGATTAATTGTCAATTACTTATGTCAATTTACACAAAATATTAATTAATGGTAATTAATTATTAATCATGACTATTAAATGATTATTAATATTTAACAATATTCAAAAAGTACTTTTGACTTACTACTTGAGGTTGGGCCCAAATTGAAACAACACCACTGGATATTGAAGCTATAATTGGTCGTACTGGATGCCACTGAACACATATAAAATTTAATAAAATAGTATCCATGAGAAATAATTAAAACAAATATATAAGAAATAGTAAACTTCTTATAAATAATTGGTAAAAAAAATTTTTTTTAAGGCAAATATATATTAATTTTGCTGCTGTTATTTAATGGGATTGAGACTGCCTTTTCAAAGTCAATAAAAAAGATATATGCAATTATAATTGTGTGCTTCTCATTACAATACTACAATAGAAAAACATTCAAATAAATGTTAAATATATTTAGAGATATTAAAAACTTATAATTATTTACTTTAAAATGTCCAATAAATTCACTAATTTTTAAGAAACTGTGATTACTTGCTTAATATATTGATACATCAGTAAAGTTCTTATAAATGTACAAAAACAAAACTTATAAACTTTTAAAAAATTACTTCAAAAAATGAAACTCTCTTATAAATGATCTTTGATTACAAATAAAAAAGTATAAACTTATTATTATAGCAATATGCAAGGGTAATTTACTTGTATTGTTTTGATGTGAATAACATATAAGAGTGGGGTTTCTATAGCGAAAAATGGGGAGTTACAAAAAATGTAAATAATGCTTCTTGTTCTGTCAAAAATATGGTCTAGATTATGAATATATAAAAATAATTTCGGTATTTTAATATTTTGAACATATTAACTGAAAAAGTATCTGTCCGAGCAAGTGTCTTTTTAATTTTTCTTACTTTCATTTGAAATATCTTCAAGACTGCAAAAGATAGATATAAATAGTAAGCGACAAAAATATGCATTAGGATTATAAATTTAGTTTCTAAATCTAAATATATTTTTGAAAAAGCTGTTATAGTTTTCGAGTAATTGTCTTGTCAAGTTGAAGATCGAAAATTTTACATTTTTCAAGTTTGTAATGCTTATATTCCAAAAACTAAAAGTGATAGCTCTGAACAATAAACAAGTATTTATTGAGGGACTGGTATAAACATCTTGACTTACTTAAATGTCATAAAGTAAATTTTAGGATACTAGTTCAGGATACTAATATAAACTTGAAAGCAAATGTAATTCTTGACAGATAAATATGTACTGATCACATTAACTATAGAATGCTTCAGACTTAAAGTACATATAACAATTGGCTTGTGGGGTTTCTACTGATTAATTGTGTGGGCTAAACCTGACTTGTGGTATTAATGTCCGGCACAATACCCCGACATTTTCTGTTGTTTTCTAGGCAAAAAGTTATGTTGCATAAAAGAATATTTATTTTACATTAATTTACAAGATATATACACATTATATTAAGTTAAGATATATACACATTATATTAATTAATCCAAGTCCTCTGGACGAGCCGGACGGCCTGGGGCTTTCACACATTATATTAATTGCAGGCATATCTTTGCAGAGTCGAGATTTCACGAGCAAGTCTCGTCTGAATAGATGAAAGTTTTTCTATTGACTGAATTTTGTATACGCCCCAGAAGGAGTGACTGACCATCTCATTGGTCATCATCGGTCCGGGGCTCATTTATGGGGGTATTCCCCATGTATTCTATGTATTTTCAATGTGCACCATCATATTGTTTTTCACACATGTCGGTGACAAAAATTATGGCTTTCAAATGCCAACATACTGTCACCGGTGTTAAAGTTATGTGTAAATCCCCATCCTATCCCCCACCATTGGGGATCTGCGGCCCCCCACAGGTTCCTTTCTTTAAACCCATCCTTTCACCTGAAGATAGTACTTCCTAGGATTAATTTATTAAAGCTAAGAAAATCATAGTTACAACTTTCTCAACAGGGGCTATGAGTTTCTCCAAAGTCTACTAATGACAGTGCCTGTTGAAAGAGAGGGGGAAAGAAGAGGTAAAATGAATAATTTGATTCATGTTCAATTAGCACAGAAACATGAAATTACACATATTTCTATGTTAATGGAACATCTACTGACAGGAAATAAGTATGTTGGAAAATAGTATAACAGGGTATCATGTTATTCCAAAAATTTGATGGATTTATTTTAAGAGATCCAAAAATTATTTTGCATTAATCATTTCACATAAAACAAAAGAAATATATGTTGAAATGTATAGGTATGCATGGAAACTGAGTCTGTATTTTGTGTTAATTGATATTTTGGATTATTTTTTGTTGTGTTAAGAGGTCACACTACATTCATACTTTCCAGATACTAAATAAACACACAAAGTAACTTACGACTACATCTAGAAGAAGTTCTCCTTTTGTTCCATGTAATATTTTCACTAAATTTCCAATGCTCTTCTCCCAGATGTATAAAGAATGCTGCCTAGCAGATCCAGCACATATATACTCTCCATCACCAGAAAAGCAGCACTTTTTCCACATAGTTCTGGGCAACAGTATAATGTTATGAAAAACTCATATTCAAACTTTTTCAATAAAATGTAACATATTTTGCATAACATTATGTATAAAGAGAAATATTTTATAGAAAATTTTTAAAAATCAATTTAAAGATTGCATAAGTTATAACTGGCTATCAAGAAAAGTCATCTCACTTAAATTTGCTTGAGTAAAATTTCAAAAGACTTGAGACAATTTTGACAAAATTATTTCTGAACATTTAGAACTATATTTGATACAATTTATAGTAATCATATTTCTCATTAAAAGATTAAATAATAAAGTTCTCTTTAGTACAATGCTCAATGAAATATAATTAATAATGATTGTTTAGATTCTTTTCTCAGGTTCCCATTTTATAAAGAAAACAAACAAATATTTTTATGAGAAATCAAATAATTCTGTGAATAATTCAATAGAGAGTGACAAAAAAATTCCACAAAATTCACTAGTTTTGCTTTATATAGTAATTTTTTAACAAATAAGACAGACATTTTAGTGTGTCATATTTTTAAGATATCTATATATCTTAGAAGGCTAATAAAAATGATATGAAGAGTTTATTAGAAAATCTCATTTTTATGTATGAAGTACCCCCTTTTGAAATTTTGTGAAAGATTATTTTTTGACATCTTTATGAAGGGTTTCTGAAAGAACTCCAAATTTAATCTAATCAGACCCCAGATTAAGTCACTTTCAGTGCAGTACATACTTTTGAAAATCTTTCATTTAATGAGGGGATGAAAAGGCAAAAAAAAATTCTGTTATACGTAACATTGGATTGATAAAGTTTACAGAAAATATTGATTCAAAATACATTAAATAGTTATCTAAATTGTTAGTTAAATTTAGTTGATATATAATACATGAAGACAAATTAAAATTTTAATCAGAATAACTAGGATGTTATGAAATATACATATGAATAGTTCCAAAACTATGGTGTATTGATTTATTATATACTGTGATATCTAATAATCCCAGTAACAGAATATTTCTAGTTGATTTGTGATGAAGATTGAGAGTTAGAAAATTTATCTGCGGCTTGCACATTGTCTTAGTTTTCGTGTTCTTCATTTGTTGGTCATTTTTTGTGTATTATTTATATATTTCAAGTTTTACATACTTTTGTTTATTACTCATAATTTAATGACTATTTAAATTACATTTAAACAGTCATTAAAATAATAAATAAAATACATAAAATAATAAATAAAATACATAAATAATAAATAAAATACATAATATTTAATTACATATTAAAAGTAAATTAATATGTAATTAAAATTATGAACATGTAAGTACAGATGCACATTATCAAATTTTAGTTTATGCTCCCAAAATGACTATATTAAAGGTACTTCTCATTGTTTTAATTAATTTAAGAGAATAACCTTTTATTTCATTAATTAAATGTTTGAGAAATAGCTTGAAATATCAGGAGAGATTAAAAAAATTCACAATAAAATATGAAACATATTACTTTTATCTGAAAATAATGCAAGCAAAAATTCACAGAAATATTTAATTTTTTAGCAATATTAATTATTGACATTCATTTATAATTGCTACCTTCCCAATTTTGGTCTTTACTAAATTTTAAAAACTTATTTCTGGTCTTTTCTTTAACCTTTTCTAATTTAAAGTTTATCTTTAAGCCATTGTCGGTTTGATCCATTCTTTCCATGTCTTAAAGCGTTCCCAAATTTACAGATTTTTTTCTTAACCTTTTCTAATTTAAAGTTTATTTTTAAACCATTGTTAGTTTGATCCATTTTTTCCATTTCTCAATGCTTTTCTAAATTTACAGATTTTTTTCTAAACATTTTAAACTAAGTATTTCAAAACCTTGTTTAAAACCTTGTTGCTGTACCAATGTTTTTCATTATATAAGACATTCAGGTGTTTCACAAACAACAACTTGACAATAGGAACACAGTTTTTCAGGCAGAAATCGCGGCCATTAACTTTGCCATTGACTGGGCAACTGATAACTTCTCCAAAATAAATATTTTTTCGGATAGCCTTTCATCAATCCTGGTCTTTAAATCAATTAAAAACAAATCTAACTACATTAACTCTATCAAAAACTCTGCTTCTCGCTCTAAACACCTTTTTAATCTTATTTGGGTCAAGGCCCATGCTGACATTCTGGGAAATGAAGTCGCGGACTTCCACGCTAAAGAAGCATCCTCCTCCGGTTTCCCTTTTTCAGTTCCTCTCCCCTATTCTCGTTTAACTAATTTTTGCAAAAATCTCTTACTTCAAAACTGGCAAAAGTATCTTAATGAATATATCTCCCCTAGGACTCATGACCCAGCCAGAATTCTAAATTATCTCCCCAAAGTTAACGCAAATACCCAAATTCATAATAAATACTTAATCTATTTTTTAACTGGTCATGGTCTTTTTCTTGATTATTTATACTATTTTAAACATAAAAAATCCTCGAACTGCTTATGCAACTCTTTTGGCGACGTAGATCACTTTGTTTTCTCTTGCCCCTTAACTAAGAAATTTCATCTTTCTACACCTGCTCCTGGAAATCAAGCGGCTTGGTTTTCCAGTGTCAGCCGCAATAGTCAATCCATTTTTTATCTTAAGAACTGTGTCCTCATTGCAAGAGACATTTCCAATAAAGTAAATTGACAAGTTCGTCGGGCTTTACTGCTTTTAACTTTCCTGATCAATGAAGATTCCTCTGCTGTTCCCCTTTTCCTGCTTTTGTTTGTACAAACTTGTATATATTAATTTGTAAATATACTCATCATATTGCCAACTGATAACACTATTGTTAAATTGAAAACACTTTCATCTTTTATTATCAACCTTTCATGTCATTTTGTATTTACTTCATCATCTATATCATGTTGTGCAATGTCTCATTATTATTATCCTTGATGTTTTTCTGTATGCTTCGTGTCCATATTTGTGTCTGTTTACAGTACCTGTCTTCGTTATGTCCGTATTTCTCGTCTGTAAAACTGTCTGTCTTACGAATTTATTCTTAAATTTTAAAAAACTGAATTTTTAATAAACCTCCAGAGCGGTCGCTGTCCTTGGAAGTTGGCACCTGCTAGCTTCCTTTCCCGGTCGTCCAACCAGCTACTCAAATCCTTGGATGAGTCGGACGGCCTGGGTCTTCCACATTCTACAAACAACAATTTAATCATTCAATATTTTTCAGATTTTATTTTTTAGCAATACTACCAATTATTTCCGATATTGCTTGCAGCCCCCCCCCCCTTTGTTTTTAAGTTTTCTCATACTGATCTTTTATTCTTTACTTTCTCAACTAAAGTACCATTTGCAATAATTTATTTCTTTTTTTATAGTTAAGGAGTTCAGACACAAATTTGTTTAAATTAATATTTATTGCTAATAATTCTCACTTTTTATTATATTTATATTCCAGTTTTTATTTTTTAATCATTTACACCATAATTTTTCAAACATCACGATCACGATATTCTGATAATTTTTCTCATTTTCTTGGACATTATGAATATAGTTTCGTAAGTTATTGTTTTTCAAACAGCAGTTTTATTTATTGTAATTATAGCTAAAGTCATTCTATTTTCTATATATATGATCATTTATAGATTGTACATATGTATTAGAAAACTTCAGTGTAAACAAGCAACACGTACATCAGTTAAAGTACGGTCAAAATCCAAAAAGTTACTGTGTGCTGATTGGCTAATCACATTAGGATAGTTTGTCACTAAGTTTTAATCCCATGTTCCGTATTCCTGCAAATTGAGACGTCAACATCCGGAATAATTTCTACTTCCAACCGATTAGCATACTCCGGAAAAACATTAACTTCTACTTCAATGATGCAACACTATTTAAACTGGTGGATGTGCCAGTCAGTAGAAGTTGTCTTGTCTTTTCTCATCTTGTATGTCTGATCTTTGTTGATATCTATTGTCTGATATCATGATGTTACTGTTCAAACTTTTCCTGTTTCTGGAATGTTCTTATGTTATGAACAATGTTGTATAAGTTTTCAAATGTGATTGATGGTAAATTGGCAAAGTACGGGGCCGGTTCTGTTAGGCCTAATTTTCTGTCTGCTGTAAAATTTCAAGACGATGTTGTTACAACTTTTGCAAATACTGTATCAAAGTAAATGATACACGTAGTGTTTATGTTATCCTTCATATTGCTTTCGTGAAAATAAATTTAGTTATTTTTTACATATGGTCTCTTCAATGATATTTCTAGATAAATCACTGCCAGTTCTACTAAATCTTCATGGAGACGTGCAATATAGAATCTTTTAAACTGATTTTAAATTTTTTAATTTTTATTGATGCCAACAATATGTGGTTCAAAGTGGAACAATAATACATAATGTAATGATATTGGCCTTTCAGCTTGGAAAAGTTCAGTTTTCGAATATCCCATTCCCTCTTTGCAGAGAGCACGGCACTTCTTGAATAGGTGGAGATCTTGATCGTGTCATATCCACAACGTATTCGCAAAATTCTTTCTTGCTATCTTGCTACAAATTATTATTTTTTAATTTATTATAAATATGTTATTATGAACATTTAAACAATTAAAAACTAATTTGGCAAACAGAAAATTATTAATTAATTCCTTCTAAATTTATTAATTCCTTCTAAATTTATTAATTAATTCCTTCTAAATTTTATTTTACGAAGCGCTATTTCAAAAATCCATTTTATTCTATTGCATTCAGCAAATTCTAATTTCATTTAGATTCTGAAATCTGTTCTTAAATGTTATTCCAAATTGATAAAGCGCCAAGAGTGTTATTTCGACTTGTTGGAGTCTTCCTATCTGTATTGATAACCCTTAGTGTTATGATACAGTTCTGGCACTGCGAACGCTTGACCGGATACACATTTTATATTGAAATGTATTGGAACTATTTTCTGTCATTATGAGCACACATGCATTCACACTAAGACGCTTAATTAAGAATAAGGTAATTTGTTTTTAGTTGGTGATGTAATTTCAAAGCAGGAAGTCGCATTTTGCCCGCGGGGCATAAAATGGAATGTTTGTGCTGGAAGGGATATAAATTATCTTAATTCAATGATGGAATAAATTATTTAAGTTGCATTTGGTGAAATGACGATGATTCATGAAATTTCTACATATTGGTGATTCTGAAGTATATGACAAATACCATTATTGGTTCCGTCATTACAATCAACGAATCCTGTTATGTATATTAAAAGCTTATGCTCATTTCCCAAGCATTATTGTGGATTATATTGGATGTCCTAAAATCCTGATGTATATTATGTGAAATATGAAAATTTTCATTTAATAAAAAAGAAAATTAAATTAAATTATTTGTGTTTCATCTTCATCTACTTTCGGTCATTGTATTCTACACAACACATGTTTACGCCACTCATCTCTCGCTATCCCAACATGGATCTCCCATTTTCGATGATTCCAGTGGGGAACCACCTGAAGCGATAGTACTCTATCACACTCCCTTCATAACCACTTCATGATCATTTGCCGTATAGCATGCCATGCCAGGCACGTTATAACATGTGGTATTGTGGACCATACAAGTCTGCAAGAATGGCTCATCTGATCCTGTGTGAATATAACAAAATTTTGTTTGGCATAATGCCAAACAAATTTATTATGCCAAAATTATTATGGCATATGGTATCGATGTCCATCCCAGCCTGCAAAAAAGGCTTACTGGTTCCTGTGTAGGACATCAATTCCCGAGTTAGTCTCTTACATATTTTTTTTGGCCACCATATAAGTGTTGAAGACCCAGACCGTCCGGCTCGTCAGCAAGGACTTGAGCAACAATTTGGACGGCCGGCGCCATATAAGTGTGAAAAATATCAAAAAATTTTTTTTGGTTGCAATGATTCTGGTGGGTTATCAAGAAAATAAATTAAATAAAAATGTCAATGTTAAAAATTGTTTTTAATGAAAAAGGTATAGTTTAATACCAAGTGTATGTTAAAGGTAATCAAAGATTTAAAATTTACAAATGTTTAGTTTATTTATTGAATGATCTGTCGACCTAGGAAAGGTAGGTCTAATCCTATATCAGGCAATGCACATCTACCATATATGCAACAATAGTGCATATTTTATATATGTTTAACCAAATATTTATAACTATATTGTTTTTCATTTAAAATATTAGAATCCCTGCTTAAAATGCAAATATTTATATTTTATATGTATAAATAATATTTTCATATTATACAATATGGCAAATCTGACAAACACATTCAACTTAATTCTGCTGTTTTCTGGCGCTGAAGGAGAATCATTCACCAAATTCCTTTCAAAATTCAATAACATTTCCAAATTTTTTGAGTGGAAAGAAGAAAAACTTTTTGCCTTAAACACTAAATTAGTAGCTCAAGCTGCTATAGTCCTTAAACTAAACAGTAACGATGCTTTCTACAAAATTATTAAACAAAACTACAAACCTTACTACAAATCTTACAGAAAGATTCGGTGCAAAAATTTCAGTTGCTAATAGCTGGCAAAGACTCAACAATTAAGTTATAATAACCACGATATTCTCACCTTTTTTTGACAATATTGAGTTCACTTTTGGGGAATGTTTTCCCAGTGAAGAGGAAAACAATATCAAGGACACTATTTTATTATCAGTTGCAATCGACAAACTTTCCCCACACATCAAGAGAGCAGTTTTCGCCTGTGATCCCAAAACATACAACGATGCAAAGAAAACTGTTATTCTAGAACATAATACTTGGTTGGCAATTACTCCTGCCCCCATTGAGATGCCAGCCATTGCAAACACAATACAATCATGCGAAATTAAAAAAATGTAAGATCAAATTAACTTGAGTAAACAAGTGCAAGAACTCCTATTAAATAAAAATGTAGAAATTTTTAAAAAAATTTCTAGATGTTTTATCTGTGAGAAAAGAGGCCACATAGCACAAGAATGTTTTCATAGGGGAAATTCTAGGCAAAATCAAGAAATGCAAAGATCTAGATACAACAATTCTAGACAATATAATTATAGAAACATAAGGAATAACAATTCCAACCAAAATTACATAAAATATCCAAAACAATTGGCTATTGAAAATTTTCCACACTACAGAACAAATACGAAGAAACAACAGTTCCATCGGAGAAATTATGTGGATAATGCAGAAAAACAAACTGCAACTATAACACCCATACCTGACAGAGAATTGGAGATTTAGATATAGTGGAGAATAATTTCAATCCCACTTCTATGACACCAAAGGAACAAATAGCTCCCAGCAAAACACTGATTGTTAATACCATTATTTTCGGAACAAGTGTTCCACTTCTTATAGACACAGGAGCTTGTTTAAGCCTACTAAGTAGAGGCATATTACAACAAATTCTATTTGCAGTACAAATAAATCCAGCACAGTTAACAGTATCCTTAGTCACAGGTGACACTTTACAACTAAGGGAAAAGGTAACACTCCGCATTATTATCAATGGAACTGAATATAAAATTATATACCATTTGACTCACCAATTACGATCACAAAATTATAAAGGAATCCTTGGAATGGATGTCCGTTCTCACCAAAATTTTATTATAAACTGCAATAATGGGACCATTGAACAAAGTAATGCATCTAATTCATCAGTTCCAGAGGATAAATTTCCAAAAATTACACAGTGCAAAGAACAACATGAAAAGTAAACAATCCAAGACTTAAAAAATATTATTAAACAAAAAGAAGAAAGAAATAAAAGACTAGAATATACATAAAGTAAATACAGAACGAATTGATGAGGAAAACAAAAAATGCTTACAACAGGCTGATTCATACGAGAAAGAATTAGAAGAACTAAGAAAATATTGTCAAGAACTAGACCAGGGGTGGCCAACCCAAATGACCTTGCGGGCCACTTCGGAAAAACATTATAATCCCGCGGGCCGCATATATATATATATATATTTCATTGCCAATGGCTAGGCACTTGACTCATCGCTGCAATGCAATACTGCCCACTTCTAAGTATGTATAAAAACAGAAGCAACGTGATAATATAGAAACAGTTATGGGATTTATCTGTTACAAAACACTACACTAAAAACAAAAATATTGCACAAAATAATCGTATTTTGTAAAGTTGTAATGAATCTCGCGGGCCGCAAAATTATTCAAGGCGGGCCGCGGGTTGGCCACCCCTGAACTAGACGAAAATAACCAAAAGCTAACAGAGAATTTTGAAACAGCTTGTCAAAATGTACAATACCTAGAAAATGAACTTTACAATTTTCAACACCCCTATTACCTACCACATAGGAATAATAAAAGAAAATAATACCGACAAAAATCAAATCAGAATAAGAGGAATAAAAATCAATATAATCAGGGAAAATTTTTTTACAATACACAATGAAACAGAACACTCTTATTCACAAAAGAATAACTATAACAATTATCAGCATCAAGATTTCCCATTTCCAAATGTAATAACAGGCCAACAAAAAAAAGTAAGATTTGAACAAAATCAGAATGCAGGAAAATTCCAAAAGACACCTGTTAAGTAATGACAATCATCATACGCAAGGAAATAGCAAAAATTTTAAACTACCACAGTCATGTGTCAAAGAACTCAGAAAACAAAAATAAACAAAAAGGGATAGATAATCCTACAGAGTCAGAAGACCTATATAAAGTTGCTCACGAAAATCAATTATCACTTGAAAATCAATTGCAACTTTTAAGCTATTTTAAGGATACTGCACTGAAAGTTATAGGATTATATCAAAAAATTGAAAGTATGTATGAAACCCAGGATTTCACTTTAGCTGCATACATTTTAGAAGAAATAACACAACTATTGTGCACATTAGATGCATTCAATTTACAAGGAAACCCAGATCTGAAAAATTATAGAAAAGATTCCATTGATAAATTAAAAGCTATGGTGGACGATCTGCAAAACATTTTAGAGGAACAAGTCATTGGTGTCAAAAGAAGAAATAACAACTTATCATCTAAATGCCATCGACATCGGCAGTAGCGAGATAAATAGTCCATGTAACAATGATGTAAAATCTTATACAATACTAGCCGATTGGATACAAGAAATATTAGAACAACAAAGAGCTGATTCACATTGCACAGAAATTAGAGAAATGGTTAAAAAAGACACTCAACCGTCAGCTTATAAATATGCAATTTTTCTTATACAGGACAACATTTTATATGCACAGAACAGGTTCAACATCCATACTCTTGGAGCATCTTTACAAAACAGACCTGTTGTCCCCAGTTCATTTATACCAAAATTGTTTCAAGTTTTCCATACATCGGCATACTTTACTCATCAGGAATTAGCAAAGACCATATCAAAAATAAGAAAATATTCCTTTGTCCTGAATTTGAAAATGGGTATAACAAAACTGATATCTACTTGCCACTAATATGATGTCAAACAAGGACATGTGAAATCTACTATGAACATTGATGCATTATTTACAGATCCATCAGCAGGATTAAATGAATCAGAGAAAGTTAGCACTCAATACGAGCCAACTGAGAATTCACGTTGGTGCCCAGATAAATTTGTTGACTGCATCAAAGTAAAAAGTCAAAAAAGCACAAGATGTTATAAAACTAGAGTCACAAAATTTTCTCAGGAGGCAAAATTTCCATTTTTTCAGAGGTACTCCCCAATTCCAAAATTTGAGATATTACGAGACCTCATCAGTGGCAAAACAGTCCAGAAAACAATCATGTGTGCAGAGAACGTCAACAGCTCATCCATACTCACTGAGACCTTGCACACATATGAGTTACAAATATTGAGTAGCACATCTAATGCTATTTTAAAAAAGAAGGGAAAAAATGAAAATAATGAAAGAATTGAATTTACATTTATATATATATATATATATATATAATTATATTTCTAAAGGAAAAATTATCAATAATTTTATAAAAGTGAATTTTTTTTCTTAAAAATAAAATGTTTACAATTTTCTAAATTATTCAAAATATATAGGAAATTTTTTTTTACAGTAAACATAATATTTAAAATTTAATAATTTGTTTTGATTAAATATTTGAATAACTTAAGGTAAATTTATTTAGGAAATTAATTAAAAAAAAATTTAATTGTATTCAATGAAACATGGCAAGTGTTTGCCATATTTACATAGGCCTATGAGTGAATTTTTTTTCTTTTTTATGGTGGGAAAACAAATTTTTTTTTTCATTATGATAAATGACAATTTTTTTTAATGGAACTTCCATGTTTTAGGAAGTCTAACTTGTGAGTACTCACACCATATGAATTTTGGCCATAGCCAAAATTTTGAATTTTTTTTTGGTTTGTCATGCATGACCATTTAAGTGTAATGTGTTATATTGTGTAAATGTACATATAATTTGTGTATTCATATTTTTTTAACTGCAGTTATTTTTCAAGTGTATATATTATTGTATTAGTATTATTGAATATAATATTGTATATATATATATATATATATATATAGAAAAATTGAAATATAAAAAGTGAAAAAAACATGTAAAAAACATGTAAAAAAGGAAGGATGGCTCGGCAAAAAGCTTACATTATGGCGGTAAGGGGTTGTGACCTTACTCCCCAGTTCAACGAGCTCGTCAAAATCGCCGCGGCATTTTCACTCCTGGTCGCCAGCCCTGGCCCAAGCCAACCTCCGGAGTGACTTTGAAATCATCACGAGACCTGGATAGAGATGTGTACGAGAGCCATATCACCACAAATAAAGCCAACTGAATTGCCGACTTAACACATCTCTATCCAGGTCTCGTGATGATTTCAAAGTCACTCCGGAGGTTGGCTTGGGCCAGGGCTGGCGACCAGGAGTGAAAATGCCGAGGCGATTTGGACGAGCTCGTTGAACTGGGGAGTAAGGTCACAACCCCTTACTGCCATAATGTAAGCTTTTTGCCGAGCCATCCTTCCTTTTTTACATGTTTTTTTCACTTTTTATATTTCAATTTTTCTATATATATAGTGTTTGGTACCCTCATGCTGCCTTGCACAAAAGTTACTAAAACATTTTTATTTCCAATTTTTCAATTTCTATATATTTATATTTTATATATATATATATATATATATAATTTATGTTAGGTAAATCTGAAGAATGTATGTAAGTATTGTAATGATTGAAATATAGTACAAGTTAAGAAGAATGTAATTAGTATAATTGAAAAATGTCATTTTAATGTAATTTAAAAATGTTATTTTTATTTTATGTATATATTTTATGTGGACGGCATCTCACCAGTTTAGGCTACTCCAATTTTTTTTTTTTTTTTTTGCGCTTAACTCGTGACTTCTGATATGAAGTAGTGTAAGTGAGCTTTAATTTTGTATTGAAACACATTGAGAAAATTTAAAAACTCAACTCCCTCACCTTTTATCTAGCATGCAAGGACTTCTTTAGTGCAAACGTATGAATAATGAATGGGAAGTAAATGAAGTGTAGCATGAATCCAATCCTTCACATCTGTCGTTGGTTTTCGTTGAATTTCTGGATTGAGATGTACACTTATTTTTGAAATAAGAATTACTTGAATACATTTAACAATCCTATCTGCATACCAGATCCGAAATTTCGTATATTCAAATTTTGTGGCATATTTTTTATCCAAGAAATTGTTCGGGTGTTTTTATGTTACCCCCATTTTAGATGTGTTCGGTACTTTTTAAAATTTTTTTTTTAAGTTAGTCTTTGTTCTGTTCCAGAACAAATTTTCGAACCCGGCGGGGATATGTTATGAAATGCATAATCTCTGTTTATTAATTATAATTAATTCTTTCTAAATTTTAGTTTAGAAAATGCTATTTCAAAAATCCATTTTATTCTATTGCATTCGGCAAATTTTAAGTTTGTTTCGATTCTGAAATCTGTTCTAAAATATTATTCCAAATTGATAAAGCACCAAGTGTGTTATTTCGACTTGTTGGGGTCTCCCTGTCTGTATCGATAACCCTTAGCATTATGATACAGTTCTGGCGCTGCGAACACTTGCCTGGATACATATTTTATATTGAAATGTATTGGAACTATTTTCTGTCATCACGAGCACACGCGCATTCACACTAAGATGCTTAATTAAGAGTGAGGTAATTTGTTTTTAGTTGACGATGTAATTTCAAAGCAAATTTGTTTTTAGTTGACGATGTAATTTCAAAGCAGGAAGTCGTGTTTTGCCTGCGGGGCATAAAATGGAATGTTTGTCCTAGAAGGGATATAAATTATCTTAATTCAATGATGGAATAAATTATTTAAGTTGCATTTGGTGAAATGACGATGATTCATGAAATTTCTACGTATTGGTGTTTCTGAAGTATATGACAAATACCATTATCGGTTTCGACATTACAATCAACGAATCCTGTTATGTATATTAAAGGCTTATGCTCATCTCCCGAGTATTACTGTAGATAATATTGGATGTCCTAAAATCCTGCTGTATATTATCTGAAATATGAAAAATCTCATTTAATAAAAAAGAAAATTAAATTAAATTATTTGTGCTTCAATTTCATCTACTTCAAGTCATCGTATTTAACACAACGCATGTTTATGCCACTCATCTCTCGCCATCCCAACATGGATCTCCTGTTTTTGAAGATTGCAGTGGGGAACCGTCTGCAGCGATAGCACTCCATCACACTCCCTTCATAACCACTTCCCAATCATTTGCCGCATAGCGTGCCACACCAGGCACGTTATAACAATACTATAACAGTGTGGATGATGCAGTGTATTATGACTGAATGACTTATGGACCTGAACAAGAAAATGAAAAAACAAAAATGACATATTCGTTTTATGGACAATGGGAAATGTCACCCCACTGACAATATTTTCAGTAATATAACAGTAGTTTTACACCCAAAACACTACTTTACCTAACCTTAAACCTTTTGACAATTATTGGGCAGGAAATAATCTAGGATTTGAAATTGCACTACAGGAAAATGCAAATGCAGAAATTGGTGTCTAAAATGCTAGATGCAATATCAGTAAATACTCTAATAAAATCACTTATTGCATTGGATGCAGTTAATTGAATTAACATGGCAGTGAAAGAAGTGAAGAGTTCAACAGTGTGATGGGCTTTGGATTTAAGATGTGCTGGATTCAAGATATGTTTTACTTTATTAAGTTTTTTCATAAACTAGACAAATGCAACATAATTTCTATTTTTTACCCATATTACTTTTTGTAATGCTTGCAATCCTGTAATTAAATGCTTTTTTAATTGCAGGATTCTTCCTTAAATGATGAAACCAAAAATCTGGGCAGAAATGATGATGGAAAAAGGTTGGATGATATTTTTAGAATAGTAGGATTAACTAATATGAAAGTTAGAGAGTTTGTTTCCCTGGATGAAGATTTAGTTGTTTCTGTTACATTTCATACTATGCAGGAATTGATAGAAATTATGAGGGAAGAGGAAAATGGTGATGCGGAAGTGCAAGCAGAAGAGAGTGTGGAACAGCTATAATGATATATTAAAACATATCCCGATGTTCATGAAAATTTTTGGGAGATACAAAACTTTGCTTTAAACCAAAATGATAATAAACTGCACATAAAAACAGTATATATTATTATTTTTTAGAAAAATATATTTGCCATAAGAAATCAAAGCAATCATGAATCAGTGATATTTTAATGTAAATTAAAATAAATGAGGATTAGTACAGTTAAATAACTATTTGAGTCTGTATTGTTAATTTTATTTATTTTGATTTTTTGAATATTAGACCTCTGAATAACGGCCATCTCCAAAGAATGGTTACTTTTGTAGAGTCCCATAGGTGACTGTTATTCAGAGATTTTACTGTACTACATTGTACGCTAATATTAAATATGCATAATCTATAATAATAAAAAAGGGTTTCTGTCCATTCATCTGTGTTATCTGCAGCGGAAAATCTATGTGACGTACAGCTATGAAACTTAGTACATTGGTACTTCAGGAGTTGGAAAGGTGTGTTCTTGGCATTATTTTTTTAAAAATCTAATTAGTTTTTAAGTTATTTTATGCTTTAGCACAATTTTGAGCAATTTTCATACAAATCATTTCTTAGCAATAGAAAATATTATCCCAAAGAAGTTTCCATCTCGACATTATTGGAAAGCTAAAAAAATTCTCTTTCAAACAAACTTTGAAAGAAATCTATATGAATAATAGATGCATTTTTGTGAATTTTTATAAAATATATAGTTTTCATGTTTTGAAAATGTCCCCGATTTTAAAATCATGATATAAAATGATTGACTGGCAATCCAATATTTATAATTAAATAGTAGCTCTTTTAAATATTACATGCTGCTCCAAAACAAAAAAATAATTCCCGAAGCCATTCGTTTATTAATTACAATTTTTGAAAGGTGTAAATGCATTGCTAATTTTTGAAAAACAGGTCAGTCGAAAAATCAGGTTCTTCGAATATGCACATGAACACTTACAGGTGGGGGATCAGATGTGTTCTTTGAATTCAGCAGGAACATTCTGATGTGGGATCGTGGTGAGGGGCATCTTGTTCCTCAAGCAGTTTCCTGAGCAGTCAAAATGGAGATAAAATAGAGTATTGGCAATATAAAAATTAAGTTGTTCGCGAAAGATATGGGCAATATATAAATTGGTCTAATTGTGATGAGATTGTTGAAATTAAGATTTAAATCATGTCCAATGGTATATTTTAACGCAGAATCTTCACAGGTGACAGATGTTGCAAATGCTTTTGTAATTGGGAGGGGGGGGGGGGGGGTTTATCATGCTCATTGCACTGATGTACATGTATTGCATGCTTTTCACTGTGATTTATATGAATAAAATTTATTTATATTGTTATTTTGTAGAATTCTTCTGTGTTGACTCTCAAGAAATGCCAGGCACATTTCCTAGTCGTTAATATTGTCAGTTCTCAAACAGACACTAGGCAATGACTGGATATATGTCACCAGAAAAGCAAGAGTTGATAGCACTGAATTCAAAATGCAGTTATGTAACTACTTTAATATCAAATTTATCATTTACTGCTCAATTCAGATGATAAACTCAACCATACTCAATTCAGATGATGACTGCTCAATTCAGATGATGATTGCTCAATTCAAATGATAAACTGAGCCATACTCAAATCTGCATATAAAATATATAAGAATAATAACAGGGTGAAAGAAAAATTAAGAACTTTTAAGCATTCTACAATATTAGCTTAAGTACTTTTAAGGGATATTAAATTTCCAAACTAAATTTAAGGTGGGTGTAAACCCTATACTTATATTGCAGCATAGTTAGATTTGTGATGTCTGCCTCAGCAATATTCAAGAATGATGTAATTAAAAGGCATGTTGTATGTCTCTTTCACTGATAATTGTTGATAAATGCTAGAAATAAGGATATCAGAAAATGTGAGTAAAATAAAAATAAATTTCAGCAAATTAATAAAACAGAAAAACAATTCAATTTAAAATTAAACATTTATTGATAAATAAATGTCTGTAGTTCAAAATTTACTAACTTATTCACTAAATCTTGTAACTTCTGTATTGGTTCAGGTTCACCATCTTTTCCACAGTTCAAAACTTCCCGACTTTCATAAACTCGAATAATTCTATCTGCAGCATTCACTAAAAAGTAACTGGAGGAAAAAATAAAACAATATTAAAAATAGAATCAAAGGACTTAACAGTACAAAAAACTTTAATTATTCATTCAAGAATAATTAAAGTTTCATACAATTTTAACAACTTTGGAATACATGAATTTTAGATTTTAATAAGCAGCAGATTTATATTTTAATAAGCAGTTTAATTTATAACTACACTTAAACCCCACTTTGAAAACACCATATTGTAATTGCCACATATATTCATTAAATTAGGGACATAGCCATATTGAAGTTATCTAGAGCTCTTTTTCATTGTAATCTTTCCTATATTCTGTAATTTTCAGAAAAATGATAAACAGAGAGTTTGTTAATCTCCCAAGGGCAGCAGTTGACCAGTGCAGACATTGGTTTGACGATTTTCTTCACAATTTTCCCATAAGTTTGATCCGAGATCTTGTTTTTAAAATGTAATAATTTCTAATTTTTAAAAGATGAAATATTAAAATTTAAAAGAATACAATGTTTATATTATATTGTAATGCTGACAGCATAAATTACATCCTGATGTAAGTTTTATCACCCTATAATGAAATGTAGAATAATGATAATTAAAAAAAATGTTTGTCTGTCTGTCATGACTGCTTATAACTCAAGAACAGTTAAACAAATTAATATATTTTTTCACTGGTTTTTTAAGTATAATGAGGAGCAGGTTTATGGCTAAAAATATTTCTAATTTTGTATCACATTAATAATAAAAATTCTTAAAATGCTAAATATTTTCTGAAATATACAAATTTATATTGATGAAACTTTTTCATGCAATGAAACTGAATCAAGTAAGTTTAATTTTCCTATACCTAATCGCAAAACAAAATAAAAACTTTTTTATCCATCTGTAATGAGCACTTATAATCTAAAAATGGTTTACCCGATTTATTATTCTATTACCCAATTTATTATTCTATTTTCACTGGTTTGTTAAGTTTAATAATTAGAAGCAGATTTTTAACTTGAATATTTCAAATTTTGTGCTGCATTTTTTCAAATTTCCATACTAGTAAATATACGCAGTGTTGCCTGAGAGTTAAAGCAGGGATAAATTGAATTTATTAATCTAAAAAAATAACAAAATAAATAAATTTTATGAATATAAATGCACAGCTTTATGCCAGTGAAAATGGCATATGATCTGTGCACACTGGCATAATGGACATGATATGATCCCATCCCAAATAGAAAATTATCAATTTACCCTTACAAATACAATTTAAAGTGATTCTGATCCCTCATGACCACATATTCCGCATAACGGAATCCTGCCTCAATTTAAAAATTGTACACAAACATGAAAAGAAAAAATAAATAAATAAAAGAAATGACCAGAAGAGAAGGTGTGGCTAAGTTTTATTAGGCAGGCTTGCACAGTAAAATCTACTGGGAGAAAGGTTAAACACATGGACTTCTGCAGAAAATGTGTTTGTTGCTTTTATGTGTTCACTTAAAAAATCTACAATATTAAAATAACGTATTGAGTCAAAAATAAATTGCTTTGCTAAAATATGAAGATATACATGCAACTTTTTGCCTAACTATAAAAATGTCTTAATCTTAGTTTTAGTTTTTCAGATGCAGTAAAAGAAGTATTAGCTAATCTAAAAATTGCTAATTTTGATGTATTAAAAAAAATAAATATGAAGGTATTGTCCTACAGATTTGGTTCAAACACTGTTGGAAAGAACGTTTTTCAATTTTTCTGACGGTGTCAAGATGGAAACTCTGTGATAATATTTTTGGTTACTAAATAACCAATTTGTGTAAAAATTGCCCAAAATCATGCTGAAACATAAAATAATTAAAAAACTAATTCAAATTAAAAAAACATATCTCCAAGGTGCACCTTCCCAGGTCCTGAAGTACATGTGTATCAAATTTTATGGCAGTGCAATGCTTAAATTTCCTGCAACAGATTGTGCTCACACACACATGCATCTTTTATTATGCTAGATGAGCAATGACAAGTATTTCTGCTAGTACAAGGCAAAATTTTATACATAGAAATATAAATTAAATTTCAATAAGGAATTTGTTTTTAAATTACTGTAAATATTTATATGAAATATTTTTTGTATGCCATAAAAATTGCTTACTCTCCTCGTCTTGCAAATTCGATAGACTTTATAGATGTTGTGTTTGAAGTTCCAGTTGTGACTCTGAAGGAAGCTTTAAGCTTTAGATCAGGAACTGATAATGCCAAAATCTACAATAATATATGAATTATTACATATTTATATAAACTAAATCATAAATAAAATGTATAGAAAGTTGGAGAACTCACTTTTCCCTTTGCATTGCCCGTGTAAATATGACTTCCTTTTCGATCAAAAGAAGCGACAATGTTCAAATCAGACTAGAATAAAATGAAAAATATAAACTAAGAAAAAATAATGAATGCTAACATTTAATTTATTATTAAAGAAGTTACAAATATTCAATTGCAAAAGACAAAAATAAAATAAAGATTTTCTGGTAGTTTGAGTATTGTACTGACCACTGGTATTGAAACAGTGTGCTCATTCATGCACAAAGATATAACTCATAATGATGGAACTATGCATTTAAATATATTAAGACAATAATAAATACCCTATATCTGAATAAATTTTGTAAATCTTTTGATTACTTTTATTAATTTTAAAGCTTTTGCTTACTTTATTTAATCCAAATTTCTAAAAATGAGTAAAGACTAATTTCAAGAAATTTGCTATAGCTAATAATCTTTGAGATTTAATATCGCAACAAAAATATTGAGTTATGTTAGCTATATAACAAATTACTGGAACATAATTTTAAAAATACAAATCGTTTCTTATGAAGTGCATCTGAAGCACATTTTTGTTTATTTTCAGTCAGTATGTGATGACTGAATTTGAGACAAAGTAGAATTAAAATATAAGAGAAGATCATAATGCATAAAATGCTAGTTAAATTAACAAAAATTCAATAAATAATGAAGGAAGATCTAAAAAATCTCATATTTTATCAGTTTACTGCACAATTATTGTCTATAATTAAATAGTTTATTTTAAAAATGACTTTTGCATTTTCAGTATGTCAGTACGAATGTATGTGTGTGGGTCAGCTTGAATGTGATGCACCATTTATAGGAGTGGATTGGGCTGGCGAGACACCGGATAAATTTCCGGTAGGTTGCTATGATATGGGCTGATTTCCTTGAATAATATTGATTACGAGAAAAAAAAAAAGTCACATGCAGAAAAACTGCTTTTACTTGCTTTAAAACAAGGTTTTATAGAATATAATTTGATGAAATTAATACCATATTTTCTAGTTGTCTGTTTGGGGTAGTGAACAGAGGACAAGGTCGGGCAGAATTTGTCTTGTGCGTGGAAAGTTTTAGAATGGAGCTCAATTTCGGTTGGGGCAGATGAGGTTTATGTGTAAAAAAGATTATTGATTAATTTAATGATGAAATATTATTGAAAACATTCAACCATTTTTGGTAAAACTTTGAAAGAAGACCGTATGTTATTATATGTGCGTAAATGACTGGGTTATATGCAAAATATGTTTCTGTGTTTACCTACATTGCATTATTCCATACCTGCCAACCTGGGAAAATTGGAATGTGTAAAATTTTGCGTGAATGACATTTATAATGATTTCTTTTTTAAACTACACGGGCAAACGACATTTCTAATAAATTCAACTATATACACGTACCTGCATTAAAAAATATTACATTAAATATCAGGTTTACTGGTAGAATATGAAAATTCAGGACACCAATTTTATAAAATTTCAGGACAATAAATTATAAAGCAAAAAATATATAAAGGTTTTATCCGGTGAGAATTACTTTATAAAAACATAAAGCCAAACATAAAGACAAATATTTATGTTTGGCAAAACATAGCACTAAAGAGAGTAACAAATATTGATCTTTAATAAAAAAAAATATATATATAGCACTGAATTATATTCCTGTTATATTGCTTTTTTCTCCTTTGTAATTATTAATGCTTCTTTTATTTTCTTAATTATATAATTTACTATTTTATATTTACCTTAATTTATTCCTGATCGTATAGTATTTTTAAATCAATAAAGTTTACTTTTAATATTATTATTTATTTTCTTTGTTTACTATTTTTATTTACTTACAGCTTGGTCTGTGCTCAACTATGTAAACCTTTCAAAACATCTCAACAACATAAAACCTCTAAGAAAATCCACTTACCTTTTAAATAATTAAATTGCACAGCCAACAACAACTAAAGAAATCACAAACACTAATTGTTAAATTCAAAAATTAACTTTTATTAACAATTAAAAATTCAACATCTGATCCATTTATAAGATTTCATTATTTGTATAGTGGCATAAAGTTAAGTTAGTACATTGCTCGTGCTCCAAATTAAAATCTTTTAAAATTACTCAATTTCAATAACCCAGGAAACAGAATCCACTCTGGTCTGAAGACCAGAGTTTGGTCTGCCTGGAGCTGGCTGTCCACCTCTAACAATATGAAATAAAAATTATTAAAACTACGAATTCTTTACGTTACAAAATATAAATACTCGGCAATACGAGACACGTATTATTGGCAAAAACACTAGATCACATTTCAAATTAAAGGACCCCTTTTCCTTTCTTCGAATATTGAAAAACATTAAGCTCAAGGCTTCACACGTCTCATGTTGAATCATTAAATAGTGCACAGAAAACACTTTTTTTTTTTTTTCATCTACTGCTTGAAATTTTTAACATAGTGAAACACTTTTCAACACTACCACTAGATGTCAGGTGCAGATGCGATAAGAACCAGCAAAACTGTTGATGAGTAGTGACGATGTGGGAGATGCTTGTACTAAAGATCAGAACTTGTATGGAATACCAGATTAATTACTTTAAAAACACTATCATAGATGTCAGCACCAGACGCAATAAGAGCCGGGAAAAACTGTTGGAAAATGCCGATGATGGAGATGTTTGTGCCAGGCATCCAAACTTGTATGACGTGCCAAATTAATTATTTAAAAAAACACTATCGCTAGATGACAGCACCAGACGTGAAGAGAGCCGGGAAAACTGTTGAAAAATGCCGATGACAGATGTTTGCGCCAGACATCCAAACTTGTATGACGTGCCAAATTAATTATTTAAAACAAACACTATAACTTGTAGTACATTATAAGCTTAGTACTAATAACATAAAACATGTTCCCGGCGACCGCGGGATACGGGCGCCCTTGCATTGGGGCCCCGTTCCACGGATCTTCTCCCGCGAAAAGCACACCACCTACCACAGTGCCGGTCAGCAATCGAATGTCCGGCAACACGCTTGCCTTCCCAGGAGACGCCAAACTTGGCGAGCGAAACCCTGCGCTTCGCGCCGAGCGCTCATGCATACACTGCGGGAATAAAATGCTGCCATGCCAAGAATCAAAAAAAAGGATAACTTCCGCCAAGGCGGCAACCACGAGCCGTGGTGACGCATGGTCACCGGACGCCGCGAGGCAACCCTACTGGCACCCCTCTGCAGGTGTTTTTAACTGATAAGAGGTTCAAGGCTAAGTTTCGTCTTAAAAAGTGCCTTTTTTACACAGATTCGTGAATGAACTGAAGTTAAGTTAAAAGACGCGAGCGAGAGACCGAAAGATTAGCAAAAGATTATTTAACGTTTAAAGGCACATTGTGCACAATTTTGAATAATAAAAACATTAAAAAGATAACAAATTACGTTAAAGGGGAAATAAATCGCCGAAATATTCCAAAACAACAAATAAATTTAGAATTTTGAAGGGAAAGGGGAAAATAACGAATTTTAAGCTATTATCAATTTTGAACTAATAATTAAATTTAGAACTGTAGAATCTCGGCATAACATAATTCCTCTCGACCACCGGAAAAAAAATTTTAGAATAAAATTTTTCACAACAAAGAGCCGAAAATGACCAAAAGAGAACACCATCCTGGTGGCAGAGAAATTGTTAACCTACGAGAACACTCGCTTCATGTAGCAACTCCTGGGATTACAATCTGAGAAAAAAAAGGTTTACAATACATATTTTACATACAGGGAAGGCACACTGATCATGACCATAAAATTTAAAACTTGCACTTTTCCTAGACTTTCATTAAAAAAAAATTTCGTATCTCCCCTTTAAGAGAGGAGAAAAACCTCCAAAAAGAAAACATTCATTACAACTCAAAAATTTTAAAATTTTCAAAAACTCGAACTGAACGTAACGGAGAAAAAAAAATCTGAATTCTCATCAAATTTAATTAAAAAAAAATTGAAACTCAACAAGGGAAAAATACACTGCTCATAAAACAAAAAAAAAATCAAATCCCTCCCAATCAAAACAAAAGCCAAAGAACCCCAGTAGTGTGTAGCAGAGCCTGGGCAATGTGACATAAAAATACACTTCTCATGGCGCCCCCAAGCATTCCTCGCCTTTGGGTCCGCCTCCCTTCCTATATACAACATGAGCCTGGCCTCCTCATGCTTACACCACCCTCAGCTCAACCATGCACTACCCACTTAAAAGCAAATGGTCACCAAAATTTAGAATTTAACTGCACTGCGCCCAGGTGAAAGAAAGTCTCAAAACACTGAAAAACAGTCTGTCAAACCCCCGTTCCACATCCCTCGGGTTTGCAAAAGTGATACAGAACCAAAACCTGCCAGACTTCCTCAATAAACAAAATTCCCCATGACACAACACACAAAAAAAAATCAAGTGTTTCCAACAGGCGAGAGTACACGTCTGTACTCCCTCTAAAAACTGAAATTTAATGAATAGTCGACAATTTCAAAATTTTCACAATGAAAAAAGTTGAATACAAATTTAGAATAGAAATAATGTGAAATAAAAATTTTGCAAACAGGACTGCCAGAGCTATGTACTTCCAAGACGGGTAAAAGAAGAAATTAACTTGAAGTCGAAGGAGTCGAACAATCGAAATCCCTCAAAAAAACTATTGTAGGCCCAATGTAGCACACAACCCTGAACATCCCATTAAATTTCCTAAAGCAAATCCTGTCGAACGAGAAATTCTCCCAAAAAAAAAAAATTTCTCTGTAGCAGTGACTTTCATAAACAAGTGTACTTCCACTAAAAATTTCACTAACTCAAAGGTCCCCAGAAATCTAACAAATTCGAAGAACTCCCACAAATGGTAAGATTTTGAAAATCAAACCCCTGTCTAAAATTTGAATCACAAACCTCAACAAAAAGGGAATCCCAAAAATGTAAATTTCAAGCAAACCAAAGTTTTAGCTCCATCTCCCAGAAAATTAAAATTCTGACAAACAACAAAAAAAATTTCAAAATGTAGTTTTAAACAAAAACAAAATTTAATTCTACCTCCCAGTCCATCAATTCAATCTTAACACTCCCAATCATCACAAGTAAAAAAAAATGTTCAATTAACTACAAAAAGTTACAATTTTAAAGAAAAAAAATTTCAAAACAACAAAAAAATCTGCTTTTGTAAAAATGCATCACCCGAGCAGTCGGAAAGAAGAAAAACAAAACAAAGTTCCCAATTACTTGTCATTACAATAAAAACATAAATTTTGATGAAGACTTTGGACCAGCCGAAGAATTCAAAAAGTCGAAACATAAAATTTTGAGGAATTCCAAGATTAACAACTAAACAACCAAAAACTCAATTTCAAAATCTCCTCCCCCACATTCGAAGAAATACACAATCACCCAGCAACAAACTTTTAAGAACCAAAACACTTTTAAACAGAAAGAAAAAAAAATTTTCCACAAAACTACCTTAAATTAAAAAATTTTCTCAAGGAATATTTCTCAAAGAACAATCTCCATTCCCCCCCCCCAAAACAAACATTCTGAGACTGAACTTGCACAATTTAACAAAAATTTTCACTTCCCAAAGTCGATCGCTTGGCTGAAGGATCAATGACACAAGAAAAAAACAATTTTTAGCGGGCAAGTAATTCTCCTAAAAAGGAAAGGTGCATTCCCCAGCTGAGCACCTTAAAGGCGGCTTCAAAGCACCAAAGTGACAGTTAACATGGCCTACTGAAAAAAAAATTTTTTTTTTTTTTTTCAAACACATTTCTGTGAAGAAGAATTTCAATGAAAACAAGGCTTCCCAGACCTCAAAATTCCTCCGGGTGACCATGAAACTAACCCATTAGCCTTACCTTTAACTTCACCCAAAGCCAAGAGTTGTGACTAATTATTCAAAACAAAAACAAAAGAAAACTTTTGATCACTGTACTCCCTCTTTAATAAATTTAAAACCAAAATTTGAAATGAAACTGAAATCCCTAAAACTATATTCCAAAAGAGAAAAATAATTTTCCTATCATAAAAAAAAATTCCTAACATTTAAGACTAACACAGATCTTTGGCATATTTATCTACTTTTAAACACACATTAAATTCAATACACTTAAAACACAACTACTAATACACATACATTTTTCGCTATTCTTCTATTCTTATTTCCAATAACTCTAAAATCTCATAAAAAACTGTTGCAACATTTCTCTCTCTCAAAAAATCTGACAGTGGGCAAGGGGTCGTGAATCCCTTCCCAAAAAAAAACACAATACACAAAACACATCATGGGCAAGTGATTTAATTCCCGAGGGAAAAAGGTGCATTCCCCAGTGAACACCTCAAAACTGTGTGGCATCAAAGCACTGAAGTAGCCGTTATGGGCAGACTGAGAAAAATTTTTACCCACTTAAAAAAGTTGAGAAGGAATGATTTAGCAGAGCAAGGCCTCCTTTGAACCTGAATCTCCCAGAATCCCCACAACAAACAACCACTTCTCCGCCGCACTCTTACCTACAAAACAAATAGCCAAAAGATCCTTAAAAAAAAAATTTCTCACAATAAAAAATCCTACTCAAATTCCAAAATCACAGAGTCAAACTCCAAAGTTTTACTTTTAAATAAAAAAAAATTCTACAAAACAAAAAAAAATATCTTTAAAACAACAAGCTATGATTAGCTTACACAGGAGTGAAAGAGAAAAAAAAATTTCAACTAACAAAGCTTAATGAAAAAAACTCCTAAATAAAAACAAAAACAGCACCAGGCAAGAGCATATATAAAAAAAATCCCAAAACTTGCCTACCCTAAACATTTTGAAATGAAACACAAAAAAAAATGAAAAAATTCTTACATTACCATCTTACTACTTACTTTGCTTCCCAAAAAATTTAAGACATTCCCTTACTCCCAAAAGAAATTAAATTTCAAGACACTGTGCACTTCCCTATACACATGCACTTCCCTGTGCACTTCCCTATATTTCATTTATTACAATAAAAAAAAAAATTTCAATATTGTTACTGTATAGCAATTTATCATATGGGTGGACATCCCATTTTATATTATTGTATTCTATTCAGTGGACAGACAACTCAGGCAGAACCAAAAAGGTGAACGGCACCACATGTTATATTGCTTTTCCCCTTTTACAAATTATTACTCTATTTTCCTTATACATTATTTACTTATGACATTAATTTATTTTAATATTATTTATCTATTATTCTTTAAGTTATTTACATTACAATATTCTAAGATATTATATTTATATTTAACCTGTGATCGTATAGATTTAACCAATCAATAAAGTTTACCTTTAATATTATTATTTATTTTCTTTGTTTACTATTTTTATTTACTTACAGCTTGGTCTGTGCTCAACTATGTAAACCTTTCAAAACATCTCAACAACATAAAACCTCTAAGAAAATCCACTTACCTTTTAAATAATTAAATTGCACAGCCAACAACAACTAAAGAAATCACAAACACTAATTGTTAAATTCAAAAATTAACTTTTATTAACAATTAAAAATTCAACATCTGATCCATTTATAAGATTTCATTATTTGTATAGTGGCATAAAGTTAAGTTAGTACATTGCTCGTGCTCCAAATTAAAATCTTTTAAAATTACTCAATTTCAATAACCCAGGAAACAGAATCCACTCTGGTCTGAAGACCAGAGTTTGGTCTGCCTGGAGCTGGCTGTCCACCTCTAACAATATGAAATAAAAATTATTAAAACTACGAATTCTTTACGTTACAAAATATAAATACTCGGCAATACGAGACACGTATTATTGGCAAAAACACTAGATCACATTTCAAATTAAAGGACCCCTTTTCCTTTCTTCGAATATTGAAAAACATTAAGCTCAAGGCTTCACACGTCTCATGTTGAATCATTAAATAGTGCACAGAAAACACTTTTTTTTTTTTTTCATCTACTGCTTGAAATTTTTAACATAGTGAAACACTTTTCAACACTACCACTAGATGTCAGGTGCAGATGCGATAAGAACCAGCAAAACTGTTGATGAGTAGTGACGATGTGGGAGATGCTTGTACTAAAGATCAGAACTTGTATGGAATACCAGATTAATTACTTTAAAAACACTATCATAGATGTCAGCACCAGACGCAATAAGAGCCGGGAAAAACTGTTGGAAAATGCCGATGATGGAGATGTTTGTGCCAGGCATCCAAACTTGTATGACGTGCCAAATTAATTATTTAAAAAAACACTATCGCTAGATGACAGCACCAGACGTGAAGAGAGCCGGGAAAACTGTTGAAAAATGCCGATGACAGATGTTTGCGCCAGACATCCAAACTTGTATGACGTGCCAAATTAATTATTTAAAACAAACACTATAACTTGTAGTACATTATAAGCTTAGTACTAATAACATAAAACATGTTCCCGGCGACCGCGGGATACGGGCGCCCTTGCATTGGGGCCCCGTTCCACGGATCTTCTCCCGCGAAAAGCACACCACCTACCACAGTGCCGGTCAGCAATCGAATGTCCGGCAACACGCTTGCCTTCCCAGGAGACGCCAAACTTGGCGAGCGAAACCCTGCGCTTCGCGCCGAGCGCTCATGCATACACTGCGGGAATAAAATGCTGCCATGCCAAGAATCAAAAAAAAGGATAACTTCCGCCAAGGCGGCAACCACGAGCCGTGGTGACGCATGGTCACCGGACGCCGCGAGGCAACCCTACTGGCACCCCTCTGCAGGTGTTTTTAACTGATAAGAGGTTCAAGGCTAAGTTTCGTCTTAAAAAGTGCCTTTTTTACACAGATTCGTGAATGAACTGAAGTTAAGTTAAAAGACGCGAGCGAGAGACCGAAAGATTAGCAAAAGATTATTTAACGTTTAAAGGCACATTGCGCACAATTTTGAATAATAAAAACATTAAAAAGATAACAAATTACGTTAAAGGGGAAATAAATCGCCGAAATATTCCAAAACAACAAATAAATTTAGAATTTTGAAGGGAAAGGGGAAAATAACGAATTTTAAGCTATTATCAATTTTGAACTAATAATTAAATTTAGAACTGTAGAATCTCGGCATAACATTCCTGCCAAAATGGTTTCCCTTTTATTTGCCTAAATCATTGCTTTAATACCACTTTTTGGAAAATATCCCTTCACAGAGTTTATACCCATTTTTTAAATAGAAAAATTTATATTATGCAAATATAATTAAAAAATTAACTTAATAATTAGCCATAATATGAAAATAAGCTAGTTTAGTCGATCTAATATGCAACATTTAAATGATGGAGATGGATGAAAAAAGATACTAACGTACTCTCGGCAATTCACGTGAAGTAACTGAATTGCGCAATCGCACTATTTATGTGAAAATAATTAAGAAATTAACCGTAATAATTAATCAGAATATGAAAATAAGCTAGTTTAGTCGATCCAATATGCAACATTTAAATGATGGAGATGGATGGAAAAAGATACTAACGTACGCTCAGTAATTCACACGAAGTAACTGAATTGCGTAATCGCACTGTTTATGCGAAAATAATTGAGAAATTAACAGTAATAATTAATTAGAATATGAAAATAAGCTAGTTTAGTCAATCAAAAATGCAATATTTAGAAGATTGAGATGGATGGAAAAAGATACTATTGTACTCTCGGCGATTCATGAGAACAAACTGAATTGCGCAATCGCAGTGTTTATGCGAAATTAATGAACAAAATAACATTTTAGCGATTTATGCTGAATTAGACAACCTTTGAAGAAGTATATTTATTACTTTTATAAAATAAGCGATCGAGATCTTAATTTACGTTACACGCGGCCGTAAATCTCCGTTAATTTGATTGGCATTACCCTGCATTTTATTATGGATTTGCTACGATCCCGGAAATGGTAAATATTAGTGTTAAAAAAGAGGAAATGCGGTGTTTCCGAGGAATTATACTATGTCTGGTTAATTGATAAATTTCAAACATAAAAAGCCGGAGAATTTCGCCGGGGATTGATTTCCTATTAATGTTAAAAAATTCAAATAAATGCGGAAATGCGTAAAATACAGCAATAAATGCGTAAAAGCGTAAAGAGCAGTTAAAATGCGTAAATTTTACGCATAATGCGTAAAAGTTGGCAGGTATGTATTGCATGCAAATGAAATTAAAATTTCATTCTACAATAACCCCCCCATCAAAGATGGGTATTTCATCTAGTTTGCAGACTAAGTACAGACTTTTATTTGCTTGAAAATTCTGATTCCAGACTAAGTCCCCCCATTTCTCAAATATCTGATTATAACCTCCCTCCCTGCATTTTTAATGCTTTTTTTTAGAGACAGGGTTATTATTGGAATCATGCAGTACTTGAACATAAGAAATAATTCTAATGTTTACAAGTGTTTTACTGAAAGATAATATAAAGAAAATTGGGTTCCATTTATACTACATGATAGCACAACCTATATTCAATCCCCACACAGTTTTGAAATCAAACTTTTATATTGCTCCAAATAGAAATAAAATGTTAACTTACTCATTTGAATTCATTGCCATATAATATTTATACACTACGTGACAGTAAAAATGAGACACCAAGGAGTGGGCAGAAAGTGATAAAAATTGGCAAAACAGAGAAAGACAGCAACGAACAATAAGTGATGTTTATTTCAACATGATACACCTATACACTGAGCGATAACACCATCTGATCAGTAGGTTGTAGGACCACTGTAGGTGGAGATATGGGCAGCAACACGTCTAGTTACAGAGTCAATGGGCATGTGGATGGTGTCCTGAAGAATGGCTGCCCATTCCCTGTCAACCATTTGCCACAGAGTTCATCTTCTAAACACAGCGGTGGCAGCAGAAGCAAGCGATGTCCAATCATGTCCCAGACATGTTCGATTGGTAAGAGATCAGGGGAGACTGGTGGCCAGGGAAGTACCTGGGTACCTTGCAGGGCATGTTGGCTAATGTGTGCAGTATGTGGTTGGAAGTTATCCTGTTGGTAAATGGTATCGGGCACCCCCTGAAGGAAGGGTAGTGTCACCGGCCGCAGCACGTCATCTACATATCATTGAGACATCATAGTGCCCTCAATATGGACCAGAGGTGACCATTGTAGGTGATGGCGTCCCAAACCATGATGCCTCGTTGTCACGTGGTGTGGCGTTCCACAGATGCAGTCAGATTGGACCTATCACCACTTTGGTGCCAGACTCATACACAGCAACTGTCATTGCTAAAACAGAAGTGCGACTCGTCTGAGAACACGACCCTGTGACATTCCGCCGTCCACGTGGTTCTATCCTGACACCATTGCAAATGGAGGCATCTGTGCTGTTGGGTCAATGGCAGTCTTCTTAATGGGTGACATGAGTGCAGATCGAAGGCAATCAATCGGCGGATAATGGTCCTGGTCAATATAGGAGCATCAAGGGTGTCCTGCACATGCTACAAAAGGGCGATGGAAGTGGCCTGCGGGGCCGCCAACGCTTGCAGGCAGATGCATCGGTCCATGCGTGCTGACGCCACTATGTCCATACTGGCATCTCTCAAATGTGCCACATTCCCTTGGTCCAACCATTTTCACCACAGCCGGTGCACCGTGGCCATGTGTAGGCGGCTGTCCGCTGTGATTTGATGTATGGGCCAACCTGTCCTTCTGAGTCCGATCACCATACCCCTCATGAAATAGTCTGTCTGCTGGAACTGCTTTGGTTGGCGGCGGCCTGGCATTCTCTGTTACTACACGTTTCCTCTGAGACAAAAAAAAAATTGCAAAATGATTTCCCTGATAGACAGAGCGGCATGATTATTGCCGCTTCTGTAGGTTCCTTCCCTTATATATCGCTCAATGTGCATGGGACAGTTGTGCATTTTGCATAATTTATATAACTCGATGAGCTGCGTCTACCCTGCAATTTTCATATTTTTCTGCCCACTCTTTCTTGGTGTCTCATTTTCACTGTCACATAGTGTATTATAAGATGAATGAATTACCCAGCATTGGGGGGGGGGGGTTCTAAATAAGCTTCTGCTACTTAAATAATACAGATAACACCACTCAATTTCCAAATTGTATGTTTTGAACTAAAATTCTTCTTGTACTTTGTTTTTTAGCACTAGATATACAATGCCCTAATAGATACAATGCCCATTCAGCCCTAAATTAGTGCTGGACCCACTAATCCTTGAAAATACTTGGAAGTTCATTTATCCCAAAAGTAAAATTAAAAAAAATTATTAATATTTCAGCAAGTTTTTATCAACTTAAGTGAAATGTTAATATAATACCAAATTAAAAAATAGAACAAAATCTTTAAAATTCAAAAAGTTAGAAAACAATAAAATCCATTTCTAACAATAACAGCTGTTTTTCATTGAGACAAAAACACATACTCCCAAATATTGTCTGAAAAGGCAATGAATAAATAGATTTAATTTGACGAAATGGAGGAAAATGGCAATTTTTGGCTTTAAAACTTCATAACTTTTAAACCAATTTAAAATTAAAAAACAATCTCCCCAAGGTGCATTGTGTGGAGATAAGAAGCACTACTGTAGTAAATTTTGCCACTGTTTGGAATTTCAATTTTCTGCTACAGACAGACAAACAACATCTTTTTTTATTATGTAAGATAATATACACTTTATATTTACAAGTATATTTTTGAAAACAATGTAAAATAAAATAACATTTGAAACAAAATAAATTGTGCACATATATCATTTTACAAATTAATGCAATAATAATAATAAAAAAAACTACATTGATTAAGGAGTTTTATTTAAAAAAAAAAAAAATTACTTCATCATCCAATGGCACAATGGAGTGTGTGTCGTCCACATGCACCAATATTGCAGCATGCTTCATTGGACACACAAGGAGAATTTTGCTAAAATAAAATTGTATATATTTTACATTATTTCTTTAAAAAGTTACATAAAATTTATAAATAGGACTTCTATTAAATTAGTAACATACTCGTTTCTTGGATGAAACTGCACTTTCAAGATTGGTGATTGAAATCTATACCGATATTCACATTCTGCGCTGAGGACATCCCAAATTGAAACACTATTATCGGTTGAGGCACTCAACAATTTATGACCACTCCTGCTCCAACTGAAATGATAAAATCTTTACATCAGCAAAATAGATTTCACTTTAAAATCCATAAATTTTAAAATAAGACATATTTAAATTTCTGTACACTATTTCTACTATTTTTTATTTGTCACTGGTAATGTAAATCACTGGTAATGTCTAGTCACTGGTAATGTAAATAAATTAGATAAACATCACTTTCATGCAATTGAACAGTTAGTAATGTGGGAAGCAGAAATACCATTTCTTTTGCCAGATAAACAAGAAAATCCTTTCAAGAGGGTGTTCTGATTTAAAGAAATTTAATTCAGCTAGTATTTTAAAACTAAGTAACAACAATTAGCTGCAGTGCTCGTAGTTAGCTGATAGAACTATAAATAGAAAGATAATCGAATTACAGATTATTATAATAACTGACTGATTAGTTACTATAATTAATAATTATTATAGTTAAAAAAAATTCAAAAACCTCTGTCTTAATTAGAGGATTTATTTATACAGCTTGGTATCCTTAACAATCATGCAAAATTTTTTAAGGGTGCAAATAAAACAGCGTTTCTATAAAATGTAAAAGAAAGGATCTTTTACATTTTATAGAAATGCCATGCACTTCGAATCTATGCAGTAATAAATACAAAAACAAGAAATGCTCATGTACATTAACATAGAATCGCCTCAAATTTAAGCAGTAATGATACGCCCTGGCTATTCTGGCAATTGAAAGTAACCTGACATCTACACTCAACTTTCAAGAAGGATTAGATAAGTTTTCTAAAACCAAGCAACGTCGAAAAGAGTAAACAACCTGAAAATGATGAGAAAGACTTTTATGATATATGTACAGTATATATTATTTGATAAACTAAATCCTTTTTTACTATTCTAATATGTTAAACGCTAGCATAAGAAATCTAAAAATAATACAAAACATCTGTCCCATTTGCTATTGTGTGTACCGCACTTGTAGCTTGTAGCATCTAGTAAGTAGTATTTAACTGTAATAAATTGTTGATTCACTAATTAAGCTTCAGTTAGTTAAGTTTTATTTTTAATTTAGGGAGGAAGGGGTGGAGAAGGAGGGAAGATGAGGGGATAGAATTGTTGGGGGGCACCAATGGCAAAAGTGCCTAGGGAAGCCGTGCTCCTAAATGTGGCCCTGTTAACAATCAAACACTAAAATACTTAAACATCACCTTTCATTTTGTGCACTTTTCATTATTAATTTTGAAAACGTCTGCATTTCTAAATTTGTATACAATTTTGCTTATCCAGGTCTAAATTATTAAAAGGATACTATGAAAGAAAATTTAAATAGACAACAAATTTGGTTTCACATCTGACAGTGTGCAATGGAGTATAGAGAGACTATGATAAAGTTTAAATAATACAAAGACCTAGACATTTTAAATGCTATGATAAAGCAGCAAATTTTTTGTTCAGTTTCATGATTTATTACTAGGAGATACTTGCTAAAAAGCTTTATCGCAAAGCAGTTATGATTAATCATAAAAAATGACACTTCTCAAATATGCTTTGCTCATAAGGAAGAACACCAATTAATTTGATAAAAAATTTTCTTGTTTACAAAAACAATGATATGCTTATTTTTCATGTCAGTAAGTGTTCTACTGCATGAAATAATAATTTTCTGGTTGAAGATAGTAGTCAGCTTAATGTTACCAGTGATTGATAAAAAATTGTTTAATTATTGAAAACTGGGAATGCGTTTGTGTTTTAAAATGAACATTTAAATTAAAATTGTCTGCCTATGAACATATTTGACTAATAAGCATCTTATTGCAGAATAAATATAATTTAATGCCACTGCTAAACAATGCAATATAATTTTCTTTAATGTTTTAAATGAAAAAAATGTCTATTCAATGTTATTGCTATAGAAGGATCAATTTTATGCTTTATACTGATATTCCGAGAACCCTTGGGCCTATAAACTTAAAACATGGAGATGGTTACACACAATAAAGAACTATCAATTATAAAGAAAGGGGGGGAAAAAACTGTGGATTTGGATACAAATCAGACTAACATTTCATTTTATATATATAGTTCTTTTGGGGAATAATCTAGTATGATGCAAGTTTCATTAAATGGCTTGGGAAATGTTGGTTTTCCTTTACTTAAAAATGTTTGTTGGAACCAAATTGGGAAGGTTCGTCATACACCTCTATTCATTTACAATTGTAAGTCTGCCTGAAAATTACAAAACTTAGATAGAGTCCTTTGCACATATATTTTGCTAACCATGAATTTTCACCAACATTTTACATTTTTTTTTTAAATACTTACTTACAGTATCAATAATTGTCGCATTATTATAAACTAAACAGATTTGGGTAATAAGAAGTAAAGTAACACTTACAAAAATGATTACTTATAAAGTAACTACATTGTTACTAACATTTTTTAGTGAACGTAATTGTAATGCAAATATGTGTTTTACGTTAATTACATTGGATATTTTTTAGATATTCTTTTTTCTTTACTTTATAAGTTACTTACCACACTGTATGATTTGAGACAAAATTTATCTGGATTTTCTTCAAGCAATAAACAGATTTCTTTTATAAAAGGTCTGAATATTCATCTTGTATTAATTCAGGAAACCAAATTTAGTTGTTTCAGTAGACCAATCAAAACAACAGAGTAAATAAAGAATGCCAAGCTAATGATTTTTTTTATATATATCTGATAGTTTTTCAGATAAAAATATGGAAGTCTGTTATGAAGGTCAAACGATTGGAAAGTACTGAGAAAATGAGTACTATAATAGTTTTAAAGTATGAAATACTTATATAACCAATTCTGACTTCATACACAAGTTGAGACAAGAAATACATTCCAATGTGGAAAGCAGTAATGCTTTTGATTTTTTCTGAACTTCATATCTGAAAAACTGGATGATTCTTCTACAGATATAATCTGTTATTTGAATTAGAAGGTTAGATTAAGAATATAGATGAACATAATACATAAGAATCTAATTCCTGTTTAAAAATGCAACACACATATTTTAACTACATTTATATTAATTTAAAAATGCATGTATATAATAAAAATAAAATTGCAAATTATATTTTTAATTCAAAAATAAAAAAATACTTTTATATAAAGAAACAGAAACAAAACAAATACTGCACAATTACGTTATACGTACATATAATATAATTTGAATCATCAAACATGAATTAAGAAATAAGTCTAATTAACAAGAGAAGTAATCGGATATTTTTGTTTGTTTTTGCAAAGTATACAGCCACCATACATATTTTTCAAATCATTTAGCAAATTCAGATTGTGTCTGGGACATAGTGTAGGAATGAAATTCAGTAATGTTACAATAAATTTAATAGCATCTAAAGTTAAGTTTCTATTTTTGGCTGAGGAATGCTGTATTTTTTAG
Organism: Amaurobius ferox; assembly: GCA_951213105.1. Lineage (NCBI taxonomy): Eukaryota > Metazoa > Arthropoda > Arachnida > Araneae > Amaurobiidae > Amaurobius > Amaurobius ferox. The sequence continues at coordinate 103,871,074 of OX578136.1, forward strand.
AAACTTCTTATTTTAATTCATTGTTGAGATCTTAGATTACAAAAATGAAACTGTTTTTCGGGAGGTCATTTGAAACATTACACAGCTTTTAAGAATTTTGAAATGCAGTTGCTTTGTAAGATTAAGAAAGACATATTCCCATATGTTTTTTGCTCAAAAACTGCACTTGTTCTATTAAATAAAAATAAATTTAATTTTTTTCATACGCTTCTCTACAAATTTTGGTAGAATAATAAAGCTGAACTTTTCTTGTATGTTTTTAATTTAAGAACTTTGTAAAAGTTTTAAAATGAAAATTTTTTACATGAGTGTACAAAATGTAAATTTTATTATTCCCCCCCTCTGTGTGAATGTATAAAATACAAATTTTAGAAGCACATTTGTTTCATGCAAGTTTGTGAAGGATAGCATTGTTCAGCTGAAACTAAATAACAAAATATTTTAATATAAGACATCTGTAACAATAATTAGTAACACCTTCTCTTAATGTAACAGCTATAATTTTAAATTTATAATAAATTTAATATTAATTAAACTCTGATTATAACATATCTGGATTTGAATTTATGAGACATATATTACTTATCCATTAAATTTTTAGCAATATGTTAGACATGTGGAATAGTATAGGTCCCCATGATATTGGAATTCGGAGGCTGTTCCTTTCTATACCTTTTAATACTAAGTTAATTCAGAAAAGAACAATTTGTATTTTATCCTAAAATTGAAATTATTTGGGGCAAAAAAGACAAAATTCATTAATCTTAATATGCAACATCACACACTAGATGAGATCTGGGAGAATCTTCTAAAGGAAACAGAATATTAATATTTATAATGTCATGGAACATCAGCACACTCAATTAACATACACAGTGTATACATATATTCATACATTCAATAGGACTAAGAATAGATACATATTTTATAATAAGCAATGAGTCTGTTCAGTGTTTCTTACAAGATCATATATGCATTAAAAAAAAAAAAAAAAAAAAATTCCAAGAGTACAGCTGACAAATTTTCTGCTTTTTATTAGTAATTCTTTGTTGATCAGACTTATTAGTGCTTATATTTGGTGAATTATTATTATTGTTTTTATTTTGACAGTTAATAGAACAGATATATTCTTTCTTTAGAAGGCTCTCATATCATTACAAAATTTTTTTTTTATATTTTATGAAGGGTCAGGTTTTGAAATCTGGAATTTCATGAAGCCAATTGGTAATGAGAAATTTTGCAAAAGGTTCTGGAAAGGGACTCAGTTTTTCTGAACAGACTCTTAATAAGCAAGTTTAGTTCTTACCTCAGGGAACAAACTGGATGAATATGTGCACATATTATTTTTGCAATACCACGAGTTAAAAAATCCCAAAGAACAATACGGCCATCATTGCAACCAACTGCCAAAAGAGTTCCATGTTTATTAAAAGCACAAGTAACAGCCAAGCTAATGCAATCTAGAGCTCCATCAAATTCCTAGGGAAAAAATAATTGTTTTTGAAAATTGAAGGGATAAAATAGGTAACATTACAACAGCAAAGTATATAAAATGTGTTTTTGAATATTAAAATTATTTAAATATGTGTATATAGGTCTATACTCATAAAAGTTCACAACTGTGTTTTTCAGCTAGCTTCAAATTCCTCAAAATTCTAAATTTTCTTAATACACAGTTATCCAGGTGCCAATTATACATCCAATATACAGGGTATTTCAAAATGGATGCAACCTAAAATTTAAGAAAGTAGAACTTATGAGGAGATAAAATTTATGTTATATTACTCAGTTGGTATTTCTATATTCAAGGCCAACTGTAATAAGCAGTTAAAAAGATCGTAGCATGTGCTAGTTTCCTTGAAGTATTTATTTCTGTGCTTTGTATCAGCTACGTCCAGTAGTAGTACAGAATGTGGTAGTATTGCTAATGAGCAGTATTTTAAAATAAACTACAATTTTTACAAACAATATAAAAAAAATTACATAGCAATAAACGTCCCATTTATTTGTACACAAAAGATATTCTCTTTTCTTAAACAGCCATTTATTCCAAAAGAAACAAACAACTAATACAAAAGAGCAGCTTCTCACTCAAAAACAGAAAATCGATAGAAACAAAATAACATGTGCAATATGAATAAAGAGTTTTTCTACAAGCTGGGTCTGTATTCTTTGCCGCACAGTGTGGAAGAAAAACACACTGTCCTCTACATATCACTCTGAGCATGCCTACTCAGCCTTCTATAGTAGAGAAAACAAGCTGCAAGTGTTGTAACTTGAAAAAAGTTCTCCTACTAGATATCTGCCCAACACATGCAACACAAAAGATTTTCGATCCTAATCCGCAAAGCAGATAACACAACACACAGGTATCCAATTCGATACAGGACTTTTTTACACATTTTGAGGCAGGGTTGGGTTTTTGCTGTATTTATTAAAAAATAGCAAGAGAAATTTATTAACAAAAAATATTTTCATTTTCACTCAATAGATGAGTATTAAAATAAATAAAGGACAATATGATGACAAGATGGAGAAGAAACCAGGATACCTATTTAAACTTAGAAATGAACTCTCAAGTTTTTTAGAAGAATTTTCAAACTTGAGAGTTTGATCATGTTTTATTTAGTGAAAATAATCCAAATTCTGAAACTCATAAAAAAAATAACAGAATAAATTGGTCAATTTAATAATAAAACAATGAAATGAAAATGTCAAAATTAAAGGACAATAAATACAGAAAATAGTTGGAATCTTTCAATGCAATCTTTCATGAATTTTTGAGGTGAATTTAAATTCGAAGATATTATGTTTCTTGTGAGGTGTATATGAACCCTGCAAACTGTGTACTAATGAAAAAGGTTCATACTTAATAGAAAGCTTGATGATTATTAAGAAAACTAATAAATTCTTTTAAATTTTTTAATAGCATGTGTATATGTTTGATGTGGTTTGTAGCATATATTTAATACTAAAATCAACTTGCTAGGTAAAGGATTTTTCGAAAACTCCCAAGATAAGCGCTCTAAGGGTTTTAAATGCAAGATTACACCTAACTTTATCAGAATATATATAAAAAATATAAGATTTATTTTACTGTGAAAACAAACTAGTTAAATCTTACCTCTGGATAATTCTGGCCAAAACATTCTGTAAGCATAAAATAGTTTTAAATTAGTTTAGAATACATATTACAAGTTTTGCAAACATTTTTCAATATTACTGTATACATAAGTAAAAATATAACGGCACAAAATCAATATAGATTTTGAAAATAATTAGTTAATGGTTAGAATGGGTGACAGCTAGCAATTTTTAGCACAATGTTGTGGAATTATTTTTGTATAAAAAAAAAATCTTATGAGAAGAAAATCATTAAAATATACCTATCAAAGAAATGTGCTAAATTAAAGAAAATTACACCTAATTGATGAAAATTAAAAATCTCGGAAAGAATATAAGAATCTACTATAAGAATAACCTACTTTTCCATCTGCAATGCTTGATTAAATTTTGGCAACGAACTTGGCCAGTTTTTGTAGATGTTGCGAAATTGATAAAAATGTCGTAAAATTGATTAAAATGATAAAAATGATGACTAATTGATGAAAATTCAATATTTTGGAAAGAATATTAGAATCTAGTTATTATAAGAATAACCTATCTCTATGTCTATAACCTTTGGCAAAATTCTGGTGATATATTGCCAACGTGGCGAGTTTTTAAAATGTCGCCAAATTGACAAACATGTCACCAAATTGATAAAAATGTAGCCAAATTGATAAAAATCTCACTAAATTGATAAAGATGATGCTACATCAATGAAAATGATGACTAATTGATGAAAATTCACTATCTTGGAAAGAACATAAGAAAAGACAATAAGAATAACCTATTTCTTTGTCCATAGTGTTTAACAAAAAATTTGGCAGGATATTGTAACTTGGCAACATTTTTAAATGTTGCCAAGTTGATAAAAATGACACTTAAAAATAGGAGACAATGTTTTGTAAATTTTTAATTCCATCATATGATGGTCATATCTTCTAGTATAAAAGACATTCACTTCTCTCCATTTATTTGTAACATTTGATGATACATTTGTCAAATTTTTTGAATAATCTAGCGAAATATCGCTGTTGGCAATATTTTGACCCAGATTGACAAAAATATCCTCAGCATTGCATAAATGATGCCTAGTTAATGAAAATGAAGTCTAATTGAAGAATTTCTTATAAAAATATTATAATATATGAACTATATTGCTTATTAAGGATGCTATAAATATTGATAATTGTTCATTTAGAGTTGCACAAAATATAAGTTAATTGGGTACAAAATAGTTTTACATGTTGCCATCCGGAAAAGCACCAAATATAATATTCAACATTACAAACATTATGCTGTGGATCTTTTTACCATTTTTTCACTGTGAAAGAAGTAAATTTATTGCATTATATATAAGGAAAGTCCTGTGCTGTCCACATCAGATCTTTTTAATATTCATACAACAACCTAATTTTACATTAAATTAGTTTAGTAGTTTGGGAAAAAATATAAGTGTAGAAATTTGTGGATAGACAGACTGAATGATATATATATAAGATATATATATATATATATATATACTAAGTATCTAGATATTGGTAAAAGCAATTGTGCAGAATAGTAGATCAATGGTTACAAATATCTTTAACTGGGATTCAATTTCCACTATTTACTGTTACTAGTTGTAACATTTAGTAAGCACCAATGTGGGATTCTTTTAAATTTCATTAATTTTATTTCTGTCATAGCAATTCCATTATAAGTTACATAAGAAAGTCAGAATAGAAAGTAATAAATATCTACTTCGCATTTAAATTTAAATAAAATTCACTTATTTTTTTGCAACTATAGTTTTACTATACGGCACAGTTTTAAATGAGTTTCACCCTATACGGAGAAAATATTTAAAACTAACCCCGTAACTGGAAAAAATAGTGTGGGTACATTAGTATATTTAATATCGCTTAATCTTTTAAACAAATATATAATTTTTACAACGATCACAATTAGTATAACTCTCAAATTCTGAGAAACTACTAACGCTATATAAATTTAGGCAGAAATAGAGGGAAATTATATATGCAGAAGGAAAATGAAAAACCATACCTAGCAGTTCCAAGTTCATAATTGTAATGTAATATGTAACAATTAAAAAGTATATGAAAAAAAAGTAAAGATAGGCATGCGCGTTTATAAATAATCAAGTTCTGTTATAGAAAAAACAGTAAAATTTCAATTAATACGCTACACTCTTTTATATAATTCATTTTTTACAATTATTGAACATTTCAAAACAAACCCTCTGAAATTAGAAAAGTTTCAGTTACAGTTAAGTAAACAGCAAAAGGAAATTAACCACAATTTAGTTTAGGATATAGATTGAGTGGCTTTTTGCTATACCAGCCTTTACCCTGAAAATTACTTATAACACTTATAAGCAGCAATGTAGCCATGTTGTAGGCAATATATAGGGATACATGCATGTCAACGGAATATAGGTTTAGCAGTACAAATATTTTCAAGAAGCGGGAATAAATTTGAAAGTTTTAGAGAATACACCCAGAAATTTGAAAACTTTGATGGGGAAATTTTTTTGTTATATGTGAGATAAATATTTCACTTATAAAAAAACGTTAATAAAGTTTGTTATCCATGTTGCTGATAAAGGCACCGAGTTTTCAAAATATCAAGGGGGGGGGACACAATTAGATAAAGTAAACAAAAGATTCACAAAGTTGAATTCGATAAAGTTGTAATAACCTACTTTCTTGAAGAAAGCAAGGGTATGTCAGTTAGGAGATTAAAATTGTTTCGAGGGCGTTATAAGACCCGACTTCAGGCCAAAAGAACAGTATGCGCCCTTAACAACCACTAAGAACGAACTGCTTAACGAACAGAAATCTTGGTCTGAAAAAAGGGAGCTTATAATAGCCTTCTAAGTAACAATTTCGTCACATATAAATTTATATGAATTTGGATGTCTATGCGATCAGCTGTGTAAGATATGTAAAAATTAGTTTCATGAAGAAAGGAGCAACAACAAGAATAGTGACATTTTTACCAAACTGGGATTTTCCCTATCAAATACATTTAGTTGTATGAAGCTATTTCTGGAAATATCCCATTTTTAGTAAAATTGTAGAATTGCTAATTTAAAAACAAACCAATCAGTGCAATTTTGCAGAATGCGATGCGCAGAGCTATTATAACATATGCACCTACTAGATAGTGTTGGGTTTAAATTGAAATCAACATGATTTTTGGTACAATATACAAGTCTTTCAGTAGTTTGGGGATTTCTCACGCAAGAAGAAATTTTTGCAGTTCCAATTTAAATTTATCCTTGAGAAATAAGTAGTTTTTTTTAAATTATCAACTAAAACGCAAACTTTACGAACAGCACAAAAATATCACGTTCCTGTTTTCATCACAAACCTTTATTGACTGAACTAAAACACCACACTGCTTTCAATACTATAAACGCCACTCATCTGAGGCCACACCAGTTGAAGATATTCCAAGTCCTTCTACAAAAAGCAACTATTTATTTTCCCACGGAGTTTCTACGAATCGGATATTTTCCATTTTCTCATAATTTATAACTTTATCTCTAGTCTTAAATGACTTACTGATAACATGTTAATGGTTGTCAAAAGTCCAATGATCCCAGGGGGCAAAGCTACTTGAGGGGTTTGCAGTTTCAAACGGATATACCACCACCTATACAATACCACTTGGAAAGATAGCACTGGTCTGGTATATAGAATCGAGGAACAATTACAGATGAGAGATCTTTGGTATATATACTACCCGACATAGAAATGCAACACTACGAAGATTTGGGAGCATAATTATGTAAATTGCGAGACATATGCAGCTGACTGATATATGCAAATGATTTGAAATGCAAATAGGTCACGTGATTAGAACGCGGGATAAAAGGGATGGAAAAGGCAGATGAGTCAACATTTGATACTGTCTGTCGCCTACGGAAATTCGTTTTTCTAGCTGTTTTTCATTTCAGATGACACGTGTTGTTGACAAGATGCCTGACCGACGCTGCCGAAGTCCGTTTCAGCATTTGAACGATCATGCAAGGAGTTTCATTTTAGGCATATGTACGGCTGGGTGGTTGTGCCGGCGTATCGCCGCTGAAAACTCGTAGATTATGTAAAGGATTTGGAGAATTTAGATTGAAGGAGTTGGTGCGAATGTGACTCACCAGAACGCGTTGATCGAAGCATTCGAAGGCATGCGGTAGGGGGCCCACAAACGACGACTGTCAAAATTCTGCAGAATTTGCAGGGTACATTGGATATTCCAATATCAGCGAGAACAGTTTTTCGAAAGCGGCTTGCATTTACGAAGACTGCCATTGACGACAAAACACCGACGCGAGAGATTGCAATGGTGTTGGACCCTAGCCTCTTGGACGACTGTATGGGGCAGGATAGTGTTCAGCGACGAGTCTCGGTTTTGTTTGTCGAATAACAGTCGTTGTATGAGAGTCTGGAGGCAACGTGAAAACAAATTCAATCCTGCTGCGACTGTCGAACGCCATACTGCTCGACAACATGGCATCATGGTTTGGGGTGCCATCGGCTTCGATAGCCGGTTACTTCTGGACCGTATTAGAGGCAGAATGAAGACACGGCGATATGTAGGTGAGGTGCTGCGGTCAGTTGCACCGCCCTGCCTTCAGCAGTTGCAAAATGCTGTTTTCCAGCAAGGTGACGTGCACATGAACCATCAGCAGATAAGCCTTGCAAGGTACGGAACTAATTCTGTAAACCGAGAGGTAGACCAGGTCCGCACTGCTGTCTCCAAGCCTTGCAAGGTATCCAGGTGCTTCCTTGGCCTCCGCTGTCTCCAGTTCTCACACCCATCGAGCATGTATAAGACGTGGTTATTAGACGTGGTAGTCGAGCATGTATAGACATATCATCATATCTGTATTAATACACTTGAAATGTAATTTTTATATTTACTACACTTTTCACGATATATTTCAGCTTTTATTATAAATGATATATGTATTATAATATTTTAATGATAGTCCTCTGCATTTATGAGTAGAATCATTTAATTTCATTCTTCTAAAATTTTATTACGAATGATCTTATCTCCTTTTCGAATGATAAACGCGAACTTTCTAAACTTTATACACGTATCTCTATGTCCCCTCTTCTTGACTTGTAAGTCAGTGACGTCACGCTTCAAGTTTCTCTCCCGGTCGAAAAGCAACCCCCTTTCTCTGACCTACCTTATGTTTAAAGTATATCTTGACGGAAATGGGCATCAAGCTAGTCGATTATGCACATCTTATCCTTGAATTTACACCATTGATGTCAGTAGCTCATCTTCGAATGGAAAAATGTCTATGGGCGCCCATGCACAGATCCCATTAAGTTTCGAAGAAATGATATATGGTCAAATGGAAAATAAAATATTTGGTTATTCCCCCCGCGCAAAATTTTTTCCTGATGACGCTATTGCAGCACATATTTCAGAACAACCCCTGCTAAGTTACGCAGCCAGTCAATTTATAATAATAAAAGAATCTAAGTCTGTTTATTGGTCCCGTAGTGGAAAATCGAAGTTACCCACAGCTACAAATCACAGCTACAACTTGCACAGTGATTCATACTTCATGCTAGGTCTAAAAATATTTCATAGTGATTTTTTTAACATTATTATTTGTATTTTAGTTATCTAAAGTTTAAAGCAATAGTTTGGGAGATTTTCATACAAATACATTCTTTAGTGATAGATTGGAGAATTCTATTTCAAAGAAGCTTTAAATGGAATCCGTACTATCAATCGACGAATTTTGGTGAATTAAAAAAATGTATATATTTTGTGTTTTGAAGACGTAATCGATTTTAAAATTTCGATATAGAAAAATGTACTGACAATACAATATTTACAATTTCATACCCGTCAATAATTTTTCAAATGTTCTATAGTATAATGAACGGAATCCCATTTTCGGTCTATAGTTTTGCTTGGACGGGGTAGGGCGTTTGTTTATTTCATTCGCGACCGATAAGTAACTCACCGGATGTTCTCAGACGTCGTAACGTCACAATATGAATTTTTTTTTATTTTTTTTTTCTAAATGGCCGTTCGAGAATTCACTGTGCCTGTGGGTTTTGGTGGCTTGCAAATTGTGTTTGAAATGCATTACACTTTGTTTTCATTTTTATTTTGTTTTCTCGATGTGAGATGCTCTGAAAACAACGCAATATTACGATATTCGAAATAGAAAAAATCTGATGTGAGCCGCACATGACTTTCCCTGCAGACTCAAATTCATTTTTCCTTTATTTCTTTAATAATGCATTACATTGAGTTTAATTGCACAATATAACACTAAATTTGTATTTATAATTCAATTCCAGTTTTTACTTGGTAATTGGACATTTTTCTAAAAGTGGCATAACTAAATGCGAAAAATCTCAATTATTTCGAGAACGGTTAGTCTTAGAGTAATAGAGTTGTTTTTATTCTTTTCCTCATCAAAAATTACGTGTAAAACAATCATGTAATTGATATACTATTTGAACATACGTAACTTTTTTTTAGATTTTGGTGATTTTTGAGAGCTATTTCGTAAAAAACGGCAGGTTGTTCTTTTCCGAATAATACCAAAATCTAATCAGCACCAGAGTATCCCACAAATAACTTATCTACCAAATTTTGTGAAATTTGGTCAATTAGTATTTTAGCTACAGTGGATATATGAAACTTTTATGGGCCATATCACAAAAAAAAGGCGAGTTCTGTTTTTACGAATCGTACCAAAAACTAATTAGCACCAGGGTCATACCCAAGTGACTTACCTACTAATTTTTATGAAATTCGGTCCATAAGTTTTTGAGTTAGAGTGGATACATACATTGCACAGACACACAGACAGACAGGCACACAGACGTCACGCTAAAAATAGTTTTTTCGTATTCTAGAGGTCTCGAAACGTGTAGATCCGTCGAAAACTCGAGTTGCGATTTTCGGCATAATTCCAATACTTTTCCTATACATTACCATGTATTGCAGGGAAAGTAAAAATCTGATGTGGGCAGCACATGACTTTCTCTGCAGACTTATTTACACATTCTCTTTATTTTAATTAAATTTAATTCACTATTAATTCACTTTTCGTTCTCATTTGGTAACTGGACTCATTTTCAAAGGTGGCGGAGAGAAAAAACGAAAAAACTAAAATATCTCGAGAACGGCTAGACCTAGTGTAATGCGGTTGGTTTTATTCTTTTCTTCGTTAAACATTACGTATAAAACAAGCATTTACTGGATATATTTCAGCAAATGTAGTTTTTTATTTTAGATTTTGTCGATTTTTGAGGACCATTTTGCAAAAAAAGGAAGGTTATTTTTTTCCGAATAGTGCCAAAATCTAATCAGCACCAGGGTGACCCACAAGCGACTTATATACCAAATTTTGTGAAATTCGGTCCATTAGATTTTTAGCTAGACTGGATAAAAGCTTTTGCGGGCCATTTCGCAAAAAAAAGGCGGGTTCTTTTATCCCAAATCGTACCCAAAACTAATCAGCACCAGACTCGCCCACAAGTGACTTACCTACCAAATTTTATGAAATTCATTCAATTAGTTTTTTAGTTAGAGTGGATACAAAATCTGCACAAACATACAGACACATAGACGCACACACAGACGTTATGCTAAAAATAGTTTTTTCGTATTCTAGAGGTCTCGAAACTTGTAGATCCGTCGAAAACTCGAGTTGCGATTTTCGGCATGATTCCAATACTTTCCCTATACATTAGCATGTATTGCAGGGAAAGTAAAAATCTGATGTGGGCAGCACATGACTTTCGCTGCAGACTCAAATTCATATTTTCTTTATTTCTTTAATAATTCATTAGATTGAGTTTAATTGCGCCAAATAACACTAAATTTGCATTTTTGATTCTATTTTTGTTTTTATTTGATAATTGGACATTTTTCCGATAGCGGCGTAACAAAAATGCAAGAAATCTCAAATATCTTGAGAACGGTCAGTCCTAAAGTATAATGGAGTACGTTATAATCTTTTTCTCGTCAAAAATTGCATATAAAACAAAAATTCATTTGATATATTTGAGCATATATAGTCTTCTTTATTCGATTTTGGCGATTTTTGCGGGCCATTTCGTAAAAAAAGGCAGGTTGTTCTTCTTCGAATTGTACCAAAATCTAGTCAGTACCAGAGTGTACCACACGTAACTTATCAACCAATTTTTGTGAAATTGGGTCAATTAGTATTTTAGCTAGTGTGGATAAATGAAATTTTTGCGGGCCATTTCCTAAAAAAAGGCAGGTTGTTCTTTTCCGAATCTTACCAAAATCTAATCAGCACCAGGGTCGACCATAAGTGACTTATCTACCAAATTTTATGAAATTTAGTCGATTAGTTGAGTTTGAGTGGAAATATACAATTTTTGCGGGCCATTTCGTAAAAAAATGCAGGGTGTTTTTTTCCGAATCGTATCAAAATTTAATCAGCACCAGGGTGACCTACACGTGACTTATATACCAAATTTTGTAAAATTTGATCAATTAGTTTTTCAGTTACAGTGGATAAAGGCATATTTTGAGGGCTATTTTGCAAAAAAAGGCGGGTTGGTTTATTTCGAATAGTACCCAAAATTACTCAGCACCAGGGTCATATCCAAGTGACTTACCTATACCAAATTTTATGAAATTCGGTCCATTAGTTTTTGAGTTAAAGTGGATACATACATTGCACAGACAGACACACAGATAGACGTCACACTAAAAATAGGTTTTTCGTATTCTAGAGGTCTCGAAACGTGTAGATCCGTCGAAAACTCGAGTTGCGATTTTCGACATGATTCCAATACTTTCCCTATACATTACCATGTATTGCAGGGAAAGTAAAAATCTGATGTGGTCAGCACATGACTTTCCCTGCAGACTTATATCCACGTTCTCTTTATTTTATTTAAATTTAATCCACTTTTAATTCAATTTTCGTTCTCATTTGGTAACTGAACCTATTTTCAAAGGTGGCGTAGAGAAAAAAACAAAAATATTTCGAGAACGGTTAGTCCTAGTGTAATGGGGTTGGTCTTATTCCTTTCTTCGTCAAAAATTACGTGTAAAACAAGCATTTAATGGATATATTTCAGCATACGTAGTTTTTTATTTTAGACTAGCCGCCTTTGGCGACCAGCCTGTTCGCTACCCTTGAAAATTCTGACCGTGGCAAACTCGTTGGCGCGACCTACCAGAAAGGTGTAAGGTAACTGCTTGGAAGGCCAGGAAGTGCCACACAATTTAGACCGGAACCCAATGGGGGAGGCATCCAAAGAGACCGTACCCTCCTTCCCCTACCACAAACCTCTCGGAAGGACTTGCAGTCCCACACGTTTAACGTGATCGTACTCCGCGTGAACACGGCTGCAGTTTTGGCAATGGCGGGAATCGAACCCGGGCCTACCGAGTGAAATTCCCGCGCGCTAACCACTGGGCTACCGTGCCATCCGCGACAATCTCCATAACTTTATTTTTATTCGGCAATTTTGGGAATCGAACCCGGGCCTACCAAGTGCAAATCCCGCGCACTAACCACTGGGGTACTTCACCCTCCGCGATATTCTTCATAACTTTCTTTTTATTCACCCAATTTAGACCGGAACCAAGTGGGAGAAGCATCCACAGGGACCGTACCCTTCTTCCCCTACCACCAACCTCTCGGAAGGACTTACAGACCCACATGTTTAACGTGATCGTACTCCGCGTAAACACGGCGGCAATTTTGGGAATCGAACCCGGGCCTACCGAGTGCAATTTCCGCGCGCTAACCATTGGGCTACTTTGCCCTACGCGACAATCTCCATAACTTTCTTTTTATTCATCTAATTTAGACCGTACCCTCCTTCCCCTACCACCAACTTCTCGGAAGGACTCACGGACCCACATGTTTAACGTGCTCGTACTCCGCGTAAACACGGCGGCAATTTTGGGAATCGAACCCGGGCCTGGTAACTGGTTGGACGGCCAGGATGTGCCACGCAATTTAGACCGGAACCCAGTGGGGGAGGCATCCACAGGGAACGTACCCTCCTTCCCCTACCACCAACCTCTCGGAAAAACATACGGACCCATATGTTTAACGTGATCGTACTCCATGTCAGTGGCGGAAATCGAACCCGGGCCTACCGCGTGCAATTCCCGCGCGCTAACCACTGGGCTACTTCGCCCTCCGCGACAATCTCCATAACTTTCTTTTTATTCACCCAATTTAGACCATACCCTCCTTCCCCTACCACCAACCTCTCGGAAGGACTCACGAACCCACATGTTTAACGTGATCGTACTCTGCGTGAACGTGGCGTAAGTTTTGGCAGTGGCGGGAATCGAACCCGGGCCTACTGAGTGCAATTCCCGCTCGCTAACCACTGGGCTGCCGCGCCCTCCACAATCTCCATAACTTTCTACATATTCACCCAATTTAGACGGGAACCCAGAGGGGGAGGCATCCACAGGGGCCGTATCCTCCTTCCCCTACCACCAACCTCTCGGAAGGACTTACGGACCCACATATTTAACGTGATCGTATTCCACGTAAACACGGCGGCAGTTTTGGCAGTGGCGGGAATCGAACCCGGGCCTACCGCTAACTTCCCGCGCGCTAATTTGCAATTTAAAATGACCATATGCTTAATTCCATCATCCTCATTCCATTGTTTCATTGTTCTATCATTTAAAATATCCATAAAATTAAAATATCCATTTAAAATATCCAAAAGTTAAAATATACATTTAAAAAATCCAGATCGTCCCATCATTTAAAATATAAATATAATAATTTATATAGAGCAAAGGCGCTCTATTCAGAACCGTGACGTCACCTCCACCTTGACGTCCCCACCCACCACCTTCCCTGCTTCAGCGGGGGAGAAACGAACGGAACGCCGAGAAATTTAAAATCATGGCGTCTTTAAAATTGCCATCCTGAAGGCAATTTTCATTATTTCTGGACCACATTAGACTTGTAAGAATGCCAGATATTTCAGCTTTCTAAAAATGTAAATTATTAGTCGAAATTATGAGTACTTTTCACGATGCGAGAATTTAAAAACAAAAAATTGATTTTTTGAGCCAAAAGTGAGTTTTGTTTTAAAATCTTTAAAAAATATTAGAAATCGAAATTCAGATTTGAAATTGATATATTTTTACTCGAAATTCTCTGCTCTTTCCGATGGTGTAATTTATTTTTTTCTACGATGTCTGGATCGTGGAGAAAAAAGGGCAAAAAGGGCAAGAAACGGTCGAAATCGCATAAAACATTAAATAAATAAAAAAATAATTAAAATTTTAAAAATCGGTTTTCATGTGTCCCCTTCCCTCCCCCCCGGGTCTCCGATTGCCAAATTTCGTAGCTCTCCGACGCGCGGTCGCGAAACGTATAGTGTATAAGACAGACAGACACACACACACACACACACACAGACATTGCCTTTTATTATTTACTAGCCGCCTTTGGCGACCAGCCTGTTCGCTACCCTTGAAAATTCTGACCGTGGCAAATTCTAACCGTGGCACACTCGCTGGCGCGACCTACCAGAAGGAACGACCTACCAGGAAGTGCCACCCAATTTAGACAGGAACTCAGTGGGGGAGGCATCCACAGGGACCGTACCCTCCTTCCCCTACCACCAACCTCTCGGAAGGACTTACGGTCCCGCATGTTTAACGTGATCGTACTCCGCCTGAACACGGCGGCAGTTTTGGCAGTGGCGGGAATCGAACCCGGACCTACCTAGTGCAAATCCCGCGCGCTAACCACTGGGCTACCGCGCCCTCCGCGACAATCTCCATAACCTTCTTTTTATTCACCCAATTTAGACCGGAACCCAGTAGGGGAGGCATCCACAGGGTCCGTACCCTCCTTCCTCTACCAACAACCTCTCGGAAGGACTTACGGATCCACATGTTTAACGTGATCGTACTCCGCGTGAAAATGGCAGCAGTTTTGGCAGTGGCGGCAATCGAACCCTAGCCTACCGAGTGCAATTCCCGCGCGCCAACCACTGGGCTACCGCGCCCTCCGCGACAATCTCCATAACCTTCTTTTTATTCACCCAATTTAGACCGGAACCCAGTGGGAAAGTCATCCACAGGGTGCGTACCTTCCTTCCTCTACCACCAACCTCTCGGAAGGACTTACGGACCCACATGTTTAACGTGATCGTACTCCGCGTGAACACGGCAGCAGTTTTGTCAGTGGAGGGAATCGAACCCGGGCCTACCGAGTGAAATTCCCGCACGCTAACCACTGGGCTACCGCGCCCTCCGCGACAATCTCCATAACTTTCTTTTTATTCACCCAATTTGGACCAGGACCCAGTGGGGGAGGCATCCACAGAGACCGTACCCTCCTTTCCCTGCCACCAACCTCTCGGAAGGAATTATCGACCCATATGTTTAAGGTGATCGTACTCCGCATCAGTGGCGGGAATCGAACCCAGGCCTACCGAGTGCAATTCTCGCGCGCTAACTTCCTGCGCGCTAATTTAAATTTATAACGACCATATGCTAGGCTCTTAATTCCACCATCCTCGTTCCATCGTTCCATCATTTAAAATAGCCATAAAATTAAAATATCCATTTAAAATATCTATAAATTAAAATATCCATAAATTAAAATATCCATTTAAAATAAAAAAATCAACCATATCGTTCCACCAATCCATAAATATAATAATTTCAAATACATCACCACAATTCAAACCACCATAATTCAATCATTTAAATTATTTAAAATATCCATTTAAAAATATCCATTTAAAATATCATATAAATATAATAATTTCGCCCGATGTATACAACACTTATGCTCGTAATTCAGTTAAAACCGAAAGCGCGGTCTCCATGGAGACGGGGAAGAAACTAATGCGGATGGGGGGAAAATGCCTTGAGGAACTGAGCCGGTAGCCGACAAATTTAAAATCATGGCGTCTTTAAAATTGCCATCCTGAAGGCAATTTTCATTATTTCTGGACCAGATTGGACTTGTAAGAATGCCAGATGTTTGACCTTTCTGAAAATGTAAATTATTAGTCGAAATTATGAGTACTTTTCACGATGCGAGAATTTAAAAACCAAAAATCGTTTTTTTGAGCCAAAAGTGACTTTTGTTTTAAAATCTTTAAAAAATATTAGAAATCGAAATGGAGATTTGAAATTGATATATTTTTACTCGTAATTTTCTGCTCTTTCCAATGGTGTGAGTTGTTTTTTTCTACGACGTCTGGATCGTGGAGAAAAAAGGGCAAAAAGGGCAAAAAAAGGTCGAAATCGCATAAAACATTAAATAAATAAAAAAATAATTAGAATTTTGAAAATCGGTTTTCACGTGTCCCCTTCCCACGATCCAGACGTCGTAGAAAAAAACAACTCACACCATCGGAAAGAGCAGACAATTGCGAGTAAAAATATATCAATTTCAAATCTCCATTTCGATTTCTAATATTTTTTAAAGATTTTAAAACAAAAGTCACTTTTTGCTCAAGAAAACGATTTTTGGTTTTTAAATTCTCGCATCGTGAAAAGTACTCATAATTTCGACTAATAATTTACATTTTCAGAAAGGTCAAACATCTGGCATTCTTACAAGTCCAATCTGGTCCAGAAATAATGAAAATTGCCTTCAGGATCGCAATTTTAAAGACGTCATGATTTTAAATTTCTCGCCGTTCCGCTCGGCGTGACGCGTCGTTTCTCCCCCGCTGAAGCAGGGAAGGTGGTGGGTGGGACGTCAAGGTGGAGGTGACGTCACGGTTCTGTATATGCATAGCTAAGGCTCCTATATATATCCTCTATATAGGAGCCTTATGCATAGCGATGGCTGGGACAATAAGAAACCGAATTAGTTTTTACTTTCCGTTTCCCGCGCTTCCGATTTTAAATGAAATAAGAGCTTAACATATGCACTGTAGAAATTATTATATTTATATTTTAAATGATGGAACGATATGGATTTTTTAAATGGATATTTTAATTTTATGGATATTTTAAATGATGGAACGATGGATATTTTAATTTTATGGATATTTTAAATGATGGAACGATAGATATTTAAATTTTATGGATATTTTAAATGATGGAATGAGGATGATGGAATTAAGAGCTTAGAGAGCATATGGTCATTTTAAATTGTAAATTAGCGCGCGGGAAGTTAGCGGTAGGCCCGGGTACGATTCCCACCCCTGCCAAAACTGCCGAAGTGTTCACGCGGAATACGATCACGTTAAACATGTGGGCCCGTAAGTCCTTCCGAGAGGTTGGTGGTAGGGGAAGGAGGGTACGGTCCCTGTGGATGCCTCCTTCACAGGGTTCCCGTCTAAATTGGGTGAATATAAAGAAAGTTGCGGAGGGCGAGGCAGCCCAGTGGTTAGCGCTCAGGAATTGCACTCGGTAGGCCCGGGTTCGATTCCCGCCACTTCCAAAACTGCCGCCGTGTTCACGCGGAGTACGATCACGATAAACATGTGGGTCCGGAAGTCCTTCCGAAAGGTTGGTGGTAGGGGAAGGAGGGTACGGTCCCTGTGGATGCCTCCCTCACAGGGTTCCCGAAAGCCCAGACCATCCGGCTCGTCCTAGGACTTAGAGCAGCAAAGCGAATGGTCGGGAAGATTTTGGTAAGCGGAGGCCGTCCGCCAGGAACCCTACGTCTTCCCGTCGCAACCAACACCTGTGTTTATTTTATCTTAAGAAAGGGAGGTTACAACATTTTAGGCTAGGGTAACAATGATACAGCTGTTTACAAGCGCTGTATATTCAGATGGTTGATAACATTTTCATTGACTTGACATGTTGTAACTTGACAAGATGTTCTGAAGTTAAACAACTATAATCGGTGGGTAGACGTTACACAAACATAAAATCACTCAACAGAAATATAACGAAATTATTTAGGGAGAAGTGCAAGCAGGAATCATATAATGAGTTGCACGACCGACAAAAGAGACGGGACTGAACGGGACAAGGTCACAAAACAGGGAGTAGTGCAATCAGGGATCATAAAATGAGTTGCACGACCGACAATAAACCGGGACAACCCTCACAGGGTTCCCGTCTAAATTGGGTGAATATAAAGAAAGTTGCGGAGGGCGAGGCAGCCCAGTGGTTAGCGCTCAGGAATTGCACTCGGTAGGCCCGGGTTCGATTCCCGCCACTTCCAAAACTGCCGCCGTGTTCACGCGGAGTACGATCACGATAAACATGTGGGTCCGGAAGTCCTTCCGAGAGGTTGGTGGTAGGGGAAGGAGGGTACGGTCCCTGTGGATGCCTCTCCCACTGGGTTCCGTTCTAAATTGGGTAAATAAAAAGAATGTTATGGAGATAGTCGCTGGGGGCGAAGAAGCCCAGTGGTTAGCGCGCGGGAATTGCACTCAGTAGGCCCGGGTTCGATTCCCAAAATTGCCGCCGTGTTTACGCGGAGTACGAGCACGTTAAACATGTGGGTCCGTGAGTCCTTCCGAGAAGTTGGTGGTAGGGGAAGGAGGGTACGGTCTAAATTGGATGAGTAAAAAGAAAGTTATGGAGATTGTCGCGTAGGGCAAAGTAGCCCAATGGTTAGCGCGCGGAAATTGCACTCGGTAGGCCCGGGTTCGATTCCCAAAATTGCCGCCGTGTTTACGCGGAGTACGATCACGTTAAACATGTGGGTCTGTAAGTCCTTCCGAGAGGTTGGTGGTAGGGGAAGAAGGGTACGGTCCCTGTGGATGCTTCTCCCACTTGGTTCCGGTCTAAATTGGGTGAATAAAAAGAAAGTTATGAAGAATATCGCGGAGGGTGAAGTACCCCAGTGGTTAGTGCGCGGGATTTGCACTTGGTAGGCCCGGGTTCGATTCCCAAAATTGCCGAATAAAAATAAAGTTATGGAGATTGTCGCGGATGGCACGGTAGCCCAGTGGTTAGCGCGCGGGAATTTCACTCGGTAGGCCCGGGTTCGATTCCCGCCATTGCCAAAACTGCAGCCGTGTTCACGCGGAGTACGATCACGTTAAACGTGTGGGACTGCAAGTCCTTCCGAGAGGTTTGTGGTAGGGGAAGGAGGGTACGGTCTCTTTGGATGCCTCCCCCATTGGGTTCCGGTCTAAATTGTGTGGCACTTCCTGGCCTTCCAAGCAGTTACCTTACACCTTTCTGGTAGGTCGCGCCAACGAGTTTGCCACGGTCAGAATTTTCAAGGGTAGCGAACAGGCTGGTCGCCAAAGGCGGCTAGTCTTAAATAATAAAAGGCAATGTCTGTGTGTGTGTGTGTCTGTCTGTCTTATACACTATACGTTTCGCGACCGCGCGTCGGAGAGCTACGAAATTTGGCAATCGGAGACCCGGGGGGGAGGGAAGGGGACACGTGAAAACCGATTTTTAAAATTTTAATTATTTTTTTATTTATTTAATGTTTTATGCGATTTCGACCGTTTTTTGCCCTTTTTGCCCTTTTTTCTCCACGATCCAGACATCGTAGAAAAAAACAAATTACACCATCGGAAAGAGCAGAGAATTTCGAGTAAAAATATATCCATTTCAAATCTGAATTTCGATTTCTAATATTTTTTAAAGATTTTAAAACAAAAGTCACTTTTTGCTCAAGAAAACGATTTTTGGTTTTTAAATTCTCGCATCGTGAAAAGTACTCATAATTTCGACTAATAATTTACATTTTCAGAAAGGTCAAACATCTGGCATTCTTACAAGTCCAATCTGGTCCAGAAATAATGAAAATTGCCTTCAGGATGGCAATTTTAAAGACGCCATGATTTTAAATTTGTCAGCTACCGGCTCAGTTCCTCAACTGCATTTTCCCCCCATCCGCATTAGTTTCTTCCCCGTCTCCATGGAGACCGCGCTTTCGGTTTTAACTGAATTACGAGCATAAGTGTTGTATACATCGGGCGAAATTATTATATTTATATGATTTTTTAAATGGATATTTTTAAATGGATATTTTAAATAATTTAAATGATTGAATTATGGTGGTTTGAATTGTGGTGATGTATTTGAAATTATTATATTTATGGATTGGTGGAACGATATGGTTGATTTTTTTATTTTAAATGGATATTTTAATTTATGGATATTTTAATTTATAGATATTTTAAATGGATATTTTAATTTTATGGCTATTTTAAATGATGGAACGATGGAACGAGGATGGTGGAATTAAGAGCCTAGCATATGGTCGTTATAAATTTAAATTAGCGCGCGGGAAGTTAGCGCGCGAGAATTGCACTCGGTAGGCCTGGGTTCGATTCCCGCCACTGATGC
Source organism: Amaurobius ferox (assembly GCA_951213105.1). Taxonomy (NCBI): domain Eukaryota; kingdom Metazoa; phylum Arthropoda; class Arachnida; order Araneae; family Amaurobiidae; genus Amaurobius; species Amaurobius ferox. The sequence goes on from OX578136.1 coordinate 103,891,444, forward strand.
GGAGTACGATCACCTTAAACATATGGGTCGATAATTCCTTCCGAGAGGTTGGTGGCAGGGAAAGGAGGGTACGGTCTCTGTGGATGCCTCCCCCACTGGGTCCTGGTCCAAAAAGGGTGAATAAAAAGAAAGTTATGGAGATTGTCGCGGAGGGCGCGGTAGCCCAGTGGTTAGCGTGCGGGAATTTCACTCGGTAGGCCCGGGTTCGATTCCCTCCACTGACAAAACTGCTGCCGTGTTCACGCGGAGTACGATCACGTTAAACATGTGGGTCCGTAAGTCCTTCCGAGAGGTTGGTGGTAGGGGAAGGAGGGTACGGACCCTGTGGATGCATCCCCTACTGGGTTCCGGTCTAAATTGGGTGAATAAAAAGAAGGTTATTGAGATTGTCGCGGAGGGCGCGGTAGCCCAGTGGTTGGCGCGCGGGAATTGCACTCGGTAGGCTAGGGTTCGATTGCCGCCACTGCCAAAACTGCTGCCATTTTCACGCGGAGTACGATCACGTTAAACATGTGGATCCGTAAGTCCTTCCGAGAGGTTGTTGGTAGAGGAAGGAGGGTACGGACCCTGTGGATGCCTCCCCTACTGGGTTCCGGTCTAAATTGGGTGAATAAAAAGAAGGTTATGGAGATTGTCGCGGAGGGCGCGGTAGCCCAGTGGTTAGCGCGCGGGATTTGCACTAGGTAGGTCCGGGTTCGATTCCCGCCACTGCCAAAACTGCCGCCGTGTTCAGGCGGAGTACGATCACGTTAAACATGCGGGACTGTAAGTCCTTCCGAGAGGTTGGTGGTAGGGGAAGGAGGGTACGGTCCCTGTGGATGCCTCCCCCACTGAGTTCCTGTCTAAATTGGGTGGCACTTCCTGGTAGGTCGTTCCTTCTGGTATGTCGCGCCAGCGAGTGTGCCACGGTTAGAATTTGCCACGGTCAGAATTTTCAAGGGTAGCGAACAGGCTGGTCGCCAAAGGCGGCTAGTAAATAATAAAAGGCAATGTCTGTGTGTCTGTGCGTCTGTCTGTCTGTCTGTCTTATACACTATACGTTTCGCGACCGCGCGTCGGAGAGCTATGAAATTTGGCAATCGGAGACCCTGGGGGGTGGGAAGGGGACACGTGAAAACCGATTTTTAAAATTTTAATTATTTTTTTTGTTATTTAATGTTTTATGAGATTTCGACCGTTTTTTTGACCTTTTTGCTCTTTTTTCTCCACGATCCAGACATTGTAGAAAAAAACAAATCACACCATCGGAAAGAGCAGAGAATTTCGAGTAAAAATACATCAATTTCAAATCTCAGGGACAAATTCTAATATTTTTTTATGATTTTAAAGCAAAAGTCACTTTTGACTCAAAAAAACGATTTTTGGTTTTTAAATTCTCGCATAGTAAAAAGTACTCAGAATTTCGACTAATAATTTACATTTTTAGAAAGGTCAAACATCTGGCATTCTTACAAGTCCAATCTGGTCAAGAAATAGTGAAAATTGCCTGTAGGATCGCAATTTTAAAGACGTCATGATTTTATATTTCTTGCCCAATACTCGGCGAAGAACCGATTCTCCCCGACATTTCCCACCGCAGTAGTTTTTCCCCCGTCTCCATGGAGACCACCACGCTTCGGGTTTTAAATGTATTAAGAGCTTAGCATATGTATTGGATACATCGAGTGAAATAATTATATTTATGTGATATTTTAAATGGTTATTTTAATTTATGGATGTTTTAAATAATTTAAATGATTGTATTATGGTGGATTGAATTCTGGTGATGTATTTGAAATTATTATATTTATGGATTGGTGGAACGATATGGATGATTCATAGAATGATATGGATTTTATAAATGGATATTTGAATTTATGGATATTTTAAATGGAAGGAGGGTACGGTCTCTGTGGATGCCTCCCCCACTGGGTTCCGGTCCAAACTGGGTGAATAAAAAGAAAGTTATGGAGATTATCGCGGAGGGCGTGGTAGCCCAGTGGTTAGCGTGTGGGAATTTCACTCGGAAGGCCCGGGTTCGATTCCTTCCATTGCCAAAACTGCTGCCGTGTTCACGCGGAGTACGATCACGTTAAACATGTGGGTACGTAAGTCCTTCCGAGAAGTTGTTGGTAGAGGAAGGAGGGTAGGTCCCTGTGGATGCCTCCCCCACTGGGTTCCGGTCTAAATTGGGTGAATAAAAGAAAGTTATGAAGATTATCGCGGAGGGCGCGGTAGCCCAATGGTTAGCGCGCGGGAATTGCACTCGGTAGGCTCGGGTTCATTTACCGCCACTGCCAAAACTGCCGTGTTCACGCGGAGTACGATCACGCTAAACATGTGGGTACGTAAGTCCTTCCGGGAGGTTGGTGGTAGAGGAAGGAGGGTACGGTCCCTGTGGATGACCCTCCCACTGGGTTCCGGTCTAAATTGGGTGAATAAAAAGAAGGTTATGGAGATTGTCGTGGAGGGCGCGGTAGCCCAGTGGTTAGCGCGCGGGAATTGCACTCGGTAGGTCCGGGTTCGATTTCCGCCACTACTAAAACTACCGCTGTGTTCAGGCGGAGTACGATCACGTTAAACATGTGGGACCGTAAGTCCTTCCAAGAGGTTGGTGGTAGGGGAAGGAGGGTACGGTCCCTGTGGATGCCTCCCCCACTGAGTTCCGGTCTAAATTGGGTGGCACTTCCTGGCCGTCCAAACAGTTACCTTACACTTTTCTGGTAGGTCGCGCCAGCGAGTGTGCCATGGTTAGAATTTGCCACGGTCAGAATTTTCAAGGATAGCGAACAGGCTGGTCGCCAAAGCTTTTATACGGTTTTTGGCCTAAGGACAATTAAAAACCGAGTAAGTGTTTGCTTTTTACACGGTTTTTGGCCTAGGCACAATTAAAAACCGAATTAATCTTTGCTTTTTATAAGGTTTCTGCCTCATTATGCTGGATTGAATTGTGGCGATGTATTGTTTACATCGGGTGGTGGTTGGGACCACAATGCAAAAACTTAAACACTGAAGAAATAAAAAAATAAATAAAAATAAAGTTAAGGAGATTGTCGCGGTGCATTTATGCATCGGGTGGTGGTGGGGACAATCTTTAAAAAAAAAAAAAAATTAAAACCGAATTAGTGTTTACTTTTTATAAGGTTTCTGGCTCATTATGATGGATTGAATTGTGGCGATGTATTGTTTACATCGGGTGGTGGTTGGGACTACAATGAAAAAACTTAATTGTGGCGACGTATTGTTGTGGCGTACTCTGTTGTTGTATTGTAAAAACTTAATTGTGGCGATGTATTATTTACATCGGGTGCTGGTTGGAACCACAATGAAAAAACTTAATCATTGATTGCTTTTTATACGGTTTTTGGCCTAAGGACAATTAAAACCCGAATAAGTGTTTGCTTTTTACACGCTTTTTAGCCTAGGCACAATTAAAAACTGAATTAGTGTTTGCTTTTTAAAGGTTTCTGGCTCATTATGCTGGATTGAATTGTGGCGATGTATTGTTTACATCGGGTGGTGGTTGGGACCACAATGAAAAAACTTAAACACTGAATAAATAAATAAATAAATAAAAAGAAAGTTATGGAGATTGTCGCGGTGCATTTATGCATCGGGTGGTGGTGGGGACAATCTTAAAAAAAAAAAAACTTTTTCGCTAAGCAGCATCGTTAAAAAGCGAGCTTGCCACTGTCAGGATTTTCAAGGGTAGCGAACAGGCTGGTCGCCAAAGGCGGCTAATTTACATTTTTAGAAAGGTCAAATATCTGGCATTCTTACAAGTCCAATCTGGTCAAGAAATAATTATAAATATTCACAGGATCGCGATTTTAATGACCTAAGGATTTCCAATTTCTCGGCGAACCGCGTTTTCACCCGTTGAATTTTCTCCCCGTCTCCATGGAGACCGCCCTTCCGGTTTTAAATGAATTAAGATATGTGTTGTATACAACGGGTGAAATGATTATATTTATATGATATTTTAATTGGATATTTTAATTTATGGATATTTTAAATGGATATTTTAAATAATTTAAATGATTGCATTATGGTGGATTGAATTGTGGTGATGTATTTGAAATTATTATATTTATGTATTTGTGGAACGATATTGATGATTGATGGAACGTTTTAATTTATGGATATTTTAAATGATGGAACGATGGAATGAGGATGATGGAATTAGAGCTTAGCATATGGTCATTATAAAATTTAAATTAGCGCGCGGGAAGTTAGCGCACGGGAAATGCACTCGGTAGGCCCGGGTTCGATTCTCGCCAATGCTAAACTGCCTCCGTGTTCAGGCGGTGTACGATCACATTAAACATGTGGGTCCGTAAGACGTTCCGAGAGGTTGTTGGTAGGGGAAGGATGGTACGGTCCCTGTGGATGCCTCCCCCACTGGGTCCCGGTCTAAATTGGGTGAATAAAAAGAAAGTTATGGAGATTGTCGCGAAGGCGCAGTAGCCCAGTGGAGTACGATCACGTTAAACATGTGGGACCGTAAGTCCTTCCGAGAGGTTGGTGGTAGGGGAAGGAGTGTACGGTCTCTGTGAATGCCTCCCCCACTGAGTTCCGGTCTAAATTGGGTGGCACTTCCCGGCCGTCCAAACAGTTACCTTACACCTTTCTGGTAGTTATAGTTTTCTGGGGTTATAGTTTTACCGACCAAAGGGGTCTAGATCTCATCGATTTCTGCTTGAAAAATAATCTACTGTTATGTAATGATCCTAGTTGTGGTCCAACATTCGTTTCCCATACCGGTGTAGGTTATCCTGATTTAACTTTATTAAATTTCTCTCTTTATGACTCTCTTCAGTGCTGGGAAGTCCTCTCGAGTGATTCACACAGTGATCATAAATTTATCCAAATAACTTTAAATGTAGCTCCCCTTTTAAAAGATTCCTTTTTCCTTAAAACTAAATACGGGATTGGCAAATTTATTTATAACTTTAAATCTCACCTTAAATTTTTACTTTCTCTTCTAGACAAAATAACTGATATTACCTCTCTTGACAACTATTTTAAAACCTTTATTGATCTAATTAAAAATTGTGCCCTCTCTTTCATTAGAAAGAAAAAATCAAAAACTTCAAATTTCTCCTGGTGGAACAAAGACTTGTCCAAATTTCGTAATTTTGTTACCGCCCTCTCTAAAAGAATCAAATCACTCGAGGGGAATTCTGCCCCCCCAGATGAAATTTCAGCGGCTAAACTACTATTTAAACGTAACAGGGCGAAGTATAAGCAACTAATTAAAAAATCTCGTTTGGATTCCTGGAAAAAGTATTGTTCCAGCTGTAATCAAACTTTTGGCTCACATTTCAAATTTTCATTTCAAAAATATAAAAAATTCAAAAATTTAAATCTTCACTTTCCTGACTCCCCCTCTCTCAATCATAATGACAAACTTAAACGTCTTTTGGATCACCATTTTAAAGAAGATTCAGACTTCCTCGGATTCCCTTCTCTTTCCGTGCCAGATGCTGGCTTGGGAACTGTCTCTGATGTAGAGCTCCTCTTGGTCTTTAACAATTTAAAAATGGGCAAAGCTCCAGGACTTGATTTCCTTGACTTTGCCATTTGGAAACAACTTTTTAAAAATTTCCCCTCACTCATTTCAAAGTCTATTAACTTATGTTTTAAATTTTGTCATTTCCCCTCCTGCCTCAAAAATGCAAATATTTTATTTTTTAATAAACCGGGTAAAAACCCTTCCCTTTGTTCCTCCTTTCGGCCTATTTCCCTCCTCCCAACTTTTGGTAAAATACTTGAAAAATTTTTTATACATAAACTCAACTTCTGGTTGTCGACTGAGGGGACTCTGCATCCCCTTCAGTTCGGATTTAGAGAACTCACCTGTTGTGAAGATGCTGCTCACAGGCTGATTGAATCTATAACAGTACACAAATCAAAAAATTTTGTTTCGTTAACCACCGTGGACATCTGCGGGGCTTTTGATAGCCTTAACTGGAGTATCTTACCTCAAACTTTATCAAACATAAACCTACCGCCAACTTTTCAATCTTTTATATATTCCTACTTAAGCAACAGACAAATTTCTTTTACCGATAATTCTATTACATTTAATAAAACAATATCTATGGGTGCTCCACAGGGTTCGGTTATCTCCCCTACCCTGTGGAGCATTTATTTTAATGACATCCTCAAACTTAATAATAACCTTTTTCATATCCAAGCCTTCGCAGATGATCTTGCGGTGGTTACTTACGGTGTCAATCTGATGACCCTTCGTAACAATACAAATAACCTGCTAAATCAGGGGTCGCCAAACTTTTTTGATCATCGACCCCTATATAATTTAAAAAACCAAACATTTTTGATCATCGACCCCTATATAATTTAAAAAACCTTAATATTTATTAAATAATGAGTAATTATAAATAAGTAGAAATAATAAGTAAAGTAACTACAGATTTATTGCTTCTTAATCAATGAGATGGGTGTGCCTGGTGTATTTTTGCAAGGTTCGCTATATTTGGTTCAAAATTAGTCAATTTTAATCTTAAATCCCCTCGAAGCTCCACATTTAATTTATTTCTGTACTTGGTTAAGATTGAATTTACGTGACTGAAACCGGCTTCAACCATATAGGAACTTGGAAATGCTAGCATAAACGGTTGAGCTATTTCACAAAGTTTTACATATTTTTGCATTATATTTATATTTGTCCAAAATTTGCTTATTGTTAAATTTCTAAGAAGCGTCTTTGCTTCAAGATCCGATAATAATTCAGCAAGCTCATCTTGCAGGTTGATGTCCACGTTTTCAATTTGAGCAGAAAATGGCACAATAATCCAATCAGGGATGTCAATGTTTTCCAAATCAACAAAGCGCAGTTTAAAATCGTCGCTCAATTTTTGAAGATGACCTGTATATATTTCCAAGTCTTCTTCTTTTATTTCTAATTGTCGCAGATTTGTAAAATACTGATAATCCTTACGTAGCAATGAATTGTATCTTCGACCCCCAATCGACCCCCTGGCTCAGATCGACCCCCGCTTTTGTTAAATAGACCCCTGGGGGTCTATATAGACCACTTTGGCGACCTCTGTGCTAAATCTTGTTTCCTCCTCCCTTTCAAATCTTAAACTTACGATCTCTCCTGATAAATGTAGAGCCATAATCTTTAACAAAAACAGATCTAAAATTCGTAATAGGCCCTCTTTTAAAATTTTGAACTATAAAATTCCTACCTCCCGTTCTCTTATCTTCCTAGGAATAACAATAGATGATAATCTCAAATGGAGTACACATATATTTAACCTAAAGGAGAAATGTTATAAGATCGCCAACACCTTTGGGCGGGTGTCTGGCAATAATTGGGGGGTAGACAAATCCTTTTTAAAAATCTGGTACCTATCGGTAATTGAAAAGTCTTTAATTTATGGTGCGGGAATCTGGGGTCAAGCATTGACGGGGGATCAGGTCAAAAAACTTCTCTCCCTTCAAAGGATTTTTCTTTTAAAAATTTCTTCTGGTTTTCGGACCACTTCTAACATTTCTCTTTACTCCATTACTGGTATTCCCCCTATCCATATAGTAATTAACACCAACTATATAAAATATGCTTTTTGGAAACATCGTTTAAATCTCTTCTCTAATTTGCCCGTCCCGGACCCTTCCCTTTTCGACTCAAACTGCCCGGTTTCTACTATCCCTCCTTCTAATCGTATTGCTAATCTTGTCCCCCTCCCTCCCTCCTCTTTTTCTAAATTCAATGTTTATACAGATGGCTCTTCCATTGATGGAAACACTGGTTTTGCTGTCTGTATATTCAATCATGATACGCTTCAAGAAACATTCACTTTTAAACTAGCTAATGGGAACACAGTTTTTCAGGCAGAAATTGCCGCCATTAATTTTGCTATTAATTGGGCCTCAACTAATAATACTAAAATTAATATTTTCACAGATAGTTTTTCTTCTCTTTCGGCTCTAAATTCCATTAAAAATAAATCCTCTTATCTTTCAAAAATTAAACTTAATGCTTTAGCAAACAAAAATCTTATTAATATTCGTTGGGTTAAGGCCCACTCTGATATCTCGGGAAATGAGACTGCGGATAAGTACGCCAAACTTGCTACCTCCTCGGGTTCTCCCTTTTCCCTTCCCTTCCCGTTTTCCCTCCTTAAAAAATTTTGTAAACAAAATATTTCTCATCATTGGCAAATCTTTCTTAACTCTTATATTTCCCCCCGGACTCATGATCCGGCCCGGATTTCTTCCTTCCTCCCTCTGGTCAATCCCTCTCTCCAAATTACTAACAAATATTTAATATATTTTTTAACTGGGCATTTTAACCCTGCCAATTGCGCAGCCTGGTTCTCGAGAGTCAGTTCAAATAAATCTTCTATAGATAAAATTAAAAACTGTGTTCTCATTGCTAGAGACAACTCTAATCAAATTTCCTGATTAGCTTGTGAGCCTCTCCCTTTTCGCCCTTTTGGTCGGTGGTCCCCTGTTGTCCTTTTCCCTGGAGGTGTTACCCTCTCTTTGTTTGGTTGCCTTGTTTTGTCTGTGTTTTGTTTTTGTCTTTGTTTTGCTGTGTTTTGATTGTGCCCCGTTTGTTGCTGTTTGTCTTGGTTTAGTTTTTGCTTTTGTCTTCGTTGTTGTTTTTGTTGTATTATTTCTCATTGTGCACCAGTTGAAGTAACAATTGTTCAAGAATTATTGTAATCCGTTTTAATGTGTCTTTCACTGTTTAAACTTTATATTGTTTCAAAATGTGAAACATATTATGTAAACTCTCCTGTAAATTTTTGATTCTCAAAATAAACGTTGCTGGACCGTCGGACGAAAGCCATGGAAGTTGGGAGTTGGTTTCGGCTAACTCCTTCCCGGCCGTCCAAATGGATGCTCAAGTCCTTGTTGACGAGCCGGACGGCCTGGGTTTTCAACACCTTTCTGGTAGGTCGGACGGTCTGGGTCTCAACAACAACAACAACAACAACAACACCTTTCTGGTAGGTCGCGCCAGCGAGTTTGCAACGATCAGAATTTGCCACGGTCAGAAATTTCAAGGGTAGCGAACAGGCTGGTCGCCAAAGGCGGCTAGTAAATATAATAATTTCGCCCGATGTATACAACACTTATGCTCGTAATTCAGTTAAAACCGAAAGCGCGGTCTCCATGGAGACGGGGAAGAAACTAATGCGGATGGGGGGAAAATGCCGTTGAGAAACTGAGCCGGTAGCCGACAAATTTAAAATCATGGCGTCTTTAAAATTGCCATCCTGAAGGCAATTTTCATTATTTCTGGACCAGATTGGACTTGTAAGAATGCCAGATGTTTGACCTTTCTGAAAATGTAAATTATTAGTCGAAATTATGAGTACTTTTCACGATGCGAGAATTTAAAAACCAAAAATCGTTTTCTTGAGCAAAAAGTGACTTTTGTTTTAAAATCTTTAAAAAATATTAGAAATCGAAATTCAGATTTGAAATTGATATATTTTTACTCGAAATTCTCTGCTCTTTCCGATGGTGTAATTTGTTTTTTTCTACGATGTCTGGATCGTGGAGAAAAAAGGGCAAAAAGGGCAAAAAACGGTCGAAATCGCATAAAACATTAAATAAATAAAAAAATAATTAAAATTTTAAAAATCGGTTTTGACGTGTCCCCTTCCCTCCCCCCCGGGTCTCCGATTGCCAAATTTCGTAGCTCTCCGACGCGCGGTCGCGAAACGTATAGTGTATAAGACAGACACACACACAGACATTGCCTTTTATTATATAGAAGACTAGCCGCCTTTGGCGACCAGCCTGTTCGCTACCCTTGAAAATTCTGACCGTGGCAAATTCTAACCGTGGCACACTCGCTGGCGCGACCTACCAGAAGGAACGACCTACCAGGAAGTGCCACCAAATTTAGACAGGAACTCAGTGTGGGAGGCATCCACAGGGACCGTACCCTCCTTCCCCTACCACCAACCTCTCGGAAGGACTTACGGTCCCGCATGTTTAACGTGATCGTACTCCGCCTGAACACGGCGGCAGTTTTGGCAGTGGCGGGAATCGAACCCGGACCTACCTAGTGCAAATCCCGCGCGCTAACCACTGGGCTACCGCGCCCTCCGCGACAATCTCCATAACCTTCTTTTTATTCACCCAATTTAGACCGGAACCCAGTAGGGGAGGCATCCACAGGGTCCGTACCCTCCTTCCTCTACCAACAACCTCTCGGAAGGACTTACGGATCCACATGTTTAACGTGATCGTACTCCGCGTGAAAATGGCAGCAGTTTTGGCAGTGGCGGCAATCGAACCCTAGCCTACCGAGTGCAATTCCCGCGCGCCAACCACTGGGCTACCGCGCCCTCCGCGACAATCTCCATAACCTTCTTTTTATTCACCCAATTTAGACCGGAACCCAGTGGGAAAGTCATCCACAGGGTGCGTACCCTCCTTCCTCTACCACCAACCTCTCGGAAGGACTTACGGACCCACATGTTTAACGTGATCGTACTCAGCGTGAACACGGCAGCAGTTTTGTCAGTGGAGGGAATCGAACCCGGGCCTACCGAGTGAAATTCCCGCACGTTAACCACTGGGCTACCGCGCCCTCCGCGACAATCTCCATAACTTTCTTTTTATTCACCCAATTTGGACCAGGACCCAGTGGGGGAGGCATCCACAGAGACCGTACCCTCCTTTCCCTGCCACCAACCTCTCGGAAGGAATTATCGACCCATATGTTTAAGGTGATCGTACTCCGCATCAGTGGCGGGAATCGAACCCAGGCCTACCGAGTGCAATTCTCGCCCGCTAACTTCCCGCGCGCTAATTTAAATTTATAACGACCATATGCTAGGCTCTTAATTCCACCATCCTCGTTCCATCATTTAAAATAGCCATAAAATTAAAATATCCATTTAAAATATCTATAAATTAAAATATCCATAAATTAAAATATCCATTTAAAATAAAAAAATCAACCATATCGTTCCACCAATCCATAAATATAATAATTTCAAATACATCACCACAATTCAAACCACCATAATTCAATCATTTAAATTATTTAAAATATCCATTTAAAAATATCCATTTAAAATATCATATAAATATAATAATTTCGCCCGATGTATACAACACTTATGCTCGTAATTCAGTTAAAACCGAAAGCGCGGTCTCCATGGAGACGGGGAAGAAACTAATGCGGATGGGGGGAAAATGCCGTTGAGGAATTGAGCCGGTAGCCGACAAATTTAAAATCATGGCGTCTTTAAAATTGCCATCCTGAAGGCAATTTTCATTATTTCTGGACCAGATTGGACTTGTAAGAATGCCAGATGTTTGACCTTTCTGAAAATGTAAATTATTAGTCGAAATTATGAGTACTTTTCACGATGCGAGAATTTAAAAACCAAAAATCGTTTTCTTGAGCAAAAAGTGACTTTTGTTTTAAAATCTTTAAAAAATATTAGAAATCGAAATTCAGATTTGAAATTGATATATTTTTACTCGAAATTCTCTGCTCTTTCCGATGGTGTAATTTGTTTTTTTCTACGATGTCTGGATCGTGGAGAAAAAAGGGCAAAAAACGGTCGAAATCGCATAAAACATTAAATAAATAAAAAAATAATTAAAATTTTAAAAATCGGTTTTCACGTGTCCCCTTCCCTCCCCCCCGGGTCTCCGATTGCCAAATTTCGTAGCTCTCCGACGCGCGGTCGCGAAACGTATAGTGTATAAGACAGACACACAGACAGACAGACAGACACACAGACATTGCCTTTTATTATATAGATTTTGTCGATTTTTGAGGGATATTATGCAAAAAAAGGCAGGTTATCTTTTTCCGAATCGTACCGAAATCTAATCAGCACCAGGGTTACCCACAAGCTATTTATATACCAAATTTTGTGAAATTCGGTCTATTAGACTTCCAGATAGAGTGGATACAAACTTTTGCGGGCCATTTCGCCAAAAAAAGGCCGAGGCGCACGCTAAAAATAGTTTTTTCGTAATCTAGAGGTCTGGAATCGTGTAGATCCGTCGAACACTCGAGTTGCGATTTTCGGCATGATTCCAATACTTTCCCTATACATTACCATGTATTGCAGGGAAAGTAAAAAGGTTTTCATTGGTCTGATTATTGTGTGAAATTAAAGTACCATTTTATGTGGTTGTATTAGCGGGTAAAGGCTAGTTTAGAAGCTTATTTAAAATGCATTACGCCTATGTGGTGGGGACTCAGCAGCACGTACGTTCATGTAACGGGTGAATGTGTCCTTTGAAAATTTGAAAGAATGAATGTAATTAATATTTACTTTAAATCCCGATATAGAGAAATTGAATAGAAATAGTGTATTCATATTTTGTGTTTTGAAGACTAATCGATTTTAAAATTCCAATACAGAAAAATTGAATAGAAATAGTATATTCATAATTGGCCTATGAAGGTAAAACCGAGTAAATAGTTCACAGCATATTCAAGTTAGTTTTGCGTTTGTATATGTAGAATAAGTTGAAATAAATATTTAGGTTTCAACATTTGGAATTAGTAAAACAATTTTAAGACAATCTGCAAAATATATTAATTAATATAGGTTTCTTTATAATGCTTATTATTAAATAAATAAAAAGGAATAAATAAATCACCCAAAACAAATATCTTTTATTTATAAGATTACAAATGGAATTGAATTTTCTTTCTAGAATTAATTTTTCACTCTATATTGAAAAAATCTTGAAATTTAAATATTTTTGCTTGGGTCAGACATATTCATCCAATGTTTTGTATACAGAGAAATGCATATTAAGATTATTTTGCTGAAGCTAACTCTTTCGCAATTTTCAATGCGAAATAATTTATTACTTTCATCTTAGAGTATATATATTTATCTATCTCTTTTACAACAAAAATCGCACCAAATTTTCAAATAGCACAATGCTGAAAATTTTTCAGTTTTTCAAAAATTTGAAAGCATTCAATTGTTTTTGCATGTGGTTATGTGTCTTTAGTATATAGACAGTAGGTAAATATTCAGCTTCGTTAGCTTCTGTCCCGTAATCGATCGCTACCATAAGTATATGTAAAGATTCCGTCTTTTAGGTCACCTGGGTGATTTTGTGGGGTCTGGAAAGAAAAATCACGTTGTATAAAATATAGATACAACATTCATTATAAATTCATTCTATTTAGTGCAAAATATTGTATACTATTCCATACCTTTAATTCACAGTTTATATTCAAATTTTATTTTTACCTTCCTTTATATAAATGCAAGTATTGCATGATTGTATGATACATAAAAGGAAAAATTTAAATAGATGCTTGTAAGTGAAATATATTCTAATCTAGAAGATCGATTCCGGTGAATTTTTGATGTGAATAACGAACTAACAGAACAGAACTAACAGGAGGATTACGAAAAATGCAAACACTTTGGAAGCTTGAGCCTCGAAACCTATTAGATAGAAATGTAAATAATTTCTCGTGTTTTGTCGAAAATATGGTTAAATGTAGGAATATATATATAAAAAATTCGATATTTTAATATTTTGAACTTTTTTTGAAAAAAACTTCATGAACGATTTTCTTTTCATTTTCTTACTTTCATTCAATATATCTTCGAAACTATAAAAGATAGATATAAATTGTATATAAATATTCCAAGGAAGAGACATTTTACGTATCAAAATCTACTTTATTACATGACACTTGAAACAGAGGTAGCTACATAGGCTGGCCCAGGCTCCCGATTGTCGACTTGCTCTCACAAAATCCCAATGCATTCTGCAAATCCCAATGCAGTCTGCGTCAATGTACAGTTATAGCCGAGGGGAGGGATATGGCGGTATGGGAAAGTTGGTGCCTTCGCGTTCTTTAGGTTTTAAAATGTGATTGGGAAGTAGTTTCATATGAGAAATGCGTAGAGGTTAAGGTTAGTGACCATATATGGTATGGTCGAGAAAAAGAGGAAGTGCTGGCAGACTTTGCTAATATTGGTGGCGTGGGATAGAATTTAATATAGTTGCAATATGTGCTGGACATGAAATAGGAATTTGGAATAATAATTATGAAAGAAAAGGGCTCGTTATTGGGAAAGGCTTAAAATTTCTGTATCATATATATATATATATATATATATATATATATATATATATATATATATATATATATATATATATATATATATATATATATATATATATATATATATATATATATATATATATATATATAATATCTATTCGATTATATATTTTCACGATAATTTTTTGAATTCGAGATTTTGATGCCAATAAATGTTTTAAGACCTCCTGAACACGTTTTGACTACTTTTGTCGTCGATATCTTGTGTACACGTTAGCGGCCACAAATATCAATGGATTTTCACGAAACTTTGTATCCGGCTTTATTATCAAAAAATCTAGAACTAGACATTTTTTTTTTTTTTTTTTTTTTTTTTTTTTTTTTTTTTTTTTAATTCGATCGAAAACTACAAAATTTATTCGAAATTATATATATTTTTTAACATGGTAGTATAGGACAAAATTTGAAATAATCGTGCATAAAAAGGTTTATTTATGGGGTTCGATAATTTTAAAAATCGCGGAATTTCTTGTTCTAACGTTCTTTCAGCTGTGATTGAACGACGTACAAAAATCGTTTCTCTACCATCCTGCACACACACAAAAAAAAAATCCTAAAATTTCTTAATTAACTTGGTGTGCAATTAGTCGTTCTTGAGATATTTTAATTTATTAATTTATATTTTTAAATAACAATTTATATCATTATATTATTTTTAATTTACAGAAGACAATTTTTTTTTGTATTTTATCGATGAATTTACAGTTTTTGATTCCATCGTGGTAACTATAGAAACCTAGTAACGTTTCACGTACAGAAATCGTTGTTGGCTATTTTTTAAATCAAAGAATTAAAAAATAATTCTGCAATTAATTTATTGTCTGAAAACATTTAAAACAATAGCAACATACAGTGACCGCAGATGAAATATTGTTGCAAATATCGCCATGTTAACTGAAATGTAAAACGTGCGCCATTTTTATGCCTTAATTTGAAACGGTCGTTGAGAATGGGAACTTTTGTTCAGTATGTAGTTGTCACATTGGCTAGCCCGCACAAAACGTGAGTGAAATGACTGATAAAATACTATGAGAAAGTAAAAACTCAATAGATAACTAAATAAAAAAGTAATACAAAATGTGTATTTTTTATGAGACATTTAAAATACCTGATGTGGGCAGCACATGACTTTCTTTGTATAATGCAATGAATATACTACCTTTACCGTTAAAAAAAATGCTAATCTTATACTATTATTTCCAAGCTATTAAATTTTCTTCGATCAGTCGTCATTTTCATTAATTTAGCGTCATTTTCATTGATTTAGCGTCATTTTTATCCATTTGGCGAGATTTTCGTTAATTTGGCAACATTTAAAAGTGTCGCTAAGTTAGCGACATTCCGCCAAATTCGTCGCCAAAATCTCGCCAAGCGTTATAGACGGAGAAATAAGTTATTCTTACAGCAGATAAATGACTATTGGCGTTCAAATACAAAAGTATTACTCAAAGTATCTTTTCTCGTGAATGGAACGAGTTAGATCCACGAGAATGATGTCACCAAATTTAATGCATGATATTACATATGAAAAGTGAACATGTTTCTTAACAGTTAATATATTTTTTTAATTTATTTGATTTTTGATAAATTTATTTGAAAAATGTGCAATACCTCGGGAATGGTTCGTGCTAGCGTTCTAATGTTTATGTCAATCATTTTCTAAGGAAAAATTACATAAGAAATATCTATTTGCGTAACTTTATTAAAGATTTTGATTTTTTGATGATTTTTTTCGAAATTTCACTCGAAAATTTAGGGGGGGGGGGGGTTCTGAACATTCGATTGTGTTTTTAGCAATAGGCTTCCAGTATTCACGGATTGTGATTTTGTACCAAATTTCATTCGAATCGCTCCATTCGTTTGTGAGATATCGTCTCCACAGACTCACTGACACACACACACACACACACAGACATCACTTCAAAAATGTTCGATTTGTGATCAGGGATGCTTGAAACGTGCTCTCCCGTCGAAAACTCGAATTCGAATTTCGACCCCGTCACAATACTTTCCTTATATATTATGTATATAAGGAAAGTAAAAATATAATAATCATCTACATAATCCACTCGACTTTTACATAGTCATCATGTTCGCTACATTATTTAAGTCCACTAGTATCGTAAATAGTTTCAGAATGGAAAAACTGTATCTTTTTAGAAGCTGTCGGTGATAAATTATTCTTTTACGACATTTCTTAAAAATTCTTTAAAAGTTTAATTTTCAAGTTGGCAACAGTTTAGTGAAACCAATTAATTATATCCATTTGGCTGATTTGAGTTAATATTATACTATTTTGTACCATTTATATTCATAACGTAGTTCAAACTGTTATCCCCTCTTTGCTATACGCTATTTCCAAGAATGTCCTTAAAAAACCCCAATAATGTTGTAAAGAAAGGTCCATAAGTGTGCACTGTACACGTTAGGTCTATCTATAAAGTGACCATGCTTGATCGAATAAAATTGGTTGCAGCGCCCTTAGTGGAGAATTTGAAATGTTACAATAACAAACACAGCAACAAAGCGAGATAAACAAAAAAAAAAAGCCAATTACAAAGTTGTGGAGCATTGTCTAATCAGTAGAAATCGAATCGACACTAAAACTGGTACAGAAGGTATTTATTTGACGCAGTAGGGTTATTGCCTAATGACTGTCCTATTCAGGAATGCAAAATGCAAAAGAAGCAACAAAGAAGTTACATGCACAGAAATCTATACTACGACACTGGCATTATTTTCATTCGCTTGTTGAATCGTGCAGAAGTGTTTAAAAATATAGTGGCGTGACTGCACATCTAGAAGCGATTAAGTTGACTGGCATTTATTGCTTTCCATATTACGTGGTTCTTTCGTTCCTGGTGTCGATCTCTGCTCACTAAACAATGCTCTACAACTCTTCCGAATTTGGGGTACGCCCCTTATAGGCGCGTTTTGTATTTATAAGTGCTCTGCAATTTTGTAATTGACTTTCTTCTCATATCTCGCTTTATTTCCGAGTTCGATATTATCCGCGAATTAAATTGTCCTCTAGAGGAGCTGAAATCACTTGCATTTGGTCGGGTATGGTCACTTCACAATAGATAAACCTAACGTGTACACTCATGAACCTTTCCTTACAACGTTAATGAGGTGTTTAACCTTTTGCTTACGGGTGGGACAGCGTCAACCCCAAACGAAGAACCTCTCAAAAAGACAGGTATTTGACATACCCTATCCCAAACAGTTCGATCCCCCTTTGCAGGCATTGGCGTCCGGACGCCAATGCCTGCAAAAGTCCTGTCCCACCCGTAAGCAAAAGGTTAAGGACTTTCCTAGGAACCCTGTACACTACTACCATTGTTCCGGGAGGTATCGTGTTTCTCCATGGTAAGTAAAACGCATTGAAAATCTTAAAATTCGAGTCATTTGAGTTCGAATTATACCAATTATTAACATTTCTACCTAGTTTTAGTTTTCACATAAAATATCAGGTAGACATCAGGTTTTGGGGGTCATAACAACCTCACCCAGAAACCTATTGGTACCCATTGTAGCTCAGAGCAATGATATTTGGAGAAATGGGAAACAAAATATTAGGTTACCAAAACCCCATGCAAAAAATTTTTATAGCGATGCTACTGAAGTTATCTACACATAACATTTCATGGTGGTCAGTAGATTATTTTCTGAGTTATGGTGCTCCCCGCTCCCACATACACAGACTGATATTTTCCCCAAAAGTGCTCGAGCGCTTCAAGCGCTTTAAAAAGGCTCTTTCCGTCAAAATCTCAAATTCGAAAAATTTCTCACTCTCTCTTCCTTTCTCTTAAAATTTCTTACTCTATAAACATTTCCTACTCTATTTCTTACTCCCAATCGTAAGAGAAAGTAATAAATTACTTCCCACAAGCTATCTGTTTCAGTCAGCGAAAGTACGTTTAATGAAACATCAATTATTTTGTAACGGATTTTTGGCATGCATTTAAATGCCTGACGATCACAGAAGCCGCAAGCCGCTGTATCAAATCAAACAAAGCACTGGGGAACGGAACAACACAACACACACGTGCCGGAAGAGATTCTAAGCTGACGCACTTACGACCTTGATAACTCGACAGAAGTTTCGGTTTGATTTTTCTTTTTTCCTATCATCACGTGAAAATATTAGCGATGAATCAGAGAGATTTATAGGATCAAAATTCGCTTACTGTGGGTTAATTTATGGGTTTATCCATTCATT
The DNA here is from genome assembly GCA_951213105.1 of Amaurobius ferox. Lineage (NCBI taxonomy): Eukaryota > Metazoa > Arthropoda > Arachnida > Araneae > Amaurobiidae > Amaurobius > Amaurobius ferox. Next base: position 103,909,770 of record OX578136.1, read on the forward strand.
AAAACCGTTTGTGCTCAAATTTTCTACTCTTACGATTAAAAGAACTATTTGTAAAACCCTTTAAAGCCTTAGTATGTGTATGGGAGAATACTGTTATTACAGAAAGAGAGCACGTATTGCCATGAAGTGCATTTTATTAAAATTAACTGCGATGGGGCTCAACTAGACGTTCTCATACCAAAATCCAATTTTAATAGCTTTTTTTTTTTTCAAATTTTATAAGAAAAATTTTTGAAAAATCGTTAACATAGGATTACCATTACATCGTGTTACCCTTCACTTTAAAAATGAAACCCTTCGCTTGAAAAATGTTTCGATTGATACCATACTCGACAATGTACCCCAAAGGGGGGAGGGGGGTAACTTTCCATCCCTCAGGGGGCTAATGACTTCAAATAACAAAAAAATTGTATAGCGGCTATTTTTCACAACAACGATTGATTACTGAGCCATAAATAAACCTTTTTATGCAGGATTATGTCAAATTTTGTCCTATACTACCATGTTAAAAAAATATATATAATTTCGAATAAATTTTGTAGTTTTCGATCGAATGAAAAGAAAAAGAAAAAAAATTATGTCTAGTTCTAGATTTTTTGATAATAAAGCCGGATACAAAGTTTCGTGAAAATCCATTGATATTTGTGGCCGCTAACGTGTACACAAGATATCGACGACAAAAGTAGTCAAAACGTGTTCAGGAGGTCTTAAAACATTTATTGGCATCAAAATCTCGAATTCAAAAAATTATCGTGAAAATATATAATCAAATAGATATTATATATATATATATATATATATATATATATATATGATACAGAAATTTTAAGCCTTTCCCAATAACGCGCCCTTTTCTTTCATAATTATTATTCCAAATTCCTATTTCATGTCCAGCACATATTGCAACTATATTAAATTCTATCCCACGCCACCAATATTAGCAAAGTTTGCCAGCACTTCCTCTTTTTCTCGACCATACCATATATGGTCACTAATCTTAACCTCTACGTATTTCTCATATGAAACTGCTTCCCAATCACATTTTAAAACCTAAAGAACGCGAAAGAACAAAATTCCAAGATTTCTGATTTTTTTTTTTTCATTTGCTAGGATTCAAGTCCCACGTGTATGCAAAGTTTCAAGATTCTACCTTTAGTTTAGGCTGCGTGGAAGTGTCTCTTAGTCAGTCAGTCTCACTTAGCTACACGTATATGATATATCAGGAAGTATGGTTTTCCCGAAATTTTTTGACGGAAAAGCATTTTATAAGAGCATTTTATAAGCTCTGTATAGTATTTTAAAAGCATTTTATAAGCTCTGTACACTTATATCTGTGAGATTTGGATACATAACTGAAATTGTATTGTATTGTTATGAAAAGTAACGTATTGTTAGTGCCAATCAAAACTACTAAGTGACTTTTATATTATATACAATCGGGTGGACGTAATTAAATTTAAAGTATACAAGGGTCTGTAGCAAGAACGGGGTATCACAGAGTAATGAAATTCTGGTGAAGAAAAAAAAAAATCCACGAGAAATAAAATAGTTTAAAATTTCACCACCAGGGAGATTTATGTTATATATTACAGATTTTGAGGCCTAATTAAAATAAATATCATATTCTTTGTTCTCAGTAGATGTCCAGAGTCTTTCGCAACATGATGACAGCGGAGAATAAAATTTTGAACGGCGGTTTATTTAAGATGTTGTTTCTGACATATTATATATCCTGCTTTTTAAATCAGCCAAAGAGTGAATGTTTCCTGTATAAAAATTCGATTTTAAGTAGCCTCATATGGCTTCCACACTCACTTGATTAGAATCCTTGTGACTATTGGCGTTGGTGGAGAGGAGGGGGGGGGGGGGGGTTATTTCAATTCCAATGTTTATCCTGGAAAGATTGAAACTCTGATAAATTTAAAAGACAAAATTACGCAATATGTTAGAATAATATCTGATCAGTTATATGCCGCCGTTCAAAATGTTTTGACTGCTGTCATGTTGTGGAACACTCTATTGTCATTATGTGGCACAAAGACTTCATTTGATTAAGTTTCACAAACTTCATTGATAATTTCATTTGATTAAGCTTAAAAATCTATAATAGTCTGAAACACACTTGGTGGTGTATTCATCCCCCCTCCTTTCACTTAAAATGCTTATGTTCTAAATTTTACAACTCTGTGTTTGTGCTTCATAAGTGTAGATGAACTTTATTTACGTCCACCCGGTATTATACATAAGCGTTTTACTAGGTTTACACATCGATAGTATATAAATTAAAAAAAAAAAAAGTCAATCTCTGAAAACCCATTGATAAGAGTGTTATAGATATCAAGTCTACAAAAAATTTCATTGAGAACTGTGAGTTGAAAACATTCTTTATTTTAATTGATATTTTTTATTGCGTAATTGCCAATTAATATTGTATTTACAATATATATATATATATATATATATATATATATATATATATATATTATATATATATATTCTGGAACTTGTAAAAAATTAATTTAAAACCTAATATCAAATAATTCTTTAATATTGTCCTAACATAGCATAATAATTCTTAATGCATATTTTTATAATCAATAAACAATTTTTTTTACATATTAAATAGAGTATTCTTTTATTGAGCATTTTTTTATGATTCATTTCATATATAATTTTTTTTATGTTCTCATGTCAGTACCTGGCATCCACTATACAACATAAAATTATAATCTTATCATTTTCATTTAGCTTAATTGACCAACATCATTACAGATGATTGACATGAGAATCAGATCAGTGAAAAATTTGTTGCAACAATTTGATTTGAATGGAGTAATTAATTTTTTTATAATTATTCATTAAGCTCTTAAAGCAATTACACATTAGTATCTTAATTACTTTATTCAAATTGGTCCATGCAGCAGGTTTATCACAACAAAATGATTATTTATTTAACCTTAGGTCCTGAAATTTTAACGATTTTATCAAAAATTCATTCGAAAATGTGTTGGTTTTTGAACATTCAATCGCGTTTATAATCGATAGGGTTCCAGTATTTACTGATTGTAATAATTGTACCCAATTTTTTTTTAATCGCTCCATTCGTTCGTGAGATATTATAACCCCCCCCCCCCCCCCCCCACACACACACACATCACCTTAAAAACGCCCGATTCGAGTTCAGGAATTCTTAAAACATACTCTGCGGTCGAAAACTGGCCTCAATACCTTCCTTATACATTATACTATGTATGTAGGGAAAGTAGCATAGATAATTTTATGAATAGATGTTTTATTTAGCGTGAACAATGTTAAATGTGTTTTCGCGAGTCAGAACCTCCCATAGAAATCGTGCGCCCCCCTACAAACATTTATTACGGGCCATCCTCCATATTTGATTTTGTCATTTTGTATGAATTTTTCATGTCTTCTCCATCTCCCAAATGAAAATATTGGCAGTTCGAGCCTTCTCTGCAGTCCGTCCCCTCCACTTTGTGCCCGTCCCCTCCACTTTGTGTCCGTCCCCTCCACTTTGTGCCCGTTCCCCCTTATGTGCGGCTCTGTGCGAGTGGAATCTGAACAGCAAGTTGAATAGCCAGATTTTATGAGATATGCCATGATCTAGGAATTATTTTTAAAGTGAATAGAAATTTATTTTATTTCATCACTTTCAAGGAATCTACTGATTGCACAGAATTCGAAGGGGAAAAAAAAAATGTTTTCACGTCGACTTCTCCGAAGTCTTTCAGCGCGATTGAGTCATGCGTTAGTTTTGCTTGTGTCAATAAATTAACCGCGTCTGGGAGCGGACATAAAGAGCTCGTCGGTTTTGGTTCAAATATGCTACGTCATACGGCCAGCATTTTGTAGTTTGTTGTTTCGTTATCAGAATGCAGTCCGCGTTGAACAGATGAAACGTAGAATCACCCGTACGAGGATTTAGAATGCTGATATTGTACTAACCTTGATAGTGACAACTCTTTGAATCTCCGCGCCTGCTTTTTATGTGTTAAATGGTTTATTTTAGTTGAAACTTAGGATTTTGGAGTTAGAATCACTCTGCGGGAGGAAATATGCAGAAACTTCAGAAGTTAAAACGCTATTCACAAGGCTGCTATAGTAGAATAATTCACAGGGAAGAAGTTCAGTCCACAGAATCTTGTAAAAGTAACTTTACTACGGAAATTAAGCGTGAAACAAAGAATGTTACATGGAGTATCGAAAACATAAATATGTGTCCTTTGGAAAGTGGCGAATACCTGGAAAGTCCGTCGTTTCATACGGGGTTTATAAATGTTACACAATGGAGACTGAGACTTTATCCAAAAGGCAGAAACGGGCGCAATGCAAGTAAAGCTGGATTATTTATCTACAGAATGAATTCTGGCCCAAAAGTTTTCATAGAATTCAATCTGTGTATTGCCCGTGTTAATTGTGAAGATTGGGACGGTGGTAACTGTACATCTAAGGAGTATTGTCAAGAATCGTATGAGTTTGGTAAAGATGACTGGATTGAATCGGAGTATCTGCTGAGTTTAAAAGCAGTAAAGTTTAGATGTCGTTTGACTGTTGGGTATTTAAAGGAGGCTGATGGCAATGAAGGCTGCATTTCAGGTAAGACCAATTTTGAAAGTTCAAATCACTCTTAAATTGAGCAACAGCTTACAAATTTGATCATTTTTAACATTTTAAATATCATAGGAATGGGAAACTAGCATTCCGCGGTGCCATTTATTGTGGTTTTGCATTTCTTGAAAAGCTATTTTTGTTTGAATATTAAACCAATATTACTTTCCATAGTATACATAGTATAATGTATAAGGGAAGTATTGTGAAGGGGTCGAAAATTCGAATTCGAGTTTTAGACGGGAGAGTACGTTTCAAGCATCCCTGATCACGATTCGAGCATTTTTGAGGTGATGTGATGTCTGTGTGTGTGTTTGTGTGTGTGTGTCAGTGAGTTTGTGGGGACGATATCTAACGAACGAATGGAGCGATTCTAACGAAATTTGGTACGAAAATCACAATCCGTGAATACAGGAAGTTTATTGTTTTTAAACACAATGGAATGTTCAGAATACCCCTAAATTTTCGAGTGAAATTTTGAAAAAATCATCAAAAAATCAAAACCTTTAATAAATTTACGCAAATAGACATTTCTTAGGTAATTTTCCCTTAGAAAACGATTGACACAAATTTTAGAACGCTAGCATGAACCGTTATTGAGATATTGCACATTTTTCATATAAATTTATCAAATAATCCCATAAATTAAAAAAATTTAAGAAACATATTCACTTTTCATATGTAATATCATGCAATAAATTTAGTGACATTCTCGTGAATCTAGCTCGTTCGATTCATGAGAAAAGATACTTTGAATAATACTTTTGTATTTGAACTCCAATAGTCATTTATTTTCTATAAGAATAACTTATTTCTCCGTCCATAACGCTTGGTGAGATTTTGGCGGAATGTCGCCAACTTGGCGACTTTTTAAATGTTGCCAAATTAATGAAAATCTCGCCAAATGGATAAAAATAACGCTAAATCAATGAAAATGACGACTAATTTACGAAAATTTAATATCTTGGAAAGAATATAAGTATCTACTATAAGAATAACCTATTTTTTTTTCTGTAAAAGTAGTAAATTCATTGCATTATATAAGGAAAGTCATGTGCTGCCCACATCAAATTTTTTTATTATTAGAATGTCCGCAACGAACATTTCGACATGACATTCAAGTCCTTATCGTGGTTTTATAGAGCTTAATCTACCTTCTATATTTAAATGCCGCATAATAATGACTGCTGTATTCAAGTATACTATATCAGCCATTGTTAAGCTGGATAGCTATAGTTTGTAGCTTTCGATTTTTGCACTTTCGAAATACATAGTTACGGATAAGGAAACTGGGGCTGGTGGGTGCAACGTTCTTAACTCTGGAGTTTTCCGTCAGATGATGTTACGATGATCACTACATGATTATTAGAATCTGCAGGTACATATATTTTAGGACTTAGGGCCCCCAGATTTTAGGGGGACTTAAAATCATCCTATAATTGTATTCTAAACATTGAACACAATTTTTCCAATGTTGATACTTTATTTAGAATTCTTTTAAGCACGCCAATTTCAAATTCTTTTGGTGAACGTTTTTTCTCTGCATATAAAACTTTTGAGATCTAATGTAACACAAGAAAGCATAACTTCAGAATTTAATTTTATTATCTTTTCACTATGTTATAACTTAAAACTTTATTTTGAAGATGTTATCAAGGTCTTTGCAGAAAATAAATCTACGTGAAAGCACTTTTGAATTAATTTTCTGAATAAATCATTGCTTATTAACACTTTACAACAAAGTTGAAAAGTGGTTATGACTTTGTTCATTCTGTCTGCCTGTCTGTCCGTTTGCACGATAACTGCAGTAAAAATGACTTTATCAAAATGAAATTTTAGTATGTTGTTCAGACGGTCTGTGGGACCTATGGGAATATAAATGAAGAATATCACCCAATTAGTTCTGGATTGAACCCGGGTTGAAAAAATGAAATACATTGAACCCTATGGGACCTAATTTTTCAAACATTTTTTAAGCGGATTTAAAATTAACAAATTGTTTCGAAAATTTTAGGTAATATTCAAATTATTCCATAAAATATATAAAGAAAAATTCAGCAAAATATATTCAGTAGTTTTTTAAATAAAAATTAAAATAATAATTACACCTCTTATATGAAGCGATCACGTGACCATGATATGAAAAGATCACGTGACAACTTCAAAATAAAATATGGCATCCATCTTCTCTCAAAATCGCGATTTTTAAAGTTCTTTTTAATTCATATTGAGTGTTGTATTCGTTCTAAAACCGCTTTATTTTTGCTTAAATTCTGTGCATCTACATACTGAAACAACGTAATGACAATATATTTGAGTTTAAATGATCATCCAAATTTGATTATTTCTACAACGAAACCTATTTTTCACTTATGTAAAATGTAAACAGCAAAATATGTAGGATGAGTTGTATAAAAATTGTTGTACTTTTTTAACGCAAAAGTATTTAGCTCATAGAGTCTGCATAGTTGATATGAATGAAATATTCATTGACTTTACAGAGAGAAGGACGATTTTTTTCGATGAAGTTTTAAGCATAGAGTTTGATTACTTGTAGCTCCATGGTCTTAAGTTTCTAAATAAAATAAATTATTTTAGTACTGTGATGAATGAAATGATTGGGAAAATGGTATGACTGAAATGCTGCCTTTATAAAGAGAGCCAGGCGTGTTATTTTTTCTATGACGTTATTTGAATGAATGTCAGTTGTTTTCGATGAAGTTTTCAAATATAATAAATTATTGCAGTATTATGATGATTTTAAAAATATTACCGAGGAATGTATCGCATTTTAGAGATGTTTAAACCTGACAATTTGTATTTCAGTGCCGTCATTTGAATGAAGTTCATTTTTTTCGATGAAGATTTGAGTTTTCAAATATAATAAATTAATGTAGTATTGTGATAAGTTTAAAAATATTACTTAGGAATGTATTGATTTTAGAGATGTTTAAATAAAATTGCATTGAAGTTGGAAAGTGTTTCATAATCAATGCTTTAAGTATGATTGATCTTTCTTGTTGCATTTTGTGCCTGTGACATTGAACTTAGATATGGAACTCGGATGTTTCTTAAAGGGAATTGACAGGGCATAAAATGTCGCACCAGCTAGTATAAAAATATTCAATCCAAAACCTTTAAGACTAAAGATTTTTACAGTACGATTTATGACAAGTCTAGGCCCTAAGGTAAGGTGTCCTCAAAAACCCATCCTCGATTTGCCCCAAGTAACAGAGGAGGAGCCAACACGTGTCTATCAGAAAAATCGTGCTTAGGATATACCAATGGGAATCGAGTGAACTGACCAATCAAAAGCCAGGGGCCACAACTGGAAATGGGGAAATCGCCAACTCCTAACATGAGTCAGAGAAGTTTTTTCCAAGATCAATTGATTGCAAAGTTTTTGAGCAGTGCGCATGTGGCCCTTTATAAACAATTAAAAAGGAAAAGAGACTGAATTGAGCTGTTTGTTGATCGACTGTCAGCCATAGGTGGACTTCAAGCCACGATAGGGATATCATGAAAAAATAATGTATCACATTTTTCTCACCAAACGCCCTGTCATTCCCTTATTTACCTTACAGGCGCCAGCAGGTATGTGGAGAGCTAATATAGCAGTGTATAATATTTATCTTCTTAAATGCAACTTTTACACATGCTATTTTTCCAGTATGGAAGGGAAAAATATTCTATTCCAAATTTCAGTTTCAAAAAATTCTGTAAAATTTAATGTTATTTAAGATAAATATTTTTAAGTTCAAATTAAGTAGCTATTTCTTTCCATAAGCCTGTATTGTACTTTTATAACTAACATTTTAAATAACTATTACTTTCCTTATGTACATAATGTATAAGGAAAGTATTGTGACGGGGTCGAAAATTCGAATTCGAGTTTTCGACGGGAGAGCACGTTTCAAGCATCCCTGATCACGAATCAAACATTTTTGAAATGATGTCTGTGTGTGTGTGTCCCGCGTGTGTGTGTCAGTGAGTCTGTGGAGACGATAACTGACGAACGAATGGACCGATTCGAACGAAATTTGGTACAAAAATCACAATTCGTAAACACTGGAAGCTTATTGTTTTTATACGCAATCAAATGCTCAGAAACCCCTAAATTTTCGAGTGAAATTTTGAAAAAATCGTCAAAAAATCAAAATCGCTAATAAGGTTACGTACATAGACATTTCTTATGTAATTTTTCATTAGAAAACGATTGACATAAATTTTAGAACGCTAACATGAACCGTTCTCGAGATATTGCACATTTTTCAAAAAAATTATCAAAAAGTTATATAAAACAAGAAAGATCAATCATGCTTAAAGCATTGGTTATGAAACACTTTCCAACTTCAATGCAATTTTATTTAAACATCTCTAAAATGCAATACATTCCTCGGTAATATTTTAAAACTTATCACAATACTACATTAATTTATTATATTTGAAAACTTAAACCTTCATCGAAAAAAATGAACTTCATTCAAATGACGGCATTGAAATATAAATTGCCTGGTTTAAAAATCTCTAAAATGCGATACATTCCTTGGTAATAATTTTGAATTATCATAATACTACGATAATTTATTATATTTGAAAACTTCATCGAAAACAACTGAAATTCATTCAAATGACGTCATAGAAAAAATAACACGCCTGGCTCTCTCTATAAAAGCAACATTTCATTCATAAATAATTTCTCATTCATGTCATTCATCAGAATACTCTATAATAATTTATTTTATTTAAAAATTAAGACCATGGAGCTACAAGTAATTAAACTCTATGCTTGAAACTTCATAAAAAAAAATCGTCCTTCTCTTTATAAAATCAATTAATATTTCATTCATATCAGCCATGCAGACTCCATGGACTAAATTATTTTGTGTTAAAAAAATACAGGAATTCTAATACAACTCATTCTATATATTTTGCTGTTTACATTTTACATAGGTGAAAAATAGGCTTAGTTGTAGAAATAATCAAATTCAGATGAGCATTTAAACTCAAATATATTGTCATTGCATTGTTTCAGTATGTAGATGCACAGAATTTAAGCAAAAATAAAGTAGTTTTAGGACGGATACAACACTCAATATGAATTAAAAAAAACTTAAAAAAATCACGATTTTGAAACAAGATGCATGCCATATATCATTTTGAAGTGGGTCATGTGATCGTTTCATATCATGGTCACGTGATCGTTTCATATAAGAGGTGTAATTATTATTTTAATTTTTATTTAAAAAACTACTGAATATATTTAGCTGAATTTTTTTTTATATATTTTATGGAACAATTTGAATATTACCTAAAATTTTCGAAGCAATTTGTGAATTTTAAATCCGCTTAAAAAATGTTTGAAAAATTAGGTCCCACAGGGCTGAATGTATTTCATTTTTTCGACCCGGGTTCAGTCCAAAACTAATTGGGTGATATTAGTCATTTATATTCCCATAGGTTCTACAGACCGTCTGAACAACATACTAAAATTTCATTTTGATTAAGTCATTTTTACGGCAGTTATCGTGCTAACGGACTGATAGACAGACAGACAGACAGACAAACAGACAGACAAACAGACAGACAAACAGACAGACAGACTGACTGACTGAACAAAGTCATAAACACTTTTCAATTTTGTTGTAAAGTGTTAAAAACACACTTTACAATAATGCTGATTCTTCATTTGTATAGATTTTTCAAATTTGGTTTTTTAAAATTTATTACTTTATGTAATAAAGCTTGTGTTTTATTACTTAAATGCAAATTTGGATCATCATATGGGTTTCTATGTATTGCAAAAAAATTCAGAACGGTCCGCGTTGGGGCAGCTTGGGGTGCTTTTGGGATGGGTTAGGCTCGGGTGAAATATTTAAAAAAAATCTTGGGCACTGACCCAGTCAAATCTAAATATTTTCGGGTCGGGTACAATTTTAAATTAGATCCATGTAGACTTTTAGTCACTAAATAATTGGCTTTTGATCTTAGCTTCTTCTGCCAGCTTTAGGAACTGGAATTTTCCCAAATTTTCAGACTTCGGGTTTTACTGCAGTAGCCGAACCATTTTTAACACTTTACAACATAGTTGAAAAGTGTTTATGACTTTGTTCATTCTGTCTGTCTGTCTGTCCGTTAGCATGATAACTGCCGTAAAAATGACTTTATCAAAATGAAATTTTAGTATGTTTTTCAGACGGTCTGTGGGACCTATGGGAATATAAATAAATAATATCACCCAGTTAGTTTTTTATTGAACGCGGGTTGAAAAAATGAAATACATTGAACCCTACGGGACCTAATTTTTCAAACATTTTTTAAGCAAACTTAAAATTCACAAATTGCTTCGAAATTTTTAGGAGATATTTACATTATCCCATAAAATATATAAAAAAAATTTCAGTAAAATATATTAAGTAGTTTTTTAATTAAAAATTATTTAATATAGGGAAAAACAAATTCAATTAAATTCTGACTTTTGGGATATCCTCCAGAAAGAAAAAAGAGATATATTATATAATAAATATCTTTCCAAGAGTTTAATCGTTTTGTATATGAGAGAGGCTTCACATTTTAAAATAAATTTGGTAGATAACAATTTTTCAAATTTTATTTTTATTTTTTATAACTCTTCATGATATACTTATTTGATGGCATTTTTAATGCACTTTCCTACGTCCTAGAGAGTTAAAATTTGGTACACAGCTTAAATTTGTTGAACATTTTATTCTACAAAAATTTGGTGGATCTTTAAATATAGATCATACATTTTTTTCGAAATGGCCTGCAAATAATCCCAGTTCACTTCTATAAATCCATGTTGTAATATTGTTAAAAATTCTGATGTGGGCAGCACATGTCTTTCCCTGCAGACTCATATTCACGTTCTCTTTATTTCTTCAATAATAATTTCAGTTTATCTGCACAAAATAACAGCCATAGGTATTTTAAATGACATTGAATTTGCACGTTAAACTTAAATTTGGTTCTCATTTGATAGCTGGACTTATTGTCAAAGGTGGCGTAGCGAAAACGTGAAAAAACTAGAATATCTCAAGAACGGCTAGTCCTAGAGTAATGGGGTTAGTCTTATTCTTTTTGTTGTCAAGAATCACGTATAAAATAGGAATTTAATTGATATAATTGAGCACACGTAGTCTTTTATTTTTATATTTAACGATTTTTGTTGGCCATTTCGCAAAAATAGCCAACTCCTTTTTCCCGAATCATACTAGAATAACCTACAAATGATTTGTATACTAAATTTTGTTAAATTTGGTATATAAATCACTTGTAGGTCATTGAAATATTATACACCAAATTTTGTTAAATTTGTTCCATTGGTTTTTAGCTAGAGTGGATAAAGGCAATTTCTGCCGGCCATTTCGCAAAGAAGGCAGATTCTTTTATTACGAATCCTACTATAATCTAATGAACATCAGGATTTCCCACAAAGAACATACCTACCAAATTTTATGAAATTCGGTCTATTAGTTTTTCAATTAGAGTGGATGCAATATCCTCACAGACACACAGAAACATACACAGATACACCCTTACACACAGAGGCGTCTTTCTAAAAATAGTTTTTTCGTGTTCTAGAAGTCCTAAAACGTGTAGATCCTTCGAAAATTCGAGTTCCGATCTTCGGCACGATTCCAATACTTTTAATACACACACACACACATACATATATATTATCTGTGTATCTGTGAATTATCTGTGTATCGAAATTCCGTGCCTACGCAATTACAATAGTTGTGATTTTTAATGATCCCTAAACTTTTATTATTTCTTCAACGAAGCCTAATTTTAACTTATGCCGAATGCAAATATCTCAAGCGATTGTAAGGTGAGTTACATAAGAATTGCTGAATTTTTTTCACACAAAATTATTTAGCTCTGGAGTTTGGAATACAAGTTATATGAATGAAATATTCATTGATTTTGCATAGAGAATTAGATGATTTATATTTCGATACAGTTTTAAATATTTAAGTATAATAAATCACTGTAGTACTGTGATAATGTAAAAGATATCACCACTGAATGTATCACATTTTAGAGATTTTTAAATGAAATTGCATTTCAGTTGGAAAGTTTTTCATAATCAATGCTTATGCATGATTGATCTTTCTTGTTTTTTTAATTCTTAGTTTTTTAAATCTGAAAAATTATTCAAATTTTTTTTATTGGAGTTTAAAACTGGTTGTTTTTCTAGTTCAAGGATTTAGACACTGAATGGTGATTTAGTAGATTTTTTTTCTTTATCACATGTGTGTTTAGGAAGCATTTTGAACTTTTCCAATTTCGGGGGTGGGTGAGTGGGTGAACTACCTAAATCCCCCTTATATACGCTCTTGCTACTAAGCATATGTTTAAAATAAAAAAAAAAGAGGATCAAGTATTTTATGGATGCATACTGTATGAAATGAATACATTTTCAGAGTTTTGACAGTCCAGTTTGACACATATAGACTATAAGAATAACCAACTGGTGAGCAGATTTGTTTCTTTAAGAGTAAATTCAAAATTGACTTGTCTATGCATATTATTTTTAGTGTTCCCCTAGATCAACAATAAGTCAAACTGCAGATTATTTGAAGAAAAGCGATTTAAGCGATCGAGTAAAAATTTAAATTATCGATTCCGCAATTGAAGTCTGGTGGATTTTTCTACCAGTTGAATGTGCATGTCCAACTTATGGCGGGGTTTAAGACACGCCTTTAAGAATAGTTAATTTTATTTTATTCATTTATTTATTTTTTGCTTTCTACGGTTGTGGAGTGGTGAATTTTTTTGTACGCGAGTGCGCATGGGATTAAACTAAGGATTTCGAATGGATGGGGATTTGGATTGAAACAGCGGCGGATCAAAACTGATTTGAAAACTGAGACGGTTTGAAGGCGATTTGGAAAGTGAGTCGTATTATTTGTAAATGTCTTGTTTAAGTAGAGGCACTTATTTATTTAGGACTCGAACAACGCCGGCTAATTCATTCTAGTTTTAAACAAATGTTTAAGTAAATTTTCTTTTGCAATTAATGGAAATAACTAAAATGCAAGTTGTTTTATTTTATTAAGATGTTAAGACTGCAGTGAACTAAATAATATTTTATCTCAACAGGACCTCCTACATTTAATTGCAACTGCACTCTATCCAATGACTTTGAAGAACTGTACAATAGTGGAACACAGAGCGACGTCATCTTGGATGTTGGCAAGAAGCAATTCCACGTTCACAAGGCCATCCTTGGAGCTAGATCTAAAGTCTTCTCTGCTATGTTCGAAAATAGAATGAAGGAAAGCGAAACAAATGTCGTTTCCATTGAAGATATTGATTCAGATATCATGAGCAGCATTCTACGACACATATACACCGGTAAGATCGATAACATGACGGCGGACAAAGCCATCCAGCTGTTTCAGGTTGCAGAGAAGTATGTCCTGACTCAGCTTCAGGAGGAATGCATTAAAGCCATGCTGAAGAACATGACGGTGGATAACGTATGTCGCATCGCTATTTTGGCCGATATACATTCCAATTCTGCGACGCAGCTGAAAGACGCAACCAATTATTTTTTTCGCAATTACGCACCTCAAATCTTTGAAAAGGGAGAATGGAAGGCTTTGGTGCGTGACAGGCAACTTCTGGCTTCAGAGATAATCAAAAACGTTGTCTCGGACTATAAAACGAAATGTTCGCCTACCCGTTCATCTACTTAAAGCTGTTTTTAATAAAAATCCCAAGAGAATTTTATTAGAAGAATTTCATTCTTGCACGCTGTTACTGGGACTATGTCCTGTAGCTTGCAGTCTTTTCAAATAAATAAATAAAATAAAGTGCTATTGTGCTAAAAGTATATGATATGTAATTCAACAGGCAAAATAAGAATCTAGAATGTGGGGTTCCATTCGAATTTTTCATACACTCATATAGCCCTCAAAGTATTGCATTTTCCTTTGGTGTCTCGTGAGCTAAAAACATCTACACACTACTTTTGAAAGAATATATACGTATATGTGCTGTGCGTTATATTGTCATAATTTTGGCTAACGAAATGATTTGTCATTTTTTCGAAACTTCGTCTGACATTGTTGAGATTTATCCACTCTTGCTGTTTTTTTGAGAGAAGAATCTCATTATTCATGTATTGGACATTTTTCGAGTTGCTACTATTATTGATGTAACTGATTTATATCATTGCTTTACTACATGCATATCTTTTAATAATTGTTTTTGTGAATTTTAACCAGTTTTCATAATATTAGTTTATATAAACAAATAATTTGAATTATTCTTTGGACTGTTCTTTAAATGGCATGAGCATTTATTGTTTGTATAAACGTTTCATGAGTATTGTATGATTAAATAAATTTTACATGATATTTGAACGAGTGTATATTCAACTATTAAAACAATCCCAACTATTCTAACCTATTTCAACTATTATGGCAATCGTTTTATCTCTCTGTGGATAGATAGAATGACATAAAGCAATTTGAGTGAGTTTCAAATATTTTTGGGTTCGGATTTCAAATATTTTTGCGTTTCGGATTTTCAAATGCTCCAGAGGTAATTTTAAAATTCAAAATTAAGAGACATAAAGAAGGAAAAAACAAGTATATTATGATCTTTTGTTTACCACAAAATACAACAGTTTTCATTCTTAACATCATTAAACAAATTAAACATTTTAATAGAAAAATACACAGAATTATTGCAGAAATATTTCACTACAAAATACACTGTAGTTATTGAGCTATTGACATCATTTTTCAAAAGTAGCGTTATACAACAACAATCAATTGACAATAACATAAATAGCAGACGCTGTTTTCATAAGCGCCGAGTTTTCAAAATCTTAGGGGTGGGGGCACAATTCGACAAAGTTATACAAAAGATTCAAAGTTGAATTCTATAAAGCAATAATAACCTACAATACTTCCTTGAAGAAAGGAAACATATATCAGTTAGGTGATGAAAATTGTTTTGAGGACGTTATAAAGCCTCTACTTTAGGCCAAAAGAACAATATGCGATCTTAACAACCACTAAGTCAGAATTATCTAACGAACGGCAGTTCGTTCTTAGTGGTTGCTAAGTTATACTGTTATCTAGCATACTGTTATCTTAGCCTGAAGAAAGGGGCTTATAATGATATTGAAGCAACTATAGTCACTTAAATGATATGTCTGCTTTCTTTACGGAATTTTTGTAAGTTATTGTTTCACATGCAACAGTTTTGGGGTCGCGACAGCCCAGTGGTTAGCGTGCGGGAATTGCACTCGGACGGCCCGGGTTCGATTCCAGCCACTGCCAAAACTGCCGCCGTGTTCACGCGGAGTACGATCAGGTTAAACATGTGGGTCCGTAAATTCTTCCGAGATGTTGGTGGTAGGGAAAGGAGGGTACGGTCCATGTGGATGCCTTCCCCACTGGGTTCCAGTCTAATTTGGGTGGAACTTGCCTGCCGTCTAAATAGATACCTTATACCTTTCTGGTAGGTCGGACGGTCTAGGCCGAAGAAGAAGCAGTTATGGGGTAGGATAGCCCAGTGGTTAAGGTACGAGGATTGTACTCGGAGGACCCGCGTTCGATTCCCGGCTCTGTCCAAACTGTCCCCTTGTTCACGCGAAGTACGACAGCGTTAAATCTGTGGGTTCGAAAGTCCTTCCGAGCGGTTGGCGGCTGGAAAATGAGGGTACGGTCCCTGTGGATATCGCCTCCACTGGGTTTCGGTCTAAATTGGGTGGCACTGTCCTGGCGGTCTAAACAGATACCTTACACTTTTGGGTAGGTCGGATGGTCTGGGTCGACAGAAAAAAAAGCAGAAGTTTTATTTATTGTACGGTAAAGTTATATGAAAACTCCTTTTAGGCCTGCGCTTCTCTAGTTTACCAGTTATACAACTGGAACTCTTAGACTCCAAATCTCATTCTCTCGTTGACTTACTAGATACCATATCGTCTACGCATTGCATTTTTCTTCCTTCAAGGAGCAATTAGGGCTTGAAAGTGAGGGGGGGGGATGGCTACAAGACACTACAAGAGTCCGTCACGTAATGCTCTCCAGCATATTGTTTATTAACCACACTATACCCGGATATGGCCGGTGGATCTCTGGAGAGTTCCCGGTGGGCCGGGTTCATTACATTTAATTTTTTCGTTATCATTGTAACACATCATGGGCGGAAGTTGAAATGGACGATCATGGCCCGTTTCTCCTGGACCAACCTCGGAGCTAGTATCCGAGCTTGACCCTCACCAATAGAGGGTGAAATATAAGTTGAAAAGCAATAAGAACCAAAGTTGGAGTTACGATATGTGCCGAAACCTTAAGATTTCGTCGCATATAAATTTATATAAATCTGGTTTTCCATCCCATCAGTTGTGTAAGACATGTCAAAGTTTCATTAAGAAAACGTAAACGTATAAATGAAGGGCTTGGAGCAATAACATCACTAGCGACATTTTCTCCCAAACTAGGATTTTCCCACGGAAATTATTTTAATGCCGTGGATTTTCCCATCACATGATACCTAGCTATATGCAGCTATTTCTGGGAAAATCCCATTTTTGGTAAAATTGTAGCATTGCCATGTTTCACCAAGCCGTTTAAATGAAAGCTCTAATATAGATATATTATTCAATTCCAAAACACCTATCAGTACAATTTTTCAGAATGCTATGCAAATTTGCAGAGCCATTATAACATGTACTTACCATATAGTGTTATGCCTAGGTCAACATCTGCAGGTCTTTCAGCAGTTTCGGGATTACTCACGCAAGAAGAAATTTTTGCTGTTCTAATTTAAATTTATCATTAAGAAATAAGTATGTTTTCTCAATTACAAATCGAAACGCAACCTTTACAAATAGAACAAAAATATCGCATTCTTTTTTCATCACAAACCAAACTGAAATCTTTATTAACAGAACCCAAACATCACACTGTCTTCAACATTACAAGCATCACTCACCTAAGACCATACCAGTTGAAGATATGCCAAGTTTTCCAACAAAAAGCAACCATTTCTCCACGAAGTTCTTACAAATCTAGTATTTTCTATTTTTTCATAATTTATAACTCTAGCTCTCTGCTTTTAAACGACTTGGTGCTGATGGCTCACAAACGATCGGCACTCACAGGGGCAAAGTTACCCGCGGGGTTCGCAGCTTCAAACGGATATACTAAATATTATGCACAATACCACCTGGAAAGATGGTACTGGTCTGGTATATAGAATTGAAGAGTAATTACAAATGAGAGATTTTTAGTACACAGTAGACCAAATAAGTCATACCTACTTCATGGTTTTCATTTACAGTTATTACTGGAGACAGCTATTTTTTGGAAATGCCGATCTCATATTCTCATGGTTGTCAATATTCCTTTTTTTCTTTGAACGAAGTGGTCAATCAAAAAGGTTCGGGTAGCCATATGTTTTTGTCATTAGCGTAAACATGCTTTCTGGGGTAAAGAGGAACTTTGTTTGTGTGCGAGATAGTTTATGGCTATGTGGTAGGGAAGATGTGAACAAGACTGAATTGAAATGTGACATTTGCGTTCATAGGATTTTTTTTCAATTTTTTTCTGTTTTAATAATTGAAAATTGCATTTTCTGGTTTTTAGTAAGAAATGAAGTTAGAAAAATATCTTGAAATTTTCCAGAGGGGACTTTGCCCCCTCTGGGAAATTTCAGAGGGGGCTGGTGCCCCTGTGCTCCCCCGTAGTATGGCTGTTCTCTATCCCTCTCCTATGGCTGTTCTCTACAAAAATGGAAAGTTTATTAACGAAACATTACATAGAAAAAATATCTGATTCGGGCAGCTCATGGCTTTTCTTACATAATGCAATGATTTTCCTTCTTTCACAGAGAATTAATGGTGTACAAGATCCACAGTCTAAAGGTTTTGACATTGAATTAACACCACCTAAATTGAAATTAGGCACTCTTGGCAACTCCAATACTTCCTTAAAGAAAGCAGACATATGAAAATTACGTGATAACAATTGTTTCGAGTGAGTTTTGATATTTCTTCATCAAGTCAAAGCAGTGTCTTTTACTAAATAAAGTCTACTGGTTAAAAGGGATCAAAATTCCCACTAAGCAATTGTCACGTAATTTGCATATGTCTGCCTTCTTTAAGGAAGCATTGAACGTGTTTTTCTGGTAAGCAGCAGTTTTATATTTATGAGATGGTAAATCTAGTCGACTTTTTATATGAAACATGCTGCAGTGAATCGATTGCAGTTATTTCTTTAAAGTTAAACGGTCTGGTGTTACAACACATATCTAATGTTAATTCAAAATGGTTCACTTTTCGGCTGCTAATTGGACGAAAGATTTAATTATCAAGTGATTGGTTATTGGAAAATAATAGTACTATAAAAATACTTTTAATTAGAATTAAAAAAGGATTATGTTTCTATACGGTTCTCATATCATCTATATGACACAGTTTTGTCCTCATACTCCCTCCCATCGTGAGTGCATTGACTAGATGGTTTCCATAACAGCAGAATTCACTTTGAATTTCAATTTAGAATACTTTTATTATTATTGAATTATGAAAGAACATGAATACAATAATAGAACAAGAAAGATCAATCATGCTTAAAGCATTGATTATGAAACACTTTCCAACTTCAATGCAATTTTGTTTAAAAAAGTCGAAAATGCAATACATTCCTCGGTAATATTTTAAAACTTATCACAATACTACATTGATTTATTATATTTGAAAACTTAAACCTTCATTGAGAAAAATGAACTTCATTCAAATGACGGCATTGAAATATAAATTGCCAGGTTTAAATATCTTTAAAATGCAATACATTCCACGGTAATATTTTTAAAACTATCATGATACTACGATAATTTATTATATTTGAAAACTTCATCGAAAACAACTGAAATAAATTCAAATGACGTCATAGAAAAAATAACACGCCTGGATCTCTCTATAAAAGCAGGATTTCATTCATAACTTTCTCCATTTCATTCATCACAATACTATAATAATTTATTTTATTTAAAAATTAAGACCATGGAGCTACAATTCATAAACTTTTTGCTTAAAACTTCATCGAAAAAAATCGTCCTTCTGTTTATAAAATCAATTAATATTTCATTCATATCAGCCATGCAGACTCCATGGACTGAATTATTTTGTGTTAAAGAAATACAGTAATTCTAATACAACTCATTCTACATATTTTGCTGTTTACATTTTACATAGGTGAAAAATAGGCTTAGTTGTAGAAATAATCAAATTTGAATGAGAATTTAAACTCAAATATATTGTCATTGTGTTGTTTTAGTATGTAGATGCACAGAATTTAAGCAAAAATAAAGTAGTTTTAGGACGGATATAACACTCAATATGAATTAAAAAGAACTTTAAAAAATCACGATTTTGAAACAAGATGGATGCCATATATCATTTTGAAGTGGGTCATGTGATCGTTTCATATCATGGCCACGTGATCGCTTCATATAAGAGGTGTTATTATTATTTTAATTTTTATTTAAAAAAGTACTGAATATATTTCGCTGAATTTTTTTTATATATTTTATGGAACAATTTGAATATTACCTAAAAATTTCGAAGCAATTTGTGAATTTGAAATGCGCTTAAAAAATGTTTGAAAAATTAGGTCCCATAGGGCTCAATGTATTTCATTTTGTCAACCCGGGTTCAATCCAAAACTAATTGGGTGATATTATTCATTTATATTCCCATAGGTCCTACAGACCGTCTGAACAACATACTAAAATTCCATTTTGATTAAGTCATTTTTACGGCAGTTATCGTGCTAACGGACAGACAGACAGACAGAATGAACAAAGTCATAAACACTTTTCAACTTTGTTGTAAAGTGTTAACAAAGTCATAAACACTTTTCAACTTTGTTGTAAAGTGTTAAAAACTTCTTAATTATAACTTAATATTAACCATATTTATGGCTGTTGAAATAAATTCAAACAGTGTAAACTGATATTTAAAATAATATTCCACATAATATGAATACCCGGTAGGCCCGGGTTCGATTCCAGCCACTGACAAAACTGCCGCCGTGTTCATGCGGAGTACGATCACGTTAATCATGTGGGTCCGAAAGTCCTTCCGAGAGGTTGGTGGTAGGGGAAGGAGGGTACGGTCCCTGTGGATGCCTCCCCCACTGGGTTCCGGTCTAAATTGGGTGGCACTTCCCGACCGTCCAAACAGTTACCTTACACCTTTCTGGTAGGTCGGACGGTCTGGGTTTCAACAACAACAACATAATATGAATACTGGCGAAAATAAAGGGTCACATTTGATGTTTTAACACTTTAC
Organism: Amaurobius ferox; assembly: GCA_951213105.1. Lineage (NCBI taxonomy): Eukaryota > Metazoa > Arthropoda > Arachnida > Araneae > Amaurobiidae > Amaurobius > Amaurobius ferox. The sequence continues at coordinate 103,930,738 of OX578136.1, forward strand.
AACAAAGTTGAAAAGTGTTTATGACTTTGTTCATTCTGTCTGTCTGTCTGTCTGTCTGTCCGTTAGCACGATAACTGCCGTAAAAATGACTTAATCAAAATGAAATTTTAGTATGTTGTTCAGACGGTCTGTAGGACCTTTGGGAATATATATGAATAATATCACCCAATTAGATTTGGATTGAACCCGGATTGAAGGAATGAAATACATTGAACCCTATGGGACCTAATTTTTCAAACATTTTTTAAGCGGATTTAAAATTAACAAATTCTTTTGAGAATTTTAGGTAATATTCAAATTATTTCATAAAATATATAAAAAAAAATTCAGCTGAATATATTTAGTAGTTTTTTAAATAAAAATTAACATAATAATTACACTCGTTATATGAAGCGATCAAGTGACCATGATATGAAAAGATCACGTGACCCACTTCAAAATAAAATATGGCATCCATCTTGTCTCAAAATCGTGATTTTTAAAGTTCTTTTTAATTCATATTAAGTGTTGTATTCGTCGTAAAACCGCTTTATTTTTGCTTAAATTCTGTGCATCTACATACTGAAACAACGCAATGACAATATATTTGAGTTTAAATGATCATCCAAATTTGATTATTTCTTCAACGAAGCCTATTTTTTACTTATGAAAAATGTAAACAGCAAAATATGTAGGATGAGTTGCATAAGAATTGCTGTATTTCTTTAACGCAAAAGTATTTAGCTCATGGAGTCTGCATAGCTGATATGAATGAAATATTCATTGATTTTACACAGAGAAGTACTATTTTTTTAGATGAAGTTTAATTACTTGTAGCTCCATGGTCTTCAGTTTTTAAATAAAATAAATTATTTTAGTACTGTGATGAATGAAATGAATGGGAAAATGTTATGAATGAAATGCTGCTTTTATAGAGAGAGCCAGGCGAGTTATTTTTTCTATGACGTTATTTGAATGAATTTCAATTGTTTTCGATGAAGTTTTCAAATATAATAAATTATTGTAGTATTATGAGGATTTTAAAAATATTACCGAGGAATGTATCACATTTTAGAGATGTTTAAACCAGGCAATTTATATTTCAATGCCGTCATTTGAATGAAATTCATTTTTTTCGATGAAGGTTTGTTTAAGTTTTCAAATATAATAAATTAATGTAGTATTGTGATAAGTTTTAAAATATTACTTAGGAATATATAGCATTTTAGAGATGTTTAAATAAAATTGCATTGAAGTTGGAAAGTGTTTCATAATAAATACTTTAAGCATGTTTGATCTTTCTTGTTTTTTATTATTTTCTTCCAGAGTGAAAAATCATAGTTAACAGACATGAAACAAAGTTAGTTAAGTGCTGCCACAAAGTTGCCAGACTGGGTTATATTCGAAACCTTACTACTTTGCAGAGGATTTAATTTTTTTATGGTCAATTGTTAGAAAAAATTCTTAAGAATATTATATTTTAAATTCCATTTGTAAAATTTAATATATTTAAATATTTTTAAAATTTTTCTGGTGATTGAATAAATATTTTAAAACAAATAGTAAAACAGATGATACCGTTTACACATATCTAATCAGGAGATAATCCTGTGAAATTATTGGAAGGGAGGGAGGGGCAAAGGAATTAATTTTTTTTATAAAAAAGCTTTTCAGTGGTTGGGGAGGGGGTAATACTTTGCCTCGGGTGAAAAATATCTTCGAGCTGCGACCCGAAGTAAATTGTATATATAATGTGCGTATGAAGATACAATTGAATATACTGTTCGCAAAGCTGACTTGGGAACACTGTAGCAAGTAGAAAGTACAAGTGACATTTTATTTACCTCCATCTATTCGACTATTCATGCGCACATCTTTGCATGTTTTTTGTGTACGATGTCTGAATTACTATATTCGTAGTTATAGATGAATTTAAAAAAATTAAAAAGAAATTTTTCAAATGAAATATGAAAAAATAATAGTAAAATTCTTTTCCATATTTCAAAATAATGAATTTTAATTTTAGGATTCGATCTTGAACCAAGGTCATCAATTTTATACATCAAAATTTTAGCTTATAATTATTCTAACATGTTTGGAAAGTGATGTGCTGTCAACGTCGGAAAGTTTATTAGTACATCTAGTTGAGAAATTTCTTACGTTTCTCATGACAGTTATATTACTGCGAACAATATTCTGTCATAGTACAATTAAACAAGATAAAATATAAATGAAAAACAAACTTCATATAAAACAAACAAGCAAAATCATTTCTTCATAAGCTGCATTAAAACTTACCTAAAATTCTCAAGAGTATTGTAATTCTCCATTTCAAAATGAAGCGAGTGTTGTAATTCTACATTTCAAAACGAAAACTTTATAAAAAAAAATTTCAGAAACATTTAGTTAATAAAAACATAGAAAAAATTCTCGCCTCAATACACCGTAGGAAACCAATCAATTTCACACATTACAACTAATTTCAAAGATAAATGGTATATAGAATCTTATCGAACACAGGGAGGGGGGGGGGAGTCAGAGGATATATTTATTAATTAATTTTCATTTATACCTTTTCACATTGTGTTAAAATTTCGTGTCATCAATCAAATAAAAAAATGAAATTATATTTATTCTTTTCACTTTTCTTATAATACATGGTGTATGCACGTGTATTGTAAGGAAATTTGAATAAGAATATTTTAGGAATACTTATGAATAGGAATACTTTGATTATGAGCACAGGGTGTTCATAAATAAGTATATTTGTAGAGGTGTATATTGGAAGAAAGTAAATCAAACTTAGAAATATTTGTCAAAATATGTGGAAGCAATTTTATAAAAGTAATTGTATATAAAATCATTCCCAGAGGACTTTTGACGATGCAGACGATAAAACGCATCTAAAACACGTGATATCGAAGTGTCATTTCGTTTCGAGGTGAAAAACTCAGGAACCTTAAAGTGTGATGAACAGTAGTGTCGCCAGAATCGATTGATATGGCCCCCCATTAAGAAAGTTATTAACTTTTACATCATACATAGATTTATTTAACATCAATTTTACTATTTTTACCAGCTGTAGTGAAATTGAGATTTGAATTGAAACGCAAAGCATTCAGACATTTCTGACGTCTAGGGCTCATCCCAGGCCTTATTGTCAGCTACTCCTGCGATTATGCAAACCCATTGAAGTATTATTATATGAAAACATTTACTATCTGTATTATATAAACGAAATGAAAGATAAACGAAATGAAGGATAAACGAAATGAAAGATAAACGAAAATAAAAAGTAACAGATTTAAAAATACTTTTCAAAATATAAAAAGTCAAATTCATTAGGATGGCACAGGTTCCCAGCATCCGCCTACGGTGTACACAGGGGAGGGGGGGGGGGGGACTACTATACCCTGAAACTCAATGCCGGGGGAAGGAGTAGAGCTGCTGTGAGGGGCAGAGAAAATAGAGAAGTAAATATTTAGGACATTATAAGTTATGATATCATTTTGTTTTATGACATTCTAGAAATTCATTGATTACATCGAATTCGATAAACAAATAAAACCACGTTTACGAACGACAATGAGTTATGTGATGCCAATAAATCAAAACATTGGTCATGTGATAGTTTTACCCGAGTCAATAAGACAGTATGGAAACTGAAGTTAATCTCCCGTCAGCTTAGTTTAATATATTTTACGTCATTCAGTTGGCATTTTCATAGCTTGTTCTGTTTCCTGAATGTAGCCAGCATGGAGGTAAAAGTAAGGAGTTAAATCTTCATATTAAGAAAACGCCAATATCGTTTGAGACAATAATTCAGGTGGCGCTGGGATAAGATAAGTAGTCCTGTATTGCATGCATTTCTATGGCGAAAGACCTAAAATATTTATTTAAACTGTCAATTTTGTAAAAATTAATTATTATTATAACGCAAGGAATAACTGAAGCAATAAAGAATATTCCTACGTATTTAAAATTATTTTACTTTCCAATTCATTTTTATCTCCACATATTCTGAACTCTATCCTACAACTATGAAAAAATACTGGTTAATTATACTCATAATTAAGGAATCCTTAATTTAAAAATTATTAAAAATACATATACTGAATACTACGCCTTTCTATAGTGTCAACTAACAATAGCAACTACTTTACAAACACTAGCGAAACCTAGATCTAATTCTCAAAGCATTATGGCATTTTCAAGCGTTTCATTCATAGAAGTTTTATCTCCTCCTTTCTAACTCCGTGGTAGCCAGTACTTGACATTATGAATGCGGGGGGCTTTCAAAACGTTCGCGTCTGCATTGAGTTTTAAGTAATTTATTGCAATTGAAACGTAGTATTACTTTCCTTATATACATAATGTATAAGGAAAGTATTGTGACGGGGTCGAAAATTCGAATTCGAGTTTTCGACGGGAGAGCACGTTTCAAGCATTCCTGATCACGAATCAAACATTTTTGAATTGATGCCTGTCTGTGTGTGTGTGTGTGTGTGAAAGTATGTGTGTGTGTGTGTGTCAGTGAGTCTGTGGAGACGATAACTGACGAACTAATGGCCCGATTCGAACCAAATTTGGTACAAAAATCACAATCCGTAAACGCTGGAAGCCTATTGTTTTTATACGCAATCGAATGTTCACAACCCCCCTAAATTTTCGAATGAAATTTTGAAAAAATCGTCAAAAAATCAAAACCACTAATAAAGTTACTCAGATAGACATTTCTTATGTAATTTTTCATTAGAAAACGATTGACATAAATTTTAGAACGCTAACATGAACCGTTCTCGAGATATTGTACATTTTTCAAAAAAATTATCAAAAAGTCATATAAAATAAAAATAAAAATATTCCCTATTGAGAAACATGTTCACTTTTCATATGTAGTACCATGCGATAAATTGGGTGACATCATTCTCGTGGATCTAGCTCGTTCTATTCTTGGAAAAAGATACTTTGAGTAATACTTTTGTATTTGAACGCCAATAGTCATTTATCCGCTGTAAGAATAATTTATGTCTTAGTGCATAACGCTTGGTGAGATTTTGGCGACAAATTTGGCGGAATGTCGCCAACTTGGCGACTTTTTGAAATGTTGCCAAATTAACGAAAATCTCGCCAAATGGATAAAAATGACGCTAAATCAATGAAAATGACGACTAATTGTCGAAAATTCAATATCTTGGAAAGAATATTAGTATTTACTATAAGAAAAACGTATTTTTTTACTGTAAAAGTAATAAATTCATTACATTATATAGGGAAAGTCATGTGTTGCCCACATCAGAATTTTTTGGAATTAGAATTACTGCCTAATTGTGTGAGAGAGGAAATATGCACAAATTTCAGAAATGGAAGCGTAGTATACAGTGTTGGTATAACAGTGTAATTCGCAGCGAAGAAGCCCAGTCCTCTGCATCCAATGAAATGGACTTCATTACGGGAATTAATCGGGAACAAAAGTATGTTACATGGAGTATTGAAAACATACATGTGTGTCCTCTAGAAACTGGTGAATATCTGGAAAGTCCGACTTTCTGCACCGGGATTTCTAATATTACGCAATGGAGATTGAGATTTTATCCGAAAGGCAGAGACGTGAGCAATGCGAACAAAGTCGGATTATATATCTACAGAATGAATCCAGGCTCAAGCATTTTCATAGAATTTCATCTGGGTATTGCCAGCGCTGAACTTGAAGGTATAAAATAACTTTTAAAATTTCCAACAACTTCCGCTTGTGCAGGAAATACAGGATACATCTAAAGGATATTTTAAAGAATCGAAAATATCTGGTACAGATATCTGGATGGACTCTGAGCATCTGATGATTGCAGAAGCTCAGAAGATTTACTGTAGTTTGAGTGTTGTGTGTTTAAATGACGCCATTGACAAGAAAAGCGGCATTTCAGGTAAGAGCAATTTTAAATCTTATAGGTATAGGAAACTCAAAATCCGTAGTGTTATTTATTGTGACCTCGAAAATTTTAATGAATTTTTTAACGATTGTTTTTATTTTTATTTGGAATTTAAACAGTATTTCTTTACTAATCATCCGTAGCGAACATCTTAAAACACATTCTACAATATAAAAAACTATGTTGGAACTTATCCTTGTTAAATTTTATATAGCCTTTTGACTGTTCTTTTTACTTTCCTTATATACAATAAGGTATAAGGAAATTATTGTGACGGGGTCGAAAATTCAAATTCAAGTTTTCGACGGGAGAGCACTTTTCAAGCATCCCTGATCACGAATCGAACATTTTTGAAGTGATATTTCTGTGTGTGTGTGTGTGTGTCAGTGAGTCTGTGGAGACGATAACTGACGAACGAATGGACCGATTCGAACGAAATTTGGTACAAGAATCACAATCCGTAAGCACTGGACGCCTATTGTTTTTATATGCAACCGAATATTCAGAACCCCCCTAAATGTTCGAGTGAAATTTTGAAAAAATCGTCAAAAAATCAAAACCTCCAATAAAGTTACGCAAATAGACATTTCTTATGCAATTTTTCATTTGAAAACGATTGACATAAATTTTAGAACGCTAACACGAACCGTTCTCGTGATATTGCACATTTTTAAAAAAAATTATCAAAAAGTCATATAAAATAAAAAAAAATATTTCCTATTGAGAAACATGTTCACTTTTCATATGTAATACCATGCGATAAATTGGGTGACATCATTCCCGTGGATCTAGCTCGTTCCATTCTTGGAAAAAGATACTTTGAGTAATACTTTTGTATTTGAACGCCAATAGTCATTTATCTGCTGTAAGAATAACTTATTTCTCCGTTCATAACGCTTGGCGAGATTTGACGACGAATTTGGTGGAATGTCGCCAACTTGGCGACTTTTTTAAATGTTGCTAAATTAATGAAAAACTCGCCAAATGGATAAAAATGACGCTAAATCAATGAAAATGACGACTCATTGACGAAAGTTCAATATCTTGGCAAGAATATAATTATCTACTATAAAAATAATCTATTTTTTTTTTACTCTAAAAGTAGTAAATTCATTGCATTATATAAGGAAAGTCATGTGCTGCCCACATCAGATTTTTTTAAATTCAGCGTCAGAGTGACTGTTATATAAGATACAACTTTGATAGTAATGTAGAATAGGTATAGTTTATAGTCTTCTTTATGACAACACTTTCACACTGTCAAAATATGTGAAAGCATTGCTGGTTAAAGCCCAGTTGAGGCTGTTGGACTGAATTTTAAATATAAACGTAATTAAGGGTAGGCGAAAGGGAAACTGGAGTTAAATGACGCCAATGACGGCAGTTTGGTATATATACATGTTAATTGTAGTATCAATTTTTTCCGATTTATCTTATACAAATTTGTATTCACGATTTCCAGTTGCATAAAAGCTCTGGTCTGTCAATGCTTTATTATTGCCACTGAGGATGGACACTATGTCGTCCGAAAGCGCTATAGGGCATGTAGAAATAATGTGCAGTAGAGATGTTGCAATGTCGTTTATTTTAACATCGACTGCTCACTCTGTCCGACGGTCTCTCTCCCCAATATTGTGGATGGGGTGGCCGAAATTGAAACAATGCGTTATTAGAATAAAGTAACGTGGCCTTAACAGATTCGCACGTGAGTTGCGATCCTTGAAAATCATCGTAACAAACCAGGAGTCGTACTAGGACTTGACACGGCAGACTTGTTTTAAACTATAATAAGAATTTATTTTGAATTAAAAAGTTAAACAATTTTACAAATAAATATTATGGACGAATGACCCAAGATGACACATCCTGGCAATGGATGTTGAGCAAAATTAGATAACTTAAAGATCTGACAGAAATGTTGCGAAGCGAAGAGGGGTCATGATGAAACCCTCGGAGCATAGGAAGAAAGTCAAACGACCGTTTGTCGCAGCTGCTCGCCGAGAGAATCATGCCGAACAATAAAGTCCGCAGTATATATGCTCCATCTAGTTCATTGGCCCCTGCTGCGACGTCTTCTCAAAAACTATGAATTTTCAGAAATAAGCTCCACCAGTGACACTTTAATGTTTCTCATGCCCCGATACTGACATATATATTTCCGCAAACTACCGTTCTTTGGGCGCTAAGCCCCACGATGCATTCACGATACAACCACCGTGCAAAGTCTGGGAGATTTTCCGTTGCTGTGTGGTCGTTTCGCCGAACTTCTACCTCACACTGAGTGTGGGGTCATTGGTATGTAGATTCCCAGGATATTTTCCTAGCAGAACCTTACAGGATATTTTGAAAAACTTTTAATATACGTCAAGAGGGTGTCTCAAATAAACGATTTACAGTATTTGTAGTTTTTACTGAAAATATTTGTGAAATTTGTACAATTAGTTTTCTAGCCATAGTGGATACATACATTGCACAGACAGACACACACACACAGACGTCACGCTAAAAATAGTTTTTTTTTCGGATCCCAGAGCGCTTGAAACGTGTAGATTCGTGGAAAACTCAAATTGCGGTTTTCGACATGATTTCAATACTTTCTCTATACATTACTATGTATTAGGGAAAGTAATAAGGATTAATTTGAGGAGTTGATTATTCTAGGAGGGTGTAATGGAAGGATAGAAGCATCAATTTAACATAAAGAGCTCTACATTTTCAGTAATCATAATTCCTCGTTTCGAGTTCCTAAGACCAGGAATTGTCGAGATATTAATGGAAAACGAAACTTTTTCCTAGGAGTTCTATTCTCTAACTCCATGATTCCCAACGAAAAAGGTTAGAAATCGTTGGTTTAAAACGTGAAAGTCAATTCAATCTCGAGTTTTGTGGAAGTTTTATGGAGTTTATTGAACGTATTAGTCCCCTTTGAAAATCGCAGGTTTGAAATATGAATTTAAATGGAAACTCTATCACCATGGTTTATTTTTCACAGGCTTACTCAACCACGAAAAGTATTTAAGAAATCAGAATGGTTATTTACTTATCAGCATTTTATGAGGAAGATTCTTTCTTATATCATGACAAGTCATTTGACTCTGCAGTGGGCACCGATGATGCCGTTAATTACCCGCTGGAATTTCTGAACTACCTTGAGCCACCTGGAATGCCTTCTCTTATCTTGAAGTTAAAGAAAGGATCACCAATTATGCTTCTGCGGAATCTGGACCCGCCAAAACTATGCAATGGAACACGGGTCTGTGTGAAAAATATTTTACCAAATGTCATCGAAGCCACGGTATTAATGGGTAAGGCAAAATGAGAGGAAGTAGTCATACCTCGTATACCATTGATACCAACTGACCTACCATTTAGCTTCAAACGAGTCCAGTTCCCAGTTAGACTGGCATTTGTCACGACCATCAACATAGCTCAAGGATAAACCCTTAAGTTTGCAGGCGTGAATTTAGAAAGTTCTTCCTTCTCTCATGGCTAATTGTTTGTAGCATGCTCAAGAGTAGGAACTTCACAAAATTTGTATGTTTTAGCTATGGGAGGAAAATAAAAAATGTGGTTTATAAGCAATCATTGCGGCAAAACCTAACAAATTAGGATAATGTCATTTAATTTGTTAACATTTGCATTGTTGCCGAGCGTTTAAGAGTCATTTTAGTTTTCCTTTCAAACTGTACATATTTTAAACTGTACATATTAACTGTATATCAATTGTGGACACCTAATAGTCACATTACGAGACGATGCCCGCCAGAGCCATCCGCCCGGAGGACCTAGTTGCGAAGGGCGTCTAGAAGAGGGTCTAGAAAAGACACGGCATTAAATTTAAAAAGAAAAGTAGTGATAAATTAACTTCAGAATATCTCTCTTCAGTTGAATCTCGCTATCCAAAAATTAAAACAAAAATTAATAAATTTTAAATTAAAAAGAAACTACCCGATAGACGAAAACGTCCTTGGAAATTATATTTTCGCTGTATAATTCCTTAAATTTTCAGTTTTCTATATTCAATTAAAGCAATTTTGGTATCTATCACTAGTCATGTTGTGTTAACGTAGTTAAAGGATACCGGGCATGTACTACGAACAAACAATTGTAGTCGAATACAGGGGTCTACGCGCTCATGTAGCGGGTGAATCTACAGCCAATATCTTCTAATAAATTAATAACATTGATACAAAATTATTTTCAAACTTTCAGACCATCTAAAACTAACCGCCTTAGAGACCTGAAGCATGTCTTTCGCAAATGAACTGAGGAGAACGCATTTAAAACAGAACTTACGTTTATTTACAGCATGCCAACAAGGTACATGAGAGACTGATCAATTCCTTATTAAATCGCACGAGCGAGTGGTTTATAACATAGCCTAATTTTCGCTTTTACTCCGTGCTGAACTCGCATCTCCATCTGTAGGCTCTAAAAGAAAGGGCGGGGGAGAGTCTGATACTCAAAATAAAGAGTGCTATTGAAGATCTATCACAACTATTGCAGGTTAAGAGATTTTTAAAAAGTGACCTGGCGGGTTGCCCTAGGTAGCTCTGGCTAGTATAGATTGAGTACTTTTAATTATGGAAACATTAATGGACACCACGGTTCCGCAGGCCTACTTCCCCTATTATTTAAATAAATATTGAAGTCAATTTTCTTAAACAAATGATTGGAATAATTTAAATGTAAGTTGTTGCATCTCTTTGAAATGTTAAAACTGCCATGAACTGAATAATATTTTATCTCAGTAGGACCCCTTACATTCAATTGTAATTGGACTTTAATCCAGTGACTTTGAAGAATTGCACAAAAGTGGTAAGCACAGCGACGTCACCTTGGAAGTTGCCAAGAAACAATTCCACGTTCACAAGGCCATCCTTGGAGCTAGATCCAAAATCTTTTCTACAATGATTGAAAATAGAATGAAAGAATGTGAAACAAATGTCGTCCCCATCGAAGGTACAGATTTAGATATCTTCAACAGCGCTCTGCAGCACATTTATACTGGTAAGATCGATAACATGACGGTCGAAAAAGCCATTCAGCTATTCCAGTTTGCCGAGAAGCATGCCCTGATTCAGCTTCAGAAGGAGTGCACAATAATCATGTTGAAGAACATGACGCTGGATAACGTGTGTCGCATTGCTATTTTGGCTGATATACAATCAAGTTCAGTGATGCAGCTGAAAGACATACCTAATTATGAGACGCAGCTAAAAGGCGCAACTAATTATACGATGCAGCTGAAAGACGCAACCATGAAATTTTTTGGCAAATACGCACCCCAAATCTTTGAGATGGGAGAATGGAAGGTTTTGGTGAGTGAAAGGCAACTTCTGGCAACGGAGATAATCGAAAACATTGTTTCAGACTATCGAACAAAATATTCAACTATTTAAAAATTTTGTTTTAAAATGCAAATCCAAATAGAACTTTATTCAATTATTACGCCAAAAAGTATATAGTGTGTCATTCGATTGCTGCAAAAATAATGCAATTATCTGGAGTGTGTGGTTTTACTCTACTTCCTCATACATTCATACTCCATAGTATTTAGGTCTATGTCTCATATGTCTCAGCATCATAAATCTCTCTCTCTCTCTCCCTCCCTTCCCTCTCCCCCTCTCTCTCTCTCTTTCTCTCTACACACACACACACACACACACACACACACACACACACACATATATATATATATATATATATATTTATATTTGTTTTTCTTTGTCAAATTATTCTTTTAAAACAATTAAAAGAATTTAGTTTAAAAGAAGAAAACAAATATTTAAAGTTTCTTTTTTCAAATTGGCAACAGCCCTGTGACGCCTATTAATTGGATACATTTGGCTTATTTGTGATAATACGAACAATTTTGATCCACTAACAACCATAGAGTTGTTTATATTATCAGTTTCTCCCATAGACTATTACAATCGAGCCTGTCTTAAACGGACTTTCAGGGGACTGGAAAAAGTTTCCGTCTTGAAAAGGTTTCCATTTTTTACGCAGGTTAATTCAGGAAAAGCGAAGTTTATGGTATAGCTGGAATTGCAGATAGTCCATATGTAATTTCTTGCTATGCATTAGATTTTAAAAATTCTGAAAAATGTATTTAAATGCACTTGATTGATAGTATATTGTACCATAATAGCTAATTTAATTATTTTAAATATGTATATATGTACGTCTTTGCATACTGTGATTACAGGAGTATCTGCAAATTAAAAAAGAAAGTCACCCCATGTTCTGACTGTTAGACTATTACCAATCCTTAAAAATAGATAAATTGATTTATTGGCAAAATATTACCACTTGCTATGAAACAAATAAATAAATAAAAACACTATTTTTTTTTTATTGAAATTGACTTTTAAAATAATCCAACATGGTTTTCTGACATATGTTTTCCCCAATGATGTAGCTTTCAGTTAAAAATCTTGTCTTGAATAATATTTCTAGTATTTCAGAATCGTCCTAATTGACTGAAAATTCTTGAAGTTCTGAAACAGTTTCCAAAAAATTGCCATATGATTTAATAGAAAGTTCTGTGGAAAATGGCTTCTCATGGAAATAAATGGCTAAAATAGTTGGATGATTCTTTTCATTCTCTGTTAGGTGCACAACAGGTGCTTTTTATTAACAAAATATTTTAAATTGGCCGTCCGTTTCCGCGTTGTGCAGGTTCTGCTTCACACAGGGGGACATATAAATTTTTTATAATTTTGGGCGGGGCTAAAAATATTTTCCGCTTATGACAGTATTCCGTTTGCTAAAAGTTCACAAGTTCCGTTTCAAACAGGTTTGACTGTATTACCATTAATCTTCTGGGAATTATAATATATTTAGTGGAATTAGTTCCGTTGGAAGTAATTCCACTAAAATTTTCAAATTAGAATATATAGTGTGTGTTGTGACACGTCACATCACGTTATATTTTTACTATTCAAAATTAACATTTTTTTATAATTCATTAAATATTTTTTATTTATTTTATTTCTTTAAATTTATTATTCAAAATTATCTTATTCAAAATTGCTTTTATTTTTATATTCATTAATAGGCCAATTGTCTCTTTTTCTAAATTAAATTATAGCGTGCTGCTATCCATCCATGTTTTCATTCGTACGGTGTACGCCTCTTTTAAATATGGTTGGATACCAGCATCCCTTTTCGACATTTGGCAATATCTAGGTTCAGGTGAGATAACGGAATAGTCATCTTCTGGCTCTCACTATTTAACTTCCTTGGTTGAGCGAGAGTTTGTTTTTTTCGGCATGGCAACTGTGTGTGTGGCTTCAGCCAAGGCAGTCTGGAAGAAGTTTCACAATCTTTCATCGAGCTGTATTGGAAAATGATCTATAAAAGGTATAAAAGCAGCTCTCCTATAATATACCTCAGGAGTATCATAGTCGAAGTTAATTCGTGTAGCTTGATATTTTACAGTTCTTGGTACTGATATGGGGATTTCATAATTTTCACAAAATGTTTCAACATCTTTAAAAATCACGGCGAACTCTTTTTCAGAATTGTTCCTTAAACTTTGTATAATTGCTCGTGTATCTTCAGCATAACCAATGGCTTTGGAAAGATCATTTTTTTCAGATTGTAAATATTTCGACAAAGGTAAACTATACGAAAATAGTTTTTTAACAATATGTAGGGAAATAACGAATTCGCACTTGTTAATTGCATTGTACAAAATGCTTGCACTGCTGGAAGAATCCCTATCTGTCCATGTAGATTATATTTCTGTAAGGGCCTTCACAACTGAATTGTATTTTTTTAGCGAAAATGTTGTATCCATCGAGTCGGGGATGGCTGCTTGAGTTTCTTTGAGTAATTTTCACTGAATTTATTTAATGCAGCTTGACGTTTAGGCGTATGGAAAAAGTCATACACCTTACTTATGGTCCCGATACAGTTTCTGATAAAGGTTGAAGAACATGAATCAGATATAGCCAGGTTTAAGGAATGGCTGCTACAATGAACATACAGAGCATTTGGAAAATGGCTCTTAATATGTAATTGCACTTCACGGAAATCGCCACTCATGGCTGATGCACCATCATATCCTTTACCAATACTTTTATATTTTTAATTTAAGGCTCTGGGGGGGGGGGGGGGTTCCCCCCCGTCGCTGCGCGCCACTGAGAAGAATATGTGTATGTATATCAATCACATAGCTATAGACTTTATGCTGTAAGGAATGCAAAAAGTTTTTTTGAAATTTCAGATGTCTTTCATAAGATTAATAAATATTCAGTTTTTTACATGTAGTGTAGTCAATGATTGAATAGTAAGTACTGTATTCTTATATTTGTATGAACAATTCCTTTTGGATTTTCATTTTAAAGTAGTTAGTATTTTAACCCCATTACTTTTTTCCTATATTTATTGTTATTACAATTTGGGAAGAATTTCTTAGTGAATTTAGTTTTATAAATATTAACTTTTATATAGCTTATAAATTCTCTCCCTTAAATTTTGTTTTTCTTTGGGAAATAAAGTCCAAACTGGAGTGATGGAATGAAAAATTACCTTCCATCACTCCAGTTTTCATCACTCCAAATTTTCGTGCCAATCCAAATGAGGTACATATTTTGGTATGTAAAAAATTAATATTAATATAAAATTTTTGAAAATTATTATTAATTTTTGAAATGCTGTGGAAAAGATTAATAAGCAGCTTTTCAGATAATTTTAAGTATTTCGATACTAATTTTGTAATCTTCGTTGATGGCTACTATTTATGATATTAGATTTATCTGAAAAAAAAAAGTTCGTACTTAAGCCTCACCATCAGTTGATATACGCAAGCGGTAGGCCGAAAAATCGACCGGGATTAATTTGCGAAAACGATAATCTGAATTTTTATGCATTCGTTTAAAAAAGTCACGAAAAATTAAATTACGTATTGATTCCAAAAACAATTATTTTTGTTAGAATGCGAAAATATACACGCAACTTTTTACCAAACTATAGAATTGTGCTAATGCTACTTTTTTTGATGCGGTGAAAAAGTATCAGATAGACTAAAAAATGCATATTTCGATGTATTAGAAAAATAAATATGAAGAAATTACCCTGCCGATTCAGGTCAAACATCGCTGGAAAAAAGTTCTTCAATCTTCCCGATGGTATCAAGATGGAAACTCTATGATAATATTTTCGGTTACTAAGGAACCGATTTGTGTGAAAATATCTCAACATCGTGCTAAAACATAAACTGACTAAAAAAAGTAACATAACATAAAATAACTAAAATAACTAAAAAAATGAAAAAAAAAATCTCGCCGAGGTGTACTTTGAAGTATCTGTGTACCAAATTTCATGGCCTTACGATCTTCTTCCATTAAATAAAAAAAACTTCCGAGTTGCTGTTATTGTTGTCTATAGTTGGTTTATAATGTTTTTTTTATATGTATATTTTTATAACTCTTCTTGTGAATTTAAACTAGATTTATTTGTATTAGTTTATGTAAATAAATAGCGTACAATGTCAAATATTTACAATGATTTTTTGAATTGTTCTATGAACGATATGATCATTTACTGTTTACACAAATGTTCTATCAGTATTGTATGATTAAATAAATGCTAAATTCTGAAATTTGAAGGAGTGGTCTGTCAATTATTAAATCATTTACAGGATTGAGATAACCATTTACAGGATAAACCATTTACAGGATTGAGATAAGAACATAATTACTACAAAAATATTTATAAAGGACCCTTCATATGATGGCAAATGGTGGGTACATTTCACTTTGGATGAAAGTATTAAACATTTTTATTCGTTTTTTTTATACTTATTTCTTACAGTCACGCTAATTTTCAGAGAAATTGGAAGGTGAAATTCTTAGTGAATCTCTATATTATCTCTGGAATTCGATGTTGAATCCATATCAGTCATCATCTAAGGTATATCCAAAGTCAATCTTGAGAAATAGATGTTTCAAACATTTTTTTTGAACCAAAGTGGGAAAAGAAACGAAAGTGGAAATCCGTAATAAATCGCTAGTTACCCCCCCCCCCAGAATTAATTGCTAAATTCATATCAGTAATCATCTAAGCTCTATAGTAGTCAATCTTGAGAAATAGATGTTTCAAGTAAATTGAAAATTTTTGAACTTGAAATGAAAAAGAACTGGATGTGGAAACCCTTAGTGAACCTCCTACTTCCACCAGAATTTGATTCTGAATCTATGTCAGTTATCATCTAATATTATATATAGCAGATCCTAAGAAATATATGTTTCCCCGAAAGCATTTTAGTAAAAACAATAGCATGGAACATTTTTTGCCATTAATATAAGGCCAAAAATTTGAATTTATTAGGCCTCAATAGGGTTTGGATTTCCAGATTTATAGGCGGTTTTAAATTTCAATAAAGTAGAACTAGTTTAATAGAGTAGAACTTCACAAGGATAAAGCTTCTAGTCACACACCTAAATCAAAATCTACCAGTCACACATTTAAATCTACCAGTCACATAATCTACAGCTAAATTTTTTGAAAAAATGACATAAGATACAGGTATTAAAGCTATACGATTTGTTTATACATTTTCAAAGTAACTTTCTTAAGGCAGACTTAAAACAATGGAGAACTGTGAATGAGGAGTAGAAAAACAACCACTCATAACTTTAAGAAACGCGGGCTTATCTTGGAAATTAAGATGTAGAATGATAGTACAGGGAAAGGGACATAAGATAGAACAAAGAAATAAATATTGTTACTTCAAACTTTAATTATATTGCTTTAAATTTGTTCTAAAAATGTGTAAACAGCCTCTGTAACATGCGGTACTTGGATACCTTTTGACAGACTACGTACATACTCGTCACAAAGCTATACAAGTACCAGTTTATTTGTTGTTAGACATGGCTTTATTGGAAATCAATCCATTACATAACTGGCATCTCACAATGATACAAATGTAGAAATACAAAACAGAAAAAAGGACTTACTGAATGCAAAACAAGACGATTGCAAATCAAATAAACACAAAGCTAAATGGCAGTTTAAAACACAAGGACAACGGACAGTGCATATAAGTTCTAGCTCTTCAATACAGTCTGCAAATATCACCTTGATGCCGGGAATCTTTATCTAAACCCGGACACATTAAAAGATGACTTGAATTCAAACCATCAGCACTACAAATGGGGCACACATTCGTTGGGAGAATTCTTATCTTATTTAGGTGCTCGGCCAGGCAATCATGCCCCGTGTTCAATCTAAAATTGGCCATTGCCTCCCTGCGAGGTTGGTTGCCAAACATCTTCCAGCTATCTTGGATATTCTCCCAAACTCTGCCTCTTGATGTAATTGCCAGGTATATTTTGCAATTTTTTATAATTTTGCTATAAACTAGTCCATAACTACTAGCCGTTACTCAATTAGTCCCCCGTTTATTTATTTTTATCTATTCATACGTGTGTTTTGTGAATATTTGCCTGCGCCTTCTGCAGCGAAGAATCAAAGCTTCGGACAGCCGTAAAATTTGATACTGGGTTAGCTGAATTCCTGGTACGGCAGACCTTGTTAAGTTTTTTTCTTTTTTAAATTAGATTAGTTATTTTATGTTGAATCACGATTTTGACCGAAAAAGGAAGATTAGCACAATTATGTAGTTCTTCAGCAATATTGGTGTATATTTTCGCATTTTAACCAAAAAAAAAAAATCTGATCTGGGCAGCACACGACTTTCGCTACAGACTCATATTCACTTTATCTTTATTTCTTCAATAATTTATTAAACTGAATTTAATTGGACAAAATAACACGCACGATTATTTTAAATTACACTGAATTCACACTTTTAATTCAATTTTCGTTTTCATTGGGTAACTGCATTTATTTTTAAAAGTGGCCTAGTGAAAATGCGAAAACAACTAAAATGTCTCGAGAACGGCTAGTCCTAGAGTAATGGGGTTGGTCTTATTCTTTTCATTGTCAAAAATTACGCATGAAACAAGCATTTAATTGATATATTTGAGTATACGTAGTCTTTTATTTCAGATTTTGACGATTTTTGCGGGCTATTTCGAAAAAAAAAAGTTCTTTTCTTCCTGAATCATACCAAAATCTAATTAGCACCAAGGTGACCCACAAATGACTTATTTGTAAAATTTTTTTATGAAAGTCGGTCAATTAGTTTTTGAGTTAGAGTGAATACATACATTGTACAGACACACAAACACACACACACACACACACGCACACACACAGACACGCACGCAGACGTCACGCTAAAAATATGTTTTCAGTGTTTTAGAGGTCTTAAAAGATGTAGATCCGTCGAAAACTCGAGTTGCGATTTTCGGCATGATTCCAATACTGTCCCCATACATTACCATGTATTGCAGGGAAAGTAAAAATGATTTTGTTTTAATCTGTCTACTTTCTGATTTATTGTTAATTATCATCCAAAAACATAAAAATTGAAATTTTAGATATTGTTCTTCGTCTGGCTTGTTGGACGTTACTATGGTGGGAGGTTGACGTATGTACGCTTGCGTGGCAAGTATTTGCGAGCGACTACACATGCCTTAAAACGAAAGGGAAAATGATTTTGGTTCAGAACAGGCGATTTGGAAATTGAGTGGTGTTATTTGTATCTCTATTATTTATGTAGCGCGCGTTTATTTAAGATAGGGGCGGTACATTTCCAGGAACGCCGGGTCCATTTTCTGGTTATAGATAAGTTCAAGAAACAAGAAATACTTTCCAATTGAAATACGAAAAAGTATAAATATAGAATTCAGAATGTTATTTTTAAGAATCGAATGATTGGAACTAAAACCAGCTTTAGACACCAAAATTTTAATTTATGATTATAAAAAAATCTTAATATGTTGATTATATTATTCGGCCGATGACTGCATTTTTTCTATACCTTTCTGTTGTCGAATTGGATTAAGAAATATAGTTTAACTAAATATTAAGTCAGTCATATGACGGTGTGCATAAAGTTACGTAATGGATTTCCTTCATCCAGTAGTACTTGTGCTCCAAAAATTCCCGAACGTATGAACCATATATCCCTCACGATCAATATAATAACTATATAACTATATAACTATATAATCAATATAATATATAACTCATATGACGGTGTGCATAAAGTTACGTAATGGATTTCCTTCATCCAGTAGTACTTGTGCTCCAAAAATTCCCGAACGTATGAACCATATATCCCTCACGATCAATATAATAACTATATAACTATATAATCAATATAATATATAACTCATATGACGGTGTGCATAAAGTTACGGAATGGATTTCCTTCATCCAGTAGTACTTGTGCTCCAAAAATTCCCGAACGTATGAACCATATATCCCTCACGATCAATATAATAACTATATAACTATATAACTATATAATCAATATAATATATAACTATATAACTATATATAATGCACAAAGCATTGGTTATGAAACACTTTCCAATTGCAATACAATTTTATCCACACATCTCTAAAATGCGCTTCATTCAAGTAACATAATCGAAATATAAATCGCCTGGCTCTCTATATAAAAGCAATGAATATTTCATTCATAATTTTTTTCCCATTCCTTTTATTCAGCGGCGATATTTTTGAAATTATTGCAATACTACAATAATTTAAAAACTTAAAACCATGGAGGTAAAAGTACAACCCCAAGTTTAAATCTTCATCGAAAAAGGCAATAGAATCGTCTGCTTCTCTATGTAAAATCAATGAATGTTTCATTCATATCAGCTATATTGCAGACTCCAGAGCTAAATAATTTTTCGTTAAAGAAATTCAGCAATTCTTATACAACTCACCCTATATCTTCATGTGTTTACATTTTCCATACGTGAAAATAAGGCTCCGTTGTAGAAATAATCAAAGTTTGATAATCATTTAAACTAAAAAATATTGTAATTGCGTTGACGCAGTATATAAATGTACAGAAAAAAAATTAAGCGGTTTTAGGACGGATGCAACGCTAAACATAAATTAAAAAGAACTTTAAAAATAAGGATTTTGACACAAGATGGATGCCATATTTTATTTTGAAGTGGGTCACGTGATCTCTTCCTATGATATGGATGTAGTTATTATTTTAATTTTTAATTAAAAAACTACCGAATATATTTTACTGAATTTTTTTCATATTTTTTATGAGATAATTTGAATATTTTCTAAAACTTTCGAAGCAATTTGTGAATTTTAAATTCGCTTAAAAAATATTCGAAAAATTAGGTCCCATAGGGTTCAATGTATTTCATCTTTTCAACCCGGGTTCAATCCAAAACTAATTGGGTGATATTATTAATTTATATTCCCATAGGTCCCACAGACCGTCTGAACAACATACTAAAATTTCATTTTGATAAAGTCATTTTTACGGTAGTTATCGTGCGAACGGACAGACAGACAGACAGAATGAACAAAGTCATAAACACTTTTCAACTATGTTGCAAAGTGTTAATAAAAGATCCCCAAGTTCTATACAGCCCATTATTACAAAATTTACCAGGTTTTGCGATATTGTGTTAAATTTGTTGTCAAATTAGCCATCAAGCGTAATAGGCAGATAGAGATAAGGTCATTTCTTGTATAGTATTTAAATACTTCAGTATAGTTTTGCCTGATGTCGCCAACAGAAGCGCCAAAACTTAAATTTACGATCCTACCGCCGAAAGCATTGCTCTGTAGTTCTTGTACATGATTATTTGGTTGTGACAGAAGTAAATTGATTTTAATACGTAGGGAAACTCATGTGCTGACTACTTAAGATTTTTTTTATTATATTCATTTATGCATCTGCTAAAAAAAAAATTATGCTTTTTCATGACCACTTTCTTGCTGCAAATAGCATTCTGTCATAAAACAATTAAATAGAATTGTTTAGTAGAAATATTTCTAATATTATTATATTATTTAGTAACAGTATAAAATTAAAAATTGCCTAAAATCAATTACGAAGAGTATTAATTTTACTTTTCAAAACCATTACTTTATAACAAATATTCTCAGAAATATCTAGCTTATAAAAACATAGGAAAACTAAAGCGCTCCTCTAAACACGATAGAAAACATCAATCAGTTTCGTATGTTACAGCTATAATGTCAAAGATAAATGGTATATTGAATCTCACTGAGTACAAGGGAAAAGACCAAAGAGAACATATTTATCAATGAATTTTATTCTTATCTTTTTACGTTGTATTCAAAATCACAAGTTATCGATCAAATAACAAAAATTAAATTATACTCGCATATAGGTATTCATTTCACTTTCAATATAATATACATAGTGTATATAAATTGTGTTCAAAAATGTATTATTAATATTCAAAGTTTTTTGCAGAGGTAGCTATTGGTAGAAAGTAAGCCAAATTTTGTACAATCTGTCGATATGTCAAGTTTGTTCTGATTTCATGAAAATAATAGTATATAAAATCACCGCCAGGGGATATTTGGCGTTGAAGGTAGTAAAACGCACTAAAAACGTGTAATATCAAAGTGTGCCATTTCGAAGTCAATGAACCAAAAACTTAACTCAGAAGTGGGGTTGATAAATTTTAATTTTGAGTACATTTTTCAAAGACAAGCAAAATTGTCGTTGTTTTTGTTGAACAGCTTTTTACAGCAACGATAGTTTCAACAATTAGGAAGTCATCTTGATATTCCCCTATAAGCAAAAATAACACAAAAAGTTCCTAGAAAGTTTAGAAGTTCTTGAATTAGAAGTTGTGTCTTACAAGTTTTACTCATTTTTAACACTTTTCAACAAAGTTGAAAAGTGTTTATGACTTTGTTCATTCTGTCTGTCTGTCTGTCTGTCTGTCCGTTAGCACAATAACTGCCGTAAAAATGACTTAATCAAAATAAAATTTTAGTATGTTGTTCAGACGGTTTGTAGGACCTATGGGAATATAAATGAATAATATCACCCAATTAGTTTTGGATTGAACACGGGTTGAAAAAATGAAATACATTGAGCCCTATGGGACATAATTTTTCAAGCATTTTTTAAGCGGATTTAAAATTCACAAATTGCTTCGAAAATTTTAGGTAATATTAAAATTGTTCCATAAAATATATAAAAAAAAATTCAGCGAAATATATTCTGTAGTTTTTGAAAAAAAATTAAAATATTAATAACACCTCTTATATGAAGCGATCACGTGAACATGATAGGAAAAGATCACGTGACATGCTTCAAAATGATATATGGCATCCATATTGTCTCAAAATCGTGATTTTTAAAGTTCTTTTTAATTCATATTGAGTATTGTATTCGTCCTAAAACCGCCTTATTTCTGCTTAATTTCTGTGCATCTACATACTGAAACAACGCAATTACAATATATTTGAGTTTAAATGCTCATCCAAATTTGATTATTTCTACAAGGAAGTCTATTTTTCACCTATGTAAAATGTAAACAGCAAAATATGTAGAATGAGTTGTATTAGAATTGCTGTATTTCTTTAACACAAAATCATTTAGTCCATGGAGTCTGCGTAGCTGATATGAATGAAATATTCATTGATTTTACAAAGAGAAGGACGATTTTTTTCGATGAAGTTTTACGCATAGAGTTTAATTACTTGTAGCTCCATGGTCTTAATTTTTCAATAAAATAAATTATTATAGTATTGTGATGAATGACATGAATGGGAAATTATTTATGAATGAAGTGCTGCTTTTATAGAGAGAGCCAGGCGTGTTATTTTTCTATGACGTCATTTGAATGATTTCAGTTGTTTTCGATGATGTTTTCAAATATAATAAATTATTGTAGTATTATGATAATTCAAAAATTATTACCGAGGAATGTATCACATTTTAGAGATGTTTAAACCAGGCAATTTATATTTTAATGCCGTCATTTGAATGAAGTTCATTTTTTTCGATGAAGGTTTAAGTTTTCAAATATAATAAACTAATGCAGTATTGTGATAAGTTTTAAAATATTACCGAAGAATGTATTGTATTTTAGACATGTTTAAATAAAATCGCATTGAAGTTGGAAAGTGTTTCATAATCAATGCCTTAAGCATGATCGATCTTTCTTGTTATCACTTGTATAGCTAAATGGACCCCTGCCAGACAATTTTGAAATTAATATATTTTTAAGAAAATTTCTCCCACATGTTTTGAAGAGCGCATTCTTACAAAGTTTGTTCTATTAGCAGGATCAAAAATACTAAATTAAACCTCCAAAGATATATCCCTTTAATTTTATAAAGGTTTCTCGTAAAGAGAAAAATTATTTTCCCCCTACAGTGGAAACGTGAGCCTAAATATCCATAAGTCAGGTGAAAACGTCCCAAATATCCACATTCGTCGAGTCCTTCGAGAATAGCTCTTTGGTCGAGCCCAATCGGATTCATTGTCGTTATTTTCATGTGATGATAGGAAAGATTCATTGTCATTATTTTCACGTGATGATAGGAAAGATTCAAACCAAAACTTCTGCTGCATTATCAGACCATTCGTATCTGTGTTTGCCTTCTACTGCACGATTAGAGTTTACTCCATAAATCGCTATGATTGAATTCACGGGAGAGGGAGCGAGTGAAGAGCAATTCTAGGTTTGACAGAGTTATTGAAGTCGTCCACTCGCTGATATTATTAAATATCAAGTTTCTTGGAATCGGTTTTCTCAATTTTTTGGAATTGTGTTTAATTTTGTTGTGGAAATACAGCGGAACACCTCTAAACAGCTTTAGTGGAATATCTCTACTGGAACATAACTGTCACAACGTTTATAGTCATTTAAGAACTAAACACTTTAAAATAAAATAAAAAAATCTGATGTGGGCAACACATGACTTTTCCTGCAGACTCAAATTCATATTTTCTTCATTTCTTTAATAATTCGTTAGATTGAGTTTTATTGCACCAAATAACACTAAATTTGCATTTTTATTCAATTTTTGTTTTCACTTGGTAATTAAACATTTCCCCGAAATCGGCGTAGCAAAAATGCAAGAAATCTTAAATATCTTGAGAACGGTTAGTCCTAAAGCATAATGGAGTCTGTTATATTCTTTTCCTCGTCAAAAATTGCGTATAAAACAAAAATTCATTTGATATATTTGAGCATATATAGTCTTTTTTTTTCGATTTTGACAATTTTTGCGGGCCATTTCGTAAAAAAAGGCAGGTTGTTCTTCTCCGAATTGTACCAAAATCTAATCAGCACTAAAGTATTCCCCAAGTAACTTATCTACCAATTTTTGTGAAATTGGCTCAATTAGTATTTTAGCTAGTGTGGATATACGACATTTTTGCGGGCCATTTCGTAAAAAACGGCAGGTTTGTTCTTTTCCGAATCGTACCAAAATCTAATCAGCACCAGAGTGGACCACAAGTGACTTATCTACCAAATTTTATAAAATTTAGTCGATTAGTTGAGTTAGAGTGGAAATTTACAATTTCTGCTGGCCATTTAGTTAAAAAAGCAGGTTGTTCTTTTCCGAACCATACCAAAATCTAATCAACATCCGGGTTGACCATAATCCACCAAATTTATGAAATTTATTCGATTACTTGAGTTAGAGAGAAAATATATAATTTTTGTGGACCATTTCGTAAAAAAAGGCAGATTGTTTTTTTCCGAATCGTATCAAAATTTAATCAGCACCAGGGTGACCTACAAGTGACTTATGTACCAAATTTTGTAAAATATGATCAATTAGTTTTTCAGTTACAGTGGATACAGGCAATTTTTGAGGGCTATTTCGCAAAAAAAGGCGGGTTTGTTCATTGCGAATTATACCCAAAACTGATCAGCACCAGGGTCACTTACCTACTAAGTGACTTACCTACCAAATTTTATGAAATTCGGTCCATTAGTTTTTGAGTTAGAGTGGATACATACATTGCACAGACAGACACACAGACAGACACACACACAGACGTCACGCTAAAAATAATTTTTTCGTATTCTAGAGGTCTCGAAACGTGTAGATCCGTCGAACACTCGAGTTGCGATTTTCGGCATGATTCCAATACTTTCCCTATACATTACCATGTATTGCAGGGAAAGTAAAAATCTGATGTGGGCAGCACATGACTTTCCCTGCGGATTTATATCCACATTCTCTTTATTTTAATTAAATTTAATTCACTTTTAATTCAATATTCGTTCTCATTTGATAACTGGACTTATTTTCAAAGGTGGCTTGGAGAAAATACGAAAAAAACTGATATATCTCGAGAACGGCTAGTCCAAGTGAAATGGGGTTGATCTTATTCTTTTCTTCGTTAAACATTACGTATTAAACAAGCATTTCGTGGATATATTTGAGCATACGTAGTTTTTTATTTTAGATTTCGGCGATTTTTGCAGGCCATTTTGCAAAAAAAGGCAGGTTATTTTTTCCGAATCATATCCAAATCTAATCAGCACCAGGGTGTCCCACAAGTGATACACCTACTAACTTTTGTGGAATTCGGTCCATTAGTTTTTCAGCTAGAGTGGATATAAGCTTTTGGGGGCCATTTCTCAAAAAAAAAAAAGGCGGGTTCTTTTATCCCGAATCGTATCCAAAACTAATCAGCACCAGATTCGCCCACAAGTGACTTACCTACCAAATTTTATGAAATTCGGTCAATTACTTTTTTAGTTAGAGTGAATACAATATCTGCACAGACAGACACACAGACAGACAGACAGACACACAGGCAGACAGACAGACACACAGACACAGAGACAGACACACAGACACACACACAGATGTCACGCTAAAATAGTTTTTTCGTACTCGAGAGGTCTCGAAACATGCAGATCCGTCGAAAACTCGAGTTGCGATTTTCGGCATGATTCCAATACTTTCCCTATACATTACGAAAATACGAAAAAAACTGATATATCTCGAGAACGGCTAGTCCTAGTGTAATGGGATTGATCTTATTCTTTTCTTCGTTAAAAATTACGTATAAAACAAGCATTTAATGGATATATTTCAGCATACGTAGTTTTTTTATTTTTCATTTTGACGTTTTTTGCTGGCCATTTTGCAAAAAAAGGCGGGTTATTTTTTCCGAATCTTACCAAAATCTAATCAGCACCAGGGTGTTCCACAAGTGACTTACCTACCAAATTTTGTTTAATTCGGTCATTTAGTTTTTCTGCTAGAGTGGATACAAGCTTTTGCGGGCCATTTCGCAAAAAAAGGTGGGTTCTTTTACCCTGAATCATACCCAAAACTAATCAGCACCAGATCCGCCTACAAGTGATATACCAACCAAATTTTATGAAATTTGATCAATTAGTTTTTTAGTTAGAGTGGATACAATATCTGCACATACAGACAGACAGACACACAGACATACAGACAGACTGGCACACAGACAGACAGACAGACAGACACACAGACACACAGACAGACAGACACACAGACACACACACAGACGTCATGCTAAAAATAGTTTTTTCGTATTCTAGAGGTCTCGAAACGTGTAGATCCGTCGAAAACTCGAGTTGCGATTTTCGGCATGATTCCAATACTTTCCTTATACATTACCATGTATTGCAGAGAAAGTAAAAATCTGATGTGGGCAGCACATGACTTTCTCTGCAGACTCAAATTCAAATTTTTTGTCTTTAATAATTCATTAAATTGAGTTTAATTGCACAAAATAACACTAAATTTGCATTTTTAATTCAATTTTTGTTTTTATTTGGTAATTAGTAATTTTTCTAAAAATGGCGTAACTAAATGCGAAAAATCTCAAATATCTCGAGAACGGTTAGTCCTAGAGTAATAGAGTTGTTCTTATTATTTTCCTCAACAAAAACCACATATAAAACCATTTAATTGATATATTTGAACATACGTAGCTTTTTTTAGATTTTGCGATTTTTGAGGGCCATTACGTAAAAAAAGGCAGGTTGTTCTTTTCCGAATAATACCAAAATCTAATCAGCATCAGAGTATCCCCCAAGTAACTTATCTATCAAATTTTGTGAAATTTGGTCAATTAATAATTTAGTTAGTGTGAATACATGACATTTTTGCGGGCCTTTTCGTAAAAAAAAAAGGTTGATCCTTACCGATTGATACCAAAATCTAATCAGCACTAGAGTATCGTACAAGTAACTTATCTACCAAATTTTGTGAAATTTGGTCAATTAGTACTTTAGCTAGAGTGGATACATGAAATTTTTCGCAAAAAAAGGCGGGATCTGTTTTTACGAATCGTACCAAAAATTAATCAGCAGCAGGGTCATACCCAAGTGACTTACCTACCAAATTTTATGAAATTCGGTCCATCAGTTTTTGATTTAGAGTGGATACATACATTGCACAGACAGACACACAGACAGACAGACAGACAGACCGACACACACACAGACGTCACGTTAGAAATGGTTTTTTCGTATTCTAGAGGTCTCTAAACGTGTAGATCCGTCGAAAACTCGAGTTGCGATTTTCGGCATGATTCCAATACTTTCCCTATACATTACCATGTATTGCAGGGAAAGTAAAAATCTGATGTGGGCAGCACATGACTTTCCCTGCAGACTTATATTTACGTTCTCTTTATTTTAATTACATTTAATTCACCTTTAATTCAATTTTCGTTCTCATTTGATAACTGGACTTATTTTCAAAGGTGGCGTAGAGAAAATACGAAAAACTAAAATATCTCGAGAACGGCTAGTCCTAGTGTAATGGGGATGGCCTTATTCTTTTCTTCGTTAAACATTACGTATTAAACAAGCATTTAATGGATATATTTGAGAATACGTAGTTTTTATTTTAGATTTTGGCGATTTTTGTAGGTCGTTTTGCAAAAAAAGGCAGGTTATTTTTTTCCCAATCATACCAAAATCTAATCAGCACCAGGGTGTCCCACAAGTGATTTACCTACCAAATTTTCTGGAATTCGGTCCATTAGTTTTTCAGCTAGAGTGGATACAAGCTTCTGCGGGCCATTTCGCAAAAAAAAGGCGGGTTCTTTTTCCTGAATCATACCCAAAACTAATCAGCACCAGATTCTCACACAAGTAACTTACCTACCAAATTTTATGAAATTCAGTTAATTACTTTTTTAGTTAGAGTGGATGCAAAATCTGCACAGACAGACACACAGACAGTCAGACAGACACACAGACACACACACAGACTTCACGCTAAAAATAGTTTTTTCGTATTCCAGGGGTCTCGAAACGTATAGATCTGTCGAAAACTCGAGTTGCGATTTTCGGCATGATTCCAATACTTTCCCTATACATTACCATGTATTGCAGGGAAATTAAAATCTGATGTGGGCAGCACATAACTTTTCCTGCAGACTTATATACACATTCTCTTATTTTACTTAAATTTAATTCACTATTAATTCAATTTTCGTTCTCATTTGGTAACTGGACTCATTTTCAAAGGTGGCGTAGAGAAAAAAACAAAAACAAAAATATCTCGAGAACAGCTAGTCCTAGTGTAATGGGATTGATCTTATTCTTTTCTTCGTTAAAAATTACGTATAAAACAAGCATTTAATGGATATATTTCAGCATACGTAGTTTTTTTATTTTTCATTTTGACGTTTTTTGCTGGCCAATTTGCAAAAAAAGGCGGGTTATTTTTTCCGAATCTTACCAAAATCTAATCAGCACCAGGGTGTTCCACAAGTGACTTACCTACCAAATTTTGTTTAATTCGGTCCTTTAGTTTTTCTGCTAGAGTGGATACAAGCTTTTGCGGGCCATTTCGCAAAAAAAGGTGGGTTCTTTTACCCTGAATCATACCCAAAACTAATCAGCACCAGATCCGCCTACAAGTGATATACCAACCAAATTTTATGAAATTTGATCAATTAGTTTTTTAGTTAGAGTGGATACAATATCTGCACATACAGACAGACAGACACACAGACATACAGACAGACTGGCACACAGACAGACAGACAGACAGACACACAGACACACAGACAGACAGACACACAGACACACACACAGACGTCATGCTAAAAATAGTTTTTCGTATTCTAGAGGTCTCGAAACGTGTAGATCCGTCGAAAACTCGAGTTGCGATTTTCGGCATGATTCCAATACTTTCCTTATACATTACCATGTATTGCAGAGAAAGTAAAAATCTGATGTGGGCAGCACATGACTTTCTCTGCAGACTCAAATTCAAATTTTTTGTCTTTAATAATTCATTAAATTGAGTTTAATTGCACAAAATAACACTAAATTTGCATTTTTAATTCAATTTTTGTTTTTATTTGGTAATTAGTAATTTTTCTAAAAATGGCGTAACTAAATGCGAAAAATCTCAAATATCTCGAGAACGGTTAGTCCTAGAGTAATAGAGTTGTTCTTATTATTTTCCTCAACAAAAACCACATATAAAACCATTTAATTGATATATTTGAACATACGTAGCTTTTTTTAGATTTTGCGATTTTTGAGGGCCATTACGTAAAAAAAGGCAGGTTGTTCTTTTCCGAATAATACCAAAATCTAATCAGCATCAGAGTATCCCCCAAGTAACTTATCTATCAAATTTTGTGAAATTTGGTCAATTAATAATTTAGTTAGTGTGAATACATGACATTTTTGCGGGCCTTTTCGTAAAAAAAAAAGGTTGATCCTTACCGATTGATACCAAAATCTAATCAGCACTAGAGTATCGTACAAGTAACTTATCTACCAAATTTTGTGAAATTTGGTCAATTAGTACTTTAGCTAGAGTGGATACATGAAATTTTTCGCAAAAAAAGGCGGGATCTGTTTTTACGAATCGTACCAAAAATTAATCAGCAGCAGGGTCATACCCAAGTGACTTACCTACCAAATTTTATGAAATTCGGTCCATTTGTTTTTGATTTAGAGTGGATACATACATTGCACAGACAGACACACAGACAGACAGACAGACAGACCGACACACACACAGACGTCACGTTAGAAATGGTTTTTTCGTATTCTAGAGGTCTCTAAACGTGTAGATCCGTCGAAAACTCGAGTTGCGATTTTCGGCATGATTCCAATACTTTCCCTATACATTACCATGTATTGCAGGGAAAGTAAAAATCTGATGTGGGCAGCACATGACTTTCCCTGCAGACTTATATTTACGTTCTCTTTATTTTAATTACATTTAATTCACCTTTAATTCAATTTTCGTTCTCATTTGATAACTGGACTTATTTTCAAAGGTGGCGTAGAGAAAATACGAAAAACTAAAATATCTCGAGAACGGCTAGTCCTAGTGTAATGGGGTTGGTCTTATTCTTTTCTTCGTTAAAAATTACGTATTAAACAAGCATTTAATGGATATATTTGAGCATGAGTAGTTCTTTAGTTTAGATTTTGATGATTTTTGCGGGCCATTTTGTAAGAAAATGCAGGTTATTTTTTTTCCGAATCGTACCAAAATCTAATCAGCACCAGGATGACTTACAAGTGACTCATCTACCGAATTTTGTGAAATTCGGTCTAGTAGTTTTTTAGCTAGAGTGGATACCAGCTTTTGCGGGCCATTTCGCACAAAGAGGCGGGTTCTTTTATCCCGAATTGTACCCAAAACTAATCAGCACCTGCCCCGCCCACAAGTGACTTTCCTACCAAATTTTGTGAAATTCGGTCAATTAGTTTTTCAGTTAGAGTGGATACAATATCTGCACAGACCGACAGACAGACAGACAGACAGACAGACAGACAGACAGACAGACACACACACAGACGTCACGTTAAAAATGGTTTTTTCGTATTCTAGAGGTCTCGAAACGTGTAGATCCGTCGAAAACTCGAGTTGCGATTTTCGGCATGATTCCAATACTTTCCCTATGCATTACCATGTATTGCAGGGAAAGTAAAAATGTTATTTAAATTCAAGGTTAAAGGATGAGACATTGAGGGAGATACTTTCAGAGAGCTGGCTTGCTCTCAGCAAACTCTCCTTTCCCAAATTCTTCTTTGTGTACCTCTCAACATTGGTGGTTCATCTTCCAAGGTACTTTTGACTGCAGTCTAAGCCAACATATGACTGCAAATCCTATACAAGCATCCATCCAGAAAAGAAATGCATTACATCCATTATTACTCCAAAACTTATTTGAAGATCTTCTAGTTCCGATGTGGGGATACGTGAGTTTTCTCACAGGCGCTCCGAAATGCAAAAGCCTTGGAGGGAGATACAGTACCTAAAACTAGGCGCTCTAAATTCGCTCTAATGTCAAACACAACGTGAATGATGGAATATTGGAAGAGATGATGAAGGAATTAAAGACAGAACCAAGGATCGAGATAACGCCCCTACACGCATATTTCACGCTGTAAAATAAGCAAATACGCGTTGTAAATTAAGTAATGCGTATTTTTACGCACCGAATTTGTAAAAAAAAAAGAAGAAAAAAAATCCCTTTTATAATCACAAAATAAACAGCTTTTTGCTTGAAAATAGGCAATTTCTTATTTTATCCGCCATCACATACATCGTTACAAATTCATCATAACAAAAGTAAATTTAATTTTAAGAAAGCTGTTCATTTATGGAAAACCCATAAGCAAAGAAGGTTGAAATTTTAAAAGTAAAAAATAAAAATTATTTTACTTAATAGGTTTTTAATTTTCTTTTCCCCTTCTTTGTATCCAACCATGTTGTTGTTGTTGAGACCCAGACCGTCCGACCTAACAGAAAGGTGTAAGGTAACTGTTTGGGCGGCCGAGAAGTGCCACCCAATTTGGACCGGAACCCAGTGGGGGAGGCATCCACTGGGACCGTACCCTCCTTCCCCTACCACCAACCTCTCGGAAGGACTTACGGACCCACATGTTTAACGTGATCGTACTCCGCGTGAACACGGCGGCAGTTTTGGCAGTGGCTGGAATCGAACCCGGACCTACCGAGTGCAACTCCAGCGCGCTAACCAATGGGCTACCGCGCCCCTGTATCCAACCATGTTGAGAAACTAAGCCAAAGGTAAGGTAGCAATTTTAAGATATTTCATCATGAATTATATGAACAGTTATTATTATGATTAAAAACATTGCTAATTATACTTTGACGAATTTATTCAAGATTGCTATTCTACTTGGAAAATTGACAGGAAATTAAAAAAAATGTTATCCTAAAAATTCAAAATTTAGTAAACATTTTAAAACTCATTTCAAAAAGTTTATAAGTATATTAACTGTGCTATCAGATATACAATGCATTTTTAACACTTTACAACATAGTTGAAAAGTGTTTATGACTTTGTTCATTCTGTCTGTCTGTCTGTCTCTCTGTCCGTTAGCACGATAACTGCCGTAAAAATGACTTTATCAAAATGAAATTTTATCATGTTTTTCAGACGGTCTATGGGACCTATGGGAATATAAATAAATAAAATCCCCCAATTAGTTTTTTTATTGAACACAGGTTGAAAAAATGAAATAGATTGAACCCTATGGGAGCTAATTTTTCAAACATTTTTTAAGCAAATTTAAAATTCACAAATTGCTTCGAAATTTTTAGGAAATATTCACATTATCCCATAATATATATATAAAAAATTTCAGTAAAATATGTTAAGTAGTTTTTTAATTAAAATTTATTTAATATAAGGAAAAAAGCAAATTCAATTAAATTCTGACTTTTGGGATATCCTCCACAAAGAAAAAAGACATATATTGTATAATAAATATCTTTTCAAGAGTTTAATCATTTTGTATAGGAGAGAGGCTTCACATTTTAAAATAAATTTGGTAGATAACAATTTTTCAAATTTTTTTTTTAATTTTATATAACTCTTCATGATATACTTATTTGATGGCATTTTTAATGCACTTTCCTACGTCCTAGAGAGTTAAAATTTGATACACAGCTTAAATTTGTTGAACATTTTATTCTACAAAAATTTGGTGGATCTTTAAATATAGATCATACATTTTTTTCGAAATGGCCTGCAAATAATCCCCGTTCATTTTTATAAATTATTGTTGTAATATTGTTAAAAATTCTGATGTGGGCAGCACATGTCTTTCCCTGCAGACTGATATTCACGGTCTCTTTATTTCTTCAATAATAATTTGAGTTTATCTGCACAAAATAACAGCCATAAGTATTTTAAATGACATTGAATTTGCACGTTAAACTTAAATTTGGTTCTCATTTGATAGCTGGACTTATTGTCAAATGTGGCGTAGCGAAAACGCGAAAAAACTAGAATATCTCAAGAACGGCTAGTCTTAGAGTAATGGGGTTAGTCTTATTCTTTTGGTTGTTAAAAATTACGTATAAAATAGGAATTTAATTGATATAATTGAGCACACGTAGTTCTTTATTTTTATATTTAACAAGTTTTGCGGGCCATTTCGCAAAAATAGCCCGTTCCTTTTCCCTGAATCGTACTAGAATAACCTACAAATGATTTATGTACCAAATATTGTTAAATTTGGTATATAAATCACTTGTAGGTCATTGAAATATTATACCCCAAATTTTGTTAAATTTGTTCCATTAGTTTTTAGCTAGAGTGGATAAAGGCAATTTCTGCCGGCCATTTCGCAAAGAAGGCAGATTCTTTTATTACGAATCGTACTATAATCTAATGAACATCAGGATTTCCCACAAAAAACATACCTACCAAATTTTTATGAAATTCTATCCATTAGTTTTTCAATTAGAGTGGATATAATAATCTCACAGACACACAAAACATACACAGATACACTCTTACCATCACATACGTCTTCATAAAAATAGTTTTTTCGTGTTTTAGAAGTCCCAAAACGTGTAAGATCCTTCGAAAATTCGAGTTCCGATCTTCGGCACGATTCCAATACTTTGAATACATACACACACACACACACACACGCATATATATTATCTGCGTATCTGTGTATTATCTGTGTATCTAAATTCCGTACCCATGCAATTACAATAGTTGTGCTTTTAAATGATCCCTAAACTTTTATTATTTCTTCAACGAAGCCTAATTTTAATTTATGCAGAATGCAAATATCTGAAGCGATTGTAAGTTGAGTTACATAAGAATTGCTGAATTTTTTTCACACAAAATTATTTAGCTCTGGAGTCTGGAATACAAGTTATATGAATGAAATATTCATTGATTTTGCATAGAGAATCACATGATTTATATTTCGATACAGTTTTAAATATTTAAGTATAATAAATTACTGTAGTACTGTGATAATGTAAAAGATATCACCACTGAATGTATCAAATGAAATTGCATTTCAGTTGTAAAGTGTTTCATAATCAATGCTTATGCATGATTGATCTTTCTTGTTATTTATTGACACAAATAAAAAGTATAGTGCATTTCTTAAATCTTATTTTTTTTTCAACATAGAAACGTCAAAAATGTATATCCTGTTGAGCGATAACCCTGTAATTTTTTTTATACAAAGTACAATAAATTTAATAAATACCAGGAAATTGGAAGGTAATTGTCCGTTTGTTAAAAATTACTCCTCTGGAAAGCAAAATACTCCTTCAAATCAAGTTATATTTTTATTCTTCTGGAAATATTCTAGCTCAATCTCTGGACAGACGACTTGATTGGATGTATGATGGAGAATCAAATTTATTAATAAAAAAAAAAATCTCGTTTCCAACACATTACTTACCGTGCAGATTAACACATTTATTCTTTACGGCAAAACAACACAAATTAAAGTTTCATTCCCTTACTAAATCTGGCTAAAGGTCTAATGACTTATTGTTATTATACCGATTAAAATATATAAATTTCGTTTTGCTTGATTATTTCAAGAGATATCGTTCTCCTTGTGGAATAGTAAATTTTGTAATATCTCGAGAACAACTCGTGGTAATTTATAAATAATTGGTGTCCATTCATTGGGGGTTAAAGTTATTTACAAAACATTCGCGCATTAGATAAAAAAGAGTTTATTTAATTTTTTATGGATCTTTTTCTATTTTAGATAAAAAACATGAAATGTTTCGAGAATAGCGCATGTTTGCGTTTTTTAAACGATGACGTTCGCTATTAAATAAAAAGTCATATAATATCATCCATTTTTGTAATATTTTTATATGTAATTATGTTTTCACAACGTGTTTTTCAGTTTCGAAAACGACGTTCCAAAAATAAAGACTGCCTCTTGAATCATTTACTTAAAATCAATATGACGCTCATATCTATTACGCATGGGATCATCTTTCGATTATTATATTCTAAGATGTGAAATATTTCTTTTAATAATGTAAAGTACTATTATTATATTTAGTAAATGTGTTATAATTTTTCAGATGCATCTGCTTACAGTGTCTTCATTGGTGTTACATTATATGAAAGTCGCCAAATTTTAGTAGTGAACAGGCAAAAATGTTCCGAAAAGGATATACAATAAATGTGGTACTTTGTATAATAAATGTGACTATTATTGGTGCGATGAATGTAGCTATTAATAGGACGATGAATGTAACTATATTATTATATTAATTACGATGAATGTGACTATTATTAGTGCGATAAATGTGGCTATTAATGCATTAAAGCGATAATTGCCTCTATTATTGCATTAATGCGGCTATTATTGTACTAATGCGATTATTGCGGTTATTATTGCATTGATGCGATTAATACGGCTATTATTGTATTCAAGCAATTAATGCGATAATTGCGGCTATTATTGTATTCATGCAATTAATGCGATAATTGCGGCTATTATTGCATTAATGCGATTAATGCGGATATTATTAGTTTGATGAATGAGGCTATTATGCATCTTATTATTTCTGGTTAAGCATAATATTTTTATTACTACAGGAATCAGTCCTTTTCTTGATAAACTGCTGACCAGCTCTTGGCCTGTTCAAAGATCCGTTGTTCTTTCTGTTCCTGGTTGGAGCAACAAGGTTCTCAACAACAGTTGATAAAACGCTTACTTTTATCCTGAGTGAAAATTTGCACAAATTTATGTTTCTGACGCATTTGGATAAACACATCGGGCAAGACTGGTCTAAGACTTAAAAGCTTTCAAGCCGAGTCAGTCACGGATACTACATTCATAAATTTCTTCAGCTCAGGCCTGTTTCGAGCACTGGATAAGTCCAGTCAGGCTGATTAAAAGTATAAAAATTCGGCCCGTGCAGGCCTCTAGTGTACTTCTCAAAATTCCAAAAGGTAAAACGGACTGCTTCATTCACGTGATCAGTATAAGCCGAGTTAATCTATGCAATAGTAAATACAGAGGGTTTTTTTCTGAAAATATGCGGATTCCCCCTCCACTTTTAATATATTTTTATTTTAAATCTATAACATTTTTAATTTAATTTTCATTAAATCCCTAAAATATATTTTTAATTTATTTAAAGTTTAGAAATTTTATATATTCCGTATAAAAATTACTTTTCAGCAGAAAATTGCATTTTCAAAATATAATAGCAAACTCCATCGTAATTTAACACGTATTTAAAACAACAAACATTTTCCACTCAAGAAATATGAGCTGCGAATAATTTATTATCATATCTTTTCTGCTCGCACGTTATCAGTGATGAATCAGGGAATTATTTTAGTTAATAGAGGTTAGCGTTGTTGCATGAAATCCAAGGAATTTATTGATATAATTTCTTATTTATATATTTCAATTTATATTAAAATATATAAATGATTAGATTGAAATGACTAGAATCTAGTCATTTTAATCTGGTTCTTACTGATATAATTCCTTATTTATATATTTCAATTTATATTAAAATATATAAATGATTAGATTGAAATGACTAGAATCTAGTCATTTTAATCTGGTTCTTACTGATATAATTCCTTATTTATATATTTCAATTTATATTAAAATATATAAATGATTAGATTGAAATGACTAGAATCTAGTCATTTTAATCTGGTTCTTACTGATATAATTCCTTATTTATATATTTCAATTTATATTAAAATATATAAATGATTAGATGGAAATGACTAGAATCTAGTCCTTTTAATCTGGTTCTTACTGATATAATTCCTTATTTATATATTTCAATTTATATTAAAATATATAAATGATTAGATGGAAATGACTAGAATCTAGTCATTTTAATCTGGTTCTTACTGATATAATTCCTTATTTATATATTTCAATTTATATTAAAATATATAAATGATTAGATGGAAATGACTAGAATCTAGTCATTTTAATCTGGTTCTTACTGATATAATTGCTTATTTATATATTTCAATTTATATTAAAATATATAAATGATTAGATGGAAATGACTAGAATCTAGTCATTTTAATCTGGTTCTTACTGATATAATTCCTTATTTATATATTTCAATTTATATTAAAATATATAAATGATTAGATTGAAATGACTAGAATCTAGTCATTTTAATCTGGTTCTTACTGATATAATTCCTTATTTATATATTTCAATTTATATTAAAATATATAAATGATTAGATTGAAATGACTAGAATCTAGTCATTTTAATCTGGTTCTTACTGATATAATTCCTTATTTATATATTTCAATTTATATTAAAATATATAAATGATTAGATGGAAATGACTAGAATCTAGTCATTTTAATCTGGTTCTTACTGATATAATTCCTTATTTATATATTTCAATTTATATTAAAATATATAAATGATTAGATTGAAATGACTAGAATCTAGTCATTTTAATCTGGTTCTTACTGATATAATTCCTTATTTATATATTTCAATTTATATTAAAATATATAAATGATTAGATGGAAATGACTAGAATCTAGTCATTTTAATCTGGTTCTTACTGATATAATTCCTTATTTATATATTTCAATTTATATTAAAATATATAAATGATTAGATGGAAATGACTAGAATCTAGTCATTTTAATCTGGTTCTTACTGATATAATTCCTTATTTATATATTTCAATTTATATTAAAATATATAAATGATTAGATGGAAATGACTAGAATCTAGTCATTTTAATCTGGTTCTTACTGATATAATTCCTTATTTATATATTTCAATTTATATTAAAATATATAAATGATTAGATTGAAATGACTAGAATCTAGTCATTTTAATCTGGTTCTTACTGATATAATTCCTTATTTATATATTTCAATTTATATTAAAATATATAAATGATTAGATTGAAATGACTAGAATCTAGTCATTTTAATCTGGTTCTTACTGATATAATTCCTTATTTATATATTTCAATTTATATTAAAATATATAAATGATTAGATGGAAATGACTAGAATCTAGTCATTTTAATCTGGTTCTTACTGATATAATTCCTTATTTATATATTTCAATTTATATTAAAATATATAAATGATTAGATGGAAATGACTAGAATCTAGTCATTTTAATCTGGTTCTTACTGATATAATTCCTTATTTATATATTTCAATTTATATTAAAATATATAAATGATTAGATGGAAATGACTAGAATCTAGTCATTTTAATCTGGTTCTTACTGATATAATTCCTTATTTATATATTTCAATTTATATTAAAATATATAAATGATTAGATTGAAATGACTAGAATCTAGTCATTTTAATCTGGTTCTTACTAAGTCCCTCAATGACAAGAGATGTCCAGTGTTTCTTTCAGAACTTTTTGGCCGGGGGGGGGGGGGAGAGGTGAATGAAATTTTAGGGGGGCAAATTTTCTATTTGCCCTCTATAAATATATCTAAATGCTGTGTCACATTAATAGAATCTAGGTTAACGTAAAATGTCTCCGGGAGGGGGGGGGGCTTCGTCCCCCCGGAGGTATACCTGAAAGAAACACTGGGTGTCCAAACGGTGAAGACCGGCTGCACCCGCCCTCCCTTCCGAAACAGGAAAATCTCTTTAAAATGATAAAGTAAAATTGCATTTTTAGTTTATTTTGAACCAACACCCCGCCAAATGTTTTTTCAATATACACTACTGATCAAGTGATTAGTGCCATATATTGAATATGCCAGAGTTTTACCCATGCCAATGAATTTATACATTTTGGAAACGAAAGTAAAGCTCTCGCCAGTATTGGTTCAGCTATCTTACGTCACTGAATCGGCTTTTTCAGACCTTGTTCCGCTATCTAAACACAGACAGTTTTCGAAGCTAATCTCACGGAACATCAAGTCACATGCTATGGCGAATATTAGTGAAGCTCTTCAAACGTTCGAGTCTTCATTGTGTGTTAAACGATTTACTGTAATTAGAGAAAAGATTGGAGTTAAAGAAATATTGTCTGTATATCTATATATAAGAGAGGCAATATGCATAAACTTCAGGAATGGAAGTGCTATTCGAAACGCTTGTATGACAGGCTAATTTCAAATGAAGAGGCATCTGGTGAAATTAACTTCAATACGAACATTAAAAAGGAATCGAGGTGTATTACCTGGAATATTGAAAACATAAGTGTGTGCCCATTGGAAAGTGGCGAATATCTGGAAAGCCCGCCTTTCTGCACTGGAGTTTTCAATGTTACACAATGGAGGTTGAGGCTTTATCCAAAAGGTAGAACCTTCCATAGAGCAAGCAAAGCTGGATTATACATTTATAGAATGAATTCCGGACCCAAAATATTTTTAGAATTTAATCTTTATC
Organism: Amaurobius ferox; assembly: GCA_951213105.1. Classification (NCBI taxonomy): domain Eukaryota; kingdom Metazoa; phylum Arthropoda; class Arachnida; order Araneae; family Amaurobiidae; genus Amaurobius; species Amaurobius ferox. Next base: position 103,970,187 of record OX578136.1, read on the forward strand.
AGAATACTGCCATCGCTAGAGGAGGTTTCTTTACATCTAAGACTTGCTGTGTGAAATCCGGGGAGTTTGGTACAGATCAGTGGTTGGACTCCGAGCAGTTACTGAGAAGAAAATATGTAGAGATTGTCTGTGGTATGACGGTTGGATATTTTAATGATGCCTATGGCAAGAAAATCGGCTTTTCAGGTAATAAAAACTTTTTAGTTTCATATCAGTCTTAAAAGAAAAAACATGGTAAAAGTTTCATCCTTTATTGGCTTTCGTAGTTAACAAACAGAAACCCCATAAATGTCCGTGTCCGCCCTATATACAAGGTGATTCAAAAGTTCGGAGCAAAAGTAAAACGCTATAAAAATATTTATGGGAGAAAAATGCTATAAAAATATCTATCGGAGAGACATGCGGTTTGCAGATTAATATTCACCGTGGTGGGGGATTTTGTATGGCATGAAAAAAAATAGTTTAAAGTCTCGACCCTAGGAGAGCGCTGCTGCGAAGTAAACAATGCGAGGTAATAATTATGAAATGAGATATTTTATTTCAGCATGATTTACAGCTGCAAGTGATCACCACCACGTTCCGGTACTGAGTGCAGTCGCGGTATTACAGCTGATACAACATGAAACAGCGTATTAACGAGAATGGCTGCTACCTCCTGCCGTAAGGCGTCTTTCAATGCTGGTAAGGACTGGGCTTTCCTCCATAGATCCGTGATTTTAGGTATCCCCACAACGAGAAGTCACAGGGTGTGAGATCTGGGAATCTCGCAGGCCTGTCATGTGTGCTATCACCTCCATGCATAAGTCACCTCCATGGCTTAGCTGCCGCAGCGCCCCGAGCGTCGAGAGATTGAACTAATTTTTTTTCATGCCACCCAAAATCCCCCACCACGGTGAATATTAATCTGCAAACCGCATGTCTCTCCGACCCATACATATTTTTTTATAGCGTTTTACTTTTGCTCCAAACTTTTGAATCACCCTGTATATATGCTTGGATTTTTTTATGTTTTTCTATTATGTTTTTCTATTATCGTTTCCATACCATTGAAATTTGTTGATTTGCTTTAATTTGATGACTCGAAATTCGTATTTTTTTTCCAGTTGATTGAAAATTTGCTGTTTTATACTTTTATTTTGTAGGTTTGTTAGAAAGTTAGGTTTTTCGGGTTGTAGCTTCTCACTTTTCTATCATTGGACTTCCAAACTATTATATATATATGTATATATATATATATATATATATATATATATATATATATATATATATATATATGTATATATATATATATATATATATATATATGTGTGTGTGTGTGTGTGTCTATATGTATATATTTATATATATACATATATATACCATATATATATATACCATATATATATACCATACATATATATATACCATATATATATACCATATATATTGCTCCGGGTTTTCATGTTCGGTTTTCAATGAATTGGATTTTGCTTTTCCAATGTCGGTATGAGGAGGATTGCTGGTTCCGGGAACGTTTCTTGGGATTAAAAACTTGCTTCAACCGGGAACAAGGGATCGTAATCCCCCTTGGCCGTTCGACTTCCTTGTAAGCTTTCCCATTCTTTTGTACTTCTTTCATTTCTTAATCATTTGATATATATATATATATATATATATATATATATATATATATATATATATATATATATATATATATATGTATATATATACATATATATATATATATATATATGTATATATATATACATATATATATATATATATATATATATATACATATATACATACATATATATATATATATATATATATATATATATATATATACATATATACATATATATATATATATATATATATATATATATATATATATATATATATATATATATATATATAATTGTTTAAATATTATATTTTCAAATGTCAAGACTGGAGGTTATAAATTATTCCCTTTGTAAAAATATACATTTCACAGTTGATGTTAAAATACAGTTGACGTAAAAATATACATTTTACAGTTATGTAAACAGAAACGTAGAATCAGCATTAATGAAACATGTATGGCCCTTGATAACGTACATGGTTTCAGAAATGCTTTTCATATACATTTTATTCCTTTTATAATCACTAGATTCCATTTTTTCAATTTCCAAACTTCTTGCATAGCTCATCGTGCTACACTAGACTTCTGATTTGCAAAAACCTTCAGTTTACAAGCACTTTTCATTGGTATTTCTCGGGTATATATATTACAAGTAATCATAAAAATCTTCAATTATATATATATATATATATATATATATATATATATATATATATATATGTGTGTGTGTGTGTGTGTGTGTGTGTGTGTGTGTGTGTGTGTGTGTAACCAAATGCAGTCATAACAGTATTTCCGATGAGTTGAACGGTCGCAAATTTTCGAAGCATTATCCTTCTGTCGTCCTATCTGGACGGAGAACTGAAGAGTACAATTTTACATGATTTTAGATTAGATATTGGGTAGTTACATTAATAGTAGTGGGTTCTATACCCCATGTTTTGAGAGCGCGCAAAGGTGACATATGGGTATAATCTGAATGTTTTACGTCATTCAAAGTGGCAATATCATATAATAATTAGGTTATAGATCATCATTGTAGGAAAGATGGAATCCTAAACATTACCTTTTATGGGTATTCCATTTGGTTTAGCAGATACTTTTAGAGAGTGTTTAACTTGTAAATCGAAAAATTTTAATCGATTTTAATTAATCTGATCGAGTAATCAGATTTTTTATCGGTCATTTTAAAATATTAACTCAAATTTTCTGATCAAACGTATGTATATATATATTTGTAAAAATTGCTCATATATAACCATTATTAAAGTAAGAAAATTAATACTTTTATTTATAAATATGAATGTCTTAAAAAAATTCAGTGATAGTTAAAAAGAATAAATTTTATATTATACTAGCAAATGTATTCGGGATTTAAAATGAGCGGTCGTGATGTAGCCGTGAGTGTAACTCTGCAACATAATTTTATTTTATTTTTATTATAAGCGAGTGTATTGTTAAAACGTTATTTGATTTTCAGAAATTCGCCGGGAATTCCGGTGTAGTGTTTATTAGAGGTTTGCCCCTTAAATCCCGAGCAAGATGGTACATTTTCTATTTATAAATTATAATACAAATGAGGACGGAAATAACACAAATCAATTTCTAAAATGCTTGTTTTGAACAAAACTCCTGCAAATTTAATGCCAAGTTTCACCAATGAATAACGGAATATAATTTCACTCATACCTCTTGTTACGCTATACACGATGAGCAAGAATCACTCCCCACCCCTTCCGTCATTTAATTTGTACAATTTATTACTTTCCTTATATACATAGTATAATGTATAAGGAAAGTATTGTGACGGGGTCGAAAATTCGAATTCGAGTTTTCGACGGGAGAGCACGTTTCAAGCATCCCTGATCACGAATCGAGAATTTTTCAGGTGATGCCTGTGTGAAAATATGTGTGTGTGTGTGTGTGTCAGTGAGTCTGTGGAGACGATATCTCACGAAAGAATGGAGCGATTCGAATGAAATTTGGTAGAAAAATTACAATCCGTGAATACTCGAAGCTTATTTTTTTAAACACAATCGAATGTTCAGAATCCTCTAAATTTTCGAGTGAAATTTTGAAAAAATCATTAAAAAATCAAAACCTTTAATAAAGTTACGCAAACAGATCTTTCTTATATAATTTTTCCTTAGAAAACGATTGACATAAGCATTACAACGATAGCATGAACCGTTCTCGAGATATTGTACATTTTTCAAATAAATTTAGCAAAAATTTCATAGCTTAAAAAAAATTAGCTTTTGAGAAACATGCTTACTTTTCATACGTAATATCATGCGATAAATTGGGTGACATCATTCTCGTGGATCTCGTGGATTTCAAAAAGTCATATAAAATAAAATAAAAATATTTCCTATTGAGAAACATGTTCACTTTTCATATGTAATTCCATGCGATAAATTTGGTGACATCAGCTCGTTCCATTCAAGAAAAAAGATACTTTGAGTAATACTTTCGTATTTGAACGCCAATAGTCATTTATTTGCTATAAGAATAACTTATTTCTCAGTCTATAACGCTTGGCGAGATTTTGGCGTCGAATTTGGCGGAATATCTCCAACGTAGCGACTTTTTTAAATGTTGCCAAATTAACTAAAATTTCGCCAAATGGATAAAAATGACACTAAATCAGTGATAATGACGACTAATTGACGAAAATTCAATATCTTGGAAGGAATATAAGTATCTACTATAAGAATAACATGAATTTTTTACTGTAAAAGTAGTAAATTCGTTGCATTATAGTCACGTGCTGCCACAAAGTCACGTGCTGCAACATCAGATTTTTTTTTATATGTTTCCATATCCTCGTTACAAACTTATCATTTAAAAATATTTTTGTTTTCATATTCCCACGTGACCAATATGGTCACTTCTTTTGATATCGGAATTTTTCTCTTAACCCAATTACTAAGCAGTTCTGACCATGGTTAGAAGATGGGTGAGTCCCAAGGCTCTTTTCTTTCTGGGAGACTTGCTTAATTTAAAATTAATTTTTCACTGGCGTCACTAAGACTTAAAAAAAAACCAACTTAAAAAACTGAAAATTTAAAAATCTTAGGTACAGGAAATTTGAAAAATATACATGTATTTTGCATTCTGATAATGATCGTGATGCAAATCCTTTTTACGATCAAGGGAAATGAAATTGTTTTCTGAACATTTTTTTTATCAGTATTTCACAAATGAATTAACCGGAATTTTAAATGGAATGCCCAGTTTTCCCAATGAATATTGTACCCTAAATAGAATCAACAAGAAAGATCAATCATGCTTAAAGCATTGATTATGAAACACTTTCCAACTTCAATGCAATTTTATTTAGACAAGTCTAAAATGCAATACATTCCTCGGTAATATTTTGAAACTTATCACAATACTGCATTAATTTATTATATTTGAAAACTTAAACCTTCATCGAAAAAAATGAACTTCATTCAAATGACGGCATTGAAATATAAATTGCCTGTTTTAAACATCTCTAAAATGTTATACATTCCTCGGTAATAGTTTTAGAATTATCATAATACTACAATAATTTATTATATTTGAAAACTTCATCGAAAACAACTGAAATTAATTCAAATGACGTCATAGAAAAAATGACACGCCTAGATCTCTCTATAAAAACAGGATTTCATTCATAACTTTCTCCCATTCATTTCATTCATCACAATACTATAATAATTTATTTTATTTAAACATTTTGTTTAAGACCATGGAGCTACAAAAAATTAAACTCTATGCTTGAAACTTCATCGAAAAAAATCGTCCTTCTCTTTATGAAATCAATTAATATTTCATTCATATCAGCCATGCAGACTCCATCGACTAAATTATTTTGTGTTAAAAAAATACAGCAATTCTAATACAACTCATTCTATATATTTTGCTGCTTACATTTTACATAGGTGAAAAATAGGCTTAGTTGTAGAAATAATCAAATGTAGATGAGCATTTAAACTCAAATATATTGTCATTGCGTTGTTTCAGTATGTAGATGCACAGAATTTAAGCAAAAATAAAGTAGTTTTAGGACGGATACAACACTCAATATGAATTAAAAAGAACTTAAAAAAATCACGATTTTGAAACAAGATGGATGCCATATATCATTTTGAAGTGGATCATGTGATCGTTTCATATCATGGTCACGTGATCGTTTCATATAAGAGGTGTAATTATTATTTTAATTTTTATTTAAAAAACTACTGAATATATTTCGCTGAATTTTTTTTTATATATTTTATGGAACAATTTGAATATTACCTAAAATTTTCGAAGCAATTTGTGAATTTTAAATCCGCTTAAAAAATGTTTGAAAAATTAGGTCCCATAGGGCTCAATGTATTTCATTTTTTCGACCCGGGTTCAATCCAAAACTAATTGGGTAATATTATTCATTTATATTCCCATAGGTTCTACAGACCGTCTGAACAACATACTAAAATTTCATTTTGATTAAATCATTTTTACGGCAGTTATCGTGCTAGCGGACAGACAGACAGACAGAATGAACAAAGCCATAAACACTTTTCAACTTTGTTGTAAAGTGTTAAAAACGACAAATGCGCTAACGTTTTAATAAAAGTTATTTAATGAACCGCGATTTATGTTTAAGATTTCCACACCAGATGGCGCCATGGACGAGCCGGACGGCCTGGGGCTTTCACACCAGATGGCGCCGCCAACGGCCGTACCGTGCTGAAAACACCGGTTCTCGTTAGATCACCGAAGTCAAGCAGCATCTGGCGCGGTTAGTACTTGGTGGGTGACCACCTCGGAACACCGCCTGCTGTTGGCCATCTCGGGTGCGGTATCCCCGTGGTTTGCGCGCTAGATTTGCACGCTACCACAAAATGCCGCCGTGGTCATGCGGAGTACGATCACGTTAAACATGTGGGTCCGTAAGTCCTTCCGAGAGGTTGGTGGTAGGGGAAGAAGGGTACGGTCCCTGTGGATGCCTCCCCCACTGGGTTCCGGTCTAAATTGGGTGGCACTTCCCGGCCGTCCATACAGTTACCTTACACCTTTTCTGGTAGGTTGGACGGTCTGGGTCTCAACAACACCAGATGGCGCCATCAGCTATCGTGCCATGGAAAGTATGGTACAATTCAGCTGTGAATAGAAATCTTCTTTTACTTAAAATAACTAAAGAACTAATTCTAATTTTTAAAAAAATCCCGCCAAGGCGTATCGTCTCGGACCCTGAAGTACATGTATACCAAATTTTATGTCAATACGACGTTTAAACTTTTTACTGCAGACGATACAGACGTCCTCCTTTACTATAGATACATATCCTGGCATAAAGTTTAAAGAACCAAAATTTAAATAAGAAAAGAAAATTCAGAAATTAATCAATAAAAATCTGATGTGGGCAACACATGACTTTCCTTATATAATGCAATGAATTTACTACTTTTACAGTTAAAAAAAATTTTATTCTTATAGTAGATACTTTTATTCTGTCAAAGATATTGAATTTTCTTGAATTAGTCGTCATTTTCATTGATTTAGAGTCATTTTTATCCATTTGGCAAGATTTTCGTTAATTTAACAACATCTAAAAATGTCGCCAAGTTGGCGACATTCCGCTAAATTCATCGCCAAAATCTCGCCAAGCGTTATGGACGGAGAAATAAGTTATTCTTACAGTAGATAAATGACTATTGGCGTTCAAATACAAAAGTATTACTCAAGGTATCTTTTCTCGTGAATGGAACGAGTTAGATCCACGAGAATAATGTCACCAAATTTATCGCATGATATTACATATGAAAGTGAACATGCTTTTTAAAAGTTAATATTTTTTTTTAATTTATAGGACTTTTTGATAAATTTATTTGAAAAATGTGCAATATCTCGAGAATGGTTCATACTAGCGTTCTAAAATTTATGTCAATCGTTTTCTAAGGAAAAATTACAAAAGAAATGTCTTTTTGCGTAACTTTATTAAAGGTTTTGATTTTTTGATGATTTTTTCAAAATTTTATTCGAAAATTTAGGAGGGTTCTGAACATTCGATTGTGTTTTAAAACAATAGGTTTCCAGTATTCATGGATTGTGATTTTTGTACCGAATTTTATTAGAATCGCTCCATTCGTTCGTGAGATATCGTCTCCACAGACTCACTGACACACACACACACGCATACACATATTTTCACAGACACACGCACACACACACAAACATCACTTCAAAGTGTTCGATTCGTGATCAGGGATGCTTGAAACGTGCTCTCCCGTCGAAAACTCGAATTCGAATTTTCGATCCCGTTACAATACTTTCCTTATACATTATGTATATAAGGAAAGTTATAACATAAGATGTCAGGCTGTCCGTCATGTACCGGACAATTTAAGCTACCCACAGCTACGAAATTTGATAGAGTGCTACTTCAATTTAAGCCAGCCGGGTAATTCGTTCTAGTGAAAAATTAAAGTTATACTTGTGTACCTTGTTATATATATATTATGTTACAAGTCTTAAGAATTTATATTTTAAGTGGTTTTTCTCTTTAACTGGTTCGTAAACAAGCAAGCAATTTTGCATGTTTTAGTTCTAAACTTGATCTAAATTTAGTAATTATACATCTTCGGTTGCTGAATACTGCATCTATTTTGCTGAACAGATAGACACACACACAGACGTCACGCTAAAAACAGTGGATTTGCGTTCTAAAGTCCTCGAAACATGTAGAACTGTCGAGAACTGATTTTTGACTCTATTCCAATATTTTCTCTATACATTACCATGTATTGTGGGGAAAGTAAAAATGGTGAAATATGGCATACCAGTAAAAATAAAGAATTACTAGACTGGATGCACTAAAACTGGTAGAAAACAATCAATGTTTTAGGAAAATCTCCAAATAAATCATTGAATAGACTTAATCAATAGATCTATTGATAAATAGGTAAATCCATTCATAAATCAGTAGATAAATTAAAAAAAAAATCGCGACGCAACACGAGAGGCAAAATGCACCACAGGGAATAATGCAAATAGTAGATGATTCAAGACGATGTTAAGCGAAGTAGTTTTTAAACAGATAGAGCACGGGAAATTTCAGATACCTGCATATGTGTAGGGGATAAGAATTGGAAGAATGAGTGCAATGTTTCAGAATAAATATTAAACTATTTATTTTGCAAGAATGAGAGTTTTTTTTAACAATGGCCAGATATTTGATAAGAATGAGAAAAATAACACATAATATATAATATAGAATAATGGTTAAAGATAAGAACTTGGTGTAAAATTTATTTGGAAAAAGTATGCTTTGCTAATGCCAGGAATCAAAAGTAATTTAAATTGGGTAATTAAAAATTAAGTTTTAATTGTTCTTAAGATTGAAAGCAAATCATAACTATTCAGTAAGCGATCGCAACTATATTTCTATTTTTGCATTTTTAAATAAACTTGCTTTCAAGACATTGCAAATTGTTCATATATTTTGAAAATCAGCACAAATTGCACTTTTAAATAAACCTGATGCAAATTTTAACGTGCAGTTTTATGTAAATTTTGATAATAAATCGTAAAACATATTATTATGATGAATTTAAATACCGAATTAGAGATTATGAGTGTGTAATAAAAATGACTTGTTTCAATTATTTATTGTTTTTACCGCGTTGTCTCACCTTTTTGCTGTTAACCTGACAAATATGTTGATTATGTGCATGTTTATGAGGTTAGTCTTGGATATATTGTTTAAGCTGTTGCTGTAAATAACTAATATTGAAATTTTTTCATCTGCTTGAAATGTTGAAACTGAAACTGAAATTTCAAAACTATATTATTGCATTTCAGCAGAACCGTCAGCAGTCGATAGCAACACTACATTATCCAGTGACTTCGGAGAATTGTATAACAGCGGAAGATATAGTGACGTAATCTTGGAAGTTGGGAAGAAGCAATTCCCTGCTCACAAGCTTATACTTGGAGCTAGATCCAGCGTGTTCTCTGCCATGTTTGAGCATGGAATGAAAGAAAGTCAAACAAATGTCATTACCATCGAAGATGCAGATCCAGATATCATCAGCAGCGTTCTACAGCACATTTACACTGGTAAAATAGATAACATGACGGTCGACAAAGCCATCCAGCTGTTTCAGGTTGCTGAGAAGTATGCTCTGACACAGCTACAGAAGGAGTGTTCAAGAACTATGTTGGAGAACATGACGGGGGATAATGTGTGTCGTGTTGCTGTTTTGGCTGATATACATTCTGCCCAAAAACTAAAAGATGCAACCAATTATATTTTCCGCAACCACGCACCCCAAATTTTCGAAAAAAGAGAATGGAAATCTTTAGTGAATGATAGGCCACTTCTGGCTTTGGAGATAATGAAATATGTTGCTTCAGACTTTAAAACTAAATGTTAAATGTTTTTTGACCTAAAGTAATTTTCAAAGAAAAATCTAGGTTAATTTTATTCAATCATAGTGTATACGTAGCATGTTGATCGACACTTCAAAGTGTGTAGTATGTAAATTGATCGGTAAAACTAGATGAAACAATCCGAAGCGAGGGGCTTCATTTAATGGTGTAATTTGAATAGGCATTTGGAGAGATTTTATTTTGGAAGGGGTGTACTTGTCTAAAATTAGTTACAAATACAGACATGCTGTATTGCCAGCCATCCAAACAAATACCTTACACCATCGGGTAGGTCTGACGGTTTGGATCGAAAGATATACTGTATTTAGGTGATTTACTTAAAAATGTTCTATTAGGAGGGATTTGAAATTCTCCTCCTTTTAAATACGCGCCTGTCTCCATTTACCGCTCTGATGCATCCATGTTCCATATTGCTTAGGTTCATATTGTCTAGCTTAATATGCTTATATTGAAAAATTATATCGATATAGCAACTCGCGTCCTCAAAATATTTAGTTTTAAAGTTAGTTCAGAACTGAACATTTTTCTGTTTCTGTTCCGAAGTTACAAGAGGTCAGTTAAACCAAGGAATTAGATGCATTTAAGCTTATTGGTGTTAAAAATACTTTTATTACTCATATTAGGTACTGGAAAATATGTATTTGCAAATTATCAAAATATGCATACAATTGATGTACTTCAAAATCAATTTAACATTTATTCCAAAATATGTATTTTTATAACTTTTCTCTCTCTCTCTCTCTCTCTCAAAAAGAAATAAATAACTACAATAGAATTTACAACTTTATTTTAATTAAAATAAAATATTCGTGGCTTTTTGCAAGATGTGCCAATGCCAATATTTTGGCTAAATTGACTTCATGGTCTTGAATTTGAAATAATTTATATTTTTCATACAAAAAATATCTGTGTCAAGTCTAATTTCCACCTCAGAAGAATGGTACCATTGCCGGTTTAAATTGGGTAGCACTGTCTCGGTCGAGGTCGGATGGTTTGGGTCGGAAGTCAGAAGTCCAGTGGTTAAGACATGGAGATTGCACTCGAAGGACACGAGTTTAATTTTCGGCGTTGTCCAAACTATCCTTGTGTCTACGCAGAGTACAAATACTTTAAATCTGTGCGTCTGGAAATCCCCCCGAGAAATTAGTGGCAAGGGAAGGAGGGCGGCTCTGCTCAAATTGTCCCCGTGTTCACGCGGGGTACTGGCATGTTAAAATATGTGGGTCCGTAAGTCCTTCCTAGAGGTTGGTTGTAGGGGAAGGTGGGTATGGTTCCTATGGATGTCGCCTCACTAGGTTTCGATTTAAGTTGCGTGGTTGGGAGGTTTGGGTAGAAAGAAAGAAAGATAGACAGGACAAGGAAGGGATAGCCCAGCGGTTAGGGCACGGGGGTTGCACTCGAAGTACTCAAGTTCGACTCCTGGCTTTGCTCAAACTATCTCCAAGTTTACGTGAAGTACGTGCACGTTAAATCTATGTGTCCGAAAGTCTTTCAGAGAGGTCGATAGCAAAGGACGGAGGGTACTGAGCATGTGGATGTCGGCCCTACTGAGTTTCCGTCAAAATTGTGGCGTCCAAAACCTTGCACCTTTATGTAAGTCGGACGGTCTGGATCGAAAGAAAGAAAAAGAGAAAGACAAGCCAGTAATAGACCAGTAGTTAAGATTAGAAGATCACGCTTTGATGTCCCGAGTTCAGTCCTAGACTTTACTCATAAACTATCCTCAAGAGGTAATGGGTCAAAAGAAGAAGGATACTGTACATGTGGTTGCCGTTTCTATTGGACTACCGTCAAAATTGGGTGACTTTCCATACCGTCCAAACAGTTATCTTACAGAACGATTATTCTGGGGCAAAGGAGGGCAAAACTGTGAAATTAAGGTTGGACGGAAAACTGGAGTAATATCATTTAATAACTGGAGCATTTCAGTAATAATATGGGAATGCTAAATAAAATAAATACATATCTCGGCTCCTTATAATGTCAGTAATTTTATGTATCTTATATATGATTATTAGACTTTTAAAGAGGTTCATTGCAGTGTTTAACGTAAGTCATGCTCTTTTCTTTTCAAATCGCAGTAAAAGTCATGCTCTTTTCTTTTCAAATCTCAGTATAAACCATGCTCTTTCCTTTTCAAAGTTCAGTAACAACCTTCTCACCTTCAAATTCGTTAAACCAAATACAAAGTTCAACAATGTTTGACTGCCTGTTGCCAAAATTTGTCCCTTGCGAGAATAATTATTACTTTTCTAATCTTTTGTACATATCTTTCCTAAAATTTCTACGTTTTTCATGTATATTATTTTGCTCCGAACATTTCACGGCCCTATAGTACAATTAAATAAGAATGTTTATTCATCAAAAATATTTCTATGTGAGATACATTAAAAAACGTCCATTGTTCTGAAAGTATTAGTTCTGTATTTCAAAGCAAAATTTATTAAATATGAGAAATATTTAGTCAACGATGAAAATAGGGGAAAAAATCCTTCTTCAAAATATCCATCAGTTTCATATATTACAGCTAATTTCAAAGATAAATGGTTTATCGAGTATCACAGTGGATAGGGGGGGAGGGGACCGGCTAGGGGATGTATTTATCAATGGATTTTATATTTTCCCTTTTTACATTGTGTTCAAAATTACATGTCATCGATCAAATTCATAAAAAATTAAAATATACTCACATATATTCTTTTTACTTGTCTTTTTACATGTGAGATCAGGTAAATTCTAATTATTAAAATGGTCTATGGCCTGCTACAATAATGGATATGCACATTCCTTCAATTTCTTTTGCAAATTTAACACACAGCTCGTACGTTGGTTCTGTTTCATCTCTCGTACTCTGCCTGGTATTCTTACACCGATGTATATCGTACGGGTACTCTATAGTATTACATCTGGTACTCATCTCATCTGTAGTTGAAGTGTTTATCTCAGGACATTTCGTTGCAGTCCCTCCGGAATCTGACGTTCAAGTGTATATCAGGACATTTCGTTTTGTCTCCTTGTCATCGAAGTGTGTATATGTAATATTTAGAACCTTTTGGTTGCCGCCTCTTTTTGCCTGAGGTCTGACACGCCTCTTCGGCTACCATTGGTCGACTTCAGGGAAACGCGACCAGACATATTCCATATTGGTTAACATTTTTAACCAATCTCGTGGTTTCACTTTAGCCTGCTCTATTTATGGTCTACTTGACCTCTCGGATCAGGGTGCTGTAAAACTGGCGTCATTCAGACTGATGCAATTGTCTGACATTACAGACCTAATAAATAATGAATATAAAACTTTTTCACATATTCCTGGTGTTAAATTTGGTCTCACAGGGTGACACTGTCCCGGCCGTCCAAAGATATACCTTGCACCTTCTGGTAGGAGGGCGTGGTTTCCAGTGGTTAGCGCGCGGGAATTGTACTCGGCAGGCCCGGGTTCGATTCCCTCCATGCCAAACATGCGCCGTACTTCACGCGGAGTACGATCACGTTAAACATGTGGGTCCGTAAGTCCTTCTGAAAAGGTGGTGGTAGGGTAAGGACTTACGGTCCCTGTGGATACCTCCCCCATTGGATTCCGGTCTATATTGGATGGCTTTTCTCGGTCGTCCAAACAGTTACCTTACACCTTTCTGGTAGGGGCGCGGTAGCCCATTGGTTAGCGCGCTGGAGTTGTACTCGGTAGGCCCGGGTTCGATTCCAGCCACTGCCAAAATTGCCGCCGTGTTCACGCGGAGTACGATCACGTTAAACATGTGGGTCCGTAAGTCCTTCCGAGAGGTTGGTGGTAGGGGAAGGAGGGTACGGTCCCTGTAGATGCCTCCCCCACTGGGTTACGGTCTAAATTGGGTGGCACTTCCCGGCCGTCCAAACAATTACCTTACACCTTTCTGGTAGGTCGGACGGTCTGGGTAACAACAACACCTTTCTGGTAGATCGGACGGTCTGGGTCTCAACAACAACACCTTTCTCGTAGATCGGACGGTCTGGGTCTCAACAACAACACCTTTCTGGTAGGTCGGGCGGTCTGGATCTCAACAGCAACATCTTCTGGTAGGCCGGACGGTCTGGGCAGAACAAACAAACAAGTAAAAGCCCCATTGTGTTCCGATCTAAATTGAGTGACACTGTTCCGGCGGTCCAAAGATATACCTTACACCTTCTGGTAGGTCGGACGGTCTGGGTCGAACAAACAAACAAGTAAAAGCCCTTTTGTGGTTCGATCTAAATTGGGTGGCACTGTTCCGATGGTCCAAAGATATATTTTACACCTTCTGATAGTTCGGACGGTCTGGGTCAAACAAACAAACAAGTAAAAGCCCGTTGTGTTCTGATCTAAATTGTGTGGCACTGTCTCGGGCGTCCAAAGAGATACCTTACACCTTCTGGTAGGTTGAACGGTCTGATCGAAAAAACAAACAAGTAAATATCCCTTTATGTTCCGATCTAAATTGGGTGGCACTGTTCCAACCTTCCAAAGAGATACCCTGCACCTTCTGGTAGGTCGGACGGTCTGGGTTGATCAGACAAACAAGTAAAAGCCCCTTTGTGGTTCGATCTAAATTGGGTGGCACTGTTCCGGTGGTCCAAAGATATACTTTACACCTTCTGGTAGTTCGGACGGTCTGGGTCAAACAAACAAACAAGTAAAAGCCCGTTGTGTTCTGATCTAAATTGTGTGGCACTGTCTCGGGCGTCCAAAGAGATACCTTACACCTTCTGGTAGGTTGAACGGTCTGATCGAAAAAACAAACAAGTAAATATCCCTTTATGTTCCGATCTAAATTGGGTGGCACTGTTCCAACCTTCCAAAGAGATACCCTGCACCTTCTGGTAGGTCGGACGGTCTGGGTTGATCAGACAAACAAGTAAAAGCCCCTTTGTGGTTCGATCTAAATTGGGTGGCACTGTTCCGGTGGTCCAAAGATATACTTTACACCTTCTGGTAGTTCGGACGGTCTGGGTCAAACAAACAAACAAGTAAAAGCCCGTTGTGTTCTGATCTAAATTGTGTGGCACTGTCTCGGGCGTTCAAAGAGATACCTTACACCTTCTGGTAGGTTGAACGGTCTGATCGAAAAAACAAACAAGTAAATATCCCTTTATGTTCCGATCTAAATTGGGTGGCACTGTTCCAACCTTCCAAAGAGATACCCTGCACCTTCTGGTAGGTCGGACGGTCTGGGTTGATCAGACAAACAAGTAAAAGCACCTTTGTGATTCGATCTAAATTGGATGGCACTGTTCCGATGGTCCAAAGATATACCTTACACCTTCTGGTAGGTCGGACGGTCTGGGTCAAACAAACAAATATGTAAAAGCCCGTTGTGTTCTGATCTAAATTGTGTGGCACTGTCTCGGGCGTCCAAAGAGATACCTTACACCTTCTGGTAGGTTGAACGGTCTGATCGAAAAAACAAACAAGTAAATATCCCTTTATGTTCCGATCTAAATTGGGTGGCACTGTTCCAACCTTCCAAAGAGATACCCTGCACCTTCTGGTAGGTCGGACGGTCTGGGTTGATCAGACAAACAAGTAAAAGCCCCTTTGTGGTTCGATCTAAATTGGGTGGCACTGTTCCGGTGGTCCAAAGATATACTTTACACCTTCTGGTAGTTCGGACGGTCTGGGTCAAACAAACAAACAAGTAAAAGCCCGTTGTGTTCTGATCTAAATTGTGTGGCACTGTCTCGGGCATCCAAAGAGATACCTTACACCTTCTGGTAGGTTGAACGGTCTGATCGAAAAAACAAACAAGTAAATATCCCTTTATGTTCCGATCTAAATTGGGCGACACTGTTCCAACCTTCCAAAGAGATACCCTGCACCTTCTGGTAGGTCGGACGGTCTGGGTTGATCAGACAAACAAGTAAAAGCCCCTTTGTGGTTCGATCTAAATTGGGTGGCACTGTTCCGGTGGTCCAAAGATATACTTTACACCTTCTGGTAGCTCGGACGGTCTGGATCAAACAAACAAACAAGTAAAAGCCCGTTGTGTTCTGATCTAAATTGTGTGGCACTGTCTCGGGCGTCCAAAGAGATACCTTACACCTTCTGGTAGGTTGAACGGTCTGATCGAAAAAACAAACAAGTAAATATCCCTTTATGTTCCGATCTAAATTGGGTGGCACTGTTCCAACCTTCCAAAGAGATACCCTGCACCTTCTGGTAGGTCGGACGGTCTGGGTTGATCAGACAAACAAGTAAAAGCCCCTTTGTGGTTCGATCTAAATTGGGTGGCACTGTTCCGGTGGTCCAAAGATATACTTTACACCTTCTGGTAGTTCGGACGGTCTGGGTCAAACAAACAAACAAGTAAAAGCCCGTTGTGTTCTGATCTAAATTGTGTGGCACTGTCTCGGGCATCCAAAGAGATACCTTACACCTTCTGGTAGGTTGAACGGTCTGATCGAAAAAACAAACAAGTAAATATCCCTTTATGTTCCGATCTAAATTGGGTGGCACTGTTCCAACCTTCCAAAGAGATACCCTGCACCTTCTGGTAGGTCGGACGGTCTGGGTTGATCAGACAAACAAGTAAAAGCCCCTTTGTGGTTCGATCTAAATTGGGTGGCACTGTTCCGGTGGTCCAAAGATATACTTTACACCTTCTGGTAGTTCGGACGGTCTGGGTCAAACAAACAAACAAGTAAAAGCCCGTTGTGTTCTGATCTAAATTGTGTGGCACTGTCTCGGGCGTCCAAAGAGATACCTTACACCTTCTGGTAGGTTGAACGGTCTGATCGAAAAAACAAACAAGTAAATATCCCTTTATGTTCCGATCTAAATTGGGTGGCACTGTTCCAACCTTCCAAAGAGATACCCTGCACCTTCTGGTAGGTCGGACGGTCTGGGTTGATCAGACAAACAAGTAAAAGCCCCTTTGTGGTTCGATCTAAATTGGGTGGCACTGTTCCGGTGGTCCAAAGATATACTTTACACCTTCTGGTAGCTCGGACGGTCTGGGTCAAACAAACAAACAAGTAAAAGCCCGTTGTGTTCTGATCTAAATTGTGTGGCACTGTCTAGGGCGTCCAAAGAGATACCTTACACCTTCTGGTAGGTTGAACGGTCTGATTGAAAAAACAAACAAGTAAATATCCCTTTATGTTCCGATCTAAATTGGGTGGCACTGTTCCAAACTTCCAAAGAGATACCCTGCACCTTCTGGTAGGTCGGACGGTCTGGGTTGATCAGACAAACAAGTAAAAGCCCCTTTGTGGTTCGATCTAAATTGGGTGGCACTGTTCCGGTGGTACAAAGATATACTTTACACCTACTGGTAGTTCGGACGGTCTGGGTCAAACAAACAAACAAGTAAAAGCCCGTTGTGTTCTGATCTAAATTGTGTGGCACTGTCTCGGGCGTCCAAAGAGATACCTTACACCTTCTGGTAGGTTGAACGGTCTGATCGAAAAAACAAACAAGTAAATATCCCTTTATGTTCCGATCTAAATTGGGTGGCACTGTTCCAACCTTCCAAAGAGATACCCTGCACCTTCTGGTAGGTCGGACGGTCTGGGTTGATCAGACAAACAAGTAAAAGCCCCTTTGTGGTTCGATCTAAATTGGGTGGCACTGTTCCGGTGGTCCAAAGATATACTTTACACCTTCTGGTAGTTCGGACGGTCTGGGTCAAACAAACAAACAAGTAAAAGCCCGTTGTGTTCTGATCTAAATTGTGTGGCACTGTCTCGGGCGTCCAAAGAGATACCTTACACCTTCTGGTAGGTTGAACGGTCTGATCGAAAAAACAAACAAGTAAATATCCCTTTATGTTCCGATCTAAATTGGGTGGCACTGTTCCAACCTTCCAAAGAGATACCCTGCACCTTCTGGTAGATCGGACGGTCTGGGTTGATCAGACAAATAAGTAAAAGCCCCTTTGTGGTTCGATCTAAATTGGGTGGCACTGTTCCGATGGTCCAAAGATATACCTTACACCTTCTGGTAGGTCGGACGGTCTGGGTCAAACAAACAAACAAGTAAAAGCCCGTTGTGTTCTGATCTAAACTGTGTGGCACTGTCTCGGGCGTCCAAAGAGATACCTTACACCTTCTGGTAGGTTGAACGGTCTGATCGAAAAAACAAACAAGTAAATATCCCTTTATGTTCCGATCTAAATTGGGTGGCACTGTTCCAACCTTCCAAAGAGATACCCTGCACCTTCTGGTAGGTCGGACGGTCTGGGTTGATCAGACAAACAAGTAAAAGCCCCTTTGTGGTTCGATCTAAATTGGGTGGCACTGTTCCGGTGGTCCAAAGATATACTTTACACCTTCTGGTAGCTCGGACGGTCTGGATCAAACAAACAAACAAGTAAAAGCCCGTTGTGTTCTGATCTAAATTGTGTGGCACTGTCTCGGGCGTCCAAAGAGATACCTTACACCTTCTGGTAGGTTGAACGGTCTGATCGAAAAAACAAACAAGTAAATATCCCTTTATGTTCCGATCTAAATTGGGTGGCACTGTTCCAACCTTCCAAAGAGATACCCTGCACCTTCTGGTAGGTCGGACGGTCTGGGTTGATCAGACAAACAAGTAAAAGCCCCTTTGTGATTCGATCTAAATTGGGTGGCACTGTTCCGGTGGTCCAAAGATATACTTTACACCTTCTGGTAGTTCGGACGGTCTGGGTCAAACAAACAAACAAGTAAAAGCCCGTTGTGTTCTGATCTAAATTGTGTGGCACTGTCTCGGGCATCCAAAGAGATACCTTACACCTTCTGGTAGGTTGAACGGTCTGATCGAAAAAACAAACAAGTAAATATCCCTTTATGTTCCGATCTAAATTGGGTGGCACTGTTCCAACCTTCCAAAGAGATACCCTGCACCTTCTGGTAGGTCGGACGGTCTGGGTTGATCAGACAAACAAGTAAAAGCCCCTTTGTGGTTCGATCTAAATTGGGTGGCACTGTTCCGGTGGTCCAAAGATATACTTTACACATTCTGGTAGTTCGGACGGTCTGGGTCAAACAAACAAACAAGTAAAAGCCCGTTGTGTTCTGATCTAAATTGGGTGGCACTGTTCCGATGGTCCAAAGATATACCTTACACCTTCTGGTAGGTCGGACGTTCTGGGTCAAACAAACAAACAAGTAAAAGCCCGTTGTGTTCTGATCTAAACTGTGTGGCACTGTCTCGGGCGTCCAAAGAGATACCTTACACCTTCTGGTAGGTTGAACGGTCTGATCGAAAAAACAAACAAGTAAATATCCCTTTATGTTCCGATCTAAATTGGGTGGCACTGTTCCAACCTTCCAAAGAGATACCCTGCACCTTCTGGTAGGTCGGACGGTCTGGGTTGATCAGACAAACAAGTAAAAGCCCCTTTGTGGTTCGATCTAAATTGGGTGGCACTGTTCCGGTGGTCCAAAGATATACTTTACACCTTCTGGTAGTTCGGACGGTCTGGGTCAAACAAACAAACAAGTAAAAGCCCGTTGTGTTCTGATCTAAATTGTGTGGCACTGTCTCGGGCATCCAAAGAGATACCTTACACCTTCTGGTAGGTTGAACGGTCTGATCGAAAAAACAAACAAGTAAATATCCCTTTATGTTCCGATCTAAATTGGGCGACACTGTTCCAACCTTCCAAAGAGATACCCTGCACCTTCTGGTAGGTCGGACGGTCTGGGTTGATCAGACAAACAAGTAAAAGCCCCTTTGTGGTTCGATCTAAATTGGGTGGCACTGTTCCGGTGGTCCAAAGATATACTTTACACCTTCTGGTAGCTCGGACGGTCTGGATCAAACAAACAAACAAGTAAAAGCCCGTTGTGTTCTGATCTAAATTGTGTGGCACTGTCTCGGGCGTCCAAAGAGATACCTTACACCTTCTGGTAGGTTGAACGGTCTGATCGAAAAAACAAACAAGTAAATATCCCTTTATGTTCCGATCTAAATTGGGTGGCACTGTTCCAACCTTCCAAGGAGATACCCTGCACCTTCTGGTAGGTCGGACGGTCTGGGTTGATCAGACAAACAAGTAAAAGCCCCTTTGTGGTTCGATCTAAATTGGGTGGCACTGTTCCGGTGGTCCAAAGATATACTTTACACCTTCTGGTAGTTCGGACGGTCTGGGTCAAACAAACAAACAAGTAAAAGCCCGTTGTGTTCTGATCTAAATTGTGTGGCACTGTCTCGGGCATCCAAAGAGATACCTTACACCTTCTGGTAGGTTGAACGGTCTGATCGAAAAAACAAACAAGTAAATATCCCTTTATGTTCCGATCTAAATTGGGTGGCACTGTTCCAACCTTCCAAAGAGATACCCTGCACCTTCTGGTAGGTCGGACGGTCTGGGTTGATCAGACAAACAAGTAAAAGCCCCTTTGTGGTTCGATCTAAATTGGGTGGCACTGTTCCGGTGGTCCAAAGATATACTTTACACCTTCTGGTAGTTCGGACGGTCTGGGTCAAACAAACAAACAAGTAAAAGCCCGTTGTGTTCTGATCTAAATTGGGTGGCACTGTTCCGATGGTCCAAAGATATACCTTACACCTTCTGGTAGGTCGGACGTTCTGGGTCAAACAAACAAACAAGTAAAAGCCCGTTGTGTTCTGATCTAAACTGTGTGGCACTGTCTCGGGCGTCCAAAGAGATACCTTACACCTTCTGGTAGGTTGAACGGTCTGATCGAAAAAACAAACAAGTAAATATCCCTTTATGTTCCGATCTAAATTGGGTGGCACTGTTCCAACCTTCCAAAGAGATACCCTGCACCTTCTGGTAGGTCGGACGGTCTGGGTTGATCAGACAAACAAGTAAAAGCCCCTTTGTGGTTCGATCTAAATTGGGTGGCACTGTTCCGGTGGTCCAAAGATATACTTTACACCTTCTGGTAGTTCGGACGGTCTGGGTCAAACAAACAAACAAGTAAAAGCCCGTTGTGTTCTGATCTAAATTGTGTGGCACTGTCTCGGGCATCTAAAGAGATACCTTACACCTTCTGGTAGGTTGAACGGTCTGATCGAAAAAACAAACAAGTAAATATCCCTTTATGTTCCGATCTAAATTGGGCGACACTGTTCCAACCTTCCAAAGAGATACCCTGCACCTTCTGGTAGGTCGGACGGTCTGGGTTGATCAGACAAACAAGTAAAAGCCCCTTTGTGGTTCGATCTAAATTGGGTGGCACTGTTCCGGTGGTCCAAAGATATACTTTACACCTTCTGGTAGTTCGGACGGTCTGGGTCAAACAAACAAACAAGTATAAGCCCGTTGTGTTCTGATCTAAATTGTGTGGCACTGTCTCGGGCGTCCAAAGAGATACCTTACACCTTCTGGTAGGTTGAACGGTCTGATCGAAAAAACAAACAAGTAAATATCCCTTTATGTTCCGATCTAAATTGGGTGGCACTGTTCCAAACTTCCAAAGAGATACCCTGCACCTTCTGGTAGGTCGGACGGTCTGGGTTGATCAGACAAACAAGTAAAAGCCCCTTTGTGGTTCGATCTAAATTGGGTGGCACTGTTCCGGTGGTACAAAGATATACTTTACACCTACTGGTAGTTCGGACGGTCTGGGTCAAACAAACAAACAAGTAAAAGCCCGTTGTGTTCTGATCTAAATTGTGTGGCACTGTCTCGGGCGTCCAAAGAGATACCTTACACCTTCTGGTAGGTTGAACGGTCTGATCGAAAAAACAAACAAGTAAATATCCCTTTATGTTCCGATCTAAATTGGGTGGCACTGTTCCAACCTTCCAAAGAGATATCCTGCACCTTCTGGTAGGTCGGACGGTCTGGGTTGATCAGACAAACAAGTAAAAGCCCCTTTGTGGTTCGATCTAAATTGGGTGGCACTGTTCCGGTGGTCCAAAGATATACTTTACACCTTCTGGTAGTTCGGACGGTCTGGGTCAAACAAACAAACAAGTAAAAGCCCGTTGTGTTCTGATCTAAATTGTGTGGCACTGTCTCGGGCGTCCGAAGAGATACCTTACACCTTCTGGTAGGTTGAACGGTCTGATCGAAAAAACAAACAAGTAAATATCCCTTTATGTTCCGATCTAAATTGGGTGGCACTGTTCCAACCTTCCAAAGAGATACCCTGCACCTTCTGGTAGATCGGACGGTCTGGGTTGATCAGACAAATAAGTAAAAGCCCCTTTGTGGTTCGATCTAAATTGGGTGGCACTGTTCCGATGGTCCAAAGATATACCTTACACCTTCTGGTAGGTCGGACGTTCTGGGTCAAACAAACAAACAAGTAAAAGCCCGTTGTGTTCTGATCTAAACTGTGTGGCACTGTCTCGGGCGTCCAAAGAGATACCTTACACCTTCTGGTAGGTTGAACGGTCTGATCGAAAAAACAAACAAGTAAATATCCCTTTATGTTCCGATCTAAATTGGGTGGCACTGTTCCAACCTTCCAAAGAGATACCCTGCACCTTCTGGTAGGTCGGACGGTCTGGGTTGATCAGACAAACAAGTAAAAGCCCCTTTGTGGTTCGATCTAAATTGGGTGGCACTGTTCCGGTGGTCCAAAGATATACTTTACACCTTCTGGTAGCTCGGACGGTCTGGATCAAACAAACAAACAAGTAAAAGCCCGTTGTGTTCTGATCTAAATTGTGTGGCACTGTCTCGGGCGTCCAAAGAGATACCTTACACCTTCTGGTAGGTTGAACGGTCTGATCGAAAAAACAAACAAGTAAATATCCCTTTATGTTCCGATCTAAATTGGGTGGCACTGTTCCAACCTTCCAAAGAGATACCCTGCACCTTCTGGTAGGTCGGACGGTCTGGGTTGATCAGACAAACAAGTAAAAGCCCCTTTGTGGTTCGATCTAAATTGGGTGGCACTGTTCCGGTGGTCCAAAGATATACTTTACACCTTCTGGTAGTTCGGACGGTCTGGGTCAAACAAACAAACAAGTAAAAGCCCGTTGTGTTCTGATCTAAATTGTGTGGCACTGTCTCGGGCATCCAAAAAGATACCTTACACCTTCTGGTAGGTTGAACGGTCTGATCGAAAAAACAAACAAGTAAATATCCCTTTATGTTCCGATCTAAATTGGGTGGCACTGTTCCAACCTTCCAAAGAGATACCCTGCACCTTCTGGTAGGTCGGACGGTCTGGGTTGATCAGACAAACAAGTAAAAGCCCCTTTGTGGTTCGATCTAAATTGGGTGGCACTGTTCCGGTGGTCCAAAGATATACTTTACACCTTCTGGTAGTTCGGACGGTCTGGGTCAAACAAACAAACAAGTAAAAGCCCGTTGTGTTCTGATCTAAATTGTGTGGCACTGTCTCGGGCGTCCAAAGAGATACCTTACACCTTCTGGTAGGTTGAACGGTCTGATCGAAAAAACAAACAAGTAAATATCCCTTTATGTTCCGATCTAAATTGGGTGGCACTGTTCCAACCTTCCAAAGAGATACCCTGCACCTTCTGGTAGATCGGACGTTCTGGGTTGATCAGACAAATAAGTAAAAGCCCCTTTGTGGTTCGATCTAAATTGGGTGGCACTGTTCCGATGGTCCAAAGATATACCTTACACCTTCTGGTAGGTCGGACGGTCTGGGTCAAACAAACAAACAAGTAAAAGCCCGTTGTGTTCTGATCTAAACTGTGTGGCACTGTCTCGGGCGTCCAAAGAGATACCTTACACCTTCTGGTAGGTTGAACGGTCTGATCGAAAAAACAAACAAGTAAATATCCCTTTATGTTCCGATCTAAATTGGGTGGCACTGTTCCAACCTTCCAAAGAGATACCCTGCACCTTCTGGTAGGTCGGACGGTCTGGGTTGATCAGACAAACAAGTAAAAGCCCCTTTGTGGTTCGATCTAAATTGGGTGGCACTGTTCCGGTGGTCCAAAGATATACTTTACACCTTCTGGTAGCTCGGACGGTCTGGGTCAAACAAACAAACAAGTAAAAGCCCGTTGTGTTCTGATCTAAATTGTGTGGCACTGTCTAGGGCGTCCAAAGAGATACCTTACACCTTCTGGTAGGTTGAACGGTCTGATCGAAAAAACAAACAAGTAAATATCCCTTTATGTTCCGATCTAAATTGGGTGGCACTGTTCCAACCTTCCAAAGAGATACCCTGCACCTTCTGGTAGGTCGGACGGTCTGGGTTGATCAGACAAACAAGTAAAAGCCCCTTTGTGGTTCGATCTAAATTGGGTGGCACTGTTCCGGTGGTCCAAAGATATACTTTACACCTTCTGGTAGTTCGGACGGTCTGGGTCAAACAAACAAACAAGTAAAAGCCCGTTGTGTTCTGATCTAAATTGTGTGGCACTGTCTCGGGCATCCAAAGAGATACCTTACACCTTCTGGTAGGTTGAACGGTCTGATCGAAAAAACAAACAAGTAAATATCCCTTTATGTTCCGATCTAAATTGGGTGGCACTGTTCCAAACTTCCAAAGAGATACCCTGCACCTTCTGGTAGATCGGACGGTCTGGGTTGATCAGACAAACAAGTAAAAGCCCCTTTGTGGTTCGATCTAAATTGGGTGGCACTGTTCCGATGGTCCAAAGATATACCTTACACTTTCAGGTAGGTCGGACGGTCTGGGTCAAACAAACAAACAAGTAAAAGCCCGTTGTGTTCTGATCTAAACTGTGTGGCACTGTCTCGGGCGTCCAAAGAGATACCTTACACCTTCTGGTAGGTTGAACGGTCTGATCGAAAAAACAAACAAGTAAATATCCCTTTATGTTCCGATCTAAATTGGGCGGCACTGTTCCAACCTTCCAAAGAGATACCCTGCACCTTCTGGTAGGTCGGACGGTCTGGGTTGATCAGACAAACAAGTAAAAGCCCCTTTGTGGTTCGATCTAAATTGGGTGGCACTGTTCCGGTGGTCCAAAGATATACTTTACACCTTCTGGTAGTTCGGACGGTCTGGGTCAAACAAACAAACAAGTATAAGCCCGTTGTGTTCTGATCTAAATTGTGTGGCACTGTCTCGGGCGTCCAAAGAGATACCTTACACCTTCTGGTAGGTTGAACGGTCTGATCGAAAAAACAAACAAGTAAATATCCCTTTATGTTCCGATCTAAATTGGGTGGCACTGTTCCAAACTTCCAAAGAGATACCCTGCACCTTCTGGTAGGTCGGACGGTCTGGGTTGATCAGACAAACAAGTAAAAGCCCCTTTGTGGTTCGATCTAAATTGGGTGGCACTGTTCCGGTGGTACAAAGATATACTTTACACCTACTGGTAGTTCGGACGGTCTGGGTCAAACAAACAAACAAGTAAAAGCCCGTTGTGTTCTGATCTAAATTGTGTGGCACTGTCTCGGGCGTCCAAAGAGATACCTTACACCTTCTGGTAGGTTGAACGGTCTGATCGAAAAAACAAACAAGTAAATATCCCTTTATGTTCCGATCTAAATTGGGTGGCACTGTTCCAACCTTCCAAAGAGATACCCTGCACCTTCTGGTAGGTCGGACGGTCTGGGTTGATCAGACAAACAAGTAAAAGCCCCTTTGTGGTTCGATCTAAATTGGGTGGCACTGTTCCGGTGGTCCAAAGATATACTTTACACCTTCTGGTAGTTCGGACGGTCTGGGTCAAACAAACAAACAAGTAAAAGCCCGTTGTGTTCTGATCTAAATTGTGTGGCACTGTCTCGGGCGTCCAAAGAGATACCTTACACCTTCTGGTAGGTTGAACGGTCTGATCGAAAAAACAAACAAGTAAATATCCCTTTATGTTCCGATCTAAATTGGGTGGCACTGTTCCAACCTTCCAAAGAGATACCCTGCACCTTCTGGTAGATCGGACGGTCTGGGTTGATCAGACAAATAAGTAAAAGCCCCTTTGTGGTTCGATCTAAATTGGGTGGCACTGTTCCGATGGTCCAAAGATATACCTTACACCTTCTGGTAGGTCGGACGGTCTGGGTCAAACAAACAAACAAGTAAAAGCCCGTTGTGTTCTGATCTAAACTGTGTGGCACTGTCTCGGGCGTCCAAAGAGATACCTTACACCTTCTGGTAGGTTGAACGGTCTGATCGAAAAAACAAACAAGTAAATATCCCTTTATGTTCCGATCTAAATTGGGTGGCACTGTTCCATCCTTCCAAAGAGATACCCTGCACCTTCTGGTAGGTCGGACGGTCTGGGTTGATCAGACAAACAAGTAAAAGCCCCTTTGTGGTTCGATCTAAATTGGGTGGCACTGTTCCGATGGTCCAAAGATATACCTTACACCTTCTGGTAGGTCGGACGGTCTGGGTCAAACAAACAAACAAGTAAAAGCCCGTTGTGTTCTGATCTAAACTGTGTGGCACTGTCTCGGGCGTCCAAAGAGATACCTTACACCTTCTGGTAGGTTGAACGGTCTGATCGAAAAAACAAACAAGTAAATATCCCTTTATGTTCCGATCTAAATTGGGTGGCACTATTCCAACCTTCCAAAGAGATACCCTGCACCTTCTGGTAGGTCGGACGGTCTGGGTTGATCAGACAAACAAGTAAAAGCCCCTTTGTGGTTCGATCTAAATTGGGTGGCACTGTTCCGGTGGTCCAAAGATATACTTTACACCTTCTGGTAGCTCGGACGGTCTGGGTCAAACAAACAAACAAGTAAAAGCCCGTTGTGTTCTGATCTAAATTGTGTGGCACTGTCTAGGGCGTCCAAAGAGATACCTTACACCTTCTGGTAGGTTGAACGGTCTGATCGAAAAAACAAACAAGTAAATATCCCTTTATGTTCCGATCTAAATTGGGTGGCACTGTTCCAACCTTCCAAAGAGATACCCTGCACCTTCTGGTAGGTCGGACGGTCTGGGTTGATCAGACAAACAAGTAAAAGCCCCTTTGTGGTTCGATCTAAATTGGGTGGCACTGTTCCGGTGGTCCAAAGATATACTTTACACCTTCTGGTAGTTCGGACGGTCTGGGTCAAACAAACAAACAAGTAAAAGCCCGTTGTGTTCTGATCTAAATTGTGTGGCACTGTCTCGGGCATCCAAAGAGATACCTTACACCTTCTGGTAGGTTGAACGGTCTGATCGAAAAAACAAACAAGTAAATATCCCTTTATGTTCCGATCTAAATTGGGTGGCACTGTTCCAAACTTCCAAAGAGATACCCTGCACCTTCTGGTAGATCGGACGGTCTGGGTTGATCAGACAAACAAGTAAAAGCCCCTTTGTGGTTCGATCTAAATTGGGTGGCACTGTTCCGATGGTCCAAAGATATACCTTACACTTTCAGGTAGGTCGGACGGTCTGGGTCAAACAAACAAACAAGTAAAAGCCCGTTGTGTTCTGATCTAAACTGTGTGGCACTGTCTCGGGCGTCCAAAGAGATACCTTACACCTTCTGGTAGGTTGAACGGTCTGATCGAAAAAACAAACAAGTAAATATCCCTTTATGTTCCGATCTAAATTGGGTGGCACTGTTCCAAACTTCCAAAGAGATACCCTGCACCTTCTGGTAGGTCGGACGGTCTGGGTTGATCAGACAAACAAGTAAAAGCCCCTTTGTGGTTCGATCTAAATTGGGTGGCACTGTTCCGGTGGTACAAAGATATACTTTACACCTACTGGTAGTTCGGACGGTCTGGGTCAAACAAACAAACAAGTAAAAGCCCGTTGTGTTCTGATCTAAATTGTGTGGCACTGTCTCGGGCGTCCAAAGAGATACCTTACACCTTCTGGTAGGTTGAACGGTCTGATCGAAAAAACAAACAAGTAAATATCCCTTTATGTTCCGATCTAAATTGGGTGGCACTGTTCCAACCTTCCAAAGAGATACCCTGCACCTTCTGGTAGGTCGGACGGTCTGGGTTGATCAGACAAACAAGTAAAAGCCCCTTTGTGGTTCGATCTAAATTGGGTGGCACTGTTCCGGTGGTCCAAAGATATACTTTACACCTTCTGGTAGTTCGGACGGTCTGGGTCAAACAAACAAACAAGTAAAAGCCCGTTGTGTTCTGATCTAAATTGTGTGGCACTGTCTCGGGCGTCCAAAGAGATACCTTACACCTTCTGGTAGGTTGAACGGTCTGATCGAAAAAACAAACAAGTAAATATCCCTTTATGTTCCGATCTAAATTGGGTGGCACTGTTCCAACCTTCCAAAGAGATACCCTGCACCTTCTGGTAGATCGGACGGTCTGGGTTGATCAGACAAATAAGTAAAAGCCCCTTTGTGGTTCGATCTAAATTGGGTGGCACTGTTCCGATGGTCCAAAGATATACCTTACACCTTCTGGTAGGTCGGACGGTCTGGGTCAAACAAACAAACAAGTAAAAGCCCGTTGTGTTCTGATCTAAACTGTGTGGCACTGTCTCGGGCGTCCAAAGAGATACCTTACACCTTCTGGTAGGTTGAACGGTCTGATCGAAAAAACAAACAAGTAAATATCCCTTTATGTTCCGATCTAAATTGGGTGGCACTGTTCCATCCTTCCAAAGAGATACCCTGCACCTTCTGGTAGGTCGGACGGTCTGGGTTGATCAGACAAACAAGTAAAAGCCCCTTTGTGGTTCGATCTAAATTGGGTGGCACTGTTCCGGTGGTCCAAAGATATACTTTACACCTTCTGGTAGCTCGGACGGTCTGGATCAAACAAACAAACAAGTAAAAGCCCGTTGTGTTCTGATCTAAATTGTGTGGCACTGTCTCGGACGTCCAAAGAGATACCTTACACCTTCTGGTAGGTTGAACGGTCTGATCGAAAAAACAAACAAGTAAATATCCCTTTATGTTCCGATCTAAATTGGGTGGCACTGTTCCAACCTTCCAAAGAGATACCCTGCACCTTCTGGTAGGTCGGACGGTCTGGGTTGATCAGACAAACAAGTAAAAGCCCCTTTGTGGTTCGATCTAAATTGGGTGGCACTGTTCCGGTGGTCCAAAGATATACTTTACACCTTCTGGTAGTTCGGACGGTCTGGGTCAAACAAACAAACAAGTAAAAGCCCGTTGTGTTCTGATCTAAATTGTGTGGCACTGTCTCGGGCATCCAAAGAGATACCTTACACCTTCTGGTAGGTTGAACGGTCTGATCGAAAAAACAAACAAGTAAATATCCCTTTATGTTCCGATCTAAATTGGGTGGCACTGTTCCAACCTTCCAAAGAGATACCCTGCACCTTCTGGTAGGTCGGACGGTCTGGGTTGATCAGACAAACAAGTAAAAGCCCCTTTGTGGTTCGATCTAAATTGGGTGGCACTGTTCCGGTGGTCCAAAGATATACTTTACACCTTCTGGTAGTTCGGACGGTCTGGGTCAAACAAACAAACAAGTAAAAGCCCGTTGTGTTCTGATCTAAATTGTGTGGCACTGTCTCGGGCGTCCAAAGAGATACCTTACACCTTCTGGTAGGTTGAACGGTCTGATCGAAAAAACAAACAAGTAAATATCCCTTTATGTTCCGATCTAAATTGGGTGGCACTGTTCCAACCTTCCAAAGAGATACCCTGCACCTTCTGGTAGATCGGACGGTCTGGGTTGATCAGACAAATAAGTAAAAGCCCCTTTGTGGTTCGATCTAAATTGGGTGGCACTGTTCCGATGGTCCAAAGATATACCTTACACCTTCTGGTAGGTCGGACGGTCTGGGTCAAACAAACAAACAAGTAAAAGCCCGTTGTGTTCTGATCTAAACTGTGTGGCACTGTCTCGGGCGTCCAAAGAGATACCTTACACCTTCTGGTAGGTTGAACGGTCTGATCGAAAAAACAAACAAGTAAATATCCCTTTATGTTCCGATCTAAATTGGGTGGCACTGTTCCAACCTTCCAAAGAGATACCCTGCACCTTCTGGTAGGTCGGACGGTCTGGGTTGATCAGAC
The DNA here is from genome assembly GCA_951213105.1 of Amaurobius ferox. Lineage (NCBI taxonomy): Eukaryota > Metazoa > Arthropoda > Arachnida > Araneae > Amaurobiidae > Amaurobius > Amaurobius ferox. The sequence goes on from OX578136.1 coordinate 104,000,000, forward strand.
AAACAAGTAAAAGCCCCTTTGTGGTTCGATCTAAATTGGGTGGCACTGTTCCGGTGGTCCAAAGATATACTTTACACCTTCTGGTAGCTCGGACGGTCTGGATCAAACAAACAAACAAGTAAAAGCCCGTTGTGTTCTGATCTAAATTGTGTGGCACTGTCTCGGGCGTCCAAAGAGATACCTTACACCTTCTGGTAGGTTGAACGGTCTGATCGAAAAAACAAACAAGTAAATATCCCTTTATGTTCCGATCTAAATTGGGTGGCACTGTTCCAACCTTCCAAAGAGATACCCTGCACCTTCTGGTAGGTCGGACGGTCTGGGTTGATCAGACAAACAAGTAAAAGCCCGTTTGTGGTTCGATCTAAATTGGGTGGCACTGTTCCGGTGGTCCAAAGATATACTTTACACCTTCTGGTAGTTCGGACGGTCTGGGTCAAACAAACAAACAAGTAAAAGCCCGTTGTGTTCTGATCTAAATTGTGTGGCACTGTCTCGGGCATCCAAAGAGATACCTTACACCTTCTGGTAGGTTGAACGGTCTGATCGAAAAAACAAACAAGTAAATATCCCTTTATGTTCCGATCTAAATTGGGTGGCACTGTTCCAACCTTCCAAAGAGATACCCTGCACCTTCTGGTAGGTCGGACGGTCTGGGTTGATCAGACAAACAAGTAAAAGCCCCTTTGTGGTTCGATCTAAATTGGGTGGCACTGTTCCGGTGGTCCAAAGATATACTTTACACCTTCTGGTAGTTCGGACGGTCTGGGTCAAACAAACAAACAAGTAAAAGCCCGTTGTGTTCTGATCTAAATTGGGTGGCACTGTTCCGATGGTCCAAAGATATACCTTACACCTTCTGGTAGGTCGGACGTTCTGGGTCAAACAAACAAACAAGTAAAAGCCCGTTGTGTTCTGATCTAAACTGTGTGGCACTGTCTCGGGCGTCCAAAGAGATACCTTACACCTTCTGGTAGGTTGAACGGTCTGATCGAAAAAACAAACAAGTAAATATCCCTTTATGTTCCGATCTAAATTGGGTGGCACTGTTCCAACCTTCCAAAGAGATACCCTGCACCTTCTGGTAGGTCGGACGGTCTGGGTTGATCAGACAAACAAGTAAAAGCCCCTTTGTGGTTCGATCTAAATTGGGTGGCACTGTTCCGGTGGTCCAAAGATATACTTTACACCTTCTGGTAGCTCGGACGGTCTGGATCAAACAAACAAACAAGTAAAAGCCCGTTGTGTTCTGATCTAAATTGTGTGGCACTGTCTCGGGCGTCCAAAGAGATACCTTACACCTTCTGGTAGGTTGAACGGTCTGATCGAAAAAACAAACAAGTAAATATCCCTTTATGTTCCGATCTAAATTGGGTGGCACTGTTCCAACCTTCCAAAGAGATACCCTGCACCTTCTGGTAGGTCGGACGGTCTGGGTTGATCAGACAAACAAGTAAAAGCCCCTTTGTGGTTCGATCTAAATTGGGTGGCACTGTTCCGGTGGTCCAAAGATATACTTTACACCTTCTGGTAGTTCGGACCGTCTGGGTCAAACAAACAAACAAGTAAAAGCCCGTTGTGTTCTGATCTAAATTGTGTGGCACTGTCTCGGGCATCCAAAGAGATACCTTACACCTTCTGGTAGGTTGAACGGTCTGATCGAAAAAACAAACAAGTAAATATCCCTTTATGTTCCGATCTAAATTGGGTGGCACTGTTCCAACCTTCCAAAGAGATACCCTGCAGCTTCTGGTAGGTCGGACGGTCTGGGTTGATCAGACAAACAAGTAAAAGCCCCTTTGTGGTTCGATCTAAATTGGGTGGCACTGTTCCGGTGGTCCAAAGATATACTTTACACCTTCTGGTAGTTCGGACGGTCTGGGTCAAACAAACAAACAAGTAAAAGCCCGTTGTGTTCTGATCTAAATTGTGTGGCACTGTCTCGGGCGTCCAAAGAGATACCTTACACCTTCTGGTAGGTTGAACGGTCTGATCGAAAAAACAAACAAGTAAATATCCCTTTATGTTCCGATCTAAATTGGGTGGCACTGTTCCAACCTTCCAAAGAGATACCCTGCACCTTCTGGTAGATCGGACGGTCTGGGTTGATCAGACAAATAAGTAAAAGCCCCTTTGTGGTTCGATCTAAATTGGGTGGCACTGTTCCGATGGTCCAAAGATATACCTTACACCTTCTGGTAGGTCGGACGGTCTGGGTCAAACAAACAAACAAGTAAAAGCCCGTTGTGTTCTGATCTAAACTGTGTGGCACTGTCTCGGGCGTCCAAAGAGATACCTTACACCTTCTGGTAGGTTGAACGGTCTGATCGAAAAAACAAACAAGTAAATATCCCTTTATGTTCCGATCTAAATTGGGTGGCACTGTTCCAACCTTCCAAAGAGATACCCTGCACCTTCTGGTAGGTCGGACGGTCTGGGTTGATCAGACAAACAAGTAAAAGCCCCTTTGTGGTTCGATCTAAATTGGGTGGCACTGTTCCGGTGGTCCAAAGATATACTTTACACCTTCTGGTAGCTCGGACGGTCTGGGTCAAAAAAACAAACAAGTAAAAGCCCGTTGTGTTCTGATCTAAATTGTGTGGCACTGTCTAGGGCGTCCAAAGAGATACGTTACACCTTCTGGTAGGTTGAACGGTCTGATCGAAAAAACAAACAAGTAAATATCCCTTTATGTTCCGATCTAAATTGGGTGGCACTGTTCCAACCTTCCAAAGAGATACCCTGCACCTTCTGGTAGGTCGGACGGTCTGGGTTGATCAGACAAACAAGTAAAAGCCCCTTTGTGGTTCGATCTAAATTGGGTGGCACTGTTCCGGTGGTCCAAATATATACTTTACACCTTCTGGTAGTTCGGACGGTCTGGGTCAAACAAACAAACAAGTAAAAGCCCGTTGTGTTCTGATCTAAATTGTGTGGCACTGTCTCGGGCATCCAAAGAGATACCTTACACCTTCTGGTAGGTTGAACGGTCTGATCGAAAAAACAAACAAGTAAATATCCCTTTATGTTCCGATCTAAATTGGGTGGCACTGTTCCAAACTTCCAAAGAGATACCCTGCACCTTCTGGTAGATCGGACGGTCTGGGTTGATCAGACAAACAAGTAAAAGCCCCTTTGTGGTTCGATCTAAATTGGGTGGCACTGTTCCGATGGTCCAAAGATATACCTTACACTTTCTGGTAGGTCGGACGGTCTGGGTCAAACAAACAAACAAGTAAAAGCCCGTTGTGTTCTGATCTAAACTGTGTGGCACTGTCTCGGGCGTCCAAAGAGATACCTTACACCTTCTGGTAGGTTGAACGGTCTGATCGAAAAAACAAACAAGTAAATATCCCTTTATGTTCCGATCTAAATTGGGCGGCACTGTTTCAACCTTCCAAAGAGATACCCTGCACCTTCTGGTAGGTCGGACGGTCTGGGTTGATCAGACAAACAAGTAAAAGCCCCTTTGTGGTTCGATCTAAATTGGGTGGCACTGTTCCGGTGGTCCAAAGATATACTTTACACCTTCTGGTAGTTCGGACGGTCTGGGTCAAACAAACACACAAGTATAAGCCCGTTGTGTTCTGATCTAAATTGTGTGGCACTGTCTCGGGCGTCCAAAGAGATACCTTACACCTTCTGGTAGGTTGAACGGTCTGATCGAAAAAACAAACAAGTAAATATCCCTTTATGTTCCGATCTAAATTGGGTGGCACTGTTCCAAACTTCCAAAGAGATACCCTGCACCTTCTGGTAGGTCGGACGGTCTGGGTTGATCAGACAAACAAGTAAAAGCCCCTTTGTGGTTCGATCTAAATTGGGTGGCACTGTTCCGGTGGTACAAAGATATACTTTACACCTACTGGTAGTTCGGACGGTCTGGGTCAAACAAACAAACAAGTAAAAGCCCGTTGTGTTCTGATCTAAATTGTGTGGCACTGTCTCGGGCGTCCAAAGAGATACCTTACACCTTCTGGTAGGTTGAACGGTCTGATCGAAAAAACAAACAAGTAAATATCCCTTTATGTTCCGATCTAAATTGGGTGGCACTGTTCCAACCTTCCAAAGAGATACCCTGCACCTTCTGGTAGGTCGGACGGTCTGGGTTGATCAGACAAACAAGTAAAAGCCCCTTTGTGGTTCGATCTAAATTGGGTGGCACTGTTCCGGTGGTCCAAAGATATACTTTACACCTTCTGGTAGTTCGGACGGTCTGGGTCAAACAAACAAACAAGTAAAAGCCCGTTGTGTTCTGATCTAAATTGTGTGGCACTGTCTCGGGCGTCCAAAGAGATACCTTACACCTTCTGGTAGGTTGAACGGTCTGATCGAAAAAACAAACAAGTAAATATTCCTTTATGTTCCGATCTAAATTGGGTGGCACTGTTCCAACCTTCCAAAGAGATACCCTGCACCTTCTGGTAGATCGGACGGTCTGGGTTGATCAGACAAATAAGTAAAAGCCCCTTTGTGGTTCGATCTAAATTGGGTGGCACTGTTCCGATGGTCCAAAGATATACCTTACACCTTCTGGTAGGTCGGACGGTCTGGGTCAAACAAACAAACAAGTAAAAGCCCGTTGTGTTCTGATCTAAACTGTGTGGCACTGTCTCGGGCGTCCAAAGAGATACCTTACACCTTCTGGTAGGTTGAACGGTCTGATCGAAAAAACAAACAAGTAAATATCCCTTTATGTTCCGATCTAAATTGGGTGGCACTGTTCCAACCTTCCAAAGAGATACCCTGCACCTTCTGGTAGGTCGGACGGTCTGGGTTGATCAGACAAACAAGTAAAAGCCCCTTTGTGGTTCGATCTAAATTGGGTGGCACTGTTCCGGTGGTCCAAAGATATACTTTACACCTTCTGGTAGCTCGGACGGTCTGGATCAAACAAACAAACAAGTAAAAGCCCGTTGTGTTCTGATCTAAATTGTGTGGCACTGTCTCGGGCGTCCAAAGAGATACCTTACACCTTCTGGTAGGTTGAACGGTCTGATCGAAAAAACAAACAAGTAAATATCCCTTTATGTTCCGATCTAAATTGGGTGGCACTGTTCCAACCTTCCAAAGAGATACCCTGCACCTTCTGGTAGGTCGGACGGTCTGGGTTGATCAGACAAACAAGTAAAAGCCCCTTTGTGGTTCGATCTAAATTGGGTGGCACTGTTCCGGTGGTCCAAAGATATACTTTACACCTTCTGGTAGTTCGGACGGTCTGGGTCAAACAAACAAACAAGTAAAAGCCCGTTGTGTTCTGATCTAAATTGTGTGGCACTGTCTCGGGCATCCAAAGAGATACCTTACACCTTCTGGTAGGTTGAACGGTCTGATCGAAAAAACAAACAAGTAAATATCCCTTTATGTTCCGATCTAAATTGGGTGGCACTGTTCCAACCTTCCAAAGAGATACCCTGCACCTTCTGGTAGGTCGGACGGTCTGGGTTGATCAGACAAACAAGTAAAAGCCCCTTTGTGGTTCGATCTAAATTGGGTGGCACTGTTCCGGTGGTCCAAAGATATACTTTACACCTTCTGGTAGTTCGGACGGTCTGGGTCAAACAAACAAACAAGTAAAAGCCCGTTGTGTTCTGATCTAAATTGTGTGGCACTGTCTCGGGCGTCCAAAGAGATACCTTACACCTTCTGGTAGGTTGAACGGTCTGATCGAAAAAACAAACAAGTAAATATCCCTTTATGTTCCGATCTAAATTGGGTGGCACTGTTCCAACCTTCCAAAGAGATACCCTGCACCTTCTGGTAGATCGGACGGTCTGGGTTGATCAGACAAATAAGTAAAAGCCCCTTTGTGGTTCGATCTAAATTGGGTGGCACTGTTCCGATGGTCCAAAGATATACCTTACACCTTCTGGTAGGTCGGACGGTCTGGGTCAAACAAACAAACAAGTAAAAGCCCGTTGTGTTCTGATCTAAACTGTGTGGCACTGTCTCGGGCGTCCAAAGAGATACCTTACACCTTCTGGTAGGTTGAACGGTCTGATCGAAAAAACAAACAAGTAAATATCCCTTTATGTTCCGATCTAAATTGGGTGGCACTGTTCCAACCTTCCAAAGAGATACCCTGCACCTTCTGGTAGGTCGGACGGTCTGGGTTGATCAGACAAACAAGTAAAAGCCCCTTTGTGGTTCGATCTAAATTGGGTGGCACTGTTCCGGTGGTCCAAAGATATACTTTACACCTTCTGGTAGCTCGGACGGTCTGGATCAAACAAACAAACAAGTAAAAGCCCGTTGTGTTCTGATCTAAATTGTGTGGCACTGTCTCGGGCGTCCAAAGAGATACCTTACACCTTCTGGTAGGTTGAACGGTCTGATCGAAAAAACAAACAAGTAAATATCCCTTTATGTTCCGATCTAAATTGGGTGGCACTGTTCCAACCTTCCAAAGAGATACCCTGCACCTTCTGGTAGGTCGGACGGTCTGGGTTGATCAGACAAACAAGTAAAAGCCCCTTTGTGGTTCGATCTAAATTGGGTGGCACTGTTCCGGTGGTCCAAAGATATACTTTACACCTTCTGGTAGTTCGGACGGTCTGGGTCAAACAAACAAACAAGTAAAAGCCCGTTGTGTTCTGATCTAAATTGTGTGGCACTGTCTCGGGCATCCAAAGAGATACCTTACACCTTCTGGTAGGTTGAACGGTCTGATCGAAAAAACAAACAAGTAAATATCCCTTTATGTTCCGATCTAAATTGGGTGGCACTGTTCCAACCTTCCAAAGAGATACCCTGCACCTTCTGGTAGGTCGGACGGTCTGGGTTGATCAGACAAACAAGTAAAAGCCCCTTTGTGGTTCGATCTAAATTGGGTGGCACTGTTCCGGTGGTCCAAAGATATACTTTACACCTTCTGGTAGTTCGGACGGTCTGGGTCAAACAAACAAACAAGTAAAAGCCCGTTGTGTTCTGATCTAAATTGTGTGGCACTGTCTCGGGCATCCAAAGAGATACCTTACACCTTCTGGTAGGTTGAACGGTCTGATCGAAAAAACAAACAAGTAAATATCCCTTTATGTTCCGATCTAAATTGGGTGGCACTGTTCCAACCTTCCAAAGAGATACCCTGCACCTTCTGGTAGATCGGACGGTCTGGGTTGATCAGACAAATAAGTAAAAGCCCCTTTGTGGTTCGATCTAAATTGGGTGGCACTGTTCCGATGGTCCAAAGATATACCTTACACCTTCTGGTAGGTCGGACGGTCTGGGTCAAACAAAAAAACAAGTAAAAGCCCGTTGTGTTCTGATCTAAACTGTGTGGCACTGTCTCGGGCGTCCAAAGAGATATCTTACACCTTCTGGTAGGTTGAACGGTCTGATCGAAAAAACAAACAAGTAAATATCCCTTTATGTTCCGATCTAAATTGGGTGGCACTGTTCCAACCTTCCAAAGAGATACCCTGCACCTTCTGGTAGGTCGGACGGTCTGGGTTGATCAGACAAACAAGTAAAAGCCCCTTTGTGGTTCGATCTAAATTGGGTGGCACTGTTCCGGTGGTCCAAAGATATACTTTACACCTTCTGGTAGCTCGGACGGTCTGGATCAAACAAACAAACAAGTAAAAGCCCGTTGTGTTCTGATCTAAATTGTGTGGCACTGTCTCGGGCGTCCAAAGAGATACCTTACACCTTCTGGTAGGTTGAACGGTCTGATCGAAAAAACAAACAAGTAAATATCCCTTTATGTTCCGATCTAAATTGGGTGGCACTGTTCCAACCTTCCAAAGAGATACCCTGCACCTTCTGGTAGGTCGGACGGTCTGGGTTGATCAGACAAACAAGTAAAAGCCCCTTTGTGGTTCGATCTAAATTGGGTGGCACTGTTCCGGTGGTCCAAAGATATACTTTACACCTTCTGGTAGTTCGGACGGTCTGGGTCAAACAAACAAACAAGTAAAAGCCCGTTGTGTTCTGATCTAAATTGTGTGGCACTGTCTCGGGCATCCAAAGAGATACCTTACACCTTCTGGTAGGTTGAACGGTCTGATCGAAAAAACAAACAAGTAAATATCCCTTTATGTTCCGATCTAAATTGGGTGGCACTGTTCCAACCTTCCAAAGAGATACCCTGCACCTTCTGGTAGGTCGGACGGTCTGGGTTGATCAGACAAACAAGTAAAAGCCCTTTTGTGGTTCGATCTAAATTGGGTGGCACTGTTCCGGTGGTCCAAAGATATACTTTACACCTTCTGGTAGTTCGGACGGTCTGGGTCAAACAAACAAACAAGTAAAAGCCCGTTGTGTTCTGATCTAAATTGTGTGGCACTGTCTCGGGCGTCCAAAGAGATACCTTACACCTTCTGGTAGGTTGAACGGTCTGATCGAAAAAACAAACAAGTAAATATCCCTTTATGTTCCGATCTAAATTGGGTGGCACTGTTCCAACCTTCCAAAGAGATACCCTGCACCTTCTGGTAGGTCGGACGGTCTGGGTTGATCAGACAAACAAGTAAAAGCCCCTTTGTGGTTCGATCTAAATTGGGTGGCACTGTTCCGGTGGTCCAAAGATATACTTTACACCTTCTGGTAGTTCGGACGGTCTGGGTCAAACAAACAAACAAGTAAAAGCCCGATGTGTTCTGATTTAAATTGTGTGGCACTGTCTCGGGCATCCAAAGAGATACCTTACACCTTCTGGTAGGTTGAACGGTCTGATCGAAAAAACAAACAAGTAAATATCCCTTTATGTTCCGATCTAAATTGGGTGGCACTGTTCCAACCTTCCAAAGAGATACCCTGCACCTTCTGGTAGGTCGGACGGTCTGGGTTGATCAGACAAACAAGTAAAAGCCCCTTTGTGGTTCGATCTAAATTGGGTGGCACGGTTCCGGTGGTCCAAAGATATACTTTACACCTTCTGGTAGTTCGGACGGTCTGGGTCAAACAAACAAACAAGTAAAAGCCCGTTGTGTTCTGATCTAAATTGTGTGGCACTGTCTCGGGCGTCCAAAGAGATACCTTACACCTTCTGGTAGGTTGAACGGTCTGATCGAAAAAACAAACAAGTAAATATCCCTTTATGTTCCGATCTAAATTGGGTGGCACTGTTCCAACCTTCCAAAGAGATACCCTGCACCTTCTGGTAGATCGGACGGTCTGGGTTGATCAGACAAATAAGTAAAAGCCCCTTTGTGGTTCGATCTAAATTGGGTGGCACTGTTCCGATGGTCCAAAGATATACCTTACACCTTCTGGTAGGTCGGACGGTCTGGGTCAAACAAACAAACAAGTAAAAGCCCGTTGTGTTCTGATCTAAACTGTGTGGCACTGTCTCGGGCGTCCAAAGAGATACCTTACACCTTCTGATAGGTTGAACGGTCTGATCGAAAAAACAAACAAGTAAATATCCCTTTATGTTCGGATCTAAATTGGGTGGCACTGTTCCAACCTTCCAAAGAGATACCCTGCACCTTCTGGTAGGTCGGACGGTCTGGGTTGATCAGACAAACAAGTAAAAGCCCCTTTGTGGTTCGATCTAAATTGGGTGGCACTGTTCCGGTGGTCCAAAGATATACTTTACACCTTCTGGTAGCTCGGACGGTCTGGATCAAACAAGCAAACAAGTAAAAGCCCGTTGTGTTCTGATCTAAATTGTGTGGCACTGTCTCGGGCGTCCAAAGAGATACCTTACACCTTCTGGTAGGTTGAACGGTCTGATCGAAAAAACAAACAAGTAAATATCCCTTTATGTTCCGATCTAAATTGGGTGGCACTGTTCCAACCTTCCAAAGAGATACCCTGCACCTTCTGGTAGGTCGGACGGTCTGGGTTGATCAGACAAACAAGTAAAAGCCCCTTTGTGGTTCGATCTAAATTGGGTGGCACTGTTCCGGTGGTCCAAAGATATACTTTACACCTTCTGGTAGTTCGGACGGTCTGGGTCAAACAAACAAACAAGTAAAAGCCCGTTGTGTTCTGATCTAAATTGTGTGGCACTGTCTCGGGCATCCAAAGAGATACCTTACACCTTCTGGTAGGTTGAACGGTCTGATCGAAAAAACAAACAAGTAAATATCCCTTTATGTTCCGATCTAAATTGGGTGGCACTGTTCCAACCTTCCAAAGAGATACCCTGCACCTTCTGGTAGGTCGGACGGTCTGGGTTGATCAGACAAACAAGTAAAAGCCCCTTTGTGGTTCGATCTAAATTGGGTGGCACTGTTCCGGTGGTCCAAAGATATACTTTACACCTTCTGGTAGTTCGGACGGTCTGGGTCAAACAAACAAACAAGTAAAAGCCCGTTGTGTTCTGATCTAAATTGTGTGGCACTGTCTCGGGCGTCCAAAGATATACCTTACACCTTCTGGTAGGTTGAACGGTCTGATCGAAAAAACAAACAAGTAAATATCCCTTTATGTTCCGATCTAAATTGGGTGGCACTGTTCCAACCTTCCAAAGAGATACCCTGCACCTTCTGGTAGATCGGACGGTCTGGGTTGATCAGACAAATAAGTAAAAGCCCCTTTGTGGTTCGATCTAAATTGGGTGGCACTGTTCCGATGGTCCAAAGATATACCTTACACATTCTGGTAGGTCGGACGGTCTGGGTCAAACAAACAAACAAGTAAAAGCCCGTTGTGTTCTGATCTAAACTGTGTGGCACTGTCTCGGGCGTCCAAAGAGATACCTTACACCTTCTGGTAGGTTGAACGGTCTGATCGAAAAAACAAACAAGTAAATATCCCTTTATGTTCCGATCTAAATTGGGTGGCACTGTTCCAACCTTCCAAAGAGATACCCTGCACCTTCTGGTAGGTCGGACGGTCTGGGTTGATCAGACAAACAAGTAAAAGCCCCTTTGTGGTTCGATCTAAATTGGGTGGCACTGTTCCGGTGGTCCAAAGATATACTTTACACCTTCTGGTAGTTCGGACGGTCTGGGTCAAACAAACAAACAAGTAAAAGCCCGTTGTGTTCTGATCTAAATTGTGTGGCACTGTCTCGGGCATCCAAAGAGATACCTTACACCTTCTGGTAGGTTGAACGGTCTGATCGAAAAAACAAACAAGTAAATATCCCTTTATGTTCCGATCTAAATTGGGCGGCACTGTTCCAACCTTCCAAAGAGATACCCTGCACCTTCTGGTAGGTCGGACGGTCTGGGTTGATCAGACAAACAAGTAAAAGCCCCTTTGTGGTTCGATCTAAATTGGGTGGCACTGTTCCGGTGGTCCAAAGATATACTTTACACCTTCTGGTAGTTCGAACGGTCTGGGTCAAACAAACAAACAAGTATAAGCCCGTTGTGTTCTGATCTAAATTGTGTGGCACTGTCTCGGGCGTCCAAAGAGATACCTTACACCTTCTGGTAGGTTGAACGGTCTGATCGAAAAAACAAACAAGTAAATATCCCTTTATGTTCCGATCTAAATTGGGTGGCACTGTTCCAACCTTCCAAAGAGATACCCTGCACCTTCTGGTAGGTCGGACGGTCTGGGTTGATCAGACAAACAAGTAAAAGCCCCTTTGTGGTTCGATCTAAATTGGGTGGCACTGTTCCGGTGGTCCAAAGATATACTTTACACCTTCTGGTAGCTCGGACGGTCTGGATCAAACAAACAAACAAGTAAAAGCCCGTTGTGTTCTGATCTAAATTGTGTGGCACTGTCTCGGGCGTCCAAAGAGATACCTTACACCTTCTGGTAGGTTGAACGGTCTGATCGAAAAAACAAACAAGTAAATATCCCTTTATGTTCCGATCTAAATTGGGTGGCACTGTTCCAACCTTCCAAAGAGATACCCTGCACCTTCTGGTAGGTCGGACGGTCTGGGTTGATCAGACAAACAAGTAAAAGCCCCTTTGTGGTTCGATCTAAATTGGGTGGCACTGTTCCGGTGGTCCAAAGATATACTTTACACCTTCTGGTAGTTCGGACGGTCTGGGTCAAACAAACAAACAAGTAAAAGCCCGTTGTGTTCTGATCTAAATTGTGTGGCACTGTCTCGGGCATCCAAAGAGATACCTTACACCTTCTGGTAGGTTGAACGGTCTGATCGAAAAAACAAACAAGTAAATATCCCTTTATGTTCCGATCTAAATTGGGTGGCACTGTTCCAACCTTCCAAAGAGATACCCTGCACCTTCTGGTAGGTCGGACGGTCTGGGTTGATCAGACAAACAAGTAAAAGCCCCTTTGTGGTTCGATCTAAATTGGGTGGCACTGTTCCGGTGGTCCAAAGATATACTTTACACCTTCTGGTAGTTCGGACGGTCTGGGTCAAACAAACAAACAAGTAAAAGCCCGTTGTGTTCTGATCTAAATTGTGTGGCACTGTCTCGGGCGTCCAAAGAGATACCTTACACCTTCTGGTAGGTTGAACGGTCTGATCGAAAAAACAAACAAGTAAATATCCCTTTATGTTCCGATCTAAATTGGGTGGCACTGTTCCAACCTTCCAAAGAGATACCCTGCACCTTCTGGTAGATCGGACGGTCTGGGTTGATCAGACAAATAAGTAAAAGCCCCTTTGTGGTTCGATCTAAATTGGGTGGCACTGTTCCGATGGTCCAAAGATATACCTTACACCTTCTGGTAGGTCGGACGGTCTGGGTCAAACAAACAAACAAGTAAAAGCCCGTTGTGTTCTGATCTAAACTGTGTGGCACTGTCTCGGGCGTCCAAAGAGATACCTTACACCTTCTGGTAGGTTGAACGGTCTGATCGAAAAAACAAACAAGTAAATATCCCTTTATGTTCCGATCTAAATTGGGTGGCACTGTTCCAACCTTCCAAAGAGATACCCTGCACCTTCTGGTAGGTCGGACGGTCTGGGTTGATCAGACAAACAAGTAAAAGCCCCTTTGTGGTTCGATCTAAATTGGGTGGCACTGTTCCGGTGGTCCAAAGATATACTTTACACCTTCTGGTAGCTCGGACGGTCTGGATCAAACAAACAAACAAGTAAAAGCCCGTTGTGTTCTGATCTAAATTGTGTGGCACTGTCTCGGGCGTCCAAAGAGATACCTTACACCTTCTGGTAGGTTGAACGGTCTGATCGAAAAAACAAACAAGTAAATATCCCTTTATGTTCCGATCTAAATTGGGTGGCACTGTTCCAACCTTCCAAAGAGATACCCTGCACCTTCTGGTAGGTCGGACGGTCTGGGTTGATCAGACAAACAAGTAAAAGCCCCTTTGTGGTTCGATCTAAATTGGGTGGCACTGTTCCGGTGGTCCAAAGATATACTTTACACCTTCTGGTAGTTCGGACGGTCTGGGTCAAACAAACAAACAAGTAAAAGCCCGTTGTGTTCTGATCTAAATTGTGTGGCACTGTCTCGGGCATCCAAAGAGATACCTTACACCTTCTGGTAGGTTGAACGGTCTGATCGAAAAAACAAACAAGTAAATATCCCTTTATGTTCCGATCTAAATTGGGTGGCACTGTTCCAACCTTCCAAAGAGATACCCTGCACCTTCTGGTAGGTCGGACGGTCTGGGTTGATCAGACAAACAAGTAAAAGCCCCTTTGTGGTTCGATCTAAATTGGGTGGCACTGTTCCGGTGGTCCAAAGATATACTTTACACCTTCTGGTAGTTCGGACGGTCTGGGTCAAACAAACAAACAAGTAAAAGCCCGTTGTGTTCTGATCTAAATTGTGTGGCACTGTCTCGGGCATCCAAAGAGATACCTTACACCTTCTGGTAGGTTGAACGGTCTGATCGAAAAAACAAACAAGTAAATATCCCTTTATGTTCCGATCTAAATTGGGTGGCACTGTTCCAACCTTCCAAAGAGATACCCTGCACCTTCTGGTAGATCGGACGGTCTGGGTTGATCAGACAAATAAGTAAAAGCCCCTTTGTGGTTCGATCTAAATTGGGTGGCACTGTTCCGATGGTCCAAAGATATACCTTACACCTTCTGGTAGGTCGGACGGTCTGGGTCAAACAAACAAACAAGTAAAAGCCCGTTGTGTTCTGATCTAAACTGTGTGGCACTGTCTCGGGCGTCCAAAGAGATACCTTACACCTTCTGGTAGGTTGAACGGTCTGATCGAAAAAACAAACAAGTAAATATCCCTTTATGTTCCGATCTAAATTGGGTGGCACTGTTCCAACCTTCCAAAGAGATACCCTGCACCTTCTGGTAGGTCGGACGGTCTGGGTTGATCAGACAAACAAGTAAAAGCCCCTTTGTGGTTCGATCTAAATTGGGTGGCACTGTTCCGGTGGTCCAAAGATATACTTTACACCTTCTGGTAGCTCGGACGGTCTGGATCAAACAAACAAACAAGTAAAAGCCCGTTGTGTTCTGATCTAAATTGTGTGGCACTGTCTCGGGCGTCCAAAGAGATACCTTACACCTTCTGGTAGGTTGAACGGTCTGATCGAAAAAACAAACAAGTAAATATCCCTTTATGTTCCGATCTAAATTGGGTGGCACTGTTCCAACCTTCCAAAGAGATACCCTGCACCTTCTGGTAGGTCGGACGGTCTGGGTTGATCAGACAAACAAGTAAAAGCCCCTTTGTGGTTCGATCTAAATTGGGTGGCACTGTTCCGGTGGTCCAAAGATATACTTTACACCTTCTGGTAGTTCGGACGGTCTGGGTCAAACAAACAAACAAGTAAAAGCCCGTTGTGTTCTGATCTAAATTGTGTGGCACTGTCTCGGGCATCCAAAGAGATACCTTACACCTTCTGGTAGGTTGAACGGTCTGATCGAAAAAACAAACAAGTAAATATCCCTTTATGTTCCGATCTAAATTGGGTGGCACTGTTCCAACCTTCCAAAGAGATACCCTGCACCTTCTGGTAGGTCGGACGGTCTGGGTTGATCAGACAAACAAGTAAAAGCCCTTTTGTGGTTCGATCTAAATTGGGTGGCACTGTTCCGGTGGTCCAAAGATATACTTTACACCTTCTGGTAGTTCGGACGGTCTGGGTCAAACAAACAAACAAGTAAAAGCCCGTTGTGTTCTGATCTAAATTGTGTGGCACTGTCTCGGGCGTCCAAAGAGATACCTTACACCTTCTGGTAGGTTGAACGGTCTGATCGAAAAAACAAACAAGTAAATATCCCTTTATGTTCCGATCTAAATTGGGTGGCACTGTTCCAACCTTCCAAAGAGATACCCTGCACCTTCTGGTAGGTCGGACGGTCTGGGTTGATCAGACAAACAAGTAAAAGCCCCTTTGTGGTTCGATCTAAATTGGGTGGCACTGTTCCGGTGGTCCAAAGATATACTTTACACCTTCTGGTAGTTCGGACGGTCTGGGTCAAACAAACAAACAAGTAAAAGCCCGATGTGTTCTGATTTAAATTGTGTGGCACTGTCTCGGGCATCCAAAGAGATACCTTACACCTTCTGGTAGGTTGAACGGTCTGATCGAAAAAACAAACAAGTAAATATCCCTTTATGTTCCGATCTAAATTGGGTGGCACTGTTCCAACCTTCCAAAGAGATACCCTGCACCTTCTGGTAGGTCGGACGGTCTGGGTTGATCAGACAAACAAGTAAAAGCCCCTTTGTGGTTCGATCTAAATTGGGTGGCACTGTTCCGGTGGTCCAAAGATATACTTTACACCTTCTGGTAGTTCGGACGGTCTGGGTCAAACAAACAAACAAGTAAAAGCCCGTTGTGTTCTGATCTAAATTGTGTGGCACTGTCTCGGGCGTCCAAAGAGATACCTTACACCTTCTGGTAGGTTGAACGGTCTGATCGAAAAAACAAACAAGTAAATATCCCTTTATGTTCCGATCTAAATTGGGTGGCACTGTTCCAACCTTCCAAAGAGATACCCTGCACCTTCTGGTAGATCGGACGGTCTGGGTTGATCAGACAAATAAGTAAAAGCCCCTTTGTGGTTCGATCTAAATTGGGTGGCACTGTTCCGATGGTCCAAAGATATACCTTACACCTTCTGGTAGGTCGGACGGTCTGGGTCAAACAAACAAACAAGTAAAAGCCCGTTGTGTTCTGATCTAAACTGTGTGGCACTGTCTCGGGCGTCCAAAGAGATACCTTACACCTTCTGATAGGTTGAACGGTCTGATCGAAAAAACAAACAAGTAAATATCCCTTTATGTTCGGATCTAAATTGGGTGGCACTGTTCCAACCTTCCAAAGAGATACCCTGCACCTTCTGGTAGGTCGGACGGTCTGGGTTGATCAGACAAACAAGTAAAAGCCCCTTTGTGGTTCGATCTAAATTGGGTGGCACTGTTCCGGTGGTCCAAAGATATACTTTACACCTTCTGGTAGCTCGGACGGTCTGGATCAAACAAGCAAACAAGTAAAAGCCCGTTGTGTTCTGATCTAAATTGTGTGGCACTGTCTCGGGCGTCCAAAGAGATACCTTACACCTTCTGGTAGGTTGAACGGTCTGATCGAAAAAACAAACAAGTAAATATCCCTTTATGTTCCGATCTAAATTGGGTGGCACTGTTCCAACCTTCCAAAGAGATACCCTGCACCTTCTGGTAGGTCGGACGGTCTGGGTTGATCAGACAAACAAGTAAAAGCCCCTTTGTGGTTCGATCTAAATTGGGTGGCACTGTTCCGGTGGTCCAAAGATATACTTTACACCTTCTGGTAGTTCGGACGGTCTGGGTCAAACAAACAAACAAGTAAAAGCCCGTTGTGTTCTGATCTAAATTGTGTGGCACTGTCTCGGGCATCCAAAGAGATACCTTACACCTTCTGGTAGGTTGAACGGTCTGATCGAAAAAACAAACAAGTAAATATCCCTTTATGTTCCGATCTAAATTGGGTGGCACTGTTCCAACCTTCCAAAGAGATACCCTGCACCTTCTGGTAGGTCGGACGGTCTGGGTTGATCAGACAAACAAGTAAAAGCCCCTTTGTGGTTCGATCTAAATTGGGTGGCACTGTTCCGGTGGTCCAAAGATATACTTTACACCTTCTGGTAGTTCGGACGGTCTGGGTCAAACAAACAAACAAGTAAAAGCCCGTTGTGTTCTGATCTAAATTGTGTGGCACTGTCTCGGGCGTCCAAAGATATACCTTACACCTTCTGGTAGGTTGAACGGTCTGATCGAAAAAACAAACAAGTAAATATCCCTTTATGTTCCGATCTAAATTGGGTGGCACTGTTCCAACCTTCCAAAGAGATACCCTGCACCTTCTGGTAGATCGGACGGTCTGGGTTGATCAGACAAATAAGTAAAAGCCCCTTTGTGGTTCGATCTAAATTGGGTGGCACTGTTCCGATGGTCCAAAGATATACCTTACACATTCTGGTAGGTCGGACGGTCTGGGTCAAACAAACAAACAAGTAAAAGCCCGTTGTGTTCTGATCTAAACTGTGTGGCACTGTCTCGGGCGTCCAAAGAGATACCTTACACCTTCTGGTAGGTTGAACGGTCTGATCGAAAAAACAAACAAGTAAATATCCCTTTATGTTCCGATCTAAATTGGGTGGCACTGTTCCAACCTTCCAAAGAGATACCCTGCACCTTCTGGTAGGTCGGACGGTCTGGGTTGATCAGACAAACAAGTAAAAGCCCCTTTGTGGTTCGATCTAAATTGGGTGGCACTGTTCCGGTGGTCCAAAGATATACTTTACACCTTCTGGTAGTTCGGACGGTCTGGGTCAAACAAACAAACAAGTAAAAGCCCGTTGTGTTCTGATCTAAATTGTGTGGCACTGTCTCGGGCATCCAAAGAGATACCTTACACCTTCTGGTAGGTTGAACGGTCTGATCGAAAAAACAAACAAGTAAATATCCCTTTATGTTCCGATCTAAATTGGGCGGCACTGTTCCAACCTTCCAAAGAGATACCCTGCACCTTCTGGTAGGTCGGACGGTCTGGGTTGATCAGACAAACAAGTAAAAGCCCCTTTGTGGTTCGATCTAAATTGGGTGGCACTGTTCCGGTGGTCCAAAGATATACTTTACACCTTCTGGTAGTTCGAACGGTCTGGGTCAAACAAACAAACAAGTATAAGCCCGTTGTGTTCTGATCTAAATTGTGTGGCACTGTCTCGGGCGTCCAAAGAGATACCTTACACCTTCTGGTAGGTTGAACGGTCTGATCGAAAAAACAAACAAGTAAATATCCCTTTATGTTCCGATCTAAATTGGGTGGCACTGTTCCAAACTTCCAAAGAGATACCCTGCACCTTCTGGTAGGTCGGACGGTCTGGGTTGATCAGACAAACAAGTAAAATCCCCTTTGTGGTTCGATCTAAATTGGGTGGCACTGTTCCGGTGGTACAAAGATATACTTTACACCTACTGGTAGTTCGGACGGTCTGGGTCAAACAAACAAACAAGTAAAAGCCCGTTGTGTTCTGATCTAAATTGTGTGGCACTGTCTCGGGCGTCCAAAGAGATACCTTACACCTTTTGGTAGGTTGAACGGTCTGATCGAAAAAACAAACAAGTAAATATCCCTTTATGTTCCGATCTAAATTGTGTGGCACTGTTCCAACCTTCCAAAGAGATACCCTGCACCTTCTGGTAGGTCGGACGGTCTGGGTTGATCAGACAAACAAGTAAAAGCCCTTTTGTGGTTCGATCTAAATTGGGTGGCACTGTTCCGGTGGTCCAAAGATATACTTTACACCTTCTGGTAGTTCGGACGGTCTGGGTCAAACAAACAAACAAGTAAAAGCCCGTTGTGTTCTGATCTAAATTGTGTGGCACTGTCTCGGGCGTCCAAAGAGATACCTTACACCTTCTGGTAGGTTGAACGGTCTGATCGAAAAAACAAACAAGTAAATATCCCTTTATGTTCCGATCTAAATTGGGTGGCACTGTTCCAACCTTCCAAAGAGATACCCTGCACCTTCTGGTAGATCGGACGGTCTGGGTTGATCAGACAAATAAGTAAAAGCCCCTTTGTGGTTCGATCTAAATTGGGTGGCACTGTTCCGATGGTCCAAAGATATACCTTACACCTTCTGGTAGGTCGGACGGTCTGGGTCAAACAAACAAACAAGTAAAAGCCCGTTGTGTTCTGATCTAAACTGTGTGGCACTGTCTCGGGCGTCCAAAGAGATACCTTACACCTTCTGGTAGGTTGAACGGTCTGATCGAAAAAGCAAACAAGTAAATATCCCTTTATGTTCCGATCTAAATTGGGTGGCACTGTTCCAACCTTCCAAAGAGATACCCTGCACCTTCTGGTAGGTCGGACGGTCTGGGTTGATCAGACAAACAAGTAAAAGCCCCTTTGTGGTTCGATCTAAATTGGGTGGCACTGTTCCGGTGGTCCAAAGATATACTTTACACCTTCTGGTAGCTCGGACGGTCTGGATCAAACAAACAAACAAGTAAAAGCCCGTTGTGTTCTGATCTAAATTGTGTGGCACTGTCTCGGGCGTCCAAAGAGATACCTTACACCTTCTGGTAGGTTGAACGGTCTGATCGAAAAAACAAACAAGTAAATATCCCTTTATGTTCCGATCTAAATTGGGTGGCACTGTTCCAACCTTCCAAAGGGATACCCTGCACCTTCTGGTAGGTCGGACGGTCTGGGTTGATCAGACAAACAAGTAAAAGCCCCTTTGTGGTTCGATCTAAATTGGGTGGCACTGTTCCGGTGGTCCAAAGATATACTTTACACCTTCTGGTAGTTCGGACGGTCTGGGTCAAACAAACAAACAAGTAAAAGCCCGTTGTGTTCTGATCTAAATTGTGTGGCACTGTCTCGGGCATCCAAAGAGATACCTTACACCTTCTGGTAGGTTGAACGGTCTGATCGAAAAAACAAACAAGTAAATATCCCTTTATGTTCCGATCTAAATTGGGTGGCACTGTTCCAACCTTCCAAAGAGATACCCTGCACCTTCTGGTAGGTCGGACGGTCTGGGTTGATCAGACAAACAAGTAAAAGCCCGTTTGTGGTTCGATCTAAATTGGGTGGCACTGTTCCGGTGGTCCAAAGATATACTTTACACCTTCTGGTAGTTCGGACGGTCTGGGTCAAACAAACAAACAAGTAAAAGCCCGTTGTGTTCTGATCTAAATTGTGTGGCACTGTCTCGGGCATCCAAAGAGATACCTTACACCTTCTGGTAGGTTGAACGGTCTGATCGAAAAAACAAACAAGTAAATATCCCTTTATGTTCCGATCTAAATTGGGTGGCACTGTTCCAACCTTCCAAAGAGATACCCTGCACCTTCTGGTAGGTCGGACGGTCTGGGTTGATCAGACAAACAAGTAAAAGCCCCTTTGTGGTTCGATCTAAATTGGGTGGCACTGTTCCGGTGGTCCAAAGATATACTTTACACCTTCTGGTAGCTCGGACGGTCTGGATCAAACAAACAAACAAGTAAAAGCCCGTTGTGTTCTGATCTAAATTGTGTGGCACTGTCTCGGGCGTCCAAAGAGATACCTTACACCTTCTGGTAGGTTGAACGGTCTGATCGAAAAAACAAACAAGTAAATATCCCTTTATGTTCCGATCTAAATTGGGTGGCACTGTTCCAACCTTCCAAAGAGATACCCTGCACCTTCTGGTAGGTCGGACGGTCTGGGTTGATCAGACAAACAAGTAAAAGCCCGTTTGTGGTTCGATCTAAATTGGGTGGCACTGTTCCGGTGGTCCAAAGATATACTTTACACCTTCTGGTAGTTCGGACGGTCTGGGTCAAACAAACAAACAAGTAAAAGCCCGTTGTGTTCTGATCTAAATTGTGTGGCACTGTCTCGGGCATCCAAAGAGATACCTTACACCTTCTGGTAGGTTGAACGGTCTGATCGAAAAAACAAACAAGTAAATATCCCTTTATGTTCCGATCTAAATTGGGTGGCACTGTTCCAACCTTCCAAAGAGATACCCTGCACCTTCTGGTAGGTCGGACGGTCTGGGTTGATCAGACAAACAAGTAAAAGCCCCTTTGTGGTTCGATCTAAATTGGGTGGCACTGTTCCGGTGGTCCAAAGATATACTTTACACCTTCTGGTAGTTCGGACGGTCTGGGTCAAACAAACAAACAAGTAAAAGCCCGTTGTGTTCTGATCTAAATTGGGTGGCACTGTTCCGATGGTCCAAAGATATACCTTACACCTTCTGGTAGGTCGGACGTTCTGGGTCAAACAAACAAACAAGTAAAAGCCCGTTGTGTTCTGATCTAAACTGTGTGGCACTGTCTCGGGCGTCCAAAGAGATACCTTACACCTTCTGGTAGGTTGAACGGTCTGATCGAAAAAACAAACAAGTAAATATCCCTTTATGTTCCGATCTAAATTGGGTGGCACTGTTCCAACCTTCCAAAGAGATACCCTGCACCTTCTGGTAGGTCGGACGGTCTGGGTTGATCAGACAAACAAGTAAAAGCCCCTTTGTGGTTCGATCTAAATTGGGTGGCACTGTTCCGGTGGTCCAAAGATATACTTTACACCTTCTGGTAGCTCGGACGGTCTGGATCAAACAAACAAACAAGTAAAAGCCCGTTGTGTTCTGATCTAAATTGTGTGGCACTGTCTCGGGCGTCCAAAGAGATACCTTACACCTTCTGGTAGGTTGAACGGTCTGATCGAAAAAACAAACAAGTAAATATCCCTTTATGTTCCGATCTAAATTGGGTGGCACTGTTCCAACCTTCCAAAGAGATACCCTGCACCTTCTGGTAGGTCGGACGGTCTGGGTTGATCAGACAAACAAGTAAAAGCCCCTTTGTGGTTCGATCTAAATTGGGTGGCACTGTTCCGGTGGTCCAAAGATATACTTTACACCTTCTGGTAGTTCGGACGGTCTGGGTCAAACAAACAAACAAGTAAAAGCCCGTTGTGTTCTGATCTAAATTGTGTGGCACTGTCTCGGGCATCCAAAGAGATACCTTACACCTTCTGGTAGGTTGAACGGTCTGATCGAAAAAACAAACAAGTAAATATCCCTTTATGTTCCGATCTAAATTGGGTGGCACTGTTCCAACCTTCCAAAGAGATACCCTGCACCTTCTGGTAGGTCGGACGGTCTGGGTTGATCAGACAAACAAGTAAAAGCCCCTTTGTGGTTCGATCTAAATTGGGTGGCACTGTTCCGGTGGTCCAAAGATATACTTTACACCTTCTGGTAGTTCGGACGGTCTGGGTCAAACAAACAAACAAGTAAAAGCCCGATGTGTTCTGATTTAAATTGTGTGGCACTGTCTCGGGCATCCAAAGAGATACCTTACACCTTCTGGTAGGTTGAACGGTCTGATCGAAAAAACAAACAAGTAAATATCCCTTTATGTTCCGATCTAAATTGGGTGGCACTGTTCCAACCTTCCAAAGAGATACCCTGCACCTTCTGGTAGGTCGGACGGTCTGGGTTGATCAGACAAACAAGTAAAAGCCCCTTTGTGGTTCGATCTAAATTGGGTGGCACTGTTCCGGTGGTCCAAAGATATACTTTACACCTTCTGGTAGTTCGGACGGTCTGGGTCAAACAAACAAACAAGTAAAAGCCCGTTGTGTTCTGATCTAAATTGTGTGGCACTGTCTCGGGCGTCCAAAGAGATACCTTACACCTTCTGGTAGGTTGAACGGTCTGATCGAAAAAACAAACAAGTAAATATCCCTTTATGTTCCGATCTAAATTGGGTGGCACTGTTCCAACCTTCCAAAGAGATACCCTGCACCTTCTGGTAGATCGGACGGTCTGGGTTGATCAGACAAATAAGTAAAAGCCCCTTTGTGGTTCGATCTAAATTGGGTGGCACTGTTCCGATGGTCCAAAGATATACCTTACACCTTCTGGTAGGTCGGACGGTCTGGGTCAAACAAACAAACAAGTAAAAGCCCGTTGTGTTCTGATCTAAACTGTGTGGCACTGTCTCGGGCGTCCAAAGAGATACCTTACACCTTCTGATAGGTTGAACGGTCTGATCGAAAAAACAAACAAGTAAATATCCCTTTATGTTCCGATCTAAATTGGGTGGCACTGTTCCAACCTTCCAAAGAGATACCCTGCACCTTCTGGTAGGTCGGACGGTCTGGGTTGATCAGACAAACAAGTAAAAGCCCCTTTGTGGTTCGATCTAAATTGGGTGGCACTGTTCCGGTGGTCCAAAGATATACTTTACACCTTCTGGTAGCTCGGACGGTCTGGATCAAACAAGCAAACAAGTAAAAGCCCGTTGTGTTCTGATCTAAATTGTGTGGCACTGTCTCGGGCGTCCAAAGAGATACCTTACACCTTCTGGTAGGTTGAACGGTCTGATCGAAAAAACAAACAAGTAAATATCCCTTTATGTTCCGATCTAAATTGGGTGGCACTGTTCCAACCTTCCAAAGAGATACCCTGCACCTTCTGGTAGGTCGGACGGTCTGGGTTGATCAGACAAACAAGTAAAAGCCCCTTTGTGGTTCGATCTAAATTGGGTGGCACTGTTCCGGTGGTCCAAAGATATACTTTACACCTTCTGGTAGTTCGGACGGTCTGGGTCAAACAAACAAACAAGTAAAAGCCCGTTGTGTTCTGATCTAAATTGTGTGGCACTGTCTCGGGCATCCAAAGAGATACCTTACACCTTCTGGTAGGTTGAACGGTCTGATCGAAAAAACAAACAAGTAAATATCCCTTTATGTTCCGATCTAAATTGGGTGGCACTGTTCCAACCTTCCAAAGAGATACCCTGCACCTTCTGGTAGGTCGGACGGTCTGGGTTGATCAGACAAACAAGTAAAAGCCCCTTTGTGGTTCGATCTAAATTGGGTGGCACTGTTCCGGTGGTCCAAAGATATACTTTACACCTTCTGGTAGTTCGGACGGTCTGGGTCAAACAAACAAACAAGTAAAAGCCCGTTGTGTTCTGATCTAAATTGTGTGGCACTGTCTCGGGCGTCCAAAGATATACCTTACACCTTCTGGTAGGTTGAACGGTCTGATCGAAAAAACAAACAAGTAAATATCCCTTTATGTTCCGATCTAAATTGGGTGGCACTGTTCCAACCTTCCAAAGAGATACCCTGCACCTTCTGGTAGATCGGACGGTCTGGGTTGATCAGACAAATAAGTAAAAGCCCCTTTGTGGTTCGATCTAAATTGGGTGGCACTGTTCCGATGGTCCAAAGATATACCTTACACATTCTGGTAGGTCGGACGGTCTGGGTCAAACAAACAAACAAGTAAAAGCCCGTTGTGTTCTGATCTAAACTGTGTGGCACTGTCTCGGGCGTCCAAAGAGATACCTTACACCTTCTGGTAGGTTGAACGGTCTGATCGAAAAAACAAACAAGTAAATATCCCTTTATGTTCCGATCTAAATTGGGTGGCACTGTTCCAACCTTCCAAAGAGATACCCTGCACCTTCTGGTAGGTCGGACGGTCTGGGTTGATCAGACAAACAAGTAAAAGCCCCTTTGTGGTTCGATCTAAATTGGGTGGCACTGTTCCGGTGGTCCAAAGATATACTTTACACCTTCTGGTAGTTCGGACGGTCTGGGTCAAACAAACAAACAAGTAAAAGCCCGTTGTGTTCTGATCTAAATTGTGTGGCACTGTCTCGGGCATCCAAAGAGATACCTTACACCTTCTGGTAGGTTGAACGGTCTGATCGAAAAAACAAACAAGTAAATATCCCTTTATGTTCCGATCTAAATTGGGCGGCACTGTTCCAACCTTCCAAAGAGATACCCTGCACCTTCTGGTAGGTCGGACGGTCTGGGTTGATCAGACAAACAAGTAAAAGCCCCTTTGTGGTTCGATCTAAATTGGGTGGCACTGTTCCGGTGGTCCAAAGATATACTTTACACCTTCTGGTAGTTCGAACGGTCTGGGTCAAACAAACAAACAAGTATAAGCCCGTTGTGTTCTGATCTAAATTGTGTGGCACTGTCTCGGGCGTCCAAAGAGATACCTTACACCTTCTGGTAGGTTGAACGGTCTGATCGAAAAAACAAACAAGTAAATATCCCTTTATGTTCCGATCTAAATTGGGTGGCACTGTTCCAAACTTCCAAAGAGATACCCTGCACCTTCTGGTAGGTCGGACGGTCTGGGTTAATCAGACAAACAAGTAAAATCCCCTTTGTGGTTCGATCTAAATTGGGTGGCACTGTTCCGGTGGTACAAAGATATACTTTACACCTACTGGTAGTTCGGACGGTCTGGGTCAAACAAACAAACAAGTAAAAGCCCGTTGTGTTCTGATCTAAATTGTGTGGCACTGTCTCGGGCGTCCAAAGAGATACCTTACACCTTTTGGTAGGTTGAACGGTCTGATCGAAAAAACAAACAAGTAAATATCCCTTTATGTTCCGATCTAAATTGTGTGGCACTGTTCCAACCTTCCAAAGAGATACCCTGCACCTTCTGGTAGGTCGGACGGTCTGGGTTGATCAGACAAACAAGTAAAAGCCCCTTTGTGGTTCGATCTAAATTGGGTGGCACTGTTCCGGTGGTCCAAAGATATACTTTACACCTTCTGGTAGTTCGGACGGTCTGGGTCAAACAAACAAACAAGTAAAAGCCCGTTGTGTTCTGATCTAAATTGTGTGGCACTGTCTCGGGCGTCCAAAGAGATACCTTACACCTTCTGGTAGGTTGAACGGTCTGATCGAAAAAACAAACAAGTAAATATCCCTTTATGTTCCGATCTAAATTGGGTGGCACTGTTCCAACCTTCCAAAGAGATACCCTGCACCTTCTGGTAGATCGGACGGTCTGGGTTGATCAGACAAATAAGTAAAAGCCCCTTTGTGGTTCGATCTAAATTGGGTGGCACTGTTCCGATGGTCCAAAGATATACCTTACACCTTCTGGTAGGTCGGACGGTCTGGGTCAAACAAACAAACAAGTAAAAGCCCGTTGTGTTCTGATCTAAACTGTGTGGCACTGTCTCGGGCGTCCAAAGAGATACCTTACACCTTCTGGTAGGTTGAACGGTCTGATCGAAAAAGCAAACAAGTAAATATCCCTTTATGTTCCGATCTAAATTGGGTGGCACTGTTCCAACCTTCCAAAGAGATACCCTGCACCTTCTGGTAGGTCGGACGGTCTGGGTTGATCAGACAAACAAGTAAAAGCCCCTTTGTGGTTCGATCTAAATTGGGTGGCACTGTTCCGGTGGTCCAAAGATATACTTTACACCTTCTGGTAGCTCGGACGGTCTGGATCAAACAAACAAACAAGTAAAAGCCCGTTGTGTTCTGATCTAAATTGTGTGGCACTGTCTCGGGCGTCCAAAGAAATACCTTACACCTTCTGGTAGGTTGAACGGTCTGATCGAAAAAACAAACAAGTAAATATCCCTTTATGTTCCGATCTAAATTGGGTGGCACTGTTCCAACCTTCCAAAGGGATACCCTGCACCTTCTGGTAGGTCGGACGGTCTGGGTTGATCAGACAAACAAGTAAAAGCCCCTTTGTGGTTCGATCTAAATTGGGTGGCACTGTTCCGGTGGTCCAAAGATATACTTTACACCTTCTGGTAGTTCGGACGGTCTGGGTCAAACAAACAAACAAGTAAAAGCCCGTTGTGTTCTGATCTAAATTGTGTGGCACTGTCTCGGGCATCCAAAGAGATACCTTACACCTTCTGGTAGGTTGAACGGTCTGATCGAAAAAACAAACAAGTAAATATCCCTTTATGTTCCGATCTAAATTGGGTGGCACTGTTCCAACCTTCCAAAGAGATACCCTGCACCTTCTGGTAGGTCGGACGGTCTGGGTTGATCAGACAAACAAGTAAAAGCCCGTTTGTGGTTCGATCTAAATTGGGTGGCACTGTTCCGGTGGTCCAAAGATATACTTTACACCTTCTGGTAGTTCGGACGGTCTGGGTCAAACAAACAAACAAGTAAAAGCCCGTTGTGTTCTGATCTAAATTGTGTGGCACTGTCTCGGGCATCCAAAGAGATACCTTACACCTTCTGGTAGGTTGAACGGTCTGATCGAAAAAACAAACAAGTAAATATCCCTTTATGTTCCGATCTAAATTGGGTGGCACTGTTCCAACCTTCCAAAGAGATACCCTGCACCTTCTGGTAGGTCGGACGGTCTGGGTTGATCAGACAAACAAGTAAAAGCCCCTTTGTGGTTCGATCTAAATTGGGTGGCACTGTTCCGGTGGTCCAAAGATATACTTTACACCTTCTGGTAGCTCGGACGGTCTGGATCAAACAAACAAACAAGTAAAAGCCCGTTGTGTTCTGATCTAAATTGTGTGGCACTGTCTCGGGCGTCCAAAGAGATACCTTACACCTTCTGGTAGGTTGAACGGTCTGATCGAAAAAACAAACAAGTAAATATCCCTTTATGTTCCGATCTAAATTGGGTGGCACTGTTCCAACCTTCCAAAGAGATACCCTGCACCTTCTGGTAGGTCGGACGGTCTGGGTTGATCAGACAAACAAGTAAAAGCCCGTTTGTGGTTCGATCTAAATTGGGTGGCACTGTTCCGGTGGTCCAAAGATATACTTTACACCTTCTGGTAGTTCGGACGGTCTGGGTCAAACAAACAAACAAGTAAAAGCCCGTTGTGTTCTGATCTAAATTGTGTGGCACTGTCTCGGGCATCCAAAGAGATACCTTACACCTTCTGGTAGGTTGAACGGTCTGATCGAAAAAACAAACAAGTAAATATCCCTTTATGTTCCGATCTAAATTGGGTGGCACTGTTCCAACCTTCCAAAGAGATACCCTGCACCTTCTGGTAGGTCGGACGGTCTGGGTTGATCAGACAAACAAGTAAAAGCCCCTTTGTGGTTCGATCTAAATTGGGTGGCACTGTTCCGGTGGTCCAAAGATATACTTTACACCTTCTGGTAGTTCGGACGGTCTGGGTCAAACAAACAAACAAGTAAAAGCCCGTTGTGTTCTGATCTAAATTGGGTGGCACTGTTCCGATGGTCCAAAGATATACCTTACACCTTCTGGTAGGTCGGACGTTCTGGGTCAAACAAACAAACAAGTAAAAGCCCGTTGTGTTCTGATCTAAACTGTGTGGCACTGTCTCGGGCGTCCAAAGAGATACCTTACACCTTCTGGTAGGTTGAACGGTCTGATCGAAAAAACAAACAAGTAAATATCCCTTTATGTTCCGATCTAAATTGGGTGGCACTGTTCCAACCTTCCAAAGAGATACCCTGCACCTTCTGGTAGGTCGGACGGTCTGGGTTGATCAGACAAACAAGTAAAAGCCCCTTTGTGGTTCGATCTAAATTGGGTGGCACTGTTCCGGTGGTCCAAAGATATACTTTACACCTTCTGGTAGCTCGGACGGTCTGGATCAAACAAACAAACAAGTAAAAGCCCGTTGTGTTCTGATCTAAATTGTGTGGCACTGTCTCGGGCGTCCAAAGAGATACCTTACACCTTCTGGTAGGTTGAACGGTCTGATCGAAAAAACAAACAAGTAAATATCCCTTTATGTTCCGATCTAAATTGGGTGGCACTGTTCCAACCTTCCAAAGAGATACCCTGCACCTTCTGGTAGGTCGGACGGTCTGGGTTGATCAGACAAACAAGTAAAAGCCCCTTTGTGGTTCGATCTAAATTGGGTGGCACTGTTCCGGTGGTCCAAAGATATACTTTACACCTTCTGGTAGTTCGGACGGTCTGGGTCAAACAAACAAACAAGTAAAAGCCCGTTGTGTTCTGATCTAAATTGTGTGGCACTGTCTCGGGCATCCAAAGAGATACCTTACACCTTCTGGTAGGTTGAACGGTCTGATCGAAAAAACAAACAAGTAAATATCCCTTTATGTTCCGATCTAAATTGGGTGGCACTGTTCCAACCTTCCAAAGAGATACCCTGCACCTTCTGGTAGGTCGGACGGTCTGGGTTGATCAGACAAACAAGTAAAAGCCCCTTTGTGGTTCGATCTAAATTGGGTGGCACTGTTCCGGTGGTCCAAAGATATACTTTACACCTTCTGGTAGTTCGGACGGTCTGGGTCAAACAAACAAACAAGTAAAAGCCCGTTGTGTTCTGATCTAAATTGGGTGGCACTGTTCCGATGGTCCAAAGATATACCTTACACCTTCTGGTAGGTCGGACGTTCTGGGTCAAACAAACAAACAAGTAAAAGCCCGTTGTGTTCTGATCTAAACTGTGTGGCACTGTCTCGGGCGTCCAAAGAGATACCTTACACCTTCTGGTAGGTTGAACGGTCTGATCGAAAAAACAAACAAGTAAATATCCCTTTATGTTCCGATCTAAATTGGGTGGCACTGTTCCAACCTTCCAAAGAGATACCCTGCACCTTCTGGTAGGTCGGACGGTCTGGGTTGATCAGACAAACAAGTAAAAGCCCCTTTGTGGTTCGATCTAAATTGGGTGGCACTGTTCCGGTGGTCCAAAGATATACTTTACACCTTCTGGTAGCTCGGACGGTCTGGATCAAACAAACAAACAAGTAAAAGCCCGTTGTGTTCTGATCTAAATTGTGTGGCACTGTCTCGGGCGTCCAAAGAGATACCTTACACCTTCTGGTAGGTTGAACGGTCTGATCGAAAAAACAAACAAGTAAATATCCCTTTATGTTCCGATCTAAATTGGGTGGCACTGTTCCAACCTTCCAAAGAGATACCCTGCACCTTCTGGTAGGTCGGACGGTCTGGGTTGATCAGACAAACAAGTAAAAGCCCCTTTGTGGTTCGATCTAAATTGGGTGGCACTGTTCCGGTGGTCCAAAGATATACTTTACACCTTCTGGTAGTTCGGACGGTCTGGGTCAAACAAACAAACAAGTAAAAGCCCGTTGTGTTCTGATCTAAATTGTGTGGCACTGTCTCGGGCATCCAAAGAGATACCTTACACCTTCTGGTAGGTTGAACGGTCTGATCGAAAAAACAAACAAGTAAATATCCCTTTATGTTCCGATCTAAATTGGGTGGCACTGTTCCAACCTTCCAAAGAGATACCCTGCAGCTTCTGGTAGGTCGGACGGTCTGGGTTGATCAGACAAACAAGTAAAAGCCCCTTTGTGGTTCGATCTAAATTGGGTGGCACTGTTCCGGTGGTCCAAAGATATACTTTACACCTTCTGGTAGTTCGGACGGTCTGGGTCAAACAAACAAACAAGTAAAAGCCCGTTGTGTTCTGATCTAAATTGTGTGGCACTGTCTCGGGCGTCCAAAGAGATACCTTACACCTTCTGGTAGGTTGAACGGTCTGATCGAAAAAACAAACAAGTAAATATCCCTTTATGTTCCGATCTAAATTGGGTGGCACTGTTCCAACCTTCCAAAGAGATACCCTGCACCTTCTGGTAGATCGGACGGTCTGGGTTGATCAGACAAATAAGTAAAAGCCCCTTTGTGGTTCGATCTAAATTGGGTGGCACTGTTCCGATGGTCCAAAGATATACCTTACACCTTCTGGTAGGTCGGACGGTCTGGGTCAAACAAACAAACAAGTAAAAGCCCGTTGTGTTCTGATCTAAACTGTGTGGCACTGTCTCGGGCGTCCAAAGAGATACCTTACACCTTCTGGTAGGTTGAACGGTCTGATCGAAAAAACAAACAAGTAAATATCCCTTTATGTTCCGATCTAAATTGGGTGGCACTGTTTTAACCTTCCAAAGAGATACCCTGCAACTTCTGGTAGGTCGGACGGTCTGGGTTGATCAGACAAACAAGTAAAAGCCCCTTTGTGGTTCGATCTAAATTGGGTGGCACTGTTCCGGTGGTCCAAAGATATACTTTACACCTTCTGGTAGCTCGGACGGTCTGGGTCAAACAAACAAACAAGTAAAAGCCCGTTGTGTTCTGATCTAAATTGTGTGGCACTGTCTAGGGCGTCCAAAGAGATACGTTACACCTTCTGGTAGGTTGAACGGTCTGATCGAAAAAACAAACAAGTAAATATCCCTTTATGTTCCGATCTAAATTGGGTGGCACTGTTCCAACCTTCCAAAGAGATACCCTGCACCTTCTGGTAGGTCGGACGGTCTGGGTTGATCAGACAAACAAGTAAAAGCCCCTTTGTGGTTCGATCTAAATTGGGTGGCACTGTTCCGGTGGTCCAAATATATACTTTACACCTTCTGGTAGTTCGGACGGTCTGGGTCAAACAAACAAACAAGTAAAAGCCCGTTGTGTTCTGATCTAAATTGTGTGGCACTGTCTCGGGCATCCAAAGAGATACCTTACACCTTCTGGTAGGTTGAACGGTCTGATCGAAAAAACAAACAAGTAAATATCCCTTTATGTTCCGATCTAAATTGGGTGGCACTGTTCCAAACTTCCAAAGAGATACCCTGCACCTTCTGGTAGATCGGACGGTCTGGGTTGATCAGACAAACAAGTAAAAGCCCCTTTGTGGTTCGATCTAAATTGGGTGGCACTGTTCCGATGGTCCAAAGATATACCTTACACTTTCTGGTAGGTCGGACGGTCTGGGTCAAACAAACAAACAAGTAAAAGCCCGTTGTGTTCTGATCTAAACTGTGTGGCACTGTCTCGGGCGTCCAAAGAGATACCTTACACCTTCTGGTAGGTTGAACGGTCTGATCGAAAAAACAAACAAGTAAATATCCCTTTATGTTCCGATCTAAATTGGGCGGCACTGTTTAAACCTTCCAAAGAGATACCTTGCACCTTCTGGTAGGTCGGACGGTCTGGGTTGATCAGACAAACAAGTAAAAGCCCCTTTGTGGTTCGATCTAAATTGGGTGGCACTGTTCCGGTGGTCCAAAGATATACTTTACACCTTCTGGTAGTTCGGACGGTCTGGGTCAAACAAACAAACAAGTATAAGCCCGTTGTGTTCTGATCTAAATTGTGTGGCACTGTCTCGGGCGTCCAAAGAGATACCTTACACCTTCTGGTAGGTTGAACGGTCTGATCGAAAAAACAAACAAGTAAATATCCCTTTATGTTCCGATCTAAATTGGGTGGCACTGTTCCAAACTTCCAAAGAGATACCCTGCACCTTCTGGTAGGTCGGACGGTCTGGGTTGATCAGACAAACAAGTAAAAGCCCCTTTGTGGTTCGATCTAAATTGGGTGGCACTGTTCCGGTGGTACAAAGATATACTTTACACCTACTGGTAGTTCGGACGGTCTGGGTCAAACAAACAAACAAGTAAAAGCCCGTTGTGTTCTGATCTAAATTGTGTGGCACTGTCTCGGGCGTCCAAAGAGATACCTTACACCTTCTGGTAGGTTGAACGGTCTGATCGAAAAAACAAACAAGTAAATATCCCTTTATGTTCCGATCTAAATTGGGTGGCACTGTTCCAACCTTCCAAAGAGATACCCTGCACCTTCTGGTAGGTCGGACGGTCTGGGTTGATCAGACAAACAAGTAAAAGCCCCTTTGTGGTTCGATCTAAATTGGGTGGCACTGTTCCGGTGGTCCAAAGATATACTTTACACCTTCTGGTAGTTCGGACGGTCTGGGTCAAACAAACAAACAAGTAAAAGCCCGTTGTGTTCTGATCTAAATTGTGTGGCACTGTCTCGGGCGTCCAAAGAGATACCTTACACCTTCTGGTAGGTTGAACGGTCTGATCGAAAAAACAAACAAGTAAATATCCCTTTATGTTCCGATCTAAATTGGGTGGCACTGTTCCAACCTTCCAAAGAGATACCCTGCACCTTCTGGTAGATCGGACGGTCTGGGTTGATCAGACAAATAAGTAAAAGCCCCTTTGTGGTTCGATCTAAATTGGGTGGCACTGTTCCGATGGTCCAAAGATATACCTTACACCTTCTGGTAGGTCGGACGGTCTGGGTCAAACAAACAAACAAGTAAAAGCCCGTTGTGTTCTGATCTAAACTGTGTGGCACTGTCTCGGGCGTCCAAAGAGATACCTTACACCTTCTGGTAGGTTGAACGGTCTGATCGAAAAAACAAACAAGTAAATATCCCTTTATGTTCCGATCTAAATTGGGTGGCACTGTTCCAACCTTCCAAAGAGATACCCTGCACCTTCTGGTAGGTCGGACGGTCTGGGTTGATCAGACAAACAAGTAAAAGCCCCTTTGTGGTTCGATCTAAATTGGGTGGCACTGTTCCGGTGGTCCAAAGATATACTTTACACCTTCTGGTAGCTCGGACGGTCTGGATCAAACAAACAAACAAGTAAAAGCCCGTTGTGTTCTGATCTAAATTGTGTGGCACTGTCTCGGGCGTCCAAAGAGATACCTTACACCTTCTGGTAGGTTGAACGGTCTGATCGAAAAAACAAACAAGTAAATATCCCTTTATGTTCCGATCTAAATTGGGTGGCACTGTTCCAACCTTCCAAAGAGATACCCTGCACCTTCTGGTAGGTCGGACGGTCTGGGTTGATCAGACAAACAAGTAAAAGCCCCTTTGTGGTTCGATCTAAATTGGGTGGCACTGTTCCGGTGGTCCAAAGATATACTTTACACCTTCTGGTAGTTCGGACGGTCTGGGTCAAACAAACAAACAAGTAAAAGCCCGTTGTGTTCTGATCTAAATTGTGTGGCACTGTCTCGGGCATCCAAAGAGATACCTTACACCTTCTGGTAGGTTGAACGGTCTGATCGAAAAAACAAACAAGTAAATATCCCTTTATGTTCCGATCTAAATTGGGTGGCACTGTTCCAACCTTCCAAAGAGATACCCTGCACCTTCTGGTAGGTCGGACGGTCTGGGTTGATCAGACAAACAAGTAAAAGCCCCTTTGTGGTTCGATCTAAATTGGGTGGCACTGTTCCGGTGGTCCAAAGATATACTTTACACCTTCTGGTAGTTCGGGCGGTCTGGGTCAAACAAACAAACAAGTAAAAGCCCGTTGTGTTCTGATCTAAATTGTGTGGCACTGTCTCGGGCGTCCAAAGAGATACCTTACACCTTCTGGTAGGTTGAACGGTCTGATCGAAAAAACAAACAAGTAAATATCCCTTTATGTTCCGATCTAAATTGGGTGGCACTGTTCCAACCTTCCAAAGAGATACCCTGCACCTTCTGGTAGATCGGACGGTCTGGGTTGATCAGACAAATAAGTAAAAGCCCCTTTGTGGTTCGATCTAAATTGGGTGGCACTGTTCCGATGGTCCAAAGATATACCTTACACCTTCTGGTAGGTCGGACGGTCTGGGTCAAACAAACAAACAAGTAAAAGCCCGTTGTGTTCTGATCTAAACTGTGTGGCACTGTCTCGGGCGTCCAAAGAGATACCTTACACCTTCTGGTAGGTTGAACGGTCTGATCGAAAAAACAAACAAGTAAATATCCCTTTATGTTCCGATCTAAATTGGGTGGCACTGTTCCAACCTTCCAAAGAGATACCCTGCACCTTCTGGTAGGTCGGACGGTCTGGGTTGATCAGACAAACAAGTAAAAGCCCCTTTGTGGTTCGATCTAAATTGGGTGGCACTGTTCCGGTGGTCCAAAGATATACTTTACACCTTCTGGTAGCTCGGACGGTCTGGATCAAACAAACAAACAAGTAAAAGCCCGTTGTGTTCTGATCTAAATTGTGTGGCACTGTCTCGGGCGTCCAAAGAGATACCTTACACCTTCTGGTAGGTTGAACGGTCTGATCGAAAAAACAAACAAGTAAATATCCCTTTATGTTCCGATCTAAATTGGGTGGCACTGTTCCAACCTTCCAAAGAGATACCCTGCACCTTCTGGTAGGTCGGACGGTCTGGGTTGATCAGACAAACAAGTAAAAGCCCCTTTGTGGTTCGATCTAAATTGGGTGGCACTGTTCCGGTGGTCCAAAGATATACTTTACACCTTCTGGTAGTTCGGACGGTCTGGGTCAAACAAACAAACAAGTAAAAGCCCGTTGTGTTCTGATCTAAATTGTGTGGCACTGTCTCGGGCATCCAAAGAGATACCTTACACCTTCTGGTAGGTTGAACGGTCTGATCGAAAAAACAAACAAGTAAATATCCCTTTATGTTCCGATCTAAATTGGGTGGCACTGTTCCAACCTTCCAAAGAGATACCCTGCACCTTCTGGTAGGTCGGACGGTCTGGGTTGATCAGACAAACAAGTAAAAGCCCCTTTGTGGTTCGATCTAAATTGGGTGGCACTGTTCCGGTGGTCCAAAGATATACTTTACACCTTCTGGTAGTTCGGACGGTCTGGGTCAAACAAACAAACAAGTAAAAGCCCGTTGTGTTCTGATCTAAATTGTGTGGCACTGTCTCGGGCGTCCAAAGAGATACCTTACACCTTCTGGTAGGTTGAACGGTCTGATCGAAAAAACAAACAAGTAAATATCCCTTTATGTTCCGATCTAAATTGGGTGGCACTGTTCCAACCTTCCAAAGAGATACCCTGCACCTTCTGGTAGATCGGACGGTCTGGGTTGATCAGACAAATAAGTAAAAGCCCCTTTGTGGTTCGATCTAAATTGGGTGGCACTGTTCCGATGGTCCAAAGATATACCTTACACCTTCTGGTAGGTCGGACGGTCTGGGTCAAACAAACAAACAAGTAAAAGCCCGTTGTGTTCTGATCTAAACTGTGTGGCACTGTCTCGGGCGTCCAAAGAGATACCTTACACCTTCTGGTAGGTTGAACGGTCTGATCGAAAAAACAAACAAGTAAATATCCCTTTATGTTCCGATCTAAATTGGGTGGCACTGTTCCAACCTTCCAAAGAGATACCCTGCACCTTCTGGTAGGTCGGACGGTCTGGGTTGATCAGACAAACAAGTAAAAGCCCCTTTGTGGTTCTATCTAAATTGGGTGGCACTGTTCCGGTGGTCCAAAGATATACTTTACACCTTCTGGTAGCTCGGACGGTCTGGATCAAACAAACAAACAAGTAAAAGCCCGTTGTGTTCTGATCTAAATTGTGTGGCACTGTCTCGGGCGTCCAAAGAGATACCTTACACCTTCTGGTAGGTTGAACGGTCTGATCGAAAAAACAAACAAGTAAATATCCCTTTATGTTCCGATCTAAATTGGGTGGCACTGTTCCAACCTTCCAAAGAGATACCCTGCACCTTCTGGTAGGTCGGACGGTCTGGGTTGATCAGACAAACAAGTAAAAGCCCCTTTGTGGTTCGATCTAAATTGGGTGGCACTGTTCCGGTGGTCCAAAGATATACTTTACACCTTCTGGTAGTTCGGACGGTCTGGGTCAAACAAACAAACAAGTAAAAGCCCGTTGTGTTCTGATCTAAATTGTGTGGCACTGTCTCGGGCATCCAAAGAGATACCTTACACCTTCTGGTAGGTTGAACGGTCTGATCGAAAAAACAAACAAGTAAATATCCCTTTATGTTCCGATCTAAATTGGGTGGCACTGTTCCAACCTTCCAAAGAGATACCCTGCACCTTCTGGTAGGTCGGACGGTCTGGGTTGATCAGACAAACAAGTAAAAGCCCCTTTGTGGTTCGATCTAAATTGGGTGGCACTGTTCCGGTGGTCCAAAGATATACTTTACACCTTCTGGTAGTTCGGACGGTCTGGGTCAAACAAACAAACAAGTAAAAGCCCGTTGTGTTCTGATCTAAATTGTGTGGCACTGTCTCGGGCGTCCAAAGAGATACCTTACACCTTCTGGTAGGTTGAACGGTCTGATCGAAAAAACAAACAAGTAAATATCCCTTTATGTTCCGATCTAAATTGGGTGGCACTGTTCCAACCTTCCAAAGAGATACCCTGCACCTTCTGGTAGGTCGGACGGTCTGGGTTGATCAGACAAACAAGTAAAAGCCCCTTTGTGGTTCGATCTAAATTGGGTGGCACTGTTCCGGTGGTCCAAAGATATACTTTACACCTTCTGGTAGTTCGGACGGTCTGGGTCAAACAAACAAACAAGTAAAAGCCCGATGTGTTCTGATTTAAATTGTGTGGCACTGTCTCGGGCATCCAAAGAGATACCTTACACCTTCTGGTAGGTTGAACGGTCTGATCGAAAAAACAAACAAGTAAATATCCCTTTATGTTCCGATCTAAATTGGGTGGCACTGTTCCAACCTTCCAAAGAGATACCCTGCACCTTCTGGTAGGTCGGACGGTCTGGGTTGATCAGACAAACAAGTAAAAGCCCCTTTGTGGTTCGATCTAAATTGGGTGGCACTGTTCCGGTGGTCCAAAGATATACTTTACACCTTCTGGTAGTTCGGACGGTCTGGGTCAAACAAACAAACAAGTAAAAGCCCGTTGTGTTCTGATCTAAATTGTGTGGCACTGTCTCGGGCGTCCAAAGAGATACCTTACACCTTCTGGTAGGTTGAACGGTCTGATCGAAAAAACAAACAAGTAAATATCCCTTTATGTTCCGATCTAAATTGGGTGGCACTGTTCCAACCTTCCAAAGAGATACCCTGCACCTTCTGGTAGATCGGACGGTCTGGGTTGATCAGACAAATAAGTAAAAGCCCCTTTGTGGTTCGATCTAAATTGGGTGGCACTGTTCCGATGGTCCAAAGATATACCTTACACCTTCTGGTAGGTCGGACGGTCTGGGTCAAACAAACAAACAAGTAAAAGCCCGTTGTGTTCTGATCTAAACTGTGTGGCACTGTCTCGGGCGTCCAAAGAGATACCTTACACCTTCTGATAGGTTGAACGGTCTGATCGAAAAAACAAACAAGTAAATATCCCTTTATGTTCCGATCTAAATTGGGTGGCACTGTTCCAACCTTCCAAAGAGATACCCTGCACCTTCTGGTAGGTCGGACGGTCTGGGTTGATCAGACAAACAAGTAAAAGCCCCTTTGTGGTTCGATCTAAATTGGGTGGCACTGTTCCGGTGGTCCAAAGATATACTTTACACCTTCTGGTAGCTCGGACGGTCTGGATCAAACAAGCAAACAAGTAAAAGCCCGTTGTGTTCTGATCTAAATTGTGTGGCACTGTCTCGGGCGTCCAAAGAGATACCTTACACCTTCTGGTAGGTTGAACGGTCTGATCGAAAAAACAAACAAGTAAATATCCCTTTATGTTCCGATCTAAATTGGGTGGCACTGTTCCAACCTTCCAAAGAGATACCCTGCACCTTCTGGTAGGTCGGACGGTCTGGGTTGATCAGACAAACAAGTAAAAGCCCCTTTGTGGTTCGATCTAAATTGGGTGGCACTGTTCCGGTGGTCCAAAGATATACTTTACACCTTCTGGTAGTTCGGACGGTCTGGGTCAAACAAACAAACAAGTAAAAGCCCGTTGTGTTCTGATCTAAATTGTGTGGCACTGTCTCGGGCATCCAAAGAGATACCTTACACCTTCTGGTAGGTTGAACGGTCTGATCGAAAAAACAAACAAGTAAATATCCCTTTATGTTCCGATCTAAATTGGGTGGCACTGTTCCAACCTTCCAAAGAGATACCCTGCACCTTCTGGTAGGTCGGACGGTCTGGGTTGATCAGACAAACAAGTAAAAGCCCCTTTGTGGTTCGATCTAAATTGGGTGGCACTGTTCCGGTGGTCCAAAGATATACTTTACACCTTCTGGTAGTTCGGACGGTCTGGGTCAAACAAACAAACAAGTAAAAGCCCGTTGTGTTCTGATCTAAATTGTGTGGCACTGTCTCGGGCGTCCAAAGAGATACCTTACACCTTCTGGTAGGTTGAACGGTCTGATCGAAAAAACAAACAAGTAAATATCCCTTTATGTTCCGATCTAAATTGGGTGGCACTGTTCCAACCTTCCAAAGAGATACCCTGCACCTTCTGGTAGATCGGACGGTCTGGGTTGATCAGACAAATAAGTAAAAGCCCCTTTGTGGTTCGATCTAAATTGGGTGGCACTGTTCCGATGGTCCAAAGATATACCTTACACATTCTGGTAGGTCGGACGGTCTGGGTCAAACAAACAAACAAGTAAAAGCCCGTTGTGTTCTGATCTAAACTGTGTGGCACTGTCTCGGGCGTCCAAAGAGATACCTTACACCTTCTGGTAGGTTGAACGGTCTGATCGAAAAAACAAACAAGTAAATATCCCTTTATGTTCCGATCTAAATTGGGTGGCACTGTTCCAACCTTCCAAAGAGATACCCTGCACCTTCTGGTAGGTCGGACGGTCTGGGTTGATCAGACAAACAAGTAAAAGCCCCTTTGTGGTTCGATCTAAATTGGGTGGCACTGTTCCGGTGGTCCAAAGATATACTTTACACCTTCTGGTAGTTCGGACGGTCTGGGTCAAACAAACAAACAAGTAAAAGCCCGTTGTGTTCTGATCTAAATTGTGTGGCACTGTCTCGGGCATCCAAAGAGATACCTTACACCTTCTGGTAGGTTGAACGGTCTGATCGAAAAAACAAACAAGTAAATATCCCTTTATGTTCCGATCTAAATTGGGCGGCACTGTTCCAACCTTCCAAAGAGATACCCTGCACCTTCTGGTAGGTCGGACGGTCTGGGTTGATCAGACAAACAAGTAAAAGCCCCTTTGTGGTTCGATCTAAATTGGGTGGCACTGTTCCGGTGGTCCAAAGATATACTTTACACCTTCTGGTAGTTCGAACGGTCTGGGTCAAACAAACAAACAAGTATAAGCCCGTTGTGTTCTGATCTAAATTGTGTGGCACTGTCTCGGGCGTCCAAAGAGATACCTTACACCTTCTGGTAGGTTGAACGGTCTGATCGAAAAAACAAACAAGTAAATATCCCTTTATGTTCCGATCTAAATTGGGTGGCACTGTTCCAAACTTCCAAAGAGATACCCTGCACCTTCTGGTAGGTCGGACGGTCTGGGTTGATCAGACAAACAAGTAAAATCCCCTTTGTGGTTCGATCTAAATTGGGTGGCACTGTTCCGGTGGTACAAAGATATACTTTACACCTACTGGTAGTTCGGACGGTCTGGGTCAAACAAACAAACAAGTAAAAGCCCGTTGTGTTCTGATCTAAATTGTGTGGCACTGTCTCGGGCGTCCAAAGAGATACCTTACACCTTTTGGTAGGTTGAACGGTCTGATCGAAAAAACAAACAAGTAAATATCCCTTTATGTTCCGATCTAAATTGTGTGGCACTGTTCCAACCTTCCAAAGAGATACCCTGCACCTTCTGGTAGGTCGGACGGTCTGGGTTGATCAGACAAATAAGTAAAAGCCCCTTTGTGGTTCGATCTAAATTGGGTGGCACTGTTCCGATGGTCCAAAGATATACCTTACACCTTCTGGTAGGTCGGACGGTCTGGGTCAAACAAACAAACAAGTAAAAGCCCGTTGTGTTCTGATCTAAACTGTGTGGCACTGTCTCGGGCGTCCAAAGAGATACCTTACACCTTCTGGTAGGTTGAACGGTCTGATCGAAAAAGCAAACAAGTAAATATCCCTTTATGTTCCGATCTAAATTGGGTGGCACTGTTCCAACCTTCCAAAGAGATACCCTGCACCTTCTGGTAGGTCGGACGGTCTGGGTTGATCAGACAAACAAGTAAAAGCCCCTTTGTGGTCCGATCTAAATTGGGTGGCACTGTTCCGGTGGTCCAAAGATATACTTTACACCTTCTGGTAGCTCGGACGGTCTGGATCAAACAAACAAACAAGTAAAAGCCCGTTGTGTTCTGATCTAAATTGTGTGGCACTGTCTCGGGCGTCCAAAGAGATACCTTACACCTTCTGGTAGGTTGAACGGTCTGATCGAAAAAACAAACAAGTAAATATCCCTTTATGTTCCGATCTAAATTGGGTGGCACTGTTCCAACCTTCCAAAGGGATACCCTGCACCTTCTGGTAGGTCGGACGGTCTGGGTTGATCAGACAAACAAGTAAAAGCCCCTTTGTGGTTCGATCTAAATTGGGTGGCACTGTTCCGGTGGTCCAAAGATATACTTTACACCTTCTGGTAGTTCGGACGGTCTGGGTCAAACAAACAAACAAGTAAAAGCCCGTTGTGTTCTGATCTAAATTGTGTGGCACTGTCTCGGGCATCCAAAGAGATACCTTACACCTTCTGGTAGGTTGAACGGTCTGATCGAAAAAACAAACAAGTAAATATCCCTTTATGTTCCGATCTAAATTGGGTGGCACTGTTCCAACCTTCCAAAGAGATACCCTGCACCTTCTGGTAGGTCGGACGGTCTGGGTTGATCAGACAAACAAGTAAAAGCCCCTTTGTGGTTCGATCTAAATTGGGTGGCACTGTTCCGGTGGTCCAAAGATATACTTTACACCTTCTGGTAGTTCGGACGGTCTGGGTCAAACAAACAAACAAGTAAAAGCCCGTTGTGTTCTGATCTAAATTGTGTGGCACTGTCTCGGGCGTCCAAAGAGATACCTTACACCTTCTGGTAGGTTGAACGGTCTGATCGAAAAAACAAACAAGTAAATATCCCTTTATGTTCCGATCTAAATTGGGTGGCACTGTTCCAACCTTCCAAAGAGATACCCTGCACCTTCTGGTAGATCGGACGGTCTGGGTTGATCAGACAAATAAGTAAAAGCCCCTTTGTGGTTCGATCTAAATTGGGTGGCACTGTTCCGATGGTCCAAAGATATACCTTACACCTTCTGGTAGGTCGGACGGTCTGGGTCAAACAAACAAACAAGTAAAAGCCCGTTGTGTTCTGATCTAAACTGTGTGGCACTGTCTCGGGCGTCCAAAGAGATACCTTACACCTTCTGGTAGGTTGAACGGTCTGATCGAAAAAACAAACAAGTAAATATCCGTTTATGTTCCGATCTAAATTGGGTGGCACTGTTCCAACCTTCCAAAGAGATACCCTGCACCTTCTGGTAGGTCGGACGGTCTGGGTTGATCAGACAAACAAGTAAAAGCCCCTTTGTGGTTCGATCTAAATTGGGTGGCACTGTTCCGGTGGTCCAAAGATATACTTTACACCTTCTGGTAGCTCGGACGGTCTGGGTCAAACAAACAAACAAGTAAAAGCCCGTTGTGTTCTGATCTAAATTGTGTGGCACTGTCTCGGGCGTCCAAAGAGATACCTTACACCTTCTGGTAGGTTGAACGGTCTGATCGAAAAAACAAACAAGTAAATATCCCTTTATGTTCCGATCTAAATTGTGTGGCACTGTTCCAACCTTCCAAAGAGATACCCTGCACCTTCTGGTAGGTCGGATGGTCTGAGTTGATCAGACAAACAAGTAAAAGCCCCTTTGTGGTTCGATCTAAATTGGGTGGCACTGTTCCGGTGGTCCAAAGATATACTTTACACCTTCTGGTAGTTCGGACGGTCTGGGTCAAACAAACAAACAAGTAAAAGCCCGTTGTGTTCTGATCTAAATTGTGTGGCACTGTCTCGGGCATCCAAAGAGATACCTTACACCTTCTGGTAGGTTGAACGGTCTGATCGAAAAAACAAACAAGTAAATATCCCTTTATGTTCCGATCTAAATTGGGTGGCACTGTTCCAAACTTCCAAAGAGATACCCTGCACCTTCTGGTAGATCGGACTGTCTGGGTTGATCAGACAAACAAGTAAAAGCCCCTTTGTGGTTCGATCTAAATTGGGTGGCACTGTTCCGATGGTCCAAAGATATACCTTACACTTTCTGGTAGGTCGGACGGTCTGGGTCAAACAAACAAACAAGTAAAAGCCCGTTGTGTTCTGATCTAAACTGTGTGGCACTGTCTCGGGCGTCCAAAGAGATACCTTACACCTTCTGGTAGGTTGAACGGTCTGATCGAAAAAACAAACAAGTAAATATCCCTTTATGTTCCGATCTAAATTGGGCGGCACTGTTCCAACCTTCCAAAGAGATACCCTGCACCTTCTGGTAGGTTGGACGGTCTGGGTTGATCAGACAAACAAGTAAAAGCCCCTTTGTGGTTCGATCTAATTTGGGTGGCACTGTTCCGGTGGTCCAAAGATATACTTTACACCTTCTGGTAGTTCGGACGGTCTGGGTCAAACAAACAAACAAGTAAAAGCCCGTTGTGTTCTGATCTAAATTGTGTGGCACTGTCTCGGGCGTCCAAAGAGATACCTTACACCTTCTGGTAGGTTGAACGGTCTGATCGAAAAAACAAACAAGTAAATATCCCTTTATGTTCCGA
This sequence comes from Amaurobius ferox, assembly GCA_951213105.1. Taxonomy (NCBI): domain Eukaryota; kingdom Metazoa; phylum Arthropoda; class Arachnida; order Araneae; family Amaurobiidae; genus Amaurobius; species Amaurobius ferox. The sequence continues at coordinate 104,042,779 of OX578136.1, forward strand.
TCTAAATTGGGTGGCACTGTTCCAACCTTCCAAAGAGATACCCTGCACCTTCTGGTAGGTCGGACGGTCTGGGTTGATCAGACAAACAAGTAAAAGCCCCTTTGTGGTTCAATCTAAATTGGGTGGCACTGTTCCGGTGGTCCAAAGATATACTTTACACCTTCTGGTAGTTCGGACGGTCTGGGTCAAACAAACAAACAAGTAAAAGCCCGTTGTGTTCTGATCTAAATTGTGTGGCACTGTCTCGGGCGTCCAAAGAGATACCTTACACCTTCTGGTAGGTTGAACGGTCTGATCGAAAAAACAAACAAGTAAATATCCCTTTATGTTCCGATCTAAATTGGGTGGCACTGTTCCAACTTCCAATCAGATACCCTGCACCTTCTGGTAGGTCGGACGGTCTGGGTTGATCAGACAAACAAGTAAAAGCCCCTTTGTGGTTCGATCTAAATTGGGTGGCACTGTTCCGATGGTCCAAAGATATACCTTACACCTTCTGGTAGGTCGGACGGTCTGGGTCAAACAAACAAACAAGTAAAAGCCCGTTGTGTTCTGATCTAAACTGTGTGGCACTGTCTCGGGCGTCCAAAGAGATACCTTACACCTTCTGGTAGGTTGAACGGTCTGATCGAAAAAACAAACAAGTAAATATCCCTTTATGTTCCGATCTAAATTGGGTGGCACTGTTCCAACCTTCCAAAGAGATACCCTGCACCTTCTGGTAGGTCGGACGGTCTGGGTTGATCAGACAAACAAGTAAAAGCCCCTTTGTGGTTCGATCTAAATTGGGTGGCACTGTTCCGGTGGTCCAAAGATATACTTTACACCTTCTGGTAGTTCGGACGGTCTGGGTCAAACAAACAAACAAGTAAAAGCCCGTTGTGTTCTGATCTAAATTGTGTGGCACTGTCTCGGGCGTCCAAAGAGATACCTTACACCTTCTGGTAGGTTGAACGGTCTGATCGAAAAAACAAACAAGTAAATATCCCTTTATGTTCCGATCTAAATTAGGTGGCACTGTTACAACCTTCCAAAGAGATACCCTGCACCTTCTGGTAGGTCGGACGGTCTGGGTTGATCAGACAAACAAGTAAAAGCCCCTTTGTGATTCGATCTAAATTGGGTGGCACTGTTCCGATGGTCCAAAGATATACCTTACACCTTCTGGTAGGTCGGACGGTCTGGGTCAAACAAACAAATAAGTAAAAGCCCGTTGTGTTCTGATCTAAATTGTGTGGCACTGTCTCGGGCGTCAAAAGAGATACCTTACACCTTCTGGTAGGTTGAACGGTCTGATCGAAAAAACAAACAAGTAAATATCCCTTTATGTTCCGATCTAAATTGGGTGGCACTGTTCCAACCTTCCAAAGAGATACCCTGCACCTTCTGGTAGGTCGGACGGTCTTGCTTGATCAGACAAACAAGTAAAAGCCCCTTTGTGGTTCGATCTAAATTGGGTGGCACTGTTCCGGTGGTCCAAAGATATACTTTACACCTTCTGGTAGTTCGGACGGTCTGGGTCAAACAAACAAACAAGTAAAAGCCCGTTGTGTTCTGATCTAAATTGTGTGGCACTGTCTCGGGCATCCAAAGAGATACCTTACACCTTCTGGTAGGTTGAACGGTCTGATCGAAAAAACAAACAAGTAAATATCCCTTTATGTTCCGATCTAAATTGGGTGGCACTGTTCCAAACTTCCAAAGAGATACCCTGCACCTTCTGGTAGATCGGACGGTCTGGGTTGATCAGACAAACAAGTAAAAGCCCCTTTGTGGTTCGATCTAAATTGGGTGGCACTGTTCCGATGGTCCAAAGATATACCTTACACCTTCTGGTAGGTCGGACGGTCTGGGTCAAACAAACAAACAAGTAAAAGCCCGTTGTGTTCTGATCTAAACTGTGTGGCACTGGCTCGGGCGTCCAAAGAGATACCTTACACCTTCTGGTAGGTTGAACGGTCTGATCGAAAAAACAAACAAGTAAATATCCCTTTATGTTCCGATCTAAATTGGGCGGCACTGTTCCAACCTTCCAAAGAGATACCCTGCACCTTCTGGTAGTTCGGACGGTCTGGGTTGATCAGACAAACAAGTAAAAGCCCCTTTGTGGTTCGATCTAAATTGGGTGGCACTGTTCCGGTGGTCCAAAGATATACTTTACACCTTCTGGTAGTTCGGACGGTCTGGGTCAAACAAACAAACAAGTAAAAGCCCGTTGTGTTCTGATCTAAATTGTGTGGCACTGTCTCGGGCGTCCAAAGAGATACCTTACACCTTCTGGTAGGTTGAACGGTCTGATCGAAAAAACAAACAAGTAAATATCCCTTTATGTTCCGATCTAAATTGGGTGGCACTGTTCCAACCTTCCAAAGAGATACCCTGCACCTTCTGGTAGGTCGGACGGTCTGGGTTGATCAGACAAACAAGTAAAAGCCCCTTTGTGGTTCGATCTAAATTGGGTGGCACTGTTCCGGTGGTCCAAAGATATACTTTACACCTTCTGGTAGTTCGGACGGTCTGGGTCAAACAAACAAACAAGTAAAAGCCCGTTGTGTTCTGATCTAAATTGTGTGGCACTGTCTCGGGCGTCCAAAGAGATACCTTACACCTTCTGGTAGGTTGAACGGTCTGATCGAAAAAACAAACAAGTAAATATCCCTTTATGTTCCGATCTAAATTGGGTGGCACTGTTCCAACCTTCCAAAGAGATACCCTGCACCTTCTGGTAGATCGGACGGTCTGGGTTGATCAGACAAATAAGTAAAAGCCCCTTTGTGGTTCGATCTAAATTGGGTGGCACTGTTCCGATGGTCCAAAGATATACCTTACACCTTCTGGTAGGTCGGACGGTCTGGGTCAAACAAACAAACAAGTAAAAGCCCGTTGTGTTCTGATCTAAACTGTGTGGCACTGTCTCGGGCGTCCAAAGAGATACCTTACACCTTCTGGTAGGTTGAACGGTCTGATCGAAAAAACAAACAAGTAAATATCCGTTTATGTTCCGATCTAAATTGGGTGGCACTGTTCCAACCTTCCAAAGAGATACCCTGCACCTTCTGGTAGGTCGGACGGTCTGGGTTGATCAGACAAACAAGTAAAAGCCCCTTTGTGGTTCGATCTAAATTGGGTGGCACTGTTCCGGTGGTCCAAAGATATACTTTACACCTTCTGGTAGCTCGGACGGTCTGGGTCAAACAAACAAACAAGTAAAAGCCCGTTGTGTTCTGATCTAAATTGTGTGGCACTGTCTCGGGCGTCCAAAGAGATACCTTACACCTTCTGGTAGGTTGAACGGTCTGATCGAAAAAACAAACAAGTAAATATCCCTTTATGTTCCGATCTAAATTGTGTGGCACTGTTCCAACCTTCCAAAGAGATACCCTGCACCTTCTGGTAGGTCGGACGGTCTGAGTTGATCAGACAAACAAGTAAAAGCCCCTTTGTGGTTCGATCTAAATTGGGTGGCACTGTTCCGGTGGTCCAAAGATATACTTTACACCTTCTGGTAGTTCGGACGGTCTGGGTCAAACAAACAAACAAGTAAAAGCCCGTTGTGTTCTGATCTAAATTGTGTGGCACTGTCTCGGGCATCCAAAGAGATACCTTACACCTTCTGGTAGGTTGAACGGTCTGATCGAAAAAACAAACAAGTAAATATCCCTTTATGTTCCGATCTAAATTGGGTGGCACTGTTCCAAACTTCCAAAGAGATACCCTGCACCTTCTGGTAGATCGGACGGTCTGGGTTGATCAGACAAACAAGTAAAAGCCCCTTTGTGGTTCGATCTAAATTGGGTGGCACTGTTCCGATGGTCCAAAGATATACCTTACACTTTCTGGTAGGTCGGACGGTCTGGGTCAAACAAACAAACAAGTAAAAGCCCGTTGTGTTCTGATCTAAACTGTGTGGCACTGTCTCGGGCGTCCAAAGAGATACCTTACACCTTCTGGTAGGTTGAACGGTCTGATCGAAAAAACAAACAAGTAAATATCCCTTTATGTTCCGATCTAAATTGGGCGGCACTGTTCCAACCTTCCAAAGAGATACCCTGCACCTTCTGGTAGGTTGGACGGTCTGGGTTGATCAGACAAACAAGTAAAAGCCCCTTTGTGGTTCGATCTAATTTGGGTGGCACTGTTCCGGTGGTCCAAAGATATACTTTACACCTTCTGGTAGTTCGGACGGTCTGGGTCAAACAAACAAACAAGTAAAAGCCCGTTGTGTTCTGATCTAAATTGTGTGGCACTGTCTCGGGCGTCCAAAGAGATACCTTACACCTTCTGGTAGGTTGAACGGTCTGATCGAAAAAACAAACAAGTAAATATCCCTTTATGTTCCGATCTAAATTGGGTGGCACTGTTCCAAACTTCCAAAGAGATACCCTGCACCTTCTGGTAGGTCGGACGGTCTGGGTTGATCAGACAAACAAGTAAAAGCCCCTTTGTGGTTCGATCTAAATTGGGTGGCACTGTTCCGGTGGTCCAAAGATATACTTTACACCTACTGGTAGTTCGGACGGTCTGGGTCAAACAAACAAACAAGTAAAAGCCCGTTGTGTTCTGATCTAAATTGTGTGGCACTGTCTCGGGCGTCCAAAGAGATACCTTACACCTTCTGGTAGGTTGAACGGTCTGATCGAAAAAATAAACAAGTAAATATCCCTTTATGTTCCGATCTAAATTGGGTGGCACTGTTCCAACCTTCCAAAGAGATACCCTGCACCTTCTGGTAGGTCGGACGGTCTGGGTTGATCAGACAAACAAGTAAAAGCCCCTTTGTGGTTCAATCTAAATTGGGTGGCACTGTTCCGGTGGTCCAAAGATATACTTTACACCTTCTGGTAGTTCGGACGGTCTGGGTCAAACAAACAAACAAGTAAAAGCCCGTTGTGTTCTGATCTAAATTGTGTGGCACTGTCTCGGGCGTCCAAAGAGATACCTTACACCTTCTGGTAGGTTGAACGGTCTGATCGAAAAAACAAACAAGTAAATATCCCTTTATGTTCCGATCTAAATTGGGTGGCACTGTTCCAACTTCCAATCAGATACCCTGCACCTTCTGGTAGGTCGGACGGTCTGGGTTGATCAGACAAACAAGTAAAAGCCCCTTTGTGGTTCGATCTAAATTGGGTGGCACTGTTCCGATGGTCCAAAGATATACCTTACACCTTCTGGTAGGTCGGACGGTCTGGGTCAAACAAACAAACAAGTAAAAGCCCGTTGTGTTCTGATCTAAACTGTGTGGCACTGTCTCGGGCGTCCAAAGAGATACCTTACACCTTCTGGTAGGTTGAACGGTCTGATCGAAAAAACAAACAAGTAAATATCCCTTTATGTTCCGATCTAAATTGGGTGGCACTGTTCCAACCTTCCAAAGAGATACCCTGCACCTTCTGGTAGGTCGGACGGTCTGGGTTGATCAGACAAACAAGTAAAAGCCCCTTTGTGGTTCGATCTAAATTGGGTGGCACTGTTCCGGTGGTCCAAAGATATACTTTACACCTTCTGGTAGTTCGGACGGTCTGGGTCAAACAAACAAACAAGTAAAAGCCCGTTGTGTTCTGATCTAAATTGTGTGGCACTGTCTCGGGCGTCCAAAGAGATACCTTACACCTTCTGGTAGGTTGAACGGTCTGATCGAAAAAACAAACAAGTAAATATCCCTTTATGTTCCGATCTAAATTAGGTGGCACTGTTCCAACCTTCCAAAGAGATACCCTGCACCTTCTGGTAGGTCGGACGGTCTGGGTTGATCAGACAAACAAGTAAACGCCCCTTTGTGATTCGATCTAAATTGGGTGGCACTGTTCCGATGGTCCAAAGATATACCTTACACCTTCTGGTAGGTCGGACGGTCTGGGTCAAACAAACAAATAAGTAAAAGCCCGTTGTGTTCTGATCTAAATTGTGTGGCACTGTCTCGGGCGTCAAAAGAGATACCTTACACCTTCTGGTAGGTTGAACGGTCTGATCGAAAAAACAAACAAGTAAATATCCCTTTATGTTCCGATCTAAATTGGGTGGCACTGTTCCAACCTTCCAAAGAGATACCCTGCACCTTCTGGTAGGTCGGACGGTCTGGCTTGATCAGACAAACAAGTAAAAGCCCCTTTGTGGTTCGATCTAAATTGGGTGGCACTGTTCCGGTGGTCCAAAGATATACTTTACACCTTCTGGTAGTTCGGACGGTCTGGGTCAAACAAACAAACAAGTAAAAGCCCGTTGTGTTCTGATCTAAATTGTGTGGCACTGTCTCGGGCATCCAAAGAGATACCTTACACCTTCTGGTAGGTTGAACGGTCTGATCGAAAAAACAAACAAATAAATATCCCTTTATGTTCCGATCTAAATTGGGTGGCACTGTTCCAAACTTCCAAAGAGATACCCTGCACCTTCTGGTAGATCGGACGGTCTGGGTTGATCAGACAAACAAGTAAAAGCCCCTTTGTGGTTCGATCTAAATTGGGTGGCACTGTTCCGATGGTCCAAAGATATACCTTACACCTTCTGGTAGGTCGGACGGTCTGGGTCAAACAAACAAACAAGTAAAAGCCCGTTGTGTTCTGATCTAAACTGTGTGGCACTGTCTCGGGCGTCCAAAGAGATACCTTACACCTTCTGGTAGGTTGAACGGTCTGATCGAAAAAACAAACAAGTAAATATCCCTTTATGTTCCGATCTAAATTGGGCGGCACTGTTCCAACCTTCCAAAGAGATACCCTGCACCTTCTGGTAGTTCGGACGGTCTGGGTTGATCAGACAAACAAGTAAAAGCCCCTTTGTGGTTCGATCTAAATTGGGTGGCACTGTTCCGGTGGTCCAAAGATATACTTTACACCTTCTGGTAGTTCGGACGGTCTGGGTCAAACAAACAAACAAGTAAAAGCCCGTTGTGTTCTGATCTAAATTGTGTGGCACTGTCTCGGGCGTCCAAAGAGATACCTTACACCTTCTGGTAGGTTGAACGGTCTGATCGAAAAAACAAACAAGTAAATATCCCTTTATGTTCCGATCTAAATTGGGTGGCACTGTTCCAACCTTCCAAAGAGATACCCTGCACCTTCTGGTAGGTCGGACGGTCTGGGTTGATCAGACAAACAAGTAAAAGCCCCTTTGTGGTTCGATCTAAATTGGGTGGCACTGTTCCGGTGGTCCAAAGATATACTTTACACCTTCTGGTAGTTCGGACGGTCTGGGTCAAACAAACAAACAAGTAAAAGCCCGTTGTGTTCTGATCTAAATTGTGTGGCACTGTCTCGGGCGTCCAAAGAGATACCTTACACCTTCTGGTAGGTTGAACGGTCTGATCGAAAAAACAAACAAGTAAATATCCCTTTATGTTCCGATCTAAATTGGGTGGCACTGTTCCAACCTTCCAAAGAGATACCCTGCACCTTCTGGTAGGTCGGACGGTCTGGGTTGATCAGACAAACAAGTAAAAGCCCCTTTGTGGTTCGATCTAAATTGGGTGACATTATCCCAATCATCCAAACAGTTACCTTGCACTGTTACCTTACATTTTTGAGTAGGTCGGATGGTCTAGGTATGCACATAAAGGTAATGGATACAAACGTAGTTTTTTAAAGTTCCAGCATTTATTATTTGTGTATAACTTTAAAATATATCGCGAAGGAAAACGATATGCCTAATTTGAGCTTTTTAACTACCCCGAATCTCTAGTTATTCCCCAAAAACGAATGCATTTCTATAGTGGATTCAGGACAGGCTACGTTTCTCTGGCGGTAACGACCAAAATATGGTTTACACTCTATTCGTCAGAGGGCTAGTGGATTCAGGACATTTATGGAAGACAACAACATACCAAATGTGGATCTTCTAGGTGCTCCGGATCTCGGGCTATTACCATGAGGGGCATGCATTCCTACGGCGCCTCAAGACGGGCTGGGCCGGTAAGGCTCGAAATTCAAGAAATTAAAATACGTTACTAAAGATGGAGATATACTGAATTTGAGCTTTCTCTCTACTCCAGATCTCTAGTTATTCCCCCAAAACGAGTATTTTCCTATGGCTAGTTAAAGCTGATCTAGCCCTATAAGATTTGAAATTCAAGGAATTAAATATACCGCGAAAGACAACGACATACTAAATTGAGTTTCCTAGCTTCTCTGGATCTCAAGTTACTATAAAAAAAGAGTGCATTCATATGGAGGGGTTCAGGACGTGCTGGATCGGTAAGGTTCATAATCAAAAGAATTAAAATATAACACAATAAACAATCTATACTAATTGCCAAGTGTCCGTCTGTCTGTCCACCTGTCACGCTTTTTTTAGGCACTTCCCGAATTGATAGAGACTTGCAATTTGGTACACGGGTTGATCGTTCGATAAAACCTTGGAATAATCGAATTTTTCGAAAACGTTCTCTAGAAGGGGTGCTCCACACCAAAACGTTCGAAAAGTGAAATGATAGGAAAGCATGCTTTGCGATAAGATAGAGACTTCAAATTTGGTGTATGGGTAAATCGTTCGAAAGGAAGAATGTGTGCAATTTCAGATTTCCAATATTTTCTACTTTAGGAGGTGCTACACAGCAAAATGTTGGATTTGCCGAATAAATGAGAAACGGCCCCTTTAAAATTTGATAAAGGCTTGAAATTTGGTATATGGGCTAATCATTAGATAAAAACACCCGAGACGAATATTGTTTTTCAAAAATCTTTGTTTAAGGGGGTGCTCCAGAGAAAAACATTCGAAAGGTGAATTGATAAAAAAACATGCTTCAAGATGAGATAAAGATTTCAAATTTAGTGTACGGGTAGATAGTTTGGAAAGAAGAAAGTTGAGATCCAGACCGTCCGATCTACCAGAAAGGTGTAAGGTAACTGTTTGGACGGCCGGGGAAGGAAGAAAGTGTACAATTTCAGTTTTCTAATATTTTTTACTTTAAGGGGTGCCGCACACCAAAATGTCCGATTTTCGGAATAAAGGAGAAACGCCCCTTTTAAAACGTGATAGAGGCTTGATATTTGGTATATGGGCGAATCATCTGATAGAAAACCCAAGAAGAAAAGAGTTTTTTCAAAAATGTATATTTATGGGGATGGGTACTCCCCACAAAAACATTCGAAAGGTGAAATGATAGAAAAACATGCTTCGCGATGAGATAGAGACTTCAAATTTGGTGAACGGGTAAATAGTTGGAAAGGAATAAAGTGTGAAATTTCAGATTTCCAACATTTGCTATTGTAGGGGGTGCTGCTCATTAAAATATTCGATTTGACGAACAAATGAAAAACGCCTTCTTTACAATGTGATAGAGGTTTGATATTTTGCATATGAATATAAGCCAATCATCTGATAATAAACCCGAGACCTACAGAGTTTTTCAAAAATGTTCATGTATGGGTGTGATCCACAGAAAAATGTTCGTAAGGGGAAATGATAAAATACATAGCATGCTTTGGTTTCAGATAGAGACTTTAATTTGGTGTACGGGTAGATAGTTCGAAAGGAAGAAGTACGCAATTTAAGTTTTCCAATATTTTCTTTTCTAGGGGATTCTGCACACCAAAATATTCGGTTGGCCGAATAAATGTGAAACACGAATTATTCAAATATTTACATTATTCAGGGGTTGCTTATTGCGGGACAGTTGATTTTCAACGGGTATTCGGTTAGTGACATACTAAATTCGTACTATATTATGATTAATGGCACCTTATTGGTTTAGATCTCAAGGATTCGAATCTCACTGACAAACAAGCAACAGGTAAAGTTTAAAGGGTGCTCATTGAATAAAGAATAAATAGCTGCAATTTCAAAGTGTGTCCAACATAATATGTTGAAATTTGCAGAGTTATTGAAGAAGTACTTATTTTTTACTTTCACCTGCGATTTCCAGAGAATGTATCTACTTTGATGTCCACAAAATTTGCAAATTTCAGGAAATTGAGATATATTCCTGTTGAGGTATCGTTGGATATAGAAAACAGATAGAGAAAAACAAATCGAGTAGGACACAAAAGTCAAAAGATGAAATACTTCGCTCTATCGCTTCAAAATTATTAAAAAAATATCACACCCGGACATTTCATAAAAAAAATATTTGCTTTTTTCAGGAGGTGTCTGTGTACTTTGTGTTTTTCAGGAGGTGTCTGTGTACTGTGTCTGTGTTTGTTTTTTCAGGAGGTGTCAGGAGATGTCTGTGTTCAGGAGGTGTCTGTGGAGGTGTCTTCATATCTATCTTTCCTAAAAATTCTACTTTCAAAAATATCTTTTCTATCCCTGCCCATTTTCCGTAGGAGGGAAAAGCAGGGATTTTTCTTAGCCCAGGGAATCCAAAAACTGAATTCCTTGATCATGAGCTCGCTTCACGAACTATTTCATGAACTAAAGTTTAAGTCGATAAACAGTTTATTTCATCGTGTTACCCTATTGTTTCTCTATATATGTACCAAATTTCATATTTTTGTATGCTATAGTGTTTACGGTACAAGATAGAGAAATCGCTAGACGTGCCGATACAAAAATAGAAGTTCACTTCAAAAGTGTATAAAAAGTAAAATATCTCAAAAACTACACCGAAATTTAAAAAATCTGATGTGGATAACACATGACTTTCCTTATATAATAATAATTTACTACTTTTACAATAAAATAGGTTTTTTTTATAGTAGATATTTATATTCTTTCCAAGATATTGAATTTTCGTCAATGAGTCGTCATTTACATTGATTTAGTGTCATTTTTATCCATTTGGCGAGATTTTCGTTAATGTGGCAACATTAAGAAAGTCGCCAAGTTGGCGACATTCCGCCAAATTCGGCGCAAAATCTCGCCAAGCGTTATGGATGGAGAAATAAATTATTCTTATAGCAGATAAATAACTATTGGCTTTCAAATACAAAAGTATTACTCAAAGTATCTTTTCTCATTAATGGAACGAGCTAGATCCACGAGACTGATGTCACCAAATTTATCGCATGATATTACATATAAAAAGTGAACATGTTTCTCAACAGTTAATATATTTTTTTAATTTATAGGATTTTTTTAAAATTTATTTTAAAAATGTGCAATATTTCGAGAACTGTTCGTGCTAGCGCTCTAAAGTTTATGCCAATCGTTTTCTAAAGAAACATTACACAAGAAACGGTTATTTTCGCAACTTTATTAAAGGTTTTGATTTTTTGACGATTCTTTCAAAATTTCACTCGAAAATTTAAGGGAGTTCTGAACAATCGATTGCGTTTAAAAACAATAGATTTCCAGTATTCACGGATTGTGACTTTCGTACCAAATTTCATTCGAATCGCTCTATTTGTTCGTGAGATATCGTCTTCACAGACTCACACACACACACAGACATCACCTCAAAAATGTCTGATTTGTGATCAGGGATGCTTGAAACGTGCTCTCCCGTCGAAAACTCGAATTCGAATTTCCGATCCCGTCACAATACTTTCCTTATACATTATGTATATAGGGAAAGTAAAAAGGGGCTCCGTCCTGCAAAAATTCACCCATGTAGATACCTGCATGCAAAAATTCGTGGTCTTGCTATTGTTAGTCCATCTAGGACGCGAACTCGCAGCTCAAATATTTTGTCTTTGACTTTGACATTAAATATTTATTGAACTTCAATATGATTTAAAAAAAAAGTTTATTTCAGCTCCTTCCCCAAAGCTTTTTCTACAATTGCACCAAATTTGATATTTTTATATGCAATAGTTTTCGTGGTACGAAGTAAAGAATCTTGAGAAACGAGAAATTTGTCAAACGGCGACGGCGGCATAGCGTCAGCTATTTTTACTTACCTTATATACATAACGTATAAGGAAAGTATTGTAACGGGGTCGAAAATTCGAATTCGAGTTTTCGACGAGAGAGCACGTTTCAAGCATTTCCTGATCACGAATCAGACATTTTGAAGTGATGTCTGTGTGTGTGTGAAAGTATGTGTGTGTGTGAAAGTATGTGTGTGTGTGTGTGTGTGAAAGTATGTGTGTGTGTGTGTGTGTGAAAGTATGTGTGTGTGTGTGTGAAAGTATGTGTGTGTGTGTGTGAAAGTATGTGTGTGTGTGTGTGTGTGTTACTAAGGCAGTGGGCCTGTAATTGATAGGATTATGTGAGCCTCAAATAGGGCACGATTATTAGGAGTAAATCACGATTATTATCACATTTTGTGGACGATTTCAACTCGCAGTAGCTCCGGAACTATTCATCGACAGTAACAAGTAGATCCCATTTATAACAATACAAGTTTTCACCTTCCAATGCAGTAGCAGAATTACGTTGATTAGGTTGCATCTATACAACACTGTTTATACAAAGTTTTTATTTAAACTGGGTAAAAATAAATGCCCGTTTTCTTAAATAAAGATTAACTTACAATTAATATAACTTTTTCAAATTAGTCATTTTTTTAAACTAATATACGACCCCTAAAATCATCGTGATGCTGAATATTTAAACATTTCGGAAAAACTAGAGGGAGGAAACACCTGGAATTTTACATAAACATATAAAAAGTCTTTGTGAATCGATTTTTATCAAAACATGTCCAGATTTGTATTCATAATTTTTCGATTATTGATTTCATAATTAATATTTCATACAAACAATTATTTCCACAAAAATAAAAATCACGTAAATGTGTTTGGGTTGTTTAGTAGTAACGTCATACAAATAATCAGCGTGAGCAGATAATTATTACAGAAGATATGAATAGAAAGAAGCCTTGGAAACTAATTTAACATTAGGAGCTCAAAACTTTACATACTCACAACTCAGAAACGCTTCACTCAAATGACATGAAATTTGGTATCATAGATTAAATTTTACTCTAGATTCGAACTATGTTGTCAAACTTGAGTGTTGCCATTGAAAATTCAACGTTTGTGCGCGTTTAGATATGAAGACGGCCCCTTATGCGAATTTTACGCACATTAATTTGAAGGGGATGTTATTCTTAATAGAATGGTATCTTTCAATTTTCTCTACGATGAACGATGCTCGGTTAACAGAGTGTGGGGCGTTTTTTTTTTCCGCAGCTGTACATTTCTAATTTGATATAGGGTCCCCATTCACAATGTTCAATTTTCAATTAAATATAACTCGCTCAAATTTAAAGATACAGATATGCGGTTTTTTTAATGATCTGTTGCATTAAAAATAAACATTTTCTAGTTGATCAAATTTATCTAAAGGGGTCGTATAAAAATTTAAAAAGTAACTTTTTGAAAATTAATGGGAGGACTATTTAATTAACGTAGTCTTATTTCCTATCTTACTTTCAACATTTTTGCAATTTACGTTGCCCACTTATCTGCAACAGGTAAAGAATTAAAGCGCGTTTCAATCTTTTTGGGACACCCTGTATATTCGTTTTAATAATAAACTAGCTTACTTATGCCATGCCTCATGGCCGATGCTATCGATACTAGGGGGTCGATACTAGGGGGTCATCGTCCCGAGAATGATTGACTTAATTATTTTTACCTGACTCTGCGCATATGCTGTCATGGGGATTCAGAACGCGCGCATTTTGTACTCAGGCTCTCAAGAGGTACCGAACTTGTTAACTGCTACTGTCTCATCTTGCCCCACCGACGTCACTGGGTCCTATGTGTACAGCTCAATTTGAAATCTTTGCTCAAATTATTTACACTCAGCTATTGCCACTGTCAGAATTGACAAACAATTTTTAACTGTAATAATACGAAATTTTTTTATGTTTTGTCAATTTCTCTCAAAGTTTATTGTGGACTGTGACATCACAAATGACGAAACTTAATCCCCATGACGCCAAGCTGACAACTTTTTGATTTGTTGCCGGGACGAGTGCTCAGCTTTATATTAAATAACCTTGCTATAAATATTCAAAGGTTCAACCTTTTAGGTTATCAAGGTACTTGAGGGTCTAAAAAGATTTTTCGAACCAGCAATTTTTTCCGCCCGACGTGGAAAATTGAAAATCCGGCTCCATTAAATTTTGGTTCCGTGAACGATACTATAAGTGTGCAAAGAATTAGCCATTTCGGTCGCAGATGACATCTAAAGGGTTTGAAAAGACTTTTTGATTCGCATCCCTTTCATTTTCTACATCTCCAAGGGAATTGTAAACCCGGTTCTCATAGATTCTGTCCCATAGTTGATTCTATAAGTTTGCAAAGATTCAGTCTTCTTGAACACTAGAGGGATTTTGGAAGGTTTGGAAAGACGAAAACAGTGTTAGACAATTATTATATTACAGATTCTTGATGTTGCAGCTGACATAAAGATAACAATTAAAGCATTATTTCAAGCACTACGACAGTTGAAAGTTTAAGAAACAAACTGTGGCAACAATCTAAAAAAAAATGAAATTTGAAATTTTGTTTTTGAATGTCGTAATAAAAATCTAATTTGTATAGGGCATGGGTATAAAAGTAATTTTATTAGAATATTTATAATTTTCACTTTTTCTACATAAATAGTATACATTTATAGGGAAAGTATTATGACTGGGTTGAAAATTTGAAGTTTCGACAGATTTACATGAGATGATTACACTGATGTGTATTTTTTGAGAATATCCGAACTCGAATTGAACATTTTTGAGGTGGTGTCTGTGCGTACGGGTGTATCTGTGTACATGCATCTGCGTGTCTGTATGTGTTTCTGAGTCTGTGGACGCAATGTTTCACAATCGAACAGAGCGTTTCGAAATGGAAATTGGTATGATTAATAAATCTATGAATCCTGAAACCCTATTGATTTTAAACACAAGTTTAAAATCAATAGGGTTAAGTAAGGTTACAAGTAAGATTAGAAAAGTCTCAATTTTTCGAATGGCTTTTCGAAAAATAATAAAAAACAATGTGTTTATTTAGTATTAAAGCATGCTAAATGAACACATAATTCGTCAGTAGAAAACCAGTGGCACTTATTTTGAAGTGACAGCATGCACCCTTCTCGAAATTTTTCCTGTCTTTCGAATAAATGTATTTAATATGCTATGCAAAATTAAAGAAAAGTTTTAAGTATAGTTATAAAAGTTGACTTTTCCAATGCAGCAAATATATTAACATCATTCACTTAGATCTAACATGTTCTACTTATCAGCACAGACACGTTTCATGAGAGTTTTCCATTTTGTCGCCAAGAAATTCTACAAATTTAATTTTTTTTTTTGAGTGATATTGATTAAATGCTAATAGCATTTTGATGGGATTTCGGTTAGTGAGTATAAAAAGTCATTTTATGATATGACTTTATTAATTTAAGAACTGTTTTAGGGCGATTTAACGCACGATGATTAGATGGCTGCCACAGTGACAGACCCGCCTTTCCAAATTAACTCCCGGCAAATGAGACACATTATTGGGATATGAAAAATATAAATAAAATTCGAATTTAAAATTTTAAGAGTCCTTTGATTGAAATTTCTAATTTTTGCTTTATTAAACTTTTAATATATGGAATATATTAATTAGCAAACAATAGCAATTTTTCTTATAGATGTCTATTGTCAATTAGATTTCAAAATAGTTTTAGTATATTGTGACTAAGAAAAGCGTCTTATTGAAAATGAACAATTGAACTTCAAAAATATTATGCGTTGGATCTTATACATAATATTTAGCTGTTATGTAAATAAAGTAATTGTATTATGTAGGGCAAGTCATGTGCTGCACATATCAGATTTTTATATTTTATTCATTTGCAATTACTTATATTTTGTATCTTAAACTACATAAAATATATTGATCATTAATACTGAAACTTTTGAAGATAAATTTAAAGCAGGTATTAATTGGAATTATATTAATGTAAAATGTTATTCATGGAAAAAATATACAGGGAGTTACAGCATAGTTGACCTTGGTTTTAGATGCATATTTAGAATTTGAAAGTTTGTTAAAATTAAATGAGAAATTCTTTCATATATTTCTTTTCCGGTAGTTGGTATTTTCATAAAAATAGTGGTCTAAATTTTTATACAGTCCCTTGAGCAAAAAAAAAAAAATCTTCATTAGAAAAGATTAAGCTGTACAGAAACTAATTAAAAAAAAGCACCATGTAATTATCTGTAATACTTGGTAAGTTATTGCTAATTAAAAATCGAGAATTTCCCAAACTACAAATTCGGGATCAGCTGCAAATAAAATTGAGCAAATACGTTTTACACAAAGTCAGGTTTCAATTTCCAGTCAGCTCCTGAAGAACGAGAGAGAGCCGAGAAAAATCCCAATTCCTATTTTCACCTTTTTCGGTAGATTTTTTTACGTTATTTCTGTCGTAAATACCTTCAGGAATATTTCAGATAATTACATCGATTTTTTTCCTTCGACTATTTACTATGCAGCACAGTTTTTAACACTTTACAACAAAGTTGAAAAGTGTTTATGACTTTGTTCATTCTGTCTGTCTATCTGTCTGTCCGTTAGCACGATAACTGCCGTAAAATGATTTTAACAAAATGAAATTTTAGTATGTTTTTCAGACGGTCTGTGAGACCTATGGGAATATAAATGAATAACATCACCCAATTAGTTTTGGATTGAACCCTGGTTGAAAAAATGAAATACATTGAACCCTATGGGACCTAATTTTTCAAATATTTTTTAAGCGGATTTAAAATTCACAAATTGCTTCGAAAGTTTTAGGAAATATTCAAATTATCCCATAAAATATCTAAAAAAAAATTTCAGCAAAATATATTCAGTAGTTTTTAAAATAAAAATCGAAATAATATTTACACCTCTTACATGAAGCGATCATGTGACCATTATATGGAGAGATCACGTGACCCACTTCAAAATAAATTATGGCATTCATCTTGTGTCAAAATCGTGATTTTTAAAGTTCTTTTTAATTCATATTTAGTGTTGTATCCGTCCTAAAACCGCTTTATTTTTGCTTAAATTCTGTTCATCTACATACTGAAACAATGCAATTACAATATATTTGAGTTTAAATGATCATCCAAATTTGATTATTTCTACAACGAAGCGTAGTTTTCACTTATGGAGAATGTAAACAGCAAAATATGTTGAATGAGTTGTATAAGAATTGCTGCATTTCTTTAACGCAAAATTATTTAGCTTATGGAGTCTGTAATATAGCTGATATGAATGATTTTACAAAGCAATTCATTGATTTTACAGAGAGAAGGGCGATTTTTTCAAAGAAGATTTAAGTATAGAGTTTAATTTATTGTACATCCATGGTCTTAAGTTTTTAGATAAAATAAATTATTGTAGTATTGTGATGAATGAAATGAATGGAAAAATGTTTATGAATGAAATGCTGCTTTTATAGAGAGAGCCAGGAGTGTTATATTTCGATGACTTCATTTAAATAAATTTCAGTTGTTTTCGATGAAGTATTCAAATATAATAAATTATTGTATTATTATGATAATTTTAAAAGTATTACCGAGGAATGTATCGCATTTTAGAGATGTTTAAACCAGGCAATTTATATTTCAATGGCGTCATTTGAATGAAGTTCATTTTTTTCGATGAAGTTTTAAGTTTTCAAATATAATAAATTAATGTAGTATTGTGATAATTTTTAAAATATTACCTAGGAATGTATCACATTTTAGAGATGTTTAAATAAAATTGCATTGAAGTTGGAAAGCCTTTCATAATCAATGCTTTATGCATGATTGATCTTTCTTGTTATAATTGGACTCTTTTTTGCTCAAGGGACCCCATAAAAGTTTAGATCCCTATTTTTATATAAAATATTACCCACCGGAAAAATCATGTGAAATAATTTTATATTTTATTTAAATATACTTCCAAATTGAAAGTATGCATCTAAAACCAATCGCCAAAGAAGTAAGGGTTAACTGTACTATAACACACTGTGTAAATAAATCGTACCCACAAACTTGAAGAAAAAATTAAAGATGTAAATGAAGAGTCTCACTAAACGATGCCCCATTTAAAAAAAGTCATTTCAAGCTACATTGAAATAATCCACAATCCTATCAAGGAACCGATTGGAAAAAATGAATTATCCATTAACTTTAATGTTTGGTACTTTCGTTTGAAATCTCCCTCCTCTTATGGTAACACTGGATTGGCGTTCAGGGTACACCATCCCCACCTCTCACCATGGATAATTACCCGTTTATCCGCGCACCACCCACCCACGCGTGCATTTCCAGCTTATATAGCAAAGTCCGCCGCCGAGAGATCCGCACAATCCACCGCATACCATCCGAAAGCAACACGACGGGGATAGGTGAGTTAAAAGAATATTTTTTATATTGATCCAAAAATTATCATCCATTGACTGAAAATATTATAATTTTTTATATTGATTTTTAAATGTTGCATTTTTCTTTTGGAGATTTTAATAAATTAAATAGGGATATGATTGAAATAAAAAAGATATATGTGTAGTTTATCTTACTTGATACATTTTATGGGAAATACAGATACTTGTCCGTAAGATTAAAAGAAATTGGATTTTAAAAAAATTAAATGCAAACGAATTTCATTCTAAATTCCAGAAATTTTAAGAAAAACATTTAAACATGAATTTATTTTATTTTAGTTTTATGTCACTTTGTTTTACTTTGATAAATTTAATCAATTTTTGAATTTCATTTTCTGTTATAGTCACTAAAAGTAGTATAGTAGAATAGTAATGAATGATATTAGTGCATTATAATAATAGAAATAAAAATGAATCTTACTAGTACAATAGGAATAGTAGTGACGATATTTTTTATTTCCTGGTATGATATAGAGAATGTACTGTTTTAATGAAAATTTTCAATTTTGAGATTTTAATAAAAATTTTGCATTTCAAAATTTAGATGAAAAGTGCATTTAAACACCACCTTCGAACACACGAAAATATGTCAGTCAGTTTGTGTATATCTGTGAAATTGGACACGATAATTCAAGAACGAACGCACACGTCGCTATTAGATTTTATGTGTAGATACACTGTGTGTAAAGCTAAAATTAAATGGAATATTTAATAATTTATGATTAGAACTCGATTTGTATTTAATTTTAAGATTTTCATAGCATTATTATCCACGGAAAACATTGATAATTTCTGGAACAATGATAGTAGTAGATGGTAAGTACATGCTGGAAGTGATAATTTGAATTATACTAAGGATGATAATGACATCAAAATAGTTTATATTTAGACATATAAGTTAAATGCATACAGCTTACAGGCACCACAAAGTAGTTGCCAATTTGGAAAAATAAACTTTTAAAGAGTTTAAAAACATTTTAAAAGAATAATTAGGGTACGAAATCTGAAAAATATGGATAATGTTTTTGATTCTTATAATGATTATGATACAAGTGAAATAAAAATGGAATATGAATGAATAAATTCTAGTGAAGATTTGTACTCCAGATATTTTTAAGTTGGTCAGTCATGCCAATGAATTGGATTCATTTGGCTGATATGTGTTAATTAATACACACTGTTTTGCCACCATTACATTCATTATGCAGTTCACAGTAAAATGAACAACTATGGGATATGAATATATAAGAAAGACGGCTGGAGACTTATACGCTAAGTATTTTTACGAATTATGAAAATTTGAAAAAAAAAGTAATTTGCACAGCTCATAAAAGAGAAATTATTTCACTCTGATACCTATATTGATACAAGTAAATGTAAATAATACGGAATATGAATGTAATGGACGTTCAGTGGAGGCCCACACTACTGATCTTTTTGCAATGATTTTACACTAGAATAGAAGTCTCCAAACTCTACGGTTTTCAAGCTTTGTTTTAAAGTCTGTTCTAAATCTATTATTTTACCTGTGAGGAATTGGCTTTTTAAGGAATTTGATTTATTATATTCATGTATCAAACATTTTTTTTTTCAAATTGGCTGAAAAATAGCTCTCAGGAGTAAAATGGTGAAAATTATGCTAGAAATTTTCATTAGCAAGTTATTATTTCTTTTAAATTTTTAAGAATTTATTTTTTTAAGTGCTCAACAGATCAGTCAAACAGGTAAGTCAGTATACAGTGCATAGAGATTTTTGAACGCGATGTTTGGTCGAAATTTAAAAATCGAAAATTTTTGAGAACACAATACATTTTTTATATCAGTGTTATCTAAACCGAGGAATACTGTTCTGCGATATTCAAAATTGTGCTTAAAGCTAATTAATGTCCTAATCGTGATTTGATTCCAGGTATGGTATTTGTTCTGGCAAGTTGGCACTTCATTTATTGAGGTACTAGGGTGATAATGTTTTCTTCTTGAAGTAGCCCTGCCTCTTACATTCCCGTTTTTAATATTCTAGATCGAAATGAAACTTCATGACTGAACATCTTTTTATTCCTCTCCTTTTTATGCAGGATGGTATCCTATTTTTTGTGAATTGAAAATGGCTGTCATAAGTCATAGGATCCTTCAAATCATAGGATCTGAGCCATGTAACCCTCTGTGCTTTTGAAACTTCAGCGATTTACACATGTAGGATTAAAGCCCATTGGTTAGCGCGCTGGAGTTGCACGCGGTAGGCCCGGGTTCGATTCCAGCCGCTGCCAAAACTGCCGCCGTGTTCACGCGGAGTACGATCACGTTAAACATGTGGGTCCGTAAGTCCTTCCGAGAGGTTGGTGGTAGGGGAAGGAGGGTACGGTCCCTGTGGATGCCTCCCCCACTGGGTTCCGGTCTAAATTGGGTGGCACTTCCCGGCCGTCCAAACAGTTACCTTACACCTTTCTGGTAGGTCGGACGGTCTGGGTCTCAACAACATGTTGGATTAAATTTCTCTTAATGCCATTGTATGGAAATTATATCTCTTCAAAGGATGGATAAGCGTCTAGGCAAGTGGTTTTTAATCTTTTCGCGCCATACTCTTCCTTGATACTTTGATGAATTTACCTTACTACCTTGAAAAAATTTGATGACACCCATTAATATGAAATACGGTGTTGCAAGGGTACAATGAACTTTACAAATGAACAAAGAAAAAGAATAATTGCATTAGTAATATTAGTTTAAATTTACTATATTATGTGAAATACGGAAAATTCATATTAGTCTTAATAATCCTAACAGCTCTAGCTCATTAGACTTCAGAAAAATTCCATCAAAACTGATAATTTCAAGTTAGTGAGATTCTCGAACGTGATGTTTTCTGCAAATGGTTTTGATTGAGGCACTAATTTAGTTAGTTTAAGTTTTAAGTCCCCTCTTTCTGTGATGTTCAGTCGGTTTCACTTTTCTTATAGTAAATCACTTACCGCGTTAAAACAACATTTCACTGGATATGATGAAGGGAATGGTAACAATAGCTCTTTTGGCAAACCAGTTCAATTTTGGAATTTAGCCTCTTTTTAATCTATGAAAGCTTACTCTGCTTTGGGTGAACAAAACGTAAAAAGATCTTAGAAGACGATCTTAAAATTGAATGAAACTCACTAATATACGAGCAACAACTCAATTTACCACAACACTCCTCCACCTTAAGAAGTCGATACCAAAATTTAAAGGTCTGCACGGGCCTAATTTTAAAATTTTTACCCATCCAGGCCCGAAAATATTAAGATTCGACTCGACCTGAGCCCGAGAATTTTTCAAAATAATTCATCCGAGCCCGACTCGGTTCAAAAACTCCCAAAGCCCGGCCCGATTTTTTAAATACATTGAAACCTGGCTAAAGCTAACACACTGTTGCCTCGTATTCTGATCATAATTTGCCATTTAAGGAATTAAACTCAAATGATATTACATATTACATATAACGATTCAAATCAGCAGGTGAAAGTTGCTAAGAGCAATGTTTTATATTGATTTCGAAATGTCTTAATCAAGTCTTAAATTAGTCTAAATAAGTCTTCAATTTCCTATTTGAAATTATTATTTTTCTGTATCGGGTTCTAATAATTTACCCATCTGCATTATTAGTACACAGAAGACTTTTATTACTTAATATGGGACAGGGCGATTTTCATCCACTTGAGAATTTTGTTTCATATGTGAATCCAAATTTTTTTGTTTGTTTAAATTTTTCTGTTTAAATTTGGCTTTTTTATCTACTTTTACCCGAACCGACCCACATTTTTTAAAACCTGGCTCGAACTCGGCCCGGTCCCAAGTAGTTTCTTTAAAACTTGGCCCGATCCATGGGTTGGTCGGGCTGAAACTCACTGGTCAAGCCCGAGCCTGGGCAGACTTCTACTAAAATGATCCGAATCTTGCAATCACTGGCACTGCAAAAGAACGAATGGAAACTGTGTCAGACGATTTAATGTTGAGTTACCTAACATTGTTATCTGTTCACAGCTAAATGAAAAATATATTTTCTTATTGTACAGTTTTAAAATTGTTTTCCATGTATTCAAATTGCCCACCTGTGAGGTTTTCGCCGCACGTTGATAATCACAGGTTAAAACAGTCGACGCATTTTAATTTTTTCTCCTGTCTAGTAAAAGTAGATCTTACAGGTGTTCCATTAAAAAAATGCATAACATTTTGATTTAAAAAGTTAAATGCTTCTCTCATTTGGCTTATGTTGGATTAGTTACTGTTGGTAGGAAAAGTTTGATGGTTCCCACATTGCAGAAAGTGTTTTGCATTCGTAGCAGCTTAAAAACATTAATGGCAACGATGCAGTTTGGGAAATTTCGTTTTGGGTCAATAAATACATCTGCAGAAAGCCTTTGTATTGGAATACTTAAATTATAATCAGAGTGAGCATAACGATAATATAAAAATAATATAATAGAAATAATTGTATCACGTTACTTTTGAAAGGTTTCATTTGTTCCTGAGATATCGTGTTCACAAATTCACAGACATACGTATGCACACACTTACACATAGACATCATCTAAAAAAAATTCGATTTGAGTTCAGGCATACTTAGAACGTGAGCGTCCGTAGAAAATTTCCGTCAGTGTACGCCCTACACATCATACCATGTATGTAGGGAATGTAAACAAAAATAGAGCCTATAGCGAAAGTCACGTGCTTTATAGACTTTTATTTATACACTTTTTTTTTCACACGTCAAGATTTAAATCGTCTCTCGGAGGTCATCACGGTTTTGTGGGGGGCCGCAGATCCCCTATGGTGGAGGATAGGTTCGAACTCGGAACCTTTAGTATGCTGATCCTCTGCTATACCGTTGACTCAAAACAATTCTTCGAGCCCGAAGGTATAATCGGGGATGTCTTTCGTAGCAGTGAGTGACACAATGCAGCCCTGCCACGGTTTCTTTTTTCCAGAGAAGGAGTGGAGATTCCAAACTCTGAATCTTGAAGCAAGTGCTCTATCGATTGAAGTATTCTAAGCTTGGGAGTGCACTTCCCAATATTTTACCTAAACAACTAAATACGGAGTTTTATACATTTAAAGCGTTAATTTCTGTTATATGTAAATTTTACCAAATTTATTGTCATATTAAATGTTGCTTTCGCTCAATTTCACATTTGTTTGAATGAAATAGGATTCTCATTTGGAGTGAGTTAATCTTTCAAAGCGTTAATTTCTGGCTCACGTAAATTTTACCAAATTTATTGTCATATTAAAACTTGCCCTTGATCAATTCATATTAGTTTGAATCAAATATGATTCTCATTTAGGGTGGGTTAATATCATTTTTATTTTATCAGAAACAAACTTCTGTAGGACAAAGAAATGTGCCAGTTCTGAAAATGCAAAGAACAAAAAAATTGCTCTATTATTTTCCGCCAGACCATATTAGAAATACCCTGACTTCCAAAATTAAGTACGCTGCAGTAAATCCGACATAACTCAATTGAGTAATATATTCATGAGTATAATTACGAGATTCAAAACGATATACTTAGGTTTATTTTTATTACTTTAAGTGCTTATTTCACACTTGGTACCTTCAAAAAAAGTTTTCTGTACTATACCTGAATCAGGCGAATCAGAGCAGCAGAGGGCAATAACTGCTATTCCTGTAGAAGAGCAATTTTCAACTCTTGGTCGTTTTAATCGAAAACTGGTCCAGTTTCAGTTAGGCCTTAGGTTCTGTCTCACAGTCTATGCTTATAAGTATGTAAAGTTTCAGCCTTTTAGATCACCGGAGGGCTTCTGGAGGGTCTAGATCTAGAAAACTTTTTAACTCCCCTCTCGCATTTTATCCGTCTCCAGACAAGCAAATGAAAAATCGTTTGCGTTAGGTTCTGTCTTTTGGTTGATATAATACGTATATAAAGATTCACCCTTTTGGTCACCGGGGGAGGGGTGGCTGCTGGAAGGCCTGGAAAGGCACAAACATGTTAGACAATTATTACATAGATATAAGATGTTAGTATGTCGCGTAATTCAAAACGCTAATTCTTGCCCTAAAATCTCGTCTTTTATTTTAACTGGAACTGGAGATATGGATATTTACACAATACATTAAAAAATTAAACAAAAAAATCTGATGTGGGCAACACATGACTTTCCTTATATAATATAATGAATTTACTACTTTTACAGTAAAAAAATAGGTTTTTCTTATAGTAGATACCAATATTCTTTCCAAGATATTGAATTTTCGACAATGAGTCGTCATTTTCATTGATTTAGCGTCATTTTTATCCATTTGACGAGATTTTCGTTAATTTGGCAACATTTCAAAAAGTCGCCAAATTGGCGACATTCCGCCAAATTCGTCGCCAAAATCTCGCCAAGCATTATGGATGGAGAAATAAGTTATTCTTACAGCAGATAAATGACTATTGGCGTTCAAATACAAAAGTATTACTCAAAGTATCTTTTTTCATGAATGGAACGAGCTAGATCCACGAGAATGATGTCACCCAATTTATCGCAATGTATTACATATGAAAAGTGAACATGTTTCTCAATAGGAAATATGTTTTTTTTATTGTATATGACTTTTTGGTAATTTTTTTTAAAAAGTTACAATATCTCGAGAACGGTTAATGTTAGCGTTCTAAAATTTATGTCAATCGTTTTCTAATGAAAAATTACATAAGAAATGTCTATTTGCGTAACTTTATTAGCGGTTTTGATTTTTTGACGATTTTTTCAAAATTTCATTCGAAAATTTAGGGGGGTTCTGAACATTCAAAACAATAGGCTTCCAGTGTTTACGGATTGTGATTTTTGTACCAAATTTCGTTCGAATCGGTCCATTCGTTCGTCAGTTATCGTCTCCACAGACTCACTGACACATACACACATACTTTCACACACACACACACACACACACACACACACACACATACACACACACAGACATCACTTCAAAAATGTTTGATTCGTGATCAGGGATGCTTGAAACGTGCTCTCCCGTCGAAAACTCGAATTCGAATTTTCGACCCCGTCACAATACTTTCCTTATACATTATGTATATAAGGAAAGTAATTAGCTTTTTAAATATAATTTTTTTTAAAAATGCCCACCACCATTTTACCCTTGAAATCCGTGAGTTGATTTATTGCCTGCTGTCTGGGAGGAACCATTTCCAGATTATCACCGCTGGAGGGGGGTGATTAAAAATTGCAATGGGTTTAATTAAGTATTTTTTTTAATTTAGCGGATTTTAGAGACATAATTTTGGTTTTTAAAATGCATAATTATTTCGTTACCATAAGTATTGTGCGAAAAACATACTTTGAATTGGATAAGAGTTACCATATTATGGATTTTTATCTTATTTTTTTTTAAGCGCTTTGATGTAGTACATGCAGTTTCTATTTAAGAGTATTTATTTAGGGGCGTACTATGGGTACTATGTTATTCTGATTAAAGCGTATTTAGGTGGTTTTAGGAACTATTTAGGGAACATGCGGAATACGAGGGTGCATAGAGGACTTATTTAGGATTGTTATCTTGCAACGAGTCCGTGTGACGGGCTCGTATATTCCGTACATTTAAAAAAAAACAGTAATTAAAACTGAAGTGTCTGTTATCTGCGGACACTGCAGCTAGTATGCATATAAAATTTAATATACATTACATATAAGGAACTGAGATGTGTTTCATATTAAAATATTTTTTTTAAGTGAGCAAGCATTCTATATATATGCAAGAGTTGTCTTCTTACACGATTTTGGCTTAATTGCTTTTTTTTACTGCTTTAATATTCAGATTAAATTTCATTTGATTTTATTTATAATACGAAATATTCAAGTTTTTTAAAAGCAATTTACAAATCTCAGACTTGTTTGAAATCGCGCTAAATAGATAAAAGTAGAGAAAATATTTGTAAAGCTTGCTTCTATTTTCTAGACAGGCACTTAAACGCCTTATTTATGGATCTAAATAAAGAATAATAAATTACTGTGAATTAACATAGATTTTTAGGCACAATACACATATCTAAGAGCAATAAAAAAAACCGTTTCTTAAACTGTTATACGTATAAAGTATCGTTTTCTTTTATATTTTAAAATTCGAGATTTTGCCAGAAAATCACCATTCAAAATCTCTTGAGTTTTGAACAGTTTGTAAAAAAGTCGTCTCTCTCCGTATGTGTGTGTATAAGTATGTACGTTAATATATAAATGAGTATGGGTGTACATGTCTGATACATGAAAGTGTGTATGTGTATAAGCGTCTATGTGTCCATAAAATAAAATTCAAATGAGAAAACGTAAGGAATTTCTATCAAAAATGTTAACGTTCCTGTTACAATTGTCATGCAGTTCCTGCCATTTGTCATGCAGAGATAAACATTTTTCACATTCATATGCAAAAATAAAGAGGAAATATAAATTTTTAACTAATGGATGACTAAAAATTGCACCAAAAATACACACAAATGATATATAATCTTACTTAATAAAGGAAGATATCTATCTATGTGTGCCTGTAGCGGGAAATTTAAGAGTCGTACACCTTGAAATTTGGTATATATGTACTTTAGGACTCAAATAGGTGCACCCTGGCGTTATTCTTTAAGATTTTGAACTAGCTTTTGATTTATTTGATAGGCTCAAATTTCCTTTGCGACCACTAAAAACCCAATAAGACACGTGAAGAAAAATATGGCTCGAATTTTATTCTAGGCACTGTGGCAAGATCATAGAAGAGCTTCTCGGTCGGGAAATCGAGAATCCTGCACGGATGGCGCTTCGTATTAATTAGGGTGCATGTAGATTTCCTAGGAATCGTCTGTTTCATGATCGGTTGAATATACGGTCAATTGTTATTCTCATATTTTTACTTTCCTTATATACATAATGTATAAGGAAAGTATTGTGACGGGGTCGGAAATTCGAATTCGAGTTTTCGACGGGAGAGCACTTTTCAAGCATCCCTGATCACGAATCGAATATTTTTAAGGTGATGTCTGCATGTGTGTGTGTGTGTGTGTGTGTGTGTGTGTGTGTGTGAAAGTATGTGTGTGTGTGTGTGTGTGCGGAAAGCGCATGTGCGTGTGTGTCAGTGAGTCTGTGGAGACGATATCTCACGAACGAATGGAGCGATTTGAAAGAAATTTGGTACAAAAATCGCAATCCATGAGTACTGGAAGCCTATTGTAATTATTAAAGTTAAGGCAAAATTAATTAAAATGAGTTTGTTACTTTTTTGTCTCATATTTAAAAAAAAATAATGTGTGCAGCACATTAATTTTGCTACAGAATCAAATTTATTCTTTCATTTTTTTTTTCTTTTATAATTTATTAAATTGAGTTTAGTTGTACAAAATAACACGGACAATTATTTGACATTATACTGAGTTTGAATTTACTTTTTCAATTTTTATTTTCATTTGGACACTGAACGTATTTCCAGAGGCAACGTGGTAAAAATAAGATAAAACTAAAATATCTCGAGAACGGTTAGTCTTAGAGTTACGGAGTTTGTTTCATTTTTTTTTTGTCATCAAAAATTACGTATAAAACAAGCATTTAATTGATGTTTGTTATAGAGTTTGGTAATGTTTTCGTGCCATTTTGCAAAGAAAGGCAGGTTCCTTTTCTCTGAATCGTACCAAAATCTAATCAATATCCCACAGGTGATTTATCTATCGAATTTTGTGAAATTTAGTCAATTAATTTTTTAGCTGGAGTGGATAATATGTGACTTTTGCTGGCCGTTTCGAAAAAAAGGCAGGCTTTCTGTTTTCAAATCGTACCAAAATCTAATCAGCGACAGGTCAACCCACAAATGATTTATCTGTCAAATTTCGTGAAATATGGTCAACTAGTTTTTAGCTAGAGTCAGACATGCAGACGTACAGACGTCAAGCTAAAGTAGTTTTTTTTTTTCAGATTCTAGCGTGCTTTAAACGTGTAGATCCGTCGAAAATTCGAGTTGCGATTTCCGGCACGATTCAAATACTTTCCCTATACATTATCATGTATTACAGGGAAGGTAAAAGTGCTTCTTTTATGTTTTATTGTGACTTGTTTTAGTTTATATTGGCCTCAATGTATTCTTTCTTTCATTTTTTTTAAAAAAGTACAGTTGAACTGTGTGACACAAACTTTCGCATAGAAAATGGATTATTTTTTCGAATGAGTATCTCTCTCGCATTGTTAACAGTTTAGAAAATCTGATGTGGGCAACACATGACTTTCCTTATATAATGTAATGAATTTACTACTTTTACAGTAAAAAAATAGGTTTTTCTTATAGTAGATACTAATATTCTTTCCAAGATATTGAATTTTCGACAATTAGTCATCATTTTCATTGATTTAGCATCATATTTATCCATTTGGCGAGATTTTCATTAATTTGGCAACATTTCAAAAAAGTCGCCAAGTTGGCGACATTCCGCCAAATTCGTCGCCAAAATCTCGCCAAGCGTTATGCACTAAGGAAAAAGTTATTCTTACAGCAGATAAATGACTATTGGCGTTCAAATACAAAAGTATTATTCAAAGTATATTTTTTCGTGAATGGAACGAACTAGATCCACGAGAATGATGTCATTCAATTTATCGCATGGTATTACATATGAAAAGTGAACATGTTTCTCAATAGGAATTTTTTTTTTATGTGACCTTTTCATAATTTTTTTGAAAAATGTGCAATATCTCGAGAACGGTTCATGTTAGCGTTCTAAAATTTATGCCAATCGTTTTCTAATGAAAAATTACATAAGAAATGTCTATTTGCGTAACTGTATTAGCGGTTTTGATTTTTTGACGATTTTTTCAAAATTTCATTCGAAAATTTAGGGGGGTTCTGAACATTCGATTACGTATAAAAACAATAGACTTCCAGTGTTTACGGATTGTGATTTTTGTACCAAATTTGGTTTGAATCGGTCCATTCGTTCGTCAGTTATCGCCTCCACAGACTCACTGACACACACACACACACACACACAGACATCACTTCAAAAATGTTTGATTCGTGATCAGGGATGCTTGAAACGTATTCTCCCGCCGAAAACTCGAATTCGAATTTTCGACCCCGTCACAATACTTTCCTTATACATTATGTATATAAGGAAAGTAATAAGGAAGAATTCAGCTTAATACGAATTGCTAGAAAAATACTATCTAAAGATTCCATTCATTACGATTTACCTTTTATTCAAGCACGCTTTCAAAGTAATCTGATATTATTACTTCTCTCTAAAAATAAATGAAATGTTAGCAAAAGCCATGTAGTTATTAAATGCTGTCATTGGTGAAATTGAATCTGTTCCCTGACGAAAGGGTTACATAATGAGTGAAACATATAAGCGAGTTCTTTCAGCAAATAATGACTTAGAAAAAATAAAAAAACATCACGAATATACTCGTAGGTGATATTAATGATTCAGCTTTTCTTGAAACGGATCCTTATAAATGTAATAAGTGTTAATTACGCTCCTACGATTTGATAACACATTCCAAGTGGCAAAAGGCAAAATTTTACTTTCGACAATTAACAGAAAACAAAACACTAGTAATTATGCGTGACCGTGAAAAGAAGTAACTAATCTAATAAATAATTTTGAAAATTAGGTGAATATATTTATATAATTTAAATTTTTCAAACATTGTTCACTTAATGAATGCCCATGTTTGCTGCCTATTTTAACGTTTTATTTTACTTTTTTACCTGTTTATTGTAGTAGTTTTTAATGCATGAAATGCATTAGTAGTAGTTTTTAATGCATGCTACGCTTGGGTTATAAATAAACGCCCACTACTTAAATAATACATTTACAGATAACACTACCCAATTTTCTTGAAATCTGAAACCGTCCAATTCTCACATATGCTATCTACAAAACAAAGAAAAAAAAATCTGATGTGGGCAACACATGACTTTCCTTATATAATGTAATGAATTTACTACTTTTACAGTAAAAAAATAGGTTTTTCTTATAGTAGATACTAATATTCTGTCCAAGATATTGAATTTTCGACAATTAGTCGTCATTTTCATTGATTTAGCATCATTTTTATCCATTTGGCGAGATTTTCATTAATTTGGCAACATTTCAAAAAAGTCGCCAAGTTGGCGACATTCCGCCAAATTCGTCGCCAAAATCTCGCCAAGCGTTATGCACTAAGAAAAAAGTTATTCTTACAGCAGATAAATGACTATTGGCGTTTAATTACAAAAGTATTATTCAAAGTATATTTTTTCATAAATGGAACAAGCTAGATCCACGAGAATGATGTCACTCAATTTATCGCATGGTATTACATATGAAAAGTGAACATGTTTCTCAATAGGAATTTTTTTTTTGTGTGTGACTTTTTCATAATTTTTTTGAAAAATGTACAATATCTCGAGAACGGCTCATGTTAGCGTTCTAAAATTTATGCCAATCGTTTTCTAATGAAAAATTACATAAGAAATGTCTATTTGCGTAACTTTATTAGCGGTTTTGAGTTTTTGACGATTTTTTCAAAATTTTATTCGAAAATTTAGGGGGGTTCTGAACATTCGATTACGTATAAAAACAATAGGCTTCCAGCGTTTACGGATTGTGATTTTTGTACCAAATTTGGTTCGAATCGGTCCATTCGTTCGTCAGTTATCGTCTCCACAGACTCACTGACACACACACACACACACACATACTTTCACACACACACACACACACACACACACAGACATCACTTCAAAAATGTTTGATTCGTGATCAGGGATGCTTGAAACGTGCTCTCCCGTCGAAAACTCGAATTCGAATTTTCGACCCCGTCACAATACTTTCCTTATACATTATGTATATAAGGAAAGTAAAAATTAGAACCTCTAGAAGAAAAGTTTAACTGGTTTTAGACTTTAAAATTTCTTTAAAAATCTAAATAAAAATTTGGAAAAGCACCTACGTTAGTCCAGGTAAAGATGCCACTATGAGAAAAATTGCTGACTTGTACGGTAGATGTAGTGTGGCAGCGCTACAAACAACCAAACAGACAAACTATTCATTTTATTATTGTAGATCAGCGGTTCTCAACCAGTGGTACGCATACCACTTGTGGTACGCAAGAAGATAACAGGTGGTACGTGGATAATTTAGGCAATATACAGTATAAAATTTTTACCATATTCTGAAGAAAGAGAGAAACTTATTAATATTTGTGTGACGAAAATTTAATGGATGATTTCAAAAATAGATCTTTAGTCAACTTCTGGTTAATTTTACAAAATAAGAAAGTAAGAAAGTCAACAAAATATTTAAGACATTTCAGATGAGCAATTATATTTTAAATGGCATTTTGTTTGACGTGCTTATATGAAACAGGTTTTTTTAATGCTGCACCTAAAAACACAGATACAGAATAGTACTCGACTTACAGAAAATTTACGTTTCAATTTAAGTAAGGCAGAACCAGATATAAAGAAACTAATTTTTGTCAAACAAACACAGGTACTATATTAAATAATATGTTAAAAATATAAATAATCATATTAAATAATTGCTACTAGCATTTGTTAATATCTATTATTTTTGTTCAATTTTATTAGAAACGTAATAAAAATGTGACAAAAACTTCAGTGACATTAACTTAAGTGTATTATTGACTTAAGTTTGTATACAAGACATATTTTTGTTGGTGGTACTGAAATTATAGGATTTTGGTTTTGTGGTACGCATTTATGAAAAAGTTGAGAACCCCTGTTATAAATGAATGGCTGAATTCGTTGCAAAAATTTCGCGACTGGAAGAGAAAACAAAATTTACTAAAATAGATTTTTTATGCGTAACGCTCAAAGTTCGTTTACCAGGATGCAATATTTCAATTTTTAAATGTTCTAATGACCTAACAAGTGGCATAGCATGGCTAAATACAGTCTATGGTAAATATAGATTTATTTGGAATATTCTTCCACTGTATCCATAGGCCGGTTTCACGCTTATTACGAGCCCGCCAGTATGATATAGCCGATATTTGCAATGCCAGCATGAAACTTTGTATAAGCCACAATTTTTGCGAGCTTCTATGGGAACTGATAATTTTGCAAATCTGCAACCTGAGCAAATCTGCAGGTCGATAGGGAAGACCGTGAACAATTTTTGAAGAAAATTATTGAAATGTTTGAAGAAAATTATTTTTAGTTTATTCATTTTTTCAACAAATAAAATATAAATTTCACAGTTGGTAAAAAAATATTGCACTATATATATCTTAAAAATCTAAACTCAAATATATCCATTTCAAATAGATTTTATATGTAATACTGCGGTCTGTCTTTTATTATAAACGTCTCCGTGTCAGCGGCAATTGTAACAGGTGGCGTTTTTAATAAGAAGAAAAACATAGATATACGGCACTGCATTTTTTATTCGCATATAACAAATCTGAATAATTTAAATCGTGGTTTTAATCGAAATGTAATATCATTGTAATATAATCATATGAAATCTGAAAACGTATTTTTTTCATGCTGATAACATTTGTAGTATGAATAGAACTGAACACTACGGAGTACAAATAAATAAGACAGTGGAAGGAAAAACTACCGCTCGACACATTTTTTATGGAAATGCGCAATTTATTATGAATAATACATAAGGAATCTCTTCGGGGAAAATTGCAGCATGTTGCAATCGTCCCGTTGTGCAACTTTCGTCCCCATTAGACGTTTAAAATTCAAGAGCATGCTTTTCCAATATTGTTATATATTTAAGAAATATCACAGTAGACACACGTATAAAAGAAATAAAATTAGATCATAATTACATTGAATGGGTGACTTCAACATCACAATGGGAGAACGCACAATAAAGCAAGCCATCAGAAAAATTTACTAGCTGGCATCAAAATAACTGTTTAACGACTAACGTCCACAAATCAAAAGTGAAACATACAATATTTTCCCCCGTTCACGGGTCGATGTTAACGACATTTATTTGAATTTTTCCAAAGCTCGTTACAATTGCTCTGTTACAATTGACTGTTGCATTTGTCTGTTGGACGACTGTTACAATTTCTCTGTTACATTTGTCCTCGATCTCCCTTACATATTTCGTTTAGAAATAAAATCATGAAAATGTGCTGAGTAAAAAAAGCAAAACGCCATGAACAGCTATACATTCCATGAATTGCCATAATTCAAGTTTGAAAGTGTTCTCGTGTTCGTTAATATAATGTTGGGCAAACGTGTGGGTAGAGATGTTTTTAGAAAAATATGACAATGGGCCAAGTAGATTTTAAGAACTCTCTGGGGACAGGAACGTTGATGGAATTTAAATACATAGATTCGATGTAACCTAGTTATCCAACTAGCCAAATGCCGAACTTTGAATAAATTCGTGCATATGAAGTATGCGAGCTGTGAAAGATTTCAAATGTAAACTTTATTTAACAAATAATTATGAAATTAGAAGTATAATAAATTAATTTCATTATTTGAGAATTGTAATACAAAAGAGCCTATAAGTTTTTAGAATTTAAAAATTAAATTAAACACATTAGAATGCAGGAAAAACAATAAAATCAAAGTGACCCATTTAAATCGCAAAAAAAGTATTTCATAGACAGGAGTACGTTTAAATCACAATGCATGCAAGTGCATACGTTTTGATTAGCTGTTTAAAAGTGGTTATTTACTTGCTATTTGTACGAAGCGTAGTGGGCAAGTGCGATTTAGAAATGGGCGTTTCACCCTGTTACAGTTAAATTATTAAAATTGGGATTTTGCACACCTGTGTGAAATTTTGTGGACACATTTTCATTTTCCTACCCATTGTAGTTTTCGAGTAAAAGGGATAACAAAATTCAGGCAAATGTGGATTTCGCTTCGTTAGGAATGGAGAATGGACTTCGCTTTGCTCGTTCATAATAATACCCGTTTCTTCTTTTATCGTTTTATGGCCAACAGTTATTTTATGTCTTTCTTGACATTCATTATTTTACTGTAATTGGCACTTTTCTCATACAAAATACACGTCAATGCTTCTGTAATGTTGCTACTAGAGACATTTTCCTGGCAGGGCTATATACACCCAATCTACTTTACATTATGGTCTCTGGAAACCAAGTGTGCCCCTGGTTTCTTCTTATCACTAAAAATCTCATGTGGGAAACATATGGTTTTCCTTGCAGATATAAATCCATTTTTCCTTTCGTTATATACATTTAACTGAGTTTTATTATAAGATAACGTCTGAAGTAGATACTTATGAAAATTATATTGAGTTTTTAATTTTAAGTTAATTTCTTTTTAAGTTGATGATGGGGTGCATTTTAAAAAGGCCCCAAGTTGCCAAAATTCCAAAACACTCATGTATCTCGAGAACTTCTAGTGTAATGGGAATGGTCTTGTTGCTTTCGTCATAAAAATTAAGTATAAAAGAAAATTTAATTAATACTAGAAAAATACCCGTTGGAAATCAATTAAAATAAAAAAAAAAAAACGGAACAGCAATATACACCAAACAACATAACAATGTGAGTGTTTTCTGCACATTATTATCGTTTGACGAATGGTAAAAGCCATACGCACATGCCACTGAACTATAATATGTATATTTAATAATAATAATATATTATAATGCTTTATAACTCAGTGACGCATGTTCAACGATTTGTGATTGATTACGTTATTCGCTTTTAATAAAGTAAGAAATTACGTTATTTTAAAATACCGTTTAGCAATAATAACACTTAATACACGATATTTCTGTCTCATTTTATAACATTCACTTGATTAATTAAATCCTGATTGATTAAATAATTAAATCACCTGATTAAACCGGTAATTAAATAATCTGATTAATTAAAATGATTAGTAAAAGTTCCACGTAATATGGAACTTTTACTCTGGTGAAGGAGTATGTTCACTGAAGATTCTCAGTAAGCATACAGTTAGGCTCGTTTAGATACTTTCTGCCATTATTCTTCAGTCACTTGAGGACGAGAATATCAAAACCGATTTAATAGATTTGTGATAATGTTTAGTCGTTTAGTCGTAACCGATTTAATTTTGAGTCGTTTTACTAAGGTAAATAGTATTATATAAAATTTATACTAAAAATATTCTTTTTGAATATATCTTTGATGTAAGATAATCAAACTTAAATGTTTTTATATTTAATAACTTTCAGTGAAAAAAAAATTAATTTTGCCGTGATGTTTAAGGGTAATCATTAATATTTATATAATTGTGAGTATTTAATGCTCTCTTACTTACGAACGTTATAATACTATATAGTATCCCCTCTCAAATGTATATTTTTACACAATTCAATTTTTCCTTCTTTGATTTATCAAATTCTTGACCTGTGTACTAAATTTCAGTGACAATTTGGGGGTCATAACCCCCTCAGGATACTTGGTTACCCCCCCCCCCCCCGAATCGAATATTGAACGATCTAACTTTGCTCTTCTCTTTTCACATTTCGAATGTTTTGGTGTTGTTGTTGAAACCCAGACCGTCCGACCTACCAGAAAGGTGTAAGGTAACTTCTTGGACGGTCGGGAAGTGCCACCCAATTTAGACCGGAACCCAGTGGGGGAGGCATCCACAGGGACCGTACCCTCCTTCCCCTACCACCAACCTCTCGGAAGGACTTTCGGACCCACATGTTTAACGTGATCGTACTCCGCATGAACACGGCGGCAGTTTTTGGCAGTGGCTGGAATCGAACCCGGGCCTACCGAGTGCAACTCCAGCGCGCTAACCAATGGGCTACCGCGCCCCCGAATGTTTTGGTGTGGAGCACCGATTTAAATGAACATTTTCGAAAAAAAAATCGTTTCTGTTTCAGGTGTGCATGTGTGTGTGTGTGTGTGTGCGGGGAGGGAGGGGGAGGGGGGGAGACTAGCGATCGCACATGTACCAAATATGAAAGAAAGCGCTTTTGATTTATTTCGCAAATCTAACATTTTTGGTGTACCGCATCCCTAAAGTAGCTAATATTAGAAAATTGAAATTGTACATATTATTTTTCTAACCTACACATCAAATTTAAAATATCTATTTTCATCGCGAAGCATCTTTTTCTATCATTTCGCCTTTCGAACGTTTTTGGTGTGGAGTACTTATCTCCTCTAGTAAATAGTTTTGAAAATTTTTATTTTTCCCGGAGGTTTAATCGAACGATTGACCCGTGTATTAAATTTCAAGTCCTTATCTCATTTAAAAGAAGGCATTTTCTTGTTTATTCGACAAATCTAACATTTTTGTGTGCGACACATCTAATGCAAAAATATTGGAAAATTGAAATTTTGCACTTAATTTTGCAATCTCTCTTTACATCAAATTTAAAGTATCTACCTCATCGCGAAGTATATTTTCTATTATTCATCGTTCCAACGTTTTGGTGCATAACATCCCTTCTACGGAATATATTTGAAAATTTCGATTTTTTCCGAGAGTTTTAATATCAAGCGATTGACCCTTGTACCGAATTGCAAGTATGTATCTAAAAATAATATGACAGACAGATGGAGAATTAGTAGATATAGTTAAGCGTATTTATTATTTTTTTTTCAGTTTTTGTCGATTTTTGTGGGCCATTTTAATAAAAAAGGACCAGTTCTATTTTTTTCCTTGTACTAAAATATAATTGGCACCAGGATAACGCACAAGTATACTTGATTGCTAAATTTAATGTAATTTAATGGGATAATCTTTGTGCTTGAATAGATACATACATTATACCAACAGGAAGACACAAAGATAGGTACAACAGCGGGTATCAGTAGCGGCTACTTCACTTTACCGGTCGGTTTCGGGTTGGGGCTCTTTCAGTATTTTTTCAAGTTGCGGGATTGGGTTGAGAATCGGGGGTTTCTTTATTTTTTAAGCTGCTGGTCGGGTTGCTGGTCAATCCGAAAAAAATTTTAAGGGGTATACGTTATTACTTTTTTTTAAACTCCGTAATTTTCCACAGAGAGCATGATATGCTCTAAAAGAATAGTGATTTCCATAAAATTTGGTACGCTTATATTGTGATTGGCAACAACAATAAGCCTGTTAATTATCAGAGAGATCGAATCTTCAGAATGGTACTGTTTTCTTCTATTCAAAAAATTGTATTTTAATCACAAACGTCTGAAAAAGTTAGATGATATGGTTTTCTTTATCGAACACAAGTATCATTAAGAAAACAAATGCCGTTCAGGAAATTCGGTATGAACAAGATACAAAAATATATCTTTGAATTTGAAGAACAAAATGTCAAAATATATATGTCAGAGAAAGATAAGGCTACTTTTATCTTGTGGAATTTTCTTAAGGCAGTGTCAGAATCAAATGACAAAAAGAATGCATGTTTGATGTTTAACTTTCCGTTTATTTATTTTACATGAAATTTCTCTGCGTATTTTAACTGACACAAAATAGGCTTCTTAAAACGTCTGAAATATTTTTGAATGAATATCACATCGGTTCCCAAACTTTTCTTCACGGAACACATTTCACCTTACTATAATTTCTAGGCGACTTAGCTTTTTTTGTGTTTGATTTATTTTTAAAAGCTGCAATATAATAGTTAATATACGGTATCTCGGGGTAATAACGCCACTTTAACGTTCTACCAAGTTTCATAGGAAGATTTTAGAATTTCTTCGAAAATACATATGTGATGGAAGGAAGCCATATTTTGTTTAGCAATCAGTCAAGTGATTTCTTCATATTTCTTGGATGTAATTATTATTTCAATATTTATTTAGAAAATTACCTAACATATTTTGCGGAAATGTTTTTTACACATTTTATGTGATCATTTGGATATTTACTAAAATTTTCGAAGTAATTTGTAAATTTTAACTTTGCTTAAAAAATGTTTGAAAAATTAAGCCCCTTAGGATTCAATGTATTTCATTTTTTCAACCCAGGTTAAATCCGAAACTAATTGGATGATATTATTCAAAAAATTGTATGGGAAAACACTTCAAATCATCCACACTTTAAAAAATGAAGACAACCAAATGTTGGTTGTCTTTATTTTTAATTAAAAGTCTTTAATTAAAATCTCCATCCACGACGTACAAAAATTCACAACCATAGCGACCTCCTTAATCTTTTAGATACTGTTAATTATTTTTGCCCCTCTATTAATTTTACCGTTGAACATGAGTCTAATTTTTCTTTTCCTTTCTTGGACGTCCTAGTTTCCCGTAACTCTCTTGGTTTTCATACTTCTGTGTTTCGTAAATCATCGTTCTCTAATTCTTGTATTCCTGTTAACTCCTCTCACCCAATTTTTTCTAAAAACACCTCCTTTATTGGTTATTTTAATTGTGCTTTTAACGCTTGCTTATCTATTTCGGCTTGAGTTACTGAAATTGACTTTATCTTTAACCTTGGTTCTGAGTCTGCTTACTCGTTTGAGTTTATTTATAAAATATGTTCTATTATTCGCTATATTTTATTTATCCTAATACTAACCTTGTTCCTTTTTCTGATCTTCTGCCGTATAAATCTAGTCTTCCTTTTCACCCTGCGATTTTTCGTCCGTTTCCCGATTTTTCGATTCATTTTTGACATGAATTTAAGTTTAAGCCCGCTCATTCGACCATTACTACGTTAATTAATCGTATTCATTCCGATAAATTTGAGGATAAAAATAATTCCATCTGTTAGATCAGGTTGTACGTTGTCCCTCTTTTAGCTCCCGAAAATAATTATAAGTTTTACATTGGTAGTACAAAACGTACTGTAGGCATTCGTGTAGCTGAGCATGCTCGCGAAATTAAAAATGGTAAACTATCCACAGCTCTTGCCCAGTTTGTTATTAACAATAGTTTTCATCCTATGTTCGATAAGACTTTTCTTTTAATTAGCTGCAAAACCCAAATATTTTACTTTATGAATCCCTTCTCATTTATATTTACCTTGATTCTATTTGCAATTTTGGTCCCGTTCAGACCCTTAGTTATGCATGGCGTCTCGTTCTCGACTCGTGTAAACCATTGCACGCGTGTAAACCATTGCATGATTTTCTGGATATTCAGTAGCAGATTTCTTTTGCTTTTGACGACACGTCTATAGGTTACCTTGTAATTTATGAACTTTTTTTCTTTTTGTATATTATAATTAAATTATGTTTTTTAAATGTATCATATTTGAAATGTAAAATGATTAATATGCAAATTTTATCTCGTGTCGAGGTCCGCGTATTTAAGCTCATGTTCGTCACTATGTTCGTCGTTATTTTCGCTTTGCCACTGATAAAGGGCATAATAATTCCTGAAAGCGCTATGGTTGTGAATTTTTGTACGTCGTGGATGGAGTTTTAACACTTTACAACAAAGTTGAAAAGTGTTTATGACTTTGTTCATTCTGTCTGTCTGTCTGTCTGTCTGTCTGTCTGTCCTTTAGCACGATAACTGCCGTAAAAATGACTTAATCAAAATGAAATTTTAATATGTTGTTCAGACGGTCTGTAGGACCTATGGGAATATAAATGAATAATATCATCCAATTAGTTTTGGATTGAACCCGGGTTGAAAAAATGAAATACATTGAGCCCTATGGGACCTAATTTTTCAAACATTTTTAAGCGGATTTAAAATTCACAAATTGCTTCGAAAATTTTAGGTAATAGTCAAATTGTTCCATAAAATATATAAAAAAAAAATTCAGCGAAATATATTCAGTAGTTTTTTTAAATAAAAATTAAAATAATAATTACACATCTTATATGAAACGATCACGTGACCATGATATGAAACGATCACATGACACACTTCAAAATGATATATGGCATCCATCTTGTTTCAAAATCGTGATTTTTTCAAGTTCTTTTTAATTCATATTGAGTGTTGTATTCGTCCTAAAACTACTTTATTTTTGCTTAAATTCTGTGCATCTACATACTAAAACAACGCAATGACAATATATTTGAGTTTAAATGCTCATTCAAATTTTATTATTTCTACAACTAAGCCTATTTTTCACCTATATAAAATGTAAACAGCAAAATATGTAGAATGAGTTGTATTAGAATTACTGTATTTCTTTAACACAAAATAATTCAGTCCATGGAGTCTGCATGTCTGATATGAATGAAATATTAATTGGTTTTAAACAGAAGGACGATTTTTTTCGATGAAGTTTTAAGCATAGTGTTTATGAATTGTAGCTCCATGGTCTTAATTTTTAAATTAAATAAATTATTATAGTATTGTGGTGAATAGGAGAAAGTTATGAATGAAATACTGCTTTTATAGAGAGATCCAGGCGTGTTATCTTTTCTATGACGTCATTTGAATTTATTTCAGTGGTTTTCAATGAAGTTTTCAAATATAATAAATTATCGTAGTATTATGATAGTTTTAAAAATATTACCGTGGAATGTATCGCATTTTAGAGATATTTAAACCAGGCAATTTATATTTCAATGCCGTCATTTGAATGAAGTTCATTTTTTTCAATAAAGGTTTAAGTTTTCAAATATAATAAATCAATGTAGTATTGTGATAAGTTTTAAAATATTACCGAGGAATGTATTGCATTTTCGACTTTTTTAAATAAAATTGCATTGAAGTTGGAAAGTGTTTCATAATCAATGCTTTAAGCATGATTGATCTTTCTTGTTTATTAAATAATTTTAATAATAGTCAATTTTTCGTTGTCTTTATTTTTTAAAGTGAATTCATTTTCATTTCTAGGTATACCACAAACCGTCTAAAAAACATACTAAAATTTAATTTCGATAAAGTCATTTTTACGGCAATTATCGTGCAAACGGACAGACAGACAGAATGACCAAACCACTTTTCAACTATGTTGGAAAGTGTTAAAAATTGAACAAGAAACCTTGTATTATTTAAGAGAACTCTTTATTCATTTATTTAATCATCAGTTTCATTCTTTGAAATTCTAAAATCAGTAGCATTTAGGACATATAAATTTTACTTTACCTTTTTTAGTTAAATCTCGCACAAGTTTCATGAAAATATTATTCACGCAATAAACAACTTCTCATATTCTGATTATTCTTCTGGCAAAATGATACTCTAGATATAAACGAAATCAATAATTCATAACTTTAAGAAATAAACACAGTCGCTATGCGGTGTTATTACTTTGTTTACTTATTACACATTATGCTTACTATATATACAGGGTACTTCGCGAACACATTCAAAACCCCTCACTACAGTTTAAAACATTCTAAATCGAAGGCAATTTAAACACAACATATCAAAGTTTTATTTTGCAGATTTTTGAAACTGGAATTCAAATATCTAGCGTTTCTTGAATTCAAAATTATAGTGTTTGATAAATGCGGAAAAGTTTAATGAAAGCTGTTATGGCTTCTGACAATCTGTTTAGCATTAAACTTATAAAAATTAAAGTTTAATGCTGAAAAGATTAATGCCAGAAGCCATATAAAGTGTATTACTGGTGTTCCGTAATATGGAAATAAATTGTATAAATGAGAAGAAGAGCGGAAATCGCATACTCACAACATTTGTGAAAAAGAATGGAAAGAGAATATTGTTCCTCTATTTTCATAAAAAATTGAATTGCATCATCTTTGATGTGTATGTATTTTTAAACGTTTATATTATTTATTAAACTCTTTAAAATTTTATTTAGGTAAATATTGATAACTTATGTGGTATTTTATTTATATTTTTAGTTTTCGATTTTTCTTCAAAGAATATCTAATCGTTTCTCACGGAACACAATTTGAGACATAATGATTTGAAGGAGAGTGGTATTACTTCCTCTATATACATAGGGAAGATATAGGATAAGTATTGTGATGGAGTTTAAAAATTCGAAGAGTACATTTCAAGCATCCCTCAGCTCGGATCGATCGTTTTTGAGATGATGTCTGTGTGTGTGTGTGTGTGTCTTCGAGTCTGTGGAGACCTTATTTCACGAACGAATGGAGCGTTTTGATCGAAATTTGGTACAAAAATTATAATCAATGAATACTGGCAGCCTATTGATTTTAAATGTAATTGAATGTTCGCCCCTAAATTTTCAAATTAAATTAAAAAAAATCATAAAAAAATCAGAACCATTAATAATGTTACGTATATGATCATTTCTTATGTGATTTTTCATTGGAAAATGTTTGACGCAAATTTTAAAACGAAAGCCTGAACTGTTCTCGAAATATTGCACATTTTAAATAAATTTATAAAAAAACTCACATAAAATTAAAACAATCTGATGTGGGCAACACATGACTTTCCTTATATAATGCAATAAATTTACTACTTTTACAGTTTAAAAAAATGTTATTCTCATAGTAGGTACTCATATTCTTTCCAAGATA
The DNA here is from genome assembly GCA_951213105.1 of Amaurobius ferox. Lineage (NCBI taxonomy): Eukaryota > Metazoa > Arthropoda > Arachnida > Araneae > Amaurobiidae > Amaurobius > Amaurobius ferox. The sequence continues at coordinate 104,085,327 of OX578136.1, forward strand.
TTGAATTTTCTTCAATTAGTCGTCGTTTTCATTGATTTAGCGTCAATTTTATCCATTTGGCGAGATTTTCGTTAATTTGGCAACATTTAAAAATGTCGCCAAGTTAGCGACATTCTTACAGCAGATAAATGACTATTGGCGTTCAAATACAAAATTATTACTCAAAGTATCTTTTCTCGTGAATAGAACGAGTTAGATCCATGAGAATGATATTACCAAATTTATCGCATGATATTACATATGAAAAGTAAACATGTTTCTCAACAGTTAATATTCTCATTTAATTTATGGGATTTTTTTTGATAAATTTATTTGAAAAAGGTGCAATATCTCGAGAATGGTTCATGCTAGGGTTAGGGCGCGGTAGCCCATTGGTTAGCGCGCTGGAGTTGCACTCGGTAGGCCCGGGTTCGATTCCAGCTACTGCCAAAACTGCCGCCGTGTTCATGCGGAGTACGATCACGTTAAACATGTGGGTCCGAAAGTCCTTCCGAGAGGTTGGTGGTAGGGGAAGGAGGGTACGGTACCTGTGGATGCCTCCCCCACTTGGTTCCGGTCTAAATTGGGTGGCACTTCCCGACCGTCCAAACAGTTACCTTACACCTTTCTGGTAGGTCGGACGGTCTGGGTTTCATCATCATCATCATCATCATGCTAGGGTTCTAAAGTTTATGCCAATCGTTTTCTAAGGAAAAATTACATAAGAAATGTCTATTTGCGTAACTTTATTAAAGGTTTTGATTTTTTGATGATTTTTTCAAAATTTCACTCGAAAATTTAGGGGGGGGGGGGGTTCTGAACATTCGATTGTTTTTTAAAACAATAGGCTTCCAGTATTCATAGATTGTGATATTTGTACCAAATTTCATTCGAATCGCTCCATTCGTTCGTCAGTTATCGTCTCCACAGACTCACACACACACACACACATACACACACACACACACACACACGCACGCACGCACACACACATACTTTCACACACACACACTCACACACACACACACAGACATCACTTTAAAAGTGTTCGATTCGTGATCAGGGATGCTTGAAACGTGCTCTCTCGTCGAAAACTCGAATTCGAATTTTCGACCCCGTCACAATATTTTCCTTATACATTATTGTATATAAGGAAAGTAAAAAAAAAGTATTAACTACTGAGAATTATGTTCATTTTTCTTCAATAATACAGTCAAACCTGCTTGAAACGGAATTGAAAGAAACGGAGTAAAGATATATTTAGCTACGTCCAAAAATAAAGAAAATTTGTGTTATTTCCTGTGTATGAAATGGAACCTGCACAGCGAGGAAACGGACAGGTCAGTTTAAAGTAAATAGTTATTAAAGCACCTGTTGTAACGAACTAAGAACAGGAGAAATCATACAACTGTTTCAGATATTTATTTCCAAGGGAATGACGAAATGTCACTATTAATGACAACGCTGCTACTGAAAAGGAATTTCTTATTAAACCATACGGAGATCTTCTGAAGGATGTTTTAGACCTTCAAGAATTATTAGTCAATCATTGAGGTTCTGAAATGCTAGATATATTAATCAATACACGATTTTTGACTGAAAGAAAGTCGCATCATTGGTAAAACACATGTCCAAAAATTATGCTGGATTATTTTAAAAATTCATCCCAATAAAGAAAACCTGATGTGGGTAACACATGACTTTCCTTATATAATGTAATGAATTTACTACTTTTACAGTAAAAGAAATAGGTTTTTCTTATAGTAGATACTAATATTCTTTCCAAGATATTGAATTTTCGGCAATTAGTTGTCATTTTCATTGATTTAGCGTTATTTTTATCCATTTGGCGAGATTTTCGTTAATTTGGCAACATTTCAATAAGTCGCCAAGTTGGCGATATTCCGCCAAATTCGTCGCCAAAATATCGCCAAGCGTTATACACTAAGAAATAAGTTATTCTTACAGCAGATAAATGACTATTGGCGTTCAAATACAAAAGTATTATTCAAAGTATCTTTTTTCATGAATGGAACGAGCTAGATCCACGAGAATGATGTCACCGAATTTATCGCATGGTATTACATATGAAAAGTGAACATTTTTCTCAATGGGAAATATTTTTTTTATTTTATGACTTTTTGACACTTTTTTTGAAAAATGTACAATATCTCAAGAACGGTTCATGTTAGCGTTCTAAAATTTATGTCAATCGTTTTCTAATGAAAAATTACGTAAGAAATGTCTAAATGCGTAACTTTATTAGTGGTTTTGATTTTTTGACGATTTTTTCAAAATTTCATTCGAAAATTTAGGTGGATTCTGAACATTCGATTGCGTATAAAAACAATAGGCTTCCAGTGTTTATGGATTGTGATTTTTGTACCAAATTCGGTTCGAATCGGTCCATTCGTTCGTCAGTTAACGTCTCCACAGACTCACTGACACACACACACACACACACACACACGCACACACACACACACACACACACACACAGACATTACTTCAAAAATGTTTGATTCGTGATCAGGGATGCTTGAAACGTGCTCTCCCGTCGAAAACTCGAATTCGAATTTTCGTTCTGTCACAATACTTTCCTTATACATTATGTATATAAGGAAAGTAAAAATCTGATGTGAGCAGCATATGACTTTGCCCACAGACTTAAAGTCATTTTCTCTTTATTTCTTTAGTAATTCATAAAATTGAGTGTTCAATTGCACAAAATAACACGCAAAATTATTTGAAACTGCACTTAAGTTGCACTTTTAATTTTCTTTTCGTTTTAATTTGGTAACTGGATGTATTTTCTAAAGTGGCGTAGCAAAAATGCGGAAAAACTAAAATATCTCGAAAATGATGATTAGCCCTAGAGTAATCGGATTGGTCTTATTATTTTCATCGTCAAAAATTACGTAAAAAATAAGCATTTAATTGGTGCATTTCAGGATTGAACTCGCATTCTGTGGATTCCTTATCATTCATTGGTTAATGCAGATATTAGACCATGCCTCGGCCTATATTGAGTTTTAATGGGGTATCTTACTTTAAATCTTCCTTATGGAACCATGTACTATACTGAGTACGATAAATGAATGACTGAAAATGGGAATAACAATAAAACACAGAGATGATTAAATTAAGGAATTTTAAGAACATTTATTTAAAAACTGTCGATTTCTAATAAAAATGCAAGTGTTGCATACAGCGTATGCAAATAAACAAAATATCATTTATTTATTTGCATATGCTGAATTGTTGTATCATATTTATATACAGGATGTCCAGAAAGTTCCGGAACGGCGCAATATCTCGAGAAATACACTTCGGATCAAAAAATAAAAAAACACGTATTCAATATTTTCAAAAAAGCTATCCAATGATACAAAAATTGACCCCCGCCCCCCTCCTGGGCGGAGGGAAGTCGGACAACATTGAAATTTTCAATGGGAACCCCCATTTTTCATTGCAGATTTGGATTCTCCAGAAAACATTTCATACATTTGACCTACGATTTTTGATTTTTGCTCCCACAAACGGCGCTATAATCGAGTAAAACGGAAGTGGGGTACAAACGTCTAAAAGTTACAGAAAAAAGCACCCTGATCATGAGAGGCAAGGGGAGTTACAGAAAAAAGCACCCTGATCATGAGAGGCAAGGGGAGTTACAGAAAAAAGCACCCTGATCATGAGAGGCAAGGGGAGTTACAGAAAAAAGCACCCTGATCATGAGAGGCAAGGGGAGTTACAGAAAAAAGCACCCTGATCATGAGAGGCAAGGGGAGTTACAGAAAAAAGCACCCTGATCATGAGAGGCAAGGGGAGTTACAGAAAAAAGCACCCTGATCATGAGAGGCAAGGGGACTCATGTTAATCAAGCACACCGAAGGAACCAGAAAACTACTACGTCCACATCGTTGTTCCTGGGTAGTGCTAAAAGTAGTTTTGAACTGTTTTCTAAACTGAAGTCAACAGTTGTCGCTGAAGTGAACGGTTAGCGGGAGGAGGGGGTCAATTTTGGCATCATTGGATAGTTTTTTTGAAAATATTGAACACGTAATTTTTTATTTTTCTATCTGAAGTGTATTTTCCGAGACACTCCCATTTTTAAAAGTTTGTGCCCCACTTCCGTTTTTCTCGATTATAGAGCCGTTTGTGGGAGCAAAAATCGAAAATCGTAGGTCAAATGTATGTAATTTTTTCAGGAGAATCTAAATCTGCAATAAAAAAAATCTTATGTGGGCAACACATGACTTTCCTTATATAATGTAATGAATTTACTACTTTTACAGTAAAAAATACGTTTTTCTTATAGTAGATACTAATATTCTTTCCAAGATATTGAATTTTCGACAATTAGTCGACATTTTCATTGATTTAGCGTCATTTTTATCTATTTGGCGAGATTTTCGTTAATTTGGCAGCATTTCAAAAAGTCGCCAAGTTGGCGACATTCCGCCAAATTTGTCGCCAAAATCTCACCAAGCGTTATGCACTAAGACAGAAATTATTCTTACAGCAGATAAATGACTATTGGCGTTCAAATACAAAAGTATTACTCAAAGTATATTTTTTCATGAATGGAACGAGCTAGATCCACGAGAATGATGTCACCGAATTTATCGCATGGTAATACATATGAAAAGTGAACATGTTTCTCAATAGAAAATATTTCTATTTTTATTTTAAATGACTTTTGGATAATTTTTTTGAAAAATGTGCAATATCTCGAGAACGGTTCATGTTAGCGTTCTAAAATTTATGTCAATCGTTTTCTAATGAAAAATTACATAAGAAATGACTATCTGCGTAACTTTATTAGCGGTTTTGATTTTTTGACGATTTTTTCAAAATTTCATTCGAAAATTTAAGGGGGTTGTGAACATTCGATTGCGTATAAAAACAATAGACTTCCAGTGTTTACGGATTGTGATTTTTGTACCAAATTTGGTTCGAATCGGTCCATTCGTTCGTCAATTATCGTCTCCACAGGCTCACTGACACACACACACATCACTTCAAAAATGTTCGATTCGTGATCAGGGATGCTTGAAACGTGCTCTCCCGTCGAAAACTCGAATTCGAATTTTCGACCCCCGTCACAATACTTTCCTTATACATTATGTATATAAGGAAAGTAAAAGTGGGGATTCCCATTGAAAATTTCAAAGTTGCTCCATTCCCCTGCCCCCAGGAGAGGGGAGGAGGGTCAATTTTGGTATCATTGGATAGCTTTTCAAGATAATATTCAATACGTGTTTTTTATATTTTGATCCGAAGTGTATTTCTCGAGATATTGCGCCGTTCCGGAACTTTCTGGACACGCTGTATATAGTTTAACATGAAGATTAATTAATTAATGATTAAATAAAGCATTATCGTTCATAGATTACTCAGATATATAGCTGAAAATAAACGACAAAATATATATATATACAGAAGAGAAAAATAGAATAACATAATATATATTTAATATGATAATGCATTTTTTAATCATCACAAGTTATTGACGAATACAACATATGATACAATTTTCATCCCAATCAGTAGTGAATATTGATGTTGGATGCTGAAAGCAATGCTTCTGCACTTAATCATTCAAACTTTTTAAGCATCTGCAGCGTTTGTAAAAAAAAATATTTATCAATAAACATTCAGAAGCATTGTAATCTGTACTAACAATAGAACCGGGATATGATTTATGAGGAAAAAATTGGGTTTTTTTTTCAAGATCACGTGTTAAAAATATAGTTAGAAATTGGATCTCTGTCTCATACAAAGTAAATCGAGACCTGTGTAATGTAAACTAATATTTTGGCACTACAAGTTGAGTTGAGATGCTATTGTGTCGAAAATGAAGGAGTAGTTTTCAAATGCAATGCAGTGATTTATTTTTTAAGGTATTTTTTCGAGAAGAGGAGGGGGAGGGGTTAAATCGTTTTTGCTATTATCTTTAATTAGTAACGAAATTGAAAAGTGGTATTTTATTTTTTGTACAATGCATAGTATAAAGTATTGTAATGGGGTGGAAAATTGTGAATTCGAGTATTCATTGGATTTACACATTTTATCATCCTTAGGTCGGACAGTCTGGGTCACGACAACAACAACATTTTATCATCCTAGAAATCGAATATACGATTGTGTATGTATGTATGCGCGTATGTGTGTATGTGTGTATGCGTGTATGTGTGTATGTGTGTGTGGGTGTCATTGCAGATAGTTGCATCAATGTACCGGTTTCATGCTTATTATGACCTGGTCAGTATGGAATAGCTTGCAATGGTAGCAAGCTAACTTGCTATATGTCACAATTTTTGCGAACCTCTTGGCAAATATTCAGCCTGAGTTATTCAAAGCCGACTCCGTGGTAAGGTTGAATTCGTTTGTCTCCATAGAGGTTTGCAGAATTGTGGTACATACTATGTCCTTGTATTTACCACAGTTTTCTTGTATCTTTTTTCGTTCTGCTACTGCATGTCGACATGTGCATATTACGTGCGAAACCGGTATGTGGATCCAATTATCTGCAATGGGAACGCTACCTTACTATGTTTTGCTTATTAATACGTATGTCAACCATTGTAATTGATAACGGAATTTGCTAATTTTGTGTCACTGCCGATGTTCAGCGGAAGTTTTGGCAAAATAATTCTTTCAAAAATTTACCAAATAATGAAACATTTTAGAAACTAAATTAGATGCTGTTTGAAGCAAGTATGTGTATTATTTTGTACGATATTATGTATGGCATGTATTGTTTTGTACGATAAAACTTAATTTAATGGTCATTACTAACGCTGAAAAAAAACTAGGCATAGTAATGTCATGTGTTGCCTGTTGAGACCCAGACCGTCCGACCTACCAGAAAGGTGTAAGGTAACCGTTTGGACGGCCGGGAAGTGCCACCCAATTTAGACCGGAACCCAGTGGGGGAGGCATCCACAGGGACCGTACCCTCCTTCCCCTACCACCAACCTCTCGGAAGGACTTACGGACCCACATATTTAACGTGATCGTACTCCGCGTGAACTCGGCGATAGTTTTGGCTGTGGCTGGAAGCGAATCCGGGCCTACCGAGTGCAACTCCAGCGCGCTAACCAATGGGCTACCGCGGCCTCATGTGTTGCCTGTGTCAGATGTTTATATTTATTTTTTCTATTTTATTATTTGTTTTATGCATTGAAAGAATTAATAATTTTATTACAAAATTTTCACATTTTTCTCGTGTCTGTTTCTGACAATTTTATGTAGTAAAAATAAATTATCAAACTTCTAAATTAGTCACGTCACAAGAAGTATAAATCATTTAATTTGAAATGCAATTTGCAAAGCTTTGATGCAGAAGAAATTTTACGGTCGATTTGAAGTTGAGAATTATGATTTCTATTAATAAATGCTTTATTCAACAGATACACCCCTATAGCAGACAGAAACATATAGCAGTGTTGAATTTGTCCGCGCGCGGAGAAAAAAAGTTGTAAATCTACATAATAATTGTCTAAGGTGTTTGTGTCTTTCCAGATCCTTCAGAAGCCTCCCGGTGACCTAGAAGGTTGAATCTTAGCATTGTCTACGGGATAGAACCTGACGGAGTCGGATTTTTTATACCCTCAGATGGAGGAGAACATATTTTATTATAGCACCCAGTCCATATATTATTATAGCACCCAGTCCTCTGGACGAGTCGGACGGCCTGGGGCTTTCACACTTATAGCACCCCGGCCACTGATCTTGCTGCTCATACCCTAGCTTGAGTCGGATGGCCTGGGTCTTCCACATTTATAGTACCGACCGATAAGGTTGAATCTTTGCACATTTATAGTACCAATCACTATACAGAGCATAATTTAGTCAATTTTCACTTTAAGACAATTATTTTTGGCACTAAAACGCCATACATTGTTAAACAAATTGACTTATTAAAAAAGTTGTAAATTAGTTTTTTAGAAGTGTGGTTCCCCTGTCTTTGATAGTCTTAAATGCTACTATCAAATAAATAAATAACAATCGAAGTTTCTAAAACGGAATGCAATATTTCAACTGGAAATTAGTTGTAAGTTATGAAAATGGTTGTAGAGTACAGTATTTGGTAATAAAAAGAAATCAAGCCTCTAATGATATTGTCGTTATGCTGCTTTTTACACAAAGAGGTAAATCAGTTTTGAAACAACAGCATCTATGGATGGGTGTCAAGGTTTTAAGGGGATCGTCAGCATGAAATAGGTAACATCTGGAATTACAGCAAGAAAACTTGCCTTATCGTAATTGAGGGTCACAGAATTGTGATGCATGTGAACTGGGAGCATGAATCCAATATGTGTATAGTATTTGAGCTGTATTTAACTTGAACTCAAAATAACCCTTCATCTGAATCGGATTTCTAATTTGTGTCTCTTGAATTGAGCACAGACTTGCTAACAGTTACAATACTCCGTACATGTAAAGTATTACTTAAATTGCCTTATATATCTCCCTTCGACATAAGGTCAGTAGGTGCGGCCTCAATCGCGTCGGTGATACCTTTTGCTATATATAAAAGTATATAAAAATTTGTACAAAATTCTAAAATTAAAACATTCAGTTAGTAACAGTTGATTAAAAATAGCAATCGATTTCGAGGGCAAAAACAGCCCCCACTTTTATCCTGAAGTAGGAGGCTGTTTTTTCACCTCCGAAACCAAGTGATACTTTTGGTATCTTGCTAATAATGTGATATTGTAATTTAAGACTGTACTATAATTTGGTTAAGGCATGCCGATTATCAGACTTAATTTGAGCTCTAAACAACATTCAACCAGGCTCTTGCATTACGTCCGGATGTGCTATCAGCTACACTACTCCGGGCATGTAAGTTATTACATGATTCATTATTACGTGATTTTCAACAATAAAGTGATATTGAGGTATTTAGATAGATGGAATCTAAAACTTATATGAATATTGAGTTAGAGATTTCTTACTTAGAAAAAGAAAAATTCTAGTGCTTTTAGAACTTGAATATTTTTTAAAATTATAGCAAAGTTCTATTTTTACAGGTAATACAAGTTTATGTAGTCAATATCTCATTTGGAACGAAATGTAGTTTTGATCCCAATAAAAAGGAATGGTAATGATTTTACAAAACGATTTTCGTAACATTACGGAGCGAAAATATAAATACTCAATATTTGTGAAAACGTTAAAGGTTTACAGGTAATATTGCTGCATCACATTTGCAAGTTCTAGAAAATGCGATGGCTCTTTGTGTCTCCTGAGGGAAATGTTAGCCCTGAGATTTTTCTCAAATGATACGAACAAGGATATATAGTATTTGTTCAGTGTTGTGTTTAGAGGACATTCACATTCATTCAGAGGACATTCTCATTCATTCAGAGGACATTCACATTCATTCAGAGGATGATTCAGAGGATAAAACACTCATTCAAGAATCATTTCTTTCAAAATTACTTTTCAAAATTATTTCTTTGAATATCATTTCTTTCAATATTGCTTTAAAAATTTCTTCAAATTTTGCATGTTTTTATAAAGCAATGTAAGTAATATTTATCATATAGGGTATGTTTTAAGTAGCGTGTGCAGAAAAAATTTCTGAAAGGGCTTTTGGTAACCAAATACTTTGTTTCCCATTTCTCAAAGTATCATATATCCGAACTTCAATAGGTTCCAATGGGTTGTTAGGGGGAGGGGGGGGGGGGGGTATGACCTCCCAAATCTCGATGACGCCACTGTTTTAAACATTATATTTGAGGTTTGTTTTTCAGCGGATAACGGTACATACAAATACTTCTAATTAAAACAAAAATTTAAAAATTGAGAGGAGAATTCTCTTACGGCAGTAGTGTCATTCCCTAAGGATAGTGTACAGAAATAAAGAATACAGATTTCTATATGGTTCTTGTAGCAGAAAATTTCAGCTAAATAGTTGAGCTTCTTGTTTACTTAGCAATTGCTAGAAGCTGATCGGTTTTTGATTTGGAGACTTCGTGTTTTTATTGTTCCATCTGCGTTGAACTAATTAAACATAATTCAAATTTCGAAGTAAATGGTGCTAGTCTGGAGTAGTCATGCCAGTTAATTTAAAATTTTAAAATTTATATGCTTATCTAAAATCTGTATCATTTAAGAAGACAAAGCACTTGAATTCACATTTTAAATCCTTGTATTTTCGAAGGAGAAGAAATTTTTGTTTTTTATTTTCGAGTTTTAAAAACCCTGAATTGGACTGACACCCACACATGGTTCGACACGTTTTGCTAGTGTATATATCTTAGCAAATTATGCAACGAGGAATATTGAGTTGTTTTCTGTCAACTAATTTTTTCGCTTGATTAAGATATAAAAAATCTCTACATTCTGTTATTGTTTTCCCACAGTATCCACATTTGTTAATCAGTCGCGAAAGTCATCTTATGGATACATCAGATTATTCCTATATCCTAGAGCTTTCTTGAAACGCACGTACTCGAAGCGAACTCATGCCTTCTTTCTATAGCATAATTTTATATTAAATACGTCGTGGATAGCATGTTAAATACATAATTATCGACAGTGATCTAAAAATACCTGAAAAATATTCATTTCGTGTTCCAGAAACAATCTTTCTTCATTAAAGCTCATGTTTTAACAACACTTCCTTGCAGTAATTGGTTTTAAACGCTTGGTGCCAAATATTTCAGTTGTGCCACAGCTGTATAAAAACTCATTTGTCCTCCGCTGTCTTAGTATGCATTCAGCAGTCTTTAGACGATGTATACAACTTATACGAGAGGATCGAAAGGAATTCTTAAACAGTATCTATTAATAGAAGAACATGTTGAGAGAAGAACGAAATTAGGCCCTAAGTATATGCAATTACGGTGTCCCAAAGGCCCCTGCACTGGTAATGGGCGTGGCCTTTATTTCGTTCAGTTACCCATCTTTGGCGAGGAGTTAAAATAACTTGAATGATGCGGCAATTTGTGGAAATATCATAATTGAGCTGTTTACGTGAGACGTTGGTTTTGCCGTTATACATTTGATGCATATAATAGCATTGTAGATAAAATAGTCGGCAAAGTAGTACAATATAATCGTGGATAGACTTTCTGCATATGATATTGTTTTTACGATATATATGTAAATATGTGGAAAATCTGCTGGCATTTTAAGGTTATTATATATATATATATATATATATATCAATGTCATATAAAAGATACGAATATAAGATTTAAAATTAACGAGACAAGTAGGCGCAATGCTGCTCTAAATTGTCTAGTATAATATAAAAGAAAAATTCTACAAAGAAATCTCAAAAAAGGGGGGGGGTGGTGGAGAAAAGCCAACAGGGAAATTTGAAAAGGCCTAGGGGGGTGGTGACCCCTAGTTCCCCGGTTAAAAGTCGACTTTTATTCCAAAGGAAACACTCCCGGAGCCGAAAAATACCTGATATATATATATATATATATATATATTCTGAAAAGGTTGTTCCACTTCGGATATTTTAATACTTGAATCTGTTTTTGAAAAACCAAAGAGAGCAAAACTATCACATCAATTGTTTAAACATGACTACAAATATGTAAAATAGTGGAGTCAAAAGAAGGATTTCTTAAGAGAATAAATGAATTGCAGACATCGTAAAATGCGATGAAGAATATGAGCCTCTTTATGATTGCAATATCTATAGTATAATTTTTTAACTTCTTAAATTCAACTTATTAATTAATAATTTGTTATTTAATTCAATACACCGTATTGTCATTTTAATTACCTACTCAAGAGTAATATTAGTAATAAACTGTTTTTTAATTATGAATTCTTTGATGTATTTTTTTAAATGCATGGCACACAGCTTTTAGCGGATATCAAACCTAACGTGGAATAATTTTTTAAAGAGTAGAGAAGTATGTTGAAAATGCCAAACAATGAAACAAATAATAAGTTTTATTTAAAAGATGAATAATTTTTATTTAAATTTTATATTTTTGGAGGGAATAAATTAATTAACATTCAAAATTTTATGACGAAGAAACATAATATTTCTTCCATTCATTCATATACAGTCAAACCTGTCTATAACGATACTCTAGGGACCGAGAAAAAATATCGTTATACACAATTTATCGTTATGGACAGGGCTGAACTTGTTACACTCTATAATGGAAGTTATTTAACATGGGTGTGACGTTATTATAATAATATATGTTGAACTTCCATTACTGAATATTACTACAGTATTGTGTTGAACTTACATTTTTAATGAATGTATTACAGATTAAGAAAAAAATATGAAACATATGTAATATCTTATGAACCTAAATCATAAGATTCAAACTGCAGTTTGAAAATGTAACACGGCGTATATTTTAACTACATTTCTATTATGCAATTAAAAAATGGATAATTATAATTATAAAAATAAAATTGGAGTTATATTTTTAATTCAAAAATCAAGAATACGTCGAAACGGAAATGAAATAAGTAACACAATTCGAATCCTTAAAAAGGACAAAAGAAAATTTAACGTGCGAAGTAATCCGATATTTTCGTTTGCTTGGATTTTGCAGGGAATGCAGCCGTCATACACATATTTTCTAAACCTTCTAGCGAATTCAGATATACATCTGGAACACTTGGTAAAGTAGGAATAAAATTGTGTAATGCTTCGATCATTTTAACAGCATCATCAGCTGTTGTGTCGGGTGGTGATTTCGTTCCACACTCCTCATCTTCCACTCCAATAACATCATCATTTTCTTTCAGTTCTACAATTATGTCCTCATCGGTGCTTCCACAGAACACTAATAAACCTTCATCCAAATTGAAATAGTCTTCTGGGTTTATTGAAGAGTGCATATTCGTGGAAACTTTGAATGAATTCAAAGAATTACTTAGGTGCAGCACACAATTTTCTTCTTCAGAAAGATTTTGTTGAGAATTCTCATCGCTGTCAGATTGTCCTTCATCACTGCACGAGCTGAAATTAAAACCTGCCTTCCACCAACAATTTCGTATGGTAGATGACTGCACAGAGCTCCAACTGCCAGAGATTATATCACATGCTTGTTTAACATTTATGCCAAAGGGTTTGGTAATCTTGAACAGTAGAGATAACAGTAGAGAGTAGTTTGGTAATCTTTAATAGATCTTAGTCGGTAGATAGAGCATTATTCCCCTTTAGGATAAACTGCCTTTGTGTTACGTCTGCCATTGTAAAAGTCTTGATCCGAAGTCCAAAAAGTTTTGGACATAACACAGGGAAAAAAGTTTGAAATACCCAAAATTATCGTTATATACAGGTTCACTCAAAAACAAATTATTGTTATAGACAAGTTTGATATACACTAAAACTATAGGAAATCCGCCGGGACCGTGGAAAATATCGTTATAAACAAGTTTATCGTTATAGACAATATCGTTATAGACAGATTTCACTGTATTATGTTTCTGCATGTGAGAAAATGAACATGTGAGAAAATGAAGAGCGTGAAAGACAGGCAGAGAGACATGTTGGCATCTTTGGGAAATAGCAATATAAATAGATAAATGATTAAAATATGAGTTTGGATGACTTATTAGGAAACGGATTAAATTAGTAGCATATTGAGTATATATTTGAGTTTTCCCATAAAACAGTCTTCATGTAAAATGGAAAAGAAACAAAATGCTTCTAAGAATAGGAAAATCTCCCATTAGAAATAATCCAAGAAGAATTAATAGGTGTTAAAAAGTGAGAGCTATGTTTAAACGAATAGAAGGTGATATGGTTCGAAATGATTTTGTTCAGAATTCTATTTTTATGTGTAAGAGATTCTTTCCATTGACTTTCTTTTTCAATTAAAGAAAAGAGAAAAAACATTCGGATTTTTCGAAAGAATAAATTGTCAGATAGTAACGTAGAAAAATGCGCTATTTTTAACCATAATTAAAGTGTTTACAAGAATTGCAGCAGGAAGTCCACTGTTTGGAAACAAAAGAACAACACTTTGATTAGTAGAGAAAAATAGAATTCTTCAAGTATTTATAAATTTGAAATTTTATTCTTTCATTAAATTGGGGGGGGCGGGAAAAAATCTGATGTGGGCAGCACATGACTTTCCCTGCAGACTCAAATTTATTTTTTCTTTATTTCTTTAGGAACTCATTAAATTCGCTTTAATTATCCAAAATAACACTACATTTGCTTTTTTAATTCAATTTCTGCTTTTATTTGGTAATTGGACATTTTTCCGAAGGCGGCATAACAAAAATGCGAAGAATCTCATATCTCGAGAACACTTGGTCCTAGAGTAATAGAGTTGTTTTTATACTTTTCCTCGTTAAAAAATACTTATAAAACAAGCATTTAATTGATACATTTGGACATGTGTAGTCTTTTTATTTAGATATTGGCTATTTTTGCGGGTCATTTCGTAAAAAAAGGCAGGTTGTTCTTTTTCGAATCGTACCCAAATCTAATCAGCACCAGAGTATCCCACAAGTGATTTATCTACCAAGTTTTGTGAAATTTGGTCAATTAGTATTTCAGCTAGAGTGCATATATGATATTTCTGCGGGCCATTTCGTAAAAAAGGGTGGGTTCTTTTTTCCGAATTGTACCAAAAACTAATCAGCACCAGGGTCGCACTCAAGAGTCTTACCTTCCAAATTTTATGAAATTCGGTCCATTAGTTTTTGAGTTAGAGTGCACAGACACATTGCACAGACACACACACAGACGTTATGCTAAAAATAGTTTTTCCGTATTCTAGAGGTCTCGAAACGTGTAAATCCGTCGAAAACTCTAGTTGCGATTTTTGACATGATTCCAATACTTTCCCTATACATTACCATATATTGCAGGGAAAGTAAAAAACAGATCCCAATGCGAATAGCATGTTATTTTCCTTCCAAACTCTTCACATTACTCTTATTTTCTTTCCATATAGAGGAGAAGGTAATAATATAAGAGGAGAATGTAATATGGGTATCACTTTAACTATTGAAATGCTATTGAAAATTGAGCAACGTAAACAATCATAAATAAACAAATTAATGCAGCATACATTTGTTTCGAGGATACTTTGGATTCCCTTTGTCAGTGCACGAGAACCACCAAACTCGAAGTCCAGAAGAGGAATGGGCGCGGAAGGAAGCAGCAGGGGGATTATATACCTTAGACCTGGATTACGAGAGAGCTAATCAGAAACGTGAAATAACAACATATCCTGACAAGACAAATCAAGTCTGAACAAGAATAAATACGATTCAACAAGACGAAAAATAGATTAATACGACACGTAAGAGCCCCAAAGGAAAGTGGAGATAAAGAAGAAAGTGGAATTTTTTTATAGGGCCTTCCGTCAGACCGCGGATAAAAATGGAGTACTGGGCAAGTCATTAACTAAATTACTAGAATTTTTCTGGATGTGTAAGGCTTCAAAGAAATCAAGATCAAAGATCGACGGGCATTTCAGCATGATCCTTGCAGTAGAAAACTGAAAACGGTGGTCAAATTGATGCAATGCTGAGTTATTGAAGATTTATTAATTTCCTGTTTTTTTGACTTAGTTTTCTGTTCCTTAATACGAAATTTTGAATCACATTTAGTTTGATCAACACAAGAAAGTCCACACTGGCAAGAAATACTGTAAATACTCCAACTATTATTAATTTCTGAAGGATCTTTAAGATTAGAAAATCTGAGTTCATTAGAAGGTTTAAATGTGATATTGAATTTGAACTCTTTAAGGAGTTTTTGAACTTTTTAAGAACTGAGTTCTTAAAAAATGGTAATGTTATTCTTTCATTATTTATTATATTATTTTCTATCCGAAGTATTATGGATATATTACCTCCTATTCGAAATAATATATATTTTCTTCGCAACATCTATTTCTCGGGATCGGATATAGATGGAGCTTGACTGACATGCATTTAGCATCAAATTCTGAAGGTGGTTAAGGAGTTCAGTAAGGATTTCAATTTTTTGTTCTGGAGCGGTCACTTTCAGTTTTTCTGAAAGTTCATATGAATGTACTAAAGTAAATATATATATATATAATATATATATAATATATATATATATATATATATAATATATATATATATAATCTATATATCATATAAAACGAAGTGAAAACTTTTATACAACGGAAATTCTTATACTTCAAGTGTTGGCGCAAAGCAGCACATGCACAAAAAGTATCATATAAGATTCAAATAAAAAAGGGAAACGACCAATTGCATAGCATAAATGGCAGAGGTGGATTGAGACACCTCTTTCCCGGTTAGAAGCGTGCTTTTAAGCCCGGGCAACACTCCCGGAACCAATGCCATGCAGTGGCTTATCTTCCGGATATGTGTGAAGTCAAAGACACAGAAAAAAAAAAAAAGAAAAAAATGCGAAGCAAACCATCTAGAAGCGACCACAAGACCAGAAACGACCTCAAGACTAGAAGCGACCATTGCAAGACCTTAGAAGCGACCATTGCAAGAGAAAGGGATGGAATGTAATCCGTATGAAGTGCATGCTGACGCTTAAAGCAGAAATCTGTTATCAACGTGCACCAGGGTGCGCTGTCCACACATGCGCAATGGTCCCACTAAGAACTTAAAGTGTTACTGCAAACATCCGCTATATCTCTAAAGTATGCATTTCTTTCTTTTTCTGTATTGAAAATTGAATTATAATAGTATTTCAGGAAGCTTTCGGGATAATTTCTTTTTATTGCTTCTTCCATGATATTTCTGTTATGAATGATACAATCAGTCTTGAAAGTATTAATACGTTGATTTCTCTTGAGGTGATTGATGACAACATTTCTAAATATGTTTTTAGTTAAGTTGGATTTCCAGTCAATAATGTGGTTAATTTTAATATTGAAGTTGCTTCTTTTGTCAAATAAAACGGTATATGTGCCATATTTACTATCTTGCTTTAGTGTGATATCTAAAAAATCAACACTGTTTTCTTCCGTTCCTTTATTTTCAATCAATTCCAGTTCTTTAGGATAAAAACTAAAATCAAACGGTGGCATATTCGTATATTGTCCAAAAAGGACATCGTCAACGTAACGAAAGTATGGTAATTCATGTAAGATGTGAGTGCCCTCTTCAAATTTATTCAAATAAAGGTCGGCAAGCAGGGAGGAACAGCCCTCTCCCATGGGGATACCCTTTATTTGTTGAAAATAGTTTGTTCCATCAAATAAAATATTCTCAAACAGCACGATGCGCAACAAGTCTTGATATTTTCCGATAGTAATGACCTCCTTTAAGTCATATATTGCATATATCTCCTTCAATATCTCATACAAATTTTCTAGATTTATATTGTTGAATAAATCTCGGAAATCAAAACTTTTAAAACGTAAGTCCTTATTATAAAATTGTAGTCTGTTGATTACATCGTAACTATTATTTATCATTACTGTGCCCTGTTTTTTGAGTTGTGTCATTACACTTTTGAGAAGTGTTAAAAGTTTTGCATTGGCTATTGTTAAGTAGGATCCACATCCCACTGTAACAGGACGGAACTTGACAGGATTTTTGTGAAGCTTCGGTATAAGTACAAGATAAGGAAAATTAACTGTTTTTTTTATCTATATATATATATATATATAATCTATATGTCTATATATATATATATATCTCTCTCTCTCTCTCTCTCTATATATATATATATATATATATATATATATATGCATCCTGCTTTACTTATATGGTTAATCATTCTGTCTCGTACTGTAACTCACTGGACGGGTCTTAGGGAATGTCACTGTAACCGACTGTTTTATCCCCCAGCATATATATATATATATATATATATATATATATATATATATATATATATATATATATATATATATATATATATATATATATATATATAGAATAAAAATCATAAAATATTTAAGTGTTCTAAATTATAAAAATGCTTAATAGTTCCATCAAAAATCGTTCCGTACACGTTACTTTATTTTATTTATTTATTTATTTATTGTAGTATGGAAATGTTATTTACACATCAAGGAACAATCCTTGTATAAAACAGAGGATTTGAAACATTTGAAAGTTTATCCTCTATAAACATTTTCAACGGTCAACGGTTTCAGCAGCACATTATCTCCTGAACCTCTACTACAGACATACGATCTAACTGATGGGAGAACATCATCATTTTATTCGTATAATAATTCCGAATAACTTGATTATTCATTTTCTAGTGCATGAAAATGAAAGAGGGAACAGTTACGAAGAATTGAGTGATTCAAACTTGAAAAATGAAAATATATCTCGTAAGTTTACATTTCAGTGCAACCTTTCCTAGTTATAAAAGGTCAAACGGGTGCACTGAAAACGTATGACATCATTTCTCATATTGCTTTCCAACCGGAAATCGCTTTTTTTGAGATATATTTCTAAAGTTTGGTGCAAAAGATTCAGTCGGAACAGATATAGTGCGAAATATAATGCACCCATATCTATCAAGTTTTTAAAACCGCGTTCCTTCCGACAGCATTCTAAACGATATCCCATTTCTACATTTATCCCCAGGCGAAAAGAAATAACTGAGTTACTAATAACTGAGTTACGATCCATATTCTCTTTTACAGCAAAGGAGACCTCATAAAAAATCTGATGTGGGCAACACATGACTTTCCTTATATAATGCAATGAATTTACTACTTTTGCAGTTAAAAAAATGTTATTCTTATAGTAGATACTTATATTCTTCCAAGATATTAAATTTTCTTCAATTAGTCGTCATTTTCATTGTTTTAGCGTCATTTTTATGATTTGGCGAGATTTTTGTTAATTTGGCAACAATTAAAAATGTCGCCAAGTTGGCGACATTCCACCAAATACGTCGCCAAAATCTTCCCAAGCGTTACGGACGGAGAAATAAGTTATTCTTCCAGCAGATAAATGACTATTGGCGCTCAAATACAAAAGTATTACTCAAAGTATCTTTTTTCATGAGACGAGCTAGATCCACGAGAATAATGTCACCAAATTTATCGCATGGTATTACATATGAAAAGTGAACATGTTTCTCAATAGGAAATATTTTTTTTTTATTTTATATAACTTTTTGATAATTTTTTTGAAAAATGTACAAAATCTCGAGAACGGCTCATGTTAGCGTTCTAAAATTTATGTCAATCGTTTTCTAATGAAACATTACATATGAAATGTCTATTTGCGTAACTTTATTAGCGGTTTTGATTTTTTGACGATTTTTTCAAAATTTCACTCGAAAATTTAGGTGGGTTCTGAACATTCGATTGCGTATAAAAACAATAGGCTTCCAGTGTTTATGGATTGTGATTTTTGTACCAAATTTCTTTCGAATCGGTCCATTCATTCGTTATTTATTGTCTCCACAGAATCACTGACACACACAGACACACACACAGACATCACATCAAAAATGTTTGATTCGTGATCAGGGATGCTTGAAACGTGCTCTCCCGTCGAAAACTCGAATTCGAATTTTCGACTCCGTCACAATACTTTCCTTATACATTATGTATATAAGGAAAGTAAAAAGGGGATTTTTATAAAAGAAATTATTATAATTTTTTATTTATGTAATTATTTATTTTTCTTTTTTGCTTCAAATTACAGTCATATTTTGCTGTGTATTGCTTTGGCAGATGTGTAACTAACCCATCAATGTCCGAATATTTTCCCCGATATTTTGCAATTGACTATTCCAGGCGTTTTCAAACTTGTGGATTCGATTCGTAAGTCCCACTAACGTTCCCAAGCAGTGCATTATTATTTGATTATCAAAGTAAAATTGGCTAAATTTTATGCACTGATCAGCTGTGAAAGTTTCTAGACAAAGCATCGAGGTATCATTTAAATTTTCTAAACAAAATAAAACACCATACTATTGTTTTTTAACCTAAACGATTTGGAATATAAATGCATGAAAAGGTCTAGTGGAGCTCCAAACTTCAGATATTTTTTTTACAATAGTGCTGATGAGGCGGTGCTGGAGAATTCAACTGTAGTCGGACTGAAAGGTCCTTTTCAGATAAAATAAAAAATCTGATGTGGGCAGCACATGACTTTCCTTATATAATGCAATGAATTTACTACTTTTACAGAAAAAAAATAGATTATTTTTACAGTAGTTATTTGTATTCTTCCCAAGACATTGAATTTTCGTCAATGAGTCGTCATTTTCCATATCGTTATCATCAATGAGTCGTCATTGATTTAGCGTCATTTTTATCCATTTGGCGAGTTTTTCGTCAATTTAGCAACATTTAAAAAAGTCGCCAAGTTGGCGACATTCCACCAAATTCGTCGCCAAAATCTGGCCAAGCGTTATGGACGAAGAAATAAGTTATTCTTAGAGCAGATAAATGACTATTGGCGTTCAAATACAAAAGTATTACTCAAAATATCTTTTTTCATGAATGGAACGAGCTAGATCCACGAGAATGATGTCACCCAATTTATCGCATGATATTACATATGAAAAGTGAACATGTTTCTCAATAGGAAATATTTTTTTTTATTTTATATGACTTTTTGATATATATTTTTTTAAATGTACAGTATCTTGAGAACGGTTCATCTTAGCGTTCTAAAATTTATGCCAATCGTTTTCTAATGAAAAATTACATAAGAAATGTCTATTTGCGTAACTTTATTAGCGGTTTTTATTTTTTGACGATTTTTTCAAAATTTCATTCGAAAATTTAGGGCGGTTCTGAACATTCGATTGCGTATAAAAACAATGGACTTCCAGTGTTTAGGGATTGTGATTTTTGTACCAAATTTCGTTCGAATCGGTCCATTCGTTCGTCAGTCATTGTCTCCACAGACTCACTGACACACACAAACACACACACACACAGACATCACTTCAAAAATGTTTGATTCGTGATCAGGGATGCTTGAAACGTGCTCTCCCGTCGAAAACTCGAATTCGAATTTTCGACTCCGTCACAATACTTTCCTTATACATTATGTATATAAGAAAAGTAATAATGATATGGTAAAGGATTGAGGTAATTCGGGTAGAAACTTTTAACTTTGTTAACACTATTAAAAGTGGTACATTATTAAAAAAAACGTCTATATCCTAATTCTACATTTTGTTTTTCAGTGTTCCACTTTATCCTTGACCCAGTTCTGCCATGAAAGTTATGTTCACCGTCTTCTACCTCACCGTAGGGTTCAATGGCTTGTCGCTGTCCCTGCGCCCTTGCTCACAAGACCCAAGAGCTTTTACCATGGACGAAATGGAGAACATTGTCTACGCCTTGGCCCGGGATAAAGGGGTGCTCCCAACGGTGATACTCAACAGGTTGCTGAGGAAAGTCAGGATTAGGCAACGGACTGAAAAGGTGAAGGTTTAAATTTGATATTGAAGTAACACAAATCCAATGCAGTGGTCAAAGGCGAAGTTGTAAGTAGGGAAAGTGAGTCAACTCATCAATCAGCTATCATTTTTAAACTCGAAATGTTTGCGAACAAGGTGGCTGGCATTTTTTTCCCCCAAGGATGGTTTAACTTCTAAATGCACAAATGTCTGGAGTAAACAGACTACTGCATTTCAGTCAACCTATTTCATTTTCTCCTTACATACGTAATATTTAAAATTTTTACTAATTATGATTGAATCGAACTGATATGAAGCAATGTCCGTGGTACTAATGTTTGTTCATTTGAATTGACTCATTTTAAAATTGCGCAAATATATGAAGTTTTACTCAAACTACTGTCGAAAACAATTTGTAATAGAAATATTCCATTAATAACAGTATGGTGATAAAATGTATCCACTAATTTCAAAGGTAAAAGAGCCATAAGTATAGAATAAGATCATATACTGTATTTCTTATTTATTTTTTCCTTATTTACTTCTCATATTCATAATTCCTTCATTTTCGATTTTTTTCTCGTTTTACTTCTATTTTGTGACATTAGCTAGTATTACTATACTGGGTTCTATCGTTTGCCATTTTTATGCGACCGACGTAGTCTTGTCCTCATTTGGGCGTTCAGGTACAGACTTGTTTGCACTGAAGAAGAAAGTCTAAAGATTTCTGAAACGTACGTCTACTTATTTGAGCTGCATTTTACATTGAGTTCTGGTTCATTAAAAAAGCCCTTTTAAATTATACACTTGTTTTTAATCCATGCTAATTTACTTATTTCGGTACCATATGTCTGGCGCAGCATATCCTCCCAAAAAACCATAATCAACTATCATTAAAAAAGAGCCGTCTTCGTAAGAATAGAGAGACACAGCAGTCGCATCAGCAAAAGACATGATATCGTGTGTCAGTAAATAGTTGTATCATGTGGGGATACAACAATATTGTTTACATTTTTATATGAATGCAAACTATTTGGATACAATTATTTATTGGCAGACGTGTTTTTACCTTTCTTGCACCTTACAGTTATTGTAGAGATTTGTGGTGATAGAACAGTCAATTAAACCATTGTTGAAATGGTGAGACTACCGGAAGGATAGCGGCTTACAAATGTTAATATAGGAAGTATGTAGGTAAAGGGATGGAGTTGAAACCTCATTTTGGGAAAACGCCAAAATCGTTCGAGACAATATTTCAGGTGGGGCTGAGGTAAGATAAGTTTCATCCAATTTTTTTTTATTATCCAGGCCGTCCAGCTAACCCAAACAGGGTTGAGCACTTACAAGGGACGGCAGAGAAAGACAGAGAAATAACAACTCACAGAAACATACATAGACAATATACTTAGACATGCAACGATAATATACATAGACATACACAGACATGCAAATACAAAAATTACAAGTTGCAGGAAGAAGTGGGAAATTAATAAAATGTTAGAATATAACACTTGCAAAAGTAATTACTCACTTTACAAAAATATTGCATTCTCAAAAGTATCAGCACATTTATTTCTATTAGTAAGCTTAATTTCTCAACAACAAATGTATTTTTCGTTATTAAATTTTTGATTCGTATACAATGTGGAATTTCTGAAGTTTAGAAAAATATCAATTTTTTTTATGAAATTTGGATTAAAATCTATGTAAGACTTTCAAATGCTTGTTCTCTTTATTGATACTCTTACTTTCACATTTAATTTTAACAGTTTATTGATTCTTAGAAGTAAAAGTTTAAAATGATCTTTCACTTAACCTACCACTTTTATTTTTGATTTTTAGATAGAGAAAAAACAGATGCAACACCACTTCAATGCATTGCATTAATGTGAAAACTCTGTCAAACAACATACATGTTATTTGATTAATGAGCGGGCGGTTCGGGAGGATGCACTTTCTCAAAAATTACCTTTAGAAAAGCATTAAAAATGGAAAATATATATTTTCCTGCACTGTGTGAAGGAATATAAAACCTTTTAACGTTATTCAAATAACTACAATTTTTTCAACATTGAAGTATTCAATGATAACATTCTTCAATGCATTAAAATTTCGTTGCTATTTCAAATAGCTACATATGAAACGAGAAAAATTACACACACGTTCTCTGAAATGTTAAAAAAATTCTTTCCATTTGTCAAAAGCCGTGCATGTTTTAATGGGTAAATGGTTTGACAGACAAATGAATTTAAAAAAGATAACAGCTATTAGAGTTTCATTAAAGAGAAACGACATTATAATTCACAGAATTGAGTAATGTCAAAGGTTTTACAAATGTTACTAACATTAAAAGGCGCACTGTGAAATTGAATATTTTTTATTTAAAATAAATCGCTCAAATTGCTGCAAAAATAAATAAAAGTAAATATTTGTTAAAGACACACTGTAAAATAAATTAGTAACGGTGCCAACCAATGTGGGAGGCAAAAGTTCTTCCTAAAGCGAAATCTTTCTGAAGCATACGTATAAAGGCAAAGTAACCCAACAATAGAAGTACAGACACTTTTTTAATTGTGGTGGTTTTGTCTTTATATCCTGGAGGAAGCTGCTTTTTTGTCCCTTAAACGGGTTTATACAGCTACTGATTACTTTTACTGTGTGTTTATTACGACACTTTTATGTTTTACAACTGTTGTCAATGTATTATTTTAAAGAAATTATTTTAAATTGAACGAGTATTAATACACTGCGCAAAGTATTCTTTAATCTCGTATAACACCACTTCATGGTAAGAAACTACCCGCCAAGTACAAAAAATAATGAAGAACCAAAACTTTTTTCCAAAGAAGTTATGAATTCTCAATAGATTGCGCCAAGTCCCCTCAATGCCGAAACTATACTTTCAGGTCCTGCTCAGGGTGTCATATTGAAGGATCAAAAGTTAGGATCCTTCAATAACCATTGTCTCACGTTGAAGAGAACATGACAACTTTGAGGTTTTACTCTACCACCTACTCATTTAATTTATAGTTGATTAAATTAAGAATACAACAGTATAATTACCAATTACTTCTTTGTAGTAGATTTGTTGAAATGTTAGTCTAAAGGTAAGGTGAACATTGAAAGGTAAACATCAACAATCTTTCACTGAATCTTTACAAACAACTAATGGCTATATGTCACTGTAGCTGAGATCCAAATGTTTTAAACTTTACTATAATGAGTTTTATTGAGCGGTCTGTAGACGATAAGGTATTTAGACTAAAACACCTGTAGTTGGTTTAATCCGCCCACCCAATTTTGACCGACTTCGCCATGTAACATAAATATAACGATTTTCTTAAATGTTCTCATAGCCATATCTGACTTTTGCCTATCCCCGAACTCTAATCATAACGATTTCAATAAAAAGGTTTCATAAAGCTACATTTATTTCACACTTCAAAATTCAGTAGATAAAACAATTCAAAAATATGGATAATAACTCCGAAATTATTTATTTTATCTTTCAGACAAGGCCAAAGAATCAACTACAAGAAATAGCTTTAGAGGAACTAATAAATTCCGACTCAATGTCTAGACGACCTCCTACGAATGGTGGGCAGATAATAGTTGACCGTTTACCAGTTTTGTCCACGCCACTCTTACCGCCACCACCAGGTCCAGATCGAACTTCTTTCAATGGGAGACCTTCTTATCCTTTGCAGAGGCCCTCGCAAAGTTTTCCAGGTGTGTCATCGCCATCCATGCCTCAGCAGCAGACGGAGAACTTCATGGCGGGAGTGCTACTACCTCCAGGATTCCCACCACAAATGACCCAATCCATTCCATCATCCATTTTTATACCTTTTCCAAACTTAAATCCTCCAGTAAGTTTCTTAAATAACTACTGTTTTTCTAGTAGGTTAATGAATGCACTGGCTTAATTAAGGGTTTAGGGCTCCTGATATTTTGTTATTGTATGTCTAGAAATATAAATACTGACTTTTTACTTTGTTAGAAAGGAG
Organism: Amaurobius ferox; assembly: GCA_951213105.1. NCBI lineage: Eukaryota > Metazoa > Arthropoda > Arachnida > Araneae > Amaurobiidae > Amaurobius > Amaurobius ferox. Next base: position 104,110,626 of record OX578136.1, read on the forward strand.
GTTCCTCTCTCTCCTAGGTTTTGACACCTATCTTATTTGCTACCGCAGTCACTTTATAGTTTCTCCAATTATATATTTTTAAACATGATTGAAAGAACATAAAATGTCGACGAATTTTAAAATGCACTGTTAAAAATTATAGTAAAGATTTGCATCACTGGGTGTGGGTAAAAGTGATTCCAACATCCTGTGATATAAATTTACATATGATGTAATATTTTTGTACGTGCTGTAATTTTACTACACCTTGAATTTAATTACATTTTCCTTTAGAATGGTGTGTTCTCAATAGAAGCATATGGTTGAATACAGCAAATACGTTCTAAAAGCAATTAAGCGAGCATGGAAATTATCCAGTGCATGCGCAGTTAAGCAGGATTTCACTGAAGCGATCTTGCAATGAAGCACAAATACATGTGTTGTAAATATCTGTTAGTTCACAAATGATATAAAATTTATACCGCTTTGTGCTGTAGAAATGATGTAATTGTAGATCGATTTTTTTTGGTGTGCTGAATAAAAAACATTGCAGTAAAAAAAAGAAGTTGTAAATGACTTTTTAAGATATTGTACGTTTTGAAATTTAAATATACGTATTGCATGTTACTCGGTTCAATAAATATGAAAATTTGCAGAAAACTGAGTCGTCTGTCTTAAGTAAGACAGGTCACATACACATCGTGCACGATGCGTCTGTCTTAAGTAAGACAGGTCACATACACATCGTGCACGATGCGGTGCGTTTTGAGTCGTGATTTCTACCTACTATTTACACACTACAAACTGATGACACATAGCAGAACGCTGCGATTTCAACGAGCTGCGATACAGACGCAGAAAACCAGCTTTTCTCTCGGTTTTTGGAGCACATTTGAGCAACATACGAGTTTCAGTGCAAGACCTATTATTCGTGCATTTTCAATGTGTGGCTTGCCTAACATTGACGTACACATACCACCATTAGATAACACATACAACAATAAAAATATATTTTTAAACGGTCTAGCAGCATTTGAAATTGATTTATATTTTGTGCTTCCTTGGAAAATGAAAAAATTATGCTTGATGAAATTTGGATATTAATGTATTCAGTTATTTATTACGATTGCGGGGCATTCAAAAACTGGAAGTTGGGATCTGAAGCGAAAACGGTATTGTAGCTAGATACAGTGTTACAAAAAGGAAAAGAAAACTGCATCATCCACACATTTCCGTGACTTTGATGAGGAAAAAGGATAGTAACACATTTAAAGTGATATTTAAGGTATTTTATATTAAGGAATGCGTTAAAGAAGAGAGTATGCAGTAATGTACAAACATTATTTATTTAGGAATGCCTATGTGTGAAATATTCCGAAATAATGATAAATGTGCGGCACTTTTTATTAAATATTTAATAATAGAGATATATGTGCCATTCTTATTAAGTATTTAATAATAAATATATTTAAAAAATTATTTTGTAAGTGATAACCCGCCGAGTTAATTTACTGTGTTTTGCCCGGTTTTCCTGAAATTCAAAAGGATTCATATACATAAATATCTCCACTAACACAAATGAAGAGACATAATTGGGCAAATTAAAATTTATTGAAATATTCTTTACGTTAAATTTGTTTAACATTAAATTTATCATAATATATTATATTTACAAAAAATCAGCCTTTATCACAATTATTGTTACAGGTGACTATTTTACTTAGAGTCGGATATTGTGATACAGTGGGCAAAATTTAAAGACTCAGTAAACTACCTACTGGCTTAAAGTCAGCTTTTCATTATTTTCCCTCAAATATTTCATATAAAGTGTTACTTGATTCATCTTTGGTGCACCACCTCGTTGGGCATGAACTCTTTATTCAGTCGTGTTGGAACTTTCTACTGAAAAACTGCACACAACACATTTTAGGAGCACTTACTCTCGCAAGTTACGTAACCGCACACTCGAAGTCTTAGAAGAATCTTATTCGCGACGTTTTAACTTCTAACTCTACAATCGAAGTCATGGAAACTATTCGAAGTCATAAAGCATACTTGAAATCAGAGCAGCATCTTCATAGTAATAGAAGCATCTGAACTTTCTCAAATGTGTTGTACTAGGGTACTCTGTGGCATCCCCTCTTGTTATCATTGGCTTTCCCAAATCGTTTTCTCATTGGCTCCAGTCATGTGGATGGGGCTTATGTGGAGCTTCATTGGATAATCTCCTATTTCTTGTGGCCTTGCTTGCGTCTATGAAAATATTGTGCCACGAGGTTATAATTAAATTTCTTGGCCATAAATGACTATCCGCCCCATCATAAAAACTGGCGTCCTCATTTCTGGAAATTGGTGCCATCTTGTCACTTTTGCATACTGTAGAATATGTGATGTCTTTTATTCCCACTGTATCACAACATGGATTAGTGTCTATTGTCCCATAATAATAGCTAGGGTGCGATGACACTTAAAATTTTTATATAAGGGTCAATGCACTAAAATTAGGATGCAATATGTGTTATGTGATAAACACTGATTTTGAAATTGTGGTTTTTGATGTGATGTAATTTTTTAGCGCTATTGTATGTATAAAATGCTGCTCTTTAGGCTTTGCTGACACTTTCGGGATACAAAAGGTGTTTTTAGAAGACCAGCCAGGATCTAATTAATTATCATATGTATATATCAGAACTTTGTCCTGGGCATTATTTTCACAGGGGACACCCAAATTTAAAATTTCTGAAGGTATTTTTGGTCCAATCTAATTTTTATGGCAAAATTTTTGCCGTACTAATGTTTATGCAAAAAAATTCATTGAAACATCTATTTCTCAAGATCTATAGATATTGGTTAAATGATGACTGATACAGATTCGGAATCGAATTCTGGAGGAGGTAGGCGGTTTACTACTGTATCTACTTCCGGTTAGTTTCCCATTTCCAGTTGAAAAATTTTCATTTTGCTTCAAACATATATTACTCTAGATTGGCTATAGATAAAGCTTAGATGATAACTGACATGAATTTACTCATAGTATTGAATTCTGGTTGAAGTAGAGTGATTTATTAAAAAATTCCACTTACGGTTTTTATTAACACTTTACAACAAAGTTGAAAAGTGTTTATGACTTTGTTCATTCTGACTGTCTGTCTGTCCGTTAGCACGATAACTGCCGTAAAAATGACTTAATCAAAATGAAATTTTAGTATGTTGTTCAGACGGTCGTCTGTAGGACCTATGGGAATATAAATGAATAATATCACCCAATTAGTTTTGGATTGAACCCGGGTTGAAAAAATGAAATACATTGAGCCCTATGGGACCTAATTTTTTAAACATTTTTTAAGCGGGTTTAAAATTCACAAATTGCTTCGAAAATTTTAGGTAATATTCAAATTGTTCCATAAAATATATAAAAAAAATCCAGCGAAATATATTCAGTAGTTTTTTAAATAAAAATTAAAATAATAATAACACCTCTTATATGAAGCGATCACGTGACCATGGTATTAAAAGATCACGTGACCCACTTCAAAATGATATATGGCATCCATCTTGTCTGAAAATCGTGATTTATAAAGTTCTTTTTAATTCATATTGAGTGTTGTATCCGTCCTAAAACCACTTTATTTTTGTTTAAATCCTGTGCATCTACATACTGAAACAACTCAATTACAATATATTTGAGTTTAAATGCTCATCCAAATTTGATTATTTCTACAACGAAGCCTATTTTTCACCTATGTAAAATATAAACAGCAAAATATGTAGAATGTGTTGTATTAGAAGCGCTGTATTTCTCTAACACAAAATCATTTATTTCATGGAGTCTGCATAGCTTGTGTGAATGAAATATTCATTGATTTTACAAAGAGAAGGACGATTTTTTTCGATGAAGTTTTACGCATAGAGCTCAATTACTTGTAGCTCCATGGTCTTAATTTTTAAATAAAATAAATTATTATAGTATTGTGATGAATGACATGAATGGGAAATTATTTATGAATGAAATGCTGCTTTTATAGAGAGAGCCAGGCGTGTTATTTTTTCTATGACGTCATTTGAATGAATTTCAGTTTTTTTCGATGAAGTTTTCAAATATAATAAATTATCGTAGTATTATGATAATTCTGAAATTATTATCGAGGAATGTATCACCTTTTAGAGATGTTTAAACCAGGCAATTTATATTTCAATGCCGTCATTTGAATGAAGTTCATTTTTTTCGATGAAGGTTTAAGTTTTCATATATAATAAATTAATGTAGTATTGTAATAAGTTTTAAAATATTACCGAGGAATGTATTGCATTTTATACATGTTTAAATAAAATTGCATTGAAGTTGGAAAGTGTTTCATAATCAATGCTTTAAGCATGATTGATCTTTCTTGTTTAATTTACAATTAAAAAATGCCTATATCTCAAGACTGGTTATATAGCTTTGATGATGACTTATATGGTTTCAGCATAGATTTCTAGAGGCTGTAGAAGGGAGGAGGAGTTACTAAGTTACTAAGCGGGGGAGTTTTCTCACTTCCTTGGTTTCACCTCTTCCATTTCTTCTCGCGGCGATGACAACTTTTCTCATACCTTCAGTCAGGTGTTCTATTCTACCGCAGATACCGCGAATTTACCTGAATAAGTGAAGATGCGTTTCTGACTTGAACTGAAGAAGAATGCTAATTTTTGCTTCAGAAACCGGTTGACTCCTAAATTTTATTGTATGTTGTATATGTATGAATATTTTACATTAATTTCGTTTCGCAACAGCAGTTTTTGAGCGTTTTCTGATCCTTTTTAAACTGTTTTAGCCTGGTGTCACTATCCGTGTGAAGGCTGGAAGTGCTGTCAATTCAATCCCAGAAGTGACTGTCACTCTCTCCCCCATGATGACTATCGTGGAAGCCTTGAAGCAAGCTGAAAGCAAATTCCGGTCAGTTCTGGGACTTTCTCCAGTCTCGGAATCGGACGTCATTTCGTTCAGTCATTCCCTGTATGCAGAGTGCTATGTAATTCGAAGTTTCGACACCATTGAGTCCAGCGAAAATGGCTTTTGGAAAATATTAGTCAGTGATATAAGTGGAAAGGTAAGATACCAATCAATATTTCATGGTGTTTAATGGCGAATTTACCAGTAATCCCGATGGCCCCGAGCGCAGTGTCACAATTACACTCTGGCCAATTGGATTTGCAGTCGACCCCCGCCTTAGCGAATATTAACGGTTCCAGCAACTTATTTGATTAAGCGGGGTGTTCGATTATCCGGGGAAACAGATATATACTATAGTTATTAATAAAAGATCCTGGTATATCGACCGCACAAGTAATAAACAGAAAATGTTGAGAAGACGACAAAAATATTATATTTTTAAATGAAAGGAAAATTCCAGACTAGTATATGTATACTACTTACAGCATTACTTTTGGGGAGAAAAATCTGTCAAAGTTGATTGTTCAGGGGACCTTGAAATTCCTTCAAGGGGTGAAAACAAATTTTCCTGCTCAAACTTTTTTTTCATGCTTCGGAACTCACTTTTATGCTAAGTCTGACAAGTCTTTATTCGATTATCCGGGGACGACTCGTTAAGATTATTCGTTAAAGCGAGGATATTTAACATTGCTCCTATAGAAAAAATCTGATGTGGGCAGGACATGACTTTCCTTATATAATGCAATGAATTTACTACTTTTACAGTTAAAAAAATGACATTCTTATAGTTATAGTAGATGCTTATATTCTTTCCAAGATATTGAATTTTCGTCAATCAGTCGTCATTTTCATTGATTTAACGTCATTTTTATCCATTTGGCTAGTTTTTAGTTAATTTAGCAACATGTAAAAAAGTCGCCAAGTTGGCGACATTCCACCAAATTCGTCGCCAAAATCTCGCCAAGCGGTATGGACGAAAAAATAAGTTATTCTTACAGCAGATAAATGACTGTTGGCGTTCAAATACAAAAGTATTATTCAAAGTATCTTTTTTCATGAATGGAACGAGCTAGATCCACGAGAATGATATCACACAATTTATCGCATGGTATTACACATGAAAAGTGAACATGTTTCTCAAAGGAAATATTTTTTTTTTATTTTATATGATTTTTTGATAATTTTTTTGAAAAATGTGCAATATCTCGAGAACGGTTCATGTTAGCGTTCTAAAATTTATGTCAATCGTTTTCCAATGAAAACTTGCGTAAGAAATGTCTATTTGCGTAACTTTATTAGAGGTTTTAATTTTTGACGATTTTTCCAAAATTTAACTCGAAAATTTAGGAGGATTCTGAACATTCGGTTGCTTATAAAAGCAATAGGCTTCCAGTATTTACGAATTGTAATTTTTGTACCAAATTTCGTTCGAATCGGTTCATTCGTTCGTCATTTATCGTCTCCACATACACACACACAGACATTCCCTCAAAATATTCGATTCGTGATCAGGGATGCTTGAAAGGTGCTCTTACGTCGAAAACTCGAATTCGAATTTTCGACCCAGTCACAATACTTTCCTTATACATTATGTATATATGGAAAGTAATAAGTTTGGTTATATACGATTTTATTCGTATAAGCTGGGTATTGGTATTTGATTATCCATGATCTAAATAAGTGGGGAAGAGTGTATTGGTAAATTCCATTATGATTTTTACTTTCCTTATATACATAATGTATAAGGAATGTATTGTGACGGGGTCGAAAATTCGAATTTGAGTTTTCGACGGGAGAGCACGTTTCAAGCATCCCTGATCACGAATCAAACATTTTTGAGGTGATGTCTGTGTGTGTGTGTGTCAGTGAGTCTGTGGAGACGATATCTCATAAACGAATGGAGCGATTCGAATGAAATTTGGTACAAAAATCACAATCCGTGACTACTGGAAGTCAATTGCTTTTAAACATAATCGAATGTTCGGAATCCCCCTAAATTTTCGAATGAAATTTTTAAAAAAATCATCAAAAAATCAAAACCTTTAATAAAGTTACGCAAATAGACATTACTTATGTAAGTTTTCCTTAGAAAACGATTGAAGTAAACTTTAGAACGCTAGCATGAACCGTCCTCGAGATATTGCACATTTTTCAAATAAATTTTTCAAAAAATCCCATAAATTAAAAAAAATATTAACTGTTGAACAACATGTTCACTTTTCATGTGTAATATCATGTGATAAATTGGGTGACATCATTCTCGTGGATCTAACTCGTTCCATTCATGAGAAAAGATACTTTGAGTAATACTTTTGTATTTGAACTCTAATAATCATTTATTTGCTATAAGAATGATTTATTTCTCCGTCCATAAAGCTTGGCGACCAATTTGAGAGATTTTGGCGACCAATTTGACGGGATATCGTCAACTGTACGACTTTTTGAAAGGTTGCTAAATTAACGAAAATCTCGCCAAATGGATAAAAATGACACTAAATCAATGAAAATGACGACTAATTGTCGAAAATTCAATATCTTAGAAAGAATATAAGTATCTACTATAAGAACCTATTTTTTTATTGTAAAAGTAGTAAATTAATTGCATTAATAAGGAAAGTTATGTGTAGCCTACATCAGATTTTTATCAGTATGCTTATAGTTAGATAATTATATCAAAAAGTGTAATATTAAATGGCAAAATAAAATGTTAGCTGATATCGCTTTTACTATTAACATAATTATTTCTAATGTTGTTATTGGTTGAGCGGAATAGCGATAATGGGCTTTAGTGGGCTGTAAATTTGAGGAGTAAAATTTTTGAACGTTAAAATTACGAACGGTATGTAAACAGATCCTATAGCGGCTGCTTTCTCCATGGTAGAGGATAATAGCACACCGTGAATATTATCATAATAGGTAACAAAATCCTAAAAGAACGCCTGAACATAAAGTACAGAAGGGCTTACCTGTTATTTGAACTTCAGGCTATACATTCTAATAAAGAATCTGCTAATCGTGAAGTGGTAGTAATTCATTCTCAATTAAAATAATTACTTAAGTTTGTAAGTTTAGAAGAGGCATTGAAAAGTCATTGCAATTGGTAACAAAATAATTATTTATTATATATAAATCTTGATTATTACTTTCCTTATATACATAATGTAAAAGGAAAGTATTGTGACTGAGTCGAAAATTCGAATTCGAGTTTACGATGGGAGAGTACGTTTCAAGCATCCCTGATCACGAATCAAACATTTTTGAGGCAATGCCTCTCTCTCTCTCTCTGTGTGTGTGTATGTGTGTGTGTGTGTACTTTGAGTAATACTTTTGTATTTCAACGCCAATAGTCATTTATCTGCTATAAGAATAATTTATTTCTCCTATCATAAAGCTTGGCGAGATTTTGGCGACGAATTTGATGGGATATCCCCAAATGGACGACTTTTTCAAATGTTGCTAAATTAACGAAAATCTCGCCAAATGGATAAAAATGACGCTAAATCAGTGAAAATGACGACTAATTGTCGAGTATTCAATATCTTGGGAAGAATATAAGTATCTATTATAAGAAAAACCTATTTTTACTTTCCCTGCAATACATGGTAATCTATAGGGAAAGTATTGGAATCATGTCGAAAATCGCAACTTGAGTTTTCGACGGATCTACACGTTTCGAGACCTCTAGAATACGAAAAACTATTTTTAGCGTGACGTCTGTGTGTGTGTCTGTCTGTCTGTGCAATGTATGTATCCCCTCTAACTCAGAAACTTATGAACCGAATTTCATAAAGTTTGGTAGGTAAGTCACTTGGGTATGACCCTGGTGCTGATTAGTTTTTGGTACGATTCGTAGAAACAGAACCCACCTTTTTTTCGAAATGGCCCTCAAAAATGTCATGTATCCACTCTAGCTAAAATACTAATTGACCAAATTTCACAAAATTTGGTAGATTAGTTACTTGTGGGATACTCTGCTGTTGATTAGATTTTGGTATTATTCGGAAAAGAACAATCTGCCTTTTTTTACGAAATGTCAAAAATCGCCAAAATCTAAAAAAAAGCTATGTATGTTCAAATATATCAATTATATGCTTGTTTTATACGTAATTTTGGATGAGGAAAAGAATAAGAACAACTCTATTACTCTAGGACTAACCGTTCTCGAGATATTTGATATTTTTCGCATTTAGTTATGCCGGTTTTGGAAAAATGTCCAATTACCAAATAAAAACAAAAATTGAATTAAAATGCAAATATAATGTTATTTGGTTCAATTAAACTCAATTTAATAAACTATTAAAGAAATAAAGAACACATGAATTTGAGTCTGCAGGGAAAGTCATGTGCTCCCCACATCAGATTTTTACTTTCTCTACAATACATTGTAATGTATAGGAAAAGTATTGGAATCATGTCGGAAATCGCAACTCGAGTTTTCGACGGATCTACACGTTTCGAGACCTCTAGAATACGAAAAAAACAATTTTTAGCGTGACGTCTGTGTGTGTGTCTGTCTATGTGTCTATGTAGATTTTGTATCCACTCTAACTAAAACACTAATTCACCGAATTTCATAAAATTTGGTAGGTAAGTGGTCACTTGTGGGCGAATCTGGTGCTGATTAGTTTTGGGTACGACTCGGGATAAAAGAACCCGCCTTTTTTTTTGCGAAATGATCTGTAAAAGTCTGTATCCACTCTATCTGAAAAACTAATGGATCGAATTTTATAAAATTCGACAGATAAGTCGCTTGTGAGTCACCCTGGTGCTGATTAGATTTTGGTATGATTCGTAAAAAATTAACCTGCTTATTTTGCAAAATGGCCAGCAAAAATAAAAAACTGCGTATGCTCAAATATATCCATTAAATGCTTGTTTTATACGTAATTGTTAACGAAGAAAAGAATAAGACCAACCCCATTACACTAGGACTAGCCGTTCTCGAGATATTTTAGTTTTTTCGTATTTTCTTTACGCCACATTTGAAAATATGTCCATTTGCCAAATAAGAATGAAAATTGAATTGAAAGTGAATTAAATTTAATTAAAATAAAGAGAACGTGGTTATAAGTCTGCAGGGAAAATCATGTGCTGCCCACATCAGATTTTTAATATTATATTCAATGCAAATGATTATTATTATTAAATTTATATGATCGATCTCTAGATATTAAATTAATTATATTACTCATTATATCTACTCAAATCATTACATATACAACGCAAGTAAATTTCATACTATATTTCACACTTTCAATTCATATTCGTAATATTTTGTAGTGTCGTTACTTCCATCAATCAATCAACAATATCTACTTTATACTTTAATATATATTACAAATTCTAGCATTAATTTTTTTATTATCATTATACCAATTTAATGTGTAATTCAAATTCTACAGACTATAGAGTAATAAATAAATCATCTTACGATACCAATACTTCAGCAGGTCTGTCAGCAAGAAATATTTTTTTTAGCACTTTGAGATGGGGAAATCAGTTCTTGAAAGTTAATTTCAAATGTTCACAATCTTATTGTTGAAGTCGAGTTTAGTCACGAATTTCTGTTACTGCTATGTTGCTGGTCGAACATTTTCAGAACGTCAGATTATTTAATTCTGCATCCATTTATTGGACTCGGATTTTTCATGTCATCATCTCGCAATAAAACAGCACCCTATATCGATTCTGAATGTTTTGTATTAATCCAACGGAAGCACAAAAGTCACTTAGCGTTCCTAAGCATATACTAAAACTTATCTAGTGGAATCAGGAGCCTGTTTGAAGACACTATCAATATTAAAAATGTTCCATGCTAAAACCAAGGACAAAGCGTTTTTTAAAAAAGAATGATGTTTTATTTAACATCCTACAAGACGTACAAAATATTGTTAAAAACTGCCAGAGTGCTTTCGGACGTATATACGCCCTTCATCAGTGGCTACATGAGTAGTAAAAGCATGGAATGTTTATATATATAATGACTATTTTAAAAGAAATTTGCATAAAATATAAAATGGTAAATGAACTTACTAAAATAATACAAGAAATATACACTGAAATTACAAAATAAGTTTAAACGCTTACGAATTTAAAAATATTACAAGAAAAGAACTTGTATTATTTTAGTAAGTTCATTTACCATTTTATATTTTATGCAAATTTGTTTTAAAATGATCTCTCTCTATATATAAACATTCCACGCTTTTACTACTCATGCAGCCACTGATGAAGGGTGTATATACGTACGAAAGCGCTCCAGTTTTTAACAATATTTTGTACGTCTTTTAGGATGTTAAATAAAATACCTTTCTTTTTTTAAAAACGCTTTGTCCTTGGTTTTATCTACTGTGTGCAGACGTGATGCCAATCCTGATTATGTTCCATGGTAATTCAGTTCGCCGAAATTCATCTGGCAGTTCTAAAGAAAATGCATAAATCTGATGACGATATTCAAAATTTGACATAGTTCCATGTCAATTCACGTTGTAGGATATCCGTCAGTACAACAACCCAAAACGCAAGAATTACTGGACATCATAATAGCTGTAGTTAGAATGAGTGTTTATACTGCTAATTAAATAACTAGTGACGTCACTCACTACAACAAATTAATTATTTTCGTCACTCACTTTCACATCTTTACTTATGATGAAGGCTGGACTTTATAGAGTCGCAGACAAAGTGCGACTTACTCAAGTGCTCATTATTCTAATACTGACATATGAAAAGGCAAGCAGGGCTCCTGAAAAATTCAGGAGCAAGTCTTCACTCTAAGACGTCAAATCCAGTAATGTATTCTGGCGTACTACTAAAACTTAGAGCTCTCGTAGCTTAGTCATCTCGAAATTAAACCGCGCTCGCCGCTAACAAAAAACAAAAAGTGTTCCTATTACGTGATGTTTTTCATCAGTGTGATCAAGTACACAAGCCGCTAAGCAAGAGTAGAAGGTTTCATACCCTCTTTCGTATTTCACTTACCTTTTCACTTCGCTGAATCGTACAAAGCAGTTCACCATGCTGACGCTTAATTGTTTTCTTCAATCGAGGCGATGAGAGTAATCAAGAGTTTCCAATCACCTTCCCTGACAATTTTATAACATGATTATAGCCATTTCCTGTAAAGTGAAAATTAAATTGAAGTAAGCCACCATAGTGGTCCTAGTTACTGTTCCAACTTGGAAGGTCCCTGACCATTTGATAATTTAGAGTGTCATAAAAGGCTACATTGGCTGATCTAAAAGGCTCATATAGGCTTCATTGTAAAATAAATTATTGGTGTTAAAAGTGGTAAAGTGTTATACACCAGGCGATCCATGGCAGCAATTTTTCAAACCTTGTTGATAACTCATGAAGTCGGTCATACCATGCAGCTTCAAATTTAAAGAAAATTCAGTTCTAACTGCACAAGGCTACAAGGACATGCTTTTAAGCTAGATTATAGTTTAGTTTTTAAAAATACACACAAATAAGTCTTTTAAAATGCATATAGATATATAAATGCATACAAAATAAAAATTGCATAGTTAGAAATATTAAAATAAATTCAGTTGAACCCAAAATGCTTACAAAAGGACACAAAATCCTTGTTAAAGGTGACTAGAATAAAAATTTCTAGATCTATTATTTAACATATTTTTCATACAAAATATAAATTATGCTTCAGCTTCAGTCCAAGATCTAAGAATGATTTCATTCGTCAAGTCTGCATTCTATTTAATGACATTAATTATCCCTTTTCAGATTATCTATGACAGCGTCTGCTTGCCCAGTCGAAAGGAAGTAGCTGTCAAGCCGGGCATGACAATCACACTTCTGTATACGGTTGTCTAATTAATGCATCCAGGGAATATCCAGTAGACTGCTGTGTCTTAGGCCCAGCTCTTCCCGGGATGCAAATACTTCTGATTCGACGTGTAAATAGCACTGTGCCTGCATATCGTGACCACTATTCCTTTTAATATGCAAATAAAGGCTTCTTTGTGTCCGCTGTATGTCTTCAGATGTCGAGATCATTGTAAAAATGTAACTAGTTTCTGATGTAATAAAGTCCTTGTTTTTTAGGGATTATATATCTTGAAAGTATACATGTTAAAATTAAGATACTTAGGATATTTTAGATAATTTAAAATTTTAGAATGCATAGAAATTTTTTTAATTGGTTATGAAAAATCAGCAAAACGAAATAATAGATAATTATTAATTTCATTGTATAAAATAGACTTTACAGGGTTATAGAAAAGTCGAGAAAATCAAATTTTAGAATCATATACTGAACCGAGAAATTGAAATAATAGAATTTTTTTTCAGTTAGGTGGCACTAATATACCCTCAAAAGTACATCAGAAATATCGTTTAAGGCATCCGACAATTATTGTAGGCCTTTTTCATCAATTGAAGAACGTGGCGTTTTATCAGAATGAAAGATTTTTTTTATGTCAAAACAATTTTTCTCTACTCATTCTTATGAGAGTGTCATTAAAAAATTTCAGAAGAAATGCACATGCTCTAAAACCCGTAACAATTCCACAACTTACGGGGATAATAAAGCGTTTTCGGAAAACTGGATCTGTTGCAGACAGAGCAAGAACAGGCAGGCCTTACATTTTAAGAAATGAAGTGACTAAAATATAAAAATGATTCAATGTCACCAAACTGTCGCTAGATTTTATGCACAGCCTGACAGGCAGAGATGAAAGTTTTTTTTTACATAACATAGCACCTTACCTGTTATTTGTTTTAGTTTCTATTCATTGGTTCATTTTAGTATTCAATTTCATTTTATTTCTTGTTAGTTTGTAGAGAAAGTCATGTACTGAGAATATCAGTTTGTTTAGATAGAGCGGATATGCAAAAGATTCATGCATTTATATACTTTATTGAAAATATTGTATTCATGTTGGCTGATGTTTATAAACGCAAATTCATCTGAAACTTTATTTGAAGTCCGGTTTGATCTAAATATTTTACATATAAATATATAATGAATCACCGAAACAATATTTAAGGATTTTTTTATTTACTTTTATTGACTAAAACATCAGACTATCTAGAAACATAAATATATTTATTACAAGTATATACACAATGTTATTAAATATGGTTTTCAGTGTTTACACAATGAAAATAAAAGCTTCAGTACAATGAAAGGCGCGTAATAGTAACATTTACACAAAATTAACAAATATCACATTAATAATTGAAATTATAGTTTTGAGATATGCATTGTCTATATACATGTACACAAGAAATAAACATCTTTGTGTTTGCAAATAATACAGTGAAATACCGAATTTGCGTTTCACAAAGAAAGTACATAAAAACACCAAAATTTGAGCATAACGATTATTAAAACTTTTATTTGATTTTCAGTTGGTATTGCACTACAAAGACATTTTTTGGTATTTCTTTTGAATGTTTTTAAAGTTCATAAATGAAAATAGAATTCTATTTATAACTCACGTAACTTGAAATGATATTATTTGTCCATTCAGTTGCTTTAAAAGCAAAAGTAATTTCCTTTTCTTTTATCCTGTATTGCATTCCGCAGATATGTTAGTCGTACCATATGTTAGTTGTGCTATATATGTTATTTGTACAATATATGTTAGCAGATATGTCAGTTGCACCATTGTTTTCTGAACTCTTTTCATAATACACTTTTTTGTGATACTATTTTCCTATATATCTTCAGTAAAAATACTTATACGTCTGAAGAGAAAAAAAAATCCTAAAATATCCGGAAGCAAATTAATAGGTATGAATTATTTATAAATATGGATTTTTGTGTTTTTAGATCAAAATGCATAAAATAGTAACACAAAAAGTGTAAAAATTTAGCATTGCAGTCAGTGCCGCCAATTCAATTACTTTAATTTAAAGGGGGTTTTATTTAGCAAAGCGGCTGGTTAAATTATCAAATTGATAGTAATATTTTCACAGATATATATTTTAATTTACATATACAAGGAAAATGCGTAATACTCTATGAAAACAAACCTACACAAGAAGTGGCATACTCAGAAATCTTTCATGGCGATGTAGAATATTTTAACGTGTATCGTTGATTGTTATTAATTATATAATCCATGGTGGTTGATGAATAATGATAATTAATAGGTAAATTAATTATTAGAGGTATAAATTAATTGATAGAAAATAAATAATTATGGTATGAATCATAGCGAATATAAGATGCGTTCCAATAGAAATTCAAAGCAACCCTATTTAAATAATTTCTTCGCTTTAAAACTTCGGATTTTCTAATGAATCCTATAGTATTTAGAAAATACGAAATGAAAATACAGATTAAAATCATTTATTTTATTCTACTGATACTTGTAAAGTATTATTATAAATACATAAACTTGTGAACAAAAATTTTTTAAATTACTTAATATATTTTTTGGAGACTAAAAAGGCTTCACTCTATAAAATTAATAAGTAAGCGTAAAGTGAAATTCAAGAAGGAGAAAAATATGATTTAAGGTAACTCACATCTACATTTAAATACAAAAGTTTGATATTTATAATAATATTAGTAATTTTTAAAATTTACGAAATTTGAGAAAATTTACACCTTGTGAGCTAACCCTCTCTGGTCACGTAACTGCACATAAGAATTTAGAGGTAATTATGCTGGTGACGTTTTTCCACTTTAGAATTCTGCATAATGTTAACTGCGAAACTCGCAGTTGTTTCAGAAAAAACAATTTTCAGTTGATTGAAGAAGAAAAAGTTTTAAATCTATTAGATCTCACATTTTAAGAAAGTGTTGATACGAAAATGAAACCTAAATATATGAATGCTTGCCTTTTAGTCTATGGAAGCATATCGCTGCTCAACTCGAATAAATATAGATGACAAGCCAAACTGTGCTTCTACTATAGCACTGTTTAAACACTAATGCCACACAGCTAGAGCTCAAGAGATGATGGAGATATTGGTAAGAAACTATCTTGTGAGTGGAAAAATTAAGCAATGTAGTAACGCATACATTAAGATACGACTCAGCATACAGTACTTTCAAAGATACGTTGGATTCTTTCATCCGTGCTAAAAATAACAATTTCTCCCCCCCCCCCCCCCCCAAAAATAATAATAATAATAAAATAACAATCTCTTGAGAAATTTGAGGTTGCATTTCCAATGGATTCCGTCTTACGTGGGTGTAGTGGGACACGAGAAAGCGGACTTGTTGGCGAGGGCTGCTTCTATGGAATCTCCCTGACATGATATGCCTTCTACTTTTAGTGAGGTATTCTCGGAGTGCAGGACTTACAGCGATCTCTGGAATGTCCCTCCGGTACATGGCTGGTACTCTGGAAGGAGCCCTGGTGGTGCCCTTTCTTTTGAGGATCAGAGATCCTGGCAGACCTGTTTGTCTCGCTTTGTTAGTGGACATTTAAGGAGTCTCACCTACGAGCAAGGACGGAAGATTTTTAAGCTCTGCACTAAGTGCGGGATTACTCAGGCTTCGCCTGAGCATATTTTAAACTGTATTGACTTTAAGTTGGATGAGGTGTTTTCAAATACTCTTTGGTTTTTAGACTTTTTAGAAGTTCATAGACTGATGGAATTGGTCTAATTACTTGTTGGACCAATTAGGGATTAGGAACAACAAAAAATAACAAACTCGAAGTCAAAAAGACGAAATTTGTATAAAAGGAAAAATCATTTGGGTATATTTACACTAGAAGATGAATTCATTTCCTTCAATTAGAAACAGCCAGCAAACTAAGAAATGATTTCAGATCTATCAAAAGGAGTTTATCAGAAAGCAGAATGAATCTATCAGAAAACTCAATTGATTCAAAAGTATGGAACTAACACATAAGTTGGAGTGTCTCTACAAGATTAGACAAGTTCAAACAATATGTCATGAGTTCCAACAAGACGATAACAATATCCAAACGTCACAGAAGAATCCTGAAAGCCTTTTAACAGACAGAAAACAGATAAAATTGTTGGAAATACAGCTGGACCATAGAAAAAGTGGAGTACTGGTCACACTTCATGTTCAAATGATTCTTTCAGTGCAAGTCATCCTGCTTTATCTACAGGATCACTGAGTCCCCAATCTTTAGCAGGTTTGAAGCTTTCTAAACTTTTCCTGAATATAAAAGACTTCAGAAAGCCAAAAACATAGATCAAAGTATATTTTATATAATCATTGCGGAAAAAACTTCAAACGATGATCGGAATTTTAACAATCTTGAGCAATTGAAGACGTTTTCCTATTCTTAGTATGAAACTTCAAATTATGCTTAGTTTGGCCAAAATATAAAAGGCCATGCCGGCAAATAATACTGTAAACGTTCACAACTTCTAGAAATATCTATAGGATCTTTGTTATTGGGAAACTTAAGCTTATAAACCAGTGACGTATTGAATAATTATATGTAAATAATAACACAATATTGAAATTAAATTTTCTAAGTATTTTTTTAATTTGTTGACCATATGTACCCATATTTTACTTCAGGTTTATAGGCCCTACCAACGTATCCTCGGGATCTAACGTATAGTTGAAACAAACAGCTGTAAGATACTTATCTTAATGTATACGTAATTACTTAATGTGTACGTCTAATCTTAATGTGTACGTAAGTCATATTATAATGTGTACGTAAGTCATATCATAATGTGTACGTAATTACGTTGCTCCGTTTTTCAAACATGTTTTTACTTTTTGATAATCGTGTCAATGTTTGTGCAATATGATTTCTTTTGATGTTCATTACGCATGAAAAATGCGAAAATATAAAGAAGATTGTGAGTTTTTAGATGTTCAATTTAGCAGATATACCGCATAATTCGGTAAAGTGTCATCGGGGTGTCACTGTATTAGTAGTCATCGGCCTCGTATGCTTTATTGTAGGCAGCTGAAATACAGACGACATTGGATATATATTCATGTTCATGTGATTCTTTCAGTGCAAGCCATCCTGCTTTATCTACAGGATCAGCAGGTCCCCAATCTTTCGAAGGTTTGAAGCTTTCTAGAAATTTCTGGAAAAAAAAAATGAAAGAAGTATAAAGATAAATAACTTCTTATAATAAGAAATTTATTTGTGAACATTTATTAAATTATCAACAAAAATTCCAACAATTTAGTTAAGGATATGTCTATGATATATCATTTCTTTGAGTTATGATATGATTGTGTTCTGATTGTTATATTTTTTTCTATGTCCCGTTTTGTATCCATTTCTTTATATTTCAATATTGTTTCTTATTTTACTTAATAAACAACTCCGCAACTGCTGCTGTTTTGCATTTTTATTAACACATTAAATTTTTATTTAGCGTTATCTTGTTTTGCTCGTAGTGAAGAAATGAAACTCATGAGTTTCGTATATTTCAATCGTCTGTATTTTATATATTTTCATGATTTATTCAATTTTGGAGCAAAAACGTGCATTATCTTAAGAATGGCGAATGTTAGAGCTTTATAGATGATGCAAATTTAGAATATACTTATTTAACTCAGTAATGGACAAATCCCATTTTTTCTTTTTTAAAGCTCTTAAAACCAATTGATATTTATAGAGAATGTTTTTCTGATTTCAAATATCCAAGCGAAAATCTCTTAAAATAATTATTTATTTAAATATCAAGAAATGAAAAAGCGCAAAATCTACTCAAACACAAAACGGCCAGTGATTGGCTGGGGCATCAGAATGCCTGTTCGACCTGTGATGCAACATTCTTTTATGCGCTGTTTCTACTGAGATATTTGAAAGTAGTTTGCGTTTAATTTTGTTTACAATTTGTTTATAATTATTTACCTATTTGTTCTTGGTCTACTTGAGTTTAAATTATGTGTTCCTTATTTTATTTTATTGTAAATATGGATTCTGGTTTTGTTAAAGGGCAATCAGACAATTTGCCTAAGATCGATTTTACTGTGATGGCGCTCTCTTTCATAAATAATAAATATTTTATGACAGCTGAAGCTCGAGATGTAAACTTGATACCCTTTTCTTGAAGGTTTATTATTATAATAATAATAATTATTATTATGTGAATTATATTTACGTTTAAGATATCTGTGGTGGAAATCGGAGCATTACGAAAAATGCAAACACTTTGAACGCCAATTTCTCCGAACGTGATAGATAAAAATGTACATGATTTTTTCTTGTTTCGTTGGTCCTGATTATGAATATATGAAAAAATTTTAATACTTTGAAACTTTTTTAGAAAACATTTAAAGCGTCTATCCGAGCGAGTGATTTTTTAATTTTTTCTACTTTCACTCAAACTTCAGAAGATAGATATAAATAGCAAGCGATAAAAATATGTATTAGCAAATTTAGTTTCTGAATCTAATTTTTGAAAAAAAGAAGAAGAAAAAGCTAATATATTGAACCATACTGACTTAGTTTTCGAGTAATTGTCTTGACAACTTGAAGAAGATTGAAAATGTTTCATTTTACAAATTTGTAATGCTTATATCTCAAAAACTAAAAGTGCTAGCTATGAACAATAAGCAAGAATTTGTAGCTCTTTTAATGTCTTGCAATTGTATATAATTGGGTTTTGAATCGAGTGGTTATAATTTCAATAGCTTAATTTTTAGCTGAATTTTCCAATAGCTGGGAAAGTTGCAATATTTAAAATATCACGCTTGCTGCAGCTCAGTGTCTTTACTTACCTCTTGGTGAAATATGGATGCACAAGAACGAGATATTTTATTTTGTTTAAAAAAATTATAATGTTAAATAAACTTGCCATTAAATTATAAACTTGCCATTAAATTATAATGTTAAATAAACGGGCCTTTCCGCAAAAAAAGGCGGGTTCTTTTATCCCGAATCGTACCCAAAACTAATCAGCACCAGATTTGCCCCCAAGTGACTTACCTACCAAATTTTATGAAATTCGGTCAATTACTTTTTTAGTTAGAGTGGATACAAAATATGCACAGACAGACAGACAGACACACAGACAGACAGACACACAGACACACAGACATACACACAGACGCCACGCTAAAAATAGTTTTTTCGCATTCTAGAGGTCTCGAAACGTATAGATCCGTCGAAAACTCGAGTTGTGATTTTCGGCATGATTCCAATACTTTCCCTATACATTACCATGTATTGCAGGGAAAGTAAAAATTTACATAACAGAATGTGATCGCTTTCCTGTTTCCGTCCTTACCATGCATTAATAACCCAAAAAATGATTATTATTGCCCATAATTCACGAACGTCTTATGCGCAATTTTAAAGAGTGATATCTTTCTAGAAATACCGATTCTTAAGAAATGGCTTTTCTATATTTTATTATTCTAGATACAATAGTTTTCAAAACATTGTATGCCAAATTTGCAACTGCATTGTACTAATAAATGAATGTATTTTCATAACAGATCGACTTTCAGTAAAAGAAAGAAGTTGACCCAGCAAAAAAGCGAAAGCCATTAGGAGCAAAAATCTGAAGTGGGCAGCACATGACTTTCCATGCAGACTTATATTCACGTTCTCTTTATTTTAATTAAATTTATTTCACTTTTAATTCAATTTTCGTTCTCATTCGGTAACCGGACTTATTTTCAAAGGTGGCGTAGAAAAAATACGAAAAACTAAAATATCTCGAGAACGAATAGTCCTTGTGTAATGGGGTTGGTCTTATTCTTTTCGTCGTTAAAAAATACGTATTAAACGAGCATTCATTGGATATATTTGAGTATACCTAGTTCTTGAATTTAGATTTTGACAATTTTTGCGGGCCATTTTGCAAAAAACGGCAGGTTATTTTTTTCCGAATCGTACCAAAATCTAATCAGTACCAGAGTAACCCAGAAATGACTCATCTACCGAATTTTGTGAAATTCGGTCCATTAGTTTTTTAGTTAGAGTGGATACAAATTCTGCACAGACAGACAGACACACAGACACACAGACAGACACACACACAGACGTCACGCTAAAAATGGTTTTTTCGTATTCTAGAGGTCTCGAAACGTGTAGATCCGTCGAAAACTCGAGTTGCGATTTTCGGCATGATTCCAATACTTTCCCTACACATTACCATGTATTGCAGGGAAAGTAAAAATCTGATGTGGGCAGCACATGACTTTTCCTGCAGACTTATATTCACGTTCTATTTATTTAAATTAAATTTAATTCACTTTTAATTCAATTTTCGTTCTCATTTGAAAACTGGACTTATTTTCATAAATGGTGTAGGAAAAATACGAAAAACTAAAATATCTCGAGAACGGCTAGTCCTAGTGTAATGGGGTTGGTCTTATTCTTTTCTTCACTAAAAATTATGTATTAAACAAGCATTTAATGGCTATATTTGAACATACGTAGTTCTTAAGTTTAGATTTCGATGATTTTTGCGGGCCATTTTGCAAAAAAGGCAGGTTATTTTTTTCCGAATTATACCAAAATCTAATCACCACCAGGATGGCCAACAAGCGACTTATCTACCAAATTTTGTGAAATTCGCTCCATTAGTTTTTCAGTTAGAGTGGATACAAGCTTTTGCGGGCCATTTCGCAAAAAAAGGCGGGTTCTTTTAACCCGAGTCATACCCAAACTAATCAGCACGAGATTCGTGTACAAGTGGCTTACCTACCAAATTTTATGAAATTCGGTCAATAAGTTTTTTAGTTAAAATGGATATAAAATCTGCATAGACAGACAAACAGACACACAGACAGACAGACACACACACAGACGTCACGCTAAAAATGGTTTTTTCGTATTCTAGAGGTCTTGAAACGTGTAAATCCGTCGAAAACTCGAGTTGCGATTTTCGACATGATTCCAATACTTTCCCTATACATTACCATGTATTGCAGGGAAAGTAAAAATCTGATGTGGGCAGCACATGACTTTCGCTGCAGACTTATATTAACGTTCTCTTTATTTCAATTAAATTTATTTCACTTTAATTTCAATTTTTGTTCTCATTCGGTAACCTGGCTTATTTTCAAAAGTGGCGTAGGGAAAGTACGAAAAACTAAAATATCTCGAGAACGGCTAGTCCTAGTGTAATGGGGTTGGTCTTATTCTTTTCGTCTTTAAAAATTACGTATTAAATCAGCATTTAATGGATATATTTGAGTATACCCAGTTCTTTATTTTAGATTTAGACGATTTTTGCGGGCCATTTTGCAAAAAAAGGCAGGTCATTTTTTTCCGAATCATTCCAAAATGAAATCAGCACCAGGGTAACCCACAAGTGACTCATCTACCGAATTTTGTAAAATTCGGTCCATTAGTTTTTCAGTTCGAGTGGATACAAGCTTTTGCGAGCCATTTCTAAAAAAAAGGCGGGTTCTTTTATCCCGAATCCTACCCAAAACTAATCAGCACCAGACTCGCTCACCAGTAACTTACCTACCAAATTTTGTGAAATTCGGTCCATTAGTTTTTTAGTTAGAGTGGATACAAAATATGTACAGACAGACAGACACACAGACACACAGACACACAGACAGACAGACACACACACACACACAGACGTCATGCTAAAAATGGTTTTTTCGTATTCTAGAGGTCTCGAAACGTGTAGATCCGTCGAAAACTCGAGTTGCGATTTTCGGCATGATTCCAATACTTTCCCTATACATTACCATGTATTGCAGGGAAAGTAAAAATCTGATGTGGGCAGCACATGACTTCCCCTGCACACTTATATTCACGTTCTCTTTATTTTAATTACATTTAATTCACTTTTAATTCAATTTTCGTTCTCATTTGATAACTGGACTTATTTTCAAAGGTGGCGTAGAGAAAATACGAAAAAACTAATATATCTCGAGAACGGCTAGTCCTAGTGTAATGGGGTTGGTCTTATTATTTTCTTCGTTAAAAATTACGTATTAAACAAGCATTTCATGGATATATTTGAGCATACGTAGTTTTTTATTTTAGATTTTGGCGATTTTTGCGGGCCATTTTGCAAAAAAAGGCTGGTTATTTTTTTCTGAATCATACCAAAATCTAATCAGCACCAGGGTGACCTATACGTGACTCATCTACCGAATTTTGTGAAATTCGGTCCATTAGTTTTTCAGCTACAGTGGATACAAGCTCTTGCGGGCCATTTCACAAAAAAAGGCGGGTTCTTTATCCCGAATAATACCCAAAACTAATCAGCACTAGACTCGTCCACAAGTGATTTACATACCAAATTTTATGAAATTCGGCCTATTAGTTTTTTAGTTAGAGTGGATACAAAATCTGCACAGACAGACAGCCACACAGACACACAGACACACAGACAGACACACAGACGCACACACAGATGTCACGCTAAAAATGGTTTTTTCGTATTCTAGAGGTCTCGAAACGTGTAGATCCGTCGAAAACTCGAGTTGCGATTTTTGGCATGATTCCAATACTTTCCCTATACATTACCATGTATTGCAGGGAAAGTAAAAAAGCGGATCGCATTGTAAAAATCCGTTTATATTTTGTTAAAAAAAAATCGGAAAAGTATAGTTTGTACATTTATGTTTATTTAAAGTGTTAAAATATAAAGGGAGAAATTATGCTAATATTATAAATTATACATAATATATATTATATTACATATTTACTGTCATTGTTGTCTTTATCATTGTTACTTTCCCTGCAATACATGGTAATGTATAGGGAAAGTATTGGAATCATACCGAAAATCGCAACTCGAGTTTTTGACGGATCTACACGTTTCGAGACCTCTAGAATACGAAAAAACTATTTTTAGCGTGACGTCTGTGTGTGCAATGTATTTATCCACTCTAACTAAAAAACTACTGGACCGAATTTCATAAAATTTGGTAGGTAAGTCACTTGGGTGAGACCCTGGTGCTGATTAGTTTTTGGTAGGATTCGTAAAGACAAAACCCGTCTTTTTTTTGCGAAATGGCCCGCAAAAATTGCCTATATCCACTCCAGCTGAAAAACTAATGGACCGAATTTTACAAAATTCGGTAGATAAGTCACTTGTGAATTACCCTGGTGCTGATTAGATTTTAGTACGATTCGAAAAAAAATAACCTGCCTTTTTTTGCAAAATGACCCTCAAAAATCGTTAAACTTTAAAATAAAAGAACTACGTATGCTCAAATATAACCATTAAATGCTTGTTTTATACCTAATGTTTAACGAAGAAAAGAATAAGACCATCCCCATTACACTAGGACAAACCGTTCTCGAGATATTTCAGTTTTATCGTATTTTCTCTACGCCACCTTTGAAAATAAGTCAAGTTACCAAATGAGAACGAACATTGAATTAAAAGTGAATTAAATTTAATTAAAATAAAGAGAACGTGGATATAAGTGTGCAGTGAAAGTCATGTACTGCCCACATCAGATTTTTTTTTATAATGAATCTTGAACATGCGTGTTGTTTGACGTATATCTCGGCGTTTAATGTTTTCTTTGTGGGTTTATATTTTAAACATTCAAATAAACATAAACACGTAAAGTTTCTGATCCATACTTTTCAGATTTTGGTTTTTTAAGGAAATACTCTTAACTGGCTTTACACAATTCGATCAGCATTTTTATTTTTAGTATATTAATTTCCAAGTGCCCGTCTGTCGTTTGACACGCAGAATTAGAAAAACTTGAAGTTCGTCACACGGGCCAATCGATTGATAAATTACTCGAAATAAAATCGATTTTTCAAAAAATATTCTTTTGGGGTTGTCTACAGCGATGTTAAAACATTCAAACTATCAATTATGAAAATTTCTTTCCAAAGAAACACACTTGAAATTCGATGCAAGGTCTGGTTCTTCAAATGGATATACAAGAATAACCACAATTTTTAAATAATTTTGATATTTTACATGTGCAGTGATTTATTGGACGATTGGAAAACGCCCTCTTCTTAATGAGATGGAAACTTGAAATTTAATTTATAGGTCAATAGTTTAAACGTTCTTTTATCTAACTTTTTAAAACTAAAATATTCGAAATGTGGATTGTTTGGAAAAATACATTTCCATGAGATGGACACAAATATAAGAGTAGTTAGATAGAAGGGAGAAATTATAGTTTTAGTACTTGTTATTTTAGTTGTTCCGCATATTAAAATGTTCGATTTATCTTATAAGTGAAAAATGATCGTTTTAAAGCTATATTTTGACTTGAAGGTCGTCGACTTGGTCTTAAAAATTTATCAGTAATATGGTTTTCACATAGTTGCACTCAAAGGGCGCTGAACACCAAAATATTTAAAATGGAGAATACGCACAAAACATATTTATTACTATAATATAAATTTTAGTACAACATATTTAGTACGGAATTTAGTGCAAGGAAGTTACTTTTATAAAAAAGATGAAAAATTTCAGATTTCTGCTATTTTAACAACGAAGTAAAAACAAATCGATAAGATGTGGGGATTACTATTTGAGGTTTGTTAATTCTTACACCGTTGTTTCTTAATGAACATTCAGCTAGTTTCTAGTACAAGCAGTGGAATTTTATTTAATACGGCGCTGTTACACCTTCTTCTGCTGATACCACAGAATGTGTGAGGTCTATATAACCTTTGGTTATTATTTCCTCAGTTATATTATAATTTATGTAGACTTTATATTAACAACTTCTGACTGGTTCGGTTATATAGACCAATCGCAGAGCCAAGTAACATTTGTGATCTTACGCTACAGGATAAGTTTCGGATCGCGAGTGAGAGAGAGATGGAGAGGCTGGGTAATTGAGGCTACGTACAGTCCTGGTAGTAGTCTGGTTGATAGTTCTGTGGAAGTCGTTTGGAAGTAAGAAGTCGCTAGGAATCGAGTCGATGTGTGGGTGAGAAGGGAGAAGAGTGCAAGTCTGTGAAGCAGGAACTAGGATTTATACCACTATGATCATAAGGATATAGTATCAATGGTTGACCAAGACAAGGTTTAGATGTCCTAGGAAGAAATGGCTCTTTGGTATCTGTCTATATTTAGTTACGCAGCCAGTTGCTGTATTTTGAATGAGTACATATTAAATGTGTTTAATATAACGTCCTGCATCAATGTGTTATTGCCCCTTGCCGTAAGGCCCTTTGCACGTATTACTACCAAAGTAAAGAGTTGTGCCACTTTTACTTGACATATCCGTGTAATTACGCAACCAAAGTTAATAAGTCCTTTAGCTGGGAACCCAACTAACGATCAGAAATCTACAATATGGAGTAAAATTAAATTCTTTTAGTGCATATACCCAATTTAGTGAAATATACCCAATTAAGTTCAATAAAGTTTAAAATCGTAGCACTTTAATAAAAAATCTGATGTGGGCAACACATGACTTTCCTTATATAATGCAATGAATTTGCTATTTCTACAGTTAATAAAAATGTTATTCTTATAGTAGATACTTATATTCTTTCCAAGATATTGAATTTTCTTCAATTAGTCGTCATTTTCATTGATTAGCGTCATTTTTATAAATTTGGCGAAAATTTTGTTAATTTAGCAACAATTAAAAATGTCGCCAAGTTGGCGACATTCCACCAAATTCGTCGCCAAAATCTCGCCAAGCATTATGGACGGAAAAATAAGTTATTCTTACAGCAGATAAATGATTATTAGCGTTCAAATACAAAAGTATTACTCAAAGTATATTTTTTCATGAATGGAACGAGCTAGATCCACGAGAATGCTGTCACCCGATGTATCGCATGATATAACATATGAAAAGTGTGCATGTTTCTTAATAGGTAATATTTATTTATCTTATATCATTTTTTGATAATTTTTTTGAAAAATGTGCAATATCTCGAGAACGGTTCATGTTAGCGTTCTAAAATTTATGTCAATCGTTTTCTAATGAAAAGTTACATAAGAAATGTTTATTTGCGTAACTTTATTAGCGGTTTTGATTTTTTGACTATTTTTTTTCAAAATTTGACTCGAAAATTTAGGGGTGCTCTGAACATTCGATTACGTATAAAAACAATAGGCTTCCAGTGTTTATAGATTGTGATTTTTGTACCAAATTTCGTTCGAATCGGCCCATTTTTTCGTCAGTTATCGTCTCCACAGACTCACTGACACACACACACACACACACACTTACACACACACACACACACACACACACACGCACACACACACACACACACACACACACACACAGACATCACTTCAAAAATGTTTGATTCGTGATCATGGATGCTTGAAACGTGCTCTCCCGTCGAAAACTCGAATTCGAATTTTGGAACCCGTCACAATACTTTCCTTATACATTATGTATATAAGGAAAGTAATAATCTAATTATTGATACATTCATATATATATGTAATAGTTGATACATTTTCTTTTATACTTTTCTTTCCCAAATCTATCGATATGGACATCAGAAAGAGGGATAGTTGACTAACTATTTTCTCCGTATATGAATGTTTTACATTATGGATAGAACATATCAGTAGCTTTAAACTGGAACTGAAAAAAAGTAAATTATAGGATACAAACATAACGATCAAGTCATTAATTTATTTACAACAATATACTACCTCTTTGAAGTTTCTACTGGGATTTCGGTAGATGACGTAAAATCCCCAAATCGGAATCTGCAAGATGGCGAAAACTGCGAGCGCCCAACCAGTGGCTTCCGCCCAAACTGGCAAATTCTTCTTTTCTTCAGAATCATCTGGGATGTGGCCGTAAATGAAAATGATCTGAATGTTTGAGAATAACACAATTTTAAATTTATACAAGTCAGTACTTTAGTTTTACACAATAAAAAATCTGATGTGGGCAACACATGACTTTCCTTATATAATGCAATGAATTTACTACTTTTACAGTTAAAAAAAATGTTACTCTTATAGTAGATACTTATATTCTTTCCAAGATATTGAATTTTCTTCAATTAGTCGTCATTTTCATTGATTTAGCGTCATTTTTTTCAATTTGGCGAGATTTTTGTTAATTTGGCAACAATTAAAAATGTCGTCAAGTTGGCGACATTCCGCCAAATTTGTCGCCAAAATCTCGCAAAGCGTTATGGACGGATAAATAAGTTATTCTTACAGCAGATAAATGACTATTGGCGTTCAAATACAAAAGTATTACTCAACGTATCTTTTTTCATGAATGGAACGAGCTAGATCCACGAGAATGATGTCACCCAATTTATCGCATGGTGTTACATATGAAAAGTGAACATGTTTCTCAATAGGAAATATTTTTTTTTATTTTATATAACTTTTTGATAATTTTTTTGAAAAATGTGCAATATCTCGAGAACGGTTCATGTTAGCGTTCTAAAATTTATGTCAATCGTTTTCTAATGAAAAATTACATAAGAAATGTCTATTTGCGTAACTTTATTAGCGGTTTTGATCTTTTGACGATTTTTTCAAAATTTCACTCGAACATTTAGGAGGGTTCTGAACATTCGATTGCGTATAAAAACAATAGGCTTCCAGTGTTTACGGATTGTGATTTTTGTACCAAATTTCGTTCGAATCGGTCCATTCGTTCGTCAGTTATCGTCTCCACAGGCTCACTGACACACACACACACACGCACACACACACACACACATACTTTCACGCACACACACACATACACATACTTTCACACACACACACACATACATTCACACACACACACATACATTCACACACACACACATACTTTTACACACACACAGACATCACTTCAAAAATGTTTGATTCGTGATCAGGGATGTTTGAAACGTGCTCTCCCGTCGAAAACTCGAATTCGAATTTTCGACCCCGTCACAATACTTTCCTTATACATTATGTATATAAGTTAAGTAATAGCATTGTTCCAAGAAAAGTTTCGAGTACAATATTTTGGCTAGAAAGAACGATTTAAAAACTCGGGAACATTTTTGGAAATATTTTTTTTCTCTGTGTGTGTATGTCTGCATATTTCTGAGATGAGGACACAGTAACTCAAAAATAAATTTCACGTAACACTGGGAAATTTTGTGCGAAAACAGTATGTAACAAATAGAATGGAATGGATATCTTGAAATTCACATGAATTCGATTCGAACTTGAATTATTCGAAATTAAAGATTTTCTTAGCATTTTATTCCTTCTTGAAGAATGGGGATTTACGGAAATATATATTATATTAGTATAGTATATATGGGAAAATGAAGGTTTGAAATGCTATATGGATTATGGTATTAAAATAGTATATATTAAAACAAATAAGCTAACTGCATCGAATTCATCAACGAATTTTGAAATTGCTTTTCAGCTTAACGAGATATGCTTTATGGAGGTCTTTTGTGCTCAAAACTGTTTAGAATTTATATGACAGATGTACAAATTTCCTGTTATAAAACAAAATTAAATCCATATATGAACATTTTCCAATTTTGCGAAAATACATTAATTTTTTATAGAGTATACGGTAAACCGTAACAACATACCCTCAACTAATATGATTTCTATATTATGTAATTATTTACTGTTATTATTTCATTATTACTTTCCTTATATACATAATGTATAAGGAAAGTATTGTGACGGGGTCGAAAATTCGAATTCGCGTTTTCGACGGGAGAGCACGTTTCAAGCATCCCTGATCACGAATCAAACATTTTTGAAGTGATATCTGTGTGTGTGTGTGTGTGTGTGAAAGTATGTGTGTGTGTGTGTGTCAGTGAGTCTGTTGAGACGATAACTGACGACCGAATGGACCGATTCGAACGAAATTTGGTACAAGAATCACAATCCGTAAACACTGGACGCCTATTGTTTTTATACGCAACCGAATGTTCAGAACCCCCCTAAATGTTCGAGTGAAATTTTGAAAAAATCGTCAAAAAATCAAAACGGCTACTAAAGTTACGCAAATAGACATTCCTTATGTAATTTTTCATCAGAAAATGATTGACATAAATTTTAGAACGCTAACATGAACCGTTCTCGAGATATTGCATATTTTTCAAAAAAATTATCAAAAAGTTATATAAAATAAAAAAAAATACTTCCTATTGAGAAACATGCTCACTTTTCATATGTAATACCATGCGAAAAATTTGGTGACATCATTCTCGTGGATCTAGCTCGTTCCATTCATAAAAAAAGATACTTTGAGTAATACTTTTGTATTTGAACGCCAATAGTCCTTTATCTGCTGTAAGAATAACTTATTTCTCCGTCCATAACGCTTAGCGAGATTTTGGCGACGAATTTGGCGGAATGCCGCCAACTTGGCGACATTTTTAATTGTTGCCAAATTAACGAAAATATCGCCAAATGGATAAAAATGACGCTAAATCAATGAAAATGACGACTAATTGAAGAAAATTCAATACCTTAGAAAATAAGTATCTACTATAAGAATAACCTATTTTTTTACCGTAAAAGTAGTAAATTCATTGTAGTATATAAGGAAAGTCATGTGCTGCCCCCATCAGATTTTTTATTATTATGAGAGCAAATGCAAATGATCGCAAAATCCTAAAATTTAGTAGAGCAGTCAGTATTCAAATAATTTACAAAACTTCCTTGAAGGAAGCAGACATATGTGATAACAATTGTTTCAAGGCCGTTATAAGCCCCCCTTTTCAGTAAGAAAGAATAGTATGCGCTCTTAACAACCGCTAAGAACGAACTGCCTAACTATAGGCTTGAAGAACGGGCCTTATAGCGACCTTGAAACAATTACCGGTACCTAACTGACATAGTCTGTCTGTATTCTTCAAGGAAGTTTTGTAAGATATTTTCTTACAAGCATCAGTTCTATTTATTGCAGTCAGTATGCAACCAACTTCTTATGCCAATGATGTTCAACCTCTTTTTACTCATTAATTGTTCACTGCTGGTAATCAAAGACTCGGATACAAACTGTGCTTTTTAATATTCATTTTTTACCAACCTCAATAAACTATTATAAATATGCCTAAATTGATAGCAAAATATTGTTACTAATTTAGATTGAATTAATAAATATGCATTATTATTCGCATTCTATTTTTAAATACAAAAAATCTGATGTGGGCAGCACATGACTTTCTCTGCAGACTTATATACACATTCTCTTTATTTTAATGAAATTTAATTCACTATTAATTCAAATTTCGTTCTCATTTGGTAACTGGACTCATTTTCAAAGGTGGCGTAGAGAATAAACGAAAATATCTCGAGAACGGCTAGTCCTAATGTAGTGGGGTTGATCATATTCTTTTCTTCGTTAAACATTACGTATAAAACAAGCATTTAATGGATATATTTCAGCATACGTAGTTCTTTTATTTTAAAGTTTAACGATTTTTGAGGGCTATTTTGCCAAAAAAGGCCGGTTATTTTTTTCCGAATCGTGCCAAAATCTAATCAGCACCAGGGTGATCCACAAGCGATTTATATACCAAATTTTGTGAAATTCGGTCCATTAGATTTTCAGCTAGAGTGAATAAAAGCTTTTGCGGGCCATTTCGCAAAAAAAAGGCGGGTTCTTTTATCCCGAATCGTACCTAAAACTAATCAGCACCAGATTCGCCCACAAGTGACATACCTACCAAATTTTATGAAATTCGGTCAATTAGTTTTTTAGTTAGAGTGGATACAAAATCTGCACAGATAGACAGACATACAGACACACAGAGAGACACACAGACAGACAGACACACAGACACACACACAGACGTCACGCTTAAAATAGTTTTTCCGTATTCTAGAAGTCTCGAAACGTATAGATCCGTCGAAAACTCGAGTTGCTATTTTCGACGTGATTCCAATATTTTCCCTATACATTACTATGTATTGTAGGGAAAGTAAAAAATCTGATGTGGGCAGCACATGACTTTCCCTGCAGACTTATATTCACGTTCTCTTTAATTTAATTACATTTAATTCACTTTTAATTCACTTTTCGTTCTCATTTGGTAAGTCGACTTATTTTCAAAGGTGGCTTAGAGAAAATACGAAAAAACTAAAATATCTCGAGAACGGCTAGTTCTAGTCTAATGGGGTTGGTCTTATTCTTTTGTTCTTTAAAAATTACATATTAAATAAGCATTTAATGTATATTTTTGAGCATACGTAGTTTTTTATTTTAGATTTTTACGGACCATTTTGCAAAGAAAGGCAGATTATTTTCTTCCGAATCATACCAAAATCTAATCAGCACCAGAGTGTCCCGCAAGTTACTTATCTACTGAATTTTGTGAAATTCGGTCCATTAGTTTTTTAGCTAGAGTGGATACAAGCTTTTGCGGGCCATTTCGCAAAAAAGGTGGGTTCTTTATCCCGAATAATACCCAAAACTAATCAGCACTAGACTCGTCCACAAGTGATTTACATACCAAATTTTATGAAATTCGGCCCATTAGTTTTTTAGTTAGAGTGGATACAAAATCTGCACAGACAGACACAGAGACAGACACACACACAGACGTCACGCTAAAAATAGTTTTTTCGTATTCTAGAGGTCTCGAAATGTATAGATCCGTCGAAAACTCAAGTTGCGATTTTCGGCATGATTCCAATACTTTCCCTATACATTACCATGTATTGCAGGGAAAGTAAAAATCTGATGTGGGCAGCACATGACTTTCCCTGCAGACAGCGAATTAAAAATATTGACTGTAATTAAATATATCAACTTTGTGTGGAATGTTTAAATGTATATTAATTTAAAATATATTTTCTTACTATTTTTAAAGTGGTAGGTAATTTGGGTTTCTTTTTCAAAAACACAGTAACTATGACACGAAGTTGAATTGCAGATTAAATTAATTAAAGAACTAACTGACAAAAATTGAAATGAAAATATGTCGATAATATTTGCAAATATAAATTCAAATTTGAAATAAATGTTTATTCATCTTCCTATGGTTTGGGCCATTAGTAGCGAAAGGGATACTGGTCTACTTCGCATGAAAGTGGTCGATATGATCAAAATGCATGGAAACACGCCATTTTAGCAAAAACTTTAAAACGAAATAATAAAAGAACCATATTTGGTGGAAAGGTCTTTAAATAAAGGTTTCAATCCAAATGTATGGAAACAAGTCAATTTAGCAAAACTTCAAAACGAAATAAAGCGAACTAAATTTGGTAAATTAAAAGGTCTTTATAACACCATTTATGACGTACTTAAAATTACAAATCCAGAGCGCTTTCGGACGTCACCACGTCCTTCATTCAGTGGTAATGTAAATTGCTTAAGACCTTAAACAATTTACATTGCCAATGATGAAGGACGTAGTGACGTTCGAAAGCGCTCTGGCTGTGTAATTTTAAGTACGTCATAAATGGTGTTATAAAATACCTTTAAATTTACCAAATTAGGTTGTCTTTATTGTTTTGCTTTAAAGGGATCAACATGGTTCGTCAAATGTCAGTATATATGCTCTGAGCTCACCCGCTAAGTCCTGTAGTAAACAGTTCATAAGAAAATAAGTATGCAAGTTTGAAGTTCAAAAATTACAATTATGTCTAAAGAATAAATATGAAACTTACAATGAGAGCTACCGGTGCTGTGAATCCCCATGTGAATTTCCAAAATATTCCTGGTGAAGAGCCTAACATAAATTGTACATCTTTACAGAAGTTTCTTAATCCTGTAAAAGAAATAAGTTAAACATCGCCCCATTTAAAGTAGTTTAAAAATATAATTCGACCAACACACTATATTTTCAACATTTTGACATCCCCTTTTTAGTGAATTTTATTGCTTTAAATTAATTACTTTAGAGATTTAAACATGTAGATTATTAGGTCATTTTTTAGGTCTCTTGGATTGCAATCAGTTATGCTACCAGCTACACCACTTCGGCTACGTAAGGAGTTACTTAGGATTCCCTTACAAATATCTGCAAAAATAAAAAAAGTGTTAACAAAACATGAAATTGAAGATTAAAAATTTTAAATGTATTTAATTTTATTTAAATTTATGTATTTAAATTAATTTAACTTTTAAATTTATTTACTTAAAAAAATTATTAAATTTTTAAATTTATTAAATTTTTGTATTTATTAAATGTTTAATTTATTTAATTTTAAAATTTATTTAAGTTTATAAATTTATTTAATATTAAATTTATTTTAATTTATTTAATTTTCTCTGTTTCCTCGATAGTCTTTCGGCCACGCTACACGAGCAAATATTCTAGTAGACCAAAACATTTAATATCATTTTATATATCATGTACTCATTACTTTGTTTGGATAATTTTTTTCTTATCTCACTGAGATGCATATATGTTCATGAGTGAGAATTTGTTAATGAGTAAAGACATCTAAAATTTTCCAAAACGTTCAATTTCTTTTCTTAGTTTCACACTTTCCTTACACTTTTTCTCGGCTTTAACTTCACTATAATACTCTAAACTCCAACTTTCGTAAATACAGTGCCACTAACCTCCTACCAATGTTTTACACTTTTCGAAAAACACTGTATAAAACTCATTAATTAAGCGGTAGAAGTGTTACTACGTCATATGTAAATGAGTTTGTAGTAATGCTGTTGTTTGGATTAAATTCGACTTGAGTTATTCAATGCTAAAGATATAAGTTAATTAAAGTGGGAAGATTGGGAGAATTTTGACGTTGAAAGGCGTGAAAGAAATATTCTAATAAAGCAAATTTTTACTTGCATAATAACGAGGGAGATGTACAGAAAGAGAACAAAGCAACGGCATCATTTGGGAATTTTTACAGCCAAGTTCGAGATCTTGCGTTCCGTTGACATAAGAAAAGCTGAACCTTTTATTAAACAAGGTTTAAGTGATGAATAATTAACAGCATTTAGAGTAAGAATTTGTTACCGTTCAAATCACAGCAACTAAAGAAGTAGATGTGTATTCTAATAAAGCAAATTTTTACTTGCATAATAACGAGGGAGATGTACAGAAAGAGAACAAAGCAACGGCATCATTTGGGAATTTTTACAGCCAAGTTCGAGATCTTGCGTTCCGTTGACATAAGAAAAGCTGAACTTTTTATTAAACAAGGTTTAAGTGTTGAAAAATTAACGGTATTTAGAGTAAGAATTTGCTACCGTTCAAATCACAGCAACTAAAGAAGTAGATGTGTATTCTAATA
Organism: Amaurobius ferox; assembly: GCA_951213105.1. NCBI lineage: Eukaryota > Metazoa > Arthropoda > Arachnida > Araneae > Amaurobiidae > Amaurobius > Amaurobius ferox. The sequence goes on from OX578136.1 coordinate 104,145,538, forward strand.
AAGCTAATTTTTACTTGCATATTAACGAGGGAGATGTACAGAAAGAGAACAAAGCAACGTCATCATTTGGGAATTTTTACAGCCAAGTTCGAGATCTTGCGTTCCGGTGACATAAGAAAAGCTGAACCTTTTATTAAACAAGGTTTAAGTGATGAATAATTAACAGCATTTAGAGTAAGAATTTGCTACCGTTCAAATCACAGCAACTAAAGAAGTAGATGTGTATTCTAATAAAGCAAATTTTTACTTGCATAATAACGAGGGAGATGTACAGAAAGAGAACAAAGCAACGGCATCATTTGGGAATTTTTACAGCCAAGTTCGAGATCTTGCGTTCCGTTGACATAAGAAAAGCTGAACCTTTTATTAAACAAGGTTTAAGTGTTGAATAATTAACAGCATTTAGAGTAAGAATTTGCTACCGTTCAAATCACAGCAACTAAAGAAGTAGATGTGTATTCTAATAAAGCAAATTTTTACTTGCATAATAACGAGGGAGATGTACAGAAAGAGAACAAAGCAACGGCATCATTTGGGAATTTTTACAGCCAAGTTCGAGATCTTGCGTTCCGTTGACATAAGAAAAGCTGAACCTTTTATTAAACAAGGTTTAAGTGATGAATAATTAACAGCATTTAGAGTAAGAATTTGTTACCGTTCAAATCACAGCAACTAAAGAAGTAGATGTGTATTCTAATAAAGCAAATTTTTACTTGCATAATAACGAGGGAGATGTACAGAAAGAGAACAAAGCAACGGCATCATTTGGGAATTTTTACAGCCAAGTTCGAGATCTTGCGTTCCGTTGACATAAGAAAAGCTGAACTTTTTATTAAACAAGGTTTAAGTGTTGAAAAATTAACGGTATTTAGAGTAAGAATTTGCTACCGTTCAAATCACAGCAACTAAAGAAGTAGATGTGTATTCTAATAAAGCAAATTTTTACTTGCATAATAACGAGGGAGATGTACAGAAAGAGAACAAAGCAACGGCATCATTTGGGAATTTTTACAGCCAAGTTCGAGATCTTGCGTTCCGTTGACATAAGACAAGCTGAACTTTTTATTAAACAAGGTTTAAGTGTTGAAAAATTAACGGTATTTAGAGTAAGAATTTGTTACCGTTCAAATCACAGCAACTAAAGAAGTAGATGTGTATTCTAATAAAGCAAATTTTTACTTGCATAATAACGAGGGAGATGTACAGAAAGAGAACAAAGCAACGGCATCATTTGGGAATTTTTACAGCCAAGTTCGAGATCTTGCGTTCCGTTGACATAAGAAAAGCTGAACTTTTTATTAAACAAGGTTTAAGTGTTGAAAAATTAACGGTATTTAGAGTAAGAATTTGCTGCCGTTCAAATCACAGCAACTAAAGAAGTAGACCGTAATAGTGCCTTAAATTCATGTAATAAACTGTTTGTTGTTCAGTCAGTGACAATTGAAATTGTAGCTACAGTTGTGTATTGTAAAAAGCTTCTTCAGCAGTACCGAGGAATTGATTGATGCTTGTGTATCAACAGTTCGAAGGTGCTTAACCGAAAACGGTATCATAGGAAAGAGAACGCAAAAAAAACCTTGCATGGTTTAAACGCTATACGGCTGCATTTTGCGAAAATACACCAGTCTTAGACTGCTGCTGATTGGGAGCGTGTAATACTTTAGTCAGGATAAAATTAATCTTATTGGAAGTGGTGGACTTAATTGGACTTGGGATAAACCAGAAAAACATATTAATAGTAAGTGTGGGAAACCTACATTGAAATCTTTATGAGGAAGCACAATGATATAATGCGTTGTTTCGTTTAGACGAGGAATGATGTGTCTGATTAATGACTGAAGCTAATATATACACAGAAATATTGGTCAACACTTTTTCAACACTGCTTCAACACTGGACTGCTTTCAACACTGGACTGGTATAAAATAGCGAGATGGGACTTTGAGTTTCAACATGATAACGATCCAAAACATGCCTAAAGGTTAGCTATTGAGTGGATTCAAGATAATAATCAATCCAATTAAACACACATGCACTGTTCAAAGTCTCTTAGGATGCAGAGGGACCCATTAAATAACATGAAAATAGTGTTGGATAAGACAATACGAAATCTTTAATAAACCTTTTGCCATATATATATAGACGAAATTATACATAGAATCATTTTATATCTATTATCATTTATATTTATATATAGAATCATATAATATTATAAATTATACATAGAATCATTTTATATCTATTATCATTTTACATTTATATATATAATGGCATAGTTAATAAATTTCGATTAGCCTAAAATTCTTAATAATCTCTCCTTAGTATCTTATTTTAGCCTTACTTCTACATTCTCTTGTTTTTACATTACAATATATTTTCATCTTTCTATTTTGCAGCTTTTACCGTAGAATATCACCTTTTACTGCCATTACGCAGTACGGTTTTTATTACTCACTTTGGCAACAGTAAATCACTTCTTTACTCTTTATCGAATGGCAACATTGGTCTAGTCATTTTTTGATCGTCACGATTGTACATTTGATGTGTATTTTAAAGTATTTATGTTTCTTTTCTATTTTTTCAATCTTTATGCTTGTCGTCCTAATAACACATGTTTATAGATAAAATCGATCTTGTGTTTCAGAAACAAGCATTTTTGTGTTCATTTCGTTTAAAATATTAGGACTTGATAAAGAATTTTTTCGAAATGAACTGTTTTTAAGCCTAGAGCTCTTCCACGTGCAAGTTTTAATGCTTGATCATTTTGGTATTCCTTTTTTCGATTCCTCTCCATTGACATTTGTTGATTATCTTTAGCTTTCTGAACTGTAATATGTATTATAATTTAATCTTTATTGTTGAATTTCATTTTATTTCATTGTATTCTGTAGGCATAATTTTTTTTTAAGATAGTGTATTACGAGTTACTTCTTCCATTCTACCATTGGATTTACTATTTTAATATTATATATATATATATATATATATATATATATATATATATATATATATATATATATATATATATATATATATATATATTATATATATTATATATATATATATATATATATATATATATATATATTATATATATATATATATATATATATATATATATATATATATATATATATATATATATATATATTATATATATACCTATATATATGTATCTACATATGTAACTATATCTGTTCCAGTGTCATATAATAAAATGGATTTTTATAGATTATATATATATATATATAATAAAAAAATATAATAAGACTAAATTAAAACATGAACAGTGGCATACCCTGGTTCAAAAAACAATATGAAGGAAAATAAATTAAAGAGGATATGAAAGGAAACATCTAACAAAAGGAAACCATTGCTACCATATAATGCAAATTGATCTTAATTTTAAATTTTTAAGTAATATTAATACACATGAATTCATCAACATCCAAGAGCGATACATACAAATCAAATTGAAACATCAAAGGATTATCAAAATCTGGAGTCTCAAAATACTGAAATGACAATAAATAAAAATAAAAATTAAAAATTAAAAATGAAAGATGGAATCCGAAAATATGAAATTGGATAGAACCCCTGTAATCCAGCTTTTCAAGGATCTTTGCATCTACAGAGGTTCCAATTGTGTTTCGCTCAACGATACAACCACATGGCCAAAACATCGTCAAAAGATCCGACACATTTCCAGACAGAAAAAATCTGATGTGGGCAGCACATGACTTTCCCTGCAGACTTATATCCACGTTCTCTTTATTTTAATTAAATTTATTTCACTTTTATTCAATTTTCGTTCTCATTCGGTAATCGGGCTTATTTTCAAAGGTGGTGTAGGGAAAGTACGAAAAACTAAAATATCTCGAGAACGGCTAGTCCTAGTGTAATGGGGTTGGTTTTATTCATTTTTTCGTTAAAAATTACGCATTAAACACGCATTTAATGGATATATTTGAGCATACGTAGCTTTTTAGTTTAGATTTTGACAATTTTTGCGGGCCATTCTGCAAAAAAAGGCAGGTTATTTTTTTCTGAATCGTTCCAAAATCTAATCAGCACCAGGGTGACCTATACGTGACTCATCTACCGAATTTTGTGAAATTCGGTCCATTAGTTTTTCAGCTAGAGGGGATACAAACTTTTGCGGGCCATTTCTCAAAAAAGGCGGGTTCTTTTATTCTGAATCATACCCAAAACTAATCAGCACCAGCCCCGCCCACAAGTGACTTACTTATAAAATTTAGTGAAATTCGGTCCATTAGTTTTTTAGTTAGAGTGGATACAAAATCTGCACAGACAGACAGACACACAGACACACACACAGACGTTACGCTAAAAATGGTTTTTTCATATTTTAGAGGTCTCGAAACGTGTAAATCCGTCGAAAACTCGAGTTGCGATTTTCGGCATGATTCCAATACTTTCCCTATACATTATCATGTATTGCAGGGAAAGTAACAAAAATGGAAATAACAAAGATTATTAGACAATTGGAAAGAAGAGGATGAGAGTGCATATAGCAAACATATCAGTAATCTATCCATCAATCTACAAGGATGCAGACAGAAATTGAAACTCATACTTTTCTTCACCATTATTCATGACGCCTAATATTTCGATGCTCAAGCCTAGGAAGAATTTGGAACGAATACTAGAGAGCGCCATCTGTTGAGAATTATAGGAAATACTCCTGAATAAGATATTCAATCAATAGACAATAGATCTACAAATAGACATGTTTCAAACCCAAGAATTAGAGATATAAACAAAAATATGTTTACAAATTATACTAAATATAAATTCATAATTAATATTTATATAATATGTATCCAAAACTTATCACTAAGATAATTAAAATCTCCAAGAATGTTTCAATTTTTATTAAAGTATACAATAGCAATTTCAAATTTGACTAAAACAATAAATGACATATTATAAATTGAATTCAAAATTTCTATAATGATATCTAACAAAATTATCTAGAAAGGATTCAGCCTTACAGTATTGAATTAAATCTGCTAGATGGTTATTATATTGTATATTTTTACATAGCCTAAAAATCCTATGAAATTGATTTATTAGAATATTTTTGTATACCTGTTTACTCATACATGAGTTAAAATTGATTATCTTTTGAATTTTAAATGGAAAACCTTTCTTTTATCAAAAATGTTGGACAAAAATGAATATTCATTATCAAGAGCGAGAGTTAAATCTAAGAAATTAACACTAGTTGAGTTGTTGCTTTCGTTTGGTATAAGGGATGAATTTGGGTGATAAAAATCAAAATCTATATCATTTGATGAGGGAGTTATTTTAATGAGAATTACATCATTAATATATCTGTAGAAAGTATATGCAGAGTTTATAAAATTTGACTCGTAGAAATGTAGATATAGATTTGCAAGAGCTGAACTGGCAGAGCCACCCTGTGGAACACCCTTAATTTGCATATAAATTTTAGTGCCTTACATCAAGTAATTATTAAAAATGACATACTTGAGAAGGTGGTGCACGTAAGATTGATATATATCCAAATTTTGTCAATTATAGAAATATTTAATTATATCCCAAATTACTTTATATAGATCTTTTATGTCAATATTTTTGAGTAGGCCCTCAAATTCATAAGTTTGAAATCTCAAAATTTTAATCGTATCCAACTTTTGAATTAATTGATAACTGTTATTAATAATATGAGTAGTTGAATTATCAATTATATTAGAAATGATTTTATTAAGAATGACCAATAGAGATTTACTAGCAACAGTTGCATATGATTTATGTCTTATAGTTACAGATCTAAAAGAGATAGGATTTTTATGAAATTTTGGGATCATGGCAATATAAGGGAATCTTAGATTGTTGCAAAGTAATTTTAATAGTTTATGAAATGCAATAATTTTCTTAGATGTAGTTGTTTCTAAAGAATCAATTTTTAAAAAATATATTATTGTGATTTATGAAATCGTTTAAGATTTGTACATAATATTTTTTGCGAATGATGGCGTAATTGTTGGCAGTTTTATCCACATATGTGATGACAAATTGTGATTTAAGTTCATTTATTGCCTGCTTCAAGTTTGTAAAGTTAATTGTAAAACCTTCCACATATCAAAAGCTTCAATGGGATAGTTTTTACTACAAGTAATTTTGTATATGAATTTTTCTACATCAATATTTAGTTGTTTAATTAAAAGACAGTGATTTAATGTATTTTGGATTCAAAATTTAGTACCATAAAGCATAAGATTTTTAAGTGCTAAATTTTGAACAATATTGCGATCACTCGTAATTATGTGTTTATGATTGCAGTCTATAAATTTAGAATAATTTGGCTGGTTACAAACACATAGTAAATTGGAATAGGAATTTTGATTTATTAGAGATTTTGATATGTCATTGTAATTGAATATTTGTCTACCTAAAGGGGTATTCTATTTAAATGTTTTGAAAATTTCAGTATTAGGAATAGGAAAACAGTGTTTATTCTGCTGAAATACATAATTAAAATTTATATTATTGTAAAGTGAATTTTTGAATTTAATTACACAATAAGTATTATACTTTTTATTTTGATGATAATTATAGGTAAAAAAGGGTTGAATGGATAGATGGAGGTTTATAAAATAAACTCGTGTTATAATAAGATCATATAATAGGTGTGAAAAATGCTCATCATGATTAAATGACTTTGAGAAAATATTATATATTTGGTTTAATATTTATTTTTTGATATTGAATATTCAGGTTTTTATAGCATTTACGTTACATGAAGATTTAAAGTTTTTTCCTAGCCCAGTAATTTTAGCTTTTATGTTCAGATTTTGACACTTTTTATTGTCCTAAATTCCTCTATTGCATCTTTTTGATGAGGCACTAAACGAGTAATAATTTAGGATGTTAAAGACAGAGAGATCATAATTTGGATTTTTAAAGGTAGTTTTTACTACATTTTTGTTATTATGCATTTGATTTTATCCATATGGAAAAATAGTTTTATGCTGATTGATTAGTGTATTTTCATAATATAATCTATCAGCCGGATTCTTTACAATATTCAGAATCGAAATATTATCAATTCCATGATGGTCAAAATGGGCATATCCAAAATTATTACCAGTGTGCTAATATGCAGGAGGAGGAAGTTGTGAATTGAGTGATACTCAAAATCTAAATTTCTTAATATGGCTTCGATGAACATTAAAACGAAGGTGAAGAGGGGTGCTTGTTTGTCCAATATATGAGATATTACAAGAGATACGTGTTAATTTGTAAATACAGTTATACACTTTACAAAAAGTTAAATATTTAGGGTTATCATTATTAATCTGAGAGGGTAAAGCTGACGGACAGGTCTTACAGCGTTTATTCCGGCAAGAACGGAAATACATGAGTTTTAGTAAATAGGGATGGCTTGAAATCTAAGAGTGTCTGCAAAACAAGAAAGAGAAATAATTGGTTGCTGGTTATCGATCCCTTATATCCCAATTTATATAGGCTACCGGGCACTAATGTATTGATTAACAATTACATTATTTTGCCAGGCGCTAACAAATAATAGTAAAACTAATCATAGTAGTAGAGAGATTTACATAATGTTAATAAATGTAAATAGTATAAATGGTTTAATCCAATATTTTATTATAAATAAATGAAAATATATAATTTCTTTAATATATATAAAAACTGAATATAAATATTAATATCCATTAATATAAATATAAACTAGATTATTATATTATATATACACACAAATTACCTAGTGGCATATATCACTAATAGATAATCTGAGAGCTGCACTGAAAAGTGCATTTTTTATAAGCAAAACTAACATGAATTTCAAATTAAACACAAAAAGTTGTGCCAAAGGGGGATAACGTGTAAGGAAGAGATAATACAGTATGTGATTAATACAAAAATAAAAACAATTAAATTTAATTCCAGGTATCAAAAGTCAGTATATGGATATAATACTGACTTTTGTGTGTATGTATATGGATTAATACACACACACACACACACATATATATATAAATTTATGTATATATATATATATATATATATATATATATATATATATATATATATATATATATAAATTTAAAAAAAAAGGAAAGGGATAGAGCATTTATAATACATATAGGCTAAATTGAACTCAGGATAGACAAGAATTACATGCAGAAAATTATGATTTTACTTGACCTTAAATATCAAACATTAAAAATATTAAAGATATTAGAAACAGGATTATAGACTTTTGAAGATAAATCAAGCACAAAGAGAGAGAGGAAAGAGAGAGTCGTTAATCGTTATAATACTCACCATATATCCACATAATTCCGATAACTTCTAGCGTTGCATAAAAGTACACTGCAGCACTTACACCGTAATTGTTAAGTAGAACTAAAATATGCTGTCCAACCTGTATTAAAATAGAAAAATTTCCATTGGTATTTATGAAAAATTTAACATTTCTGAATATCTGGATTAATTTGCGAAAGAACTCACAAACTCCTTTTTCAAACAACCACACTACTTAAATATTATATGAGTTCAGCATTAAACAGTTCACTGCAGAGAACACGAATATTCAAATTCATATTTATGAGAAGCAGTAAAGTTTAACAGTGATCAGCGCTTTTATTGTATATTAAAGCAATTATATCCCATTTTATTACATTTAGTGAGATAAAATTCCAAAATGATAGAGTATGGAATCGCAATGGTTCTTGAAAGGTATGAAGGAAACGTGAAGCTTTAGAAGCAAGGAGGGGGGAGGGGAGGTTACAGGAAGCGGTCATGGTAATATAATGGTAATATAATGAATATGCATAGTTTCCTTATCTCTCTTTCTGAAAATATTATTATTAGGACCAATTAAGTTAGATTTTATATCACGTGACGACATTTTCAATTCTTTGAGGTATTTCAAGGAATTTTGATGTCTACATGGATTACAGTTCTGTTTTTTATAAAATCACAACTGTAGTCCATGTAAACGTCAAAATGCAAGAGCTATCATGGCTATAACCATGTATGGCCAACCCACTCATTTCCTTCTCAATTTCACAACAAATTTATCAAAACATATATTTCAGTAAACTATATATCAACAATAGTTTTTAAACCTGCCATATGATGGGGTGTATAAAGTTAAGTAAAAAGTCCTCTATCAATTGAGTTTTACCATCTCATAATAAAATAGAATTAATATGACTCCATAATGAAATTTGATTATTATACACGCTTTTGAAAAAGAAAACGAAGCACCTCTAAAAAATAATCCGATAATCTCGAAATTTCGCATGCAAATTCCTTTATACCAAGTATGCAAGCGATTAAATTTGCAAGGCCAATGAGTGTTAACTTCGGTCATAGCGGGCGTTTCAACTGCACAACTAGTATCCTATAAAACAGGTGAAAATGTAGACGGTTTATCTTTGCTCGCTATTGACGTTGCAGTTCCGTGATGACACAACCAATAATGCCATTACGACGTTGCTGAAGACCTTATAAGTAATTAGACGAGTTCGAACGTGGTCGTATGGTTGGAATGCGTGAAGCCGGCTGGTCATACTGAGCAATAGGCCGCCACCTGCACTGAACGGACACTGCTGTGCAAAGGTGCTGGCAGCAATGGTTGCTATAAGGAACTCATCGACTGAATGAAGGCTCTGGAAGGCCAAGGTGCACGAATGCGAGGCAAGATCGAATGATTTTGCGACAGACCCGAACTGGCCCAACGGCATCAGTGTCCGCTATCCAACGTGCTACAGCTTCTTCCATACCACCCTTGGTACCTTCCACCATCTCACGGCGCTTGGCTGAGGTGGGGTTACGCTCACGGCGGCCTTTAACACGTCTGTCTATAACCCCACAATATAGACAGAGTCATTTGAAGTGGTGTCGAAGCCGAGCAGGACGGCTGCCAGCAGACTGGCATCGTATAGTGTTCAGCGATGAATTACGCTTCAGATTTTCAGCAGATGACTATCGGGTACGCGTGTGAAGGCGCCAGGGCCAGCGGTCCCAATCAACCTCTGTTTTACACAGGCACACAGACATTACCCCTAGTGTGATGGTGTGGGGTGCTATCTCTTACGATAGCAGGTCGCCCCTAGTCATCCTGCGTACAACTTTAACAGCTCAACGATATGCTGATGAAATCCTGGGGCCGTTTGCGTTATACTTCATGGCACGTAATTCTGGGACCACTTTCCAACAAGATAATGCCACGCCACATACGGCTTGCCTATCTGTGGACTGTCTCCGTGCTGCTGATATTGTTCCTTGGCCAGCAAGGTGACCAGACCTTTCGCCCATTGAGCATGTATGGGACATGCTAGGCCACCAGATTCCGGCACCCCGAAATGTGGCAGATCTGGAGCAACAATTGAGAAATACCTGGTAAAATGAATCGCAGGATGATATTGGGAAACTTTATTACTCCTTACCTAGACGTACACAAGCATGTATTGCCGCCAAGGAGGGTTTCACCAATTACTGATTTGAAAATTCAATGTGCAATTGCTAACCATTGATGGGTCCTGCGGCTTTGATTTTGTAATCATTTCATTACCTGTGTATGAACTATACGCCTATTTAATTTCAATAAAAACAGTCACTTTCTTCATGATGCTTCGTTTTTTTTTACAAAAGAGTATATAATCCCATATCAAAATGTAATTACTGTTTGATCCCATATCAAAATCTGATTACAAAACGACCTTTATATTAAAATGCAAATATTATACAACCCTCTAAACAAGACGTGGTTTCTACAGGACTCCATAACAAATCGTAATTACTATACCACCCCCTAGGAAAATCCAATTACATACAACTCCCTTGCTCGGAGTTTAATTGCATACTACTCGTACATACTTTTAAAGCAATCGTTGTGTATACTATGTACACAATATACTTTTTTTTAATTACGGAGATCAAAGGTAACAGTTTAAAAAGCATGCAGTTATATAATTCATAATTATTGTTACGAACGTATCTTCTGGAATCGTGGGTGTGCACGTAGGATACAAGATTGAGTTCAAATTTCTAGGTAACTAAATACGTTTATTTACAAGCATAAAGTAAACAGGAATAATATACATTATATAATCAAACAGCACTTAAATGCTCCACTAATTTTACAAAATAAGGAATATTATTCTCAAAATACTCTCACAAAACAGCAGCTACTATACTCAAAACATTTACAAAAGTCATAGTTCACTGTAGCTCATATCTTGTCAACTGAACTCCTGCTGAGTGATGACTCCTTTTTATAGGCTCTCTCTGTAAAAACTTCTAGAATTATCTAATATCTCGTAGACTATTAGTTATTTCGTGGCCTTTCTCGAATATTCCGTAAGTCTCCAAATGTCGCCAAATTGACGTTAAATAGCCAAATTTGGCAACCCATCTCCGAAGTTCTGAAAGGGAACCCTGGAATGACGTCATGGGAAGAATGCTCGTACCTCTGTCTTTTGGAGAAAACAATCCGACGGCACCGTTTGGTCTGCAATAGAGGCGAAAGACAAGACGGGAGACGCCTGTGAGGGAATATTACACGTTTGCAACGCTGTCCCCTCCTTAAGACAGCACGTCACGGGCAGTACCAATCTATTGTGGTCCAAAATATGGGGCCAATCTGTCGATATGGGCGACTTTTGGCTTGGTCGAAGACGATTTCTGGATTCGATAAACAACACTGTTTATTCTTTTCTTTATGACGTAGGGATCTTCCCAGCTGTGCTGCAGTTTTGGCGAAAATCCTGGTTCTCGCCGAGGGTTGAACAGCTACACTTTGTCGCCTTCCTGGAATCGTATTTCATCCTCTCGTGAGCAAAACGACGAACCTCCTTCAACTGGGCTTGCAAATCTTGCACATATTCATCAGGCGATGAAGGAGTGTCACATGGTCTTCCAAACATTAGGACACAAGGTAGTCGTAGATTCTGGCCAAACAGAATTTTTGATGGAGAATGACCGGTCGATTCGTGAACAGCACTTCTATAAGCTAGCAGCAATAAAGGTAGGTGACGGTCCCAGTCTTGCCGGTTTCTGGATGCTAATATGGAGAGATGATTAAGTATCGTTTTGGTGAATCTCTCTACCATGCCGTCCGATTGAGGATGAAGAGGAGTAGTTCGATTTTTGTCCATTCCGAGTAGTTTGCACAATCCCGTGAATATACCAGAGCTAAAGTTCGTTCTCTGGCCAGAATGGATGAGCGAGGGAACTCAGTAATGACATACCCATTTTCGAGTTAGAACTTCACTGATGGTTGTTGACTCCTGGTCAGGGATTACGTAATCTTCTGGCCACTTTGGTAATGCAGTCCATTACTACTAAGATATATTTTTATTGTTAAGTTCGTGGTAATGTCCCAAAACGTTGAGTGCAATTTTCTCTAAAGGAGCTTCGACATTGTAACACTAAAGAGGCCCACGTGTTTTCTTTTTAAAGTCCCTTCCCAGAGCAGCATTATGTGCATTATTTGCACCAGTGCTCAACATCGGATCTTGCATTGCATCAGAAGAAGCGTTCACGAACTTTGTTCAGTGTCTTGTTGATACCAAAATGTTCTCCAGTGGGGCTGTCATGTATCTCTTTTAGAACGCTGGACACCCTGGAACGAGGGGCCATCTGATGTTCTTTCCATCCTCGCTCTCCCATTTAAGGTATACTGCACTGATCCACAAGTGCAGAGAATTCTACAGTGCCCAGTACAGCTTTACAGCTTTGTTTCGGGTGAGAAGCAGGAAATTTCTTGCCAAGTTGGCTTCTCATTAGCTCGTTCTTTACAGATCAGTATTGGATCGATATCTTTGTCCTTTTTGGGGGATAGAGAAAGTTCTTCAAATGATCTAGTTGTTGTTGAGACCCAGACCGTCCGACCTACCAGAAAAGTGTAAGGTAACTATTTGGACGGCCGGTAAGAGCCACCCAATTTAGACCGGAACCCAGTGGGGGAGACATCCACAGGGACCGTACCCTCTTTTCCTACCACCAACCTCTCGGAAGGACTTACGGACCCAGATGTTTAACGTGATCGTACTCCGCGTGAACACGGCGGCAGTTTTGGCAGCGGAGGGAATCGAACCCGAGCCTACCGAGTGCAATTCCCGCACGCTAACCACTGGGCTAATTATGATCGGTGATAATTTGCCATATGGACGCTGAAATATGGCTTCCAAATTTTATTTCAGCACGGGAGCAATGTGCGCAGTTTAAAGGACAGGCTCTCCTCGAGAGCGCATTAGTGTTTCCATGAGATGATCCCTTTCGATGTAGAATCTCCATATGGCATTCTTGAAGTCGCTGAAACTCTTTCCCAGCCGTTCATTCAACTGTTCCAGACTCTCAAGTGAGCTGAACGGTCTGGGTTCTCAGGGTTCTTAAAACTGCACCAAATTAGGCAGCAGCCAATTTATCCTTCCAGGCCGTTCATCGAACTGTCGCACTTCCTTTAAAACCTGTTTAAGTCATTCTTGTGGCATATATACACAATTCGACTGCTAAGAAAAAGTGTCCGGATACTACAACCGTGTGCACTTTATATGACAGAAGTTTCATATTTGACCCGCGCCTGATAACCTGAACAGTAAAACGAAAGTTCGAGAGCGGGTATCGATTCTATTTGCTGGTATCAATATATAGATTTTTTTTAAGCATACCATTTTTAAAAATAAGAAATTGTTGAAACATTTTACCAGTTCTTTCATAGATAACACTCACATTTGTGGTTAGTGTCAGTCCCAAAAGATAGAATATAAGACTTATGCCAAGAGCAACCATCCACTTCCGATCTCGGAGACGCGGAAACTTATCCTTTATTACGGTCAGAATAGTCTCAATCTGCGACATCTGAAAGTAGTTAATACACAAATATAAGTCAATTAAAATAACGGTAAAAATACATTTTATTTAATTAATAGTTCAGATGGATAGTAGTTTTTGTAATTAACAATACGTAATAAGTTTTTGGAAGTGAAAGTAGTGGTCTCTGAGACATAATGAAATACAGCGATTTAATGACTTTAAAAAAAGTTAAAGTTAATATTTTATTTTCTCTTAAAAGATTTAGGTGGTTAAGCAGAAAGTATCTAAATTTAGAAAAAATATTATAGTTAGTAACGTAGAAATTATATAGTTAGTAATGTAGAAATATTCTGGGCATTTCTAAAAAAGAATTAATTAATGCAACATATATGGAATCTTTATTAAAAGTTCTGTAAATTAATTTAATGTGTTTTGTTTATACTTTTTCATACCATTCATACTGTTGTAAAAACATTTTTAAAAATATCTTTCTAATTCGAGATTCTGACCAGAAGGCAGGATTTAAGACGTGAATGCATTTCGAACATTTAAAGTTTTAAATAAAGCATGTAAAGCTCTAATAAATCTAGGTTAAAAATTGACGAGTATTCGTGAAAAGGCAGAAGAGGCAGAAGAAAAATAAATCCCATGACTCAAGTAGAAAATTTAATAGTTTTGTTTTTATTTTCAACATAATTTTGATAGTCAAAGAAGATAGTTCGAAGATCAAAAGTACGCTTAGTTTAAAATAAACACAATAATCGACATTGACAAGAAATATGATAAAGGGTCAACGTTGCGTAGACGTAGTCGAAAGCCCAGAACTACCGACTCGTCCGAGGACTTGAGCAGCAAAGTGGTAGAACGGAGCGTAGACGTAGTATCGTTTTCAGATGTAAAAAAACGATACTACGTCTACGCTCCGTTCTACCACTTTGCTGCTCAAGTCCTCGGACGAGTCGGTAGTTCTGGGCTTTCGACTACGTCTACGCAACGTTGACCCTTTATCATATTTCTTGTCAATGTCGATTATAGTGTGTATTTTAAACTAAGCGTACTTTTGATCTGCGAACTATCTTCTTTGACTATCAAAATTATGTTGAAAATAAAAAAAAAAACTATTAAATTTTCTACTTGACAGTCATGGGATTTATTTTTCTTCTGCCTCTTATGCCTTTTCACGAATACTCGTCAATTTTTAACCTAGATTTATTAGAGCTTTACATGCTTTATTTAAAACTTTAAATGTTCGAAATGCATTCACGTCTTAAATCCTGCCTTCTGGTCAGAATCTCGAATTAGAAAGATATTTTTAAAAAAAAGTAGACGTACACGTAGTATCGTTTTCAGATGTAATATATATATATATATATAATCATTCAAAAGATCACAATCTAAGAAAACTATACATAAGCTGAGATGAGTATAAGCGCAGTTGCAGCTCTAAACAAACCAATTAGTCGTTTCTGGGAGTGTTTTCCGGGATTTACAGCATTCTTCAACCAGGATAAGGGGTCACAATCCCCTTGACATTCCTAATACCCCGTAAGCACACCTTCATTTAATTATTTTTTTTCCTTTTATCCTTTCTTTGTTTATATAATGATTATATATATATATATATATATATATATATATATATATAACCTGCATATTATAGAACTTTCTGTATTTTAATAACATATAACTCATTCCGATATAGGAGAGATAAATATTATGACGTTTTACACTTTTGGTTTCAGTCAGAAAGTCAGAAATACTTTGATGCATAACGTACAGAGCGATTCAAATTACCACTCCTTGCCCTACACACACACACAGACACACACACACACCACACACCACACACACACTCGTTAAACTATATACTGATACTATGGTTCAAAGAAATGCTACGAAAATCTTTCGCTTTATTTGGGTTTAAATCGTGCAAATAACAGATATATTTAAATAGCCCTTTTCACCTACGCTTCGTGCGGGTCAAAACAAAAGCCACTCAATGTAACACCTACACACTTAATAAAAATTCTGAATATCAAAGACGGTTTCAAATTTAAGCATAAAAAGGGAATAGAAATATGATAGTACGCTTAGTTTAAAATACACACTATAATCGACATTGACAAGAAATATGATAAAGGGTCAACATTGCGTAGACGTAGTATCGTTTTCATCATATCGTTGTAATATATATATATATATATATATATATATATATATATATATATATATATATATATATATATAAATATATATATATATATATATATAAATAAATATATATATATATATATATATATATATATATAAATATATATATATATATATATATAAATATATATATATAAATATATATAAATATATATATATATATATATATATATATATATATATATATATATATAAATATATATATATATATATATATATATATATATATATATATATATATATAAATATATATATATATATATATATAAATATATATATATAAATATATATATATATATATATATATATATATATATATAAATATATATATATATATATATATATAAATATATATATATAAATATATATATATATATATATATATATATATATATATATAAATATATATATATATATATATATATATATAAATATATATATATATATATATAAATATATATATATATATATATATATATATATAAATATATATATATATATATATATATATATATATATATATATATATATATATATATAAATATATATATGTATATATATATATATATATATATATATATATATATATATATATATATATATAAATATATATATGTATATATATATATATATGTATATATATATATATATATATATATATATATATATATATATATATATATATATATATATATATATATATATATGTATATATATATAATATAATACAAAAGTAATCAGATGAAGAAAACGTAAGCATACATAAGTATGAAAAAAGGCTTAACGTAGATGGCGCAATGCTGCACAAGTACGTAAAGCAGATGAACTTATGTATACAAAATTACACCTTACAGGCCGTACTATAGAAAATAAAATCAAGGCCTTATATAAACGGATTGATTATGATTTAAAGCAAGTTAAATTTCCTTACCTCATCCTGATTCCGAAGCTTCATAAAACCCCTGTAAAATTCCGTCCCGTAACTGTTGGTTTCAAGACTTATCTGACTATAGCTAATTCTAAACTATTAGCTCTGCTGAAACATGTCATGACAAAAATCAAGCATAAATGTTCCATTATAGTAAATAATAGTTATGAAGTACTCGACAAACTCAAATTCTTCCCTGATCGCATGAATTTCCGAAGTTACGATTTTAAAGATCTTTTTAATAATATTGACCTTGATGATCTTCTTATTATTTTATTAGAGATTTATGAGATTTATGAATTACAGGAATATATTATATTAAGTAAATATAAAGCCATGATCAGGATTGTTCTGTTCGAAAATATACTATTTAACGGGACCAACTATTATCAGCAAGTCAAAGGCATTCCAATGGGAGGAGGATGTTCTTCACTCCTTGCAGACATCTACCTGAATAAATACGACGAAGGCACTCACATATTAAATGAAATACCATACTTTCGTTTCGTGGATGACATCCTTGTGGGCCAATACGAACAAATGCCTGAATTTGACTTCAGTTTCTACCCTGATAACTTGGAACTCATAGAAACACACATGGCAAATAAAAATCAAGTTGATTTCCTGGATATTAGTATCCTTTACGATAAAAACAATTGTTTATATACCATTTTATACGACAAGAGAAATACTTTCAAGACCAGCATCAATCACGTTATCGATTGGAACTCAAATTTGAGTAAAAATATATTACGTAATATTATAGTCAATCATCTGATACGCAATCAAAGAATCCATACCTTCAAAAAAGATCGAACTGAAAATGACAGAAGAATAATGCAAGAGGCGACAAAGAAACATTATCCCGCAAATTTCCTTAGACATTATTATAATACTGTATACAACGATGAAAAAAACGCTTATTTTAAGGATATAACTTGTACACACCTATGATGGTAACTGTACGATTCACCTACACGGAACTTGCTGATAGCGCACCCTAGTGGTAGTATAATGCTATATATGGATCGCGCTCTCCTTTGTTAACGACTCTTGACCTTTTTCATTATGTGTTTTACTTCGGTTTTGTACTTCGGACTTTTCTTCGATTCTTGAGTTTTGTACTCACTTCCACGGTCAGTGTCTTGTGCTCGACACCATTTCGGAGGTCAAGTTTCGGCAAAGTATTTGGTTCCGGGAGTGTTACCTAGGTGTAATAGCATGCTATAACCGGGAACGAGGGGTCACAATCCCCCTCGGCCATTTATGTTTTCCCGTTGGCTTGATTCCCATTTTTTCCTTCATACTTTTATTTGCTATATATATATATATATATATATATATATATATATATATATATATATATATATATATATATATATATGTGTGTATATATATTCTATTAACATATAACTCATTCCGATATAGGAGACACTGCTAACATGGAATAGACGACACGTTCAGGCATTATGTAGTTTGATTAAAAAAATAGCAGCATTTCGGCATTTGATGTGTAACCCTGCTACTGCGGTTACATATGAAATAAAAAATTTAAAATTGCATAAAAATTAAGTTATATAACATAAAAAATCTTTAGAACATGAAAAAATTGTCTGCTATAAATATTATGTTGGTAAACATTACGTACAGAACTCCCTATCCCAAGTGTGAACAGCATAATAAAAAACAGGATGGACCACAACTGAGGAACCCATTTTATTTTAGCGAGGGCCTCTGGGTAGACGACAAATGCCAATCCCAAACCTGAAATAAAAGTATTTTTATGTACTAAAATCCAGAGACAAATACTATAATATTCAATTTTTACTTTCTTATATAAAATTAAAAATTATTGATTTTTCAAAACATTTCAAAATTTGAGATCCTGATAAGAGCATTTTAACACCTGAATACATTTTAGAAATTTCGTTTTCAGAAAAATTCCAGGCGGTGAGTTTGTGTGCGTGGACAATATAACTCACAGAAAAGTTTCATGTAGGCTACACTTGTTTTTCTCTGCATAATGCAATGACTTGACTTATTTTGTAGCAAACTAATGATGTACAAGAAGCCTGGCATAATGTATTCAACGTTGAATTGTTTATTAATACTTGGCTCTATTCTGGATGACAGTTGTTAAAACTATTTCGAAGTACCAAACTAATTTATATTTCGCGTAAATCTAATTTGACAATTAGAAATATTGCTGGAATCCGACAGCAATATAATCCATATATTAAATGATTTTAATCATAAAATATTGAATTTTCAGTTTTGGAAGTCATTTTCGTTAATGAAGCTTCATGTTCGCCAACTTTGAGTAAATATGGTAATACTTTTAAAACGTCACCACGTTGGCTGTATTTCTGATTTGGCGATATAAATTATGCGTATTGATTTCAAAAACTGGAACTATGTAGAATTATCTTTATCTGTCGGTTTTTTCGACAGTTGTAGGCCAGTTTCTTCGAAGCTACTCAAACCAAATGAAGCTAAATTTTATACAAATTAGTCTTCTATACGTTACAGTAAACAATGTGGCTATTGTTAACACTTTACGACATAGTTGAAAACTGTTTATGACTTTGTTCATTCTGTCTGTCTGTCCGTTTCACGATAACTGTCGTAAAAATGACTTTATCAAAATGAAATTGTAGTATGTTGTTCAGATGATCTGTGGGACCTATGGGAATATAAATAATAATATCACCCAATTAGTTTTGGATTGAACCCGGGTCGAAAAAATGAAATACATTGAACTCTATGGGATCTAATTTTTCAAACCTTTTTTAAGCGAATTTGAAATTCACAAATTGTTTCGAAAGTTTTAGAAAATATTCAAATTATTCCATAAAATATATAAAAAATTTTCAGCAAAATATATTCATTAGTTTTTTAAATGAAAATCAAAATAATAATTACATCCTTTATATAAAGCGATCACGTAACCATGATATGACGAGATCACGTGACCCACTTCAAAATAAAATATGGCATCCATCTTGTGTCAAAATCGTGATTTTTAAAATTCTTTTTAAATTATATTTAGTGTTGCATCCGTCCGAAAATCGTTTTATTTTTGCTTAATTTCTGTGCATCTGTATTCTGAAACAACACAATTACAATATATTTGAGTTTAAATGATCATCAAACTTTGATTATTTCTACAACGAAAGCTAATTTTCACTAATGGAGAATGTAAACATATCAAGCTGTAAGATGAGTCGTATAAGAATTGCTGAATTTCTTTAACGCAAAATTATTTTGTTCTGGAGTCTGCAATATAGATGATATGAATGAAATATTCATTAATTTTACATAGAGAAGCAGACGATTTAATAGCAGACTTTTTCGAGTTTTTAAGTAGAATAAATTATTGTAGCACTGTGATGAATGAAATAAAAATGTATGAATGAAATATTTACTGCTTTTACACAGAGAGCCAGGCGATTTATATTTCGATGACGTCACTTGAATCAAGTTCATTTGTTTTCGATGAAGTTTTCAAATATAATATATTATTGTAGTATTGTGATAATTTTAAATATATCACCACTGAATGTATCGCATTTTAGAGATGTTTAAATAAAATGAGAGTTGGAAAGTGTTTCATAATCAATGCTTTATGCATGATTGATCTTTCTTGTTTTATATTTTGCGCTAGTCGTATGTAATATGCGCAGCGCAAACGTTATTTTAATAGAATTTGTTTAAGCGCATACGGGCGTATAGTGCAGATGTCGATGTACAGAAGTCGCAGATCTAAATTTTAAGTTTTTACAATTTTCTACTAGAATTTTTTAAAATAGTATATATGTAATAAAAAAAATCTGAAGAATATACATATTAAAGGGCATACATAGTAATAAAAAAAAATAATATTGAGTTCTGCATTGAGTTTGATAGATACTTTTACTCGAATCACATCAACATCCTAACAAAGCAATGACAAGATTCTATGGAAAGTTCGGGAAAATGCACGTAATTCATGAAATTCTAAGTTAATCTACAAAATTAGGAAAATTTCTAGAATTCGCCAAATTCGTCACAAAGGTAGCCGAATTTGTTACTTAGGTCAAGCGACTGAGATCTTCAAATTATGATAATAGTTTTCAGTTACGTATTCGTAACAATATGGTGTCACTTGCGTTACATCCTAGTCACATTACTCCCACGATTGACTCCTTACTACTGCCCTAAGATGTTTCACATCAAAACATTTTCTAATGATGACCCCCTTCTAAAATGTGTTGATGTGATAAGAGTTTAAAAAGATAATTTTTTATTTAATGATTCATTTAGGAGTTATGAAACAAATAACGCTAATTAATTTCCTTTTGTTCTTACCCTCGTGATTGACAACTTTCTCGATGGGCAGTCCCCTTTGATGAGCAAGCGTCCCCAGCACAGAAAATATGACACACCCTGCTAAAATATTGGTAAATGTGTCCAAAACACTGATGATGATGGCATCTCTAAAATAAATTAAATCAATACAATAATACGTGTGCCTCTCAAAAAAAAAAAAAAAAAAAAGAATAGATTAACTCTAAAAATGATACTTGTGTTTAATTGTCCGTGTTGAATTAAACGGTTTGCTGTGTCATCATTTATAGATTTTAATAAATATCGTTTATGAACATGGTTAAAAACGTAGATTGCATTTCAAGGAAATAGTTTGATTATACAATATTTTTACACGTTGTTCCATTTCAGCGCAGAACATTGCCATGCTGGAATGGTTTGACAATGGCAGCGGACTTCTGAGCTCAAGCAATCAATTGCTATCTTTTCATTATACTAAATAAAAATTCCAATTTCAATAATTTTAATAACAACAATAATAATAGTTTCTTTTTCAAAAATATACAAACATACAATCATATAAATCGCAGAAACACCTTGTTAAGCATCAGAGCAAAATGAATCAATTAAGAGCAGAGCAAATAAGGATGTTGAGAAAACAATAGAATAATACAATGTAAGCAAAGATTTCTGAGCGTTATTTTTAAAATAGAAAGAACGTGGTTATGATCAACATTCATACTGTAATGAAAACATAAGATAATAATTGTCATACTTAAGGGGACGGTAGACTTTGAAATTTTTATTATTTATTTATTAATTTAGAAACATGAAAATTTGTATAAATATTCCTCTTGACATTACTATATAAAATACCATTAATTTTTTTTCAATGTTGTTATAATTTTGTACTTTTTTTTAATTTAATTTTTTTTAACGGAAATTTGAAAATTCTTCTTGCGTACCATTTGTTCACATTTTTGATTCATTTTACATTATGATCACTCTAAAACACATTATGAACAAATTTGGATATTCATTTTCAAATCCCTTAGAAAGTTAATTTTTTAAAAATATTTTTCTGCATTAAAACTTGATTTTCATCATTTAATTAGGTTCTTATTCACTTTGAATTACCTTAATAAGGTCCAATTATGAAATGCATACATAGTTTCATTAAAAAGTATGAAAGGTATCTTCCTGCCAAATTTCATGCATCTCAAACAAAAATTAAGACGCAGGGAGCATTTTAAAAATGTAAAACTTTTGAAAATTCCGTTTAAAAAAAAATGCATTTAACCTTTTGCTTACGAGTGGGACAGCGTCCATCCCAAAGGAAGAGCATCCCAAAAAGACAGGTATTTGACATACCCTATCACAAACAGTTCGACCCCCTTTACAGGCATTGGCGTCCATAGGCGGATTGGCGTCCATGGGCGGATTGGTGTCCATGGCGTCCATGGGCGGAACCACATTGCACCTGCTGCACGCAGCAGGTGCAATGTTTCTGTCGCCGATGCCCATGGACGCTCATGCCTACAAAGGGGATCGAACTGTTTGGGATAGGGTATGTCAAATACCTGTCTTTTTGGGATGCTCTTCCTTTGAGATAGACGCTGTCCCACCCGTAAGCAAAAAGATAAATGTGTAAAATAATGTTATATATTAAAAAAAACCTTTTTCAGTCGATATTTGCTCATTTCAACGACCACCGTCCCCTTAAGTAAGTAACCATACCAATTAAATTATTATTTTTGTTAAATCAATTCAAGGCGCTATTTTAATAGTGATACAACTGCACTTTTAATGCAGTTAACCCCATTTTTGGGATCAAACAAGAGAATTATTTTTATTTAGAAGTGGGTACATATTCAATGTCTTTCTATGTCTAACAAATGGCACTTCAATACAAGCATGTTAGAGAAACCGACAGGGCAGTTATTTCAATAGTAGAACAAATCCACTCCATTCCATGTGTTCAAAGATGAGTGATTTTAAAGACATTTATGGAGACTCGAATGATATTGATGATCCAGATTTTCATAATGATCTAAAGTTTATTGGAATGCTTAAATACTCCCATAAAATATTCTCATCTATAACTATATGAAAAAATTAAAATAATAGCAATCGAACACGACGGAACAATAAAACACAAAATAGTAGTAACAACAAAAACAATGTTAATAACATTACTTATATCAATTCAGAATTTCATATGTATATCTTGTTACTTCGCAATTCCATCGAAAACGGAGATAAATGGATATCTTGAAAAGAGCTATTGAACTTATAATTTTGTTGAAGATAACTAAAGGTTTTAATAATTTTGCTCATATACTCATTATTTCGTTAACCTTAAACAGTTTAAGAAAACAATATAAGGGAGTAAAAGAAATACAAATTGATTTTGAATAGTTGTTGAGAGTAACAAGTATTCTTACCTGTATACATTATTAGTGAACTTGTTGTAACTAGCTATCATAACAATATTTCCATAACCAATAGCCAATGAAAAGAACGACTGTTCACATGCTTTATACCAAACCTGAAATGATGAAAATAAAATAACTTGATTTATAATCAAATTCTTAAAATACTATTTGAATGGCGTTTTGTTAACCAAAGGAAAATTTTGGCAGGTTTTGTTGTTATACTGGTGATTCTAAACAGAATAGAACATCAACCGTTTTGCTGCTGGATATCCATGATTATGAAAAGTCAAATATCTTACATATTGATATGTGAGTCGTCACACGCCAGGTATTGGCGCGTTTTTAGGAGTGGGGAGAAGAGGTGACTTGTATTTGTTTATGTAGGGCATTTTTAGATGTGGCTTGCGGTCGGGAAGAGTCCTTAATCTATTTATGTGGGCTTTTATGATTTTAGAATTTGGTTTGTCACACAGTTTTATTTCATATATAAATCTATTTATTCTATTAATTACTCGATAAGGTCCCGTGTGGTTCCCCTTTTTATACCGATTATTATTGTTTTCCATGAACACCCTTGACCCGATTTCCAAATCCCTGAATTTAGCTCTTTGGAGTTGTTGACTTTCTTGGCGTTCTTTCGCGAGAATTAAATTTTTATTTGCCTCCTTAAATGCGTTATTCATCACTGTTATTTTTTTTTATATATAATCCTGATATGTTGTTTCTGTATTATTTTCTGTTACATTAGTTTCAAAAAAGGTTGGAAGGTCTCTTCCAAAAAAAAGAAAGTTTGGTGTTTCTTTGGTGCTTGAATGTACCGTCGCGTTGTACACAGCTACGTGGCATTGTACTGCAGTATCCCAGTATGGCGAATTCTCCGCTAATGTCGCTAAGGTGTGTTTCAATTGTTTGTTAGTAACCTCCACTATACCGTTAACCCATGGCGAACGTACCGATGCTATTCTGGCAACTATTCCGAGTTTCTCTGTCATAATTTGATGTATATTAGATGTAAATTGAGAGCCTGCGTCCGATAACACTGTCTTAGGACATCCCCAATTCATAAAGTAATTTAAGAGTCTATCAGCAACCGTAGTGGCCGTTATATCCGGGATAGGAAACATTTGTATATGTTTGGAGAAGTGGTCTACCACCGATAACACATATTTATTATTTGAAGTGCTAGTTTGAAACGGTCCGCAAATGTCTGTCGACAAAATTTGCACGGGCCCATCAGGTATAGGATTTCTTCCCAGGGGAACGGGCTGATTTTTTCCCTTTTTCTTTCTACACTGTTCGCAAGATGTAATAAAATTTTGTGTGTCACTGTACATACCCGTCCAAAAATATCTGTCCGATAAAAGTTTATAAGTTTTATCGATCCCTGCATGTGTTACATGTGTAATCGCTAAAATTTCTTTCTGTAAATTTCTGGGTATAACTATAGTTTTGTTCAAATTGTCTCTCCAAGGTCTGTCCTTCCAGTTTCCTACGTGCATTAATAAATTAGTTTCCTCGTCAATATATAATGTGTCATAATGTTTACCCTCTTTAAAATTCCGGTTTTGTAAATTTTCTCTGATTATTTTTAATTTTGGATCTTTAATTTGTTCCTCTAAAATTCTATCTAATGCCGGGATTTCTGTTATTGTGTTTATCTGTGCAATATAGACACTATCCTCATTCACATATCCATTTCTTTTCACCGTGTTTTCTCCCTTAATTTGTTCTATCAGGTTAATTTCTCCCCTTGGATTCTCAATGTTTTGTTTTCCCTCATTCTGCTCTGTTTGTTTATTTTCAAAATCATCTCTACTTAAAAAATCCGCTAATAAATTATCTTTACCCGGGACGTGAATAAATTCATAATCATATTCAGATATCTCTAAAAGCCACCTCTGTAATACGCTGGGTGGGTTTTGTATTTTTAAATGCTGTCCCAAAGGTAAATGGTCAGAAAGCACAAAAAACTTTCGTCCGAAAAGAAAATTCCTAAAAAATTTCATTCCCTGATGCATAGCAAGTAATTCAATTTTCATGGCCGGGTATTTTTGCTCCTGTATCGATAATTTCCTGCTAAAATATGCAATCGGTTTTAAAATTCCCTCTCTGTATTGTAAAAGAGCGCCTCCTATGGACTGAATGCTGCCATCGATATTCAGATAAAAGTCTTTGTCAAAATCTGGCTGTATAAGTAATGGTTTCTTGAAAAAACATTCTTGGAGTTCCTGGAATGCCTCCTCACATTTATTATCCCATTTAAATTTATTATCCTTTCTTGTTAAGTCTGATAAAACCGCGGTTAATTGAGCATAATTTTTTATTGAATTTCTGTAAAAATTACAAATGCCTAAAAATCTTTTTAATTTTCTTAATGTTTTTGGTACTGGAAAAGAAGTGATTTTGTTTATATTTTCATCTGTTGGTGTAATGCCTTTTTGACTAATTTCAAATCCTAAATATGCTACTTTTTCTACAAAAAATTTACATTTGCTGGGTGTCAGAGTTAGGTTGTATTTTCTTAATTTATCGAATACTAATTTTAATTTATGTATTAATTCTGAATAAGAGTTAGCCGGGATTATTATGTCGTCGATGTAAGCTTGTATGTTTTCCTCTCTTAAGTCCGCTAAAATGGTGTCCATAACCTGTTGAAAAATTGGAGCGGAGCTTACATGTCCAAAAACGAGTCTTTCAAATTGGTAGTTGCCATAGGGCGTTGTAAAAGCAAATAATTCTTTTGTGTCTTCAGGTAAAACCAATTGGTTGAATGCACTATGAAAATCCAGTTTCGAATAGTATCTATGTCCGGCTAATTTAGTTATAATTTCATTTACACGGGGAATTTTGTAAGGAAAAAGAGTGGATATGTTATTAATTAATCTCAGATCTAAACATAAACGGTACTCTCCACTTGTTTTACGCACTAAAATCATCGGCGATGCAAAATTTGATTTTGTTCTGGCAATTATCCCTGCTTCTTCTAACTCTTTTAATTGATTTTTTGCGGTATCCTGCAGTGCGTACGGAACGTCGTATGGCCTGGAACGTATTGCGTGGTCATGTGCAAGCTTTATCACCGGTTTTACGATGTCCGTCGCTCCTAAAGTTTTTAATGATTTTGAAAAAACGTCCGAATATTGCATTACAAATTTGAGGAAATCTTGTTTAATGTTTGGGTCCATGTGGTCAGTATTAAAATCTTCTGTTTTCAAATCTTTTTTTCTTTCTTCAATTATCTCCGGTTTAGCCTGTATTAAATTTATCATCTCTTCGTATTTATGTGTCCGTTCACTAATTTCTGGTTCTTTAATGTCCTGTTGTTGTATCGTAAAATCTGTCGTAATGTTTCCTAAAGCCATGTTTTTATTTAATGTAATTGTCGCATTCGTGTTATTCTGAACTTCAATTTTAATTTTGTTCTCATTCATGTGGTGTATTCCATAATTCATTACAATGTATGATTTTTCTTTGGGTTCGAACAAAACCTCTGTTCCATTTTCTAGACTTTCCTCACTATATACTACAACATTCTCCCTCGAATTCGGTTTGATTTCTACTTTTCTTAAAATTTTGGCTAGATTCGGTCTTTCCTGTATTATCTCATTTATTTGTCTATCAATTTGCCTATCAGAATTTAAAATTATTTCTATGTCGCCCATCTTCAGAATGTTCTTTTGTGTATTCAAAATGGCTTGATTTTTCTGTAAAAAGTCAAAACCCAATACTCCCTTAAATTTTTGTGTAAATCTTGCTGTTGTGACAAAAAAAATATGTTTGAACTGTTTTCCCTGAATTTTAAATGGAATTTCCACAGTCTTTATATATTCAATACTATGTCCTGTTAAAGTTGATATTGTAACACTCCTTGACACATATTTAATTTTGACATTATCTTTAATTTTATTGAACAATTCTAATGATAATACACTAACGCTCGCTCCAGAGTCTATCATGAGTTCGCTTTGTATATTTTTAAATTGAGCTATTATTGTTGGCAATTCTGTTTTTTCAATTTGTTCTCCTACAGATGCAATCGTTTCCTCATGTTTTTCAGTACTTTCATCGTTATGTATCTCCAATTTCTTATTTTCTGTTTGTACAGGAATTTCAATTTTTCTCGGGAACTTTACCCTGTAATTTTTCTCTCTTTGTAAGTTATTATTTAAAGCTCCCACAATTAGTTTAAATTATCTCTTCTATTAGGGAAATTTCTGTATTCAAATCTTGTATTCATCTCTCTCCCATTGTTTCTTTGCCCGCCCGATTCTCTGATTCTGTTTTGGTTTGACTCGTCCCTATTATATCGTTGTTCCCTAGAAAATCTACTTTGTGGAGGGGGTGCTGCATAGTAATTTCTGCTCTGTTGATAGTTTCCAAAGGCGTGGTTTGGCCTATAATCGTATGTGTCCGGCTGGGAGGAGTAAGTTCTGTGGTCATCATACGGCTGGGTTTGAAATGAGTGGGGAGGAGACTGTATTTGATTATGCCACTGTGTCCTCGCGTTGTTTATGTTTTGACTCTGTGTTTGTTTAAAATGATCAGCTTTGTATATTCGGCATTCTCTCATGAAATGTCCCTGTTTATTACAGTAGTGGCATGTTACGAGTTTTTTTGTTTGTGTCGTGGGAATTTGTACTTTTTCTTGGATTTTTAATGTGTTTATTTCTTGGGTAATTGAATTTAAAATATGTGCGTTAAATTCCTGTTGCTCTTTGCGGAGCGTCTCAATTTCTTGTCTATATGTAGCACTATTTACATTTGCCGTTATCGCAGCTAAATTTGCCTGTTCCAAGTTTGTGGCTATTTTTACAGCTTCATCAAAATTTTGTGCATTAGTTTTTATTATTTCTTTCTGGAATTCAGGTGTTACCGCCTCTAAGAATTTACTTAACCTTAATTTATCCATAATCTGTTGTGTCGCTTCACTGTGCTCTGTGTCGCCAATATAATTTAAAGTTAGTGTTGTTATTCTGTGTGCTAGCTGCTTAATCGTTTCTCCCTGTGTCTGTTTTGCGGTCGTGAAAAGGATCTGATTTGTTGTAATGTTCGGTTTTTCTGTAAAGAACTCTAATAACCTATCCCTAAATTTTTCGAAAGATGTTTCCCTTCTTAATTCTTGTGACCCTATATAAAATTTTCTTGCATTCCCTCTTAACCGCGATTTCACAATTGCTAACTTTTCCTCCTCTGACCAATCCCCCAAGCTGCTTAAAGATTTGATCTGGTCAAAAAAAATTTCTACATCATTCTCTATGCCATTGCATTCCCCTAATAGGTGTATAAGTCCTGGTAACCTGCCCCTCGTTGCTGGATGATTTTCTCCGCTTTCCGTCATTCTAAATTTCACTTTCTCGCAAAAATTCTATATCTAAAATTATCTCCTGTTTTTACACCTCAAAATGTTCCCCAAAAATATTTAAATACAATATCACATAAATTCAAAAACATAATTCTAATCATTTCACTATCTACGCATGCAAATACTTCAATCCTCATAATTAACTCCTCAAATATTACACAAATATTTATACAATTCAAAAATTTCTTAAAAGCTTCAAGTTCCCTAATAATTATATTTTCACATACAATATGGCATGTCTCATTGAGAACACATAATGATTCGTCACTTTGTTTGCTTCTCATACTGTGAAATAAATTTTCTTAAGTTTATTTATATTTATTTTAATTTTAAAATTATTTCTTTAATTTAATCCTTATTTTACACAAAAAAAAATTTTATTCAATATTTTCATTTTTCATTAATTCCAAATATATTTATTCTCTTCATTAAAATTTAAATTCTGGCATATAACTGGTCTAAAACAGCAAAGTCGCCAGAAGGGTGAAATAATTTTGAATCCAGGTTTGATTGGTCATGAGCACCAATATGATAAGGGTGCAATAATTTTGAGTCCAGGTTCGAAACTGGTTTAAACGGCACCAAAATGATATGTGAGCAATAATTTTGAGTCCAGGTTCGACTGGTCACGGGCGCCAAAATGATATGTGAGTCGTCACACGCCAGGTATTGGCGCTATATAGACCGATCTCGTAAAGTGGAGTAAATAAAGAAATACATAATACCAGTAATTAAAATGAAGAGGCTTAATTTTAAACAATAACAAAGAATTTATTTCATTAAGACAAACCTTATTTAATAACTATTAACATCTGGTAAATTTCATATACCAACATCTTTAGTGTAGTACATTAAGACAATCAAATCTCCTCATTCTATGATCATAATATGAGCATTACAATTATTAACCTACTAGCAGCATACCCGTTCTTCGTACGGAGTATATAATATAAAGAAACTTGAAATTCATAATCATGCCCAAATTCTTATAGTATACTAAATGACATGTTTAATCAAAATATTCTGTTAAAATATTTAATATAATGCTCCTAAAAAGAAGTTTAAGAATCTCTGTTCTCGCTATATAAAATTATCTTTATGGACATATCTGAAGAATAAAACATCTTGGACCCCTTATGTAAGCAAATATAAAAAAAAATATGGAATTGAATCAATATATGCAAAATAAAAGCGTTAAAATTGTATGGGACCCGTACTAATTATATACGCGAATATTAGAAAATATAACCTGTATTAGTAGATTACATGTATAAATTGAAAATACCAATAAACCCGTAATCTTTAAATCTGAAGACAGTCATTTATTCCAATATATGTCAAAATTAAAGTGCTAAAATTATATGGGAATATATACACGTACTACTTATAATGTCCGATTATTAGTAGAAGATTACCCGTTTTGCAATATGAGTCTCAAATGTTTTTTGGTAAAATACAACAGACGACGTAATAAATTGAATATATAATTAATCCCCTTAATCTTCATACCAGAAGACTGTACTTGATTCCAATATATATGCCAATATATGTCAAAATATATGCCAATATACCTGTACTACTTATATTCTCGTAGGTTAGAAGATATAGCCGTGCATTCCTAGAAGATTACTCGTACAACGTACAATATGCGTGTGTCAGCAATTTTTGCCGCAATAAAACAATGGCGTAATAACTTAAAAATATCAATAGTCCCTGAATCAATAATTCCGGAAAATATCAATAATAATAATGTTTAAACCTGAAGAGTATAATTGATATTATCCAGTCCAAAATGAAATGGCAATGAAATTTATTTTATATACATATCTTCATTATTCAAATCGGAAAGGATTTAATAAAAATCGTCTGCCGCATAAAAACATTGGATTTAAATCCGTTGCTAAGCGACATGATATCATTTGCTTCAAATAAATTGGTAGAAAAAATATCGTCTAAATAGTTATATTTCTATGGAACATTTGGCGACAGTTTCGTCAAATTAGCGACATTTTAAAAAATCGCCAAATTTATCGCCAAGTGGGACTGTAGAACTGACAGTTCCACTTTGCGACAAATTGACGAAATATCATCACAATACTATCCCCTAACAAAAAACAATTAATATCATTTATGTAGCGCAATTTTATCAATTTCAAGATATTTTTATAGATTTGAAAACATTTTTATCAATTTGGTGACATTTTAAAAATTCGCTAAATGTATTACTAAGTAGGATGGTTGGTCTGACAGATAAATGCTAACCAAACATCATTTCAGTACTCTCTTCTAACAAAACAAAAAAAAATTTCATTGATATGTAGAAGACCCAAGCCACACGACCAACCCGAAGGCTTATGGCAGCTGTTTGTGTGTCGTTTATATCAATTTGGCGACATTTCCGTCAATTTGGTAAAAGTTTAAGAAAAGTTGTCACATTAGCGATATCCCTCCAAATTCGTAGCTTTGAATTTGCAGATCTGAATGAAACATTCTTATCCCGTTTCAATATACTAAATGAAAACACTACAATTGTATTAGAAGATATACCCGCTCTACTCTTTTTCTGTTTCAACAATCGGCTATATGAATTTATTGGCTAAACACAATATATGAGTTTAGTAGCTAAATACGATATAAGCTTGAAAACTCTTTGCCAAAATAAATGCAATTGATGTACGCAGTCAGCAATTAATATAATTAAAAGAAAAATCAAACCGTCCATTCATAAGATATACTTTTATATCCATTTATCCATTTATTTATTATTTAAATCGAAAAAAAATAATAAAAACATTAACAAACACATTTAATTTAATTGCGATGCCGAGCAACATGATATATCCTCCTAAAATGTTAAAATTTATTAACCACTAACAGCACACCCGTTATTCGTACGGAGTGTATAATTTAAAGAAACTTAAAGTTCGCAATCATGTGCAAATTCTGTTGAAATATTAAATTTATTGCTCCTAAAGAGAAGTTTAAGAATATATGTTCTCACTATGCAAAATTATCTTCACGATCAGATCTGAAGAATAAAACATCCTGCCCCCTTTTGTAAGCAAATTTACAGAAGAAAAAATAGGAATTGAATGAATATATGCAACCCCGTACTAATTATATTGTCGCAGATCAGAAAATATGCCAATGTGTTAGTAGAAGATTACCCGTATTACAATATGCGTCTCAAAAATATTTGCCAAAATAAAAGAGATGACGTAATAAATTGAAAACATCAATAATATCCGTACTCTTTATACCAGAAGGTCGTAATTGATTCCAATATATGCCAATATATATCAAAACATATGTCAATATACCTGTACTACTTATATTCTCGTAGATTAAAAGATATACACGTGTATTTGTAGAAGATTCGTACAACATACAATATATGAGTTTAAACAATTTTTGTCATAATAAAATAATTGCATAATAACTTGAAAATATCAATAATCCTTGAATCAATAATCCCCGAAAATATAAATAATAATAAATTTTAAACCTGAAGACCGTAATTGATATTATCCAGTCAAAAATGCTATAAGAAAAATCAAATCGTTCTTTTCTAAAATATATTTTTATATCCATTTATTTATTATTCAAATCGAAAAAATAATTATTAAAATTAACAGACAGATTTAATTTAATTGCCTTTCTGAGTAACATGATATAAGATAGAATCTTATAACATGTTAAATATGTCATGTCTTATAACATAAACTGCGAAATTAAATAACGATTTTTATTTCTCTATACTACTCATTGTTCCGTAAAAGCTTGTTTTAAATAAACCATGAACCATGGAGATAGATTTCCCCTTTAAATCATGTTTCAAACAATTCATGTTTTCAGAAAGTGACTAATTAACGCAAAAAATCTCCCATCAAACTCAGAGATTAAATTTTAATTCACTTTCAAACGATTTTCAAGCTTTTCGTTTGGATAAACCACGGAGTTAGGGAGTAGAACTCCTAGGAAAAAGTTCCGTTTTTCATTAATATCTCGACAACCCCAGGTCTTAGAAACTCGAAACTTGGACAAAATTTATGGGGGGATATTTCAAGGCTATTCACCAAATTTCATTAAATTCGGTTCAGCCGTTTTTCCGTGATGATGAGACAAACGAAAATTTCGTTTTTTACTAATATCTCGAGAACCACTGGTCGTAGAAACTGAAAACACGGATATAATTTTAAGTGGGGCTATTTCTGGGCTACCCACAAAATTTCATCAAATTCGGTTCAGCCGTTCTCCCGTGATGGTGTGACAAACAGACAGACAGACAGACAGACAGACAGACAGACAGACAGACAGACAGACAGACAGATTTTCATTTTTATTTATATAGATTAATGTACATTAACTCACTATTCTTACAAGCCTACGTCTTAATGGCCCAGGTTAACCTTATTTAGGAGGGTCAGAGAGATAATAATAATCAAAGTGCAAAAATATGTGTAGAATTGTCCTACCTCGATCATCTTTGCCGATGTCGGACTTTATGACCGCGCGCTCCGGCTCTGTCCCGTGGGCTCGCTCTCTCCGAGATCCGTCGCTCTTGCGACCTCTTCTTTTCACTCACAAAATTCAAGTTCCAGATTTCAAAAACTTAAAGTCCAAAGTTGCTCTCTGTCTCTACCCCCTTAACAAGGCGCCCCTGTCCATAATTGGCTAAGTAAATTAAGGGCTACGCCCTTCAGGCTATATTATTGGTCAAGGCCCCCCTGAAATATGAGATATGCAGTCTCCAGTTTTAAAATCGTTGAAAGTTCTCACGAGAATTTTCCCAAGGTTCGAGTGATATTAATTGACTCTGGGGTCAAGAAGTTCAACCCCTTCCGTTTGTTGTAACACCTAACGCTGACATGAACTTGAGAAGCACCCTCTCTTTTCGAAATGAATGTCCGGTGCAGCTGCGTTCGAGGGAATGTTACAAAAATTGCCTCACTTCATGAGGGACCGTCTTCTTAGGTCCACTTCCTCTTTCAAAAGAGCAATGTTATATTGGGAATTGAAAATTACAATATAACACATATGTTTAAATATCTTCCATAATAATTGCAGATGTCTGTCTGTGTATCTGTGTCGTCTGCAGCAGAAAATTGAAAATTCAAACAGCAGCGAAATTTGGTACAAAGATACTTCAGGTCCCCGGGCGATACGAGATTTAAAAAAAAATCAAATTCATTTTAAAAGTTATGAACTTTTAAAGCCCAAAATCGGCTGTTTTACGCCATTTCGTAAATTATTTTAATGCATTGCAGTTGCAGAGAAATATATCAGACAGCTGTCGTAAGAGTAACTAGAGTTAAAAATGCAAAATTGTACTTTGCGGATTCAAAAATTTCGTTCTATTTTTTTTTTAAATTTGTTATTATATAATCATTATAATTATGGTGCTAAAATCACCATAGGCGGCGCCAGATTTTCACAATTGGGGGTGCTCATGCGAAGCATGTGTAGTTTAAAAATAATAAATAGTTTACTTGTGGAACTTTAATTCATTATATTTTGTCCACCGATTTCTGCATGATATAGACATGGTCATAATTCGTAACAAATCCTAAATAAAAAGAAATTTGAAAACTATGAACACGTTAGCACAGGCGCTAATGGAATATTGACAATGTTCTACCAAACTTGATGCGAAGCTAAACGTTTCTGTATCTTCGATAGGCGAAAGCTCACGACAGATTTCTTTATTGAAACCTTGCACATGTGCAGTCTTTTGGAACTGGGTCCAGCAAGAAACTCTAAAAATATCTGATCTCAGACTTATAAATCCATAAGGGGTAGTTGTTAAGTAAAAAGGAGTGTTTGCGCAATTTGTAATAGGGGTGTTGGAGCACCCCTAGTACCCCCGTGGCGCCACCTATGAAAATGATACAAATCTAATGAAAACTTGCTGAGATACTAGTTAATTTTTTTAATTTTACTTCTCCGGAAAATGATTTTTTTTCATTCTGAATTAATCATAGGGCTATTCGGTTTTCTCGATGTTCGGTGTTTTGAAAGCAACACAAAATATATTATTATGAAAATTCTGAATCTCAATTTTTAACACTTTACAACATAAAGTCTGTTTCAAAATTATAAGACCACTCAAAATTCCATCCTTTCTCAACAAAGACAACATTTAATGTGAATTTCAAAGTTGTATGAAATGAAATAATTTTGCAGTGTTGATTTAGCCTAGGTAAAAAAAAACAGATCGAATATCTTTCTCGTGTCAAAAGATTTTTCGAAATCACGGTGTTACATAAATATAAGACCACATTAGTTTTTCTAATAATGCAGACGGTTTTTGTTTAACTTCGGAGTCTAACTGTAACCTAAACCATCTGGAAATGTTGGAAAGAAGGAAAATAGGCAGAAATTCAGAACTGAACTGTTTGATTCTTTGGATTATTAAAATGCCTCGTGGAAGTGATTTGTCTGAAGTAGAAGTGCGAAAAGTTTGGTTCTACAATGGAAAAGGAAAGTCGGAATGTGAAATAAGTGAAATTCTTATTTGTTCTAAAACGGCTATTCACAATGTTTTGAGTAAAAATAAATTGTATGGAAAGCAGAAAAGATCTGGCCGCAAAAAGCTGTTATCAGCTCGTGATAATAGGCAAATTTTCAAGTTTGCAACGAAAAACTACCAGTCCACCCGTAAAATAGCACAGCAGACAAGTAAACAAGTGTCTCATGTAACTGTGTGACGAAGTTTGAAGTCGAATGTTGATGTTAAACTTCGGAAACTAAGAAGCAAACCACAACTTCTTAAACATCATAAAGAAGCACGTCTGAAGTGGGGGGAACAAGTCATGTCCTGAAACTCTACACGGAAAAATATAATATTTTCGGACGAAAAAAATTTAACTTAGACGGTCTGGACGGCAATAACTACTACTGGGAAGAATCTCGGGAGTTCTTCAGTAGGCAGATGGGAGGTGGTTCCTTTATGGTGTGGGGCGCTTTCTCATATGCAGGAAAATGTGATCTGCAAAGAGTTGATGGCAAAATGAACTTGGACAGTTATCAATGGGTGTTATACGGAAGTCTGATATCTTTCGGGCCACTTTTAGGAGGGCCGAAATGGAAGTTCAAACAAGATAATGCTCCCAGTCATGATGTATCTAAATCAACAAAATCGTGGTTCAAAAGAGAAAAGATTGTTGTTATATCTTGGCTGAGCTTTAACCCTGACCTAATCCCCCCATAGAAAACCTGTGGAGTTGTTTGTCTCGCCAAGTATACGAAAACAACAAACAATATCATTCGGCATATGAATTGGAAGTCACCATTACTGAGAAATGAGACAATATTCTGGAATCTGTCCTTAATTTAATTAAATCTATGCCAAATCGCGTGTTTCAAGTTATTCAGAAAAATGGTGGAGCAACATCTTACTAAATTTGCTAAAACTTTCTTTTTCCACATGTGGTCTTATAATTTTGTAACAGGTATTTGGTCCACATTTTTGTTATATTGCTGTTATATTTTTTCTAAATGAATTTCGTACATGTAAGTTGCTAAGTTTTATTTAAAACTTGTACTGACATGGAGTAGTTTAGATTTTGAATAAAAAAATATTTCATTAATTACCTAAATAACAAAAAGTCTCGTGGTCTTATACTTTTGTAACAGACTTTAGTTGAAAAGTGTTTATGATTTTCTTCATTCTGTCTGTCTGTCCGTTCTGGCGATAACTGCAGTAAAAATGACTTTATCAAAATGAAATTTCAGTATGTTGTTGAGACGGTCTGTGGAACACATGGGAATGTAAATGAATAATATCACCAATTACTTTTGGATTGAACTCGGGTTGAAAAAATGAAATACATTGAACCCTATGGGACCTAATTTTTCAAACATTTTTTAAGCGAATTTAAAATTCACAAATTGCTTTGAAAATTTTAGGAAATATTCAAATTATCCTATAAAATATATAAAAAAATTTCAGCAAAATATGTTGGCTAGTTTTTTAAATAAAAATTAAAATAATAATGAAAACTTGCTGTATTATATAAAGAGATCACGTGACCTACTTCAAAATAAAGTATGCATCCATCTTGTATCAAAATTGTGATTTTTAAAGTTGTTTTTAATTTATATTTAGTGTTGCATCCGTCCTAAAATCGCTTTATTTGTTATTTTTTTCTGTGCATCTATATATTGCTCCAACACAATTACAATATTTTGGATTTTAACTATATTCTGAAACAACGCAATTACAATATGTTTGAGTTTAAATGATCATCAAACTTTGATTATTTCTACAACGAAGCCTAATTTTTGCTTATGGAGAATGTAAACCCATCAAGCTGTAGAATGTGTTGTATAAGAATTGCTGAATTTCTTTAACGCAAAATTATTTAGCTCTGGAGTCTACAATATAGTTGATATGAATGAAACATTCATTGATTTTACGTAGAGAAGCAGGAGATTTCATAGCAGACTTTTTTGATGACGTTTTAAGCATAGAGTTAAATTACTTTTACCTTCGCGGTTTTAAGTTTTTAAGTAAAATAAATTATTGCAGTATTATGATGAATGAAAGGATTGGAATAAAAGTGTATGAATGAAATATTTACTGCTTTTACATAGAGAGCCAGACGATTTATATTTCAATGACGTTATTTGATTAAAGTTCATTGTTTTCGATGAAGTTTCAAGTTTTCAAATATAATAAATTATTGTAGTATTGTGATAATTTAAAAAAATATTTTAAAATTAAAGATGTTTAAATAAAATTGCATTGCAGATGGAAAGTGTTTCATAATCAATGCTTTATGCATGATTGGTCTTACTGGTTATTATGCTAGAGCTTGGTTTTAGAGACTACTTTTTATTTTGAGCTAACGAAAACTGTGTATCTGGATTACATGCGCCCCGAATGTAGAGCTGCCCATAAGATTTGTGGGTCCCCTACAAAAATTTATCACGGGCCCCCCTTTTCATATTTAAGTTTCTCCTATCTATAAATGTTTCATGTCTATCCCTCCTTTAAAAAAGGTTGGTCGACCCCCCCCCCCTCAACTCGAGGTACCCTCTATGGGCGGCCCTGCTGCATGCTTATTTAGCGAGTATTTTGCTCGCACAGTAAGTTATTTATGTTTTGTTCTAAGTGGGCGTATCGTAAACGCATGGTATAATTTATGAGAATTCATATGTTATTCCGGTATGA
The DNA here is from genome assembly GCA_951213105.1 of Amaurobius ferox. NCBI lineage: Eukaryota > Metazoa > Arthropoda > Arachnida > Araneae > Amaurobiidae > Amaurobius > Amaurobius ferox. The sequence goes on from OX578136.1 coordinate 104,183,796, forward strand.
TTTTAATCAGAGGTTTGCATCTTATGTCAAGTGTAAAACCGGGTACAGTTTATTTTAGGGTATAGTTCATTATAAATTTTCATTTACATTTACAACCACTCTCGATGTTTGTCTAAATGTCTACATGTTTCTTCCGACTGCGAAAAAATGGGTGATACTGTTTTCTGGTCTTTTAACTAAAATTTCAATCTATAATTTAAATTCGAGTGATAGATATGGAATCTTGATAAAGGCGATGGACGCGAAACCGAAACTATCTACAAATCCAAATACGAATTAAACCTTCTAAACATTATTACGAGCATTTAAACATGCTGTACATGTCTTATTTTACAGTCAAACATTTCAATTCATAGTACTGTAGATATACTTTTTATACTTTTAAAATAAAACATCTGTGATCATGCATTGGTATTATATAACTCAGCTAAATTCAACATACAATATTTTCCACCAAAGTAAGTTTTTGCTTATATAGGATGTTATAAAATGCATATTAAAATCATACTTTCTAATGCATATTAAAAATCATAACTCCTAATGTATATTAAAAATCATAACTTTTAATGTATGTTAAAATATCATAACTTCAAATGCATGTTAAAAAATCATAACTTCTAATGCATATTAAATAATAATAATTTCTAATGTATATTAAGAAGTCATAACTTTTAATGCATATTAAGAAATAATAACTTAGCCCTTTGGCTTCCGGTAGAAGGGTAAATGTATGAAATAGCCGAATGGAGACTATCATTTGTGACTATTCTTACTTTTGGGTCAAGTAACTTTTCCATATTAGGCTTGAAAAAGAATAGGATTCCATTACCCGATCCCTCTTCTTGCAGTGCGACAATCAGTAAGGCCACCAGAACGACATAAGGAAACACAGCCGTGAAATACGACATCTGAAAGAGAAAATGCTTATGAAACTGGAGAAAGACGTAAAAATAACTGAAAAATGTGTTCAAACTGTAGGAGAATAAAATGTATAATAAAAATTTCCCTTTATCTAGTTCTATTGTTAGAAAAAAGATCATTGATCCCTCCAGTCTGATGAGGCAGAAATTTTTTTACGGAAATAATATTTTGTAAAATAAAACTTCAGTAAATTTATTAATTTTATTCGATTTTTTCAGACTCGTTTATTTCGTTTACACGCTTTCAAAGCGTTAGAAATTACTATATAGGAAAGTTATAAGAGAAAATCAGGGATTGAGAGCTATTGAAACATCCTGTATATTCGATCAGGGATGGGCAAGCGGCCCGCCGGACAAATGCAACAAAACTGGATTTTTTTACAAAATTATGCCTAAATCAACATTTCCGAACTTGATAAATCATACCCCAAAATACATGGTAAAGTTTGCATACTTATATTCATGCCGAACAAGTATTTTCTACAATGAAACATGGGAAAGTGATCTTAAAACCAAACTTATTGATAAGCATCTTTCTTCTCGCCATTGACTTTAACACTCACAGTTTAAGTTCAAAAGATGCTGGAAATTCAATCACAGTTTCACATATCTCACACTCCTTCTGAATGAACTTAAAAAGAATTTAGTAGCTATTTATCATTGCTTTGTGTTATCAATATTTAATATATTTTTAAATGAATTTTAAAGGAAAAATAATGACTAAAAGTCTTTGGTCTACCGATATTTCTTGTTTTTAACACTTCACAACAAAGTTGAAAAGTGTTTATGACTTTGTTCATTCTGTCTGTCTGTCTGTCTGTCTGTCCGTTAGCACGATAACTGCCGTAAAAATGACTTAATCAAAATGAAATTTTAGTATGTTGTTCAGACGGTCTCTAGGCCCTATGGGAGTATAAATGAATAATATCACCCAATTAGTTTTGGATTGAACCCGGGTTGAAAAAATGAAATACATTGAGCCCTATGGGACCTAATTTTTCAAACATTTTTTAAGCGCATTTCAAATTCACAAATTGCTTCGAAAATTTTAGGTAATATTCAAACTGTTCCATAAAATATATAAAAAAAAATTCAACGAAATATATTCAGCAGTTTTTTAAATAAAAATTAAAATAATAATAACACCTCTTATATGAAGCGATCACGTGACCATGATATGAAACGATCACGTGACATACTTCAAAATGATATATGGCATCCATCTTGTCTCAAAATCATGATTTTTAAAGTTCTTTTTAATTCATATTGAGTGTTCTATCCGTCCTAAAACTACTTTATTTTTGCCTAAATTCTGTGCATCTACATACTGAAACAACGCAATGACAATATATTTGCATTTAAATGCTCATCCCAAATTTGATTATTTCTACAACTAAGCCTATTTTTCACCTATGTAAAATGTAAACAGCAAAATATGTAGAATGAGTTGTAATAGAATTGCTGTAATTCTTTAACACAAAATCATTTAGTCCATGGAGTCTGCTTAGCTGATATGAATGAAATATTCATTGATTTTAGAAAGAGAAGGACGATATTTTTCGATGAAGTTTTACGCATATAGTTTAATTACTTGTAGCTCCATGGTCTTAATTTTTAAATAAAATAAATTATTATAGTATTGTGATGAATGACATGAATGGGGGAATTATTTATGAATGAAATGTTGCTTTTATAGAGAGAGCCAGGCGTGTTATTTTTTCTATGACGTCATTTGAATGGATTTCAGTTGTTTTCGATGAAGTTTTCAAATATAATAAATTATCGTAGTATTATGACAATTCTAAAATTATTACCGAGGAATGTATCACATTTTAGAGATGTTTAAACCAGGCAATTTATACTTTAATGCCGTCATTTGAATGAAGTTAATTTTTTTTATGAAGGTTTAAGGTTTCAAATATAATAAATTAATGTAGTATTGTGATAAGTTTTAAAATATTACCGAGGAATGTATTGCATTTTAGACATGTTTAAATAAAATTGCATTGAAGTTGGAAAGTGTTTCATAATCAATGCTTTAAGTATGATTGATCTTGCTTGTTGCTTTTTTCATTTGATCTTCCTGTAAATAAGTTTGTTCATTCCTGCATTAGAACAACCGTCAGCTTATAATTCAAAGGAAGAAATAAAGAAGAGCATGTAAAATAAACTTAAGGTATTTTATTACTTTTCCGAGTGAACTTGTTCCTTGTATAACTGAGATGTACACCAAAATCCAGGTGATTAGTAAACATAACGCCAATTTCCAGCTGATGGATTTAAATTCATCGGGATTCTCGGGGTCCTGTTCTAAAACTTCATACCTAGAATATAATTTTGAACTTTAGAAAATAAATTGCAAAATAGGTAACATATATTTATTTCGAATAAAAAATTATCAAAGTATTTTCAAATGTAATAATAAAAAATTACATCATTATAAATACATGAATACAAATATAATAAAATAATAATATAGTTAAAATTTTGATAAAATAATATTATTATAAAACTATTATTAAATTTTAATATTAGGTACCATTAAATTATTATTGTTTTAATGACTATTAATTAACTATATAATTATACAATCGAATTTGAAATTCAACGGTTTAAAACTGAAAATAATTTATATTAGATTGTAAGTATTTTATGAAAATGAGGAACTATAATAGAATATATGTAATTCAAACTTATAGGAGATTTAACGTTCTTTTGAATTATCCTTAATTATTATTGATTAAAGTCACAGAAATGAATCGCAATTGAAGAAAAGTATCAAATTCGTTGCAATAACCTTTATTTTATCAAATCTGTTGCCATCTTGAATTACTGTGATTAATTTAATAAAACATCAAAATATCTTTAAAGAGCAGATATTTGTAATTATTATGTTAATGTACTATATCATTATTATCAGAGTTTTAAGCAAAAAATCCTTAAACAAAAAATGGTGCTTTTGTAGTTTATCGATCCCGCTGGAGAACATAAAAAGATGCCGTCATTTCGGCACAATTTCTTTTCTCAATATGAAAGTACATGGTTGCCAGAAGAACGTGATGAAACGGAATGCATATAATATGTAAAACAGGAATCAATGGAAATTTAAATACATTAATTGCATAGCAAAATTGGCTCATTTCAATAATACAGTGAGGTCATGAAAAAGCTTTATTTTTCAAAAATCTTTTGTTTACTCTTCCTTAATTAATAATTTTAAAATATTTAGTTTATTTTTCAATAATTGGAATTAAAAAAATCCTTTATTTATTTTTTATTGTTTTAAATTTCAAAAATAATGTGTTTATCTTTCGATAATTTAAATTAGAGAGAAAATCTTTCTTTATTGTTCGATCATTTAAATTGTAAAAAGTATTGTTCATTTACCGTAATTTAAATTTCAAAAGGCTTTGTTTGCTTTCAATAATTTACATTCGAAAAACTTTTGTTTACTTTCACTAATTTGAATTTTCACAATATCCCATTGTAGCCACATACATAATAATTGGCTGGTCATCTTTGCATTTGGTTACAAATATTTAGTAAACTGCACAAGCACCCAATAAATCAACATAAAATTTTAATTATTATTTTCCCTTATTTTTATTTTCCTTATATACATAATGTATAAGGAAAGTATTATGACGGGGTCGAAAATTCGAATTCGAGTTTTCGACGGGAGAGCACGTTTCAAGCATCCCTGATCACGAATCAAACATTTTTGAGGCGATGTCTGTGTTTGTGTGTGTGTGTCAGTGAGTCTGTGGAGACGATATCTCACGAATGAATGGAGCGATTCGAATGAAATTGGTACAAAAATCACAATCCGTGAATACTGGAAGCTTATTGTTTTTAAACGCAATCCAATGTTCAGAACCCTCCTAAATTTTTGAGTGAAATTTTGAAAACATCAAAAAATCAACACCTTTAATATAATTACGCAAATAGACATCTCTTATGTAATTTTTCCTGAGAAAACGATTGACATAAACTTTAGAACGCTAGCACGAACCATTCTCGAAATATTGTACATTTTTCAAATAAATTTATCAAAAAATCCAATAAATAAAAAAAATATATTAACTGTTGAGAAACATGTTCCCTTTTCATTTGTAATATCATGCGATAAATTGGGTGACATCATTTTCGTGGATCTAGCTCGTTCCATTCATGAGAAAAGATACTTTGAGTAATACTTTTGTATTTGAACAGCAATAGTCATTTATCTGCTATAAGAATAACTTATTTCTCCTTCCATAACGCTTGGCGAAATTTTGGCGACGAATTTGGCGAAATGTCGCCAACTTGGCGAGTTTTTTAATTGTTGCCAAATTAACGAAAATCTCGCCAAATGGTTAAACATGACGCTAAATCAATGAAAAGGACGACTAATTGACGAATATTCAATATCTTGAAAAGAGTATAAGTATCTACTATAAGAATAAGCTATTTTTTTGCTGTAAAAGTTGAAAATTTATTGCATTATATAAGGAAAGTCATGTGCTGCTACATCAGATTTTTTATTATTTTTTCATTTCTTTGGCAATTATGCATATGTTTCAATAATTTTATGTATATGTATTTTTGTATTATGTGAGGGTATTATGTCATTTCTTAATCTACTACTGAAAAAGTCTTAAAACTACTGATGTTTTCTTCTCAACTACTTAAATCTTCAAGTAGTTGGCATCTCTGATTATCAACAATTGTAATACTCCACCGAAGTTTATTTTGTTTCTGTGGTTTCATCTCGTTATTACTCAAAGCTCTAATCGTATTAGATAAATACATTAGAAATTTCTTCTCTTTTTAAAAATTGCTTGACCTAAAACTTCATTTGCCGGTACCGAATGACCAGGATAAGTTGATACAAAAGTAGATTGATACAATAGAAGTTGTTGTTGTTGTTGAAACCCAGACCGTCCGACCTACCAGAAAACAATAGAAGTTGTGTAAGAATTCGCAGATGTAATTGCGTTTCTTTAGAAAGGGTAAAGGCTTTCATTTATACCCCCAGTATGCATGTGTATTGTATGCATGTGTTTTATAATTTTAAGTAAATGCTATCAAACGAAACTGTTTATGGAATTGTATAGTATGTAAATTTTTATGGGTGACGCTCCTTAATGTCTTCTAAGCAATTTGAATGAACATGCTACCATGCATTCAGATTAAGGACTTATTTGGGTGCTGAATGGAAAGGAAATTTTGTTGTTAATTGTATTTGCTTGCTCTTTCTCTACATATCATGATTAAAGTGCGACGTCGTCATTTGGGGCAAGTTGATATTCGTAAAATGGGGCAAGTTGAAGCTTTTAAAATAGAGCAAGTTGATATCATGTATTAATGCACCAATTACATGTAATTAATTACCTCATCAAGTCTTACAGACAGTCCAGGGAAGAATATATTGAAAATTAAGTTAATTTTTATTATTAATATTACTAACATTTTTGCAAAGTAATCAGGACCTAAAAAGGAAACACTATCTGCTTAAGATTTTTTTTAATATTACTTCACTAGTTTTTTCTATATGAGTATCAATTTGCTCCATAGTGGTACGCTTCCACTTGGCTACTTAAAAATACGCTTTCACTACGCTATGCTTCCACTACGATATGCTTCCACTTGGCTACTTAAAAATACGCTTCGACTACGCTATGCTTCCACTACGATACGCTTCCACTTGGCTACTTAAAAATACGCTTCCACTACGCTATGCTTCCACTACGATACGCTTCCACTTGGCTACTTAAAAATACGCTTCCACTACGCTATGCTTCCACTACGATACGCTTCCACTTGGCTACTTAAAAATACGCTTCCACTACGCTATGCTTCCACTACGATACGCTTCCACTTGGCTACTTAAAAATACGCTTCCACTACGCTATGCTTCCACTACGATACGCTTCCACTTGGCTACTTAAAAATACGCTTCCACTACGCTATGCTTCCACTACGATACGCTTCCACTTGGCTACTTAAAAATACGCTTCCACTACGCTATGCTTCCACTACGATACGCTTCGACTTGGTTACTGAAAAGAAAATGTTTATGAGTTTCGAATTTTGTCATAAATTTTAATTGGTTCAATTGACAGAGGAAGAAACAAAATAAATTTTCATATTTTTAAATTTTGCTTAATATATACAAATATATAAAGTTAAAACTTCGTTTGTTACTAATTCCTTTGTGGTGAAGGAGCGTCTACGCACCACGTCCACAAGATCCCCCAGGGTATCCCATGGCGAAGGGGAGGAGATTTGAAGATTCACTTTTATAGAATCTCCCCGAAGGGCGGAAGTCTGACTTGGCTTCGATATGACAACATCCATGCCCGCTGGCTGGATTCGAATCCACAACCCGGCAATCCAGCGATCAGACAGAAACATATGCCCCGACCACCGGATCGGCAAAAGTTAAAATTTAAATGTATTAACTTGGCCTAGTCTTTACTAGCATATATAGAGTAAAACAAATTACTATTTAAGAATAAATTGAGTCAAATGTAAAAATTATGCTTGTAAATAGCACTTAAAACTTGAAAAAAAGATCCATTTGAATGCTTACATTTTATTGTCTGTTTAAGTTCCATTGGAATGTTTTCTTAAATTTGAAAATTGTATTTTCTACTTGAATGTCAAATAATTTTATTCTAGAGTAACCTAATATAACAGGCAGCTTAATACATCAAAATTATATATATATATATTTCAAAATGACGAGATTTCATGGTATGGTAACTGTATATCAAAATAGTTTTTTACTTACAGCCAGTAAGTCTGGGAAGCTGAGAGATTTCCCTGTAAGAAAAGTATTTATTTATTAATATGTTGAAGATTTTAAATTGATTTATGAACCACAAATGTAGAGTGTGAGTTTACAGTCGATTTTTTTCTTTACAGTCATATTCTATATTGTTTAAGGATTTTTGTAGTACCACCATAACATCAGTACCAGAACAAGCAAAAAATATCTTCATGACTTATAGTTCGCAAGTTATTATTTAAAAACTGGAAATTAATATTGTCACAGGATGGGGTGCATAAAGTTGTGAAAAATTATCCCCCATCTGCCCGTCTGTAGCACTTATGTTCCTAGTATCCTTGAACACATGCGAGCCATGCACCACTCCAAATCACTATTATTAATTCTTGAACGACCACCTATCAAAATATAATTACTATATCACCCCTTATAAAGCACAACCAATTTACTAGGAGTTAGACCCCTTTACAAAATGTACCTACCCAAAATACAGTGAAACGTACACTATTTTAAATCAAGAATATTAAATCTCTCCCAAAGCGACAGCAATTATTAAAAAAATTGAACTTATTTTCCAAGATATTGAATGTTCATACATTTGGCGCTATTTTGATTAATATAGCGTCATGTTTGCCAATTTTGAGACATTTATCAATAATTTAGCATCATTTTTGTCAATTTGGCGACATTTAAAAAAGTGTCAAGTTGACTATATTTCACCAAATTTATCGTCAAGTTCACTAAATTGTTGCCAAATTTGACGCCAATCGTTACAGACAGATAAACAGACGAGTAGATGAAGACAAAAGCTTTCCGTAAATAATATACCGTACGGAAATTTAAATGTTATTTTCCAACACCCCTCCGGATGAGTATTATTAATTAATTATTATACGACCCCTAAACAGAATATAATTACAGTACCACTTTTAACAGATCGAAATTAATTTATGAAACCCTTAACGTCCCTAACAAACCAAACTTGCCCCGTGATCAGTGAAACTCTATATTTTTAATCAAGAATATTAAATTAACAATTTTCTCAAATCGACAAGGATTATCATAGAAACTAAGTTTAATTATTCAATATATTGCAATATCGTGAAGTCGTTTAGCGATATTTTTCAAAAGTCGCCAAGTTGACAATATTGTGCCAAATTTGTCGCCAATCTCAACAAACTATCGAATGTGTATAGAATATGTTCATTGCTTTTAGAATCTTGATGAATAAGTGCTAAAAACGGATTGATACGCGTAGACAACAGTGGACGTTGACCTCAGTATTGCAAAGAACGTTGAGGTAGTAGGGAAGGGTAAATTTCTGAATGCCTTTGTAATTAACATTAAATATAAAAAATCTGATGCGTGCAACACATGACTTTCCTTATATAATGCAATGAATTTACTACTTTTACAGTAAAAAAAAGGTTTTCCTATAGTAGATACTAATATTCTTTCCAAGATATTGAATTTTCGACAATTAGTTGTCATTTCCTTGATTTAGCGCCATTTTTATCCATTTGGCAAGATTTTCGTGGTGGTGGTGGTGGTAGTGGTGGTCGCCCGCTTTGGGCTCCTGGAGCATATAACAACGTTCGCAAGAACGGTTTTGCGCTCCGCAACTAAATACGCAACATGCCGCCCTGGCACCAAGAGACTAAACACACAAAATTAGCATCTTCGAAGCACCAAACACAGCGCGTCACAGCCCGAATATGCAAAAATAACACAACAGCAAAGCATAAAACCGTAGCACAGCCGACACACAATCAGAAAGCAGGGGGGGGGGGGGGGGAACCGTTGCTAACGGAAAGCCAAAAGAAAAAACATAAGACCCCTATTCACCGCAAGCAACCAAGGAGGAACGAGGCAAGACAGGACGCCCGGAAGAAACCGTTGGACGAAAAATCACACAGGGAAGCAAAAGAAAAGGGGATAGAGGGGCCGATCCCCAGGGCATGGAACAAACTTTCCCGTTGGAGTTTGAACTTTCTGCACTCCAACAGAAGGTGGTCGACAGTATCAGCAACTTGACAGGTGGTGCAGAGGGGGGAGGAGACCAGGTTCACCCGATAAAGCACCGCGTTGGTCAGAAGGGTCCTTGTCCGCAGCCGAGCCAGCAGGGTTTCTCCGCAACGAGATATAGGGTAGTTCTTGAAGTACCAACAGCGGGCCTCGATGTGGCCAAAGTTAGGAAAATACTTGCTAGTGGTCCAGGCGCGTTCTTCCGCAATGGCTCCCTTCCGCTTGAGCGAGGCAGCCAAGTCTTCCGGGGAAATCCACAATATGGAGTTGAAGTTGTCCGAGTGAGCTTTGGCGAGCCGATCAGCTTCTTCGTTTGGGCCAATGCCTTTATGTCCAGGCACCCATACCAATTTGATGGTTCGGACCTTCTGGAGGGTTTCTTCTAGTCTCTTTCTGAGAAAAGGAATCACGTTCGGAGACTTTTTGTCCACCTTTCTGAGAGCCTTAAGAACAGACAGGCTATCTGATAAGATTACAAGTTGCTGCTCTTCTGTCATAGGTTCAGAGATGGCGAGACTAATAGCCAGGGCTTCCGCAGTAAAGATAGAGTTCATATGAGGGACAGACTTTGAGCACCCGCGGTTAGCTGAGGCGTTCCAGACTGCAACGCTAGTAGATGTTAGCGATTTAGACGCGTCCGACGCTAGGCAGGTAAGGTTGCTCTCAGTGTCTCCCAATGATCCATGAATTGCGTGCAGATTATAGAGTCCGGTAGCTTTGTGTCTTGAAACCCGAGATCATTGGTGTGGACGGTAAGTCCCGGGCAGGGCCACCTATTCGGAGGGGGTGTCCATTGAACCAGGTCTGCTTCACGAAAGTCAAAGTCCAGACGAATTTTCTCCCACGTCTGAGCAGGTAGATTCAGGGTGCTCAGCGAGGAACCATCCAGGGTCCGATTGAGCGGAGAGAAGCGTCCTAGCGCTTTGTGCCTAATGATAAACCTGTGCTTGAGGCACTCGTGCCAGCGAGACAACTCCCATGTCCCAGTTTCTCTGCGGAGTACAGGAAGCGGTGTCCACTTGGGAAGCCCGGTGGCTACTCTTAAGGCCGCGTTGTAGAGCACCTCAATTCTCTTTTTATCCGTGACGCAGGCGTTGGAATGGATGATACTCCCGTAGTCCAACATGGATCTAACGACCCCATTCACTATTCGAAGAAGGTGCCCCGTGGTAGTCCCCTTTGCGAGTGGGCGATGTACTTTATAACGTTAAGCTTTCGAAAGCCACGCATGCGAAGTTCATCGACATGTTTCTTCCAGATCAAATTCTGGGAAAAGTGGAGGCCCAAGATCCGGACCGTGGTGATCCAAGGTATCGTTCGGCCACACATACCGACGTTAAACTGGGGCAAGCCTTTTTCCTTTGAGAAATTAATCGCTGAGCACTTCGCAGGGTTGATGGTTAACTTCCAGTAGCTGCACCATTGTCCTATATTGGTCAACGTCGACTGGATATTCCTTTTGACCTCTGCCCATTCGTTCCCTTGGGCCAGAACAAAGATGTCATCCGCATAAACGACAATTTCGGTATTAGATACCGCAGTCTCGAATATGTCTCGCATGTAGATTGTATAGAGAAACGGAGAAAGGACAGAGCCCTGAGGAATTCCGCAATGGCTAGGTGTCTTTCGAGAGAGGCATCCTCTCCACCGGACCTGAAAGTATCGGTGGGAAACAAATTCGAAAATCCATTTTGCTATCCTCCCCGTGAAACCTGCGTCTAGCAGCTTGGCCTAGAGCCCGTCCCTCCAAACAGAGTCGTAGGCGGCTTTAATGTCAAGAGAGGCAAGGATTATATATTTTTTCGCTGTTCTTGCAGCCATTATGTCTTCGTGGATCTTTGTCAGGGAGGTTGAGCAATCGCGAAAGGGCAGAAACCCATGGGGATTTTCGTGGAAGATGTCCTTCGTGAAAATCCTGTGGGTCATACGAGAAAGGATCATTCTCTCCATGACTTTCGCTACCACAGAGGTTAAAGCGATCGGACGATACGATTCAACAGCTTGCCTGTCTTTCCCCCTCTTCAAGATGGGGACGAGGACAGAGTTTTTCCAGGATTCAGGAATGTCACCTGTGGTCCAGATTTTGCTTAGGAGGTTAAGCAAAATCAGCTGGTTTTCCGTGGTTAATCCCCGAAGGGTCTTGATGTGAATCCCATCAAGCACGACAGACCCCTGGGACGTGTTAGAAAGAGATCTTCTAAGTTCTTTGAACTCAAAAGGCGCTTTGAAGACCTGGTTCTCGTCGTCGCTGAAGTCTAAGGGGATCCCTTCCAGCGGTTCGGTGCGGCCATACCATTCAGCAAAAGCATACCATTCAGCCTGGGACTGAGGTGACGAGGTGTCTCGTCCGTCGATCTTGAGGGTCCAGTGAGAGGTAGAAGGGGGATCACTCCTTTTATTGAGCGCTTTCAAGATCTTATAGATGAAACCGGACTGGGAAGCCTCCTGGCACACCTTCTGCCAATAGATCCGCGAGGCTGTTCGAGTGGCTTTTCGAAGCTTGCCAGAAACGTGACGGTAAGAGATCCAGAAATCTCGCCGGAGGGTGGTCCTAGCCAAACGCAAGAACCGTCTCTTTTGCCCCAAAAGAAAGCTGCATTCGCTATTCCACCAGGGGGCCACAGAGCGTACGTTAAGGGCCTGCCACCGGGCGCTGTCCGCCATAGCCGAGCCACAAACACTCAGGAAATGTTCGTACGAGATACTCCCTTCTCCGGACATCCTGAGCGACTTATTCAGCAGCAGACGAACTTTACCCCAATTATACCTTTTCCGAATTTCATGCCGGATGTTAAAAGGGATCCGCAGATTAATCTGTACTTTGATAGGAAAGTGGTCCGAGGAGAAGCAGTCGGCGTGTACATTAGCGCTAGACTGCAAGGCAATATTGGACGAGCAGATGGAGAGATCGATAAGGGACGTATTCCCATTCCAGGAGATATGAGTAGGGACATTGTCGTTGAGGAGGTTGATGCTTTGTCCCATGATCCAATTGGCCACTATCTCAGCGCCGGGAGAAGTCCGGTCGGAGCCCCAGCATCTGTGCTGGGAGTTAAAATCACCCAGGACAAGGAAAGGCTTGCTGATAGAAGCCAGGAGATTTTCCAACCAGGCTCCCTCGAAACAGCCCCTAGGGGAGTAAATATTAATGATCGACAGGGTTGAAGTCTGCCCCAACCGAAGCTTGATCCCAATCACCTCAGTACCGTGTGAGGAGTCTTCTGGAATAGCAATGAGCGAGGACGGGATCTGATCATTCACACAAATCGCAACCCCGCCGCCCCTCCCAGAAGGGCGGTCAGCACGGTAGACGACCCGATGGGGAAGGGAGAAAGGAATCGCCCTCGAAAGAAAAGTTTCCTGAAAGACCAACACATCAGCCGAACTGAAAAACCGATCAACAAGCCAGGGGCGCTTATCACGAAGACCTCGACAATTCCACTGAACAGCCGAAAAACCCATAACAAAAACAAAAAAACGACAGCAGCACGCGAAAAACGAAAAACAAACCCCAACAGCACACAAAACCCGAACCCCCCCCCCCCCCCCGCAGCGAGGCTCAAGCCCCGCTACGGAACATCCGCTTGTCTCTCTCTACCCCTGGACTTCACCGCGTCCGCAGGGCTTAAGGCAAATTGCATGTTGTCAACAGTAGACTCACTTTCTAATTCCATCATCGCATTCTCATCATCGTCCTTTGATTTCTCCCGATTTGATTTTTTCTTTCCCGTTTTGTCTTTCCGCTTTGGAGACGGAGATTGTACCCGTTTCGAACTCATTTGGTTCATGTGTCTATAGAGAGTGTTTATAACATTGGATATCCTCTTGTCCATTTTGTCCTCAGTTTCTTTAACGACTTTCTCTAATATATTCTTGCTTTCTTGCCTAATGATATTCATTTGGGCCCGTATTTCTGTTTCGATTTTGGCGCTGACCTCTTCCTTTAGAATGTTGTGCATTTCTACTTTAAGTGCTTGAAGAAAAGGTTTGAGGTCTTGTTGAGAGATAAGGTTGGTCGGGCCAACATGCCCAGCCGGGGTCTCTTTAACTGCACCTGCATACGTTCCTGATCCGGATCTCGTTTCCTTGTCTTTATATCGGTTTCGAGCTTCTTGTAGAGAAAGCCGATTTCTACATTTGAACCGCAGAAACGCTTCCTCTGCTAAATAGGATGGACAGTTCTTATCATTGCCTTTATGGGCCCCTTTGCAGTTTGGGCATTGTATAGCTTCTGCATTGCATGTTCCCGGTTCATGTTCGCCTCCGCAATTGAGGCATAACTGAGGGCCGCGACACATTTTAGTGTTGTGGTTAAACTTAAAGCACCTGGTGCATTGGCGGGGCCGGTCTATGAAAAGCGAGACTCTATGAATTTCGAACCATAGGGTGACCGCATCTGGTAACTGGGTTCCTAGGATGGTTACCAAAACTATCGAAGTGGGCTGGCGGACTCCCCCTGAAAATTTTGAGAACCGACGGACTTCTTTCACTTCGAATCCACCTTCCGCGAGTTCTTCTGCTATGTCCGAACACGTGACCTCCATGCTTATGTTAAACAATAAAAAACGGGATGTGATGCAGTCAAATTGTAACGATGTTTTTGTTGGGACAGATAGCAGGGATTTCATTTCCAACAGTTTGTTAGCTGCTTCCAACTGAGTAGTTTGCACAAGAAGTTTGTTGGTTCGAGTGAGTTGCATTTGGGACAATACATCAGTGGCTCCGAGTACGGCCATGAGATTAGTTTTTAGTTGTTTAGGATGAGATCTGGGTATCGCTCCGTCGATAGCTTCTATGACTAGAGATATGGCCTGAACACCATGCTTGACAGCTGACGAGAGCTGTTCAGTTTGAGAGGCTTGGTTTGTGTATAGGAGAGGATCATACATGCTCATTTTTTCATTCAAATTCGTTGTATTCGTACTAAAAGAAGAGCTTACCCCAGGATAAGAAGCGCTACCCGTATGGGTAGCCTCCACTGCCTTCGCCACTCTTAAAAACAGTCTGAAGAAGTAGTCGAAGAAGTCATCCGAGCCACGTAGGCACCCGAGACGTCGCCCTTGCGTACGCTCGACGCAAGGAAAACCGAAAAGGCAAAAAGAAAGAAACCAGGCACACAAGCCAACAACCCCTTCACCTTAGGGGGAAAACTACACTTGAGTTTCACAAACACAAACCACAAACACCTACTAAAGGACACCAACACGCACTACGAAAACCGAGAAGAGCAGACGCCGCAGCGAGCAACCACCTTTCCACACTCTTCCTTCATCCGATTTTCGTTAATTTGTAAACATTTCAAAAAGTTGCCAAGTTGGCGACATTCCACCGAATTCGTCGCCAAAATCTCGCCAAGCGTTACGGACGGAGAAATAAGTTATTCTTATAGCAGATAAATGACTATTGGCGTTCAAATACAAAAGTATTACTCAAAGTATCGTTTCTCAAGAATGGAACGAGCTATATCTACGAGAATGATGTCACCCAATTTATCGCATGATATTACATATGAAAAGTGAGCATGTTTCTCAACAGTTAATACTTTTTTTTAATTTATGGGATTTTTTGATACATTTATTTAAAAAATATGCAATATCTCGAGAACGGTTCATGCTAGCGTACTAAAGTTTATATCAATCGTTTTTAAGGAAAAATTACATAAGAAATGTCTATTTGCGTAACTTTATTAAAAGTTTTGATTTTTTGATGATTTTTTCAAAATTTCACTCGAAAATTTTGAGAGGTTCTAAACGTTCGATTGCGTTTAAAAACAATAGGCTTCCAGTATTCAAGGATTGTGATATTTGTACCAAATTTCATTCGAATCGCTCCATTCGTTCGTGAGATATCATCTCCACAGACTCACTGACACACACACACACACACACACTCACACACACACACACACACACACATACTTTCTCTCTCTCACGCACACACACACACACACAGACACAGACATCACCTCAAAAATGTTTGATTCGTGATCAGTGGTGCTTGAAATGTGTCCTGCTGTCGAAAACTCGAATTCGAGTTTTCGACCTCGTCACAATACTTTCCTTATACATTATGTATATAAGGAAAGTAAAAATAAAATACTCATATGTTTAACATAAAATTGCAAAATATTAAAAAAAATTCTATATTAATTTTTTTACTTTCCTTATATACATATAATAATAATTTCCTTATATACATATAATATATAAGGAAAGTATTGCGACGGAGTCGAAAATTTGAATTCGAGTTTTCGAAGGGAGATCACGTTTCAATCATCCCTGAACATGAATCAGACGTTTTTGAGGTGACGTTTTTGAGTCAGACGTTTTTCAGTGAGTCTGTGGAGACGATAATTGACGAACGAATAGACAGATTCGAACGAAATTTGGTACAAAAATTATAATCCGTGAATATTGGAAACCTTTTGTTACTTTCCTTATATACATAATGTATAAAGAAAGTATTGTGATGGGGTCGAAAATTCGAATTCGAGTTTTCGACGGGAGAGCACGTTTCAAGCATCCCTGATCACGAATCAAACATTTTTGAAGTGATGTCTGTGTGTGTGTGTGTGTGTGTGTGAAAGTATGTGTGAGTGTGTGTGTGTGTGTGTGTGAAAGTATGTGTGAGTGTGTGTGTGTGTGTGTGTGTGTCAGTGAGTCTATGGAGACGATAACTGACGAACGAATGGACCGATTCGAATCAAATTTGGTACAAAAATCACAATCCGTAAACACTGGAAACCTATTGTTTTTATTCGCAATCGAATGTTCAGAACCCCCCTAAATTTTCGAATGAAATTTTGAAAAAATCGTCAAAAAATCAAAACCACTAATACAGTTACGCAAATAGACATTTTTTATGTAATATTTCATTAGAAAACGATTGACGTAAATTTTAGAACGCTAACATGAACCGTTCTCCAGATATTGTACATTTTTCAAAAAAATTATCAAAAAGTCATATAAAATAAAAAAAAAATTTCCTATTAGAAAAACATGTTCACTTTCCATATGTCATACCATGCGATAAATTGGATGACATCATTCTCGTGGATCTAGCTCATTCCATTCATGAAAAAAAAAACTTTGACTAATACTTTTGTATTTGAACGCCAATAGTCATTTACCTGCTGCAAGAATAACTTATTTCTTCGTCCATAACGTTTGGCGAGATTTTTGCGACGAATTTGGCGGAATGTCGCCAACTTGGCGACTTTTTTAAATGTTGCCAAATTAACGAATATCTCGCCAAATGGATAAAAATGACGCTAAATCAATGAAAATGACGACTAATTATCGAAAATTCAATATCTTGGAAAGAATATTAGTATCTACTATAAGAAAAACCTATTTATTTTACTGTAAAAGTAGTAAATTCATTACATTATATAATGAAAGTCATGTGCTGTCCACATCAGATTTTTTATTTGAGATATTGTTTGATATTAAGCCTTGAGAATACAAAATATTACAAATGGCATTTTTTTATATTTTTCATATCGTGTGACTTAAAAGAACAATTTCGGTGTTAGGGTAATAAATTCTTAGGGGACTTTGCTTATTGATATAAAATGATTTCAACATAAGCGTCGAGGATTGTTATATGGAATTTACTTATGTAAATTGCGTCAATTGTATTTCCTTTATTCCAATGGGAAATGCCTCATTTATGTATTCATTTAAAATATCGGAATTAAGATATTATTTCAAAGTAAATTTAGATTCAGCTTAAGATAATTTTAAAGAAGCAATGCAGCTCCACGCAGACTTATTAGTAATAGAATAAGAAATCCCGTTCTTCATTGAAAGTTAATGATGAAAATATACAATGCAAGTGTTATAATAAAAGTCATTCAAATTAAGTTATAATTTAAGGAGCTGGATTTAACAATACAAAATATGTAGCTAAGTGCGACACAAAAGTATTGCAGCTTTTTAATGTCGTGGTTTATTATGTCTGAAAAATATATAAAACATTTTATATTATGAGGATAAGATCCTTTAAAATGTATCAAGTACATGTGAGATTGAATGCTAGAGTTGCTTCGACTCCTACGCAAGCTTCATTGAGGTAGAAATTAAAGTGTAACCACTGTTTCAAGTACTGTTAAAGTTAACCACTGTTTCAAGTACTGCCTGCTATTTTTATATCAGGTTAAGATCACTTGTTCCCGAATCTTCTGCTTCTAATTGCTTGTTTTTATTTAAAGCAACATCGTATTGAAGGAATAATTAGAAAGTGTTGGCTTAAATTATATGCATATGATAAGCAAAAACTTCACACACAATTAAGAACGAATTAATAAAAAATGCAGCATATAGATGCTTCGAGGATGCGTTGAATCCTCTTCTTTAGTGCTAGAGCTAGACAGACTAAAAATCCGAAGTCAAAAATGAAATGGGCACAAACTGAAAAAAAAAACATTTATGGCCGATTGCTTTTGTCCTCGTTTATTGACTGTTATTCTTTTTGCTTTCTCACTGGCTCTCTCAGTTGGATTCTGAATACACTACTTGTGGTATATATCCCGCCTGTTTCATCCATTTGTGGTCATTTCATCTTTTTTGCTTCGGGTTTGTTGGTCTATCAAACACTGTAAAAGAGGATCTAGCGTGTCTTTGAAGCAACTGTATTCTGAATTTTTATTAATTTGTACTTAATTACGTTATGTAGGTTTTTCTTTATTCTGTGAACAAAGTGGTTTAGCTTATAGACAATATGCATGTGAGGTTTTGAATATAAAAGAGTATGCAATTTACGTTATTTGAATTTATCTCGAGATTAGAAAGAATCACCCGACGCTGTCGGGGCCTAAAAAAGGCCCGCCACTTAAATAGTTTAACTAAGCTTCTAAATCAGCTTCAACATAAATTACCACGAAATACGAAATCCGTAGTTTACTCATAAAGGGCACAGCTCCATAAAATTTACGCTTAACGGAATCGTACGCTCTCCACAAAAGTAAGAAATAAATAAATAAGTAAAATCCCCCGATAGAAAAGTTGAACGCGGGGCTTCCGATGAAGTTGTACTCGTTGTTCTCGATCACTTTATGCGATCACTTAATAAATCACCAGAATGTAACTTACTAATGAAATCGAAAACTTTTTATTGTTAGGATCCCAAGATATATCAGGAAGGTTTTGTAAAACTTTACAACTCTGTTAGTTTTTGGATGCGATGACACACACATATATACATATATATATCTGATATATATGTGTATATATATATATATATATATATATATATATATGTATATATATATCTATATACATATATATATATATATATATATATATATATATATATATATATATATATATATATATATATATATATCTGATATATCTGATATATATGTATATATATATATATTTTCAAAATGAAAAGAGATATGGATGGATGCATTGTACCATAAGATGGCCGGAGGGGGGTGACCCCCTCACCCCGGTTAAGTATGCTTTAGATCTCGACAATTCTCTGCATGCATAGGATCTCGACAATTCTCTCTTATATTTGTTTGTGTATATTGTCTAGTTTTCATCTTAAAACTTGATACTTTCGTATTCTATTTTGCAATGTACCGGCTCTCCGGGAGTGTTGTCGCGACACAAAGCATGCGTAACCGGGGTGAGGGGGTCACCCCCCCCCCCACGCAGCCATCTTATGGTACAATGCATCCTTCCATATCTCTTTTCATTTTGAAAATATTTTTAATCCTCTTTTTAGTGCAGCTTTGCGCCTTTTAAGTGTGATTTCTGATAACATTTTTAATATTATATTTCACGGTATTTTCATATTATATATATATATATATATATATATATATATATATATATATGTGTGTATATATATATATATATATATATATATATATATATATATATATATATATATGTATATATATATATATATATATATATATATATATATGTATATATATATATATATATATATATATATATATATATATATATATATATATGCATATATATATATATATATATATATATATATATATATATATATGTATATATATATATATATATATATGTATATATATATATATATATATATATATATATATATATATATATATATATATATATATATATATATATATATATATATATATCAGGTACCTAAAAGGGCAAATTTTTATTTTCTAACTGAATCGTTTCAGGTGTGCTTTAAGAAAAGGAGTTTTAAAGTTGCAAGTTAAACCTATGGCATAACTTACATAGATATGATTTTTAAGATAGTTTAATCAAAGCTTAATTGTATAATTTTAGCTTTGGTCTAGTTATACATAAAACCGACAAGCAGGTAACTGGCCTCTCAAGTAGGTTAAGAAGGGAAAGCATGTTATTTTAATATGCTGAATAGTGAATATATGTAAAAGGTTTTCTAACAGTAATTTCTAAATTTTTATTCTATAAATTTAAAACTCTTATACTAACAAACATAATTGGCCTTACTACTCAAAGTAATGAATAGAACTGTCCCAGTCATAATTTTATGTTGTTGAAAACCCAGACCACTCGACTGATCCTAAGGCGTACATTAACCGTTTGAGTGGCCGGGAAAGTCATTTTATGTTGTGTCTCATTCAAGACTTATGGGGCATCCTTACAACCTAACTTAATCTAGTAATTTTCAAAGTTAAATATATGAGAATCATTATTTTATGACTATTTAAACTTTAAAAGATCATTTAAATAGTGTGTTGTTAACTTTAAGTTGTTTATAATCACTTACTTTTTAGCCCTGAAAACGCAGAAGTGTTATTTTTCAGATCACATAAAGCATCTATTTTTCTCCTCTCGACCGATTGGCCTAATCTAAATCTTAAATGATATTTAGTTAAGGATTTATGATCAGTGCCACATTGCTTTATCAGTGCCACATGTCCGTGTGCTGAAGAAACTTTTGATTTCCTTAAATACTTTTTGAAAAATCTTCATGTCAGACAGGTTTGAAGGTTTTGACAAAACCCATCATGAAAATATGTCAAAGGAATTTCGAGAAAACCCTCTGGACAGATATGTGGGAAGAATTCCAATTTCTATGTCTTCTCAATGTTTTAGATTTTTTTTTTCAACAAAATTGTAGTTCAAGAGCTTTTGTTTAAAGAAACAATCACAGTAATCGCGTGAATTGTGTGAATTTTGAGAATGAGATGGGATTGAAAAAAAATCAGAAGCTAAATATAGTTTTGTCAAGCAGTATTAATACTGCAGCGGTATTATCTTAGAGAAAATAAATAATGGATTATAGAATGGCTTAAGAGTAAAAAATTATGCATATATCATTTTGTTTTCTAATTTTCTAAATAAAGATATTCAATAAAAGTTAGAATTTTTTTTATTCGATTGTTCTTTAAACTGATTATTACGATAGAAAAATTCTTAAAAAATATTATCTATATATAAAGCGTGGTATTCCGGAGCCTACGTTGCGTGACCTCAGATACTAAAAGATAAACATCATGCTTATCTTTTAAAAAGTTGTAATCACATTGTCGTGGCATTATTGGTAACCTAAGACGACACAATAAAAAAATATGCTGTGTGCAGCACATGACTTTCTTTATATAATGCAACGAATTTACTACTTTTACAATAAAAAAATAGGTTATTATTACAGTAGATACTTATATTCTTTCCAAGATATTGAATTTTCGTCAATTAGTCGTCATTTTCATTGATTTAGCCTCATTTTTATCCATCTGGCGAGATTTTTGTTAATTTGGCAACATTTAAAAAGTTGCCGAGATGGCGACATTCCACAAAATTCGTTGCCAAAATCTCGCCAAGCGTTATGGACGGAGAAATAAGTTATTCTTAGATAAATGACTATTAGCGTTCAAATACAAAAGTATTACTCAAATTATTTTTTTTTTAGAATGGAACGAGCTAGATCCACGAAAATGATGTCACCTAATTTATCTCAACGTGTATATAACGTGTTTTATGATGAAAATAATCGCTGAGTTTGAGTATACGGGTCTGGAAGCAAAATCCAAAGAATCTAATATTTTTAAAAGATATTTATTTATTCGTAAAATGATTAAATTAATGTCATTTATGGTGAGTGGTCATTTTGTAGTCATATTTCAAGCTTTAAGGTGAATGCTGTTGGGGGCGACAACGTTGCATTTCTGTGTTAAATATATGGCTGTTATGACTATATTATGGGTTTTAAAAATTCTAAAATTAAATTATTGTGTTTTAAATGACAAAACAAAAATGAAAAATAAGAAACACTTTTGATGCAAAAATAAATTTAAAGCATTGCCATTTAAAATACAGTAAAAGCCCGATTATATTGGGGTAAAGAATATATCTCCCGAAAAAGAAATCATCATTATAGCGCGACTTGATATACCTCGTTTAAGGTATAACGCAGGAGTGAAGTATGTGCTCCAACAACCACGTTATATCGGATTTTAACTTTACTGTTCTTTATGATAAGAGACATATGGTCATTGCATATATACCCCACCCCCCTTTCGCTTTATAAACAATTTTATATTTTTATCTGGGAAAGAACGTTTCAAATATAGGAATGGTGTGATAATCTAACAGAGTCAAAATATATCACTGGTTAGATGACCGTTATCGAGATAAAAAATTTCGTTGTTCGATTCCTAAAGATGGAAAATTTATCACCTTTAGAAACACTTTGTATATTGTTCTGTTTTGAGAGGTAATACATATAATATGAGCGACTTGTTGTAAAATATAATATATTTCAAACTATTTGGGGATGACGACATGCAGTTTAGTAGTTTTTTCATACACACGTAGCTAATTAAAACTATTAAAAATATATTTACATTTTGATTTGGATAGTTGCAATCAGTCCAAGGTAGGCAAGCATGCATTGAACCATACATATAATAAACACTCAACGCCATGAGGTAGTTGTAGAATACGACGACCATAGACACAGAAATTATTTGAGCATACCCAATACCTGAAAGAAAAAAAAATGAAGAAACATAAATAGATGAAATTTTTTAGCAAAATTCATAATTGGAATACATAATTTGCATAAATGTTTGTAAAATATTTGAAAGTTCTGTAAAAGTTAAACTGAAACCACTTGTATCTGAATTACTTATGACGGACCTGCTGTAACCCACTGTTACTCGAGTAATTTGCATATTGCATTTCCAAGCACGTTATATATTAATATGGTGCTGCGTCGCCATAGTTTCAAGTATTTCATGCTTGTATCTGCGTATTTGGCTAGTATTACTCATTTCTTTAATTTATTTTTATTTTAAAGGAAAGTGAATGCTTTTTAACACATGATAAATATATGTTACCGGTAAAGCTCGAAAGCCGTTAATGTGCACATTACTTAGCTAATCTACAGATTAACTGATTTGCTCCGTTAACGTGCGGAATCAAGAGTTTTCCCGCATTTCACCTAGGTAATGTGCACATTAACGGCTTCCGTATCGTTAAAGTTCAAAAGTTTGTTTCCCTCATTTCCTTTCCCTACTCCTCCCCCCTCTCCCTCCACTTTTAGTTTGGTTTCGTCAGCGTCTTGTCGTCGCCGGTTGCTTTTATTTCTCATAATTTGCTTCGGCTGCCAGTGCGTAGCATAGCTAATTCTGTTTTCAAATTCGTTTCTGCCTATTAGCGCGTGAATTTGTGACGTGATTTTTTTTTAAAGCAGATAAATTTAGCTCCTAGTATGCAAGCAAGCACCGAATTGGTGAGTAAAAGATTCTTTAGAAACGTTGCTGTTGTTCCAGCAAAGATCTTATTTTCACTTTAACGAGTGCCTAGTTGGTAATATGCAGATTATCTAGATAATGTGCAGATTACCTAGGTAATTTACGAAATGAAAAAATTTTCGGAACTTTGACGGATCACCCTAGTTAATCTGCACATTACCTAGATAATCTGTAGAATTACTGATTTCTGCACTTTAGCGGTAACATTAATTGTTCTTCGTTGTTATTTTGTCACTTTCAAGTAGTGTACGACCTTATACTAGTGGGTGAGCTATAAACAATAACCCTGTCATATTTTATGTGATATTGTTGTAGAAAACATTACTAAACAAGCTTTTTAATGCATTCAATTTTCAACAAAAATGCACATCTTAACTTGCCAGCATATTTACCATACGATATTGAGAAATACAATTCAATTTAACTGTTCAAACGTTACAACTTTGCATAAAAACATCTCGAATTATTTTTACCGATCGATTTTATTCATAAGTTAGTGAGCTTCTGGGCATTACACGATTCTTGTGAATGCAGTGAATATATTTTTCAGACACAGCAGTCTGATGGGTTCAAGTTTGGCTATTTTGGGGTCAATCTTCTGCTATATGAGGAATGATCCTTGCAGAATTTCAGTGTTTCTCGGTGGGTGTGAATCCGAGCACTATCCTGCTGGAATCCCCTTTAATTGCTAAACATCTTATTATCATATTTTATCTATTTACCATACTTTAATATTGTTAGAATATTATGTTTCCTACAATAAATGGCAGTGGTTCTTAACCGTTTTAGTGATCGGCACCCCCTTGAATTAAAAATAAGTTCTCACATCCCCTTGAAAAATGTGTTTTTATTTCTTTATTTTCGACATTATATCTATTGCAAGATAATTTATTTATTGAAAGATAAACACATACATATACATACAAAACAATATCTCAATTTTGAATAGCTACGTTGTTGTTGTTTATTAATAATACTTTTGAAGTGAGACTCCTTTTTTCAAAGATCCACGCGTAAGTCATCACTTGCATTTAAGCGATTTCTGGTTTTTGTTTTTATGTGCAAAAGCGATGAAAATCCCATTTCATACAGGTAGGTGGTGGCAAATGGTAAAAGTGTCTGCAATGCTGCTTTTGCCAGCTGTGGATAAGGTTCTAATTGTGTACACCAGAATTGTTCTTAGTTTTTCAAATTCAATTTGAATACGTTATTACATGATAATGTATAGGGAAAGTATTGGAATCGTGTCGAAAATCGGAAATCGGGTTTTCGACGCATCTATAAGTTTCAGTCACTCTAGAACAGGAAAAACCTATTTTTAGTGTGAGGTATGTGTCTGTCTCTCTCTCTCTGTGTGTAATGGATGCATCTACTTTAGCTCAAAAACTATTAGACGAAATTTTACAAACTTGGTAGATAAGTCACTTAAGCATTAGTATGGTGCTGATTAGATTTCTGGTGCTGATTAGATATTCTGGTGCTGATTAGATCTGGTGCCGATTCGGAAAAATAGAATCGGCATGTTTTTGCGAAATAGCCCGTAAAATAGTCAAAATCAGAAAACAAGATGAACTATGGTGAAGTGTATTGATTAAATAGTTGTTTCATATACAACGTTGGATCACAAAACAAATAAAACTAATCTTATTACTCTCTTAAGATATTCAGGCGTTTTGGAATTTTCAGGAACTGTCAACATTTTACAAGGCGTAAATTTGCCAAATGTAAAAGAAGATGCTTTAAAAAAGCAAATTGGATATATCAAATAAATATCCATGTCATTCTGGGCAATTAAACTCAATTTAATGGATTATGAAAGAGAAAGGGAATTTGAGTCTGTAGGAAAAGTCATGTTCTGCCCGAATCAGGTATTTTAATCTTATTGCGTACCATATTTTATCTTGTTAGCATGTTGAAACGTTCTTCTTCTTTAGATTGAGATGCTGTTCGATCCATTTAACTGCCACCTTGGTGTGCAGATGAGCCGATCGTAGCCGATCGTTTGACTTTAACATAGTGCAACTGTTGCAGTCTCTTCGACCATTTTGCACCATTGTTTTATTGTTTGTAAACTAACAGAACCTTCCAAACCAATAAAACTCTTTTATAGTGGGAATCCTTTCACCAAAAGTTAAGTACTTGCAAACCACTAATTCTGAAGCTTTTTCCTCTCATACTGTACAGAAGAGTAGAACAACGACAGACACAACCAACTATATACTGATGTGTGGATCAATGAATGATTCACACCGTGCCGTTACACAACTACTAGGTTTTCTCAATGTACAGGTTTTAAAGAGATAAAATTTCTTGGCCCACCCAATAAAATCTGTATAGACTTTAAGTAAAAAAGAATACTCAAATCAAAGTTCAAGTCAAAGATATTTGCTTTAGCTAAAATTAGTAAGCGGCAAGTTTTTTGTGAGTAAAATAATGTTTAAGCTCAAATATTTATTTTCTTCGTACTTTTAATTTAATATGGATTAATATAACTAAAATACTTAACGTTTACACAAAACACTAAATATTTCACTATAGTTGCTTAGATTACCATACTCAGCACTATCTTAAAATATACATGTAGTTTCTAAGATAATTAAGGTTCTGCAAGTTATTTTTAGCCTCACAGATAAAAACGCACCTATCTGTCTGGACAACGTCTTGATGTTAAATTGGTTATCAACTATGGATTAGACTTCATTCCAAATCCGTTGTATCTCTCTTCTGGTATATGGATGTAGAAAAAAAAACACCTTTTCTAAGTTGCCCTTTTTCCAAATTTATATTTATTTCTGATACTTTAAAGCCACATGTCTAAGGAACGCTATATGAGGGTAAATCTAATTGACACGAATTATTCTCATTTCGTGTCTAGTATTAACCCCTTCCAATAAACCTAGAACTAATAATCTCACTAAACTAAAAGCAGCAATGCACAGAGTCCAGATTGAGTCTCTGGTAGAATCAAATACCTTATCCATAAAAGGCAATGCTTTATGTTTGCTGTTAAAGCATATGGAATCTGAGTGAAACGAAGAGCGTTCTGATTAAACCCAGATGTCCACTCTGGAAATTTCTAATAGTCCCATTTTCCCCGTCATTTCGATTCTGAACTTTAAACTAGCACGCTCTTTGTATTGGTCTATAGTCCTCGCTTCTAAACTACTTAATTTTGAACATGAAATCACATTAACTCTCTATATATTAGAAAGAAAGGAGGATAATATTTGAAGTTGTCACCCACGCAATTTTCCCAAATAAAGAAGGACTGCTGTTAAAGTGTGAACCCTTCTTCATTTAAAGATCTCAGGAATTCATAGGAAAAATTCATGTCATTAATTTTATTTTCTCGCATTCTCATTTGTGTGTTTACTCTCATCAACATCAAGTAGGTTAGCCCTGATTAGATGAGTTATAGGGTTGGTCTTTAATTTAGAGGTCTGTTGTGCGTTTGTTGGAGGTTTGAAAACACAGTGGAGATATTACAGTTTGATCTTCCAGAATATTCACTCTTTCTGCGGTACGAACGTCGATTTTAGCTCTGAATTTAATTGATCTATAAATTGTATTCCGGCACGTGTCTTGCATCTCGACTGAATGTTATAAAATCTGGACATTTATGACATGCAAAAAATATAGGTTAAAAAGAAAATCCCTTAATTCAACACATCATCTTTGTTACCATACTGGCATTTGATCACCACAAGAAAACTTATAATGTGCTTTTTTAAATTACCTTTAAATGCTGGCACAACCCTCCACAGTTTGATAGGGCCTTGACTAGAAAATTGTCCCAGAATTAACTCCAAATAGTACAGCGGTCTTCCGATGATCACCAAGAGTAATAAATAAGGTATTAAAAAAGCACCTGTTGGAAAAAAATATATATATTTATTACATGGTAATAACTTTAAATGCAGCAATGTATTTAAGCATTTGATATGGTTTGCAATTTTCATCACGTCTCTCCTATGCCATCTGCATACGCAGCGGTGGATTTACCAATAGGCAATATAGGAAGTTCCAAGGTAGGTATAAAATTTCCAAGCTATTACAAGTATACTCGAACAGTCGATTAATTCTTGATAAGTGTTAGTAGTGTATTTAGTATCGAGCAATCAAATCCTGCTGCATATTATACCTTTCATGAAAGTTGAGGCTGTTTCTAAATAATACACCATAAACTATTATCAGTATTAGTAATATCCTAAAATTATCACCAATATATATACAGTGCCTCTCAAAAGTTAAACACGCGGTAGTAAATCCGACATACCCCAAAGTCTTTCTTGAATTAACTTCAAATTTCACAAGAAGGTAGTCAATTGAATAGTATATTGATGAGTATAAAAATAAAATTAAAGAATACATATTTAGGTACATATTTTATCTTTACATGCTTACTTTACACTTAGTATAATCGAAAAAAGTTTTGTTTGCTATAGAAACAAACCAAACAAGACCTCCTCTGACTTTGAGATTAGATTTTCATCGAAGTTTCATCCCTTCACTCCGGTGATTCAGCAAAGCAGATGGCAATGATTTCCATTCCTGTAGAAGAGCAGTATCGGTATTGTTTCGGCATTATTTCCTTAATGGACTCTTTGAGAGTAGTTGGATGGGGTAGACGGACAGAGACAATTTATCAAAAGACATCCAAAAGTTTTTCAATGGGATTGAGAGAATACGCTAGCCACTGCATACGAGCAATACCTTCGCTCTCAAGGTACTTGTTCACCAGTCCTGCCTCTGTGTGGACGAGTGTTACCGTCCATCAAAAGGAAATCTGAACCCCCAGTTGCATAGTGGTATCACGAAGGGTTTAAAGTTAACACCGATACCTTTCTACCGTCACAATACCCCCTGTGGACACATGTAGGTCTGTGAGATATCACAGACTACGACGCTTCTGATTCTAAAGTAATAGACTATAACATTAGTCAGTCGATTTTTTGTGATAATTCCTCTGCAATATCCTCTATCTCTAATTTTTGTTTTCTATGTCTGGAGTACATTAATATCCTCTACTTAAAGAAATAATCAGGAGCGATTTAAGAAGTGCACCCGTTTTGTGGAAGAACTTCAAACATTTTCGCATAAGCGTCGGGTATAAAGGAGCTATGCTCACTTCGCTCCAATCACAGATACTATCACATGTATAATAAATACTGCGTACGTTCGCGCATGACGTAGTGTTACGGACTGATGTGAAAAATTGCCAAAATTATAAGGGTCAACTAAAAAACTGGAAACTACCATGAACAAATCGTTAAAGACCGTTCAAATATGGGCAGCTGAAAACAACATGATGACAAACAAATTAAAATCTGTATACTAATTTTTCTCTCTGCAACGTATAAACTCATATTTTGATCTAAAAATTGGAAATGATGTGCTGCTCCATAAGATCTCCAACACCAGATACTTGGGTGTGGTGCTGGACAATAAACTGAGTTTAGTAGAATATGTAAATGCTATCAAAGAAAGAGTTGAAAATAGGTTACCAGTCTTGAAAAGGGTAGCCGGTGTCAAGTGGAGATGTACCCAAAAAACTCTAAATAAGACATGCAATGCGTATGTGAAGCCAATAATTAAATACGGAAGTGAAATATTGATTACTGGCGCGCGTGGAAAGTTAGATATTTTAGGGAGAGCTCAAAATGAGGCCCTCCGGCTCATTATTGGAGCAGCCAAAACCACTCCTTAAATGACCTAGATGCAAATATATCCATGGACAGTATAAAAAGATTGGTCAATCCCTTTAAGTATATAGATATAACGAACCAATCGATGCTCGGAAATGGGACATCCCAGATACGATCTTGAGAGCAACCAAGCTATGCATGATTAACGAAAAGTACCCAGAACCCGAGTGGACTAGAATATATACAGACGGGTCACTGATTAATAATGCCGCTGAAGCAGGAGTGTACTGTAAGATGTTTTCCCAATATTCCCCTGTTAGGCAATACGTGTCTAATTTTGATGCAGAAATCTGTGCCAAATTTTTTCAGTTAATAATCTTAAGCTTAGAATTGACTCCTTTTCAAAAGCTGTCATACTGGTCGACTCCAGAGCAGCCATTCAAGCTGTCTCTGAAAATAATTTTTATCGAGAAATCGATCATAACTGAAAGAAAGCAAATTCTGGATTTTCTTCGAAGTAGAAACAAATCTATTGTGTTTCAGTGGATACTATTCCATGTGGGAATCGACGGTAATGAGTCAGCCGACGTATTGGCAAAAGAAGAGTATCTTTAAGAGAAGAGTTTATTTCGCCTTAAAAGGAGAGTTTATTTCGCCCAAAACCTGTTCCACCGGAGTCATGTAAAAAACTAGTTTATAGTAAAATTATGAAGAATTGTAAAACTGACCTGGCAATTAAATCAAAAGGTAAAGTTTGGGAGAATAACCAAAATAACTGGAAGGTGTTTAGCGACCAACTTCGAAAGGGAGGCAGTGGCCAATTTTAGATTGAAAACGGGTCATGATTGCTTGTCCGAACACCTAAATTAGCTAAGAATTCTCCCAACGAATCTGTGCCCCATCTTTAGGGCTGATGTTATGAACTCAAGTCACCTTTTAGCGTGTCCGGGTTTAGATAAAGATTCCCAGAAGCAGATGATATTTGCAGACTGTATTGGGAAGCTAGAACCAATGAACTGTCCCTGAAGGTGCAACTCTTTCGACCTGTTCTCATTGGGCTTTGTGTTTGTTTGATTATCAATATTCTTGTTTTGTGTTTAGTTCGTTTTTTCTGTCTTGTATTTCTACTTTTGTATCATTGTGAGATGCCAGTTATGAAATGGATTGATTTCCAATAAAACCATATGTAACAATAACAACAACATAAATATTGTCACTTACAGTCTCTTCTGAAACTGAAATTATTTAAGAAAATTCCAAACGAAAACTTAAATCTACGATGAATCTATGATCACTTCATCTATGATCACAAGTTTGAACAAAACTCTCGAACACTGTATAACAAATAAACAGTAAACATAAAATTTCAAGGTAAACCTTACTGAAAAGTTGATTTTCGTCGTGCTCGACCTGAGCTCAAAAAGACACAGATACGATGAATTATGCTTATCGAATTCTCATATCGATATAAATTTGTATATTCATATCGGTATAATCGGGTTAAATTAGTTCTTAAGATTTATTTTACCTCCACCATTGTTGTAGGCAACGTTGGGAAATCTCCACACATTTCCTAGTCCAACCGACATGGATATACAGAGTAGGAGGCTCTGAATACTTTTCCCCCATTTCCCTCTTTCAGGGATTTCTTCATTTTTCACAGCATCCTTTGTCTCTGCTTCTTTTGCTATCTGGGAAGAAAATCAGAAAGCATCATATAACATATCTGATATGACCAGCACTTACATCAAACCCCATGGATGCCATGAGAGCATACGATATTACAATAATTACAATTTTACTTTTTTAAATCATAACAAGTTAAAATTTGTTAATTTATATACTTAAACAACACAGGATTTAAAACACCCTTTCATAAACAAAATTTCCAAACTGAATACGTTATGTCCAATATCTGTGAACATAAGTCTTCGCTAAAGATAGCATCGAAGTAACAAGCGTTTCTAGTTCTTGCAATCAGCAAGTATCGGACTTCTGCTGTAATCTCTTAAGGGGAAATATGGACCAATGTAAATACTCGTAAGAGACGTCGATTTTTTTTTTTGTTGTTGTTGTTTACATTTTTTAAAAATATGGTTTCTCAAAAAAAAAAAAAAAAAAAAAAAAAAATCTGTTCAAACTTTATAAAGTAACAAGAAAGGTCAACCATGCATAAAACATTGATTATGAAACACTTTCCAACACTTCAATGCAACTTTATATAAACATCTCTAAAATACGATACATTCCTCGGTAATATTTTTAAAATTATCACAATACTACATAAATTTATTATATTTGAAAACTTCATCGAAAAAAATGAACTTCATTCAAATAACGGTATTGAAATGTAAATTGCATGGTTTAAAGATCTCTAAAATGCGATACATTCCTCGGTAATATTTTTAAAATTATCATAATACTACAATAATTTATTATATTTGGAAACTTCATCGAAAACAAATGAACTTTATTCAAATGACGTCATCGAAGTACAAATCGCCTCTATATAAAAGCAGCATTTCATTCATAAACATTTTTCCAATCGTTTCATTCATCACAATACTATAATAATTTATTTTATTTAAAAACTTAAAACCATGGAAGTACAAGTAATTTAACTCTATGATTAAAATTTCATCGAAAAAGTCGTTTGCTTCTTTTTGTAAAATCAATGAATGTTTCATTCATATCAGCTATATTGCAGACTCCATGAACTAAATAACTTTGAGTTAAAGAAATGCAGCAATTCTTATACAACTCATTCTACATCATTTGGTGTTTACAGTCTCCATAAGTGAAAATTAGGCTTCGTTGTAGAAATAATCAAGTTTAATAATCATTTAACTCAAATATGTTGTAATTGCGTTGTTTCAGTATGTAGATGCACAGAATTTAAGCAAAAATGAAACGGTTTTAGGACGGATACAACACTAAATATGAATTAAAAAGAACTTTAAAAATCACGATTTTGATACAAGATGGATGCCATATTTTATTTTGAAGTGGATCACGTGATCTCTTCATAGAAAGGGTGTAATTAATATTTTAATTTTTATTTAAAAAACTACTCAATATATTTTGCTGAAATTTTCTTATATATTTTATGGGATAATTTGAATATTTCCTAAAATTTTCGAAGCAATTTGGGAATTTTAAATCCGCTTAAAAAATGTTTGAAAAATTAGGTCCCATAGGGTTCAATGTATTTCATTTTTTCAACCGGAGTTCAATCCAAAAGTAATTGGGTGATATTATCCATTTATATTCCCATAGGTCCCACAGACCGTCTGAACAACATACTAAAATTTCATTTTGATAAAGTCATTTTTACAGCAGTTATCGTGCTAACGGACAGACAGACAGACGAATGAACACTTTTCAACTATGTTGTAAAGTGTTAAAAATTACGTAGAAATGGCGATATAACTAGCACACAAGCTCAAGCACTCGGAACTGTGTTCTGAAAACATTAAGCGCTTTTTTCTAGAAATCAATTTTTAAAAATCGCTTGCTAAGATATATCTGTAATTTCCGATTAATTTATTTGCCATTTGGCATTATTCTTTTAGCTAGTAACACGCTGTTAGTTATTTAGCCAATTTTTAATTGAGGCTTTTCTTGCTATCTTATTGAAACAAATAAGCAATTTTTAAGCGAAAAATCAGTGACTTTCGTTTCTATGGCCATTATCTTTCCTTTTTCATGTTAAATATAAAAAGAATTACCATACTAACTGCGTATAGTGCTAAATTTTACTTTGATTTTTCGATTATAGTTAAAAGCCGTATATATATCCTGACAACCGCGAAGAAAACACATCTGATACGCATTGCTTTCTTTACCATTTGCAAAATTTGATAAGGTTTCCCTTTTGAACAAAAATTTCATAATTTTTTCATTTCACCATATGTATTTTTGAATCACTGTATTTTTGATAGAACTACGGTCCTCATGAATGAGAATCACTTCCGCTTCCCCTGCGCCACAACACAGGCTCGTATTTAGTCCGTAAGGTCGTCTTTTCTGGCTTCGCTTCACAATCAAACAAATGTTCATTTTTTGCATTCTGTTTTGAGTATTAATGTGCGCAAGGTATTATTTCGTACTAAGTCGAGAGTGCTCTACAACTTTCTAATTGACTTTCTTCACGTATCTTTCACCGTTTACGAGATAGGACCTCTAATTTCAAAATTTGCCGATAGATGGCGTTGTAAGTTGTCTCATCGAGTAGCGCATAGCCTTTTTACTATACCTAGACACCAACTTCATGGCCTAAGCTGTCACCGTTTAGAAGTTAAGGGGGGTGTAACGGATATAAGTGGGCACCCTGTATATATACCGTGTGGTCAGAATTAAAATACCCCTACTCTGAGCTCTCTATACATCGAACTACTCAGTGTAAAGGCTCCAAACATGTTGAACCTACTATTCAAGACATGGAGAAAGGGATTATGCGAAAAAAATATTAGTTCCAGAAACACCAATAGGTGGCGTTGTACAACAGCAAATATGCTGAAAATACACATTTGTAACACATTTTAATCGAACGTATCAAACATTCATATCACAAGGACCTTATCGAGGCAGGGAATGCTGCTCAATATGGTTCCCTTCTTCAAGATGTAAAATCTGCAGTCTGTGGACAGGTTGTTCAACTGCGGATCGTAATTGGTCGATTGAGATGCTTCTCACATGCAAAGTGATACTGTCTTTCAAATCTGCCAAGGTTACCAGACATCCTAGCTCGATAAACAAGACGTTTTAAGTATCCCCACAGCCAAAAATCACAGGAATTAAGATCTGGAGAACGAGATGGCCAGGTTGTCGGAAATACACGACTAATTACTCTACCATTAGTAAAATGTTGTCGAAGAAACTGTTGTACACAGAGTCCAATGTGTGAAGGCGCTCCATCTTGCATAAAGGTAATTGAATCAAGACATTGGTGCTGTTGCAGTTGGGGTACAACAAAATTTTCGAGCATGTTTTTGTAACTCCTGGTCGTCACGGTGCATGTCACAAGGCCATTGGGAGCGGCCTCTTCGAAAAAGAAAGGTCCAAGAATGAATGTGGCTGTGAATCCACACCAGACTGTAACTTTCGGTGAGTGAAGTGGAAGGTACGAGGGTTTTCCGTGTCCCAAATGCGACAGTTATAGGTGTTGACTGTTCCACTTAGATGGAAATGCGCTTCATCGCTCCATAGAAACTGCCATGGCCACGATGCATCCACTTCAATTCTAGCCAGAAATGTCAATGCAAAGATCAGTCGCTTCTCCCTGTCGATGGTCAGCAAGTGGTGATTGTGACTAATTTTGTACGGGAAAAAATGCACTATGTTTCTCAGTACGTTCCGCACTGTGCTGTAGGGAACACCCAAGTGTCGTGACACTCCACGTACACTACCACAGCCTATAACGTTATCCATTGATTGTTCAACAATAGCGGTGGCAACATCGTCAACGACATCTGAACGAGTCGATTTGCGTCCTCGACCCGGCTGAACTCCAAGATGTCCAGTTTTCTCGAATCGAGCAATCATTCTCCTGAGAGCTTGTGGAAGTAATAGTCCTTTGCGCAAGTTCTTAAGTCGACGAAATTCTCGAAGTGCAGCTGCAGCATGTAATTTGTTTTCATAAAACAGCTTCACAAGCAAAGCGCGTTCTGGCAGTGTGACAGCCATCGCTGATAAGAATGAAAATTTCCCAGTTTTATCCCCTTTTATGCCCAAAACATAATAGCTGCAAACCAAGGGTTTATGTAAATTTTTGTGCTTACAGTGCGAAATTGCAGTTACAATGACAGTTTAAGTTTCTTCACTTTTTTATCTTCTTTTTTTTTCCATATTAGCAAAAGAAATTAAAAAGAAAAAATTCCATATAGCATGTGTTGGTTTTTATGTGATTATTTTGTGTCTTTTCAGCTTATTTTCTGTTGTACAGCGCCACCTATCGGTGTTTCTGGAACTAATTTTTTTTCGCGTAATCCCATTCCCCATGTCTTGAATAGTAGGTTCAACTATTTTGGAGCCTTTACACTGAGTAGTTCGATGTATAGAGAGCTCAGAGTAGGGGTGTTTTAATTCTGACCACCCGGTATATATGTATATATATGTATATATATATATATATATATATATGTATACATATGTATACATATATGTATATATATATATATACATATATATATATATATATATATATATATATATATATATATATATATATATATATATATATGTAATTCAGCCTCAAACTCGATATTTTATAACCTAAAACACCCCTGATTGAGAAGTTTTTTACCTTTTAACTTTCCCTGCAATACATGGTAATGTATAGGGAAAGTATTGGAATCATGCCGAAAATCGCAACTCGAGTTTTCGACGGATCTACACGTTTCGAGACCTCTAGAATACGAAAAAACCATTTTTAGCTTGACGTCTGTGTGTGTGTCTGTCTGTCTGTGTGTCTGTCTGTGTGTCTGTCTGTGCAGATTTTGTATTCACTTTAACTAAAAAACTAATGGACCGAATTTCACGAAATTTTGTAGGTGAGTCACTTGTGGCCGGGGCTGGTGCTGATTAATTTTGGGTACGATTCGGAATAAAAGAACCCGCCTTTTTTGTGAAATGGCCCGCAAAAGCTTGTATCCACTGTAGCAGGAAAACTAATGGACCGAATTTCACAAAATTCGGTAGATGAGTCACGTATAGGTCATCCTGGTGCTGATTAGATTTTGGTACGATTCAGAAAAAAATAACCTGCCTTTTTTTGCAGAATGGCCGCAAAAATTATCAAAATCTAAACTAAAAAGCTACGTATGCTCAAATATATCCATTAAATGCTTGTTTAATGCGTAATTTTCAACGAAGAAAAGAATAAGACCAACCCCATTACACTAGGACAAGCCGTTCTCGAGATACTTTAGTTTTTTCGTATTTTCTCCACGCCACCTTTGAAAAGAAGTCCAGTTATCAAATAAGAACGAAAATTGAATTAAAAGTGAATTAAATTTAATTAAAATAAAGTAAACATGGATATAAATAAGTCTGCAGGGAAAGTCATGTGCTGCCCACATCAGATTTTTTATTCTTGTAGATTTCTTTTCCCTACCATCTAAAATGCTCGTTTCATATTTCTTTTCTATTGAATACTCTTCGAGTTAGGGAGCATAATTCCGAACTGAAATTACGTCCATCTCTATACTTATATGTTCAAATCGCAAGATGAGCTCATTACCTAATCAATTTGTTTCTTTAATTGCAAAATTTGGGATTTCAAGGATTAATCAATTCGAAATGTTTAAAGATGTTTCTGCCCGTTATGAAATACAGTTAGGACGGAAATATTCTTATCTTCGTAGTCGATAAAAAAAATGATTTCAGGTCTACTTGTCAAAGCTAATCTTATTTTAGAAACACAAATAACACTTGTATGCGAAGGTTAACAGCAAACAATGCCGAAAGTGGCACTGATAATTTTTTATTGAAGTTTTTCTCCTCCTTAAAATTAAACAATAATCTCTATTTTGAATATGTATCCAGGAAATTAAAGCTCTTTATTGTTTCATTAAATTAAAGTTAATCAGTATGTAATAATTTCAGAAGAAAATACATTATCAATCTGTGGTTAATACAGTTACCACATACCCTGTTGATAAAAGAAAACAAGAAAGATCAATCATGCATAAAGCATTGATTATGAAACACTTTCCAACTTCAATGCAATTTTATACAAACATCTCTAAAATGCAATACACTCGTCGGTAATATTTTTAAAATTATCACAATACTACATTAATTTATTATATTTGAAATCCTCATCGAAAAAAATGAACTTCATTCAAATGACGGCATTGAATTGCCTGGTTTACATCGCTAAAATGCGATACATTCACTCCACGGTAATATTTTTAAAATTATCATAACACTACAATAATTTATAATAATTGAAAACTTCATCGAAAACAAATTAACTATACTCAAGTGACGTCATTGAAATATAAATCGCCTCTATGTAAAAGCAGCATTTCATTTATAAACATTTTACCAATCGTTTCATTCATCACAATACTGTAATAATTTATTTTATTTAAAATTTTGAAAAATTATTCTCTACCATATTTATTATAAAATGTGAAACCTTTCTCATATATAAAATAATTAAACTGTTGGAAAGATATTGTTGTTGTTGTTGCTTATAACCTCCTGTTTCGGTGGAACCACAAACAGGACCAGTGATGCCAGAAGACGGACAAAGAATGACACAAGATCACAAAGTTTATTAACACAAACAACATCACTGAAGAAGGTCAAGGGGGGTGCAGCTTCTCATTTAGCGAGGACCCAGAGGGCGGAAGACTGTCCTCATCCTCAAGAAAACAACCATGCCTTACTCGGGATTCGAACCCAAGCCCACTAGACAGCAGTCGAAGACGCTATCCACTTCACCGCCTGGGCGGCATGGAAAGATATTTATTATATAATGTATCTCTTTTTTACTTTCCCTGCATTACATGGTAATGTATAGGGAAAGTATTGGAATCATGCCGAAAATCGCAACTCGAGTTTTCGACGGATTTACACGTTTCGAGACCTCTAGAATACGAAAAAACTATTTTTAGAGTGACGTCTGTGTGTGTGTCTGTGTGTCTGTCTGTGTGTCTGTGAGTCTGTGTGTCTGTGTGTCTGTCTGTCTGTGTGTCTGTCTGTGCAGATTTTATATCCACTCTAACTAAAAAACTAATGGACCGAATTTCACAAAATTTGGTACGTAGGTCACTTGTAAGCGAGTCTGGTGCTGATTAATTTTGGGTACGATTCGAGATAAAACAACCCGCCTTTTTTTGCGAAATGGCCCGCAAAAGCCTGTATCCACTCTAGCGGAAAAACTAATGGACTGAATTTCACAAAATTTGGTAGATAAGTCGCTTGTAGGCCACCCTGGTGCTGATTAGATTTTGGTATGATTCGGAAAAAAATAACCTGCCTTTTTTTGAAAAATGGCCCGCAAAAATCGCCAAAATCTAAAATAAAACACTACGTGTGCTCAAATATATCCATTAAATACTTGTTTAATACGTAATTTTTGACGAAGAAAAGAATAAGACCAACCCCATTACACTAGGACTAACCGTTCTCGAGATATTTGAGATATTTTAGTTTTTCGTATTTTCTCTACGCCACCTTTGAAAAGAAGTCCAGTTATCCAATGAGAATGAAAATTGAATTAAAAGTGAATTAAATGTAATTAAAATAAAGATAACGTGAATATAAGTCTGCAGGGAAAGTCATGTGTTGCTCACATCAGATTTTTACTTTCCCTGCAATACATGGTAATGTATAGGGAAAGTATTGGAATCATGCCGAAAATCGCAACTCGAGTTTTCGACGGATCTACACGTTTCGAGACCTCTAGAATATGAAAAAACCATTTTTAGAGTGACGTCTGTGTGTGTGTCTGTGTGTCTGTCTGTGTGTCTGTGTGTCTGTGTGTCTGTCTGTCTGTGTGTCTGTCTGTGCAGATTATGTATCCACTCTAACTAAAAAACTAATGGACCGAATTTCACTAAATTTTGAAAGTAAGTCACTTGTGGGCGGAGCTAGTGCTGATTAGTTTTGGGTACGAGTCGGAATAAAAGAACCCGCCTTTTTTTGCGAAATGGCCCTCAAAAGCTTGTATCCACTCTAGC
Source organism: Amaurobius ferox (assembly GCA_951213105.1). Lineage (NCBI taxonomy): Eukaryota > Metazoa > Arthropoda > Arachnida > Araneae > Amaurobiidae > Amaurobius > Amaurobius ferox. The sequence goes on from OX578136.1 coordinate 104,222,606, forward strand.
TGAAAAACTAATGGACCGAATTTCACAAAATTTGGTAGATAAGTCGCTTGTAGGCCACCCTGGTGCTGATTAGATTTTGGTATAATTCGAAAAAAAAAACCTGCCTTTTTTTGCAAAATGGCCCGCAAAAATCATCAAAATCTAAACTTAAGAACTACGTATGCTCAAATATAGCCATTAAATGCTTGTTTAATACGTAATTTTTAGCGAAGAAAAGAATAAGACCAACCCCATTACACTAAGACTAGCCGTTCTCGAGATATTTTAGTTTTTCTTATTTTTCTTACGCCATTTTTGAAAATAAGTCCAGTTTTCAAATAAGAACGAAAATTGAATTTAAAATGAATTAAATTTAATTTAAATAAATAGAACGTGAATATAAGTCTGCAGGGAAAGTCATGTGCTGCCCACATCAGATTTTTACTTTCCCTGCAATACATGGTAATGTATAGGGAAAGTATTGGAATCATGCCGAAAATCACAACTCGAGTTTTCGACGGATCTACACGTTTCGAGACCTCTAGAATACGAAAAAAACTATTTTTAGCGTGACGTCTGTGTGTGTGTCTGTGTGTCTGTCTTTGTGTCTGTGTGTCTGTCTGTCTGTGCAGATTTTGTATCCACTCTAACTAAAAAACTAATGGACCGAATTTCACAAAATTTGGTAGGTAAGTTACTTGTGAGCGAGTCTGGTGCTGATTAGTTTTGGGTACGATTCGGAATAAAAGAACCCGCCTTTTTTGCGAAATGGCCCGCAAAAGCTTGTATCCACTCTAACTGAAAAACTGATGGACCGAATTTCACAAAATTCGGTAGATGAGTCACTTGAGGGTTACCTTGGTGCTGATTAGATTTTGGTACGATTCGGAAAAAAATGACCTGCCTTTTTTTGCAAAATGGCCCGCAAAAATCGCCAAATCTAAACTAAAGAACTGGGTATACTCAAATATATCTATTAAATGCTGATTTAATACGTAATTTTTAACGAATAAGACCAACGGCATTACACTAGGACTAGCCGTTCTCGAGATATTTTAGTTTTTCGTACTTTCCCTACGCCACCTTTGGAAATAAGCCCGGTTACAGAATGAGAACGGAAATTGAATTAAAAGTGAAATAAATTTAATTAAAATAAAGAGAACGTTAATATAAGTCTGCAGAGAAAGTCATGTGATGCTCACATCAGATTTTTACTTTCCCTGCAATACATGGTAATGTATAGGGAAAGTATTGGAATCATGTCGAAAATCACTACTCGAGTTTTCGACGGATCTACACGTTTCGAGACCTCTAGAATACGAAAAAAAAATTTTTAGCGTGACGTCTGTGTGTCTGTCTGTGTGTTTGTCTGTGCAGATTTTGTATCCACTCTAACTGCAAAAGTAATTGACCGAATTTCACAAAATTTGGTAGATAAGTCACTTGTGGGCGAATCTGGTGTTGATTAGTTTTGGGTACGATTCGGGATAAAAGAACCCGCCTTTTTTACGAAATGGCCCCCAAAAAAATTGTATCCACTCTAGATGAAAAACTAATGGATCGAATTCCACAGAAATTGGTAGGTAAATCACTTGTGGGACACCCTGGTGCTGATTAGATTTTGGTATGATTCGGAAAAAAACAACCTGCATTTTTTTGCAAAATGACCTGCAAAAATCGCCAAAATCTAAAATAAAAAACTACGTATGCTCAAATATATCCAAGAAATGCTTGTTTAATACGTAATTTTTAACGAAAAAAAGAATAAGACCAACCCCATTACACTAGCACTAGCCGTTCTCGAGATATTTTAGTTTTTTCGTATTTTCTCTACGCCACTTTTGAAAATAAGTCCAGTTATCAAATGAGAACGAATATTGAATTAAAAGTGAATTAAATTTAACTAAAATAAAGAGAAAGTGGATATAGGTCTGCAGAGAAAGTCATGTGCTGCCCACATCATATTTTTACTTTCCCTGCAATACATTGTAATGTATAGGGAAAGTATTGGAATCATACCGAAAATCACAACTCGAGTTTTCGACGGATCTACACGTTTCAAGACCTCTAGAATACGAGAAAACTATTTTTAGCGTGACGTCTATGTGTGTGTCTGTGTGTCTGTCTGTGTGTCTGTGTGTCTGTTTGTGTATCTGTCTGTGTGTCTGTCTGTGCAGATTTTGTATCCACTCTAACTACAAAAGTAATTGACCGAATTTCACAAAATTTGGTAGGTAAGTCACTTGTGGGCGAATCTGGTGCTGATTAGTTTTGGGTACGATTCGGGATAAAAGAACCCGCCTTCTTTACGAAATAGCCCCCAAAAGATTTTATCCACTCTAGATGAAAAACTAATGGATCAAATTCCACAAAATTTGGTAGGTAAATCACTTGTGGGACACTCTGGTGCTGATTAGATTTTGGTATGATTCGGAAAAAAACAACCTGTATTTTTTTACAAAATGGCCTGCAAAAATCGCCAAAATCTAAAATAAAAAACTGCGTATGCTCAAATATATCCATGAAATGCTTGTTTAATACGTTATGTAATTTTTAACGAAAAAAAGAATAAGACCAACCCCATTACACTAGGACTAGCCGTTCTCGAGATATGTTATATTTTTTCCTATTTTCTCCACGCCACCTTTGAAAATAAGTCCAGTTATCAAATGAGAACGAAAATTGAATTAAAAGTGAATTAAATTTAATTGAAATAAAGAGAAAGTGGATATAGGTCTACAGAGAACGTCATGTGCTGCCCACATCAGGTTTTTTCTTTCTGGAGGATATAACGAGAGTCAGAATTTAATTGAATTTGATTTTTTCTCCCTATATAAAATATTTTTTTTAAAAAAATTACCTAACATATTTTGCTGAAATTTTTTTTATATATTTTATGGGTTAATTTGAATATTTCCTAAGATTTTCGAAGCAATTTGTGAATTTTAAATTCGCTTAAAAATTTTTGAAACATTTGATCCCATAGGGTTCTATGTATTGCATTTTTTCAACCCGGGTTCAATAAAAAACTAATTGGGTGATATTATTCATTTATATTCCCAAAGGTCCCAAAAGTCCTATACTCCCAAAGGTCCACAGACCGTCTGAAAACATAATAAAATTTCATTTTGATAAAGCCATTTTTACGGCAGTTATCGTGCTAACGGACAGACAGACAGAATGAATGAACAAAGTCATAAACACTTTCAACTATGTTGTAAAGTGTTAATAGAAGATACTAATGATAGAAGAAGTGCAATACAATGCTACATAAATTAATATAAGAATTAAATTCAGTACATTAAAGTTATTAATTGAAAGTATGTCTATACAAAAATAAACTGTCAATCAGCAGGACACACTGCCCCTTGCCATCGCCAACCTTGACGATAAAAATTAGGTATAACAGTTGATAATGCAAATTAATATGTGAAGTAGCATACGGCTGCTTTGAAAAATGCATTAGATCTCCTTCGTCAGTGCTAAAAGTTTCCAGTAAGAACAAAATTATAAAGACGAAACGGACCCAAATTTAAAAGCCAGAGTAATGTTTATACCCAAGCGTGCAGAGGTTGCGTATTTCAAATTCAACTAATCAGAAAACAGGAAAATAGTGTATCAATTATAGAAAGTAGGTCGAAAAATATCTAGAAAATTTGACCTCCAGGTCTTATATACGGAATCAATTTTTATTTTTTAAATGGCCAGACACTTGATAAACTAATAATTTGCTTAGACAGTGGCCAAATCATGAACCATTTTCAGTCAATGACGTTGCCCCGGCGCACAAAGGCAGCCGTCCACATTGCCCGCTTTATGGACACAATAACATCTGGACCCGCTAGTGAGATTCAAACTTCGACCCCGGCAAGTTGTCTATATTTACGTCCTTTATAGTTAAAGAAAAATAGGAAAAAACCGGTTTCTGAAACTACATGAGAGACATCATCAACTGACTGAAAAATATGTATATATATGTATATATATATATATATATATATATATATATATATATATATATATATATATATATATATATTATATATATATATATATATATATATATGTATATATATATATATATATATATTTATATTTATATATATATATGTATATATATATTTATATATATATATTTATATATATATATATATATTTATATATATATATTTATATATATATATATATATATATATATATATATATATATACATATTTATATATATATATATATATATATATATAAATCTAGACTTGGGGCATATAGTTACAGGAGACTTGATAAAGACAATTCGTTAAGAACCATTATGTTTTTTGGCACTAAATACAGGTTACCCTCTTGTAATAATTCTTTTAATGTTTTAAAATCAATAAATCTTGATCTTGATAAATATATATATAAATTAGCTTGTAAATATGCTATGCCTTTAGAGGCATTTAATATGTGGAAATTTACTTTATTAGAATCTATTACAAATGCTATTAGTAGTATTAAATTGTCTAGATCTATATATAAAATATTGATAATATTAAACACTCCATTAATGATTTACAAAGATCTTTTTTTATCACCTATGTTGATAAAGCCTCTAATAATTATGCTATTATCTGTAAAGTTTTTTATATACAATTTCTGTTAGATTATTTAAAGAATAATAGTATTTTTTTTAACTTGATTTACATTCCATTAATAGTATCAAATTGAAAATTATCAATATGTATAGTGATTTTAATATTAAATATAAATTTCTAAAATTTCCATATATAGTGCTTATTCCAAAATTTTATAAAAATCCTATTAAATTTAAAACAGTAACTAGTGCTCATAATACTTACTCTACTACTGCGAGTAAATTACTACTAAATTCTTTAAATCAAATAAATGATAGTTTACGTCAGTCTAGCAATAATTACCTTATTCTAAATAACAGTAACGAATTAAAGAATAAATTAACATCACTTAGAAAACTAATAGGATTTCAAACTTTTGATTTTAAAGATCTTTTTAATAATGTCAAGATCTCAGACCTGTATGATGTAATTTTAGCTCTATACAATGCTTATATTATAATCTTTCAACTCAAACCAGTTTTATAAATTTTCCTAAACTTCTTCACTTTGTTATTTTCAATAATTATATTTTTCAAGGAAATAAGTTATATTTACAAGTTTCAGGAGTCCCACAGGGTGGCTGTAGTAGCAGTTTGTTAGCTAATTTATAACTTTATCATTATGAACAGTCTTTTACTTCAATAGATTATACATTATACAGATATGTTGATGATCTGATTTGCTTAGTATATACTGAAAATTGTGTCATAGATATAGATTTCCATCCCGATAATTTGGAATTTATTCCTAATGAAGCTACTATTAGTAAAAATATTAATTTTTTGGATTTAAATCTTATTATTGAACCTTCTAATAGAATTGTTACTAATTTATATAATAAAAAATACTATTTTAATTTTAACATTTATAAAATCATACCATTTAATTCCTGCAACTCGATTCTATTATTTAGAAATATTACACTTAATCAGCTTTTTAGAATTTATAGATTATCTGATAAAAAATTTCATTCTATACATATTAATAATCTAAAACTTACCAGCAATTTATATAAATATCCCTCTTATTTTGTAAATGGTATAGTTAAAAAATTTAGATTAGCTGTATTTTCATGAATTCTATTCATAGTTTTTTATATTAGCCTGACATCTCCATACTCTTGTTTTAATAATATTTTATTTTTACATCCACTTAAACTTCAGCCTTTCTATTATTAGCTCCTCCTTTTTATTGCTCTGATTGTATATTATCACTTATTCTTGCCTTTTCGCATTGCTGTTATTTATTTCTTACGAATGGCAACAGTAGATCTTATCTTTTTCCTTTGAGAATGGCAACACTGGTCTCTTCATTCTGGGTTCCTGAGTTCGACAGGTTAGTGCATTTGTTGTGTTATATTCAAGGTATTCTTGTTTCCTTTTGTTTTTTCTTCTTTATGTATGTTGTCCAAGTAGAAATAGTTTATAGATATAATCTATCTCTTTCTTCAGAAACATACATTTTTGTGTTTACTTCAACAAAATACTTGGACTTGAGAAAGAGTTTTGGAGAAGTGAACAAATTCATGGTTTAGGCTTAGCCCTTGTCCACGTGTATAGCATTAATGCTTGGATTTCATTTGTTTTTCTTTTATCGTTTCCTTACTATTGCTTTTTGATGATTTCTTTAACTTGATGATTCGAAATTTGTTATTTTTATATTTTTTTTTCATTTGATTGTAGAATTGCAGACATATACTTTTATTTTGTAAGCTTGTTAGAAAGTTAGGTTTTATTATATATATATATATATATATATATATATGTATATATATATATATGTGTGTGTGTGTGTGTGTGTGTACATATATAATATATATGTATATTATATATATGTAAACATTTTGACATATTTGTCTTACGAATTTTAAGATTTAGCATGAACAATCGTGGATAGTATAAAAATTGAGGGCTTACCTCATACAATGGAATTTCAGGCCAGTCTTGTGTATCCTGTTGTTGGTGTAAATATGGATTAGGTGATGAAGGAATATTATATTCCTGAAATAGAGAATGATAATATTAAAAATTATCCAAAATATATCATACATACATGATTTGCATGATGGTAAGCGAATTTCATTTCCAGCTGTTCATCTTTACCATAGTCTGAAAAATAATTTTGCGCCTTAAATGTTTAAAATAAATTCAAATGCAGGGAAGCTAATAACTCGTTTGAGTACAGTGGATCTGAAACAGTGAGTTTGAGCACAGTGAGTCTTTGCTCAGTTGATTTTCGTGTTATATTTTTTACAGAAAAAGATGTGAAATGCTTTTATCAACCATACTCTCTATTAAAATAAAGACATCTGATGAGGGAAGCACATGACTTTCCTTATATAATGCAATGAATTTACTACTTTTACAGCTAAAAAAATCTGATGTGGGCAACACATGACTTTTCTTATATAATGTAATGAATTTACTACTTTTACAGTAAGAAAAATAGGTTTTTCTTACAGTAGATACTGATATTCTTTCTAAGATATTGAATTTTCGAAAATTAAACGTCATTTTCATTAATTCAGCGTCATTTTTATCCATTTGGCGAGATTTTCGTTAATTTGGCAACATTTCAAAAGTTGGCGACATTCCGCAAAATTCGTTGCCAAAATCTCGCCAAGCGTTATGGACAAAGAAATAAGTTATTCTTACAGCAGATAAATGACTATTGGCGTTCAAATACAAAAGTATTACTTAAAATATCTTTTTTCATGAATGGAACGAGCTAGATCCACGAGAACGATGTCAGCCAATTTATCGTATGGTATTGCATATGAAAAGTGAACATGTTTCTCAATAGGAAATATTTTTTTCTTATTTTATATGACTTTTTGATACTTTTTTTGAAAAATGTACAATATCTCGAGAACTGTTCATGTTAGCGTTCTAAAATGTATGACAATCGTTTTCTAATGAAAAATTACATAAGAAATGTCTATTTGGGCAACTTTATTAAAGGTTCTGATTTTTGGTGATTTTTTCAAAATTTCACTCGAAAATTTAGGGGGATTCTGAACATTCGATTGTGTATAGAAACAATAGGCTTCCAGTGTTTACGGATTGCGATTTTTGTACCAAATTTTGTTCGAATCGGTCCATTGGTTCGCCAGTTATCGTCTCCACAGGCTCACTGACACACACACACACACACACATACTTTCACACACACAAACACACACAAACACACACACACACACACACACAGACATCACTTCAAAAATGTTTTATTCGTGATCAGGGATGCTTGAAACGTGCTCTCCCGTCGAAAACTCGAATTCGAATTTTCGACCCCATCACAATACTTTCCTTATACATTATGTATATAAGGAAAGTATAAAATGTTATTCTTATATTAGATACTTATATTCTTTCCAAGATATTGAATTTTCGACAATTAGTCGTCATTTTAATTGATTTAGTATCATTTTTATCCATCTGGCGAGATCGTCGTTAATTTGGCAACATTTAAAAAAGTCGCCAAATTAGCGACGTTCCGCCAAATTCGTCGCCAAAATCTCGCCAAGCGTTATGGGAGGAGAATAAGCTATTCTTATAGCATATAAATGACTATAAGCGTTCAAATGCAAAAGTATTACTCAGAGTATTTTTTCTCATGAATGGAACGAACTAGAAATGGTATTAGGGGTAGGTACGAATGATCATGTGGGCAGCACATGACTGTCCTTATATAATGCAATGAATTTACCACTTTTACAGCAAAAAAAAAAAAATAGATTATTTTTATAGTAGATATTTATATTCTTTCCAAGATATTGAATTTTCGTCAATGAGTCGTCATTTTCAATGATTTAGCGTCATTTTTATCCATTTGGCGATATTTTCGCTAATTTGGCAACATTTAAAAATGTCGCCAAGTTGGCGACATTCCGCTAAATTCGTCGCCAAAATCTCGCCAAGCGTTATGGACGGAGAAATAAGTTATTCTTAAAGCGGATAAATGACTATTGGCGTTCAAATACAAAAGTATTACTCAGAGTATCTTTTCTCGTGAATGGAACGAGTTAGATCCACGAGAATGATGTCACCAAATTTATCGTATGATATTACATATGAAAAGTGAACGTGTTTCTTAATAGTTAATATTTTTTTTTAATTTACAGGATTTTTTGATAAATGTATTTCAAAAATGTGCAATATTTCGAGAACGGTTCATGCTAGCGTTCTAAAGTTTATGTCAATCGTTTTCTGAGGAAAAATTACATAAGAAGTGTCTATTTGCGTAACTTTATTAAAGGTTTTGATTTTTTGCTGATTTTTTCAAAATTGCACTCGAAAATTTAAGGGGTTTCTGAACATTCGATTGTGTTTTAAAACAATAGACTTCCAGTATTCACGGATTGTGAATTTTGTACCAAATTTCATTCGAATTGCTCCATTCGTTCGTGAGATATCGTCTCCACAGTCTCACAGACACACACACATACACACTCAGCCATCACTTTAAAAATGTTCGATTCGTGATCAGGGATGCTTGAAACGTGCCCTCCCGTAGCAAACTCGAATTCGAATTTTCGACCCCGTCACAATACTTTCCTTATGCATTATGTCTATAAGGAAAGTAATAAAATCGGCAATTTTGAGATATCAATTTTACAAAATAACATAAACTATATTTTGTGAGAATTAAAGGCACTTACAGAGTTTTTCATTACAAGAAGAGGCATTTACATAAAATTTACATTTTCTTCACTAACATAAATCCTTGGTATCAATCATGGTTGGAATTCTCCCATTCTCCCATTCATCAACAATATGGGAGTTTATGTGCGGAAAAATAAATAATTTATTAGACAACAGCATCTAACGATTGAATAAGATATCTACAGATTCCATAAGCAATAAAAACCTTTTTCGTCAAGTGAAATCAGAGAAATAGGAATGAGGACCAAGCATGCATCCGCATGTTATTTATGATGAATCGAAAAAGAGGTTTCGGGAATTTTACTACTCTGACATTGAAATCAAAGGAGTTTTAAACCTGACTGAACTATTGAGTTACTGTTTTTATTGATGTTACTTTTATATAAACAATTTGAAGGTTTGGCTATGGGTAATCATTTGTCCCTCATTTTATGTGATATTTATTTGCATTATTTTGAAGAATTAAAAATTGTTCAATTTTAATTGTTGGATCAGGTATGTGGACGACATATTTACATTGGCAGGTAAACATTGCAATCTTTCAAATTTGTTTATTTTAATTAATTCTGTAAATCAATGAGATCAGTTTACTCAAGAAGTAGAAAGCAATTTTTGACCTTTTGTTTGACGCACTTGTTTAAAAAATAAGAGATTCTACTTTTTCACCTTCGTTTTCTCGTAAACTTTTTGCTGTGTTTGTTCCTCTTCATGATCGTTCCAATCATTTTATTCGGCAGAAACATTCTTTTTTTTTAACATATATTCATCAAGCCTTGAAATTGTATTTTGATTCTCAAGCACTTAACTGTGAGATTAAGTATCTAAAATATTTAGCCGTCTCAAGGGTCTACAATAATTCTATTACTAACAAGGCTTTACATAAATTTTATATGCCTAAGTTTCTAATCTTCAATGATATGATTTTTGTCCAAGAAATGGTGCAGTTTATCTTTTCCGTCCTTTATTAAACTATAAGGTATCGACGATATTATCTCGTGTTAATTTCGCACCTATATGTAAACCTTGTCAACAAAATTCAATTTTCTTCTTTTAAAAATCCCATTTCTGTCTTGAATAGTTGGCGGTTTTTACCATATTCCTTGGGAATAAGGTCTTGGTTAGTCAAACTAAAAGAAGGAATACATGCCTATAAACAAGATGTGTTCAACAGATCTGCTGCTGCTGAATATTCTTAGAACTGCAATAATGTTTTACATTTTCTGAAGTTAAGATCATTCGTATCTACTCCTAATACCATTTTTTAATTAAACTTTATTGAATTTTTTTCATTCTTTATAAATCGAGATTACTTGTTAATGATGATTCTCCATTAAATTGTTCCACTTGGATGTATCTTGTTTAATTTCTATTTCCTCTTTTATTTCCCGTTTTTGATAATTGTTAATTTTTTCGTTTAATTATTGCTTTGTTCCTTTTTGTGATACATTTAGTTAATTATGTTAGCAAAAACGGTTGGGTTTTTAACACTTTACAACAAAGTTGAAAAGTGTTTATGACTTTGTTCATTCCGTCTGTCTGTCTGTCTGTTTGTCCGTTAGCACGATAACCGCCGTAAAAATGACTTAATCAAAATGAAATTTTAGTATGTTGTTCAGACGGTCTCTAGGACCTATGGGAATATAAATGAATAATATCACCCAATTAGTTTTGGATTGAACCCGGGTTGAAAAAATGAAATACATTGAGCCCTATGGGATCTAATTTTTCAAACATTTTTTAAGCGGATTTCAAATTCACAAATTGCTACGAAAATTTTAGGTAATATTCAAATTGTTCCATAAAATATATAAAAAAAATTCAGCGAAATATATTCAGTACTTTTTTAAATAAAAATTAAAATGATAATAACACCTCTTATATGAAGTGATCACGTGACCATGATATGAAAATATCACATGACCCACTTCAAAATGATATATGGCATCCATCTTCTCTCAAAATCGGGATTTTTAAAGTTCTTTTTAATTCATATTAAGTGTTGTATCCGTCCTAAAACTACTTTATTTTTGCTTAAATTCTGTGCATCTACATACTGAAACAACGCAATTACAATATATTTGAGTTTAAATGCTCATTCAAATTTGATTATTTCTACAACGAAGCCTATTTTTCACCTATGTAAAATGTAAACAGCAAAATATGTAGAATGAGTTGTATTAGAATTGCTGTATTTCTTTAACACAAAATCACTTAGTTCATGCAGTCTGCATAGCTGATATGAATGAAATATTCATTAATTTTACAAAGAGAAGGACGATTTTTTTTCGTCATTTTTTCGAAGTTTTACACATAGAGTTTAATTACTTGTAGCTCCAAGGTCTTAATTTTTAAATAAAATTATTATAGTATTGTGATGAATGACATGAATAGGAAATTATTTATGAATGAAATGTTGCTTTTATAGAGAGAGCCAGGCGTGTTATTTTTTCTATGACGTCATTTGAATGAATGTCAGTTGTTTTCGATGAAGTTTTCAAATATAATAAATTATCGTAGTATTATGATAATTCTAAAATTATTACCGAGGAATGCATCACATTTTAGATATGTTTAAACCAGGCAATTTATATTTCAATGCCATCATTTGAATGAAGTTCATTTTTTTCGATGAAGGTTTAAGTTTTCAAATATAATAAATTAATGTAGTATTGTGATAAGTTTTAAAATATTACCGAGGAATGTATTGCATTTTAGACATGTTTAAATAAAATTGCATTGAAGTTGGGAAGTGTTTCTTAATCAATGCTTTAAGCATGATTGATCTTTCTTGTTTTTATTATTATTACTGTTCTGTTTTCCTTTATGGATGAAGGAACCGATGAAGGATGATTCTGTTTTCCTTTATGGATGAAGGCTTCTGTTTTTGCAGCAGCTTCTTTCCTGAAGTTAGGTTTTAATAAAGTTACTTCATTCAGCGCTTAAAATCGTTTTCCTTCATTATTGCTTTTTACTTTCCCTGCAATACATGGTAATGCATAGGGAAAGTATTGGAATCATACCCAAAATCGCAAATCGAGTTTTCAACGGATCTACACGTTTCGAGACCTCTAGAATTCGATAAAATCATTTTTAGCGTGACGCTTGTCTGTGTGTGTGTCTGTGTGTGTGTCTGTGTGTCTGTGTGTGTGTCTGTGTGTGTGTCTGTGTGTCTGTGTGTCTGTGTGTGTCTGCCTGTGCAGATTTTGTATCCACTCTAACTAAAAACTAATGGACCGAATTTCATAAAATTTGGTAGGTAAGTTACTTGGATGTGACCCTGGTGCTGATTAGTTTTTGGTACGATTTGTAAAAATAGAACCCGCCTTTTTTTACGAAATGCCCGTTAAAATTACCTGTATCCACTCTAGCTGAAAAAATAATATACCGAATTTCACAAAATTCAGTAGATAAGTCGCTTTTGGGTCACTCTGGTGCTGATTAGATTTTGGTACGATTTTGAAAATTTTTTTTCGCGAAATGGCCCGCAAAAATCGTCAAAATCTAAAGTAAAATCTACGTATGCTTATATATATCCATTAAATGCTTGTTTTATACGTAATTTTTAACGCAGAAAAGAATGAGACCAATCCCATTACACTAGGATTAGCCGTTCTCGAGATATTTTAGTTTTTTCCAGTTACCAAATGAGAACGAATATTGAATTAAAAATGAATTAAGTTTAATTAAAATAATGAGAACGTGGATATAAGTCTGCAGAGAAAGTCATGTGCTGCCCACATCACATTTTCTGTACTACACTACATTTTCATAGTCCTTTCATAGTCTTTCTTGTTTTTACGTTGATAAATATAGTTCTTTTAACGGTTGAAGCCGCTTGTTTTGTTTCAATTTCTATTTTATTCTTCTAAATTCCACAGTATCTTATTCACTGGATATTTAAGGTTGATCCAGTATTTTGTTTTTCCCTTTAGTTGATGAAATAAACTGCTGTAGGTTCCGAAACCGGTTACTTATCTTTATTTTTTTTTTTCAGCAATCCTTTATTCACGGGTATGTTTAGTGTTTTAATTGAATAATATTTCAATGTAATTGATGCAATAGCTCATATAACTTCCGAAATCGATCACTTCTTTCATATTTCGCATTGTATTCTTTTTAATGACGTAGTCTGTTTCTTTGTTGGTGTTTTTAGATTGAGTAATCGAATGTTATTTGCATTTATTTGATGAAGTTAGATGTAGCTTCCGAAACCGGGCATTGGTTTTGTTACATTCTTAGTTTTTTATTCACTGGTATTTTTAATGTGTTCACTAGTAGGATGACTCGCTAAGGATTTCCACTTCAGGTTTTTGAGATATCACATTTGATTTAAAAGTTTACATTTTCCTTGCAACATCAATTTTTCAGGATCGGCTATAAAAGGAGTTTGAATGACAACTGATATGGATTCAGTATAAAATTTTAGAGGAGGATCAGGGATTCATCAAAGAGTTCCACTTAAGGTGTCTCTCACTTTCAATTCAAAATTTTTCCTTGAAACATCTTTTTCTCGGGTTTGGCTATAGATAGAGCTTAGATGACAATTGATGTGGATTCAGAATCAAATTCTAGAGGGAATAGGGGGGGGGGGGGGGTACTCAGGATTTTCAATTCCAGTATTTACCTAAATTCGGATTAAATAATTTCACTTTACTTGCAACGTTGATGTTTCTTGATGATTATGGGAAATAAATTTCTCAGAATCATCTATAGAGCTAAGATAATACTTCCTTAAAATATCAATTTTTTAAAGAATAGACTAAAGATATATCATAGATAGTTATTAATACGGCTTTAGATTTAAATTAAATTTGGTTTAGGAGTCTCACTAGGGATTTCCTCTTCCGGTTCTAGAGATGGCATTTCCGATTCAAAAATTCACATTTTTATTCAGCATGTATTTCTCAGGATTGGCTAGATAGATCTTAAATGATCACTAATATGTATTCAGCAGTGAATTTCTGAGAGGGTAAGTGTTTCAATAAGTATTTCTCCCTCCGGTTCTGGAGATGTCACTTCCGGTTTTAAAAAAAATTCGTAGGACTCTACGAAATAAGTGTCATCATCATCAATGGCTTGACAGAATATTGCGGGCTTTGGCCTTCCCCAAAAGGTCCTCCCAAGCGGCCAACTTTGAAGCAATGCCTCTGCAATTTTTAATCTTTAACACCTCAAAGTCCTTATCTACATAATTGATCCATCTCAACATTGACCATCCTCTAGATCTTTTCCCGATCGGCGTGAACATGAAAAATTTCTTTGTAATTCTAATGTTATCCATTTTTAGCAAATGTTTTGCCCATTTCGTTCTATTAATTTTAATATATTTGATTCTGTCAGAGTCTTTATATAACTTGTACAGTTTGAAACTGTATTTTCTAAGTATCATTTTCCCAAATTCTACCAAAAATATTGCGCAAAATTTTTTGCAAAAAAGACTCAAAGAGCTTTTTCACCATATCCTGTAGAGTCCAACTTTCTTAAGCATAAATTAAGGTAGATCTTATAAGACTTTATATAATTGTAATATTGTACTTCTACCAATCATGTGTGGTCAGAAAAAAGCTCTTAATCTATGAAAACAGCGACTTGCAACAACTCGTTTTACATATTTCTAAACAAATATTACTTTTTCAGTTTATTTGAGATCCCAAGTAGTTAAAATGGTCGACAGGTTTAAACTTGTACAAACCAGCCTCAAAAACAAGGGGAAAGGCCCAATTCTGTCGGTAAAAGCCCCAATTCTGTCGGTAAAAGTCACTTATTTAGTTTTGTCTTAATTTTCAAATGTATTTTATCAACAGCGCCTTCCAATGCAAGAAAGGCCTCCTTAGATTTTTAGTAGTAGTTCTGGCTATAATATCAATGTCATCAGCATATACAAAAATTTGAATAGATTTGTGGTAGATGTTTTCTTTAGTGTTGATATTAGAATCTCTAATTACTTCCTCCGGGGCTGAAAGTTGAAAATTAGATAACCAAGTGCATCTCCTTATCTAACACCAATTTCAATGTCAAAAGGTTTTGAGATTCAGCCTTGGATCTGTACAATGGAAAGGGTTCCAGTAAGTCTAATTAGTTTTTCAGGTATTTTAATTTTTTATGGACTGTAAAAGATCAGTTATTACTAGCCGAATACCCGTTGAAAATCAACGGTCTCGCAATAAGCAACCCCTGAATAATGTAAATTTTTTAATAATTCGCGTTTCACATTTATTCAACAAATCGAATATTTTGGTGTGCAGAACCCCCTAAAGAAGAAAATGTTGGGAAACTTAATTTACGCATTTCTTCCTTCCGAATTATCTACCCTTATACCACATTAAAGTCTATCTCATCCCGAGGCATCCCTATTTTATTATTTCTCTTTTCGAACTTTTTTCGGTGATGCACACCCATAAATGAACATTTTTGAAAAACTCTGTTTGTCTTGGGTTTTTTTTATCAGATGATTGGCTCATATACCAAATATCAAGCCTCTGTCACATTTAAAAGGAAGCGTGCCTCATTTATTCGGAAAATCGAACTTATTAGTGTGCGGCACCTCTTAAAGTAGCAAATATTGGAAATCTAAAATTTCACACTTTCTTCCTTTCAAACTATCAACCAGTACACCAAATTTGAAGTCTCTACCCTATCGCGAAACATGTTTTTCTATCACTTCACCTTTCGAACGTTTTTCTGTGTAGCACCCCCTTTAAATGAACATTTTTGAGAAACCGTAATAATCTTAGGTTTTTTATCAAATGATTACCCCATATACTAAATTTCAGCCTCTATCACATTGTAAAGCAGGCGTTTTTCATTTGTTCGTCAAATCGAATATTTTAGTGTGCGATACCCCTTATAATAACAAATCTTGGAAAACTGAAATTGCCCACTTTCTTCCTTTCCAACCATTTACCCATATACCAAATTTGAAATCTCCATCTCATCGCGAAACATGCTTATTTTATCATTTCACCTTTCGAATGTTTTTATGTGGATTACCCACCCCTTTCAGTATGCATTTTGGAAAAACTCAATTCTTCTTGTATTTTCTATCAAATGATTCACCCATATACTAAATATCAAGCCTCTATCACGTTTTAAAAGGGACTTTTCTCCTTTCTTCCGAAAATCGAACATTTTGGTGTGCGGCACCCCCTAAAGTAGAAAATATTGGTAAACTGAAATTGTACACTTTCTTCCTTCTAAGCTATCTACCTTTGCACCAAATTTGATATCTCTATCTCATTCCGAAGCATGGTTTTTTATCAATTCAGTTTTCGAACGTTTTTCTCTGGAGCACCCCCTCAAACGAACATTTTTGAAAAACTATATTCTTCTTGGGTGCTTTCGTCTAATGATTAGCCCATATATCAAATTTCAAGCCTCTATCAAATTTTAAAGTAGCCTTTTCTCATTTATTCGGTAAATCGAACATTTTGGTGTGCGGCATCCCCTTAAGTAGAAAATATTGGAAATCTGAAATTGCACACTTTCTTCTTTTCGAACAGTTTACCCATACACCAAATTTGAAGTCTCTATCTCATCGCAAATCATGCTTTCCTATCATTTCACTTTTCGAACGTTTTGGTGTGCGGCACCCCCTTAAGTAGAAAATATTGGAGATCTGAATTGCACACTTTCCTCCTTTCAAACGGTTTACTCATGCACCAAATTTGAAGTTTCTATCTCATCGCAAAGCATACTTTCCTATCATTTCACTTTTCGAGCGTTTTGGTTCTGCGGCACCCCCTTAAGTAGAAAATATTGAAAATCTTAAATTGCACATTTTCTTCCTTTCGAACGATTTACCCATACACCAAATTTGATGTCTCTATCTCATCGCAAAGCATGCTTTCCCATCATTTCACTTTTCGAACGTTTTGGTGAGCAGCACCCCCTCTAAAGAACGTTTTCGAAAAATTCGATTTTTCCAGGGGGGGTTTATAGAACGTCCGAGCCGTTTACCAAATTGCAAGTCTCTATCTATTCGGAAAGTGCCTAAAAAAAGCGTGACAGACAGACGGACAGACGGACACTTGGCAATTAGTATATATAAATTATCATAGGCAGCTTTAAAATCAATGAAAAGATGAGTTTTAGACAAGCAAGTGCATCTCCTTATCTAACACCAATTTTAATGTCAAAAGGTTTTGAGATTCAGCCTTGGATCTGTACAATGGAAAGAATTCCAGTAAGTCTAATTAGTTTTTCAGGTATTTTAATTTTTATGACCTGTAAAAGACCAGTTATTACTATTTTAGGCAGTTTTAAAATCAATGAAAAGATAAGTTTCAATTACGAAATTTTTTATATTTTTCCAGAATCCGACGTAGAGTAAAAATTTGTTTTGTATTGGACCTTTCATTTCTAAATCCACATTGGTATTCTCCAACAGTTGACTCAACAAAAGAGGGGATTTTGTCAAACAAAATATTTGAGAAAAATTTTTATGCTGTACACAACAAACTAATTTCTCTGTAATTTGAGGAATTCAAAGTATCTCTTTCTTATGAATTGGACAAATGATATTGGACAAATGATTTCCAATGTGCTAGTAATTCTTTATTTGTCCAGAGAGTATTACTTCATTGATTTGCTTTAGCAGAACTGGACCGGTACATTTTAGCAGTTCTGGTGGTATTAGATTAGGATCAGCAGCTGTGTTATTTTTTGTTGTTTCGTTAATGCTGTCTCAACCTCCCCAACTGTAGGGGGGGGGGGGGGTAGGAAAGATGACTCCAAAGTTTCACATACTGTAGAATTTATTATATGTTCTGAGGCATTAGTGTTCAGTAATTCGTCGAAATGTTCAATTCATCTATCAAGTATGTTTTCTTTCTCACTCAATAAAATTCCATTTATACAAAGAGATAGTCCAGATTTAAAATCTTTGCGTCCCATGTTAATTTCTCGACAGAAAGCTCTGCTTTCATGGGAATGTCCAAGATATTCAATTCATCATCTGAGTAAACTTTCTTTGTATACTTTTTCTTTCTTTTGTGTATCATTTTTTTTTCTCCTTATTATTTTTTACTTCTCAATTTCATTTCTTGAGTTTTCTTTGTAACTTAACTGTATAATCCGTATCGTTCTTCTCAGTTATCACCTCACATTTAGTATCAAACCAATCTACATGTTGTTTCCTTTTAGTTTTTCCAAGAACAGAATCATCAGCATTCAATGTACTCCCCTTAATAGAGTTCCATCTGCTGTCTACACTCATTGCTGTTTCATTGATGGTGTCATCGATCAGCTGTTTATCCAATATATTTTGATATTCATTTTAATTTCAAATTATTTTAGTTCAGCACAATTAAACTCTTCTGAACATTGAACTTGCATTTTTCCTAACATTTGAGATGTTCCCTCTAATTTTACACGTCCCAAGGTAGCTGTCAGAATCAATATTTACACCTCTGAAAGATATAACATCCATTAAGCTAGATAGTTGTCTATAGTCAATAAAAATATGATAAATTTGATTAAAAGCAGTCATATCTAGAGAACTTCAAGTCATCTTGTGTATATTTTTGGGATCCAGTATAGTGCTACCAATTGCCATATTATGTACGATTGCAAAATTTATGTCTGTTTCCATTAAAATTTGTTTCATAGTGGAGGTTATATTTTACTACGACTGATTTGTATTCTTTCTCTTCGCATTATACCTATCTTCGCATTAAAGTCGCCCATAATAATTTTGTTATAATTTGAAGGAGTTATAGTATAGGTCATTCAAATATTCATCTGACGCTCATGTCCCAACTGAAGAAAAATAGAGTCTTTTCCATCCTCATATTTTTCTTCAGTTGGGGCATAAGCGTTTATGATACAGTAATTGAAGAACAATCTCTTAATTCAAATTCTACAGCGTCCAGAAGTTTAGCCTTGAAATGCGGCACGAGATGTTTTAATTTTTTATTTATTATAAATCCTGTACCAAAATATGTTTTTTCATACGAAATAAGTGTACAAAAGGGAATAAAAATTCTTAATGACATGTAGTGTCGGCATATCAAGGCTCTTTCATAAATTTATTGTTTATGTCTACTGATATTTTTCATCTCTCGTCTAGTGACTGTAACAATTTAACCTATCCATAAATTATGGTGGTTTATTATTTTAAATCTAAAATGTGTACCAGAAAGTTTGGTTACATTAATATCAGAAGATTTAAGGGCTTTCTAGATAATGCAAGAAATTGATTCACAGTTAAAATTTTCGCTCATAAACTTTTAGTTTACATCAGGCGATTTATTGAACGAACTGTTTCAACATTCACCTATTTACACAGTTGTCTTATTGAGCTCATACAGCGCACACACACACACACACACACACACATATATATATATATATATATATATATATATGTATACGCAGGCATGCATTTATGTGTGCATATGTATGCATATACATATAGATATATGCATACATATATACATACATAATCACGCACATATACATACCCACATACACGTAGGGACGAACATATTTTCCACAGTGTTTGAAATGGGTTCAGGAGGTATTAAAACGTGTTTATTCGTCAAAGTATTGAATTCGAAAATTTTATGGAAAACAAAACTTTCTTTATACAGTAGCATGCGAAACTGAAAATTAATTCCTTATAGGGCAAAACTGCAATATTACTGGCATAGACAGAAATCCATCTTTAATATGAAAATTTGAGTTTGTGCAAAATCTGAAACGTCTAAATCAACGAATTAAATGACAAATCTTTAAAAACCAGATTTAAAAGTCACTTTATTAAAACCATCATACAGACGTACAACAAATAATTTTAAGCCAGAGCGCTTTCGAACACCTTCATGCTCGGTGGCGATAGAATCAGAACAGATGCCAACATGCCTAAATACATTTCAATGCCGCCAAGTAAAATTTGCATATTACGAAAATTTCCATCCATACGAAATTGTGAATCCATAAAACAGATTTAAAATTATAAAATTACAAATCTCAAAGATAAATATTTTTAAAAACTTTTTAAAGAACATCAAATACTTTAGAGCATTATTATAAATTAAGGTAACTGTGTAAAGGTTTAACACGCGGCATCGAGAACGAGTCACCAGGCACAACTTAAGACCTGAACAGGATCAAAATTACACATAGAAGTACGATATAAAAAATCTGATGTGGGTAACACATGACTTTCCTTATATAATGCAATGAATTTACTACTTTTACAGTTAAAAATAATGTTATTCTTATAGTAGATACTCATATCCTTTCCAAGATATTGAATTTTCATCAATGAGTCGTCATTTTTATTGATTTAGCGTCATTTTTATCATTTGGCGAGATTTTTGTTAATTTGGCAACAATTAAAAATGTCGCCAAGTTGGCGACATTCCGTCAAATTCGTCGCCAAAATCTCGCCAAGCGTTATGGACGGAGAAATAAGTTATTCTTACAGCAGATAAATGACTATTGGCGTTCAAATACAAAAGTATTACTCAAAGTATCTTTCTTCCTGAATGGAACGAGCTGATGTCACCAAATTTATCGCATGGTATTACATATGAAAAGTGAACATGTTTCTCAATAGGAAATATTTTTATTTTATTTTATATGACTTTTTGATAATTTTTTTGAAAAATGTGCAATATCTCGAGAACGGTTCATGTTAGCGTTCTAAAATTTATGTCAATCGTTTTCTAATAAAAAAATTATATAAAAAATGTCTATTTGCGTAACTTTATTAGCGGTTTTGATTTTTTGACGATTTTTTCAAAATTTCACTCAAAAATTTAGGGGGATTCTGAACATTCGATTGAGTATAAAAACAATAGCCTTCCAGTGTTTACCGATTGTGATTTTTGTACCAAATTTCGTTCGAATCGGTCCATTCGTTCGTCAGTTATTGTCTCCACAGAGACACACACACACACACACCACTTCAAAAATGTTTGATTCGTGATCAGGGATATTTGAAACGTGCTCTCCCGTCGAAAACTCGAATTCGAATTTTCGACCCCGTCACAATACTTTCTTTATACATTATGTATATAAGGAAAGTAATAAATAAAAAGGAATTCGTGAAGTAAAATAGAGCGGGGGTTATTATAGCTGATCAAGAGAAAAGAATTTCAAAAAGGGGGCGAAAATTATCTTTAGTCATTAATTGGGCAAGGATGGTGGTCGTTTGTTTAGCATTTTCTACGTCTCTAGCATGTTCAGCCAAACAAATACCAATCGTACGTTTAGTCTACGGATATAAAATTTATAAACATTATCCGGAGGAAGAAGGGGTACAACATACACCCCAGCAAGACTTTTAAAGTTAACATTATCCCTAAATTTATCAATACGACTACGATTGGACATAGTAGTAACAGTTGAATGAGAGGATTTAAAATTAAATTCAGTACAAAAATTGTTAAGACCACGAAAAATTTTAGGATGGTAAGGACAATTATCTTTAAACGGTAAACGTTCATTGACGGGAATAAGACTAGAATTGGGTTGTAAAAACTTATGGCGAATATTAGCAAAGTTTTATAAACAAACTCATAAGGGTAACCGACATCCTGATTAAGTTTAAAAATTAAATCAATTTCACTGTTTAAAGATGTAATAGTGGAACTAACATTAAAGGCGCGATTAAAATATGCATCGAAGGAAGTCTTTTTAGACGAAATGGGGTGAAAAGAATTAGCCGGAATGCATGTGTTGTAAAAGTGGGTTTGCGAAAAACTGAAGTTTGAAAATTAAAAGAATTATAGGAAATAATAATATCTAAAAAGGTAAGTTACAGTTAGTTTCATGCTCAACAGTAAAATTGATGGAGGGGTAAAAATGATTGACCAAATCAAGAAGATTAAGGAAATCCTTTAAACTATGATCCTAAATAATAAACACATCATCAACATAACGTTGCCAAAGGATAGGTTTATGGATAAAGTAACTTTTAAATCTGGTTTTTTGAGATTTGTCATTTAATTCGTTGATTTAGTGATTTAAAGTTTGACGTGTCGCCACTAATGGTATTTGAAACGTCTTTTATTATTTTTATTGAATTAAATAGAGTATTATACATAATTTTTTTTACAGACACACTATGTACAAGAAAGGCGAATTAAAAATAATTGACATTGTCTTTACTTTCAACTGAGAAGATAATAAATAAATTATAAAGAGGTTCTGTTAATAAATATATTCATAACTTTTATGGCTTTAGGATATTTGTTTATAATGTTAAAAGCTCTGACAGTATCCCCTGTGTCCTGTCGATATTCAATAACGTCTAACAAAACGCTTATTTAAAAAATAATGTGCCACGATATGAACAAGATTAACTTACCTCTGATGACATTCTTTAATATTTCCTTTTATAAAATATTAGATATCATATGTATTTTAAGTATGAATGTTAACTCCCACATACGACTTGAATCTGGCAAAGAAACGTATTGGGAATGAAAACACTTTTTGGCATAAAACCATTGCATTGTCTCACAATCCTTTAGAATTCAGTACGCTATGGCATGTGATAAGAAGCTTGATATTAAAATGGATTGTTTCTGACTGATACCGACATTCGATAACTACCGCAAAGACAATGTGTGGTGTGCTCCATTTTTACGTGAATATGAAATAAATAAACAAGAAAGATCAATCATTCTTAAAGCATTGATTATGAAACACTTTCCAACTTCAATGCAATTTTATTTAAACATCTCTAAAATGCAATACATTCCTTGGTAATAGTTTAAAACTTATCACAATACTACATTAATTTATTATATTTGAAAACTTAAACCTTCATCGAAAAAAATGAACTTCATTCCAATGACGGCATTGAAATATAAATTGCCTGGTTTAAACATATCTAAAATGCGATACATTCCTCGGTAATATTTTTAAAATTATCGTAATACTACAATAATTAATTATATTTGAAAACTTCATCGAGAGAGAGAGAGAGAAAAAACAAATGAAATTCATTTAAATGACGTCATAGAAAAAATAATCTCTCTATAAAAGCACTCTATAAAAGCTGGCTCTCTCTATAAAAGCAGCATTTCATTCAAAAATATATTCCCATTTATTTCATTCATCACAATACTATAATAATTTATTTTATTTAAAAAATTAAGACCATGGAGCTACACGTAATTAAACTCTATGCTTAAAACTTCATCGAAACAAATCGTCCTTCTCTCTGTAAAATCAATGAATATTTCATTCATATCAGCAATGCAGACTCCATGATCTAAATAATTTTGCTTTAAAGAAATACAGCAATTCTTATACAACTCAGTCTGCATATTTTGCTGTTTACATTTTACATAAGTGAAAAATAGGCTTCGTTGTAGAAATAATCAAATTTGGATGCTCATTTAAACTCAAATATATTGTATTTGCGCTGTTTCAGTATGTAGATGCACAGAATTTAAGCAAAAATAAAGCGGTTTTAAGACGGATGCAACACTCAATATGAATTAAAAAGAACTTTAAAAATCACAATTTCGAGACAAGATGGATGCCATATTTCATTTTGAAGTGGGTCACATAATTTTTTCATATCATGGTCACGTGATCGTTTCATATAAGAGGTGTAATTATTATTTTAATTTTAATTTAAAAAACTACTGAATATATTTTGCTGAATTTTTTTTTATATATTTTATGGAACAATTTGAATATTACCTAAAATTTTCGAAGCAATTTGTTAATTTTAAATCCGCTTAAAAAATGTTTGAAAAATTAGGTTCCATAGGGTTCAGTGTATTTCATTTTTTCAACCCGGGTTCAATCCAAAACTAATTGGGTGATATTATTCATTTATATTCCCATAGGTCCTACTGACCGTCTGAACAACATACTAAAATTTCATTTTGATTAAGTCATTTTTACGGCAGTTATCATGCTAACGGACAGACAGACAGAATGAACAAAGTCATAAACACTTTTCAACTTTGTTGTAAAGTGTTAATAAAAAGAAGTTAGTACTAAAAATATTTCTTAATTCGTTGAAAGCAATTATGTGTAAAATATTCTTTTGAATACGGGCCAACGAAATAAGACTAAAATGCCAAACATTTGTACTTTCGAAATCAATGTAAATTGAAAATGCTATTCATAGAAAGTTTGAGTGTGAGTTTCATCTCGACTTTTTCATACAGTCATATTCTATAGTGTTTAGTTCCACTTTTATCCAAATCATTATTAGATTACAAGAAAAAAAAATTATATGTTTCATATTTATTACTCAAGTTATTTCTTTTAAATATTCCGTATAGTTCTTTAATAGTTTCTCTTTTCTTTTAGTTGGCAACAGCTTAGTGGCAGTTTAGTGATGCTGCATTGGGCTTATTAAGTTCGATATGTTAAAAACAGACATAGAAAGAAGTACGCTCGTTCAAATACTATGATCACATGAGGCTACCTGAGTTGCTTTAATGGATATTTTCTTTCTTAAATCAAAACGCTATCTATTAATAAATGGAATAAAAAAGAACGTACGAAAGAATCAGGCTTCTCAAAAAGCATAGAACGAATTCGAAACAGTTGTAAGATCTATATGTGTATTATTTATTAAAATAATGATTTATCATTTATATTGTAACTTGTACTAATAAGATACAAACTTTTAAAAATCGTCCGGTTCTTCAGCTTTACAAAAAAATTGTCAGCCATAAAAATAATTGAAATGAAGAACTACTGCTAAATTTATTAAACTTCATGAATGAAAATTATAGAGAATAAAATTTGTTGGATGTATTTTATAACAAACTTAACAAATGTACCTAATAATGATATATGAAGTGCAAAAATACGCAGTCCCAGTTTTATCATTCCAACTCTTTTCAATTTATTTAAGTTCATTGTAGCAAGAAACTACTTTGGATCGAAGAAAGAAATTTGCCAAATTTATTACGATATACAGCCAATAAATTTTCTTCTCTAAATTTTTCACTCATGAAGTTTGATAAACTGGGCAGTAGTTATTTATCTTAATCATTGTCTGTCGTATAAAGAAAGGACTGCATGTTTTCACTTTTAAAATATTATTTATTTACAATATTTGCCTAAATATACTTAATTGAATTGACATTATTATTCGATGAAGACCCATAATATTATCCAAGGCTACAGGTTGCAAACGAAACTTTTACTGACTATTTGTTGACACGTTATACGCGCACACAAAGCACCAGATATTTTGACTCCAAAGTCGGTAAGCACGCGTGTACAATTATTTTTATGGCTTATATTTTTTGCAAGACAGAATCACTTGGCTTTTTTTATAAGTTTTTTTTTTCAGATATCAGTTCTTTTTGTAGATTTTTTTTCTTTCTTTAGCACACTTTGAGCAGTCAGAACACTCAACAAATCAAATTGAAACGGTCTATCGTTAACATGTGTTCTGCAGAGCTTTGCTTGTCAGTAAATGGAGAAAATAAAGAAATTTTCAAGATTTTTACCTGTCATTAAGGTGTATTAAAATTTAGAATTTTAATATTTTGTAATTTTTCCTGTAATGGGAGTTATATGACAGTCAGCAAACGGAATTTCCAACTGTCTAACTTAAACAGATTTACTGTGGAATTTTGGAGAATAGTGACATATTTTGAAGAAATGCAAATTTTAACCAGTCATTCATGTATTTCAAAATTTGAAAAATTCAAATTTTGTAAGTTTTTCTTTAACATTTGTTACCGGACACTCAGCATGGCGAATTCCAACTGTGTATCTTAAACAGATTTTCTGTAGAATTTAGATTGTAGATCACTCTTATTATAAGAAAAACTATTCAAAGCGACATTTGTGATGCTCCTAATAATTTCTCCTTTGACTACGGGATACTCAGCATACCGAATTTGAATTGCATATCTTATAAAAATATTAAGCTTCTAAATAATAAGCATCAAATATTAAGCTTCTAACTTTATCAGTCGACTTTAGACTTAAGGTGCCAAAGTGGAAATTTCATATAAAAGCTAAAGGTACTGTTTGTGACGCATCGATGCAAAATATTGGCTGGGACAAAATAACGTAATTAATATTCTCTTGTTTCATCACGCCCACCTGTCAGAAAATCTAAAATTCAATATTCTATTTCATTTCTTTTAGTTTCTGAGATATAGGAGGGTGAAAACTTTTGAAAACAGCCACTTGATAGCTCCGGTAAAAGGTATGCTTCAATGTATGTTAAATTTTGAACATAACTCTTGGATGGTACTATGTCGAGCATCTAAATTTAATATAAAGAATGATTTATATTTTTAAACCAAAAATTCAACCACGGAATTAAAGCATAACGCAGTATGCAGTTGTAGTACGCAGTTCATCGCAGTTTGTAGTATCGCAGTATGCAGTTTGTAGTATCGCAGTATGCAGTTTGTAGTTTGTAGTATCGCAGTTCGAGTGTACGTTAGATCCCCTTCGTTGGTGCTCAAAAGAAAAATAAAACCTATATCAAATAGATAAAATCTCACTTCAGTGTTTCTCTTCAGGTCGGTTTGTCGGTTTAGAATTGACGAAGGAGATTTAACTCAAACAGTAGTATGCTGAGTTATGTTTTAATTTGTGCATAATTGGATTTCTTAATTTTCCCTTTCTCTTTCGTTCAAAGTACTTTAATATTTGTACACCATTATTGTTACTAGAATGTGGTATTATTATTCTTCATGGAATACTATTATATATTTTTAATATTTCTCTTTTGCTTGAATATATTATTCTATTTTAAATAAGTAGTAGTTATTTCTAACATACACTTATATTGTTGTTGGTTACTATATTACTAGCCATTAAATGGTTTTATTTAGTAATGTTCCGAATCAAAATTTCGCCTATTGTCAAATACTTGGCCTCAGCTACGATTTGAGTAGCAAATATCTGACAGCCTTTATTTAGTTTTTTGATAATTTAGGGAAAACACAAACATATTTCCATGGTAATTAACAACTAGTATTTAATAGTAAGCTAATAATTAACGCACAGATCCGCACATCCTTCAGGGAGGCTCAGTAACTGGCCTGAGATACAGAGATGAAATCTTGGACCTTTATGCCAGTCTTCTTTGGGGAGTAGTTGGCTCGAGTTTCGTTTTTACGCATGGCAACTCTGGCCTTATCGAGCTCAACTGGTAGACGACTTACTGGAAAGTAAGGACATCGGTGAATGGGGCTGCGGACAAGATCTTCTGATCTCAACACTATCGCATAATTGTGGGATGCGTAGATTAAAGAAATACTATTAGGAAATCTACAGTGCGATGCATTGGGGGGGGGGGGGACATTACAACATGCCACTAATAGACTCTCAGGGAGCTCTAAACAGCTCTTGTAAAGTGCTGACAATATGGCCTCAAATCCAGAATCCCATTTGCACATTTGTCAGCTCGTTGATGGCACGTTTGCCATCAGCGTGAGGAATCGCTGTCAGAAATGTATGGCTGTTCAGAGTAGATGTGCCCTATCCGTGCTTTGTTAACTTTCGCAGAACACGTTTTTCGCCGAAATTCTGCTCAAACAGTTGCTAAATATTTTCTGAAAGATAAAATGCAATGATCAGGTTATATTAAAACTAAATTTAATACTCAATAAAATATAGAATATATTTTTCATTTTAATCTAAAATATTTTTGGTGCTGCCATCTGTTGTCGTAATTTAATTCATACCGATTATTTTCATTTTTTTAATGAACATTTTTAAATATCTTTTCCTTCTAATACAGTATTAAATACAACAACAGATCATATATAATAATGCCACAATCACGGAAAGGTAATTTCTCATTCTATACATTTGATAAAGGATCTGAATGTACATCACTGAGGACTGCAGCTTTATCTTCAAGTTCCTTTGTCTTCAAGTCCAAGTTCAATTACCTTTCCGTGATTGTGGCATTATTATGTATGATCTATTGTTGTATTTAATAGAGTATTAGAAGGAATAGACATGTAAAAATGTTCATTAAAAAATAAAAATAGTGGGTATGAATTACGACAACAGATGGCAGCACCAAAAATATTTTGGATTAAAATAAAAAATATATTCTATATTTTATTGAGTATTAAATTTAGTTTTAATATAATCTAAGGATTGCATTCTATCTTTCAGAAAATATTTCGCAACTGTTTGAGCAGAATTTTGGAGAAAAACGTGTTCTGCGAAAGTTAATAAAGCGCGGATAGGGCTGAACATTTACTGACGCTCACCCTTAAACCCATGTATCATTGCATCGAACACTACAAATATTGTATTCTTGTATCCACTCATGTACCTACGAAATAATGTCTTTAAATTCCCTAATAGCGTTAACATTTTTCCCACATTTGATGAATCATATGAAGGGCAGCTTTAGCCCGCCTCTATAGAACTTTTATAGTAAAAAAAAAATGCTCTTTGAGCACGGAAGATTGGTCCCAAAGCTTCTATGCATTTGTCTACTTTGACAATGGTAAAAACGACCATGTAACAGAAATCTCCACATTAAATTTCAATACATTTCCTTATTCTTAATGATAATTACGTATAGTTTGAATATTGTCATTTAAATTTGAGAGCTAGTGTATTACAAATCTAAAATTAATATATTTAGTTATTATCAGAGTAATTAGTTCATTCAAAGTATCAACCGGTTTCGGAGGTATAAAACAGCCACCATATTCTGTATAATAAATCGGCAATCACACTAGCAAAGGCAAGAAGACGTCTGTTCGCACATGATCCAAATAAATATATATAGACGTATTCTTACCTTCGCTGTTGTAGTTGCGATCTTATTAGCCTGTTGCTAACCAAGTATTTTAAGTTAAATATAGTAGTAGATACAGATTTTATTTATTTTTTAATTTAATGTTTTCCTGAAAATTAATGCTTTAGAATTGCATATGTAAAAGTATTAATAATGCCAATAAAAACCATATCTTTAGTGCTGCCATCTGTCAAATTTTACGAGAGAGGAAAATGTGTTCCATAATACTAAACTTGATATCTCGCATAAATGAACGGTGAAAAGTTTGCTAAAATAAATGGTGTCAAGAAAGATACCATCAGATGAATTTCTCGCTTTTTTTTTATTTTTAACGCAGCTGAGCTGTAGTTCAAAATTTATATATTGTAGAAACTTAACAGAAGACAACTGTGTGAGTTTTTAATTGGACTGTTTGACGCTAAATGTTGGAGCTGCTTTGGTATACTCTAGATTTCTAACTAATATTTTATAACTAAGTAAAGAAAGCAATTTAAATTACAGAACTCTGTGAAATAGTGTGTTCTCAAAGATAAGATCAAGCTCCCATTGAATAATATCCCTGCACAATGTTCATGCTTTTTTTTTTCTCTCTTCAGCACAGAACAAACAATACCTGCGATGGCAACAAAAATCCATTAATATTTGTAGTAGCTATCAGGTACACAAGAAATTGACCATAGTACATACAGATAGTCAAAACGTGTTCAGGAGATCCTAAAACATATATTGGCGTCAAAATCTCGAA
Organism: Amaurobius ferox; assembly: GCA_951213105.1. Classification (NCBI taxonomy): domain Eukaryota; kingdom Metazoa; phylum Arthropoda; class Arachnida; order Araneae; family Amaurobiidae; genus Amaurobius; species Amaurobius ferox. The sequence goes on from OX578136.1 coordinate 104,252,328, forward strand.
TTTTCTCGAAAACAATACTTTTTCTATACTTCAATACGTATTATATAAGTAAATGTAATAATAAATGTAATTACGAAAGTACAAATAATAAATGAACTGAAAAATACATAACGCGGTTGAAACACTTAACCCTAATAATTTGTCGGAGCCATGAAGCGTAAAAACCTTCACCTTTAGTCTTAATGGTCGGACCCCCCTAAAAAAAATACTTTAATCATTGTTTCAAACAGCTAGCAGAAAATTTCTTGTATAATAGTAGACATTTTTCCTAACAAGAGCATATTATTATTATTAAAATATGTCAAAAGAGGGCAGCACTACATTCAACTTTTGTAATATTTTATAGAATGCCTAGACAGATAGATTTGATAAGAAATAATTCAAACATTGTTTCTCATTTTTAATGAGATTTGACTTACAAAATAGAATTAAAATTGACTGTATTTGCAATTAAATACTAGATTAAATTTTTTTGCGATGGGAATATTTTACGAACTCAACAGGAGCAATTAAAGTGGGGACGGAATGTTTGAAAGTCACTGAAAATTGTTATTATATTTGAGAACATCAGATAGGGAACAAATAAGGTGATGTCTGTATAAATTTACGGCAGCATTGCTCTTAATCCCAGGTCGAATAATTTTAGAAACGCAGTTTTTAAATTATTTTTTCTTTTTATCAAGATCTGTACTTAGGAAATTGGATACACTACAATATGCTCAGTCTCTGGACCAGAGGTTTTGTTCAAACTTGAAAGAGATATATCAAGATACAATTATACAAATCCTTTCAATAATGGATAATAGAGTATACGTGTACTAAATGACAGAGCCCTTTTAGTTGATTTCCCCGTTTCGAATGTTGTTATTTCATTTTTTAAATGAGAATTTTCATGCAACGTCAAGTTTGCTCCGGCAAAAGTTTTTTCAAATGTCTGAAGAACAATTAAAGCAAGCTCAACGCGATGTCACGAACGAACACAAAAATTGCATCGCAGTTATTTTTCACTACAATGATCGAAACTTTTAAATTTCAAGATCATTAAGCTATAAATAATCCCTTTTATGCATAATTATGTGTAAATTTTGGGCTATGCTGCCATGTTAAGGAAATATAAAATTTCGAATATAAAACAATGTATCTAGTTCCCGATTTTTTGTTAACAAAACCGTATAAAAAATTTCTCTAAAATCCATTAATATTTGTGGCTGCTATCGTGTGCACAAGAAATCGATCAGACATGCGACACACAGACATCACTCTAAAAATAGTCAAATGCGTTCAGGAGGTCCTAAAGCATATTGGTATCAAAAATTCGAAATAGATTATTTTCGTGAAAACAATACTTTATATTATATTCCGTAGTATGAGAAAATAAAAATGTACCTCTCTATGAGCTTTCGTTCGCACGTTATTTAATTACGAATTTGCATAAAAATTCTTAAAGCATTTAAGAATTGAATTCAAGATGGCGACAGGTCTGTTACGCCGATGAATTGGACGCTTTATATGTTGGTACCCTTTACATTCATAGCCAGTGGTGTCGTCAAGGCCTGGTTTCAAATGTCATAACTCTCCCCAAACTCATTCTGTTCCAGTATTAAAATTGTAAGTAGTAGACACTAGTGAAGTTGCCGGCCGACCAGATGGCTACTCATGTCCTTGTCGACGAGTCGGTCGGTCTGGGTCTTCAACACTAGTGAAGTTGGTAAACTTGTACACATTTAAAAACGTTTTCTATAAAATCTCCTTAATGGTTATTTCCGAATAATAGACACATGGACATTATTTTTAATTTGCAGTTCCAAAAATATATCTGGTTTTTGCATTTATCTACAAATAACAATCGTTAACAATAGTGGCGTTGGTCGTTTAAAAATGCATTTGCTGAAAAATGTTTCTGAAGCTTAAGTAAGCAGTTTTATAACGCATTTAAAAAATGCACTTCAACCACAATTCTACGAGTATTACTAACGAAACGAAAATAGAAATATTAATTTAGTGATGACATGGAGTATTTTACGGAAGTTTTTTTAATTACTGCAAAATGATCGCGGTATACTAAAACATTAAGGCATAAAATGAGTCTGAAATTTGTCATGAAGTTTTATAGTAAAATTTGCTATAAATGTTTTATGAGCTATGAAGCAGGCTTGTCTAAAAAAAAAAAGTAAATCATAAATCACATTTTTCCACACATAGAAACACAGCGAACTTTCTGTAACACTTACAAATATCCAAAAATCAGTTTTAGACTTTCTAACTACAAGTTTAAAAATTTTATAATTAAGCAAAAATTTTGTTATGTTAAAATTTAAAAGTTCACATAAGTAAACTGAAGTTCGGGCGATATGATATTTGGAGAATAGAAAACTATAAAGTTTTTTTATTACATCTTCCACTCTAAATTTTTACGTTCTCATACTATGAATATAGTATAAAGTAGTATTTGCCCGAAAATTTTCGAATTCGAGATTTTGATGCCAATATATGTTTTAGGACCTCTTGAACACGCTGACTATTTTTGGAGTGATGTCCGTCTGCCTGCATGCATGAATGAATTCAGTCTTTTTCTTTTTGTGTGTACATGGTAGCTGCTAGAAATCTTAACGGATTTTCACGAAACTTTATATCCAGCTCTGTTATCGAAAAATTTAGAACTAGATAGAATTTTTTTAAATTCGTGCGAAAAATTCGAAGTACAGGGTGATTCAAAAGTTCAGAGCAAAAGCAAAACGCTATAAAAAAAAAACATCTATGGGTCGGAGAGCATGCGGTTTGCAGATTAATATTCACCGTGGTGGGGGATTTTGAATGGCATAAAGAAAATAGTTCAAACTCTCGACACTAGGGGACGCTGCTGCGAAGAAAACAATGCTAGGTAATAATTGTGAACTGCGATATTTCATTTCAGCATGATTTACAGCTGCAAGTGCTCAATGTGTCCACCACCACATTTCTGTACTGAGTGCAGTCGCGGTATTACGGCTGATACAGCTATTAATGGGAATGGCTGCTACCTCCTGCCGTAAGGCGTCTTTCAGTGCTGGTAAGGACCCGTGATTTTAGGTACCCCACAACGGGAAAATTTGAGATCTGGGGATCTCGCAGGCCAGTCATGTGTACTATCACCTCCATGCATAAGTGCATAAGTCACCTCCATGGCTTTATCTGCCGCAGCGCCCCGAGTGTCAAGAGTTTGAACTAATTTTTTTTCATGCCACACAAAATCCCCTACCACGGTGAATATTAATCTGCAAACCGCATGTCTCTCCGATCCATAGATATTTCTTTATAGCGTTTTACTTTTGCTCCGAACTTTTAAGAATCACCCTGTATATATGAAATTTTCTATTTTATTTAACATGGCAGCATAGGACAAAATTTGATATAAGCATGCATAAAAGGGCATTCATAGCTCAATGAACGTGAGACTTTAAGAGTTTCAATCTTTGTTGGAGGGAAAAGCAATTTTTGTGTTTGTGACGTCATTAACCCCCTCAGGGTAGAGGGGAGAATTACCCGCGGGGTACATTGTCAAGTATGGCACCACTTGAAAGATTTTTTCAAGCATTTTAAAGTGAAGAGTAACATGTTATAATTGCGGTCGTTTGGACCAACAATACAGATTTTTCAACCTTTTTCTTTTTTTCTTGCAAAAAAAAAAAAAAAATCACGAACTTCTTAAAATTTACAAAGAACTCATTTTTTCATTCGTCCGTTTCTGTAACGTTTGGCGACAAAAGTGGCGGGATATCGCCAACTTGGCAAACTTTTTAATGTTGCGAAATTGATCAAAATATCGCCAAATCTATAAAAACAAAAATGTCTCCAAATTGATAAAAATGACGCTAAATCAATTATACTGTGTTTTGTTAGGAAATAGTAATGTAATGATGTTTCGGTAGCGTTTGTCTGTTAATCCAACAGTTCCACTTAGCTACAAGTTTGGCGACTTTTCGAAATGTCGCCTATTGAACAAAATAGCGCCAAAAAAAACGAAAATGTCTCCAATTTGATAAAAATGACGCTTAATTGATGAAAATTCAATATTTTGAAACATTAAGTTTACTTTCCTTGATGAAGTTGCTTTGTGGGAATTATTAATTTAATATCTTAACCCATTTAGCCATCCGTCCATAACGCTTGGCGAAAAATTTGGAGGGATATCGCGAACGTGGCTAGTTTTTTAAATGTTGCCAAATTGACAAAAGTATCGCCAAATCGATAAAAAATATTGCGAAATTGATAAACATGACGCTCAATGAAATTGTGCTTTGTTAAGAGATAGTATTATAATGATGTATCATCGGTAGCGTTTTGTCTGTTGGTCTAACCGTATCTGGAAAAATCTTTGCCAAATGATCACAATTATAGCATACCTGGTAAGGTTGTAAAATTTAAAAAAATCGCAAAATGGATTCTGGTGTCGAAAGCCCAGACCATCCGACTCGTCTAAAGACAGAGCAATTTGATGGATGGCCGGATGTGAGAAAGTCGAGTTGATCGACATGTTAATTTAATTGTTGTTAATTTTTCTTTCTAGCTACGCCATTCTTCATAGTTTTGCTCAAAATATCATTTTCCTAGGCAAGATTTTCATTGCATTATTCCTCAAAGAAACAATGCCATAATCTTTAATTTTAAGCAACTTACGTTTCAATTAGGAAAATTACAAAAATCTTATGTACTAGCTTTCCACATAATGTTCCCACAAGCAGTCTTTCAGTACTTTTTACCGTGTGTATGTGTGTGTGTGTGGGGGGGGGGGGGCGAATGGAGGGGTAAGTTTTTGTTATCCCTATATAAATATACTTAAATACAGTCACATAAATAGAAACTAAGTTAATATAAAATGTATCCGAGTAGGGGGGAGACAATCATCTCCTTACTTCGCCCCACCTCCCCGGATACAAGCCTGCAAGAAAAACTGTGTGCCCACAAAAAACAGTTGGACATGTGTTAACGATGTCTTAATGTTTTATTCCCGCCTAAATCTTGCATTCGAAAATTTCGTGAAAACAATACTTTCGCTATACAATAGAATAAGAAAGTAAAAAAAAAAAAATTGCAAAGTAACCACAAATGACAAGAAGCGCTTTAAAAACGTATTTATCACAGAAGTAAAATAAATGTATTCAAATTCTTTAAAAGATATGTAGAAAAATACAGATACACCACGAGTCACAAAGTTAAAAAAAATATATATATATTCCAACAATGATGAATTAAATATGGATGAAAACAAACACCGTGTATTCTATTTACAAGTTTTATAATGATTTCAAAATTTCAGAAGACATCTTCTTTGAAAGACCGGTTGTCGTAACCTGAAGACACTGTGGATTCAATGTTGACTTGTGCTTTCATAACATGGTCGGGATTTTTCATGGATTTCCAGCTTGCATGTAAAGCAGGATCACTTGGCCCCCAGTTATCAGCCGGTTTTAAAGACCATAGAATTTTCTAAAAAAAAAAAGAATATATATATATATATATATATAGTATAAAAATTAAATGTTATCGTTGAAAACGAGAAACTAATATATACAGAGGATCCCAAAAGTGTTTATACACTTACGAATTTCAATGAAACACTGCTCTATCCATTAATAAAAATTAATATTTCATCATGGGAATTTTTTAATGATACAGGATCTATAACTTGTTCTTAACAAAACTACATAAAATATTTTGAAGACATAGTAAAACTTTTTTTTTTGAAAAATTAATAATAAAAAAGTAACCAAAAAGTTACGTCACAAAAGTCCTCGCACAGTTTTTTTTCTACATACAGTGAATATTGTAATATTTCGGTAAATGAGTACTTAGTAGGATATCCTCTAACATTCACAACAGCTTTTAAACGTCTGTGAATAGAGTTTACTAGTTTTTTTGTAATTTTTGCATCAATGTTCCTCCATTCTTCGATCATTACTGTTCTTAGTTCGCTCTTCATTTTAATATCGTATTTCCGTACTCTAACCTCCAATTCTCTCCAAATGTGTTCTATTGGATCTACATCCGGCGACTGAGGTGGTGTTTTCAGAACTGGTGGACAATTATGGAGACACCAGAGGCGAACATTGAGAGCCGTGTGATTAGGATCGTTATCTTGATAAGAAAAACAAAAGTTGTTTCCAATATCCAAATTTTGGGCTGATAATTTTAAATTATCTTTTAAAATATTTAAATAAAGAGCATGATTCATCATGCCATCAATAAATACCAAATTACCTGATGCTGACATGCTTTACTGTTCCAACTAAGTTCTTGGGATTAAGTTCCTCATTTTTTCTTCTCCATGCAATTATACGCCCATCGAAAATAAAAACGTTACATTTGCTTTCATCTGCAAATAAGACATGATTCCAATACGTTTCGGGATTATTTATAATTTATTTTGCGACGGAAAAGCTTAAGCTTTCTATTTTTCGCACTTTACGAAACATTTTCTTCTGGCAGAACGCCCATGTAATCCAGCTGATCTGAGCACTCGTCGAACAGTTTCAGGTGAAATTGAAGTAGAAAATTTTTCAGTAAATTCTGTAGAAATGTTTACAGCACTCACACGTGGATTTTTCACAAATTTTCTAACTACAAATCTCTGATCACGTTGAGTTAACTTTGCCACCCGATTTTTTCTTACTTTGTTTTCGAACAGATTTTCCTCTTTAAAGTGTTTTATCACATACTGCACTGTAGAATGGGATAAATTTACTAATTTAGCGATATTACGAACTGATTTACCACTACCATGATGAAAAATAATCAATTTTCGAATGCTGTTCCTTGTTTCCTTACGACTGCGAGCCATTTTTAAATACTATAAATATTACGAAGTAAGCAAGCAAAGATTAAAGCCAAACTATTTTTTAAATATCACCACAATGCAAAAATAAATAAAAGCAACAGACAATTTTATTTCTGAATTTATCCGAAAATGTTTCGGTGTACGATCACTTTTCTGACGTTTTTTCTCTGTCTCCTTGCATTTTCATTTTTATATAAAAAAAAGAGTCAATATTTAAAAAAAAAAATGTTAGGTTTTATTCAGAATCACATGGAGATGATATGAAAAAATATTGAACTTTATATTCGAATTCAATTCCAGGCGACAGTGCTTTTCCTACAAATTTTTAAAATGTACGAACACTTTTGGGAGCCACTGCATGATTCCTTGTTCACATGGTAAGTAGAAAAGGTAATGAATGAGTATTACATATGAATTATATCAATTTCGAATTCTTGTTTGTGTATTACTAGAAAGACTTACCCGGAGTTGCTTGGGTCCAAAATAATGCAGATACAGATAACACCACTCATTTTTTTAAATCGACTGTTTTGAACTAAAATCATTCTCGCGCACCGTTTTTTCCATTCTTAACCATGCCAATTATATAACGTGGGCGTACTATAATTGGTAAATAATTTCTTTTGATACGCCTTAAATAAGTGCTTGATCGACGATATTTGGCAGAACAGCATAATGAAAATACTTTAAAGTTGCAAAAAATAAAAAGTCCCTTTACCTGCGAAACAAAATTTAAAAAAATTTGATGTGGGCAACACATGATTTTCCTTATATAATGCAATGAATTTACTACTCTAACAGTAAAAACAATAGGTTATTTTTATAGTAGATATATTCTTTCCAAGATATTGAATTTTCGTCAACTAGTCGTCATTTTCATTTTAGCCTCATTTTTATCTATTTGGAGAGTTTTTCGTTAATTTAGCAACATGTAAACAAGTCGCCAAGTTGGCGACATTCCTTCAAATTCGTCGCCAAAATCTCGTCAAGCGTTATGGATGGAGAAATAAGTTATTCTTACAGCAGATAAATGACAATTGGCGTTCAAATACAAAAGTATTACTCAAAGTATATTTTCTCATGCATGGAACGAGCTAGATCCACGAGAATGATGTCACCAAATTTATCGCATAATATTACATACGAAAAGTGAACATGTTTCTCAATAGGTAATACTTTTTTTTTTATTATATGACTTTTTGATAATTTTTTTGAAAAATGTGCAATATCTCGAGAACGGTTTATGCTAGCATTCTAAAATTTGTCAATCATTTTCTAATGAAAAATTACATTAATAAAGTTACGCAAATAGACATTTCTAAAGGTTTTGATTTTTCAATTATTTTTTCAAAATTTCACTCGAAAATTTAGGGGGATTCTGAACATTCGATTGCGCATAAAAACAATAGGCTTCCAGTGTTTATGGATTGTGATTTTTGTACCAAATTTCGTTCGAATCGGTCCATTCGTTCGTTAGTTATCGTCTCCACAGACTCACTGACGGACACACACACACATCACTTCAAAAATGTTTGATTCGTGATCAGGAATGCTTGAAACGTGCTCTCCTGTCGAAAACTCTTATTCGAATTTTCGACCCCGTCACAATACTGTAGCGAGGTGAATCACCTCACGTTCGATTTGAACGCTAAAATACTGAAAAATGTTCAAGGAACATTAAGATACTGCCGTATAAGATCGCAAGTGGTTTAAAACTGAAAATTAAGAAGTAATTAATAAGATTTGAAATGAGGACACGGATTAGATTTAAAACAACAAAATAATAAGTTTATTTGCAAAATTAACATTTAAAATAAAAAGAAACATGAAAAAGCTTTGCTCATAACACATGAATATAAAAGTAACTCCCTTTTAATATTAACATCTCGAAAGAATCATTATTACCTCGTAAATTCATTAATCATTAATTGTACCATAATCTTATTCACAATTCTCAAATATTAAAATAATAGTCATACACTTCAAAAGACAAGTACCTTCCATAACACTATTTCTCACATAGTGGAATTTAAAAGAGCGGAGAGGAGAGATATTAAATTATTGAATGCTGTGTACAGTCAAAGGCCTTACCTCGGCTCTTGGGCACATCGGCCGGACGATCGGTTGATCAGACGGGGAAACGGAGAGCATTTCGTTCCCGTGCAAATTTCTACTACCTCACTATACAAAGTTCATATCGGCACTCCCACTCCCTTTTTTCTGACCAAAACTCTCTCCAAAAACTTGTACTTTTAAATCTCCTCCCTCTCAAATATTATTTGCTGACAGGACTTAAGCCCCCCTTAATATTACTGGTGGACACTTAGCTTCCACTCTCAGTGGCCAGTCCATGACAGCAGGGCTTGCCCACTAGCCCCTGAATTATCGCTTGCAGGTGGTCAGGAGTCCCAGCTCCCGTGCGAACCTCTGGGCTTAATTGCGCCCCCAACGACCGCTTTCCCCCCGTTCTGTCTTCCTCTTGTGTAAGACCACCCAGGCAGCTCCACTGACCCTCTCCTTTGCAGGTGGCCAGAGGGGGACCCTATACATATTTGTACCAGGGCTAGGGACCGTCCTTTGCAGGTCGCCTTCTTCTCCAAAATTACACAATGTCACATATTTTGGAAATCACCATGTGACATTTACTCCTTTTCCCCAATGCTATTTTTTTTTGTTTTTGCAAAGCCAAGGGTAAAAACAAACAAATTGTAACAGTAAAATACAACTTATACCATAAAAATCAAGTATCAGAAAATACATATTATCCATACAATAAAAAATCAAAGTAATAATAATAGTAATATTCTCAAAAATGAATTGCAATATCATGTAACAGGTTATACTATTTGTTCATGTTCAAGTTTTTTGTTCCAAGTCCATTTCGTTAAAATCAAACTTCAGCTTATGCGTTCAATCGATATTCCATATTTCACGTTCCTATGTTTAAAGTCTGAGTATATATCATTGACTTTGTGGGCACACTGTAGTGGATAATAGTTTGTAATCTAAAAACAGAACACGTTGCTGTAACACAGATGGAAAGTTAGTTGTACTTCACTATATTATACAGTGTAAATGGTCCCAAGTATGGCCTAACGCCACTGCGTCGATGGACTGCTATCGTCCCTCAGGATCTGGCATGGGGTGTCGCTTCTCGTAAGTCAGCTGTAGATGTGTCCCTACAATGTCTCTGTCCCGAAATATCGTGTGGTGTCCTGTACATCAAGTGTGTCGTGTCTGGCACGCCACTGCGTCGGTGGGTTGCTATCGCCCCTCAGGATCTGGCAAGGGATGTCGCTTCTCGTAAGTCAGCTGTAGAGGTGTCACTGCTCCTTGTTGTCCGTATCTTTCCAGACGTACTGCTGGAGATAAGTTTGCACACAGGCCAAAGAACATACATACAGACACTCAAAAATTGAAATATCTCTCTCTCAGAAAAAATTACATTACCATTAAACGATTACAAAAATTCCTATCATGAAAAAATTTATTTACACCTCGTCATAACCTTATTAAAACATTGCTTACTTCTTTAACTATCCCCGAAATACTTTTTTTTTTATATCTATATACATTCTCTACAAAATCATCCTTAATCTTTATTTTCATTCAACTCAGACGTAAAAATTTCCTTTCCTTTAGATTTTATATTCATTTTCTACCAATTCACCTCGCGACATTAATGGTTTCACCTCGCGACATTAATGGTTCCGATGACCAGGATTCGAAATAAAAATAATTAATAGAATTACTGAATTTTTTTTTTTTTTATGAGTAGGCTAAATTTTACGTTATGTGTGCTAGGAAAATTTTAAATACAGTATATTTTTTTCGGAAATGAGGATTGTAAAGGCAGAAAAAAAAAATCATGTTCTTCAATTCTTTTCTTCAAATTGTTATGCCATGGTAAGGGGATATATATTATTTTAGGGAAACACGGGATCAAAATTCGAAAATTTGAGGAAATTAGAAATTTTTGGTATGCATATTAGGAGTGTATTTTATATTGTGAAAGAATTTTATGTACCAGAATTTTAATGTTAGGAGTGTATATATGTTGCATGAAAATTTGTGTTTATTATATGTGATAGGATTTTGGTAATAGGGGATAATTGCACTTAGGATATAGAATTTTGGTTAAGAAATCGCAGAATTTTTTTTTTTCACATTTCAGTCATGGCAGAAGAACGGAACGAAGTCCCAGTAGCGCACGTCAGCAAAATTCCGGGTATTACACATTTGTTAGGGGAATTAAATGGGGAAGACATGGAAGAAACGAAATTGTTTTTCGAACACTTCAGCGCTATATCAGAACTGGGAAATTGGAACGATGCAGAAAAACTGGTTATAATCAAATCGCGATTACGGGATAATGCTAGGAAATTTTATATGAGTTCTCGGGAGTTGAGGAGTGAAACCTCATTTGAAGCTTTCAAGCGCAGATTTTTAGATTTTTTCACAGACAAACCCCATATCACCGCCAACCAAGTAATTTTTGCATCAATTAAACAAAACCAAGGTGAAACTATAAAACAATTATCACACAGGATCAGAACACTAACGTTGGAGTACATAGGAGAGGCTCAGATAAACGATGACACTCAACACATTATTGATAAATTAAGCCTTAGTAAATTTATAGAAGCAATTAGACCAGAATTCCAAATTGAAGTGATTAAAGGTAACCCCAAAACATTCACAGAAGCGGTACAGATAGCGCAGAACTTAGAATCGGCTAATTTAGCGGCAATGGTAGTAACGGTTAATAACATATCTAAAAAGAATGACATACAGGAGCTGCGCAAAGAACAAGAACAATTTAATGCACAATTATTGGAGAATGTAACTAAAGAGATTAATAACTTAAAAGTCAGAAAGCAAGCAGAGATAGAGAAGAAACAAAACACTTTCTTGTGTCATTTTTGTGGCAGATCTGGACATTTTATGAGGGAATGCAGAATGTATTTACGTCAAAATAATAAGGAGAGGCAAGTTAGATATGGGCAGGAGAATAGGGATTTTGCATCGTTTAACGGGGAAGCTAATTATGTGCACAACAGAAGGTCGAATCAGTGGAATTCAGGCAACGAGAGATACAGAAATTTCGGAGCGCGGCCCAGAAACGAATTTAACATGAGAGGGCAAGGGAATTTCCAGAATTGGAATAGACAAAATGTTGACAAAAATTACAATAAACCGGATGAAAGAGATTTTAGGAATGAATTTAGAGATGAAATGGGTACGCAGAGAGGTAGACAAAATTTTGAAAAAAAATACAATAGGTTGGAAGAGAGAAATGTTAGAGAAAATAATTTAGAAAGAGAAATAAGGAATCCTAGAGAAAATAATTCAGGAAATGATTTCAGGGATAATACAGGAAAGTGTAATAGAAAAATTAATACACAGAGCGCTGTGCGGGGTCCAACACAAAACGAGGTAAGGGGAAGACCTGAAACAAAAATAGAAGTGGATAAAGAGAAAAACAGAGATAAGGCTGAATTAATAGCATATGTCACAAAGGAGAACACGACTAAATTACCAGCGGTGCAAGCAAAATTCCACGAGAACGAAACGGACATTTTATTAGACACGGGCGCTTCAATTTCAGTGTTATCAGACGAGGTTTTCAAAAAAATTAAAGAAGAAGTCGGGAAGTACAGAACTTAGTGTTGTGGAGTTCTTAGTGTAGAGACCTGCACCAGCAAACAAATGGTCGACCCCAGTAGTGAATATCTGAATGCATTTTCAACTTCTATTCGGTAAGATTTCCATCTGTAGAGCATATGTTCAATTTTTTGCTGTTTACAGTTTGTAATCCCCTTTTGCGCATTTATCCAGTTACGATTTTAAAAAATCTGATGTGGGCAACACATGACTTTCCTTATATAATGTAATGAATTTACTACTTTTACAGTAAAAAATTAGGTTTTTCTTATAGTAGATACTAATATTCTTTCCAAGATATTGAATTTTCGACAATTAGTCGTCATTTTCATTGAATTAGCGTCACTTTTATCCATTTGGCGAGATTTTCGTTAATTTGGCAACATTTCAAAAAAGTCGCCAAGTTGGCGACTTTCCGCCAAATTCGTCGCCAAAATCTCGTCAAGCGTTATGCACTAAGAAAAAAGCCAGTCTTACAGCTGATAAATGACTATTGGCGTTCAAATACAAAAGTATTTTTCAAAGTATATTTTTTCATGAATGGAACGAGCTAGATTCACGAGAATTATGTCACTCAATTTATCGCATGGTATTACATATGAAAAGTGAACATGTTTCTCAATAGGAATTTTTTTTTATGTGACTTTTTCATAATTTTTTTGAAAAATGTACAATATCTCGAGAACGGTTCCTGTTAGCGTTCTAAAATTTATGCCAATCGTTTTCTAATGAAAAATTACATAAGAGATGTCTATTTGCGTAACTTTATTAGCGGTTTTGATTTTTTGACGATTTTTTCAAAATTTCATTCGAAACTTTAGGGGGGTTCTGAACATTCGATTACGAATAAAAACAATAGGCTTCCAGTGTTTACGGATTGTTATTTTTGTACCAAATTTGGTTCGAATCGGTCCATTCGTTCGTCAGTTATCGTCTCCACAGACTCACTGACACACACACACACATACTTTCACACACACACACACACATACACAGACATCACTTCAAAAATGTTTGATTCGTGATCAGGGATGCTTGAAACGTGCTCTCCCGTCGAAAACTCGAATTTGAATTTTCGACCCCGTCACAATACTTTCTGTTGTGATACAACCATTCAAAAGACTTAATTAAAGAATAATAAAATCAATTGAACGATCATATCCCAACACCTGATTGGGTCGGACACTCACATACAATTAAAAGGGAAATTAATTATTAATATTTAATGTAATGGGACCGTATAGTGGGGAATAAATTTTAGAATATAATATCAATGCGTTGTGTTATTTAAAATATTAAACCATACTTGTATGTGAGCGCCTAAAATTCTTACCTGTTTCAGGACCTAAAATTAAATATAAATATAACTCAATAATAAGATTGTTGTACTTCACATTGGTTGCTAGCAGTTATTTGTTGTCAAAAAAAAAATATATAGTTCTTGAAACTAAAAAAATCCATGATGCTCATAAAATACACTCAGGTACAAGATAAATGTTCTTTATTTATTTTTTTTTTTTTTTAAATATTTCTATATGTGCAAGTATAGATGTAAATGATGCAATCATTTCACAAAATAAGATTCTCAAGGTGTAATTTTATATCATCACTTGTGCTCTACTGCAGAAAGAAATATATATATATAGTTGTAATATTTGTACCCATGAAGGACATATAGATTTGTATTTTGATCATCAGCAAATTCTTAGCTCCTCAGAGCTCTGACAAAACATAATCTTCAAAAGGTGCCTTTACTTGGAATATATATCTATGTATACATATCCAGCCACTCAATTGTGCATTCACTCATGCATTAATGAATTTCTTTATACACATATTTCTGAAGAGATAATTGTGCAACACAGTTGGCTGCTGATTCAAGTGCAATTCTTTCTGAATTATATCACAAAATCACTAGACACAGATCCAAAATATAATCACATATTTTGACAGATTGAGATGTTTTGATTCACTATAAAAAGTATTAATATTTTTTTGTACACCTGGAGTTTAGATTATTAAAGATGATAAAATAAATGATTGAGGCACGAGGCATCCCCCCTAAAGGGGACCCCACCAATATCACGACCTTCACTTCACCAGAATTTTCAAGAGAAGAGAGCGAGTCAGCACAAATCTCACAGAGGAAGAAATTCCCGCCTAACTTGGCACGCTGTGATTGGCTGAAGCCACACACACCGTTGCCATGCCAAGAAAAGAAAAACTCATGTTCAACCAGGGAGATTAAAAGGATCCATGTCTCACCTGAAACCGGATTTACCAATTGTCGAAAACGGGTGTCATTCTACCGCAGTATGAAAGAGGGCGTGGACTGTACATGAAATATGAATACTGCAGCACACTATAATTAAAATTAATAAAAGAGACAATTGGTCTATTAATGAATATATAAAATAAAAGCAATTTTGAATATAATAATTTGGAATAATAAATTAAGTAAAAATATAATATTTAATGATTTATAAAAAAATGTTAATTTAGAATAATAAAATAAAGTGTTGTGACGTGTCACAACACTTTCCTTATACATTATGTATATAAGGAAAGTAAAAAATGTGAGGTGTAGCTTTAGAAATAATTCTTGCGAGTAGATCAGCAACCTTCCCCTCAACTTGAGTAATAAAGGAAACCCAATATGCAGAACTCTTTTCCAGTGTAACGAAAGAGAAGTGAAACGAGAAGTAACAATCAAATGCAGAATATATGAACAGGAAATGAGGGTAACAAGAAATTATAATCTGTCTTATTACATATCCGAACCCTGTTTTGAATTCGACTCAATTGAGCAAGGAGAATCTATCTTATTATTTTTATGCTCAGTATTTCTCGTTTATTTTATTGTTATTTCTAGTTTTGCTTCTTTTTCAGCACACTAGGTGACGCCACGATAGTATGATTTCCTCATTTTCTTTCCAATGTGTTTGCATTCTTTATTGTTAGAGTTCAGCAGTAGCGTCGCCAGAAGAAAAAAAATTCTGGAGGGGATGGGACGCTAGTAACCAAATATGTTGTTTTCTATTTTCCCATATATTATTTCTTCAAAATTCAATGGGTTCGATGGATTCCTGGGGGTATATGATCCCCAGATCCCCCTCTGGCGACGCCACTGGTCTTCAGTCACGTTTTGTATTAAAAAAAAATATATTGAGGTATAAAATATCAAACAATATAAAGAAAATAATAATGGGTACCGATACCTTCCAAAGCGTTCCGTGAGGGTCTTTTAAGACGGTAAAGATGAACCACAGCGGAATCTGTACAAGAGCTAAAGAAGCCAACATCCATCCAATGGCAGTAGACCAGGCGGGAACCGTTGGATCAGCCTTAGACTCAGCATCAATGATACCAAAAACGAATATCACCTAGATATGATATTTATTAGCTATATAATATTTTTATTTGTTCATTTATATGAAATACTTGCTATGTAAAATTTCACTCAAATATTTAGTACAGTCATATAGGGGCATCCGGCTATGAATTGCCAGTTTGTCACGAATTACTCCAATAACATAACGCATTTACTCTTCCAGCTACTGCCCCCCCCCCATGTTCACTTATGGGAAAACTGTTATACTCTAGAATTTCTTCTTTGAGGGAGATATTTTTGCCAAGCATTTTCCACCATTTTTTTTTCCAAGCATAGCGACAGAATAGAAGAATTAGAATTTTAAATATTTGGGTCATATCACTATTAGGTTTCTATAAATTTCTAATATTATAAAATACAAAATTTGTCTGTGTATTTATGTCCGGAAACTCTAAGCAACTTCCAGATGAGCTAGAATGTTGAAAGTGGTTACACATATTGCTCAAGTACTTGAAACTATCGAAAAAACATGGGATTTCGTAGTGTAATGGGAGATCCGAAAATTATACGCAACTTCCAGATGAACTAGAAAACTGAAAATTCCACTTATAGCTCAGGTACTGAAACTACCTAAAAAAAACTTGAACCCATTTCCTTAGAGATTTTAGGGGTTGCTTTTGATATAACCAGGCCAGAAAGCTGAATATTGTTATACATATAAGCTCAGATGTGGAAGCTACCTATTAAAATGACAAAACCTCATTTCCTTAAAGTGCTAGTACTTAAAATAGTGTTTAATCTTAAAATATCAAATAGAAAATATTCCAAATATACTTTTAATTATTTTATCAATTGAATTTGCAAAGTTTCATTACCATCAGAGCAATTGGAGCTGCCACTGCCCACGTAAATTTCCAGAAAATTCCTGGTGATTTATTCAACATGAATTCCACATCTTTGCAGAAGCTTCTCAACCCTAATAAATAAGAACAAAAATGTTTTGAACCAAATGATATACAGTGAAACCTGTTTATAATGATATTCTTGGGACCGGGGGAAAATATCGTTATAGAGAAGGTTGAACCTGATACACTTTATATAATGAAGTTATTTAATACGGGTGTAACATTTTTAATAATATCATGTGACATTTAATTTTTTAAATAATATTACAGAATAGGAATGTAGATCAACATGAATCAAAAGAATCCAATTCCAGCTTGAAAATTTAACATGTGTATTTTAACTACGTTTCTATTAATCTAAAAATGCTTATGGGTGTAATGAAAAATAAAATTAAAAATTATGTTTTCAATTCAACAATAAATTATATATTTATACATAGAAACAGAAAAAAAAAATACTCTTTTATGTTATACATAAGTTAAACAGAATCTGGAGCACTAAACATAAACAATAAAAGTTTAATCTTAATTAACACGGGGAAAAACTCGTATATTTTCGTTTGCTTGCTTTTTGCATAGAATATATACGTTAATCGTTATATATATTTTTCAAACCGTCTAGCGAATTTAGATGTATGTTTGGACATTTAGTTGTAGGAATGAAAGTCTGTAATGTTTTAATGAATGTATCAACATCCACAGCCGTACTATAACTTGGGTGATGATTTCGTAGGACCTCTGTGCACAATATTCTTCAGCTTTAATGAATTGTCAAAGTAAAATTATCGTTATATAGAGGTTTACCCCAAAACACGTTATCGTTATGAGATTTATATGCTTTAGTATTACAAGAAATTTTCCGGGAGAGCAGAAAATATCGTTATGGACATGTTTGTCGTTATAGGTAGTATCGTTATATCAAGGTTTCACTGTATTTTAATGTATTATTATAACTAAAAAAATAAATTCATTTCCATGAACTGGTACATAATATTGGTCAAAATATATAAATAATAAAATATTGGACAATGTTATAAATATTGACAAAATCAGGTTATCTGAGCATCTTGATACTAACAGTTCGTTTTGTGACTTAGTATCAGGTTGTCTATATTCTATCGAGTTTCAATTTGTGACAAGAAATGTAGGAAAAAGACTTCATATGGTGGTAAGTGGTGTGCACACTTCTTTTCGGTGGAAATATTAAGCAATTTTATACTCTTTTGAGCACTTGGTTGGTATAGTCATACGAGTTTTGGAAAAACTGACATCTCCGGAAGAGGAAATACTTAGTGAACTCTCCAACCTCTTCCGAAATTTGATGCTGAATTCGTATCAACCATCATATAAGTTTCATCTCTAACTAATCAGGAAATGTGATGTTACAAGAAAAATTACATTTTTTTTTAATTATCCCCCCAATTCAAGATACGATTCGGCTCTACATGACTCATCGTCATCAATTTCAAAACTCTAAATACTTTAATCTGCTTATTTTAAACGGGAGGCTTGAAAAATACCAGTATAAAATAAATATTTAAAACTAGTTCGATATTCATTAGACTTTGCAAATAGTTCGGTATTCAATGGCAGTTCGATGGCAAATAGTTCGATGTTCATTAGACTTTGACTAGTACAGCTCAAACGTACACAACTGAGCAATCAGTTGCCTCTCACAGACAGTAGCACTTTGGACAGAGGCCGTTGCGATGTTTGTTCACAGTTTTTATGCGAAAAATTAGGATTATTGTGGGATGAGAATTAAACAACATGGATGAATGTGAAAATGTCAACCCAAACCAATACAAAGCATTTGCTTATTGATTTTAACAAAGTATCGCAAAAAATATACAATAACTAAAGCCGTATAGGGAGGATAATTAAGAGAAAAATTAAAGCACCAAACAAATAATACCAAAATCAACACCTCAACCGTTGTTGTTGAGACCCAGAACGTCCGACCTACCAGAAAGGTGTAAGGTAACTGTTTGGACGACCGGGAAGTGTCACCCAATTTAGACCGGAACCCAGTGGGGGAGGCATCCACGGGGGCCGTACCCTCCTTCCCCTACCACTAACCTCTCGGAAGGACTTACGGACCCACATGTTTAACGTGATCGTACTCCGCGTGAACATGGCGGCAGTTTTGGCAGTGGCGGGAATCGAACCCGGGACTATCGAGTGCAATTCCCGCGCGCTAACCACTGGGCTAACACGCCCGGACAACTCAACCGTGGACAACCTGGCAGGTCGCGAGGAACAACAAGTAATTTGGCGAACACAGATTCAGTGGTATATAAATACTACTATCATTTTTTCGGAAATTATTGTTCACCATAGGAAATAATGCTATGAAAATTTTGACATTCGAATAATTCGAGTTCTAATTGTGATAATTACTGTACATGTTTTCAGTTCTTCACATAATGTATCTACACATGAAATAATATATCGGTATTTATTTTTCAGTTATCGTGTTAATACATTACACGCTTACACACGCAGAGACTAACATATTTCCAAAAGTGGTCGAAATTTGACCAGCAGGTGTTATCGAACTGAACTTATAAAAATGGTATATACATATCAAAACGTACTGATACGTCAAAATCTCGAATTCAAAAATTTCGCAAAAGCAATATTTTATACAACACTATAAAAATGTCATGGTTATAATAAGAGTTTGATTTGAATAAACAAAATATTCACCATATATCCACATGACACCTGTCACTTCTAAAACTGCGTAGAAAAATATTGCTACACCGGCACCATAGTTGTTCAACAGCACCAATATCAATTGCCCCATCTAAAAATCAAAGATATTTTGTTGAGTAAAAATGAACAAAATGTTTCCCCCAATTTCAAGGTTTTATAATTCTAGCACTGCTGAAAACTTAGCAAATAGTTCGATATTCGTCACGAATAATGCAATATTCGTTAGGGCAAAGAAACATACAAGTATTCACTCTTAGAGCAGTCTTATTCTAGTACCATGCATAACCATAGAAATTTTTCCAGAGGGCGGAGGGGGCTCAAGTATAAGACGAATAATATCAATTAACTTGATTCATGCCTTTGTGACCTTGAAAGTCTAGGAGGGGGCAAGTGCTCCCCTTGCCTTCCTCTATTGGTTCCTATACGTATAATAGCTGAAACGTAACCAATTCGTGGTAAGAATGCTTTTGAAATCATTTTCTAATGATCAGAAAAAAATATTAGTTTAAAATTTTTTTGCTAAGTGCCAATTTAGTGCTGAGATTAGTGGACATGAGTAAAATTTGCATGTGACGTAATGATTTTAAAATTTGCTTTGAAGAGGCACATAACATTTGTAATTTTGCCCATAAATTTCGTGCATCTTATTTGTTGATGCCCCAAGTGCGTGCTTATTATGTAATACAACTCCGCGTGTAAGCATTGAAAACGGTGGTTGGTGAGCGAATAGAGTATAAGGAGATCCATAGATCCTTAAAAATAAGATGTACAGTGGTAGTTCAACTGTTCAGCTCGCTTTTTGCGGATGATGGAGAAGTTGTAAAACAATCTTCGACAAAATTCACGATCCCTGTATTTTACTATGATACATTTAGTGAGATCAGTACGAAAGATTCATATTTTAAATAGAAAATCTGATGTGGATAGCACACGGCATTTCCTATAATACAATGATTTTCTTTCCTTAACAGCGAAAGGAAGTTGTATAAGTTCCGCAATGCAATGTTTTTGGTATTGAATTATTAACGTGTAAATTGAAATTTGGCACTTTTGACAACTTATTAGTCCAAACAGACAATAAGTTGTCAAAAGCGCCAGACTGTGCAAAATGTTTATCAAAATCCAGTGACAATATCGTGAAATAAATGACTATTGACGAAGTCTTTTTTAGTATCAAAATACAGAACTATTACAAAAGTAACTTTTCTCGTGAATGGAACAAACAGTTTGCTATATAGGGTGTCCCATCAAGACCGCCCAAACTCCTCACAACCAGATTCCTCGCTTGGAATACATAAAAATTGGGCAAAGAACTGTACCTCTACGACCCATAGTTTTCGAGAAAAATGTGAGAGAAAAGTATGGCATCATATCCGGTGTACGAAAAAATAACTTTATTGGAAACATGAACATCGGTATTCGCATATGTTTACATAGGAAGATGTTCAAAATGTCCACTGCGCATATTGAGGCATGCATGCGCGCCGTAGAATGGCTGACTGCACACCTGTATATTGCATATGGAAAGAGAACATATTTGTGGATATTTACTACTCTATTTACTTATGAGGATATTTACTACTCTCGTATTTGAAAAATATACAATATCTCGTGAACTGTTTATTGCTAGTGTTCTAACATTTATGTCATTCGTTTTCTAATGAAAAATTGCTTACGAAATGATTACTTTTTATTGAAAATATTGATCTTTTAATGATTTTTTTTTTCAAAAATTCATTCGAAAATTGGAGGTGGGGGGTGGGGGTTTTCCGAACATTAGATCCCGTTTAAAATCACCAAGGTTCCAGTAATCACAGATTATAATATTCGTATTAAATTACGTTTGAAACGCGCCATCCATTCTTGAGATATGGTATCCACACGCACACATCAAGTTAACATTCACAGACACACACCAAAACATTTGATTCGAATTCAAGGATGCTGGAAACGTGCTCTTCCGTCGAAAACTCGAATTTTCGAACCCGACCCAATACTTTCCCTATACATTACAATGAGTTTGCAGGGAAAGTAGAAATATACCTCAAAGCGATATTTTCCAACAAACTCTTCAGTCTAAAAATCTAAACACGTTTCCAAAAACTGTTGGAATATATCTAAATCAAAAATGAATTTTTCTGCAATTCTCAGAAGTGAGCATTAAATGAATATCTTACATTTGTAGTCAACGGCAGACCGAGGGCAAAAAATAAAGCACATATACCCAGTGCCAGGAGCCACTTCCTTTGCCGCAGAACTGGGAATCTGTCTTTCAGAACAGTCAGGAGAGTCTCGATCATAGACATCTGCAAAAAAACAAAAATATACATCTGTCTTACTATTGAAAACACTGCTATTGAAAAAGCTATTGAATATAAAAGAAAAAAGTGCAATTGTTCCATAAAGAAAATTAAATAAATTAGAATAAATTTTTTAAACGGCTGCAAAAATAGTTTTAAAATGTCATTAAAACACAACATAAAATAAATGAATGACGGCTTAAACCGGCTCTGGAGGGGAAAATACAGCCTCATTCTTTAGAATCCAAGGACAGAGAAACGACGTCAACAAATGTAAGCAGACGTCTATTAATTAGATAATGTATTGATAGACAGCGGCTTTCTTCTGTTGGCGTGGTTGCTGCTGCGAAAGCAGTGTCGTTGGCTATGGGGAGGACGGAACCCACGGCCTATTGCTTAGAAGTCTGAGACCAAAGTTAGACCAAATTATATATTCGGATCTATATCATACGTGTATGGTTGTATTGGTCGATCGTCGGCTGTGATAGCGTAAAAGTTGGCTGCTTGAAAGAAGTTTTTTATCTTATGAAATCAGTTGATATCGTTACTAATTTGTTTTAACATTTCAGCTAAATTAAATATTAAGAAAATATCCGAAAGGAAAGAAGTTGTATTAAAATATGCAGAATATAAACCTTAACACAAAACTTAATAATTAGCATTAAAGAACACATTAGGTCCATAAAGATCATAATTATTTTCATAGTGATACAAAATAACTAAGTTCGCACTCAGCGACTCGCGTTTGCATCGCAAATTGCTCGTAAAATGCTTGCTCATACTTGAGTGGAGTTAGTGTCAGGAAATATAGTTAAAAATAGTAATGTTAAAGTACGAGTATAACGTGAATGCAAAAAAAAACTGGTTGCTTCTATTAGTTGCACCAAGAGTTACATATTTCATCACTGTTTTATTTGTTCAAAATTCACGCTTCGTCACGACCTTGATTTCTATAAGATGCAATTATGCGCAAAGAATCACTGCAGTCGTGTCCAAGCATTTCGGAACACCGCTTGTTTGGGACATTTCACAATTTGAGTCGCTGCATAAGCTGATGTTTTAAGTGAACACCTGATGTGTATTTCACAAAGAAACTGATGCGACTATGAATAGTATTTGATGCTTCAGAGACCATTTACAAGAGCGTATAGTGGACGTCTGTAATTTCACTACTTAGTTGGAAAACATTAATCCTCATGTCGTTCTCCCGCTACATCCTATATAAAATAAGCATCGAAAATAATTTTGATTTTTTATTCTTTTTAGATTTATTATTAACATTTTAAAATTTATACACAAAAAGACTTACTTTAAAGCACATGCATACAGCTGTACTTTTGAGTTCATAGATAATGCAAGGTAATACTTAGATAATACGTACTTAGGAAATAGAATTCATAGATAATACTTAGGAAAATATGTAAACACTCTTAGTAACCTCAAACAAAAAGGTCACCGAGTGTACAAGTAAGAACTATTTTCAGTTTA
This sequence comes from Amaurobius ferox, assembly GCA_951213105.1. Classification (NCBI taxonomy): domain Eukaryota; kingdom Metazoa; phylum Arthropoda; class Arachnida; order Araneae; family Amaurobiidae; genus Amaurobius; species Amaurobius ferox. The sequence continues at coordinate 104,275,548 of OX578136.1, forward strand.
GTGACCATGCTCAATCGAATAAAAATCCATGCCCTTTAAGGAGAATTAATGAATTTGGGAACACAAACTCAGCAACTAAGTGTGGTAGTGATAGAAGGAAAGTGCCAATTAATTGTCGAAGTAGTAAGAATCTACTATGAAACTGTTACAGTAGGCATTCATTTGACACTACGGTTATAGGTTAATTGCCTTTGCATTCAGGAATGATACAATAAACAACCAGTAACGTCGCTAGAAAAATTTCTGGGGAAGGGGAGGTAAATAAATATTTTGTTTTCCATTTCTCCATATATCATTTTTTCGAAACTCAATGGGATTCGGAGAGGATTTATGACCCCAAATCTCCTGCCCCCCCCCCCCCCACACACACATTGACGATGTCACTAGTTGAGATGCAGAGCCTGTTTAAAATGTTCTTTATCGACGACCGCGATTATGCATATTTGAAATTAATAAAGCATATTATCGCGTACATGTACACTGTAACTGTCACCGTGTTAACCCATAAAGTAGCAGGATAAAGTATATCATGATTGATTGCCTCCCATATTAGTTTTTAATGCGCTTCTGATGTCGATTCTTGCATATTAGACAGAGTTTTACAACTTAGTAATTGACATTTTTATCGCGCTTTGTCGTCAAATTCGCATTTCTTAACTTCCTCAATTTCCACCCAGGGCTTTGCAGCAGATAGACCTAAAGTGTGCATTCAGAAACTTTTTATTTCGAAGTTGTTGGGATGTGCTTAAGAACTTTCCTAGAAATCATATAAATTAAAAATATTGTTTGCAAATACACATACCGAACTTCCAATGCCCAAAACGAAAAGCATGAAGAAGAATACAATGGACCACAGCTGAGGAACGTATTTTATGGCTGCCAAAGCTTCTGGATACACAATAAAAGCTAATCCTAAACCTGAAGGTAAAAAATGTTATAGATTAGTATTTTTTAACAACATTTAATTTAATGCATTGAGTATCGATAGGATGGTCATTATAGACGCCTATAGAAAATTTCCCTGGAAGGAATAAACCACTGACGTCAGTGGGACAAACTTAAAGATAAGATGTACATCGATTAGTTTGATGCCATCTTTGACCATCTTTGTGACCTTGAACATCCAGGGGGAGGGCAAGTGCAACCCTCTTGACCTCCCCTATGGGTGCCCATGATGGTTATAATATATCGACAGTTTTACTAGAGTATACTAATATACTATGTCAATTGCCAATCATATTAGTGTACAAATAGAAATAATTAAACTAAATTAAATGGAAACCTAATAAAGGGGAAAATTGTTACAAGCAAGGGCAAGATAAGGTTACTCTATCAAAGGAAAATAATTTCAAAGAGGTCTTGCTAAGTAAACCCACCTAAGAAATTCAAACACCAGACGAAGTGAAACAAAATATAAAAACGATCTAACTTGTAGATCATTTTTGTATTTATTTTTTTGAATTTATTCTTACTTGTAGTAGACGTTTTTACGCCGCTAACGGTAATTCTAGTTTCACTTTTTAATGAAGTACAAGAACGAAGCTGCTTTTGTTTTATCACGATATTCATAAATATCGGCAATTTTATCGCTCCCGGTCATGTTTAAATGTAGTATTCATATGGCAAGTGAATTAATCTAATTATTTGGTTTTCACGAGTATAAATTATAAGCAATTTTGTTTTAATTTTCAATTATTATTTCAAGATGTTTTGAAAAGCTACACGGAGAGTATATTTAATCAAGCCAATGCTGTATTTGAATTTCTTTTAAAAATGTTCCAATCTGACTGCAATTGAAGGCCTATTAGCTGGTATTTTAAATGCGCAAAAAATGTAGTATTCATATGGCAAGTGAATTAATCTAATTATTTGGTTTTCACGAGTATAAATTATAAACAATTTTGTTTTAATTTTCAATTATTATTTCCAGATGTTTTGAAAAACTACACGGAGAGTATATTCCCTCTGGACGAGTCGGACGGTCTGGGTCTTCCACGGAGAGTATATTTAATTAAGCCAATGCTGTATTTGAATTTCTTTTAAAAATGTTCCAATCTGACTGCAATTGAAGGCCTATTAGCTGGTATTTTAAATGCGCAAAAAACACAATAAATAAAACAAATTAAAGAGTGAAGAGTGAAAGTATATGATTTCAAATCATTACATATTTAAGACATTCATGCGAGATATTTTATAAGGCGGCACATGTTCATCATTCCTTTGCTTCACTAAAAAACAAAAGGTTACTTACCTTCGTGGTTGACCACCTCACTTATATCTTTGGAATACTTGTGCGACAGTGATCCCAGTACAGCAAAACTCACGCAGCCTGCCAGTAAGTTAACAAAGGTATCCAGAACGCTGATGATTATGGCATCTCTGGAAGCAAAATAGGTTGACAAATTCAAAATTCTTTTAAATGGATTTAGATTTTAAACTCATTTAGATCCGTATTACGTTCTCCGCTTCGGGAATAAGTATACTCGGGAGATGTTTCATTAATAAATATCACAATAAAATTATTCATTTTATGTTTCATTAATAAAAATCGCGAAAGTGTACCATATTCTCATGATTGTTTTTAAGCAATCTGCTGTTTCCGCAATAGTTGATAGTATCTAACGGAGGGTTCTTTTATTACACTCCAACATGATTACTTTTTTTGAAAGTCTCCATACATATTATGTATCGTTCAAATGTATTCATTCCGGTGCCCACTCGCATTGACAAAGTGAGGTGAAATGCTCAGTCGCTTCTTCCACTTACACGTGGTAACTATGCTTCTGAGTTCATATTTCTGTTCGAGGAGATATTAATTTTCTGATTTGTAATTCAATTGATTTATTTTTCTCCTTCCACTAGCCAGTAGACAGTTCCAATGGTGTCTATAGTTAAATACTATCGCCATTGTCAGAAACTGGCTATTCTATCGGTTTTAATTCGAATTGTATGGCTGTCCTGATGAGAATGCAATTTCGAACTAACCGCCATTTTTTGTGTAGTTTCAATTGATTGTTCTCTATGTCTTAATCTTTTATCTTGAGCTAATTATTATTGCCTTTTCTCATTTTTGCCGTGTTTTTTTTTTTTTATATTTACATACTTTTAATTGTGAATTTTGTATCCTAATATTCTTCTCATCCCCCTTTCCATTGTAGTGATATGTTACCTTCTATTTTTATCCTTAGTCTTGGTCTATAGTTACTCATTTGTAACAGATATGCTAGAGATGGGTTTTTTTGTTCATACAGTAGTTTATGCATAATTTACGATTAAAATCTTTCATTTTTATTTATATATATATATATATATATATATATATATATATATATATATATCAAGCTATACTATAGTACAGCTGAACCCTGATACTGCGAATCCTTGTGGGATCGATTGTAAGGTTTGTTATTGCCGAGAGTTCGCTATCTTAAATTTCCATTAACGCGTTTAGCTAAAACTTCCAGAAACAGTTAAAAATGTTTAGATTATATATATATACACATAAGATATAGAAAAATGAAGAACGACAATGTATCAAAATTTCGCCGGGGGAGATTGTGACCCCCACTTCCCGGTTTAGCCAGCTTCATGTCATGACGACACTCCCGGAAGCGGACACAATGTCGCAAACCAAGTACATATACTAAAACTAAAAATGTAAAAAAGTTGAAAGACCTATACAGACTTTACACCTAAACAGAAACATCGAGATTTACTACATCCAAACAGAAACACAAAATACATTTTAAATATCAAATATCTAACACCAATATATCAAGATAAACAAGCCCCTGTTTATCTTGATACATTGGTGTTAGATACTTGATATTTAAAATATATTTTGTGTTTCTGTTTGGATGTAGTAAATCTCGATGTTTCTGTTTAGGTGTAAAGTCTGTATAAGTCTTTCAACTTTTTTACATTTTTAGTATATGTACTTGGTTTGCGACATTGTGTCCGCTTCCGGGAGTGCCGTCATGACATGAAGCTGGCTAAACCGGGAAGTGGGGGTCACAATCCCCCCCGGCCAAATTTTGATACATTGTCGTTCATTTTTCTATATCTTATGTAGTATATAAATGTACTTGTTTGAGCAGCTTAGCGCCATTGGGTATATTTTCAGTAGATTGATTTAGATGAGGTTAATAGTTAAATTTATATGTATATATATATATATATAAGTTGATAATTGATAGCGAAAGATAATATTAAATAATAAAGAAATAGTTTAGAGCAGAATTTAACTAAAGAATAAATAACAATACAATACAGTGCTGATATCTATGTACCTCTTGTTGTTATAAGTGGCAGAATTTTTGCAATTATTTTTACCAAGCAAATTTTTAAAGCATTTATTTCTCAGGATTTGCCATAGATAAAGTTTAGATGATGACTGGTATGAATTCAGTATCAAATTCCAGAGGATGTAAAAGGTTTTCTAAGAATTTTTACTCCTGGTTTTTCGGTGGAGGCATTTAAAATATCTCAATTAAAGCAAATTTTACAGACAAATTTTATGGGATACTCTTGTTGTTGAAATATTTACGTGGTCGATTCTTTTTATTTTATTGTAACATTTTGCATTGCCCTAATCTGAAAAAATCCTAAATTATTTCATTCGGCATATTTTACTCTGTGGAAATAACGGGCAGTATTTTCCCAGTTAGAACTTTACACCGTGTTTAGTTCTCAAAAGTGTTTAGGATTGGAAAATAAAATCAACAGTATTTTAATATGAGAAAATATTTATAGAAAGGTAAAATTAAAACCAGTGCAAACCTACTTATAAACATTATTGGTAAACTTATTGTAACTGGCAATCATCACAATATTCCCGTAAGCTATGGTCAAAGAGAAGAAAGACTGCTCCGTTGCTTTGTACCACACCTGCAAAACAAATGTCAAAAATCTGATGTGGGCAACACATGACTTTCTTTAATAATGCAATGAATTTACTACTTTTACAGTGAAAAAACATAGGCTATTCTTATAGTAGATACTTATATTCTTTCCAAGATATTGAATTTTCGTCAATGAGTCGTCATTTTTATCTATTTGGCGAGATTTTCGTTAATTTGTCAACATTTAGAAAAGTCGCCAAGTTGGCGACATTCCGCAAAATTCGTCGCCAAAATTTCGCCAAGCGTTATGGACGGAGAAATAAGTTATTCTTATAGCAGATAAATGACTATCGGCGTCCAAATACAAAAGTATCACTCATTTTCATTAATGGAACGAGCTAGATCCACGAGAATGATGTCACCAAATGCATCGCATGATATTACATATGAAAAAGGAACATGTTTCTCAAAAGTTAATACTTTTTTTTAATTTATGGGATTTTTTGAGGAATTTATTTGAAAAATGTGCAATATCTCGAGAACGGTTCATGCTAGCATTTTGAAATTTATGTCAATCGTTTTCTAAGGAAAAATTACATACGAAATGTTTGTTTGCGTAACTTTATTAAAAGTTTTGATTGTTTGATGATTTTTTCAAAATTTTACTCAAAAATTTTGGGGTTCTGAGCATTCGATGGTGTTTAAAAACAATAGGTTTCAGTATTCACGGATTGTAATTTTTGTACCAAATTTCATTCGAATTGCTCCGTTGGTTCGTGAGATATCGTCTCCACAAACTTACTGACACACATGCTTTCTTTCACACACACACCTCAATGTTCGATTCGTGATCAGGGATGTTTGAAACGTGCTCTCCCGTCGAAAACTTGAATTCGAATTTTCGACCCCGTCACAATACTTTCCTTATACATTATACTATGTATATAAGGAAAGTGAAAGGTTCCGTCTTATAAACAGTTTGAATCCAAAAATTTAAAATATATGCTTTTCTATTGAATGACAGTTTTTCAAATGTTTACTATTTGAAAAATATTTCTACCTTAAATATCACCGATTTGAAACATGTCGAATTCGAATGCCATTTACATGGTAATGGAATCAAAATTGAGGGCTTTTGTTGACTTCCACATGCAATTACACAGCCATTTTGTAAAAACTATTTTTTGTTATTTACCTTTTAATGTCAACAGATACAGTATCTAAAAATATACGTGCTTCTTATTAAAATCTTTAAGCATCTCCAGTAACTTTATAAAGAAAGATCCATGAATGTACACGTTAAGTCTTTTTAAATACAGTAAAGTGATCATGCTCGATCGATAAAAAGTAATTGTACAGTAATTGTACCTGTAGAATCCTTGGAGAAAAATTTAAAAGCTAGGATACTCAACTCGTCAACAATGCAAGATAGACGAAAATAGCCAATTACAACATTATAAGGCATGGTCTAATAAGTAGGAATCTGTAATAAATATGTTTTAGAAGGTTTTTATTTGCCACAATATGTCTGTTGACGAACTGCTGTCTTAGTCACGAATGATGCAATCAATAACATTTACATGAAAAAAAATCTGATGTGGGCAGCACATGACTTTCCTTATATAATGCAATGAATTTACTACATTTACAGTAAACAAAATTGATTATTTTTATAGTAGTTATTTATATTCTTTCCAAGGTATTGAATTTTCGTCAATGAGTCGTCATTTTCCATGTCGTCATTGATTTAGCGTCATTTTTATCCATTTGACGAGTTTTTCATTAATTTAGCAACATTTTAAAAAGTCGCCAAGTTGGCGACAGTCCACCAAATTCGTCGCCAAAATCTCGCCAAGCGTTATGGACGAAGAAATAAGTTATTCTTACAGAAGATTGGCGTTCAAATACAAAAGTATTACTCAAAGTATCTTTTTTCATGAATGAAACGAACTAGATCCACGAGAATGATGTCACCCAATTTATCGCATGGTGTTACATATGAAAAGTGAACATGTTTCTCAATAGGAAATTTTTTTTTATATGACTTTTTGTTAATTTTTTAGAAATGTGCAATATCTCGAAAATGGTTCATTTTGGCGTTCTAAAATTTATGTCAATCGTTTTCTAATGAAAAATTACATCAGAAATGTATGTTTGCGTAACTTTAATAGAGATTTTGATTTTTTGACGATTTTTTCAAAATTTCACTCGAAAATTTAGGGGGGTTCTGAACATTCGATTGCGTATAAAAACAATAGGCTTCCAGTGTTTACGGATTGTGAGTTTTGTACCAAATTTCGTTCGAATCGGTTCATTCGTTCTCGTCAGTCATCGTCTCCACAGACAGACAGACACACACACACCGTCACCTCCGAGAGCAGAGGTTGGAGCACTTAATTTTGACGTCTCGGCTTGTAGGCCCACTGCGCGTAGGTCTTCCAGATCGCGATCGTAGCTTTTGCTATTTGCTTCCCTTTTAATTCTCTGTTCGATGTAAAGGAATAATAATTTGTCAGTAAATCAAATAATATTCATGAAATTTGGAAGTATTTTCGATAATGTGTATTAATATAGGTGATTTAAAATATTAATATTGCTGTACATTTCCTTAAAATAAAATATTTATAATGACTCAAATTCACTCTGGGAGCAAAGATGAAAGGATTCCATTCAGTTAGTTTTTAATAAAAGTTTGAAAAAGAACCCTGTATATTTATTGCTTAATCAGGCATTTTATTTGAATAATTCTTCAGTACATTCAGCTAAAGTATGCGGACTTACAGATAAAGTATGCAGAAACTAAATTGATTACTGAATACTATCTTTATCTTTAAATATCATAAGATAATCATTAAAAAGTAACTTAGAATTTAACTTTTAATATACTTAAGTGCTTATTTATTTTTATTTAATTATATTTTATTCATTTTTTGTTGTGGTTGTTATAAATTGTAAAATGATTTAGAATTAAGATAAAATACTAGTTGACTGTCATTCATTAACCTATGCACTATAATTTGTAGAAGTTCAGGTTTTATAATATAGCACATCTTATATTCCTTTTTTTACTACCACACATTAACAAATTGTAAACAATTTTGCTTAATTAGAGTTTGAAATATCTCAGGGGCTTTGAAAATTTAATAAAGTTGTATAATAAAACTTTTTAGTATTAATATTTCATTTACAATTCCATTGAAGTTAAAATGTAAGAAAGATTAAATTAGCTCTATTATTAAATAACATTAACTATAATATAATGAAATATGCAATGGTAACTTGAAATTGTAAGTTGGTTACTTTGCTTTTTTCCAAATAATTTTAACAATTTTCAATAACATAATAACTCGCTACATTAAAAAAAATGTGTACAACCTAAACACAAATGACTTCTTAACCAATTCTTTTAAAATTTCAGAATACCATAACAAATAAAAAATATACATGCAACATATTAAGATACTAAATCTTTTACACGCAATTACTTACTTATCAAAAGGTTAAAAATATGTTATTTGATGTGTGAAATATTACATTTTACATTATTTTACTTTCATAACTTTAGTGTAGCATTTTTATTGCTACGATTTCTTACTATTGATAATATCTTAAAAAGAGAATGACATTTTTTTTATCTATATAAATAAAATTGAAAATACATCTATCTGTCTGTGTGTTTATCTCATCATCACGGTAGAACTGCTGCATCGAATTTCATTAAAATTTTATGAATAGCCTTGAAATAGCCCTACTTAAAATATAGTCCATGTTTCGAGTTTTTAGGATCAGGGATTGTCGAGATATGAATAAAAATCCCACAATTAAACCTTCCATAAAAATAGAATTATGCAGATGATATATTTTCCGCAAATTTATTAAGAAAATTATATCATGATGCTTAGGAACGCAATTAAATCAAATGTATTTATCAGGCAGACGATTATTAAATTTTTTCCGATTTAAATAATAAAGAAATTGAAATAAAAGAAAATTTTATAATCATTTTTATACCATTTTAGTATATATTGACCATCATTTCATTTTAGTATATATTGATCCAATTTCATATATATTTTATAATTTGTTTTCAAACAAGGATTCTTCGGATCTGCTTGAAGATAATTCTGTGTAGAAAACACAGAAAGGAGAATTAAATTTAGAAGAATTAAGTGAAGGGAGAATTAAATGAAATATTTTAATAGAATGTTTTGAGTAAGAATGTCATTTAGAATACTGCAGGAATTTCCATATATTTTAAATCATGGGCAATGTCTGGTACATCTGCTATTAACAGTATACATAAAATTGTATGTTGTACATCTATCTGTCTGTTTATTATCTCAGCACGGTGGAACTCGCCTATTTTCTTTTCATTAGAATTATTATAAAATTTCAAAAATAGAGACTCCAAATATTAAAATTTCACATCAAATTCTGAATTTTAAGTTTCTTGTATTATATAATCAGTACGAAGAACGGACAAACTGGTAGTCTATTATAAAATATCCCACAACTAACAACATTATAAAATAATTTTAAAATATTTGCAGGAAACTGAATAATTTATGACAACATATTAATTATACTAGGTAAATGCAATGAATGACACAAGCTAACCTGATAAAATATACATTTTAAACACTGAATGATTTTAAATACTTCACAATTACTTAACAAAGCTTAATTTTACAAGTGCCAAGGCAGTTTTCTTAATTAATGTGACAGCAATAAAATTTTAAAACAAACTAAGAAAACTCTAAAAGGTTTGTTGCCGTTATAATTAGCAACAAAACAATTTAGAATCCAGTTAGCTTTAATTGAATAGCAATAATTTGAATGCCATATATTTAAAATTCTAAGTAATTTTAAATGACATGATAGATTCATAATATAATTCTTCATCATAATAAATAATAATAATAGAATTATCTTCAAGCATAATATAATAATATAAATAAGTGAGAGGGGGGGCAGTAGTTCGGCCTCTTCTACTGGGGGTGACGCACACACACACAGAGAGATCACTTCAAAAATGTTTGATTCGTGATCAGGGATGCTTGAAACGTGCTCTCCCGTCGAAAACTCGAATTCGAATTTTCGACCCCGTCACAATACTTTCCTTATGCATTATGTATATAAAGAAAGTAATAAATCCAGAGTAGAATACATAATTATCAGTCAAAATCTCGAATTTGGAAATTTTGGAAAAAACAATAGTTTCTTTATACAATGGTATGAAAAGTTAAAAATCACAACTTTGTAACTTAGACCTTTGGGTTTCGGTAGTGAAAGCGTTAAAGTAGAACTTTTGAAGCACTTTCACAGTTTTTACTTACATTTATGTCTTTTAACTTCTCCAGATCCGGCTGAAAGAAGAACTTGATTCCTTGGAAAGCGCCTTCCTCCAGACAAGCGATGATGAGCAATGCAGCGAGGCCGAAGAAGGGAAAAATAGCCGTGAAGTAGGACATCTAAAACAGTAAATCCAGGTATCAGTAGTGTTGGCGGTAAGAATTAGCTTGATCAGTTTGGGAAAAGAGCGTCGTAAACGCACAGATTGGTCGCGAACAAATATAGAGACATAATGTGTTGAATGCGTGCATTAATTTCACTATCTGTAATAAGAAAATATGCCTGTCAGGGTACGTAGCGGTAAATATAAGCTACCCACAGCTATGAAATTTGCTTGAGGTATACTTCAGGTCCGAAATATATCGGAATGTTTTTTCTTCTAATTCGAATTACTTGCTTAGTTATTTTCATATTGAGGGGCAATTTCGAGCGACTTTTACACAAATCGCTGATTTAAATATCACAGTTTTCATTTCAAACACCATTGGAAAGAACGAAAAACTTTCATTTCACAACAAAGTTTGAGCGGAATTCCGAAGCCAATCAGTTCATTTTAAATCACATTGACAGCGAATGCTTCGCTATGCCAACAAAAAGTGAAAATTTTGTCCAGGCTGTTGTTTTTTTTCTATTTTAATATACTTCACTTATTTAGGCACTAATTATATTCGATCTTAGCTTTGATTTAACTTCCCTTGCTTAAGGGACCATTTTTCTTTTTTTTTGTGATCCCAAGCGTTTTCACTAATTATTGAGATTGCGTGTTAATGAGTAGTTTCTTATAGTTGGTTTTATCCATTATAAACAAAAATTAAAAATACATTCAAAAACACTATTTTCTCAAAATATTTCAACATAATTATTTTTTTTTCTAACGGATTTTTACATTTTCAAAAATTTAAGGATTTCCCTGGACGGTTGACCCTAAAAACCAACAGGCTGCCTCTGACCTTGGTTGATTAAAGTATTCGTAGCCAATTTTATCAGATCTGCTCGATTTGTTCAAGAGGTATCCTCTCCATAGACTCATACACAGATACATAAATATCTCAGAAGCAATGGCTGATTCGTATTCAGGAATGCTCGCAACATGCAAAAACCTGTCAACCCTTATTTGAACCAATCACAATACTTTACTTTCAATGTACCTTGCATACTAGCAAATATAAAAAAAAAACATGCAAGCAGCCGTCCTGTTAAATGAAAAAAATCTGATGTGGGCAGCAAATGACTTTCCCTGTAGACTCATATTCACGTTCTCTTTATTACTATCCCTGCAATACATGGTAATGTATAGGGAAAGTATTGGAATCATGTCAAAAATCGCAACTCGAGTTTTCGACGAATCTACACGTTTCGAGACCTCTAGAATACGAAAAAACCATTTTTAGCGTGACGTCTGTGTGTGGTTCTGTCTGTCTGCCTGTGCAGATTTTGTATCCACTCTAACTAAAAAACTAATGGACCGAATTTTACAAAATTTGGTAGTTAAGTCACTTGTAGGCGAGTCTGGTGCTAATTAGTTTTGGGTACGATTCGGGATAAACGAACCCGCCTATTTTTTCGAAATGGCCCGCAAAAGCTTGTATCCACACTCTAACTAAAGAACTAATGGACCAAATTTCACAAAATTCGGCAGATGAGTCATTTGTGGGTCACCCTGGTGCTGATTAGATTTTGGTAGGATTCGGAAAAAAATAACCTGCCTTTTTTTGCAAAATGGCCCGCAAAAATTGTCAAAATCTAAACTGAAGAACTACGTATGCTCAAATATATCCATTAAATGCTTGTTTAATACGTAATTTTTAGCGAAGAAAAGAATAAGACCAACCCCATTACATTAGGACTAGCCGTTCTCGAAATATTTTAGTTTTTCGTATTTTCTCTACGCCACCTTTGAAAATAAGTCCGGTTACCGAATGAGGACGAAAATTGAATTAAAAGTGAAATAAATTTAATTAAAATAAAGAGAACGTCTGCAGGGAAAGTCATGTGCTGCCCATATCAGATTTTTTTAATTAAATTTTATTCACTTTTAATTCTCATTTGGTAACGGGACTTATTTTCAAAGATGGTGTAGGGAAAAGACGAAAAAAACAAAATATCTCGAGAACGGCTAGTCCTAGTGTAATGGGGTTGGTCTTATTCCTTTCAACGTTAAAAATTACGTATTAAACAAGCATTTAATGAATATATTTGAGCATATGTAGTTTTTTATTTTAGATTTTGACTATTATTGCGGGCCATTTTGCAAAAAAAGCAGGTTATTTTTTTCGAATCGTACTAAAATCTAATCAGCACTAGGGTAACCCACAAAAGACTTATCTACCAAATTTTGTAAAATTCGGTCTATTAGTTTCTCAGCTAGAGTGTATACAGGCTTTTGCTGGCCATTTCGCAAAAAAAGGCGGGTTCTTTTATCCCGAATCGTACCCAAAACTACTCAGCCCCAGATTCGTTCACAAGTGATTTATCCACCAAATTTTATGAAATTCGGTCCATTAGTTTTTTAGTTAGAATGGATATAAAATCTGCACAGACAGACAGATACACAGACACACACACACAGACGTCACGCCAAAAATGGTTTTTTCGTAATCTATGGGTCTTGAAACGTGTAGATACGTCGAAAACTCGAGTTGTGATTTTCGGCATGATTCCAATACTTTCCCTATACATTACCATGTATTTCAGGGAAAGTAAAAAATACAGTTACTCTGTAGGAAGCAGAAAATCTTGCTAATTGAATATTTGAACAAGAACATTTTCTTGCAATCTGTGCTTGCAGCTTTCAAGTTTAATTATATTACTTAGTGCTGTATTGAAGTTTTTATGCACGAAAGCTACTTCGATGGAGAGAGAGAGCTGCTGTTGAAAGTGGGCTCCAAGCCACTACAAACATGCATGCATATAGATGACTCTCTACCAGTATTCGGAACTCAACGCTGTGATTTGTAAATATCAGAGGTAAATATCGGAAATGGAGCTGTATTGAAGAAAATATTAATCAACCATTTTTAACGCTTTCTAACATAGTTACAAAGTGTTTATGACTTTGTTCATTCTGTCTGTCTGTCCGTTCGCAAGATAACTGCCGTAAAAATGAATTTATCAAAATGAAATTTTAGTATGTTGTTGAGACGGTCTGTGGGACATATGGGAATATAAAATAATAATATCACCCAATTAGTTTTGGATTGAACCTAGGTTAAAAAAATGAAATACATTGAACAATATGGGACCTAATTTTTCAAACATATTTTAAGAGGAGTTAAAATTCATAAATTGCTTTAAAAATTTTAGAAAATATTCAAATTATCACGTAAAATGTGTAAAAAAAAATTCACCAAAATATGCTAAGTAGTTTTTACTTTCCTTATATACATAATGTATAAGGAAAGTATTGTGACGGGGTCGAAAATTCGAATTCGAGTTTTCGACAGGAGAGTGTGTGTGTGTGTGTGTGTGTGTGTGTGTGTGTGTGTGTGTGTGTGTGTGTGTGTGTGTGCGTGTGTGTGTGTCAGTGAGTCTGTGAAGACGATAACTGACGAACGAATAGACCGATTCGTACCAAATTTGGTACAAAAATCACAATCCGTAAACACTGGAAGCCTATTGTTTTTATACGTAATCAAATGCTCAGAACCCCCTAAATTTTCGAATAAAATTTTGAAAAAATCGCCAAAAAATCAAAACCACTAACAAAGTTACACAAATAGATATTTCTTATGTAATTTTTCATTAGAAAACGATTGACATAAATTTTAGAACGCTAACATGAGCCGTTCTCGAGATATTGCACATTTTAAAAAAAAATTATCAGAAAGTCATATAAAATGAAAAAAAAAATGTCCTATTGAAAAACATGTTCACTTTTCATATGTAATACCATGCGATAAATTGGGTGACATCATTCTCGTGGATCTAGCTCGTTCCATTCATGAAAAAAGGTACTTTGAGTAATACTTTTGTATTTGAACGCCAATAGTCATTTATCTGCTATAAGATCAACTTATTTCTTCGTCCATAACGCTTGGCGAGATTTTGGCGACGAATTTGGCGGAATGTCGCCAACTTGGCGACTTTTTAAAATGTTGCCAAATTAGCGAAAATCTCGCAAAATGGATAATAATGACGCTAAATCAATTAAAATGACGACTAATTGTCTAAAATTCAATATCCTGGAAAGAATATTAGTATCTACTATAAGAAAAATCTATTTTTTTACTGTAAAAGTAGTAAATGCATTACATTATATAAGGAAAGTCATGTGTTGCCCACATCAGATTTTTTAAATAGAAATTGAAATAATAATTACACTCATATTATATGCGGCCGTCCAAATAGCTGCTCTTAGTCCTCTGGACGAGTCGGACGGTCTGGGTCTTCAACTCATATTATATGAAGGGATCACGTGACTCATTGCAAAATAAAATATGGCATCCATTTTTTTTCGCTTAGTGAAAATTGTGATTTTTAAGGAACGTTTATATTTATATTTAGTGTTGCATCCGTCGTAAAACCGCTTTACTTTTGCATATTACCTGTAAATCTATATTTTGTGCTTAGGCAAGTACAATATTTTTCATTTTAAATTATCACTAAACTTTGATTATTTCTACAACAAAGTCTAATTTTAATGTATACGGAATGTAAATAAATCAAGCGATTATAAATGAGGTGTCCGAATTGTTGAAATTTTTTAGCGCAAAATTATTTAGCTCTGAATTCTAGAATATAAGTGATATGAATGAAATACTCAATGATTTTACATGGAGAGGCAGACGATTTTATAGTATTGCCCTTTTCAATGAAGTTTTAAGTTTCCAAGTAAAATAAATTGTAATAGTACTGCGATAATTTAAACAAGAAAGATCAATCATACTTAAAGCATTGATTATGAAACACTTTCCAACTTCAATGCAATTTTATTTAAAAAAGTCGAAAATGCAATACATTCCTCGGTAATATTTTAAAACTTATGACAATACTACATTAATTTATTATATTTGAAAACTTAAACCTTCATTGAAAAAAATGAACTTCATTCAAATGACGGCATTGAAATATAAATTGCCTGGTTTAAATATCTTTAAAATGCGATACATTCCACGGTAATATTTTTAAAACTATCATAATACTACGATAATTTATTATATTTGAAAACTTCATGGAAAACAACTGAAATTAATTCAAATGACGTCATAGAAAAAATAACACGTCTGGATCTCTCTATAAAAACAGGATTTCATTCATAACTTTCTCCCATTCATTTCATTCATCACAATAATATAATAATTTATTTTATTTAAAAATTAAGACCATGGAGCTACAAGTAATTGAACTCGATGCTTAAAACTTCATCGAAAAAAATCGTCCTTATCTTTATGAAATCAATTAATATTTCATTCTTATCAGCCATGCAGACTCCATGGACTAAATTATTTTGTTTTAAAGAAATAGAGCAATTCTAATACAACTCATTCTACATATTTTGCTGTTTACATTTTACATAGGTGAAAAATAGGCTTAATAGTAGAAATAATCAAATTTGGATAATCATTTAAACTCAAATATATTGTGTTTGCGTTGTTTAAGTATGTAGATGCACAGAATTTAAGCAAAAATAAAGTAGTTTTAGGACGGATACAACACTCAATATGAATTAAAAAGAACTTTAAAAAATCGGGAATTTGAAACAAGACGGATGCCATATATCATTTTGAAGTGGTAAATTCAAATATATTGTATTTGCGTTGTTTAAGTATGTAGATGCACAGAATTTAAGCAAAAATAAAGTAGTTTTAGGACGGATACAACACTCAATATGAATTAAAAAGAACTTAAAAAAATCGCGATTTTGAAACAAGATGGATGTCATATATCATTTTGAAGTGGGTCATGTGATCGTTTGATATCATGGTCACGTGATCGTTTCATATAAGAGGTGTAATTATTATTTTCATTTTTATTTAAAGAACTATTGAATATATTTCGGTGAATTTTTTTTTATATATTTTATGGAACAATTTGAATATTACCTAAAATTTTCGAAGCAATTTGTGAATTTTAAATTTGCTTAAATAATGTTTGAAAAATTAGGTCCCATAGGGCTCAATGTATTTCATTTCTTCAACCCGGGTTCAATCAAAAACTAATTGGGTGGTATTATTCATTTATATTCCCATAGGTCCTACAGACCGTCTGAACAACATACTAAAATTTCATTTCGATTAAGTCATTTTTACGGCAGTTATCGTGCTAACGGACAGACAGATAGAATGAACAAAGTCATAAACATTTTTCAACTTTGTTGTAAAGTGTTAAAAATGTCACCGCTGAATGTATCTTATTTTAGATATGTTTAAATAAAATTGCAATTCAGTTGGAAAGTGTTTCATAATCTATGCTTTAAGCATGATTAATCTTTCTTATTTAAATGAAATGTTTGTAATTTTCATTTGAATGTGTTATAGGTTTAAACAGCCACTTGGAGCAAATTTCTAGTTTAAGAGAAAAATTTGAATTTTTGGACAAATTCAATAAATGTTCAAAATTTAACTTTGTGATTTCGATGTGCCTAAATTAAGTACAAATTTAGACAAATCTGCTGGAGAAAAAAATCATGTAAATCAGCAGATTCAAAGAACTCGCTGAGGAGAGCAAAATCTTTAACATTTAAATATATATATAAATAAGTAAATCTGAAACAAATTACCTTTCCCAAGGAGCTTGTCCCCTGTATTACTGATGCGTACACAATTATCCATGTCACAAAGAGACACAAAACCAGTTTCCAACTGATGGACACATGATCATATTCGGTTTCTTGAAGAACTTCTTTTCTGAAAAAAAATATATGAATTTTCTTTAAAAACTGTAATGAGTAAGATATTCAAAAACACTCACAAGTTTGAAAAACTTACTTTCTTCTTAAATTACACTTATTATGCAATCATTGTGAACAACATTCGCAATCGTTACAAAATCTGATGTGGGCAACATATGACTTTCCTTATATAATGCAATGAATTTACTACTTTCACAGTAAAAAAAAATAGGTTTTTCTTACAGTAGATACTTATATTCTTTCCAAGATATGGAATGCTCGTCAATTAGTCGTCATTTTCATTGATTTAGCGTCATTTTTATCCGTTTGGCGAGATTTTTGTTAAATTGGCAGCATTTAAAAAATCGCCAAGTTGGCAGCATTCCGCCAAATTCGTCGCCAAAATCTCGTCAAGCGTTATAAATTGAGAAATAAGTTATTATTATAGCAGATAAATGACTATTAGTGTTGAAATACAAAAGTATTACTCAAAGTATCTTTTCCCATGAATGGAACGAGCTAGATCCACGAGAATGATGTCATCAAATTTATCGCATGATATTACATATGAAAAGTGAAAAGGTTTCTCAACAGTTAATATATTTTGTTTAATTTATGGGATTTTTTGATAAATTTATTTGAAAAATGCGCAATATCTCGAGAACGGTTCATGTTAGCGTTCTAAAGTTTATGGCAGTCGTTTTCTAAGGAAAAATATACATAAGAAATGTCTATTTGCGCAACTTTGCTAAAGCTTTTGATTTTTTAATGATGTTTTCAAAATTTCACTCGAAAATCAAGGGGGGAGGGGTCTGAACATTCGATAACGTTTAAAAACAATAGGTTTCCAGTATTCACGGATTGATTGATTGAAGACCCTGACCACACGACCAACCCGAAGGTTTATGGTAGCTTAATGTGTGGCCGGGAGAGGGAGTAAGCCGAAGCTGACTCCCCCGGTCAACTCCAACGATCCGCAAGCATTTATTAATGTGAATAAAAGTATTTACAGAAAATTACATGCTCATGGCCAGCATGATGCCATGGATAATTGGCACACAGTGCACGCAGAACAACACAAAGATAGTATATATAAACAAAAAAACAACAAACAACAAACAAAACAAAACAAAACAAAAAAGTACAAATGCACAGAACACAAAAAATGTACAGGTGTATAGATATGCAAGATATGACCAATAAGTTTATTTTTAAGGTAAGATGGCTGGGAACAGTAAGAGGGTTCACGGATCAGGGGGGAGGGGGGAACCCAGGAATTAATTAGTTTATTTTATTTGAGATTTCTTTTGCAGCGAGGACACAGTCTTTGATTTTATGAATGGAGGTGTGATTTTGACACACCCTGGAGAACCAGGCCGCAGCGTTCCGAGGGGAGGGTTTAGAGAGGTGGAAAGGTTTGGTTAGAGGGCAAGAGAAGATATAATGGTCGGCATCGCCGAAGGAGTTACAGGGGCAGTTAGAAGAGGATTTAAGTTTGAAGAAGTGTAGGTAATCCAGAAAGGGTCCATGACCAGTTACAAAGTAGGTAAGAAAAGGGTTGGTAATTTGGAAATTAGTGTTTACAGTGGGGAGATAGATTGAAACTCTAGAGGGATCATGTGTACGGGGGGAGATGTAATCATTTAGAAAAGATTGCCACGAATTGATGATGAATTTAGAACAGTACTTTTTAAGGAGAGAGAAAGGAAAGGGGATAGATAGGGGGGAACCTGAGGAAGAGGCTAATTTTGCATGAAAGTCTACGACCTCGTTGCCCAGAATGTTAGCGTGAGCTTTTACCCAAATTAGATTAATTAGATGTTTGGAGGCATTTGCCTTAATTTTGATGTTATTAATAAAATTGGACTTATTTTTAATTGACTTAAAAGTTTGGATTGAGGATTGGCTATCCGAAAAGATGTTTACTTTTGAGTTATTTTCCTTTGCCCAGGATATTGCGAAGTCGATTGCAGCTAGTTCGGCTTGAAAGACCGTGTTCTCGCTGTCAAGCTTAAAGGTAAATACCTGTTCCAGGATATCAAGTTTATAGATACAGACTGCGAAGCCGGTGTTTCCGTTTATGGAGGAGCCATCCGTATAAATATTGAAAGGGGAAAATGAAAGAGGATCATGGGAGGTAAAAAGGGCAATACGGTTTGAGGGATGAGTTTTTGAGAAAGGGGAGTTAAAGTCGAAAAGGGAAGGGTCCGGAATAAAAGAGGGGGGGAAGGAGTTTAGTCTGCGTTTCCAGAAGGAATATTTAGAGTGGAGGGATTTTATGACGAAGTGAATAGGGGGAATTCCGGTGACGGAGAAGAGAGAAATGTTAGAAGAGGTTCTGTAACCTGCTGAAATCTTTAAAAGGAAGATTCTTTGAAGAGATAAAAGTTTTTTAATTTGTGCCCCAGTTAAATTATTGCCCCAGATGCCCGCCCCATAACTAAGTACTTTTTCTATTACCGAGAGGTACCAGGTTTTAAGAAAGGTTTTGTTTACACCCCAATTGCTGCCGGACAGTTGACCGAAGGTTGAGGCGATCTTATAACATTTCTCTCTGAGGTAAAATATGTGCGGGCTCCATTTAAAGTTATCGTCCAGTATAATTCCAAGGTATTTTAGGTTTCTTGAAATTTTAATTTTGTGGTTATTAATTTTAAAGGAAGGGTTTTTCTTTATTTTGGATTTGGGTTTATTAAAAATTATGGCATTGCATTTTTCGTGGGAGATGTTTAGTTTTAGGTTAGAAAGGGAATTTGAGACCAAATTTAGTAAAAGATTAGTTTCGGTTGCAAGGGAGCGAAGGGTGGGGGAGGAGGTTACCACTGCCAGATCATCTGCGAAGGCTTGTAAATAATAATGGTCATTATTTAAAAGGAGGATGTTATTAAAGTAAATATTCCAGATGAAGGGAGATAGAATTGAGCCTTGAGGGGCGCCTCGGGAAATCTTTTTTGAGTAGACGGAGGAACCGTCAGAAAAAGAAATTTGACGATCTGATAAGTAGGAAAAAAGAAAGTTTTGGAAAGGGGGGGAAGCTTAATGTTGTTTAGAGAGTCTGGAAGAATATTCCAGTTAAGGTTGTCGAAGGCCCCGCAGATGTCCACAGTGGTAAGGGAGACGTAATTTCCAGGTCTTAATTTGGAGATAACGTTGATCAATTCCTGAATGGCATCTTCACAGCTACAGAGTTCGCGGAAACCAAATTGAAGGGGATGAAGGGCGTTCTCGGAGAAAGTCCAGAAATTAAGTCGGTTTACAAATAATTTTTCGATGATTTTTCCCAAAGTGGGAAAGAGGCAGATCGGTCGATATGAGGAGCAGAGGGAAGGGTTTTTCCCCGGCTTATTAAAAAATAGAACTTTTGCAGTTTTTAAATTGGATGGAAAATGGCAAAATTTGAAGCATAAGTTAAACAATTTTGAAAACAGAGAAGGGAAGGCGAAATACAGTTTTTTCCAAATGGTAAAATCTAGTTTGTCTAAGCCAGAGGTTTTACCCGATTTTAGATTATTGAATACCGAGAACAGCTCTTCATCAGAGAGAACTCCCAGGCCTGCAGTAGGAAGGGGGAGGGAAGGAAAAGCTGAGAAGTCATTATCAGTTTTAAAGCAATGATCCAGAAGCCTGTTAATCTTGTCTTCATGACCAAGGTTTATGTCGTCGGGGAATTGAAGTTCAATGCTGTTGATTTTACGGGATTTTTGAAAAGCAAATTTGAAATGGGAGTTAAAGGAAGAGTTACATGAGGTGCAAAAATTTTTCCATGAGTCTAATTTTGATTTATTGATAAGTTTTTTGTATTTTGCTCGGTTTAATTTGTATTTAATTTTAGCTGTGGAAATTTGATCGGAGGGGGCAGAGATTCTCTCCAGGGATTTTATTCTTTTGTATAAAGCAGAGATGAAGTTGCGGAGTTTAGAAAGTTCTTTGTTCCACCAGGAGAAACTTTTTAGGTTGGAAATTTTCTTTTTTCTTATATATTTGTGGGCACAGTTTTGGACAAGGGGGATAAAGGATGTGAAAAAGTCATCGAGGGAGGAGGTATCATTGATATTTTCTAGTTTTAGAAGAAGAGAGTTGACATGAGTTTTAAAATTATATAAAAATTTTCCTATACTGTAATTTGTTTTTAAGTAATAATCGTCCGAGGGAGGGGGGGAAAGATTTAGTGTGAGTTGTACGAAATGATGATCACTGAGGGTATCATCAGAGAGAATCTCCCAGCATTGAATTTTGTCATGAAGAGCAAAGTTAACAATTGAGAGGTCGGGGAATCCTTTTCCGGAATGGGATTCTAAAGTTGGTCCCAGTGCTGGATCATTGCAGATTATAAGATTGTTGGAGAGGCAAAAATCGATTAGATCAGAGCCACGATGATCCGTGAAACCATACCCCCACATCCGGGCCCGGGCATTGAAATCACCGAGAAGGAGGAAAAAGGAGTTAAAATAGTTGAGGGGGGGAAAGTTCCGAGAGGAGGGTTTGAAAGTGGTCAGGGGGGGGAAAGTATATGCTGGAGAGGATTAATGATTTATTTTGAGGGAGAAGGATTTCTATAAAAATAGAGGAAAGGGTTCCGAGTTTAAAGTTTACTTTAAGTAGTGGATTAAATATAATAATTATAGCTTTATTAGAGAGGGAGCAAAATTGATAGGAGCCAGGGGGGGGAGAAAGTACTTTGTTTTTTGAAACATAGGGTTCTTGAATACATGCGATATCTATTGAATTTTCAAGTGCAAATTGAAATAAGTTATTATGGGAAGCCAAAGAATGATTTGTATTTAATTGTAGAAATTTAAAGACCATTGGGAGAGAGGAGTTCAATGCCGGAGCAGGGAAGAGGGGGGAAGAGCATTATTAGAACAGAAGCATATATAAAACATAATAGACATATAGAAGCAAAACATAAGATATAAGGTAAAACATTAGATTTATGGTAAACATAAGATTAATGGTAAAACTATAAATAGAAATATAATATAAGAGAAAAGCCAAATCAAGAAACAAAGCAGTCTTATATAAGGCACAGGCAGAAGCACTAAGCGTCCTATAGGAATGAATAAGTTGACTAAATAAGCGATGCAGTCACTACATAGGCACTGAATAAAGTACATAGTGTCCAATAAGACGAGAAGTAGAGATGAGTATAGGCACAGGGAAAAACTTTAGGCATCCTTTTGGAGGTCCCTTATACGTTTGAGTTCAGCCTGGAAGGAGCGGCAGGCTCCGCGATCATGAGTGTGGTGGTGGATGTCGTAGTTTAATGAAGAATTGTCATGATTTGCTGTATTGCAATTTACGCAAATAAAGTTTTTTGCTTGGCAGGTACGGTGAGTGTGGTCACTCCGGGTACATAGACTGCAGTTCCCGGTGGGGTGAGGACAGAAGTTGGCAGTGTGCCCAAAGCCCTGACACTTATAGCACATCTTGAAGGGTATATAGCGTTTCACCAGGTAGAAGTTGAAGTTGTAAAAAAGTTTTTTGTTGTCCAAGATCTGATTTGCGTGAAAGAAGTTTATTAGAAAGATCCAGTTGACGGTGTTGTTTCTGTTTTTGAAGTTCTTGATTATTGTGATGTTTTCTGGTTTTAAGTTCTTGTGATTTATGCAGATTAACGCTTTTATGTTTTCTTCTGAATAATTTTCTGGGATTCCAAAGATTATTAAGGATTTCTTCCTGTCTTCTTGTTTTTGTATAGTAAACTTCTCATGGATGGAGGATTTTTGAAAAAGTGGTAGAAGTTTATCCGGGTTTCCCTCGTGGCAAGTGATCTTCAGGGTGCCATTTTGGAGGGCAGAGATATTTTTGATTTTTACCTCTTTAGGGCAGGGAAAAGAGGACAGGTCACGCAAAAGTTCAGCATTGTTCCTCGATTTATCCTTTCCCTGAAGGAGTATGCTGGCAAAGGTTCTGTGTGGTTCTGAAGATGGTCCAGAGGAAGTTGAAGGTTGAGTTGTAGAAGATTTAGTATTTACGTTTTGTTTTACAGCATTATTGATGATTTCGGGAATATTTACTGAGTTTTGTTTAACTGCTTTACCTATGATTTCAGGAATGTTATTTAGGAGATCATCAGTGAAGGTCTTGAATTCCCTAGACATTTCGTTTTTAAAAGAGTTAATATCCTCGGTTATTGCATTTTGGAAGTTCAGAGTAGCAGCTAGGGATGATGTTGATGTTGTAGATTGAAGATAGTTATCTAGATGAGTACAATTGTCTTTTATTTCTCCAAATTTGTCTTCCAGGTAAGACTTTTGGACTGCGTTTAGTCTGACATTCCTTGTTAAGTATTTTTGAAGTCTTGAGACATTCTTTTTAAGTTGTGAGATGATGTCTTCACTGGGTTCATTGCTCTGGATGTCGGAGTCTAGAGTGTCTGTGATAGAAGCGACTTCATCTGTTAATTCTGGGTCAAATGAATTATTGATATCTGAAACATTCGAATTAGGAGGTGGGACGATCGGTGCCTGTTCAACAGGAGCAACAAGAGTGGCAGGAACAGCAGGAGTTTCTGAAGGCGGAGAATGCAGTGAAGTGGAGTAAGATGCTGGTGCAACAGAAGATGGAAGAGTGTGAAGGGAAGGAAACGTCAGGGCTGTGGCAGAAGATGTAGATTATATCAGGGTTGGAGCTGAAGAAGCATATACAAGTAGAGAGGACGAAGACTCCCCACCGGGAAAGGATTCAGGAGAAGAGATGGGAGAGAGCACAGGGGGGGGCAATGAAGGAGGTTGAGGGGTAGAATATGAGGTTGATGGCATTGAAGTAGATTTCGTCTTTGAATAGGATGAAGTATTGACTGATGTTGTTAAAGAGTTTGTCTTGAATATCTTTAAATGGCGAGTAGAGGTAATAGGAGTTGGAGTGGTCGATATAGTAGTTGTAGAGGCAGTTGCAGTTGTTAAAGGGCGGATGCAATGAGAGAGTCCGTAGGATGCACGGGAGGAAGGAGACTTGTTGGAGATGGCTTGAGAATAAGTAGGAGAAGGTCTCAGGATAGCAGAAAATCTGCTATCTCTAATGTCCGTCAGTCTTAAAGAAGGTTGATTAGCTAATAGAGACTGGTTGGTGAGAGAATATAAGTTTGCTGGGGAAGAAGAGACTGAAGAGATAGTGGTCCGGGGGGGAAGGGGAGGAGAAAAAGAGGGGGGGGCAAAGGAAGGGGGCAGGGGGGGAAAATCAGCAGGATTCATGATTATTATACAATGAAAAAGATTTACATAAAATAAGCAGTTTTTAAAAGTTTTTTAAGTACAGTGAAATAAATTCATGCTAGAAAAACAAGGATGATGAGTGTAACCGAGCAGTAAACAGGCTTATAGTATATTTCGGCGAGATACATTATAAATAAGCTTTAGGTATTTCGCAAGGCATTATTACACAACAAAACAGAGTTAAAAAGTAAAAATAAGCAGATAAAATACAAATGAGAAAGTGGTGAGCAGTAACGAGCACCTAGAGGCAAGGGGAAGATAGAAAAAGGAAAAATAATAAGAATAGAAAAAAAAAACTGGGCAAAAATCTCAAAAGAGAGAGGAGAAATGCATCAAAAGAAAAAGGGATGTCTATTTAACGCAGGGCGGGGCCAAGGGAAGGATCATAGAAATAATGCAGTTGCAAGAAAACAAATTTAGGATGGCGATGTGTCAGACATTCCAAATTTTAAATATTAGAAGGGGATGGCAAACGAACTCTAACTGTCAAAGGGATAAGAAATAGGAGGATTTAAAATTAAATTAATAATGTTTAAAAATTTTATTATGGGGGAAGTATAGTACACGTTGACGAATCAGGGGCGGAAACGAAAAAATGAGTTTAGTTTGAGCTTAGAAAAGGGAAGAAGTGGTAATTCTGCATATGTCTACCGGTTGAAACCATTTTTGCAATGGGGCAGGACGATTACTGAAAAAAAAGGGGGGAGGGTAACATGAAAAGGAATAAAAACGGGAAAACAGACATTTTAAACATACAATTTAAACATATAGAAACTGTTCCCAGACAAGAAATACATTTCAAATATTAAAGATAACACTATATAATATGTTAATAAGCACTTTTTAGACAGTTAAAAAGGGGGGGAATAAGTATTTACAGATGTAACAAAGGTCACATTTTGACACTTTGCGGAAGAAATCTCAATACAATGGCTATGGTCGAAGGTACGGAATATAAATAGAATATTTTGAAAACTAAATTTAAGAATTCTCACCAACCAGGGAACATAGGGATAAAAACGAGGTATCGGAGGAAAGCTGAGAAGAAGAGGAAACTAAAAACACTACACACAATAACGGATAAGCACGATTCACGCGCCCAAGGCGCACCAAAGGAAGACGGCGAAAACATGCGTCGAAACACCGCATGTACGGATTGTAATTTTTGAGTATTCACGGATTGTAATTTTTGTACCAAATTTTATTCGAATCGCTCCTCTCCCCCCCCCCCACATACACACATCACCTCAAAAATGTTTGATTCATGATCAGGGATGCTTGAAACGTGCTCTCCCATCAAAAACTCGAATTCGAATTTTCGACCCTGTCATAATACTTTCCTTATACATTATGCATATAAGGAAAGTAACAAGTTTAGATGTTTGCCCTTTAAAGAGTCGCATGACTTTTAAATTCTCTCAAAATAATTTTTACTTTCTTATACTATTGTATCGAGAAAGGATGCTTGCTCAAAGTCAAAATTTTGACAAATACGTATGTTTTATGGCTTCCTAAACCCATTTTGAGCACTTTTGGAAATATAGCCACTGTGTATATATGTAGTGTATATGTAGTACTGTGTATGAGTAGAGCAAAGGAATAGGTAAGAAATATCACTTGATTTAAAACTCGCAACAATTCAGAAAAGCTATCTTTTTGAAAGACATTTAATATAGTATTTATATTTTCCTATTTGATTGATATCAGGTTTGATATATACTGAACTCTAGAGATTGAATAATATAAGGTGTTATAAAAAACGAAACTATCACAAAAACATAAGAAATTTAAGCATATAAGTGGAACTTTATATGAAAAACTCCAATAGAATATTCAGTATGTTCCGAAAAAACACCATGGATCGAATTTAACAGGAAATTTTTTTAAATTAGTAACTATACATTTTTGAAAAAAAAATACTTATAAATTTGCATAAGCAAGTTGTTCGTCTCCCAAACTGCATTTTACGTTCATATCGAACCTGGTACTATCTTATAAATCACATATCTATCTATCACAATCATAAATCTATATTTTAAATCGCAAAATTGGAAGTTTTTGTTACAAGTTTCACCCATCTTTCGTCTGACATCGTGTGGTTTCTATACCTGAGGGTTTCCAGATACTTAATAGTTGCATACTGATGTCTAAAAATAATTAGCGCTCTAAAATTATAACTTTATTTAAACTAGGGTTGTTTTAGATCATAGGCTAAGTAGACAAATAGTGGGGTCCGTGAAACTTTGGGGGTCCATCGTTCGAGTTCAGTGTTCCTTTTATACAGTAAAAGTTATATTGAGGGCTTAAAATTTACAAATTTACTTTAGCCTAAGGTCAGCAAAGAGGGTTGAGGCGGTCCTGATTTAAAGTAATTTCCAGGCACAGTAAAACTGTAAGCACTTACTGTCAAAAGCAGCATTAAGATCGTCTGCTATGATTTTTCCCCATTGTTTTCCCCCCAGAACAGAGTCTAAAATGTTTGTATCTATGGTTGTTTATTATCGTTTTTTTTATTTTTATTATTCTGTAATGAAGTGAGTGGAAACAGTGATTTTGTTATTTATAGAACTTGAAGAAGGATGGAATCTAGTAAAATGCTGTAATTTGGTGAATTCTAAATAAAACGCTGTTTCCGTGTGCTAATGATGTCAGTTATTTAAATATATGGAGTCAGATTAAAATAAACGGAGAACGACAGAATAGTTTTCTGGGAGATTCTCGCAACATTTGGCGACAAGCGGACGTGATAAGGTACGATATTTTGAATTTGAACAGTTTTGTTTTCAATAACTATGAATAAAATTCAGAAGCAACGGAAAGTTGTACGGAGTTCTTTTACTCGATTGTACAATCAGATTATAGCAGATATCGATTCCGACGAAACAGATAGAGTTTTGGAATTAAAAGCAAAGTTTGAAACTTTGAAATTGAAATATGAAGAGCTTCAGAATTTGGATCGCGAATCCATGGATCTCATGTTAGAAGCTGACGATACAACGGATGAAAGATTCGAACAAGAAAGTAAGTCAGCCGATGAGTATAATAACAATTTCTTTAAAGTAAAGGCTCTTTTCAATGAAAGGTTTAAAGAAACTGATGAAATAAATTCAATAGTTAGTGATCGGGAAATGCAAATCAGAAAGTTTAAACTCCCAAAAATTGAACTTGAGAAATATGACGGTAATATAAAAGGCTGGTTAACCTTTTGGTCAATGTTTAAAAAAATAGACGAAGATTCGGGAATTGATCCAGGAGATAAATTCCAGTATCTCATACAGTGTACAGTTCGAAATTCTCGCGCTAGAGAACTTGTACAAAGCTACCCAGCGACGGCTGAAAACTATCCAAAAGTGATAGAAAGTTTCAAAGCTAGATTTGGAAAAGACGATGTTTTAGTGGAACTCTACATAAGGGATCTTCTAGCATTAGTGATAGAGAACACAAAGTCGCAATCGACGCTTTCGCTTTCGTCATTGTATGATAAACTTGAATCGCAACTTAGAGCATTAGATTCATTGGGCGTTGCTACAAAAAAGTATGAGGCAATTCTTTTCCCGCTAGTGGAGTCGTGTATTCCCGAGGAGTTACTAAGAGTCTGGCAGAGACAATCGAAAGTTGGAGAAACTCCAAAGGATAGACTCGACGATTTGATGAACTTTATTGGAAATGAAGTGGAGAATGAGCAACGGATATCTATGGCTATTGGTGGCTTTGAAGGCAAGAAATCAAAGCCGACGAAAATAAAGCGATCGATTCAAAATATCGAGGAAGAGTTCGTGCCGACTGCAAATGATTTATTCTCCGGTGAAAAGAAGAAAGAAATATTAAGCAGTTGTATTTTTTGCAATAAACCACATTTAAGTAAAGAATGTTTTCAAGCACAAAAACTGTCAGTTGAGGAAAAACAAAACAAGATTAAAGATAAAAGGGCTTGCTTTTCTTGTTTGAAAACAGGACACAGTTTTAAGACTTGTAAAACAAACGTAAAATGTATAATCTGTGGACGAAAACACTGGGTTGTAATGTGCCCAGAAATTCCAGCTAATCGAAAGAAAATAGATGCACATGACATAGAGAAAAAAGAAGAAAAGCAAAATACTTCCTTGTCAAACCATAGCTGTTCAGAAGAAGTACTCCTACAAACTTTACAAGTAAAACTGAAATCAATGAAAGGAAGTCGTACTGTACGTGCACTAATTGATAGTGGTTCACAACGGTCATATATCCTGAAGAATACGGCGAATGAAATGGGTTACGAACCATTCGGATCCGAAGATTTGGTTCATGTTTTATTTGGAGGTAAAACACTTCAAAAAGAGTCTCATCAGTGTTATAACATAAGTTTGAGCAGCTCAAGTAACAAGTTCAACTGTGATATTCAAGTATTAGACCAAACTGTCATATGTGGGAAATTGTCGCGACTCAAGAAAGGACCATGGGAAAAAGAATTGAAAGAAAAGAAAATTTGGATAGCAGACTATGGTGAAGGTTATCCAGACATTGAATTGTTGATAGGGGCAGATTTTTGTGGGCAACTCTTTACTGGAAAAATGCACAAATTGAAGTGCGGACTAATAGCTGTTGAAACAAAACTTGGCTGGATTATTATGGGAAAAGTTCCAGGTGAAAAGAGTCATGGGTTATCAGCTCTCACTGTTACCTCCCTATTTTCCCAAACTTCCACTATAGCGAATCTTTGGGATCTTGATATTTTAGGTATCAGGGATCCAGTTGAGACAAAATCTAAAGAAGATATAGAAAGGGCTGCACTAGATCATTTCAGAAAAACAGTCTCTGTGAATGAAGAGGGACGTTATGAAATACATTTACCATGGCTTGAGGCTAACGAATCTTTAAAGACACATATGGACACTGCCGAAAGAAGATGCATTTCTATGGCTGTGAAGCTTAAACAGGAAGGAAAATACAAAGAATATGACGCGGTCTTTGAAGAATGGGAAAAATCTGGAATAATAGAAGTGGTACTTCAAGAAGAACTTGGAAACCCTTCTCATTACTTACCCCATAGAGGTGTATTTAAAGAGAATTCTACAACACGAGTCAGACCAGTATTTGATGCTTCTTGTCATGGAAAAGGTTCCCCCTCGCTGAACAACTGTCTTGAAAAGGGGCCTAATCTCTTAGAAGAAATACCACCAATATTAATGAGGTTTCGCAAAGATAAAATTGGAGTTGTAGCAGACATCAAAAGGGCATTCCTTCAAATATCCATTGCAAAGGAAGATCGTGATTTCCTCAGATTTTTGTGGTGGGAAGATTTCGAGAAAAGAAAACTGAAGATATTTAGGCATCGAAGACTGGTATTTGGTCTCACATGTAGTCCATTCCTGTTAGCTGCTGTACTAAATTATCATATAGAAGCAAACCTAAGTGAAATACAAGAAACAGCAGAAATGTTAAAAAAGTCCTTTTATGTGGATAATTGTGTGACCTCTGTGTCTAATGAAGAAAAGTTGCATATTTTCATGCAGGAATCAAGACATTTGTTGGATAAAGCCTGTTTTGATCTACGAGGGTGGGAGCATAATACCTTGTATGAAAATCGTTTTCCAGAAAAGCCAATTCATGTTTTGGGATTACTTTGGGATAAAGATGAAGATAGTCTCTTCTGTGATCTAAACTCAGTTTCTGAAATTAAGTCTATTATAACAAGAAGAAGCATACTGTCAACTGTTCATAAAATATTTGATCCCCTTGGATTTTTATGTCCTGCCACACTACTTCCGAAGATTATTGTACAACAAACTTGGAATCTCAAAACAGGTTGGGATACTGAACTGCCAGAGAAAATTCGAAAGGAATTTGAGGACTGGAATAGTGATTTACATATGCTTTCAAAAGTTAAAATTCCTAGAAGTCTTGATGTCTGTGATCCTAATGCAGAATTAAGTTTTCATATCTTTTGTGATGCCAGCAAGTCGGCATATAGTACAGTTGTATTTCTTCGAAAGGTGTGTGAAGAAGAAATTACTATATCTCTGATACAAGCAAAGAGCAGAGTTGCTCCTTTGCACAAGATGACCATTCCTAGGCTCGAATTACTAGCATGTTGCATTGGAGCACGTCTTGCCTCTACAATCGTAAAAGCCATGGATCTAAAAGATGCCCCTTGCATCTACTGGACAGACTCTTCTACGGCTCTCTATTGAATACAAAATGAAGAACATTGGGGAGTTTTTGTTAACAATCGAGTGAATGAAATTAGAGCACTGTCTGATAAAAAGTCTTGGAGACATGTGCCAGGAGAATGCAATCCTGCTGATCTTCCTTCCCGAGGCTGCTCTGTTAGAGTCTTCTTGAAATCTAAATGGTGGGAGGGACCTGTTTGGTTAAAACAGAAGGAAAATAACTGGCCTGCAACAGAAGTACAAATAGATGAGGGAGAAGTTACTAAGGAAAAACGGAAGCATATTACTTCGTCTCTTATTTGCACTGAAATAGAAAAAAGGTGGTACAGTCAGCGATTTTCGAAGTATTCACAGATTTTGAGATTGATTGCTTGGATACTTCGCTTTTCCACCAATACTCTTCAACCGAATAATCGCCTTAGAGGTGAGCTGACAGTGTGTGAATTGGAATATGCAGAAATGAAACTCCTGAAAATTATTCAACAGGACGCTTTTAAGGAGGAGGATTTTCAACTTAAGTTAAAATCACTTTGCACTTTTACGGATAATGAGGGACTTATCAGACTGAAAACGAAAATAATAAGAAGAGATGATGATAAGAATTTCTTATGTCCCATTGTACTCCCTGCAACACATGAAATAGTTGATAGACTAATACTCGAACGACATTTGCAGTCTTCACATGCTGGAGTTCAATCTGTATTAGCTAACCTTAGGCAACAGTTTTGGATTTTAAGAGGACGAAAAACCGTCCAGCGAGTGATTTCAAAATGTGTTCGTTGCAGAAGACACACAGCGAAAGGAATAGAATCTATCCCTACTCCACTACCGGAAGATCGAATTAGAAACTCATTAGTATTTGAAGTGACTGGAGTGGATTTAGCTGGTCCTTTGTACTTAAAAGATGGGAAAAAAGCATGGATTCTATTGTTCACTTGCGCTGTGTACCGTGCTGTACATCTTGAACTGATACAAAGCCTTTCTACTAATTGTTTTACGTTGGGTCTAAGAAGATTCATTGCCAGACGTGGACGACCAAAGATAATGTATAGCGATAATGGGAGCAATTTTGTAGGAACAGAAAATCTTATGAAGTCTATTAACTGGGAACAAATTATCCGTGACACTTCCATTTTTAGAATCCAATGGAAATTTAACCCTCCAACTGCAGCTTGGTGGGGCGGTTGGTGGGAGAGACTCGTACAAATGGTGAAAAAATTGAGAAGAGTTTTAGGGAAATCTTCTCTTATGTACGAAGAAATATTGACCATTCTGTGCGATGTAGAGGCTGTTATCAATGCAAGACCTCTTACTTATGTATCCGAAGATCAAAAAGACTTGGTCCCCCTGTCTCCATCTATGTTCATTCAAGACATTCGTACAGTTGGAGTTCCAGATTTAGACCATCTAGATAAAGTTAATATCTCCAAGAGATGGAGATACCAGCAAAGACTTCGAGAGGACTTCAGAAGGAGATTTAGAGATGAATATCTCAGCCTCTTAGTCCAACAACCACTTAAGAAAAAACACTTACTTAGGAAAATTAAAGTGGGTGATATTGTTCTAATTAGTTGTGATAATAAGAAACGCATTGATTGGCCTTTGGGTCGCATCGTGGCTGTTTTTCCTGGTAGTGACAATTACATCCGAGTCGTTAAGGTGAAAACTGCAACTGGTGAATTCACCAGGCCAGTACAAAATGTATACCCCTTAGAGGTTTCTCACCAGGACCTGCTATGTAAGAATAGTAAATCTGCAGAAGTTCCTGAGGAAGTAACTGTTCCTAGTGACACTGTCATTGGTGAAACAGAAGCTACTGTTCCAACAGAAATTGTATGTGATGAAACAAGAACTGTTGATACCATTGTTCCTGATATTAAAGAGACTATTGTTCCTGATAAATGCATTCCTGTGACTATTAAAACTAAATGTGGAAGAACAGTAGTGAGACCTAAGCGCTATGATAACTAACATTTAACTTTAATGTTTTAATTTTAATATGGTTATTTCCTTAATAGAGGTATGTTTATGTTTTGATTTTCGTAGTCAAAATCAAAAGGTGGGAGGATGTCAAAAGCAGCATTAAGATCGTCTGCTATGATTTTTCCCCATTGTTTTCCCCCCAGAACAGAGTCTAAAATGTTTGTATCTATGGTTGTTTATTATCGTTTTTTTTATTTTTATTATTCTGTAATGAAGTGAGTGGAAACAGTGATTTTGTTATTTATAGAACTTGAAGAAGGATGGAATCTAGTAAAATGCTGTAATTTGGTGAATTCTAAATAAAACGCTGTTTCCGTGTGCTAATGATGTCAGTTATTTAAATATATGGAGTCAGATTAAAATAAACGGAGAACGACAGAATAGTTTTCTGGGAGATTCTCGCAACACTTACTACCACATTAAAACCAAGAATTGCAATTTCTGGAACTCTCAACACTTTCTATTATCATCTGCTTTATAAATTATATTTAAACTGAGTATTCTCATAAAAGGCCAAAAATACGGAATCATTCCAAGGATAATGATTTGGGGACAAGATAGAATATATATCCTTTTATGGTGATTATTAATTTATTTTAACTCTTTTTGTTAGTCATTGTTGCTAACAAATGAACGAATCAATGTAGATTGCAACTATGTTTGCCAAGACAGCCGACGCAGCTGTTTCATTTTCCCCCCGTGTCACGAGATTGTTATCTCACTCCGGGAATGATCTGTAATTGGCTTTCATAATAAAGTTATCTTATAATTATCGAATTTATTGCCTACGTAGTCAACATACTACCACAAAAACATAAAAGTTGTGACAAAATAGCAAACTACTTTCCCCAAATCACAATGATAAACTGTGTGTGTTAAATTTTCGTGGCTTTCCTAGCAAGTATTGCTAATTCTATGCCGTTTACCAACTATCAAAGGGCATCCCCCCCTTCATTGACAATATGACCCTATCTTTCTCTTTGATACATTCAAATCCTTTTTTTATAACGGCAAATAGTCGGATACTGTATTATCAAGGTTCTGTACAATTTCCACAAATTAAAGATGATTTTAATTTATGCTCAATTGGCATCATTGAACATGCTTCTTCTCATACGGATCATATTTTCTTCTCATAGGGAGCCATTCCATAAAATATTATATTTTTATATGGCTTTTTTATCACTAAATTTTATACAAAATAGAAAGTTTGATGAAGAAATATGTCGCTTTTTATGCATTTATCAGTTGTACGCATTGAATTCTCTTATAACTTTAGAATGAAAATTAAAGGTTTACTTACATCCAAAAATACTCAGATGGAGGAACTCCCTCTGCGGTTGTTCCATTCTGCAAGTCACAACATAAAAATATATAAAAAATAAAATATTTTTACGTATAAAGTCATTGTTCAAATGTCTACAAAAACAATCAAGTATGAAAATTAAGGGTTTATACCTTATGGTAAAAATATAGTTTCCAAATCTCAGCCTTTATTTCAAAAACTTTCTTGTTGCATTCTAAAGATTTTATATTTTGAGGTTTAAAAATAAGTATTTAAAACTAAGTAAAATTTTGGTATGTTATCTGTTGCTAGCTGCTATAAAAGCTTACTTCATAGAGATAAAATGCATATGTGTTCAAAATTGAAGGCAAAATCAAAAATATTTTTGAAGGAAATGGAAAGACACTGAATGAGATGCAACGATACTGATGTTACATATACAAATTAACATGCGAATTGTAGTCACAGTGAAATATTCATATTACATAACATAAGGCTGTCCAACATGCAAAGTAAATTACCTACTGAAATGCTATTTCTCGTTGCCAGTGTTTGTAAGAAAAGTTTTGGTGGATTCAATCCATTACGTTGTATTTTATATGCGTTTATTTAACCAATGATTCTAAAGGACAACTGGAGGCAGGCTAATTCCAGACTCATGTAGCAAAAGACTTAACACCAAAGTAGTTACCACCTCATAGTGCTATCACAATTATGGCAACCACTTCAATTTTAGCATCAACTTCAACAACACAGATCCCGCTATCAGAAAGATCCGGTATGGGTCTTTCAACAAGTATGACACCTCATGATGACCATTAAACCTTTGTAACAGCGAAAAGTCCCGGCCTATAGCTACTGGTATTACTATGTTAAGGGAAATAATATATATAATAGGTTTCATGCGAGTAACTTTCATGCTAAGAGACTCATGGATTGTGTCCCTCTAACCTCATCTTACAATACAGCTCGCTTGACCTGGTATAGGCAACATTGCGTTTGAACCCAAAGACCTGTGTTCTTTTACTAGTTTATAGACAGATTAATTTTCAGAGTAATTTTATCGGTGGGAACCACTTTCAACATCAAAAGCTATTCCTTTGGAGGCTGCGGTTTTCTGTTATAGAATGGAGTGATGATTAAAGGCCACACACCACTTTACGTGTTTCCAACAGGCACTTTGAATACAGTGTATTACTGGGAGAAGATTTTCGAATCCTACGTAAAACGTTTCCGGGGTGCTGTAGGCCCTTATTTTCACGTTATGGACGACTATGTTAGACGTCATCGGACTAACCATGTGAGCCATTTTCTAGATGGCGGCGATTTTGGGAGGATGAACTGCAGACCAGGTCTCTGAACTTAAGAGCATGCATGGAATACCTTCGCATTGCATCTTGTCAGCCTCCTCCCCTTAAAAGTTTTATAAACCCCATATTGTCTTCAGCCAGAAATAAAATATCTTGACTCTTGAACTTAACATTGGGATGAGTATGTCTCGTAGTTGTCGTCCATAAGAAATAATATTTCCTTTAAACTCTGAGACAAAATCAGACATTGACACTTTTTCGCTTATGGCATTGTATCGCAAAATGGGTACATATTGTTCCGTTGTAATAAATGTTAATTAATCTTATCAATTTGTACTTATATACAAATACGAATCGCTACATTAAGTTACGTTTTTATTTTCCTCCCCCAAAAATGTTTTTTTTTTTTTTTTGTACTTCAATTTTGGACACCATTGCATATGTATCAAAGATTTTTCCGATATAACTAATTAATTGGGGCACAAAACATAACAATTTTAACTTGGGAAAGTCCTCCTCACCAGACGGCATAAGTACTATAGGTAACCGTGGGCCTTAATAAGCGTTAACCGTATAGTCGTACAATCTACAACCAGCCAAGCATAACGCTCTGCGAGATTACTAAAATTTGATTATTAAAATGCGAGATAGTGGAGGGACCTATTTTATTCCTGGCTTTAACTTATAGTAAAATTATTGGAAGTTCGACATTATCACAGTAAACGCTCATAACATCCTCCCATTTTATGTTTAACGAAATGAAAATCTTCATTCATAAGAGTGGTTTACTTAGAAAGCACTTACACTTGCTAAGTTTTTAAACAGCACTGATGTTCCAAGTTTTGAGAATATTTTTTCGTTTGCAATAATTTTTGTATTAATATTTATATGCTGTCAATATTAAAGAGTGTCAACTGTTTTGATATTTCTTTTAGCAAAGAAAATAATAAACTAAGTGTGTGCAAATATTTTTTTAAATTACTATATATCTTTTTCTAAATTTCACAAGTACGCATTAATACATTTACTATTATAGAAGTGTTCTATCAACCAATCAATAATGTCTTAGATATTAAAGATTACCAATCGATATGTATAATACTATATATTAATATTTAGATACGATATATCAATATTGTGAATCGATAATGTTTTAGATATTAAAGATAGACAGATACCTCTGTAAACGTGCCATTAGGATAATGGCATTCTGTCCATGGAAGGCAACTGTTCATGGATGCAACAATGTAAAACACGCTCAGTGCCATGAGGTAATTGTAAAAGATTAAAACGTAAGACACGGAAATGACCTGTGCATAGCCAACTCCTAGAATAATAAAAAAAAGCACATTATTTTTATAATATGAACCAAAATTTTACGCAACTTTTTAACAATACTGTACAAATAAATTACTACAAATAACTGTACAATTACTACAATTACTGTACAATTAAATTAATACAAATAAATTACAGCTACGCTAAAAGAAAATGGTAATTATCAAAATAGATATATATTATTTCTTCCTACTTTGTTACTGTCGACTAAAACATGACGCAAAAAAGCACATCATAAATCAAATTTAAATGTGCGATATGTAAATTTGCAAGGTACATGTATTTTTTATATCGGAAAACATTGCTTCTTTTTGTGTGAAATTTTGAAACACTGCTTCTGAACAGTGGTGGAAATATCTATCCACAGCCTCCGCAGCTGCTTAGGGAGAGGTTCGCACGAACTAATCCAAGCTCTGTTCTAGGTAATAATGGTAACTTTGGTAATAATGGTAACTATGTAATAATCATAACTATGTAATAATGGTAACTTTGGTAATAATGGCAGCTATGTAATAATGGTAACTTTGGCAATAATGGTTTTAAATGGTAACGTATACATGGGATAGGAATCAAGAATCATTTTGAATGAATTATCATATAAAATAACGAACATTTCAGCCATTCTAAAATAAATTATTTAATTATGCCCGAACAGCCATTGTCCATTTTAAAAATAAACAAATTCATTGTCAAAAGCAATACCACTGAGACATCAATTCAAAGATAAAAATATTTAAGTGAAGTAGCACTTATTGACATCCGCAGGAAAATGAAAATCATTCTTCAACTTTGTGCTCCTGTAAATCGAAAGTTATCTAAAACGCCAAATCCCCCCCCCCTTATTGTTGTTCACACGCTATTTTATTATATCTCGATTTCGAAGTTTTTCACTAGTGAATAATTTTAAAAAAATCTCTGCAAAATAAAATATGTAACAATTTCTGACAGACAGATGAAGGGTAAATTTCAATTTTCACGTGCAATTGTTGGTATTGTTATTACCAAGAGTTATAATAAAACGCAAATTGTTTTCAACTACATATTTACCTTGAAAATAAGCTTGCATATTGAGTCCTAATGTTAACGCTGTCCCGTATTGAAATGAATTGATAGATATCAAAGGAGAAACAACATCGGAATGAAACGTTTTGTAATATTCATATTCTATTTAGACTCCACCACATATTATCAATGTAAGATTTTTAAAAGTCGACGTAAAATTTAGATTCTTGAATAAACGTCTAATGATTAATGCAACATAGGAAAACTGCTACAGGAATTGTAGTAGAAATAATTTCATAAATTATACCGCATACATGAAAAATATAATTCATTGATATTATGTTTCATGTTTTTGGTTTTATTGCAGCACATTTATTCTTATTATGCGAAATTTTTCTTCAATGGAACACTAGGAAGCATTATATATAAAAGGTTTTGATTTTTAAAGTATGGTGAGTTTGATGCTTCTATGAACTCTAATGGCTGCGTTAAAATAGTATTTTAGATAAATGAGTATATTTCATTAAAAATGTGAAGTACTTACCTTTAAATGCTGGCACAATTCTCCACATCTTAATGGGTCCCTGGCTGCAAAACTGCCCCAGTATAAGTTCCAGGTAATACAGTGGACGGCCAATTATGCATAACAGTATGAGGTATGGTATCAAAAATGCACCTATAAACACAAACTCTGTCACAACTTTTATTCCACCACAAATTAAAGGGTCTGCGGTAAGCACTGTTGTCTACAGCGCAATGCAGTGTATTACATCTTAAAACAATGTGAAATTTACATTTTCTATATACGATGCAAGTTTAATTCATCTTTGCACATTTGAAACGCAAAATGTTTTGAAAGCGGGCTTATTGGCAATTGAGATCGCTGTAATTTACCTATTTCAAATACATTACCCACGAAAAGTTGAGAAACAAATTATATTTTGTGCTCATTATTTTTAAGAGGTAGGTGAGCTAAATATCTGAAATAAAATATTTAAATAACAATAAGAACGTTTTAAATAGGAAAGTTTAAATAGTCGTTTAAACAGTGGCCGATTGACAATTTAGGGAAAACAACTACAATAAACTATTTTTTAGGGGTAGCTATATCATTTTTACTTTCCCTGCAATACATGGTAATGCATAGGGAAAGTATTGGAATCATGCCGAAAATCGCAACTCGAGTTTTCGACGGATTTACGAGTTTCGAGACCTCCAGAATACGAAAAAACTATTTTTAGAGTGACGTCTGTGTGTGTGTCTGTCTGTGTGTCTGTGCAGATTTTGTATCCACTCTAACTAAAAAACTATTTGACCGAATTTCATAAAATTTGGTAGGTAAGTCACTTGTGGGCGAATTTGGTGCTGATAGTTTTGGGTACGATTCAGAATAAAAGAACCCGCCTTTTTTTTCAGAAATGGCCCTCAAAAGCCTGTATGCACTCTAGCTGAAAAACTAATGGACTGAATTTCACAAAATTCGGTAGATAAGTAGATTGTGGGTCACCCTGGTGCTGATTAGATTTTGGTGCGATTAAAAAAAAATAACCTGCCTTTTTTTTCCAAAATGGCTCAAAAAATCGTCAAAATGTAAATTAAAAACTGCGTATACTCAAATATATCCATTAAATGATTGTTTTACACGTAATTTTTAACGCAGAAAAGAATAAGATCAACCCCATTACACTGGGACTAGCCGCTCTCGAGCTATTTTAGTTTTTTCGTATTTTCTCTGAGCCACCTTTGAAAATAAGTCCAGTTACCAAATGAGAAAGAAAATTGAATTAAAAGTGAATTGAATATAATTAAATTAAAGGGAACGTGGATTTAAGTCTGCAGGGACAGTCATGTGCTGCCCACATCAGATTTTTTAAAATGTTACAAATTGCAGAAAATTTATTCATTGGATACACTTTTATATTCATTGGATACATATTTATCTTCATTGGATACATACAAAAAATGTATTCATTTATACTTCAGTGACTTATATAGTACAGCAACCAGGAATTAATATTAAATTTCGATATATTTTTATTTTGAAAGTGGAGGAATTCAATCTGCCAATGGGGCACTGAAGTTTGTATCTCTTCAGCCTTTCATACATATTACTTTTCTTATAATACACGGTAATGTATTGGGAAAGTATTGGAATCGTGTCGAAAATCGCAACTTGAGTTTTCGATGGATCTTCTCATTTAAAGCACTCTTGAATCCGAAAAACATCTGTGTGTGTGTATCCGTGCAATGTATGTATCCACTCTAGCAGATTTTTTTTATTGAAGCCTTGCACATGCTCAGTCACTTGGAACATTGGGTCTAACAAGAAACCCTAAAAATATCTGATCTCAGATTTATAAATCCGTAAGAAAAATAAATAAAATAATTTGAAAAAGAAAAAAAAAAGAAAGAGAGAGAGAGAGAGAAACTGAAAATTGTTGGAATAAGGGGCGGTTGTTAAGTAAAAAAAGAGTGTTTGTGCAATTTGTAGAGGGTGCTGAAGCACCCCTAGCACCCGCCGTGGTGCCGTCTATGATGGAGAGTGCAACTACTATTAATCCAATATGATTCCGCACATGCAGTTCTAGTCCCCCTATGCAACCACATTCCACCCATGCAGCCGCAGCAACTGCATAACTGTCGAAAATTCGGCAAAGTCTAATTTGTAAAAATAGCTTAAAGTATTCTCAGAATAAATTCAGTAGCATTTGTTTCTGAACGAATAGCTAATTGCATTACGTCTTTGTTTACGTTTGTGAAGCAATACTTCGAAGAATTTTACGAAATTCCAATGTGTTTCGTTATTTGTCACTTGTTTCAAGGTCAGCACTTGCGTTTCTCAAAAGTTTTTATAATAATTATATGTTGTTGTCTTTCAGGTTTTGATACTTCTGGTTAACTTAGGTTGCTGTATTAAAGCTTATAATGAAATGTGGAGATAAGTTATGTAAAGGACAAATTTGAAATGAAAGTGTAATAGACCACATTCTGGTGCAGATGTTTGGTTCGTGTGTTATTTCATTATCAAGGGCAACATCTTTCTGTCTGGGAAAGATTTTCCCAGAAAAGTATTATTAGAAATTTCTTAGAAAACGTTATATTCCGTTGCCAAGTTATTATCACATTGTCTAACATGTTTTTCTAAACCTTTTAGAAGCCCCCATGTAACCTAGAAGGCTGAAGCTTTGCACACTCAAAATATTGACTATGGTTCAGAAATTAATGAAGCTAAATTTTCGTTTTACTCCCTCCCACCTGGGGGTGAGAGACAGGAGTTTCGAAGGGGCTCGAAAAGTATTGCCAGTTCCCCCCAGAAGCGCCCCTGGTAACATAGAAAGCTGAATTCTTGCACATTTATAGTATCGACCTTCGAATAGAATTCGCCATAGCTAGATTTTCGATTTACCTTTTGGTGACGGAGAAAAGGTTGTTTAGAGGAATCTTTTCAACCCCCCCCCCCCCCCCCCACACACACACACACACTCTGGTGAGCTAAAAGACTGAATCTTTGCACACTTATAGTATCGATCATCGGACAGGACGTAACGCAGTCAGATTTTTGATTATCCTCTTTCTGGATTATGCTTTTTATTACTTTCCAGATTCTTTGGACACGCCGGGTTCTGAAATACCTGTGTACCGAATTTCATGGCCTTACGACTCTTAGATTTATCATTACAGGACACACACAAAAAAAGAAAGAAAAAGTCTGTTTTTTGGCACTTCCCGAATAGATATATTTGCAATTTTCTATAGGGATCAACTATTTGATAAAACTCCCGGGAAAAATCGAATTTTACCAAAATGTTCATCACACTAAAACGTTCGAAATACAAAATAATAGAGAAACATGCTTAACTATGAGATAGAGACTTTAAATTTGGTATACAGGTAGATATATCGAAAGGAAGAAAGGGTACAATTTCAGTTTTTCCATATTTGCTAATTTAGGGGTGTCCCACACCAAAATGTTCAATTTTCTGAATGCGTGAGAAAAGCACTCTTAAATGAAATAGAAACTTGAAATTCGGTATACCGGTCAACTATGTGATAAAATCCCTAAAATGTCAAATTTTTGAAAAATGTTTTTTAGAAGGGGGGTGATCTAAAGCAAAACGTTCAAATTGCGAAATGATAGAAAACATACTTAGCGATGACATGAAGACATAAGTTTGGTGTAGACAGTTTAAAAGAAAGAAAGTGTATAATTTTAATATTCCTATACCTGCTATTTTAAGGATGCCACATATCAAAATGTTCGAATTTAAAAATAAGGGAGAAACGCCTTCGTTGAAGTGAGATATAGTTGCAATTTGGAATATGGGTCAATCGTTAGATAAAATCCTCCAGAAAAATCAAATGTTTCAAATATATTCTTGGAGGGAAGAGGATGCTCAACACCAAAATGTTCGAAATGCGAAATGATAGAAAAACATGCTTAGAAATACTTTAACGTTCAAATTGCGAAATGATAGAAAAACATACTTAGCGATGAAATGAAGACATAAGTTTGGTGTAGACAGTTTAAAAGAAAGAAAGTGTATAATTTTAATATTCCTATACCTGCTATTTTAAGGGTGCCACATATCAAAATGTTCGAATTTCAAAATAAGAGAGAAACGCCTTCGTTGAAGTGAGATATAGTTGCAATTTGGAATATGGGTCAATCGTTAGATAAAGTCCTCCAGAAAAATCAAATGTTTCAAATATATTCTTGGAGGGAAGAGGATGCTCAACACCAAAATGTTCGAAATGCGAAATGATAGAAAAACATGCTTAGAAATACGTTAACGTTCAAATTGCGAAATGATAGATAAACATCTTAGAAATGAGAGAGACTTTTGGTGTAAAAGTAAACAATTTAAAAAGAAGAAAGTGTACAATTTCAGTATTCCGCATTTGCTATTTTAGGGATACCACAGACCAAAATGTTCAAATTTCCAAATAAAGGAGAAACGCCTTTGTTTAAGTGAGATATATAGTTGCAGTTCGGTTCAATAAAACCCAGCAAAAAATCAAATGTTTCAGAAATGTTGTTAGAGGAAGTTTAATAACGAAAATGTTCAAAATTTGAAATGATAGAAAAACATGACTCAATTATGAGATTAAGACTTTAAATTTGGTGTAAAGATAAATATATCGAAAGAAATAGTACAATTTCAGTTCTCTCATATTTGCTAACTTAGGAGTACCCCACTCGAAATGTTTCAATTTCAAAATACGTGAAAAAAAGTCTCCTTTTAAGTGAGATAGGAACTTGAAATTTGGTATTCGATTCAAGTGTTTAGATAAAACTTTCGAGAAAAATCGAATTTTTCAAAAAGATTTATTAAAAAGGATACCTCTCACGAAAACGTTCG
Source organism: Amaurobius ferox (assembly GCA_951213105.1). Classification (NCBI taxonomy): domain Eukaryota; kingdom Metazoa; phylum Arthropoda; class Arachnida; order Araneae; family Amaurobiidae; genus Amaurobius; species Amaurobius ferox. The sequence continues at coordinate 104,318,211 of OX578136.1, forward strand.
GAAGGGAAAATGACGGAAAATGATACTTCATGACGAGACAGAACTTTTTAATTTGATATAATGGAAGATTATTTGAAAACACTAAAATTTACAATTTTAGTTTTTAAAATATTTGCTATTTCAGAGGTGTCGCAGACCAAAATGTTCGATTTGCCGAAAAAATGAGAAACGCCTTCTTTTAAAAGAGATACTTACAATTTGATACATGAGTTAGGCCGGATTCAGACTGATCCGTTCGTACGTTGCCCATCCGTTGGGAGCTGTACGTCAACCAATCACAGGCTCGAACGCACGACCGTGCGTTCATCCGTTGAAGATGGTTCAAGTTCATGTTTAACGGATGCGTTGGTCACGTGATGCGTTACCTTCTGAAAAAACACCAATGAAAAGGCTTCTCTTGATAAACAAGATGGCTGTCACTTCGATCACAGGATTTCCAAATGCAAGAATGATTTCGGATATACAGCAGACTATATGAAAAATATTCTGATTGGTGAGTTATTATTTGTTTATTTAAAAGAAACATGGGAAGTTTACTCTTAAATCTATGCCAGTTTGACGATCATTAGATAAATTACTTGTGTGATCACTTGTTCATTTGAACGTGTGGTCATAAAATTTTATTTTAATGTATACCGATACTAATTTGGAACTGTATACAATGACCCGACTTGATCCAATTTAAAAATGTGATTAAAGTAATCTCCCCACATCTAATGTTCAATGTAAACTAGTACGCTCTCAATGAATGGATATTTGAGTAAAATTTATTGTAAATATTTTATAGAAACATAGCATTTAATCGCACTCAGTTATTCATCATGACCATACCAAATATTTCTATCCCTTCCGGACTTTATCGGTATTTCAAGTTTTGCGATGTCATACTTTTTCACATAGTTAAGAAATCTGTCAGGATGTGTAGTATGTGATGCTATTTATAAAATGTTGAAATTCCCTTTAGATATAACAGTTTTTCAATAAATTATAATTAAATCCGAAAATAATGATTTAAATAATTATTTGTATAATGTGTGTTGTTTTTAAGCATTCCATATTCTGTATCCTTATGTGAATAAAGTAAACAACCCAAACCATATTTTGTTGCAGACTTCACATATAGCATATTTGTTATGTGGCATGCAAATTTGGGAATCTTATACACTTTTGTAATTTTTTTTATTGTACAATTTATTTTGGCATTTATATTAGCATTTATCAACTTCAACACAGGGTCCTCGTCCTAGCTATGAATGTTCTGATAATATATACTATTGAGACTACTTAACACGAAAGTGAAATATTGGTTAACACGATATGCAGGCTGTACCAATATATTTGTTTGTTTCATGCAAAATAATAGTTAAGATGCAGTGGTGAATTTATATACTGACGAATGCCAGGGACCTCGATTCAGAGGAGAGCCTCATTTTGAACGAAAAATAAAAGTAAAATATCTTTAAGAAAAAAAAATGTTTCCTAAAGATTTTTAATAGTGAAGAAGGAAATAAGGACGAACTCGAAAATGAATCCCAAAAAGTGGATTTAAAGTGTTTGTATTCGTATCTATGTGGAGAAAATATAATTCAAGCATTTCCAAATGTTGAAATAGTACTTCATACTTATCTGCGTTTGATGATCTCCGACGCTAGTGGGGAAAGGTCATTCTCTAAATTAAAACTAGTCAAAAACAACCTAAGAAGCGTAATGACTGAAAAGAGGTCATCAAATCATTTGTCAATTCTTAGCATTGAAAACTACCTTGCTAAAACGTTAGATTTTACTTATTGATACTTTGTTGCATCAAAAGCCAGAAAATGTCCAATTTAAAGTACCATAAAAAGTTTTAACTCTTTTCTTAGTATTGTGCTGTAATATCAATATTTACCGCACAGTTTAACAAATAAAAATGTATAATATTTAAACACTTGTATCGTTTAATATTTTCATAAAATATTATTATTCTCATCTTAATTTAATTTCTGTTCAAACTTTTGGGTGCAAATATTTCAAGTATGTTTATTAGATGAAAAAAAAAGGCGTAGCAGGATTTGTATAGAACGAGATTCAACGTGTTTATTTTTAAGTACATTTTTTTTTCTAAACTGGCTTTTAGAGTGTGTGTGGGGGGGGGGGGGGGGGAGGGGGGCTCTTCGGAAAAGATTGCCGGGGCCACATTCTCCCATGATTCGCCACTGTTAATATGAAATGTATGTTCTCTTTTATCCAGTGCCAATGCATTTCTGTGTAACAGGTGGTTTGTACTTACTCGCATTTTATGTGTAAATCCCAGAGATCTTGAAAGTAGTGACTTTTAGATTTTGCAATGTAAATCAATATTTGTGTAACAACATTTTGTCCATTACATCTGTAAGCAACATCTTAATCGCTGATATGTTATGTATATATTTATGTTAATTTTTTTACATAATTGTCTATAAATTTTATTGTAATTATTAGTTTTTTTTTTTTTTTTTTTCAAGAAAAAAATGCCAAAAGAGTTAAAAGCACAGCTATTATATTTATATAATACTGGTATGTGAAAAAACTTTTGGCGAGTAATCACTGAGCTGAAATTTCTGAATTATTCACTCGTTATTAGTAGAATTTTATAGCTTATTATGTGCAGCATTACAATTAGATTTGTTATATTTTCATTTTGCTAACTTGTTTGAATACAGAAGAAATCTATTTAGCAATATTCTTCAAGGTTCATGTGGTATTCAAGTTCAAGTCTGATATTTATTACCATGAATATTTATCTACAGCTAGATACCATAATTTAAAAATATTCATTCTAATAGTTGAGGACAAGCAGTTTTGATGTGCTTTTTTTTACCAAGGGTTATAAAGTGATACTAATTCTGATTTAATTTGTTACAGGAATTTAAAGTGTCTAGAAAGATATATTTCTTGAAGGACTGAAAAATCTACAGCTGGTGCACACATCCTCTGCTCTGATCCCTTAAGATTGTGAAGAAGTTAAGGTATGTTTTTGTCACATTAATTTCAGTGCTTGACATTTACTATTCCTAGTTAATATACTGTAAATTAGAAATTCCTTAATTGGTGATTAAAAAGTGTAAAGTGGATGAATTTAAGTAAACATTAGATGTTGCTGTGCTGTTAAAAGTTAAATACTTGTATATAGAACTTTGTGGGGTAAACTGTTCCATATTTATAATATATGCTAAGTAAGTTTTTATAATGACAAACACATCTAACATATAAATACAATCTTGATGTAGTCATTTTAATTCATAATCTGCAATTTGAATCCTCGTGATTTGTTTATCAGTCTCTAACACACACATGTGGGTTAGTCATTTCATTTTCAAGGACTTTCCAATGATCATTCGGAAACACCTGACCTGTGCATGCAAGCAGCTCACTGAGTAAAGAAATATTATCAAAAAATTAAATTTAGCATTTTTAAAATTAAAGTTTTGAAAATTAAAATTTTCATTTTCATTACAATAATCAATCTGGTCAACTAAAATTTCTTAGAATAAATGCTAATTTTATTCTGATTTCCAGTTTTATATAAGCAAGCTAAACAATTTGAAATCAACTGTAAAAGTTACTGGTTTTAGATTTAAATTGTATCTTGTGAAAATAACCTGTTTCAAATTAAATTATAACTATCGTGAAAAGGATCAAATTGAATTTAAACTGCATTCATTGTAGGACCAATTTTAATATGATTCATATATTGCACATGTAATACATAACCCATTTGTCTTAAAAAGTTACTGCTAGCTTGGGACACCACCACAGTATGCATCAACATATCAATTCATTTATTGCCCACGCAGAAGGTGTTTATTTAGGACATAAGCAGGCTATGATGCCAAGTAGTAGCACATGCCACACTGTAGCAGGCATATATTTTTAATATGCATAAGCTGCATTTTAATATTTTCTTTGTTGCACAGCCTATTCCGCTGAATAGTGGGTGCATGTATTTAGTTTGCATAGGTCACATTTTATTTTTAGGTAGTGTAGTATAGCAACTTATATCTAGATAAAATAGTGCTCACATATTATTTGTTTATAAAAGTTATTGCTAAAATAGTGACTGTTATAGATAACAATTTTTAATTTTTCAATTCATTAGTTTTTTAATTGGTAAACATTTAATGATTTTTTAAAACTATTTTAACTAATGAAAGAATTTAATATTCCAAGATAAAATTACTTTTATATAGTTTAATTTAGGAGTTGGTATATTTTTACTAACTCCGACTGCACAGCCCTGAGTGTTCCCAATGATCAGTTTGTAAACATATGATGAAAATATTGCATAAAAGGAAGAATTGCTAATGACCATTATATATATAGAAACATGACATGTGAAATATGCCATGCTAATGGGGATTAAGATTTAGCAACTTGTTGGCACTAAAGTTAAAGCTTCATATCATTCCAATATTTTAGAAGCATTTTCATTGCCCATGAAATATTATTTTTTGAAAATGTTTCATATAAGCTAAGATAGCTACACTATTTTCAATCTGCTTCTCCTGCATAAAAGTCATATTTGGTTGTAGAAAATTTGTATAACTAGCTGACAGCCAGTGGTTACTTTTTTTTATCAGGTACGACTAACGATAGAACTGAAAGCCTCACTTTTATGATCAAAATCTACTGCTTTATGGTATACATTAATCCAAATGCAGAAATTTCAAATAGAATTTTAAAGTTTAAAAAAAAAAGTATTCATAGCAAAAAAAAAAAAAAATGAAGACATGGGTTGCCCATGTGTGATTTATGTTTATGTCAGGCCTTTGTTGATATTCTATTCATTTAATTTTGTAAAATAGTTGAAAATGATATTTCTTTAAAACTATACATTTTATTTTTTACAGGTTTTTCTGAATTCAAGTATGGACTAGAAAATTTAAAGAAAGTTTGACTGGATCTAGTTTTATTTTAAAAAAATATTCATATTTGTTGAACATAATCTGTTATAAAATATTTTATTTCTTATATCTAAAAATTTTAGCTGTATACTTCTGAAAAATAAACAAATTAAATTTATGTATTTGATTTTATTGTTAATTAGTATGTTTTGAATTTATCCATTGGGATTTAATGTTGGAACAAAAATATCGTAAGTATTTAGTTCTTACTCCAAAAGGGTACATGAGTAATTAGGATGCAAAGTTTTTCGGAGGGGTGTGCTGGCCCCAATATGTGTTCTGTCTGGTGAAAAGTATTGAATAAGACAAGTCCAATATTCAGCTTCACTGTTCTTATTAAAATGTTCTCTGTAGAAGCGAAGCTGAATATTATTAGACTCGTTTTTAACTATCTTATAACAATGGCTATTCATATTACCATTGTTGTAAGCAAACTGTCACCTAACTAAAAGGGCTTGCAGATATTTAAAATATGGAAACTAATATGGTTACACATAAACGAAGAAATATCTCTATGATAAAAATATTTATCAGACTGCTGTAAGACCCAATAAGTTCAACACTTTTCTGTATAAAGGGAAAATATTTTAGCAAAGGGCAGTTGATCAACAAATTTGGAATTCTAATTCAGATATGTTTTCAAAACTGGATTCGCAGTTAGTTATATTGGATTTTAGTTTAGATTCAAATGTGGATTTCGATTAATTTGCTAAAAAAAAAAAAAAAAATTTACTAAATATGTGGAAATACTAAATATACTGAAATATTCTATTAGATTTATTATAAGAAACATCTGTTCTTCATTTCCATTCAATTAATGTTAATGCATTAATAAAAAATAATTATTTTTCTCCTTTAATGATAATTCATTTCTTCGTTTGCTTTTTTCATTATTCAGTATTTTTCTGGTTTGAGTGGAAGTAAAAACAATATCTGAAAAAATTTATACAAGCACATCTTGCATCATTGATTTTCAGTGGTTATAAGCTAGTTTTATTATATTGATGTAAAAAATATAACATTACAGGTTTGAAAGTTGAAAAAGCATTATTAAAATCATATTAATAAAATCAAAATGTGTTTTTGTGAGCATGTCAACTACTGAACTCAGCTTTGAAATTTTAAATGTAAAAATTATCACAACTCAAATTCTAACAAAATGAGCACATTTTATTTTTTTTAACTAAATGTTAATTCTGGAAGTCCAATTGGATTAAATTTTTTTTATTGTTAAATATAATTTGCATATTATTTTGATGGTTTGATGTCGATGTGAAAAACAAAACTGGCGAAGTAGCCACAAAGAGGAACTACTGAGAAAACCTATAAGATGGCCTGATGGAGCTGTACCATCAATGATGTGAATTTCATTTATATTTATAAATACTATTTATTTAATTAAACTATATATATATATTGATATTGCAACAAACAGCTTGTTACCAGCTGCTATATGCTCTTGGCTGGTCTGGGTTTTCAACAAGACTGTTTTGATTGCTCTCAAACCAACATAATTTTAAAATACACGACAATGTGGATTATTCCTTTTATCTATTTTGTATTCTCCATGAAGTAATGTGAAATACTCCGTAAAATCCTACTTGAAATTGATGAGTGAGGTTATCAAACATTTTTGCTATTGGCTGGTATTATAAAGTTGTTGGCCTGAAAGCATTCTAAACTGATTAAAAAAATAGAAAAAAAAGAAAAATTATAAATGCAAGTGGAAATGTTAAAAGTTCCAATATTATGGGAAAATAGTTTTATTTATAAAGGTAAGCTGATTTTACTGCTAAAATATATCGGAAAGCTTAATGGTGCTTTATTGGCAATTTTTATCACTCAGATTTCCTTCTTTTTACTTTGACGAATATGTTAGGTAAAAATATATATTATAAGAAAGAAGTTACTGCAATCTTTTTAAAATGTCAATTTCTTCTTCAATAAACTTCAGCTTACCAAATTTAATCTGTTAAAGCAATTTAATATTTCAAAGATCGAATAATGATAAGAAGCGAAAAGAATTTGTAGTAATGTGCATTGTTTTATTGAAGATATTAGCTAGGAAGAGCATTGGTTTATGTGAGAGAAATAAGCATTTGTCTTGTCAGATTATATTTATACTTCACACAAAATGCTGACATCTGGTTTAATAATTTTTTAGCACTATTCTCATTAACTATGAGTCAGTTGTTTATTAATCATATTTGTCTATTTCAATATTTGCTGACAGTTGCAGAATATAATTGTGAAGTCAGTTAAAGCTAAATCATGTTAATATTTGATTGTTCCACATCAGAAAACAGGATTAGCTTAAGTTGGATTAGATATGAAATTAATTTACTGCTTAAAAAAGTAGATTAAATTTTTTGTGTTTGGATAATACTTGTCACCATCTAAGTAGTAAAACTTAAAATACCAAGAAAGTCTAGGTATTTTGTAAATAGTAATACCTTGGTAGCCAAACAATACTTTAACAAACACTGATGAATATACAAAAGACACAAAATATAATGTAAAAAAAAATATGCATAGCAGAATGGGCACGAAATTGTCATTAAGAAGCACCCCAAATTTGCAAAATGGTAAATCTACTAACATATGCACTAAAACCCCGGAGTAGTGCATAAGGTTCATGAAGCGTTAGCCAAAAATTATAAAATTTGGAAAGCAAAATAACATTTATATTTAAGGTAAGTATTGTTCAACTTTACTTCTAAAAATGTAACATATCTGGTAAAGATCTCATAAACTAGGTGATTTTTCACAGCCAACATACTATTAAAAATCTGAGTTCTTTTATAAGAAAATGAATGGAAATTCAAAAGATTTTATTTTTACAATTATATATATATAAACCCAAGGCTGTTTATTTAAATTTATACTGAAAGATATTAATTCTGAAGATGCAATAGATGCTAATATATCAATCCTCAATTGTTGGTAAATTGGTGTATTTCGAAATTACTAAATAATTAAGATTTTTGCATTATTGGTGGAGAGAGACTTCCACAAGTAAATAATCTCATAAATATATTAAACGAGAATTGTGGTCAAAAATACACAGTAAATACAAATAAGCTCAATTCAAGAATTTACCAAAATAGGATTTCATTTGAAAAATCCCTAAATAGAGAATTTGAAGAAGCAGATTTACATATATACTGGGATATGGCCATATCCCAGAAAATATGAGATTGTATCCTTCACCCGGCCAGGGGAACGGACACCACTCGAACGGGAAGCCCGATACTTCCAGTAATTTTTTTAAGCTGGAGAAGACATGAAATATTCACAAGGGGAACTGAAATATGAAGCCCTCCATAAAGTTTGTAGGGGGGCATAATTTGGGGGGACATGCCGGCCTTGTCCAAAGAAATTTACAAATTTAGAACACGTTTCCGGCCCGAGGACCATTAAGTCACGGCCGAAATGCTTTTTATTCAAATGTGTTTGTACAAAGAACTAAGATAAAAGTTTTTCAAACATTTATATTTACATATAGCTAAATTCAACACAATAATCTCATGCACTGTATTAAAATTCACTTAAATTTTTTTCAAATTTAAATACGCCCAGCCCGACTTTTTAAATACTGACCCCGACCCGACTCACGGGACAAATCGGGCCTGCGCTAATTGACCAGACCTCAATATGAATATATTATCATAGAACAATATGAAAATCAATCGAACAGCTGCTGTCAAATAGTAAACAAATCCTAACCAATCAAGTAGAGCCGCACAAAGATTTCTTCTTTCCCACACCATTTGCACCCCCATCGCCTCATACAGCGTGGAAAAAGAGGAAAATCCCTTGTGCTCGAGAACTCCATGCGTTGACGGATTAGTGTGAATCAATGCTCTGCGCTGCTCCTCTGACGGATAGCCAACGCAACGGACGAACGCGTCAGTATGAATCCGGCCTTAATCGTACGATTAAACGCCAGGGAAAAATAAAATAGTTCGATAATATTCTATAGAATAGTGATGTATACTAAAAACGTTCGATAGGCTAAATAATAGTAGAACATACTTCGCAATGAGATAGAGATTTTAAATTTAGTGCAATGGTAAATTGTTCGAAAGAAAGAAAATATACAATTTTTGTTTTCCAATAATTTTTAATTTAGAGGTGAGGCACATGAAGCAGAATAAATGAGAAACATCTTTCAGTGAGAGAGAGGCGCATTTGGTACTTGATTTTTTGTAACAGTAATGGTAATATAATGGAAAATAAGAACAGTTTTGTGTTACAATATTTTGTATTTGAGAGTTGCGCACTTTGAAATGTTCTATTGGCCAAATTAATGGAGACATATGAGCTCCTCGTTAAACCCGTTTGAAAAAAAAATGCCGCGAAAAAGGCATAAAGTATTTCACAATGTTTGGAAATAATGAAGTTTCTTCTAACACAATTTTAGTCAGTATAAAGTCACAAGGAAAAGAAAAGTCATGTATTGAAAAACTTGGTCTGGGGCGGATTGTGATACAAATTGACGTGAAAGGAGTGGAATATGACTATGAGTAAGTTACAGAAACTCACAGTCGAGTTATGTTACACAGAATAACCTTCGCCACAAAAGCAAATTATTGTTTTCCGTATAAACAAAAGGCAGCGAACAATGGGAGATTTTGAATACAAACTCACATATAATACATACAATATAATCTTTAAACAGCAGCTTTGTTGTGCTGTTTAAGGTAGAGTAAAAGTAAGGAAGACATTACCTCCTCCATTGTTGTAAGCTACGTTGGGAAACCTCCATATATTCCCCAGTCCAACTGACATTGAAAGACATAGTAATAAGCTCTGGATGCTCTTCGACCACTGACCTCGCTCTGGAACATCTTTATTTCCCTTTAAGGTTTTTTCATCCGTAATCTAAGGGAAATATGAGTATGTGAATTGAATGGGCTTTTCTACATACTAGTCGGCGCTTACTCTGGAATGTTGTTTTTCGCCAACTCAATTTTTCATAACATGCAATTTTTTCGCGAAATGAAACTTTTTTTTCTCTGAAGACAACATTTCATCTCCAAATTACATTTTCGTTAAAAGGTATTTTGGCAAGAACTTTTCAAACTCATATTGTACTTAGCCAATTGTCGAAATAGAATAAAAATGGCATGGGTATTTCTAATACCATTTTAACGTTTTCATTTTGGCATATATTGAACAAATTTCATATTTTTTGTAAATCTGCTTACAAACGAGACTAAGATGTTTTATTCTTCAAATCTGCCAATAAAGACAATTTTGTATAGCGAGAACAGATTCTTATACTTCTTTATAAGGGAATATGTATATAAATAAAATTGTAAGTTGTGCTCTTAGCTGTCTGTTTAGTGTCTCAGCATGGAAGAATTCACCTTTTTTCTTTTTGTGAGAATTATAAAATTTCAAGGAAAGATTTCACATATTAAAAGTTTACGGTAAATTGTGAATTTTAAGTTTCTTTACATTGTAAATTACGTACGAAGAAATGGTATACTGCTAGTGTACTTAAATAAAATCTGAAATTTTAAAGAATATTTCTCAGATATATGAAGCTTACAAGATAAATAGATTTATGAAATCCTAGTGTTTGGCTAATTTTTATCGCATTTATCCACTGTATCAAAAAATCCAATGGATGCAGAAATAGTTTTGCAAAAAAGTTAAAAACCTTGAAAATCTCCAATAGAAATTTTGAATATTTTAACATGAGAAAAAATTAGAATATGGATATTTTAAAGCTGCCTGATAAATTTAGGAAAACAAATTAAGCAGCGTTATTGCGCACAAATTATGATACAACACAGCATACAACTATTTCCATAATCCCCTTTGCTAGTGCTAAACAGACCAACAAACTCGAAGTCAAAGATAAAATGCTTCCTTTGTTAGTCTGTTTAACACTGACGAAGGGGCTTCAATGCATACTCAAAACAGCTGTATGCTGGGTTGTATAGTAATTTGTGCAAAATAACATTACATAATTTACATTCTATATTTTTGCTCAATGTTTTTACTTATAGATGAAGATTTATTTTTTTATTTAGACATTAGAAGAAATTAAATTCGTCACATCTTATTAGAACAACATTAATTCATGATAATATAAATAAATTTAAAACCCTGTTTTTATTTTAAATTTAAATCCCCGTTCGTTCAAAAACTCAATAAAAATATTTAAGCAATGCCGATTACCTATAATATAGCTGGAATAGGTATTTTATGTAGATACCCTTACACACATTATTGATAATATTGATTACACACATTACATTATTGATTACATCACATTATTGATTACACACATTACATTATTGATTACACACATATCGATATTATAGCTAATGATACGTCATTTTCGTATCCTCAATTTGGAATGATATAATTCCAAAATTTCAACATGTTGCACTATATATGATGTATATTCGGTTCTGAAATAGGCGCCAGATAAGGTCCCGTTTCTGCTAGTGGAAGAATTTATTGCTTGGCGAGAAATGGTATTTGATGATATATTGCACACTTTTTCGAAGGCCTTAATATGTAACTGTCAGACTCAGCTGCACGATTTGCAGGGTGCAAGAGCGAAATTACTTACAGTGGTGCATCGTAGATACAACCTGTGCTATCTACTCTCCAAGAATTCAAAACTTACTTATAAATTTTTATTTGTAACAACCCTCTAAAGTATTTTAAAAACTCTTTTAGACAAACGATAATGTTGATTTTAAATATATCAGATGATAAAATAACACATTTAATACAAACAGGATTTAATATTTGTAAAAACTTAAATTATAAAAATTTTGGTAGATGTGAGAAAATTTATAGACTATACCTGAGTTATGGTTATACTAGGGACATCATAGCTGTCTCTTTGTTTTTCCAGGTCATATGAACTTGTAAAAAATCTACGGTTGAAAGCCTGCAAGTTCAAAAAATATTGTCGTAAGAACTTGCATATCAAACTTTAAAGGATTTTAATAACTTTTCAAATCGAAACAATATATTGGTTCTCAATACTGTAACATATTTATATCTGTCTAGTAAAGCAATGTAATATATTGACACGCTGGATAGTTATTTATTAATAACAAAGAAAATGTGTGCGTAACATTATATATATATATATTCCAAAAAGCAGAGTTAAATGGGACTAAAACTAGTTGATTATTGAAAACTCAGATTATAAGGGAATAACAATGTAGAAATATGCGAGTGAAACTTAATAAAAAATTCAACATAGGATAAAAAAAATGCATAAAGGTACTTTATATAGGTTAATTCAACAAGTTGCAAAGATATTTGAAATTTAAAGTTAAATGAATTGAAAGAAAAAAAAAAAAATTTAACATTATATATTCCATTTTAAGGAAGTCCAAGTATTTTGTTATGGGTTCTTGAAAATGTGGAATAGAAAGGAAGGAACGAGTGTCTGGTGTCGATTTTATTTTCTGTTGTATTCTTTTTCTCTTTTTAGACCTTGTTCGGATTTAACAGAAGTTCGAATTTCTGATACTCGAATTATTGAGACTCTACTGTATCACTAACAAAATGAATTGAATATCGCCAAAGGGATAGAAATGCTGGGCAAAGAATCAGCCCTAAAAGCAATGTAAAAAATCTGATGTGGGCAACACATGACTTTCCTTATATAATGAAATGAATTTACTACTTTCACAGTAAAATAAATAGGTTTTTCTTCTAGTAGATACTAATATCCTTTCCAAGATATTGAATTTTCGACAATTAGTCGTCATTTTCATTGATTTATCGTCATTTTTATCCATTTGGCGAGATTTTCGTTAATTTGGCAACATTTCAAAAAGTCGCCAAGTTGGCGACATTCCGCCAATTTCGTCGCCAAGCGTTATGGACGAAAAAATAAGTTATATATATATATATATATATATATATATATATATAACTTAGTAGATATTGAATTTTCGACATATAATATATAACTATTATTATATATTTATATATTATATAACTTATTAGATATTGAATTTTCCACAATTAGTCGTCATTTTCATAGATTTAGCGTCATTTTTATCCATTTGGCGAGATTTTCGTTAATTTGGCAACATTTCAAAAAGTCGCCAAGTTGGCGACATTAAGCCAATTTCGTCGCAAAATCTCGCCAAGCGTTATGGACCAAGAAATAAGTAATTCTTACAGCAGATAAATTGGCGTTCAAATGCAAAAGTATTACTCAAAGTATCTTTTTTCATGAATGGAACGCGCTAGATCCACGAGAATGATGTCACCCAATTTATCGCATGATATTATATATGAAAAGTGAACATGTTTCTCAATAGGAAATATTTTTTTTTCTATTTTATATGACTTTTTGATAATTTTTTTGAAAAATGTGCAATATCTCAAGAACGGTTCATGTTAGCGTTCTAAAATTTATGTCAATCGTTTTCTAATGAAAAATTACACAAGAAATGTCTATTTACGTAACTTTATTATTGGTTTTGATTTTTTGACGATTTTTTCAAAATTTCATTCGAAAATTTAGGGGGGTTCTGAACATTCGATTGCGTATAAAAACAATAGGCTTCCAGTGTTTACAGATTGTGATTTTTGTACCAAATTTGGTTTGAATCGGTCCATTCGTTCGTCAGTTATCGCCTCCACAGACCCACTGACACACACACACACACACAGAGAGAGACATCACTTCAAAAATGTTTGATTCGTGATCAGGGATGCTTGAAACGTGCTCTCCCGTCGAAAACTCGAATTCGAATTTTCGACCCCGTCACAATACTTTCCTTCGGGCGACCATCTTGCTGCTCATGTCCTCGGACGAGTCGGTCGTTCTGGGCTTTCGACAATACTTTCCTTATACATTATGTATATAAGGAAAGTAATAGCCTGAGTGAGCAAAATTTGCCCTTGACATAAAAGCGGAACCTTAAATTCTAATAATTGCTACAAAAGTTTAAAAAAACATTCTATTTATCAGAAAATAAGGAAAACTATCTTAACAGTGGTTATAAACGTGTAAATGTTCTTAACCTTAATGAGAATCATCTACCATTAAAACACCATTGTCTATGCAACAAAGAGAGACACATTCACATTTTGGCTAATTCTATTTTATATCCTTTTAAAAACTATTTCAGGTTGTGACGTTTTACATATTTTTAGTATATTCGAGTTAAAAGCCTCGACCCATAGTACATTCGAGTTAATGAAAGTCACAACGGATTTATTTTCACTTATACTAATCAGTACCAAAATGAAAAAACTTATATCTCTGAGTTTTTGTACACGAATTATCATTTAATATTCATGCTCAATTAATCCATGCTCAATTCATAATTTAAACAATTATGCAAAATGCATAATTTTCTAAATTTTTGCTCTGTCCGAAGAGTTCAGATTAAAATTAAATGTTTTACATGCTTTTATTTTTACGCTTTAAATATATGATGCAATAAGTATTAGGCGTATTTTCCGCCCAAAATCGTTTTTAAAATGCGAATTTATGATAAATCAGTCGGTCAGACCTTTAAACTCCCTACGATGGCAGTCCATCCCAGATTACGGGTTTGGAGAAAATGGCATGAAGTCATAAATTGTTGATCAACAAATCAGAAATAAGAGCAACGCAATGATGCAAGAGACCACTAGACTGGCGAAAGTATCTGGAAATCATCAATTGACTTGTTTACATTACATAATTCATAATCGTGAAATCTGGTAACTCGCTGTTTTCGGGAAATAGGCAAGGAATACCATCCAGATTCACGGGGATACTTTGCATTCGTTTGCGATGTCATTTATTCCTGTTACTTACAATGATGCAACAAATTTAGGGTTTTAAGGATCATAAAAATCCATTGCTTACACAAGCATATTGGTTTTCCATTGGCAATACGAGATAAAATACTACGCTCTTATTCCATCGTCGACTTCCTTACCGTGATATTGGTTATGCTTATTGTTATTAGAATTGCAAAAATCCCGGAAATTTTTTGAAGCATTTGAAACTTTGATGGGAAGAAACAAATTTACGCGTTTTCTATATACCCTGGCTTATCCAACGCATTACACAGTTCAAACCTTAATGATCTATCTGATCGATCGCCATTTAGATACATTAAATCTTTGTATAAATTTAGCTAAAATCTATTGAAATAAATTTTTTCAAAATTTGAAATTACAAAAATGTTGTTGAAAATAGGTAATGTCAGTCACAAAATTATTAACATATTATTGGGACTACTATAGATTTCTTATTATCATTCAATATTAAGTGAATATGAATGAATTAATCAGTTTGTAATAAGTATTTCATTGTTGGGGGTGGCTTTAACTTTCAAAATATTTATAAATTTAATTACAATTTATTTGTGGAATTAATTCTTATTTTTATATGTAAAAAGAAAGTCATACAATTTAAATATTTTTTCTTGAATCTAACAAATCTCTCTCAGTTTTCCATGCTTCGATTATTTACAATTCCGAAGGCAAAAAGTATTTGTTTAGTGCCATGCACATAAGTTTCACAAAGCAAAATGCAATGACTGAAAATTCCCAGTTATCTTTTCTTTTCAATGCCCTTCATAAAAAAAATCTGATGTGGGCAGCACATGACTTTGCTTATAAAATGCAATGAATTTACTACTTTTACAGTAAAAAATATAGATTATTTTTATAGTAGTTATTTATATTCTTTCCAAGATATTGAATTTTCGTCAATGAGTCGTCATTTTTCATATCCTCATCATCAATGAGTCGTCATTGATTTAGTGTCATTTTTATCCATTTGGCGAGTTTTTCGTTAATTTAGCAACATTTAAAAAAGTTGCCAAGTTGGCGACATTCTACCAAATTCATCGCCAAAATCTCGCCAAGCGTTATGGACGAAGAAATAAATTATTCTTACAGCAGATAAATGACTATTGGTGTTCAAATACAAAAGTATTACTCAAAGTATCTTTTTCCATGAATGGAACGAGCTAGATCCACGAGAATGATGTCACCCAATTTATCGCATAGTATTACATATGAAAAGTAAACATATTTCTCAATAGGAAATATTTTTTGTTTTATTTTTAATGACTTTATGATAATTTTTTTGAAAAATGTGCAATATCTTGAGAACGGTTCATGTTAGCGTTCTAAAATTTGTCAATCGTCTTCTAATGAAAAATTACATAAGAAATGTCTATTTGCGTAACTTTATTAGCAGTTTTGATTTTTTGACGAATTTTTTAACATTTCACTCGAAAATTTAGGGGAGTTCTGAACATTCGATTGCGTATAAAAACAATAGACTTCCAGTGTTTATGGATTGTGATTTTTGTTCCAAGTTTCATTCGAAACGATCTATTCGTTCTTCAGTTATCGTCTCCACAGACTCACTGACACACATACTTTCACACGCATACACCTACTTTCACACGCACACATCACTTCAAAAATGTTTGATCCGTGATCAGGGATGCTTGAAACGTGCTCTCCCGTCGAAAACTCCAATTCGAATTTTCGACGCCGTCACAATACTTTCCTTATACATTATGTATATAAGGAAAGTAAAAACATAGTTTATTCCCGGGAATAAACGGGGTTTTTTTCAGTCTTTGCAACTCTAATTGTTATACAAATCACGATCAAAACGGGAGCAACTAAGTAAGATTTAATATTAGGGTTGGTAGAACTTAAGCACTTTGACTTGTGGTCTGTATGTGCAGATTCGACTATAATCCCAGAATAGACCAAGAGTAAAAATAAAACCAATAGTACAGATATAGCTTCTGGAGTTGGTAAGACTGAAGCAGATTCGGTGAGCCAGATGGATTCAATGGGAAGGATCTTATTTTATTTCTTTATTCAAACTCATTTCTGTCGATTTAACGAATAAAATTTACTAACTTCTTCTTCGCTGTGATTCTAACTTCCTCTTCGATTTGAGATTTTATTTTTATATAATAATTTGATATAAAATCTTAAATATTTTTATCCATAAACCTACTTCCATTTAGGATTAACAGACTAGTAAAAAAAGTATATAAATCCGTTGAGCCGTTTTTTACTTTCCTTATATACATAATGTATAAAGAAAGTATTGTGACATGCTCTCCCGTCGAAAACTCAATTCGAATTTTCGACGGGAGAGCACGTTTCAAACATCCCTGATCACGAATCAAACATTTCTGAGATGATGTCTGTGTGTGTATGTGTGTGTGTGAGTCTGTGGAGACGATATCACACGAAAGAATGGAGCGATTCGAATGAAATTTGGTACAAAAATCACAATCCATGAATACTGGAAGCCTATTGTTTTTAAACGCAATCGAATATTCTGAACCCCCTTAAATTTTCGAGTGAAATTTTGAAAAAATCATCAAAAAATCAAAACCTTTAATAAAGTTACGCAAATAGACATTTTTTATGTAATTTTTCCTTAAACGATTGCCATAAACTTTAGAACGCTAACATGAACTGTTCTTGAGATATTGCA
This sequence comes from Amaurobius ferox, assembly GCA_951213105.1. NCBI lineage: Eukaryota > Metazoa > Arthropoda > Arachnida > Araneae > Amaurobiidae > Amaurobius > Amaurobius ferox. The sequence goes on from OX578136.1 coordinate 104,335,611, forward strand.
CATTTTTAAAATAAATGTATCAAAAAATCACATAAATTAAAAAAAATATATTAACTGTTGAGAAACATGTTCACTTTTCATATGCAATATCATGCGCTAAATTTGGTGATCTCATTCTCGTAGATCTAGCCGAAGATCTCGTAGATCTCTCGAAAATCTCGCCAAATGGATAAAAATAGCGCTAAATCAATGAAAATGACGACTAATTGACGAAAATTCAATATCTTAGAAAGAATATAAGTATCTACTATAAAAAAACCTATTTTTTTACTGTAAAAGTAGTAAATTTATTGCATTATAGAAGGAAAGTCATGTGTTGCCCACATCAGATTTTTATTTTTAATTATAAGCGGCCATGATAGACAGACAGGCGAAAATAGGTTTAAAATTTTCGTTATTCCTCACTTTGCTGTAGGATGATAAAACTTACATCAAAAATATCTCAAGTATCAAGCATCAAATATCAAGCTATAGAACTCAGCTACCTGAAAATAAATTTATCAGAAACCATCATGGTTTGTAAGATATTTAAGTCAGAAGCCTGCATTGAAATTTTCCCTTTTATATACTAAATGACTGGGCTATGCATTATTACAATTTGTGAAATGGTCATTAAAATACAAATTTTATTCAAACTAACAAATATAAAGGCTATAAAAATACCCATAAAATATATACTAGAAAAAATAACGAGTGTAAAATTCTTTAAATTAAAGCTATCTGATTTTCGTATTTGCAAGTGCCTTTAGAATAAAAATCATAACATATTCAAGTAGGATATCGGACCACATAAAAAGCTGCTTTGGGTCATATTTGGTCCGTGAGTCAACAGTGTGCTAAAGTTGGTATTCAAATGCATGCTAAAGTTGGTATTCAAATGCATGCTAAATTTGGTATTCAAATGTATGCTAAAGTTGGTAGATCAGCTGAAAGTTCCTTTTAAAACCTTAAGAAAGGGTCCACTTATGAAAATGTTTTTATAGAATCCGTACGGCTTATTTCAGTTTATTGAACATATTAAAGGACAAATTCGAGAACTTCACAATATGACAAGTTTTGTTGCAAAATTTTAGCTAAAAACGCCCCTCGGCATAGTCCGTAATTATGTCAACGCGTGAGGGAGTCTGTGTCAGATCAGTCAAGGCTAATTCCAGCTCCGAATTTTAAACGCGTTTCTAGCATCCTCTATTATCCACAACTAACAACAAAAATAAAGTGAAAAGGCTCCTCATGAATAAATGCAAATGTGATTATTGCCCAACTTTGCAGAGATGAAAAGACTCGTGTATTCAACGATGTGCGTCGGAAACTGCTTACACCTTCAAAAGGGGTGAAAAAAATTTCTATCTAATAATAAATGACTGTCGTTTCGTCAACAAAGGTTAATAAAAGGTTAGATTAGTTTGTGTAGAGGAGAGATTAATTTATGAAATTCCTCAAAATATGGGTCGAGTCAAGGACGTAGTATGCAAGACTGGTATAAGATACTTAAACCCCACCTGGATCACAATGAATATAACTGCCGCTTATGAGAATACAAGTGTTTGAACTTGGTAGAAGTAGGGTGACAGTTGTTTCAAAGGTGTCATCATTCATCTTCGTCAGGCCAAAATCTGTGTGCACTAATTTACAGACCTGGCAATTTTCGATTAGTACTCACTGCTTCTGACTTGATAAAGAGGGGGTCATATAGCTTTGAAATCATCGTAGTCATCTAATTAATGCCTGCTTCTATCAAGGAAATACAAAAAATCTGATGTGGGCAGCACATGACTTTCCCTGCAGACTTATATCCACGTTCTATTTATTTAAATTAAATTTAATTCACTTTTAATTCAATTTTCGTTCTCATTTGAAAACTGGACTTATTTTCAAAAATGGTGTAGGAAAAATACGAAAAACTAAAATCTCTCGAGAACGACTAGTCCTAATGTAATGGGGTTGGTCTTATTATTTTCTTCGTTAAAAATTACGTATTAAACAAGCATTTAATGGCTATATTAGAGCATACGTAGTTCTTAAGTTCAGATTTTGATGATTTTTGCGGGCCATTTTGCAAAAAAAGGCAGGTTATTCTTTTTCGAATTATACCAAAATCTAATCAGCACCAGGGTGGCCTACAAGCGACTTATCTACCAAATTTTGTGAAATTCGGTCCATTAGTTTTTCAGCTAGAGTGGATACAAGCTTTTGCGGGCCATTTCGCAAAAAAAGGCGGGTTCTTTTATTCCGACTCGTACCCAAAACTAATCAGCACTAGCACCGCTCACAAGTCACTTACTTACAAAATTTAGTGAAATTCGGTCCATTAGTTTTTTAGTTAGAGTGGATACAAAATCTGCACAGACAGACAGACAGACAGACAGACACACAGACAGACAGACACACAGACACACACACAGACGTCACGCTAAAAATGGTTTTTTCATATTCTAGAGGTCTCGAAACGTGTAGATCCGTCGAAAACTCGAGTTGCGAGTTTCGGCATGATTCCAATACTTTCCCTATACATTACCATGTATTGCAGGGAAAGTAAAAAATTGTAATCTTTCCAGAGAATTCCCCTGTCTAATAAAAATTTTGGGGAACATTTTACTGGGCCTTATCACGCATATTTCATATTTTCGTATTCAATGTTAAGAATTTGTATCAGAGTGAATAAAATGTATATTTTATGAGGTACTGCTTTCCAGTTATTCTTATAAAATTTTCGTAATTCTTCAGAAGTAGCAGCAGGTCATTAAAGTCGCGATGCAATCAGCTCATTCGTGTTAACCAGCTCATTTGTGTTAATCAGCTATTTTAATACCATTTATACAAATAACAACTAGCAAAATATAGTTTTCTGTATATGGACGACACGACTATCATTCATGAAATTATCGTTGTTCCCCCATAAAGAAAAAATCTGATGTGGACAGCACATGTCTTTATCTACATGATGTTAAGACTTCACTTTTTTTCGCAACGAAATAATGGCGTACTGGATACACAGGAAAATGTTTTCGGTCCTGAAATAGCATCCCATAAATTAAAATTGGGCACTTTTGGAAAATTGCTATTTCAAACAGAATTTTTACTCACTTGCACGTGAGTAATGATTGATACTCAATGTAAAATCCTGATCAAAATGCAACTGACATTTAATAAACATCCCGAGAAATAAATGAAGATTGACGAGTTTTTGGGCGACAAAATCCAAAACTACTACAAAAGTGTATTCTCTCTTGAATGAAACAAAGTAGATATGCGAGAATGGCGTTACCATATTAGACAGTCAGCATAAGACAAGGGAGATTATTAGATAATTCGACTTTTTTTAATTTTGTGTAATTCATTAAGTTTATTTGAAAAACATGCAATATCTGGAGAATGATTTATGTTAGTGTTCTAAAATTGGTGTCATTCGTTTCCTAATGAAAAAGTATGTCGGAAATGATTATTTATCATTATTGAAGATTCTGATTTTTTATGATTTTTCAAAAATTCCTTTGAAAAGTGGCGGAGGGGGGGGGGGGGGGGTTCTTCCAAATATTCGATCGCGTTTAAAATCAAAAGGATTCCAGTATTCATTCACTGATTGCAATAATTGTACAATTTTTTTTTTTTTGCTAACGCTTCATTCGTTCGTGAGATATCGCATCCACACACATACACACAAATATCATCTTCAAAACGTTCGGTTCGAGTTCAGGTATGCTTAAAACTTGCTCACTTGCTCTTTCTTCGTAAATTCGAATTTTCTGCCCCATCACAATACTTTTTTATGCATTATATATATATATATATATATATATATATATATATATATATATATATATATATATATATATATATATATATATATATATATATATATATATATATATATATGGGGAAAGTAATTATGATGCAAAAATGTTAAATTTCGAAAAATTCATGATTTAATCATATGAATTACAAAATTTTTTATTTAGATCTAGATATTTACATCTTATATCTGCGAATAAAATATTCTAGTTATCCGTTCGTTCCTTCTGTCTTTATCGTACACTCACAAACACCAACCAACTTCTTTTCGCAATTGTTCGAAATGTGCACAGAAGGTCTTAAAAAAATTCCTTTTCCACTGAAATGCGAAAACTTCCGGTTAAACAATAGATATGCCAAAAATATATTTCTTAAAAGAAATCTTATAAAATACCACTTAACAATATTTTCTTTAAATATGAAAAAAAATCAATTTGGTCTTTGCATACATCCTTGCTTCATGTATGACACAACTCAAAAAATATGTCTCAGATACATAACTTTCCTCACAGGTTAATAAATTTTGATTTTGCTGGAAAATAATACCACAAATTAGAGATTACTTACTACTAAATCTCTTGGTAAATCAACAAGATTATTGATGTTACCGATAAAATAAGTATACAAAAACTTCTTTTGCTCGATGATTTTCAAAGATATCTTGCAGCTTATGGAAAAGCAAAATTTATATCTCGAGAATAGCTCGTGACAAATAATAAATAGTGATGGCCATTTATTTTTGCTTAATAGTACTTACAAATCATTCAGTTATTTCATGACAGTGAATATAATTGTATTGTTTTTCAGTTTGGATTAAAAACGTATAATATCTTATATTTTTTTACTATAACGGTGCGTGATTAATATGAATGGTACTTGTTATAATTCTGTAAGTTATGTCATTCACATTTGAGATAAAAATTAAATATAAAATAATTTTGCAACAAATTTTAATGCAAATATTTTTATAATTTTTTTTCCGACTTTGAATAAAAGTAAAATACCCTTTCCAGTGCAAACTCTCCTGATGGTCAATAAGCCTCTCACATTTATCTATTAGAATAATCGTACAAAATTTCTTTCGAATTGCGCAATTTCTTCTAAAGATAGTGCTCCATGTGGAAAAAATAAAAATTATCAAATCTCAAGAACGGGTTGGGATAATTTCCAAACAATTAAAATTATTTAGAAAGTATTTTTTCTTTTTAATTGACTTTTTCAATTTTTTTTTTTTATAAATTTTACCATTTTAGATCAAAAATAAAATATTTCGAAAACTATGTCTTAACATGTTATAAATGGCATTCGTTTTTTAAGTAAAGAATCACATACTAAATAGTACTGTTCGTAACATTTTTATGCATTTTTATAAGTTTTTCTTTATTTTCAAAACAAACATATTCAAAAAATGTAGGGCCTGCATTTGGCCCGTTAATTCCAAAATCAATAGGACTCTGATATTAATAGATAAAATTAACCATATAACCATACTAAATTTCATTCTATTCTCTCATTTTGTTTGAAGGACATTATACCTGAAGGCAAATGCACATTTTGATGCACACACACATGCACAGACATCATTGAAAAATGGTTGAATCTCATTCTAATGGGCTCAAAACATGTAAATCCGCCAAAACACAAAAGTTGAATTTTTGACCCCATTATACTCTCCTTTTGCATATGCTGTGTATTGTAGGAAAAGTAGAAAGGAGATTGTTCATAAAATGAAGATTAACAAGTGATTACGATTTACTAATGATAATTTTCTCATCTTTGATAAAAAGAACTATTAAAATATACCTGAAATAAGAAATTGTTCGATACAATATCAAATTGCTAACTTAGTCAATTTTATTTTATAACCCTTAAAAAATATCTCTACTTTGAGTTGTAATAGTTTTGATAGTTTGGTTGTACACAAAAGGCAATATTTTGAGTTGTGACATGTTCGTACATAAAATGCCATCTCTATTTTTCCTTGACATTTCTAAATCAAACTTGATCTCTTTCTCTATATCATAATGACACACCGAGATGACCCTTTTGAAGACAAGACCACCTTATCAACCAGAAACCTTATTATTGTTACTGATTGATAAGATGGTGTTCACACAACTTTAACCATAGTGATAACTCAAACATTGCTTTTTAGAGTTGACACTTTTAAAGCAAGGGTGTTAAAATTTTATTATAAAATCCTTACTTTACAAAATACTCACACACACACCCCAGAAAAAAAAATTTAAAGCTAAATATTTTATATTTATAAATATTTTAATTATTTATTCAATGGTTATTAAATGCAATGTTACCCATGTTTATTTCTCATTTCCAATGCAAGTTGTAAGTTTACATACTGTTCACATTTTAAATGTGAATTTAAAAAACAAATACCGTACGCAAAAAACTTCAAATTTACATTTTAAACTTCACAAAAACTTATTATTCAAAACATACTCCCAACGGGCGTTTAATAATTTAAATTAAACTCAATATTATCCTTGTAAATTTACAAATTCCGCTGCGAACTTGGAACAGATTGCATAATGTTCATATATAAAATACAAGTTTAAAAAAGGAACAAATATCGCACACAAAATAATTAACATTTACAATTTGAACTTCACGACAACTTATTGAAACGTACTCGATGAATATTCAATAATTAAATCATAAACATGTCATAAATACAGATATTGAATCAAAATAATAGTAAACATGCACCTACCATATCCGTGAGCACAAGTCTGAGTAAACGTCTATCAATGCGGGTACTTTTCGCGGAGTTGAGCTGTACTGATACACAAAAACAATAAATCAGGTATCCCCCAAAACTCAATTCCAAAGACCGGCATCAGTTATTGTTGATAAATAGCGAATCCACCAGAACACGTCTGTTTGGTAGTGACAACTTGAATGAGAGAAATGCACCTTTGTGGAAGAAGAACCAGCAGAGGCGATTGGCGGGTTTCCAAGAAACCTGTTGCTTTTGGTTCATATCCTGCGACTGTTTCGGGCTATTCGTTTTGTTATTAACCCATCGTTAGTTGGGTCAATTATTTGCTGAAACTGGAACTGAGGCCTATTCAGAGGTTTGATGAGAGTAGGGGAGGTGGGGTGCAACAAAGCCAGGCGTAATTTTTTTTTATGTGAGCCAGGTTACAGAGAATGAATTTTTTGAACCTTGCATAATTGTGAAGGTCGGTTTTTTGCCTTTATGAAGAATCCTGTTGGTTGTCAGCGGCTCAGCATGTTGAATCCGGTTAGATAGCTGGAAAGCAGAAATATATCTTCCAACTGCTGCGCAATATTTGCATACCATTGAAATTCAAATGGCGCGGAAGCGAATGTTCGAGGACAACGCTCCATCTCTTGTGCAAAACAAAAATACCTGAAGTGAGCCTGCACTCGACTTTATCATACATTTATATTCAGTAATGTTTAGGTCTGCTTTTATAATCAGCATCAAAATACACAAAATCTGATGTGGACAGTACATAACTTTTCCTATATAATACAAAGAATGCACTTTTTTCAGAGTGAAAAAATGGTGTATAAGATCTACGGCACAATATTTTTAATGTTGAATCGTACATTTGACGCTTTTCCGGATGACAAGATGTAAAACTATTTCGAAGTACTCAATTAACTTGTACTTCGCGCAACTCTAAATTGACAATTATCAATATCGATAGCATCTGCAATAAGCAATATAATCCATATATCAAAATATTTAAACAATTTATTCATCAATTTAGCATCATTTTCGTTAATTTAGTGCTATTTTGACGATATTTTCGTTAATTTGTGACGAAATATCGCCAAGTTGAAGTGTGTCAAATTTATCGTACAGCGTTACAGACAGACGGAGAGAAGAGCATTTTTATATATAAACAACTGTTAGCGAATTGTTAGGCATCAAAATACAAAACTATTACACAAAGTATCTTGTCACACAAATAGCTACTGTAAGCCTTCGGGTCAGTCGTGTGGTCTGGGTGTTTCACTCTTTCACAAAGTATCTTGTCTCGTGAATGGAACGAACTAGATCCACGAGAATGGTGTTAACAAATTAATCTCATCGTATTACATATGAAAAGTGAACATATTTCACAGTAGTTAATACGTATTTTAACTTTATGTGATTTTTTTTTTAATTTGGTTGAAAATCTGCAATATCACGAGAATGGTTCGTGCGAGTGTTCCAAAATTTATGTTAATTGCCTCCTAATGAAAAATTACATACGAAATGATTATTTACATAACATCATTGAAGGTTCTGTTTTTTTTTTTAGGATTTTTTAAAAATTCATTCGAAAATGTGAGGATCTTCCGAACATTCGATTTTGTTTATAATCAATAGTTTTCCACTATTCACAGATTGTAATTTTTCTACCAAATTTTGTTCGAAACACTCTATTTATTCGGGAGATATCATCTCTACAGACAGATACACACACACACACATTGCAGAGATAATATTCGGTGATAGGAACAAAGAGCTTGCATTTCCGTTCTCAATACGCGGTTCGATTCCCGATTGGAGCTGCGAGGTTCATTGGTGACTAAACAAATCAACCCTGTAGGTTAGTGCAAAGATGTCGGAGATCTGAAAGTGACCCTAGTACAATTAGTACGGATCCAGTGGACTCTGGAAGATTTAGAACGCTGATTTCAAATCGGGAGGATATCGATCACGCAGGAAGCTGACCTAGACGATAAAAATAGATCAGGTGGCTTACCGTAGGTACAAAATAGCAGGAGGTGATCAATCAAATTGTCAGTTGCACTTCAACCTGACATTAGTGAGTAGAGAATGCAAAGTTCACTTCAACGCTAAGGGCTTACAATTCCGCCTCAGTAGCTTAACGGTAGGCTTCCGCCTCAGTAGCTTAACGGTCTGCTGGCCAGTACGAAGATCCGTGGTTTGATTCCCTGTTATGGCAACAAGGTTCTTTACAACACACACACAGCCATCACCTTAAAAACGATCAATTCGAGTTCAGGGGTGTTTGAAACCTGATTTTCCGTCAAAAACTCGAATTCGAATTTTCAACTACGTCATAATATTTTCCCTATGCAATATAATATGTATATAGAGAAAATAATTAAATTTTCTATTCGCTTTTCTTCTTAAGTTCATATATTTTTTTCTTTAAATTGGAAATAATCAATTGGAAGCACTTGAGTGGCATAAAACAGTGTATTTCAGCGCAGTTAACCTCACTTTTCGAGCTGCGGCAATAGGTTTTAGATTTAATTTGAAGGTTTGTTAAAATTAAATGCAAAATTATTTCATATTTCATTATTTCAGTGGGTGGTATTTTCATAAACATAGGAAGTCTAAATTTTTGTATACTACTCCTTGAGCGAATATTGTTCATTTATGAAAAAGTTGCGCTGTACAGGAATTAGTCAAAAGGGAAGGAGGGACCCGCTGTAATTATCTGTAATAATCATGAAGATACTATAAAAGGATCAACGCAAAAATCTACCAAAATAAACTGGGAAATTGTAATTGCGTTTTTCTTCGACTTTGACTCGTTCTGCTAGGACTGACTGCAAATTGAAACGAGGCTTTGCATATTTGCATAAAACCTGTCTGCGCATTTTTATCTGAAGCTGACCCCAGATTTGTAAAATTCCTTATTTTTGAATGCGCGATAACTCGCCAAATATTGAAGATGAATCGTTTTGCTTTACATTAGTGGCTAAACAACGTAACTTTTTCTCATTGAACTTTTTTTATCGACACTTTTTTATCGATTGAACTTTTTTTATCGATAGTTATTGAACTTTTATTATTGTTTATGTCAATCGTTTTCAAAGGAAAAATTACATAAGAAATGTCTATTTGCGTAACTTTATTAAAAGTTTTGATTTTTTGATGATTTTTTCAAAATTTCACTCTAAAATTTAGGAGGTTCGGAACATTCGATTGTGTTTAAAAACAATAGGCTTCCAGTATTCACAGATTATAATTTTTGTACCAAATTTCATTCGAATCGCTCTATTCGTGCGTGAGATATCGTCTCCACACACACACACAGACAGACAGGGGCAGATCCAGAGGGGGGGGGGGGGGGGGGGCGCCCCTCAAAAAGTTTGGGTTTGTTAGCTTTTAATAACAAATTGAATATTTTGTTGTTCTCAGCAAGTTTCTCCGGTAAGCTGAATTTGCACATCCTAATTTGCATATCCGGGTCTCCGGCAAGCTGGATTTGCATATCCTAAAAGCGTAATGTCAATATCCTGAATGTAGTAATGTCGATTTTAAGCTGAATCTGCATATCCTAAATGTGGTAATATCAATTTTAGGATATGCAAATTCAGATTGCCGGTAGTAGATTGTATTTAAGCATGTTGGCAATTATTCTTATTTTAGCGCCACTGAGGAAGGGTATGATGACACCCGAAAGCGCTCTGGTTTTTTTGAAGATTGTATGAACGTCTGAAGGATTTTTTTAATAAAATCACTTTTGTCATCTATTGATTTGTCATTGTGTTATATAAGTTGATCGATATTTTTTGTTGTTCATATTTTATTCCTGTTATTTTATTCACAAACAATCTAAAAATGGTAGATTGGTCGTAGGCCACATGCGGCTTCCGGGCTGCCGGTTGCCAATCCCCGTTGTAGATGACATCTATGATAGATAAGACGTCAGAATTGGATCTCTGAACCAAACTATATGCATTTTTAGAAATTTCTTTTCTGGATTCACATCTACACAATATGCGCAGTGTATCACCCAAATTGGATCCAAATCGCTTCAGCGATTTTTGAAATTACAAAGGGCCACGTACTTTGACAAAGTCTCATTTTATATCTAAATCATATCCATTTTTCGAAAAAAAAAATTCTACGTTCACATTTAGATATTCACACTCAGTAGACCCCGGCCATTCATTAAGTTGCTCTAAGTCCTTGGACGAGTCGGATGGTCTGGGCTTTCGACACTCAGTAGACCGGGGCGCTGTAGCCCATTGGTTAACGCGCGGGAATTGCATTTGTTAGGCCCGGGTTCGATTCCCTCCGTTGCCAAAACTGCAGCCGTGTTCACACGGAGTACGATCACGTTAAACATGTGTGTCCGTAAGTCCTTCCTAGAGGTTGGTGGTTGGGGAAGGAGGGTATGGTCCCTGTGGATGCATCCCCACTGGGTTCAGGTCTAAATTGGGTGGCTCTTCCAGGCCGTCCAAACAGTTACCGTAACCTTTCTGGTAGGTCGGACGGTCTGGGTCTCAACAACAACACTCAGTATACCGCCTAAATCGGGTCCGAATCTCTACAGTGGCTTTTGAGACTACAAACCTTCAACGATTTTGATAAAATCCCGTTTTATAGCTAAACTATGCACATTTTTCGAAATGTTTTCTTCTACGTTCGTATCTACAGAATACACGAGGCTTACCACCCAAATTGGGTCAAAATCGCCTTAATGCTTTTTGAGATCACGAAGGGCCGACGATTTTATCGCACACATACAAACCGACAGAAGTCATTCCTGGAAGCTAGAGACCCCACTGATGAATTCACGGTGAAAGTTCGACTTGTTATTAAATTGCGATCACCATACTTATTTTAGACTACATCAATTAAAGTAAAAAGTTTACTTAATCTACAGTTAAAAACATATCTATCAAGAAAAGTGGTACACGTCACAATCACTATCACCATACTTTCGTCTAGTTTAGCAGGAGAAAGTTTAGCGGGTAAAAAGTGCATAATTTAAACTCCACACTGAACCTGAGACTTCACTTCAGACTCAACTTATTAATATACGATACTTATATATGATACGTGTATACGATGCACACTGGTGTATTAGTGCCGGAACGCTCGTCAATGAACTATAAATACTATTTACCTACTATTTTTTTCTTTGAAAAAATAAACAAGTCAAAGGTTAAAATATTTGTTCAAAGGTTAAAATATTAGTCAAAGGTTAAAATATTTGTTCAGAATATATTTATAACTATTAATTTCTTTTTAAAAGTAAAATAAACAAGAAAGATCAATCATGCTTAAAGCATTGATTATGAAATACTTTCCAACTTCAATGCAATTTTATTTAAACATGTCTAAAATGCAGTACATTCCTCGGTAATATTTTAAAACTTATCACAATACTACATTAATTTATTACATTTGAAAACTTAAACCTTAATCGAAAAAAATGAACTTCATTCAAATGACGGCATTGAAATATAAATTGCCTGGTTTTAACATCTCTAAAATGTGATACATTCCTCGGTAATAATTTTAGAATTATCATAATATTAAGATAATTTATTATATTTGAAAACTTCATCGAAAACAACTGAAATTCATTCAAATGATGTCATAGAAAGAATAACACGCCTGGCTCTCTCTATAAAAGCAGCATTTCATTCATAAATAATTTCCCATTCATGTCATTCATCACAATACTATAATAATTTATTTTATTTAAAAATTAAGACCATGGAGCTACAAGTAATTAAACTCAATGCGCAAAACTTCATCGAAAAAAATCGTCCTTCTCTTTGTAAAATCAATGAATATTTCATTCATATCAACTATGCAGACTCCATGAACTAAATGATTTTGTGTTAAAGAAATACAACAATTCTAATACAACTCATTCTACATATTTTTCTGTTTACATTTTACATAGGTGAAAAATAGGCTTCGTTGTAGAAATAATCAAATTTGGATGAGCATTTAAACTCAAATATATTGTAATTGCGTTGTTTCAGTATGTAGATGCACAGAATTTAAGCAAAAATAAAGTGGTTTTAGGACGGATACAACACTCAATATGAATTAAAAAGAACTTTAAAAATCACTATTTTGAGACAAGATGGATGCCATATATCATTTTGAAGTGGGTTACGTGATCTTTTCATATCATGGTCACGTGATCGCTTCATATAAGAGGCGTTATTATTATTTTAATTTTTATTTAAAAAACTACTGAATATATTTCGCTGAATTTTTTTTTATATATTTTATGGAACAATTTGAATATTACCTAAAATTTTCGAAGCAATTTGTGAATTTTAAATCCGCTTGAAAAATTTTTGAAAATTTAGGTCCTATAGGGCTCAATTTATTTCATTTTTTCAACCCGGGTTCAATCCAAAACTAATTGGGTGATATTATTCATTTATATTCCCATAGGTCCTACAGACCGTCTGAACAAAATACTAAAATTTCATTTTGATTAAGTCATTTTTACGGCAGTTGTCGTGCTAACGGACAGACAGACAGACAGACAGAATGAACAAAGTCATAAACACTTTCAACTTTGTTGTAAAGTGTTAAAAAAAACAAAGACAAAAAAAAATAATAGAAAAATGAAAACGAAGACGAAAACTCCAAAATAATATGAAAATACTGTTCAGAAAAATCACAGAAATTCCCATACAGGATCAAGTGTCTGCCCTTTTTGTTTGTTGGTCAACAACAGAACGATGAACAGTGCCACGTGTGTTGGATAAGAATACAGGGTCTTTCCTCAGCTAATATTAAATTTTCCAAATCTGTGGGCTGGCTATTAAAATTGCAAAATTTGATAAATTTATATTTTGGCTTTTAAATACATTTTTAAAGAAATCTATAATTTTGAATATTGCTATTAATATATAAGTTTGGTACCAATGGGTAAAATATGAATTATTTCTACCCCCCCACCCCCACCCTTTGATTATGCCATTGTTTCATAACATTTGGTGCATACATTTAAAGATTTTTCTATTATGATATTAAGAAAAAGTTCTAGATTGCGTTTCATCTCAACAGTACCAGGACGTCGTTCTGGCGCTTTTCAACACGAATGTATTATTATATACCTTATTAATAATATTATCTGAATGATTTAAAACTTTCAATTCTTTAATTTCTCATAAGGTATAAAACGAAATGGCACTTAAAAGAAAGGATCACTCTTGTATGCATTTGTGTCAAACATGTTTCGTTTTCTAAATACAATGAAAAAACATAGATAATTATTGAGTATTTTCAGATTTTTACTTTCCTTATATACATAATGTATAAGGAAAGTATTGTGACGGGGTCGAAAATTCGAATTCGAGTTTTCGACGGGACAGCACGTTTTAAGCATCCCTGATCACGAATCAAACATTTTGAGGTGATGTCTGTGTGTGTGTGTGTGTGTGTGTGAAAGTATGTGTGTGTGTGTATGTGTGTGTGCGTGTGTGTTAGTGAGACTGTGGAGACGATAACTGACGAACAAATGGACTGATTCGAACGAAATTTGGTACAAAAAGCACAATCCGTGAATACTGGAAGCCTATTGCTTTTAAACGTAATCGAATGTTCAAACCCCCCCTAAATTGTTGAGTGAAATTTTGAAAAAATCGTCAAAAAATCAAAACCTTTAATAAAGTTACTCAAATAGACATTTCTAATGTAATTTTTCCTTAGAAAACGATTGACATAAACTTTAGAACGCTAGCATGAATCGTTCTCGAGATATTGCACATTTTTCAAATAAATTTATAAAAAAATCCCATAAATTAAAAAAAATATATTAACTGTTGAGAAACATGTTCACTTTTTATATGTAATATCATGCGATAAATTGGGTGACATCATTCTAGTGGATCTATTTCGTTCCATTCATAAGAAAAGATACTTTGAGTAATACATTTGTATTTGAACGTCAATAGTCATTTATCTGCTATAAGAATGACGACTTACTTCTCCGTTCATAACGCTTGGCGAGATTTTGGTGACGAATTTGGCGGAATCTCGCCAACTTGACAACTTTTTCAATGTTGCCAAATTAACGAAAATCTCGCCAAATGGATAAAAATGACACTAAATCGATGAAAATGATGACTCATTAACGAAAATTCAATATTTTGGAAATAATATAAGTATTTACTATAAGAATAACTTATTTTTTTGCTGCAAAAGTAGTAAATTCATTGCATTATATAAGGAAAGTCATGTGCTGCCCACATAAGATTTTTTTTTTTTTCAGTAATGGATTACTTTTAGAAGGCTATGACATTCTTGGTACTTGGTATTATTTAAATATTATATTACATAATAAATATTATATTTATTTATTTAATTGTTATGTAATTATTATGTAATTATTAATTAATTATAATTATTATTAAATTATTAATTATTTAATTTATTCTTTAATTACAAGGATTTAATTATTTATTTATTATTTTATATAATAAATATTGCAATTAAATATTATATTAAAATAATATTAAATTTTTGGCATAAAATAGCATTGAGTAATTTAAATTTAAGCTTAGATTTGTGTTGCTAGAGAAATAAAAATACTTAGTTGAGATGTAGAAAAGTATGCGCTGAGAGTTAAGTAATTAAAAAGCATGCGTTACAGAGGCCAATGAAAGCAAAGGTCGCTCTCTTTGCAAATTATTCTTTCGGCATGCTAATTCTCTTCGTGATGTAATGAAAAAACGTCGTTTTACCTTTTCCAAAGGTTGTTGGCGTTATGAAACTATGAAACAAGGGGGACGCTAACGAGCTAGCTCATTGGACTCTACCGTTCAAGGATAGCAAAACGTAAATGAGGACCAACTTACAAAACGGAGACGAAGCTCTTCCTTTTCTATTTTTTTTCATCGTTGGCGGTGAAAAGGGTGTAGTTTTAAGTGTTTCTAACACGCATGAGCGCGCCACGTGCAAGTTTAAAATTAGGCTCGACTTATTTTTTATGTTCAATCTTGCTTTCAAGTACTCTACATGAGACCGGGTTAGATCGTATACAGATATTATGCAGCAAAGCAAATCTTGCATTTTAGTAAACTCTGTCTTTCTTGGAACTTTATAAAATGTCCCAAACCCAACCGGGGAGAAGAGGCTTTGTATCTCTCAGTTCAGCATGCTATGATTCATCTAATTGTTGGTTACAGAGGTAAATTTAATCAAACTAGCATTACCTGTCAAATTTGATATAATTACTCTTATGGTCGTATAATTAAGTAGTACACAATTCCCTAAAGACACATAATTACCGTACCACCTAACAAAATGCAAATAATTTAAGACCCCTAAGACCCTCTAATAAAATGTGCCTTTCCTGCGAATCATGAAGTTCACTGTATTTTAAATCAAGTACTATATTAAATCAATGAATACGCCCAAAGCGACAAGAATTATCAAAGAAATTAAATTTAAATTTTCGAAATATTGAGTTTTTGCCATTTTGGCGACATTTTTCAAAAATCCCCATGCTGTCGATATCTCGCTAAATTAACCACCAATGTTACCAAATCGTCGCCAAATTTATTGCCAAGTCAGGTGATAGACAGATCAAATTCGCCGACAAACAGGAGAAGGGCTTTTCTTATGTAGTACTAGAACGAATTATCCGCCATTGCCTGGATCTTAAATAAGCACCCGTTACTTAAATAATGCAGATATAGATAATACCATTCCATTTCCAAATCACCTGTTTTGAACTAAAATAAAACCTGCGCTCCGTTTTTTACATGCACAACCATGCCAATCATACGAGTGTGCTCTAAATAAACTCCTTTGACACACTACCGTCGATCGTTGGCAGAACGCTATAATGAAAATACTTGAAGTCATAAAAAAGAAATAGTTTCTTTACTCCCGAATTAAAATTAAAGAAAATATTGCTATCTCAAATTTTTGAACAATATTCATAATGTTAATATAATACCACATTTAAAAATTTTTGAATAAACTCTTTTAAATTCGTAAAGTTAAACTCAGATATTCCACTTAGTTGGAAAACAGCTGTTGTTTCGTCCAGACAAAATTAATCAAAATATTTTGTAAAGAACTTTGCTGCCCCATCCGGAAATCGAACCACGGATTTTCGTACTGGTTAGCCGCTGCTCTACCGTTGAGCGGAATAGCGAGCTCTTATCGTCGAAGTGAGCTCTGCATTCCCCACCCTCCAATGTCAGATTGGCGTGCACCCAACAATCTGACCGACCACCTCCTGTTATTTTTGCCCCAGGTTTGCTTCTTGGTGCAATTTTATACTTCAGATTAACTTCATGCGTGGTCGATGTTTTCCCGATTTGAAATCGGAGCTCTATCTCAGACTTCACTAAATTCCTGCTAGTCATACTAGGGTCACTTTCAGACCTCTGACATTTTTCTTTTCTAAATTTTATTCTAAATTTCTGTTTTTGTTTTTCATGTGCCTAAATTTGTTTTCCCTTTTCATATATTTTCTAAATTTTACTTTTAAAATTTTATTATTTTCTTTAATTTTAATCTACTTTTCATTATGTTAATATACCTCACTCTAAATTTTATTTTTCAATGATCTTTTTATCTATATTCGCAATAACCCTTTTCACATTTTTGAAGAATGGACGTACTTGTCAAGTTCAAATATAATGTAAAACTGTCTGTTTAATCACAATATTTTCCATCAATTGTTATCTTTTTAGATCTAAACAAATGTTCGTTTGGCGGGATGGTAGACCTTGGGTGCCTCCTGAGTGCAGGAGGTATCCTCTCCCGGCCGTGCAGCTAACTACTCTAAACCCATTATGTGAGTCGCACGGTCTGGGGTCTTCAGACCTCCGACATCTTTGCATTAACTTACAAAATTGATTTGTTCGGATGCCATTTTAAAGAGCCTTGCTGTCCCAAACGGGAATCGAACCACGGATCTTCATACTGGCTTAACCGTTGAGCTACTGAGACGTAATTGCAAGCTCTAATCGATGTGGACTCTGCATTACATTGTGAAGAATCTTGCTGCCCTAACTGGGAATCGAACCACGGATCTTCGTTCTGGCCAGTCAACGCTCTACCGTTTAGCTACTGGGGTTGAATTTCAAACTCTTATAGTCAAAGTGGACTCTTCAACCTGATTTCGAATATCGTCTGCGGCGACAATGAAAGGCAAAAGACGGAATGGCAGGAAATATCGATTTTCGACTTTAAAAGTTCGTAACATTTAAACCAATTCCAATTTAAAAACTCTCTGAGGTGCATTATACGGGGACGTGAAGCACCTTTTCAGCAAATGTTGCCGCTGTCGGACGATTCAATTTTCTGCTACAGACGACATATGCAGAAACACAGACAGAAACACAAACATTTTTATTAAGATAAACTGTAATAATAAACTTCGGACAACACCTGGTAAGTGTTCTAGTCGATGTATAGAGGACGGAAAATAATATATTCTATTGCAACTTATATAGTAATCTAAATTACAACTTTTTTTTTAATAAATTTTATTTTAATAATTATAGTGGTATCACGTCTACTTCAATATTTAAACAAAAAATTAAAGACACAAATGATAGATAAAAAGGTCATTTAATCAAATAGAAATCATCCTATAAGACGTACAAATTTTAAAAGGCCAGAGCGCTTTCGGGCATCACCATACCCTTCATTAGTGGCTTTGATTAAATGGTCCTTTTTATCTATGATTTGTGTCTTTAATTTTATGTTTAAATTTTATTTCGTTTAACAAGGTATGGCGCTTAGTGTCGCAAAGAACCGTTTTAATGGCACAAAAATACGTTAGACAATTATTGTGTGGCGTTTCTATCCCGAGTGATTTTTTTTAATCTTTTAGGTCGATTTTCATAATTAAGTTCTAAACGAAAGGTCTCAACCAGTGTTTTTGGACACATCGAAAACACATTCAAAGGTAAATTATGACCATTTATTTAATTTATAGCTGCGCCCAGAGTCTTATTTTTTGAATGAAAAGAAACCTTTCATAAGGTAAGTCTATATTTTCCATAGCCTGTATTTAGCCAAGCCTGTATACGCTTTTAAATGTGGATTATGACTAATTATTACTTTCCTTATATACTCGTACATAATGTATAAGGAAAGTATTGTGACGGGGTCGAAAATTCGAAATCGAGTTTTCGACGGGAGAGCACGTTTCAAGCATCCCTGATCACGAATCAAACATTTTTGAAGTGATGTCTGTGTGTGTGTATGTGTGTGTGTGTGTGTGTGTGTGTGTGTGTGTGAAAGTATGTGTGTGTGTCAGTGAGTCTGTGGAGACGATAACTGACGAACGAATGGACCGATTTGAACGAAATTTTGTACAAAAATCACAATCCGTAAACACTGGAAGCCTATTGTTTTTATACGTAATCGAATGTTCAGAAACCCCCTAAATTTTCGAATAAAATTTTGAAAAAATCGTCAAAAAATCGAAACCACTAATAAAGTTACGCAAATAGACATTTCTTATGTAATTTTTCATTAGAAAACGATTGACATAAATTTTAGAACGCTAACATGAACCGTTCTCGAGATATTGCACATTTTTCAAAAAAATTATTAAAAAGTCATATAAAATGAAAAAAAATATATTTCCTATTGAGAAACATGTTCACTTTTCATATGTAATACCATGCGATAAATTGGATGACATTACTCTCGTGGATCTAGCTCGTTCCATTCATGAAAAAAAAATACTTTGAGTAATACTTTTGTATTTGAACGCCAATAGTCATTTATCTGCTGTAAGAACAACTTATTTCTTCGTCCATAACGCTTGGCGAAATTTTGGCGACGAATTTGGCGGAATGTCGCCAACTTGGCGACTTTTTGAAATGTTGCCAAATTAACGAAAATCTCGCCAAATGGATAAAATTGACGCTAAATCAATGAAAATGTCGACTAATTGTCGAAAATTCAATATCTTAGACAGAATATTAGTATCTACTATAAGAAAAAACCTATTTTTTTTACTGAAAAGTAGTAAATTCATTACATTATATAAGGAAAGTCATGTGTTTCCCACATCAGATTTTTCAATTTATAGTTGTGTCTTGAGTGATAGTTTTAAACGAAAAAACCCTTTCACAAGATAGATCTACATTTTACATAGCCTGTACTTAACCGGTACTTCTTTAAATGTGAATTATAATTATTTTTTTAATTTATAGTTGTGCATTGGGTGCTATTTTCAAACGAAAGAAATTTTTCATGAGATAGGTCTATATTTTCTGCAGTTTGTATTTAGAAATGTCTGTACTTTTTCAAATATGAATTATGACCATTCATTTAATTTGTACTTGTGCCTTGAACGTTATTTTTAAACGAGAGAAACTTTTCATAAGATAAATCTATATTTTCTGTAACCTGTACTTTTCCAAATGTGAATTATGTCTATTTATTTAATTTATAGTTGTGCATTGGGTGCTATTTTTAAACGAAAGATATCTTTCATAAGGTAGGTCTATATTTGTCATAGCCTGTTTAAACAATGCCTATATTCTTTCATCTATGAATATTGACCATTTATTTAATTTTTAGTTGTGCCCAGAGTGCTATTTTTTATCAAAAGAAACCTTTCATAAAGTCCACATTTTCCACAGCCTGCATTTAGGCCTGTATTTTTTCAAATGTGAATTATAAACCACTTATTTCATTTATAGTTATAACCAGAGTGTTATTTTTGAACGAAAAAGTTCTTTCATAATGTAGGTCTATATTTTCCACAGCCTGTATTTGGCCATACTCGTATTTATTCAGATGTGAATTATGACCATATATTAAATTTATAGCTGTGCTCTGTTATTTTTAAACGAAAGAAATTTTTCTTAATGTATGTCTATATTTTCCACAGCCTGTATTTAGTCTTCCACAGCCTGTATTTTTTTCACAGCCTGTATTTTTTTTTTGGGTTAGCGCGCTGGAGTTGCACTCGGTAGGCCCGGGTTCGATTCCAGCCACTGCCAAAACTGCCGCCGTGTTCACGCGGAGTACGATCACGTTAAACATGTGGGTCCGTAAGTCCTTCCGAGAGGTTGGTGGTAGGGGAAGGAGGGTACGGTCCCTGTGGATGCCTCCCCCACTGGGTTCCGGTCTAAATTGGGTGGCACTTCCCGGTCGTCCAAACAGTTACCTTACACCTTTCTGGTAGGTCGGACGGTCTGGGTCTCAACAACAACAGCCTGTATTTAGTCTTGCTATATCATGCACTATAAAAACTTTAAATCTTGAAATAGTGCCCAACGAAAGGAACCTAACATAAAAAGTCGCTTGTTGAATCAATTATATACTCACAGTTGCAAAATTTTTGGAACGGATTGAGCTAGTTCTTTAATTATTTTGTGTAAAAAAATGTCAGGACCGGTTTTGTTATATTATTGTACGCTAGGGAGAGTTTTTATCTTGTCCTAATAATAGTGTAACTGATGATATAGTAGTGGACATAGCAAATTATAGTACTTGTAGTTTGTACTGACTTCCTAATATTTATAGCAAAGAGAATAACGCTTCTATAACTATAATTAAAATGTCAGTAAAATACTTTTTAAAATTTAAATAATTTGAAAGTAAGCAAAATCGTTTTTAAATTTAAACTGCTGAAAATAAACAAAAGCTTTTATAATATAGGAGAGAATGGGGCATAATGGACTTAGGGGCATAGTAAACCACTCTCTTCTAATTTTTCTTACGTTTTTTTCACAATGCTTCACATTTTGGCATATATACAACAACACAGTCTTGATATACTGTATCCAAAAATCATGTTTTCAACTCATTATTAAGCCATTTTACAGTTGTAGGTGGTTTATAGATGGTGAAAATAAAATTTTTCAGATGTACAAATTTCCTTTTCTTCATTAAAAAATTGCAACTTTGAAGAAGTGCCTCAGTACAATATAAAAGTGAGGATGCTTTCTTTTTATATCATATCTGACTACATTCAATAAATTTAAAATGTGTTTATTTTATTTCTGTTTGTTGTCGAACTTCCATGTGGGGCACAATGGATCATAACACCTGGGGTACAATGGACGATTTTGACGATTTATGCGGGCCATTTTGCAAAAAAAAAGACAGGTTATTTTTTTTCGAATCGTTCCAAAATCTAATCAGCAGCAGGGTAACCCACAAAAGACTTATCTACCGAATTTTGTGAAATTCGGTCCATTAGTTTTTCAGCTATAATGGATACAGTTTTTTGAGGGCCATTTCGCAAAAAAGGCGGGTTCTCTTATCCTGAATCGTATCCAAAACTAATCAGCACCAGATTCTCCCACAAGTGATTTATCTACCAAATTTTATGAAATTCGGTCAATTAGTTTTTTAGTTAGAGTGGATACAAAATCTGCACAGACAGACAGACACACAGACAGGCACACACACACACACGCGCGCGCACGCACGCGCACACGCACACACACACACACGCACACACACACACACACACGTCACGCTAAAAATAGTTTTTCGTATTCTAGAGGTCTCGAAACGCGTAGATCCGACGAAAACTCGTGCTGCGATTTTCGGTATGATTCCAATACTTTCCCTCTACATTACCATGTATTGCAGGGAAAGTAAAAAGAGCCGCTTCAATTAAAGCCAGAAGCAATTTTCGAATAAAGTTAATTACTGTTTCAAAGGAAGACAAAAGCAAAACTGAAGCTCCATAATCTGGTGTAAAGAAAAAATATAATCAGCACCAGATTCGCCCACAAGTGATTTACCTACCAAATTTTATGAAATTCGGTCAATTAGTTTTTTAGTTAGAGTGGATACAAAATCTGCACAGACAGACAGACACACAGACAGGCACACACACATACACATCTTCCCGGCCGTCCAACTTGTTACTCTAAGTCCTCTGGACGAGTCGGACGGTCTGGGTCTTCAACACACATACACACACACACACACGCACACACACACGCACACACACACACACACGCACACACACACACGCACACACACACACACACACACACACGTCACGCTAAAAATAGTTTTTCGTATTCTAGAGGTTTCGAAACGCGTAGATCCGACGAAAACTCGTGCTGCGATTTTCGGTATGATTCCAATACTTTCCCTCTACATTACCATATATTGCAGGGAAAGTAAAAAGAGCCGCTTCAATTAAAGCCAGAAGGAATATTCGAATAAAGTTGATTACTGTTTCAAAGGAAGACAAAAGCAAAACTGAAGCTCCATAATCTGGTGTAAAGAAAAAATATCTTGTACATATATCTGAAAGTTATAATTATTCTGACAGCAATATATATACTTATACAGCAACATGTATATTTTAAGATAAAACAGAGTACACTGAAACTGAAAATATTTTACAGCATTACTCTGATATTTAATCCCAGAAGAAACGGTTACGGTGATTATATTCGTGTGAAATTTCTTATAAAAATGTTACATTGGTTGTCATTGAAAGAATTGATATAAATCATTATATTGTGCGATTAATGCAACAAAAATCTGATAAAGATGTATTTTTTTTTTTCGGAAAATATTTATGCATCTGTCATAAATATTCAGGATAGTTGTTGTTGTTGAAACCCAGACCGTCCGACCTACCAGAAAGGTGTAAGGTAACTGTTTGGACGGTCGGGAAGTGCCACCCAATTCAGACCGGAACCCAGTGGGGGAGGCATCCACAGGGACCGTACCCTCCTTCCCCTACCACCAACCTCTCGGAAGGACAAATATTCAGGATAGTGTAATATGCCTCCTAGAATCTAGGGTATCACAAAATATAGTTGCACAAAATCCAGTTGCACAAAAATATTTCTGTGTGTCATTTGCAAATTTAAATTTCTGTGAATTATTTCTTCATGAATTGAATATATTTCATTCACACCTCTCCCTCCTATTTTGCATGCCATAATTATTTTCTTCTAGTATGTATTGAATAACTAAAAAAAACTAAAATTTTTAGATTTTAAAAAACAACAGTTGGTCATTGTGAAATTTTAATTCAAAATAGACCATTTAGAATTGAAATGCAATAACTTACTATTTGTGTACATGCTAAATAGTTTCTTAAATGTATAGCTCAATGTAATCATTTGTAATAAATGTAAATCACTTTCATATTTCTTACAAAATTTGGCCATAGTCCATAGTGCCCATGGTGTG
Source organism: Amaurobius ferox (assembly GCA_951213105.1). Taxonomy (NCBI): domain Eukaryota; kingdom Metazoa; phylum Arthropoda; class Arachnida; order Araneae; family Amaurobiidae; genus Amaurobius; species Amaurobius ferox. Next base: position 104,359,288 of record OX578136.1, read on the forward strand.
GACTATTGTACCCCGACCTCGGAGTACAATGGTCCACTTTGCCACGTGTTATTTAAAAAATTCTGCAGCAAAACGTAATTATAATTATTATTTTATATAAGTATATCATAAACCTGAATATATAGACAATATGTATACTCATTTAAAGTGATAATTTTGCTCATCGTTTAAAAGAAAAAAGTCAAAATATAAAAATGTAGTTGATTGTACCCCATTCTCCCCTAAACTATAAAAAATAAACAAAAATAGATTTGTGAAATTTAGATTAAAAAAAAAATATTAAAGTAGGCCAAAGCTTGTTTTAACAATTATTTTAATATACTTCAACCCCATTTTCCACCATTTTGTGTTTTCATATTGTTTAAAGTGTGTTTCTGCACGTTGTTCTTTCCACCATGTACTGTTCGATCGGGAGGAAGTGATAGCGCCAAAATGACGGCTATATTTAATGTGCATCGTTGGCGATTGGTATACTGCACCTAGGTTTAACTGTATTCCGCGCCCCGCACTCGGTTATACGTCAACGAGGGATACAGTTAAGCCTTGACTGCACAAATACCCAAATTATTACTTTCCTTATATACATAATGTATAAGGAAAGTATTGTGACGAGGTCGAAAATTCGAATTCGAGTTTTCGACGGGAGAGCACGTTTCAAGCATCCCTGATCACGAATCAAACATTTTCGAAGGGATGTATGTGTGTGTGTGTGTTAAAGTATATCTGTGTGTGTGAAAGTATGTGTGTGAAAGTATGTGTGTGAAAGTATGTGTGTGTGTGTGTGTGAAAGTATGTGTGTGTGTGTGTGTGAAAGTATGTGTGTGTGTGTGTGTGTGTGTGTGTGTGACAGTGAGTCTGTGGAGACGATAACTAACCAACGAATGGACCGATTCGAACGAAATTTGGTACAAAAATTACAATCCGTAAATACTGGAAGCCTATTGTTCTTATACGCAATCGAATGGTCAGAACACCCTAAATTTTCAAGTGAAATTTTGAAAAAATCGTCAAAAAATCAAAACCTCTAATAAAGTTACTCAAATAGACATTTCGTATGTAATTTTTCATTAGAAGCGATTGACATAAATTTTAGAACGCTAACATGAACCGTTCTCGAGATATTGCATATTTTTCAAAAAATTATCAATAAATCATATAAAATAAAAATAAAAAAATTTCTTATTGAGAAACATGTTCACTTTTCATATGTAACACCATGCGATAAATTTGGTGACATCATTCTCGTGAATCTAGCACGTTTCATTCATGAAAAAATATACTTTGAGTAATATTTTTGTATTTGAACGCCAATAGTCATTTATCTGCTGTAAGAATAACTTATTTCTCCGTACATAACGCTTGGCGAGATTTTGGTGACGAATTTGGTGGAATGTCGCCAACTTGGCGACTGTTTTAAATGTTGCTAAATTAACGAAAAACTCGCCAAATGGAAAAAAAATGAATGACTCTAAATCAATGAAAATGACGACTCACTGACGAAAATTCAATATCTTGAATATAAATATCTTCTATAAAAATAATCTATTTTTTTTACTGTAGAAGTAGTAAATTCATTGCATTATATAAGGAAAGTCATGTGCTGCCCACAGATTTTTTTTTCCTTGATATTAGTACGTCTAAAACCTGTTTACACTTTTGCAACAATAAATTAAATAAATTGTTCACACATTTAGCCACATTTAACATCGATGAAAATGTCAGTAGGAATAACAAGATTTATAATGGAAAGCTGAATCTCATGGCATCAAATTCAATTTATCAAACTATTAAATTTTATAGAACTTATTAACATAACAAAATGTAACATAGATAAAATTTGTGTGCAAGCAAAATCTGCTAATTCGAAGTAGGATCATTCATTAATTAAAGAGAAAATGAACGATGAACAATATGAAAATTTGTTTGGTACTTTAAAATCCCGCCTATTCAGTCCTATACGGAATATGATTATTAAATATTGTCCAAATGAAGAAGTTGGAAATATGCTAGATGAAGAAGCTGGAAACATGCTGGATGAAGAAATTGCAAAAATGGTTCAAAAAATATTTGCAGAGATGATTCAGAATAAAATTGCAGAGAATCTTAAGGAATTTTCAGCGATTTTGGATGGTAAAATTTCACAGATGCTAGATGATAAAGTTCCAGAGATGCTGGATGAATCAGTTTCAGACATGATACATGAATTAGTTTCAGAGATACTATATGAAAGAGGTTCAGAGATTCTAGATAAGAAGGTACCAAAGATGTTAGATGATTTAATTCCAAATGAGTTAGATGAAAAAGTTCCTGAGATACTAAATGAATTAGTTTCTGATATGCTGGATGAAAAAGTTCCCGAGATACTAAATGAATTAGTTTCTGATATGCTAGATGAAAAAGTTCCTGAGAAACTAAATGAATTAGTTCCTGATATGCTAGATGAAAAAGTTCCTGAGACACTAAATGAATTAATTTCTGATGTACTAGATGAAAAAGTTCCAGATTTGGTAGATGAATTCATTCCAGAAGTGCTAGATCGATTAGTTCCAAATATGCTAAATAAACAAGTTCCAGGTCTCTTAGATAAATTACTTCCAAATATACTTGATGATAACATTTCTGATATCCTAGATGATCAAGTTCCAGAAATGTTAGATAAATTAGTACCGAATATGCTAGGTGGATTAGTTTCAAATATGCTGCATGAACAAGTTCCAGGTCAGTTAAATAAATTTCTTCCAGATAAACTGGAGGAAATAATTCCTGAGGTGCTAGAAGATGAACTTCCAGTTATGTTGCATGAATTAATCCCAGATATGCTAAGCCAAAAAGTTCCAGATATGGTAGATAAATTACTGACAGATATAGTAGAAGAACAAGTACCAGAGATGATAGATAAAGAAGTTCCAGATATGCTAAATAAAGTAGTTGCAAATATGCTAGAGGATAAAGCTCCAAGTATGCTTGGGGGGAAAATTTCAGAGGGACTAAATGAAAATGTTTCAGAAATGCTGGACAAGAAGGCTCCAAAGATATTGAAAAAGAAAACTGCAAAGATGTTGAAAGGAAAATATGCAAAGATTCAGGATAAAAAATTTGGCGAGGTGTATGATAAAAAAGATCCAGCTACTTTAAGTGAAAATTTTCCAGATGCGCTGGATGATAAAGCATGTTTCAGCTCTAAAGATTCATGGGTTTATTTAGGAGAAGTACCAGAATTTCAAAATTCAGATCATCCACAGGTGTTAAAGACATCAAAGCAGCAGGAAAACTTAGATTTTATGCCATCCAAAAAAGTTGAACATACAAAAGAATATTCTAAACATACTATAGTGTCAAAATCTAAACCATTCTTCTTCTCAACAAAGGTTCTTAAATCGTCACCAACTGCTAAAATTCAAAGAAAGCGCTTCGGTTACATGGTACTGGGCTTCCTGGCCATTTGTGGCATTATGAGTTGCGGATGGTGGGCGCATGCATCGTTTAAAACATCATTGAACATTGCTATTTGACTTTTGTAGAATTCGCCTCAGAATTTACGTGAAAGGATGCAGATATTAGTGGTATGAAATGAAGAAGATTGAGTAAAAATTAAATGTTCTATAATATAAGATAACAGTGTGTGCATATGCTTCATTATTTATATTTTTATTCATCATGTAGTTTTTTAATTTTAGCTGGAGTTTCCATAAGTTTATTTTCCATTGCTTTTTGTTAATGTGGACTATGTTAGTTTGTGCATTACCGAATCATTAATAACTTAAAGTTTTAACTATTCCCTCACAGCAAAGATCGTCACATGTGTGAATGGCGTTGTACTCACGTGACACCTGGGTCACAATGTAACATCATATTTGTGACTTCTATGCGACGTTACGTATTAGTAACTTTGGACGTTTCCACAATTTAATTAACACGTAATAATGTGACAACATTTCAATGGCAATTACAATGTGACGTCACAAATAAGTTAATGTGCGACGTCACAAACGACCATGAAAATGACCAAAATGACTTCGCTGTGACCTCAATGTGACATTGCCGAGACGTTCTGCGGACGTAAATCTTACGTCACTGTGAAAAAAAATGCTGTTAGGGTTAGTTACCACTAATAGTAGTACCTAGTATTAATTTTCTATTATCGAAAGCACACTACTGTGTTATTAAGACCAGGTTTGTGTACTTGAGTTACTATTTACCATTAGCATTTGTAAACTAATAATAATTATCTATATGTAAAACTAAAAACCCTCATTCACTGACTCATAAGCCCATCAGCGTATATCCCAAACCTGTGAATCTAGAATTTTGAAATTTGGCAGGATATTTCATTCATCATGGGGAAGCATTTCTCAGAGAATTTTTTATGAGTCATCCTTAAGAAGGTAAAAAGGGGTATGAGAATAAATAAGGGCCGTTTACTTTATCGTCGATACCCATCCGTTTGCCTGGATAACTGATCGACAGAGCAATAAGCTTTTCACGAAATTTTCAGGTAAGAGATGCAGTTTAATCTTTCCAGTGTACCGAATTCATTGCTCAGGAATCTCAATTTCACAAACTGAGGGTCAATAAGTAAAAGTAAAAAAAGTAGTTAATTAGAGTACCCCTTTTACTTTTCCTGCAATACATGGTAATGTATAGGGAAAGTATTGGAATCATGCCGAAAATCACAACTCCAGTTTTCGACGGATCTACACGTTTCGAGACCTCTAGAATACGTAAAAACTATTTTTAGCGTGACGTCTGTGTGTGTGTCTGTCTGTCTGTGTGTGTGTCTGTCTGTCTGTCTGACTGTGTGTCTGTGCAATGTATGTATCCACTCTAACTCAAAAACTTTTGGACCGAACTTCATAAAATTTGGTAGGTAAGTCACTTAGATATGACTTTGGTGCTGATTAGTTTTTGCTACGATTCGCAAAAACAGAACCCTCATTTTTTTGCGAAATGGCCCGTAAAAATTGCATGTATCCCCTCTAGCTAAAGTACTAATTGACCAAATTTCACAAAATTTGGTAGACAAGTTATTTGTATGATACTCTGGTGCTGATTAGATTTTGGTACGATTCGGAAAAAAATAACCTGCCTTTTTTTGCAAAATGGCTCGCAAAAACCGCCAAAATCTAAAATAAAAAAACTACGTATGCTCAAATATATCCATTAAATGCTTGTTTAATACGTAATTTTTAGAGAAGAACAGAATAAGACTAACCCCATTACACTAGGACTACTAGCTGTTCTCGAACTATTTTAGTTTTTTTCGTATTTTCTCTACGCCACCTTTGAAAATAAGTCCAGTTATCAAATGAGAACGAAAATTGAATTAAAAGTGAATTAAATTTAATTAAAATAAAGAGAACGTCAATATAAGTCTGCAGGAAAAGTCATGTGTTGTCCACATCAGATTTTTATTATTTGTAACTCGAATGTACGAAAAATGTATGTATAGTAAAAAAAGTAATAACAAGAAAGATCAATCATGCTTAAAGCATTGATTATGAAATATTTTCCAACTTCAATGCAATTTTATTTAAACATGTCTAAACTGCAATACATTCCTCGGTAATATTTTAAAACTTATCACAATACTACATTAATTTAACATTAATACTACATATTTGTAAACTTAAACCTTCATAAAAAAAATCAACTTCATTCAAATGACGGCATTGAAATATAAATTGCTTGGCTTAAACATCTCTAAAATGTGATACATTCCTCAGTAATAATTTTAGAATTATCATAATAATACGATAATTTATTATATTTGAAAACTTCATCGAAAACAACTGAAATTCATTCAAATGACGTCATAAAAAAATAACACGCCTGGCTCTCTCTATAAAAGCAGCATTTCATTCATAAACAATTTCACATTCAATTCATTCGTCACAATACTATAATAATTTCCTTTATTTAAAAATTAAGACCATGGAGCTACAAGTAATTAAACTCTATGCTTAAAACTTCATCGAAGAAAATCGTACTTCTCTTTGTAAAATCAATGAATATTTCATTCATATCAGCTATGTAGACTCCATGAGCTAAATAATTTTGTGTTAAAGAAATACAGCAATTCTAATACAACTCATTCTACGTATTTTGCTGTTTACATTTTACATAAGTGAAAAATGGGCTTCGTTGTAAAAATAGTCAAATTTGGATGAGCATTTAAACTCAAATATATTGTAATTGCGTTGTTTCAGTATGTAGATGCACAGAATTTAAGCAAAAATAAAGGGGTTTTAGGACGGATACAACAATCAATATGAATTAAAAAGAACTTTAAAAATGACGATTTTGAGACAAGATGGATGCCATATATCATTTTGAAGTGGGTCACGTGATCTTTTCATATCATTGTCACGTGATCGCTTCATATAAGAGGTGTAATTATTACTTTAATTTTTATTTAAAAATTTACTAAATATATTTCGCTCAATTTTTTTTATATATATTTTATGGAACAATTTGAATATTACCTAAAATTTTCGAAGCAATTTGTGAATTTTAAATCCGCTTAAAAAATTTTTGAAAATTTAGGTCCTATAGGGCTCAATTTATTTCATTTTTTCAACCCGGGTTCAATCCAAAACTAATTGGGTGATATTATTCATTTATATTCCCATAGGTCCTACAGACCGTCTGAACAACATACTAAAATTTCATTTTGATTACGTCATTTTTAGGGCAGTTATCGTGCTAACGGACAGACAGACAGACAGACAGAATGAACAAAGTCATAAACACTTTTCAACTTTGTTGTAAAGTGTTAAAAATGTATATATGGTATGTAGGAAAAATCTGATGTGGGCTGCACATGACTTTCCCTGCAGACTTATATTCACGTTATCTTTATTTTAATTAAATTTATTTCACTTTTAATTCAAATTTCGTTCTCATTCGGTAACCAGACTTATTTTCAAAGGTAGCGTAGAGAAAATACGGAAAACTAAAATATCTCGAGAACGGCTAGTCCTAGTGTAATGGGGTTGGTCTTATTATTTTCGTCGTTAAAAATTACGTATTAAACGAGCATTTAATGGATATATTTGAGTATACCTAGTTCTTTAGTTTAGATTTTGACGATTTTTGCGGGCCATTTTGCAAAAAAAATCAGGTTGGTTTTATTTCGAATCGTACCAAAATCTAATCAGCACCAGAGTAACCCACAAGTGACTTATCTACCGAATTTTGTGAAATTCGGTCCAGTAGTTTTTCAGTTAGAGTGGATACAAGCTTTTGCGCGCCATTTCGCAAAAAAAGGCGGGTTCTTTTATTCCAATTCGTACCCAAAACTAATCAGCACCAGACTCGCTCACAAGTGACATACCTACCAAATTTTGTGAAATTCGGTCCATTAGTTTTTAGTTAGAGTGGATACAAAATCTGCACAGACAAACGGACACACAGACAGACAGACAGACAGACAGACACACAGACAGACACACAGACAGACACACAAACAGACACACAGACAGACAGACACACAGACAGACACACAGACACACACACACAGACGTCACGCTAAAAATGGTTTTTTCGTATTCTAGAGGTCTTGAAACGTGTAGATCCGTCGAAAACTCGAGTTGCGATTTTCGACATGATTCCAATACTTTCCCTGTACATTACCATGTATTGCAGGGAAAATAAAAATCTGAATAATTTTTCTGATTTGTGGAAAATAAGATTCAGATTATGAATATATAAAAACAATTCCAATATTTTAATATTTTGAATACTTTTTTTACGATAAAACTTTAAAAAGTATCTGTCAGAGTGAGTGTATTTTTTTTTTCATTTTTTTTACATTCACTTGAAATATCTTCGAAACTATAAAAGATAGATATAAGTAGTAAACGACAAAAATATCTGTTAGGAAATTTAGTTTCTAAATCTATATTTATTTTTCAAGAAAAAACTCTTATAGATTTTGAGTTATCGTCTGGTCAAGTTGATGAAGATTGAAAACTTTCCGGTTTTCAAGTTTGTGATGCTTATATCTCAAAACTAATAAGTTATCTATAAGTACTAGCTATGAACAATAAACTAAATGTGTAGCTCTTTAAAGGCTCTATAAGTGTATATAATTAAATTTGGATCGAACTTTTAGTTTTCGATATATTAGTGCTTATAATATTGATATTTTAGTATTTTTACCTGGAATTTTTCAATGGGTGGGAAAACTGTAACATTTAAAATGTCACAATTGTTGCAGCTCAATCTGTTTACTTTCTCCTTGGTGAAATATTGTGCTTAAACACGAGATATTTTATTTTGTTTAAAAAAAATAGGAAGTTAAATGAACACTTGGGGTTCTATTATAGATTGATTGGGAGCACTTGGGATTCTAGATATTTAATGATTGTTGAGGTTGGAACAGAATAGATAGAATATACGTATTCGAGTACGCATTTATGTGCCACCAGGGAAGTTTATAGATTAAAATGAATGTAAAATCTTGTCAGATATATAAGTATAGTTTTATATACCTAAAAGCAAGTTATTAAAATAATTTGATATTTTGATGCGGAGTCTATGGGCGGAGTATCCAGATGAAATCGGTGCAAAAACTGAAAGTATTAGCTAACTATAACCAGTTTGCGAGTCATTTGTAGCTCTTGATAAACCTATAAACGAAACAAATGCGTTGATAAAATCGAATAAACTTATTGAACTTTACTGAAATTATATTTTACAAAATGTTATTCACACAAAACCATTCCATCTAAATTGAGCTGGAGCCACCGCCGATTTCCTTTTTATTTGCTTTTGAGAGATTTGCATTCATTTCAAATTCGTTTCTCATCGCTTATCACAGAATTCTTTTAATATCGCCTGGAAAAGTTTGATTATTTATTCCTGAAACGTACTAAATTGCGTTTTTACCATTTTATATTCCGTTGAACTAAACTGGCGTGCTCAATACCGCTAAAAAATAGCTTCATTTGCAAAGCATATAAATGGAGCAACGACGTGACATTGCAAAATGTTTGTCCTGAAGAATGATTATATGTATTCGGGGTGTTTTATTTTCTAATTCTACCAAAATTAGATAAATAACATAAGCGGAATTGTGGATGTTGTTTTGGAGGTGAAGCTCCTTAGGGGGTGTTTAACCTCTTCTACGTAGCACCAATAGTCGCAATGTAGAATAACAGTGTACACGTGAGAAATAACGATAATATAACTTTTGGAAGCCCCCTTAAGCTCCTCCTATGAGAAAGAAATCATTAGAGAAGAAAAAAAAAATAACACTGAGAATAAAGAAATATATATTAAATTTTCAGGGTAAATATTGGCGAATTCAAGCCGAGAATTTTAAAATAATCATGGGGTTCACCATATGAATCGTGCAAGAATCGTTAAACAATTTTTTTTCCTTCACTATTCTCTTCAACTTTCATGAACTCTGTCCTTTAGTTCAACATCTTTGACGGACTCGCTCTGGGCTCTCAGAGCACGCAGAGAGCTGGAACTCAGCACACAGTTTCTTCCTTCGGAATATTTTCATCTATAAATGTTTTACATAATTGCGTGACGTCGTTACGTCATTTACGTCTATTTGACCGTTCGTTCAACATCTTTGACGAGCTCGTTCTCAGCTCTCACAGGGTACGTAAAAAGCTGAAACGCGGGACACAGTTTCAACTCGTCGACCATTTTCATTTATTAAATTTTCACGTCATTACGTTGCGTCGTTGCATCTTTTATGTACTTCATGACTATGTCTTTATACTTTCTAAGTAGTTTCTTTGCGAATTACGATTGATTGTATTCAGATGAAATGTTTTCCTGGTTCTAACAAGTCGAATGTAATATTTTCTCATTAATAAGTTTTTTAAGTATGTTATCTTTTACGGGATCGTTCTCTGCTTCCAGATCGCATAGAACTGAAACTCGGCACAGTTTCATGTATCAAATTTTCACTTTACGTCGTTACGTCATTTGCGTACTTTATTTTTTATGGTCTCGTTCTCGGCTCCCAGATCACATAGAAATCTGAAACTCGGTACACAGTTTCATCTCGTAGAGCATTTTCACCTAAGAAATTTTCACATCATAAAGTTACGTCATTTATGTACTTTATGTCTATATTTTTGCTCTTTTAATGTACTTTCTTTGTGAATTACGGTTCACTGTTATCAGATGAAATGTTCTCAGGTTCCAACGAGTTTACTCATGCATAAAACTGCATAAGTTTAAACGTAAATTAGATTAAACAAGAAAGATCAATCATGCATAAAGCATTGATTATGAAATACTTTCCAACTTCAATGCAATTTCATTTAAACATCTCTAAAATGCGATACATTCCTCGTTAATATTTTAAAAATTATCACAATACTACATTAATTTATTATATTTGAAAACTTAAAACTTCATCGAAAAAAATGAACTTCATTCAAATGACGGGATTGAAATGTAAATTGCCTGGTTTAAACATCTCTAAAATGTGATACATTCCTCGGTAATGTTTTTAAAATGATCATAATACTACAATAATTTATTATATTTGAAAACTTCATCGAAAACAATTGAAACTTATTCAGATGACGCTATCGAAATATAACACGCCTGATTCGCTCTATAAAAGCAGCATTTCATTCATAAACATTTCTCCATTCATTTCATTCATCACAATACTATAATACTTTATTTTATTTAAAAAATTTAAGACCATGGAGGTACAAGTAATTAAACTGTATGCTTAAAACTTCAACGAAAAAATCGTCCTTTTCGCTGTAAAATCAATTAATATTTCATTCATATCAGCTATGCAGACTCCATGAGCTAAATAATTTTGAGTTAAAGAAATCCAGCAATTCTTATACAACTCATTCTACATATTTTGCTGTTTACATTTTCCATAAGTGAAAAATAGATTTCGTTGAAGAAATAATCAAATTTGGACGATCATTTGAACTCAAATATATTTTAATTGCGTTGTTTCAGCATGCAGATGTACAGAATTTAAGCGAAAATAAAGTGGATTTAGGACGGACACAACACTAATTATGAATTAAGAAGAACTTTAAAAATCACGATTTTACACAAGATGGATGCCATATTTTATTTTGAAGTGGATCACGTGATCTCTTCATATAATGGTCACGTGATCTCTCCATATAAGAGGTGTAATTCTCATTTTAATTTTTATTTAATAAACTACTGAATATATTTTGCTAAACTTTTTTTATATATTTCATGGGAGAATTTGAATATTTCCTAAAATTTTCGAAGCAATTTGAGAATTTCAAATCCGCTTAAAAAATGTTTAAAAAATTAGATCCCATAGGTTTCAATGTATTTCATTTTTTCAACCCGGGTTCAATCCAAAACTAATTGGGTGATGTTATTTATTTATATTCCCATAGGTCCCACAGACCGTCTGAACAACAAACTAAAATTTCATTTTGATTAAGTCATTTTTACGGCAGTTATCGTGCTAACAGACAGACAGACAGACAGACAGAATAAACAAAGTCATAAACACTTTTCAACTTTGTTGTAAAGTGTTAAAAATAAAACAAAAAATTAACAAGAAAGATCAATCATGCTTAAAGCATTGATTATGAAACACTTTCCAACTTCAATGCAATTTTATTTAAACATGTCTAAAATGCAATACATTCCTCGGTAATATTTTAAAACTTATCACAATACTACATTAATTTATTATATTTGACACCTTAAACCTTCATCGAAAAAAATTAACTTCATTCAAATGACGGCATTAAAGTATAAATTGCCTGCTTTAAGCATCTCTAAAATGTGATACATTCCTCTGTAATAATTTTAGAATTATCATAATACTACGATAATTTATTATATTTGAAAACATCATCGAAAACAACTGAAATTCATTCAAATGACGTCATAAAAAAATAACACGCCTGGCTCTCTCTATAAAAGCAACATTTCATTCATAAATAATTTCCCCATTTATGTCATTCATCACAATACTATAAAAATTTATTTTATTTAAAAATTAAGACCATTGAGCTACAAGTAAGTAAACTCAATGCGTAAAACTTCATCGAAAAATATCGTCCTTCTCTTTCTAAAATCAATGAATATTTCATTCATATCAGCTAAGCAGACTCCATGGACTAAATGATTTTGTGTTAAAGAATTACAGCGATTCTAATACAACTCATTCTACATATTTTGCTGTTAACATTTTACATAGGTGAAAAATAGGCTTAATAGTAGAAATAATGAAATTTGGAAGAGCATTTAAACTGAAATATATTGTCATTGCGTTGTTTCAGTATGTAGATGCACAGAATTTAGGCAAAAATAAAGTAGTTTTAGGACTGATACAACACTCAATATGAATTAAAAAGAAGTTTAAAAATCGCGATTTTGACACAAGATGGATGTCATATATCATTTTGAAGTGGGTCATGTGATCGTTTCATATCATGGACACGTGATCGCTTCATATAAGAGGTGTTATTATCATTTTAATTTTTATTTAAAAAACAACTGAATATATTTCGCTGAATTCTTTTTTATATATTTTATGCAACAATTTGAATATTGCCTAAAATTTTCGAAGTAATTTGTGAATTTTAAATCCGCTTAAAAAATGCTTGAAAAATTATGTCCCATAGGGCTCAATGTATTTCATTTTTTCAACCCGGGTTCAATCCAAAACTAATTGGGTCATATTATTCATTTATATTCCCATAGGTCCTATAGACCGTCTGAACAACATACTAAAATTTCATTTTGATTAAGTCATTTTTACGGCAGTTATCGTGCTAACGGACAGACAGACAGACAGACAGACAGAATGAACAAAGTCATAAACACTTTTCAACTTTGTTGTAAAGTGTTAAAAAAGTCATTAGAAAAATTATGAGTTCTTTAATGTCCTTCCCTACACAACAGTGGCACACGAAAATGTAGAAAATGAATTTTAATCACATGAAATTGAACAAATTGCCGAAATTGATATTATGCAAAATTATCATAGGAAAATGAGTATGTTGGCAGATGTAATTGCTTCGACAATTTCGTATAATATCAATTTCGGATAAGATTTATATAATATTGCTTTGAATTAAATTTGACTACACCCTCAATTTCATTCTATTTCGTGTTGGATTAAAATTTATTTTCTACTTTTCCTTGCGCCCTGTTGTGAAGACATTGAAAATCCTTTTTAACTCTTTACAACATAGTTGATGTTTATGACTTTGTTCATTCTGTCTATCTGTCTGTCTGTCTGTCCGTTAGCACGATAACTGCCGTAAAAATGAGTTTATCAAAATGAAATTTTAGTATGTTTTTCAGACGGTTTGTGGGACCTATGGGAATATAAATAAATAACATCACCCAATTAGTTTTTTATTGAACCCGGGTTGAAAAAGTGAAATACATTGAACCCTATGGGACCTAATTTTTCAAGCATTTTTTAAGCAAATTTAAAATTCACAAATTGCTTCGAAATTTTTAGGAAATATTCACATTATCCCATAAAATATATAAAATATTTTCAGTAAAATATGTTAGGTAGTTTTTAAATTAAAAATTATTTAATATAAAGAAAAACACATTCAATTAAATTCTGATTTTTGGGATATCCTCCAGAAAGAAAAAAGAGATATATTATATAATAAATATCTTTCCAAGTGTTTAATCATTTCGTATATGAGAGAGGCTTCACATTTTAAAGTAAATTTGGTAGATAACAATTTTTCAAATTTTTTTTTTAATTTTATATATTTCTTCATGATATACTTATTTGGTGGCATTTTTAATGCACTTTCCTACGTCCTAGAGATAAAATTTGGTACACAGCTTAAATTTGTTGAACATTTTATTCTACAAAAATTTGGTGGATCTTTAAATATAGATCCTACATTTTTTTCGAAATGACTTGCAAATAATCACCGTTCACTTCTATAAATCATTGTTGTAATATTGTTAAAAATTCTGATGTGGGCAGCACGTCTTTCCCTGCAGACTCATATTCACGTTCTCTTTTTTTCTCCAATAATAATTTGAGTTTATCTGCACAAAATAACAGCCACAAATATTTTAAATGACATTGAATTTGAACGTTAAACTTAAATTTCGTTCTCATTTGATAGCTGGACTTATTGTCAAAGGTGGCGTAGCGAAAAGCGGAAAAACTAGAATATCTCAAGAACGGCTAGTCCTAGAGTAATGCGGTTAGTCTTATTCTTCTGGCTGTCAAAAATCACGTATAAAATAGGAATTTGATTGATATAATTGAGCACACGTAGTCTTTTATTTTTATATTCAACGATTTTTGCGGGCTATTTCGCAAAAATAGCCCGTTCCTTTTCCCCGAATCGTACTAGAATAACCTACAAATGATTTATGTACCAAATTTTGTTAAATTTGGTATATAAATCACTTGTAGGTTATTTAAATATTATACGCCAAATTTTGTTAAATTTGTTCCATTAGTTTTTAGCTATAGTGGATAAAGGCAATTTCTGCCGACCATTTCGCAAAGAAGGCAGATTCTTTTAATACGAATCGTACTATAATCTAAAGAACATCAGGGTTTCCCACAAAAAACAAACCTACCAAATTTTATGAAATTCTGTCCATTAGTTTTTCAATTAGAGTGGATGTAATATCCTCACAGACACACAGAAACATACACAGATACACCCTTACACACACAGATCTCTTCCTATAAATAGATTTTTCGTGTTCTAGAAGTCCCAAAACGTGTAGATCCTTCAAAAATTCGAGTTCCGATCTTCGGCACGATTCCAATACTTTGAATACACACACACACACACGCACATATTATCTGTGTATTATCTGTGTATCTAAATTCCGTGCCTACGCAATTACAATAGTTGTGATATTAAATGATCCCTAAACTTTTAATATTTCTTCAACGAAGCCTAATTTTAACTTATGCAGAATGCAAATATCTCAAGCGATTGTAAGGTGAGTTACATAAGAATTGCTGAATTTTTTTCACACAAAATTATTTAGCTCTGGAGTCTGGAATACAAGTTATATGAATGAAATATTCATTGATTTTGCATAGAGAATCAGATGATTTATATTTCGATACAGTTTTAAATATTTAAGTATAATAAATTACTGTGGTACTGTGATAATGTAAAAGATATCACCACTGAATGTATCACATTTTAGAAATTTTTAAATGAAATTGCATTTCAGTTGTAAAGTGTTTCATAATCAATGCTTATGCATGATTGATCTTTCTTGTTTTTATCGCCGTAATTTTTAATGTGATCAATCTAAAATAAAAGACTTTGCTTTGATTGCTAAGTAGCAAAATAAGATTCAATCAATGTAATGCCAATACTTTTCAAAACCGTGTACTTTCTGTGAAAATTCGTGTGTTTAAACTTATAAAAAGTAATGGCATAATCATACTTTTTTTAACACTTTACAACATAGTTGAAAAGTGTTTATGACTTTGTTCATTCTGTCTGTCTGTCTGTCCGGTAGCACGATAACTGCCGTAAAAATGACTTTATCAAAATAAAATTTTAGTATGTTGTTCAAACGATCTGTGGAACCTATGGGAATATAAATGAATAATATCACCCAATTAGTCTTGGATTGAACCCGGGTTGAAAAAATGAAATACATTGGACACTATGGGACCTAATTTTTCAAACATTTTTTAAACGGATTCAAAATGTACAAAATTGCTTCGAAAGTTTTATGAAATATTCAAATTATCCCGTAAAATATATAAAAAAAAATTCAGCAAAATATATTCAGTAGTTTTTTAAATAAGAATTAAAATAGTAGTTAAACCCTTTATATAGAGAGATCGCGTAACCATTATATGGAGAGATCACGTGACCCACTTCAAAATAAAATATGGCATTCATCTTGCGTCGATATCGTGATTTTTAAAATTATTTTTAATTTATATTTAGTGTCGTATCCGTCCTAAAACCGCTTTATTTTTGCTTAATTTCTTTGCATCTGTATTCTGAAACAGCACAATTACAATATATTTGAGTTTAAATGATCATTAAACTTTGATTATTTCTAGTACAGTGAAACATAATTTTTACGTATGTAGAATGTAAACTGATTAGGCTGTAAGATGAGTTGTATAGGAATTGCTGAATTTCTCTAACACAAAATTATTTTGTTCAGGAGTCTGCAATATAGATGATATGAATGAAACATTCATTGATTTTACATAGAGAAGCAGACGATTTAATGGTAGACTTTTCGATGAAGTTTTATCCATAGAGTTAAATTTCTTTGACCTCCATGGTTTTAAGTTTTTAAGTAGAATAAATTATTGTAATACTGTGATGAATGAAATAAAAATGTATGAATGAAATATTTACACTGCTTTTACACAGAGAGACAGACGTAGCCCGGTGGTTTGCGCTCTGGATTTGCACGCTGCCACAACTGTCGCCGTGTTCATGCGGAGTACGATCACGTTAAACATGTGGGTCCGTAAGTCCTTCCGAGAGGTTGGTGGTGGGGGAAGGAGGGTACGGTCCCTGTGGATGCCTCCCCCACTGGGTTCTGGCCTAAATTGGGTGGCACTTCCCGGCAGTCCAAACGGCTACCTTACACCTTTCTGGTAGGTCGGACGGTCTGGGTTTCAACAACAACAACAACAGAGAGCAAGGCGATTTATATTTCGATAACGTCATTTTAATCAAGTTCGTTTTTTTTCGATGAAGTTTTGAATTTTCAAATATAATTAATTATTACAGTATTGTGATATATTACCGCTGAATATATCGCATTTTAGAGATATTAAAATGAAATTAAAGTTGGAAAGTGTTTCATAATCAATGCTTTATGCATGATTGATCTTTGTTGTGATTTCTTAATACTTTTCGTTATTGAGTAAGCCTGTGAGAAATAAATCATGGTGATAGTTTCTATTTAAATTCATATTTCAAACCTGCTATTTTCAAAAGTGACTAATACGTTCAATAAACTCCCTCAAAACTCAGAGATTTAATTGACTTCACTTTAAAACCAACAATTTCCAACCTTTTTCGTTGGGAATCATGGAGTTAGAGACTCCTAGGAAAAAGTTTCGTTCTCCATCAATGTCGCGACAACCCCTGGTTTTAGAAACTCGAAACTTGGACTAATCTAGTTAGTGTTGTATCTGTCCTAAAACAGCTTTATTTTTGTTTAATTTCTATGCATCTACATTCTAAAACAATATAATTACAATATATTTTAGTTAAAATGATCATCAAACTTTGATTATTTTTACAACGAAGCCTAATTTTACTTATGGAGAATGTAAACGCATAAAGATGTAGGATGACTTGTATGAGAATTGCTGAATTTCTTTAACGCAAAATTATATAGTCTGCAATACAGCTGATATGAATTAAACATTCATGGATTTTACATAGAGAAGCAGACGATTTTAAAGCAGACTTTTTCGATGAAGTTTTAAGCATAGCGTTACATTACTTTTTCCACCATGGTTTTAAGATTTTAAATAAAATATATTATTGTAGTATTGTGATGAATGAAAGAAATGGAATGAAAGTGTATGAATGAAATATTTACAGCTTTTATAGAGAGAGCCAGGTTTTTTTTTTATTTCAATGATGTCATTTGAATAAAGTTCATTTTTATCGATGAAGCTTTAAGTTTTCCTATATAATAAATTAATGTAGTATTGTGATAATTTTAAACATATTACCGCTGAATGTATCGCATTTTAGAGATGTTTAACTAAAATTGCATTGCAGCTGAAAAGTGTTTCATAATCAATGCTTTCTTTATGCATGGTTGATCTTTTGTGTTAATTTATATTTAGTGTTGCATCCATCCCAAAACCACTTTATTTTTGTTTCTGTGTATCTATATACTGCACCAACGGAATTACAATATTTTTGAGTTTAAATGATCATCAAACTTTGATTACTTCTACAACGAAGTCTAATTTTCACGTATGGAGAATGTAAACACATCAAGCTGCAAGAAGAGTTGTATAAGAATTGTTACATTTCTTTAACGCAAAATTATATAGCTCTGGAGTCTGCAATACAGCTGATATGAATGAAACATTAATTGATTTTACATAGAGAAGCAGACGATTCTATGGTATTGCTTTTTCGATGAAATTTTAAGCATGGAGTTAGAAAGTATTTTTACCTCCATGGTTTTAAGTTTTTAAGTAAAATAAATTATCGTTGTGATAATTTCAAAAATATTGCCGCTGAATAAAAGGAATCGAAAAAAGCTTATGAATGAAATATTCACTTCTTTTATATAGGGAGCCACGCGATTTATATTTCGATGACGTTATTTGAATAAAGTTCATTTATTTTCGATGAAGTTTTCAAATATTATATATTATTTTAGTATTGTGATAATTTTAAATATATGACCACTTAATGTATAGCATTTTAGAGATGTTTAAATAAAATTGCATTGCAGTTGGAAAGTGTTTCATAATCAATGCTTTTTGCATGATTGATATTTCTTGTTTTATATCTGATGTAGGTAGCACATATCATTTCCTGCATAATACAATTATTTTACATCTTTCTTAGTGAATTAATGGTGCACAAGATCCACAGTTCAATGTTTTAGACATTGAAATAACACCACGTAAATTGAGGGCGGACGGTCTGGGTCTCAACAACAACCACGTAAATTGAAAATGGGAGCTTTTAGCAACTTATGAGTCCAAACAGGGTGATTTATTTATATTCACGTGCTAAACACTTATCAAAATGCGATTAGCCGTTAATGATTATTTCGTGAAATAAATAATTATTGCCGAATTCTTGGACGTCAAATTCAAAATGACCACATAAAGTATCTTTCCCTTGAATGGAATGAACTAAATTCACGAGAATGATGCTAGGAGATTTATTGCATAATATTGCATGTGAAACGCTTTTGTAGGAAAAACTATTTGATGTACTACGGTTTTTAGTTTTATGTAATTTTTTTTGTAAATTTATTTGAAAAACGTGCAATATCTCGAATGCTGTTCAGGCTGACGTTTTGAAATTAGTGTTATTTATTGTCTAATAAAAAAATTATGTCGGAATTGGTTATTCATTTATTAATATTATTGAAGGTCTTGTTTTTTTTTGACGGTTTTCTCTGATATTCATTCCAAAATTCAGGGAGGGGCGAACACTGATTGTAATAATCGTACTAAATTATTTTCGAAACGTTCCCATTTTCGCTAAAACTGTCAAAATTTAAACTGACATTATGGCATTCACAACTAAAGTCTAAACAAATCAAGGAGATTTAAATCTATTTAAATTTATTTATATTTAAATCTCCTTGGAGCAAATGCTGAATTTTATCGCAATGAACAAGTTCTGGTGAACCTATCAATGCTTCGCTTATAGAAAATGGGTAAAATGAGTTTCAAAATGAATTTCAAGATTTCAGAAAATGTAAAAAAATTAGTGAACATCACTATTCCTCTGAAGAGATATAAGTATCACATTTTTCGTTTATATTTCGAATCAGAAATGATTGATGTGTTGTGTGTTACGGTGAGGCAAGGTATATAGGGGAAAAAATGGATATATAGGGAAAAGAAGTGGACACTTAAAGTGTCTTACTTTTAATCAGGGGCAAAAATCTTATTCTTCTTGCTCTAATTGCAATTCCGCAGAGGCCTCCCCTGATCATTTTTTAGACTGTCTGGGGCTTGCTAAGGAAGATATTTATAAAGATCCTTTATTGGTTTTTGATTTCATTGTAACTTTTGGGCTCTTGGACCTGGTCTAGCCTACGGCTAGTACGGTCGGAATAAGTCACACACACACATATAGGGAAAATGATTGATAATTTTTAGTTTTTTGAAATCTTTTTATCTATATTTTTAATTATACAGTTTTAAATGGAATGCAGTTTATTTCGTCCGAATTGGATCCCAAATGATGAAGTTATTTACTATGAAACGTTTGAATGTAACAATTGCAGTCACTCCACAGGATAAACGTGAAGTCTGCGCAAGACATAAGCGCATACTGATGTTTAAGTAATTTCTCTCTAAGGACAACATAAGTGTCCAGTGTTTCTTCCAGGCATACATCCGGTGGGGGGCATTTTATATAAACTTAGTTTCTATTTATGTGACAGCATTTAGATACATATATATAGCGCAAATAGAAAACTTGCCCTCCCTAAAATTTCCTTCGTCCCCTCCCCGGCCAAAAAAGTCCTGAAAGACTGCTACGTGCATGACTGTGAGTGCCACGTTAGAAGCTAGAAGCTCCTAGCTCCTTCCAGCTTTATGGTGTCACCCCACAATCTGACAGTTCTCTCATTTCTTCCATACAGTTCTGCGAATTGTATGTATAGGTATAAGCAGTGGCTGGAAAAACTACTTTATTTTTGTAGTGAACTACAACTACAACTACTTTATGACAAATGTAGTTAATTACAACTACAACTACTTTTTTAAAAAGTAGTGACTTTTAAAATATAGTCACTACATAACTACTTTTATAAGATGAATTTCGCCACAGTTACAATTGACACAAAAAGTTGAGAATATGTACTTTAGTAATTTAACTTACTTATTCTGAATAAGTAAAATTGAATGACTCCCAACGTTACTGATCAACTCACCTTACCAATCTTTGCGCTTTTACCCACTTCTGAAAACAATAAAATAAAACAAAAGTATAAAATAAAATAAAAGTAACAACTATTTATTTAAAAACATGTTTATTCATTTTTAGTAGAATTTGCAACTCAAAATTGCAATCAGATAAGCAGGATCTTTTGGGACATAACACATCTGAATATATCTATATAAAAAAACAACTTCATGAGGCAATGGCCTTTCTAACCCTACGCGATAGTTTCTCCTCGTTCTCTCTAAGGAACAGTGATATGCGTTCTATGGAAGAATGCATCGAGTTCCGTCTCGTTGTATTCGATATTATGAGGTGGGCACTTAGCTCTGAAGATATCTTGTCAGCTAAAACAACCGGCATTTTTTATTTGTTCCAAAGTGCTTGGCACTTCACAAATTGTGCATCGTTGCGCAGAACATCAAATTTCATACAAAGGAAGAAAGGATGATCACATAATACGTAGAATAGCACCTTATTTGTTTACTGAAGTAACGTTAAAAGTAGCGTCAAAACTTGATACAAACTACTATTTTAAAACCAATTGTAAAACTAATCTTTTCACAATAAGTGTCGAAAGCCCAGGCCAGCCGACTCGTCCTAAGACTTATATTCACAATAAGTGTATCATAACCAATTATTTCACAATAAGCTTTCTCAGCCAAATCTCTTATGTTGCCCCGATTTCATCTGGATACTCCATCAAATTATTTTATTAATTTGCTTTTAGGTATATAAATTAAACATATATATCTGACGAAATTTTACACTCAATTTAATCTCAGTTTACTCATTCTTATCATGTGTTATTAGAATTTTGTAAATTATTGCATAAACGCATATCGTAAATATGAAATTGTTTGCCCACCAACAAAGTGTTCGAGCGTGATCGAGTTGCGGAGTACTGAACATCTTGGATGAATAGAGAACATAGATCATCATGGCAGTGAAAACATGCTATTATTCTAAAATTGGCAACAACAGGAAAGTGAATCATTCTTGCATTTTTTAAAACTTTGAGTCATTCATTGTTTTGAATTACGAGAATTCTTTATCATGAGTTTGAATGTTACTAAATGGTTCATTGTAATGCCAATTTAACTTCCACGATAATAATAAATGAAACATATGTTGTGGAATAAAAATTAGCTAAGTTCTTTTGGTAGCAAAGCGTCTTGTTTAAACAGTAAATTTTGTGATTTTTCGCTATGGTTAGTTTAGGTAGTAATCAACGTAGTCCTGGTGGTGTAAGTAATATCTTGTAATTTGAAAGTTATTCATTGTTTTCTAAACGTTATTTATTTAAGCTGATATTTTACAGGATAAAACATTTGATTTTTGTAATATACAGTTCTAATTTTGTTTGTATTTAAATTGCTTCGAATTTCTGCATTTCACATTTTAAAACATTGTTTCTCATATAATTTAATATTGATGGAATAATAGCTTGTTATGTATCACCTACAGTGTCACTTCAGTAAAGGACACCTGCAATATAAAGAGAAAATAGATTTTTATTTTGACTACAGACATAGTTTAGTTAAATATTTGCAGACTTCTTACAATGCAATTTAAGGTCTAAATAAAAGTTTTGAGTACCTTTACTTTACACAGATACTGTAGTGTATACTCTCTATCAATCAGCTTATTTTTAAAACTTGAAGAAAAGAATCATTTGCAATAGCAGTGCAGCACAATAGATCATAAGAAATGATATATTAAGAAAATAATAAGAAATTAATTTGGTAATTTAAAAATTCAAGATTAATGAGTAATTAAGTACTTAAGATGCTTTAAAAATATACAACATTAAGGATATTTTTAAGATTGTGGAAACCCCTTTTTAATTATGCATATTTAAAATAATACAACTTAATGAAATTTGGTACATAAGTACTTCTGGACCTGTATGATATGCTTCGGCAAGATTTATTTATTCTTTTCTTGTTGTAAACGGACGTATTATCAAAGTTTCCTTTAATTCTCATTCACCAGATCTTAAGTAAATTCTCAAAAACCAAAGAATGCTTTATCAATATTATGCCTGCTTATAACAATAAATAAATAAGCTGCTGTATGGGCTCCACACATAGTTATGCTACAAACCCCAGGCAATGCTGAGTATATTTTCTAGTTTTAAATATAAATACCTTTTATTTCCATGTATCTCACTGGAATTGAAATATATTAAATACATGTTTTACTTTTCAGTATAAATATGCAATTTATCATAGTTTGTTACTAAATCATCAAATAATACTTTAATAAAGAAACAAAACCACCAAATGCTTAAAATAAAAGCCTATCTGTAACCCTTGTTCCAACTAAAAATATCAAGTTTTGCTCATGCTTCTATCTTTAAGAAACCTTATTATTTATTTAAAAAACTTTTGTATTTTTATACAGATATTGAACTTTTGAATTTTTTTTTTTAAGATTGGTGAGTAAGCCTTAGCATTCATTCCCAGCTTTTATTTACTTCAATATTATGTATTATTTACTCAAATATTGTCTATTAATATTTCCTATTTTATTTCTTTATTCATTTATTTTTGTGTAAATAGGGTACATTAAAAATGTTTTAATTGTTTATTTTTTTAATATAAAATAATTTGTCACAAAGTTTTTTTTTTTTTTGTGTGTGTGTGTCAATTTTTATGTGAGTGATACACTATCATTGGTAGTTTTTTAGTCATCATTTTTATGTCTACCTACTCTTTATCTTATCTCTATATACTCTGATAAAAACAGAATGGATGATCTGATAAGCTTGATGATAGTGGCTGTAAGATATTTAGCTACCATAATAATGGTTAAATTTTGTAATCCTTCATTGCACAATGTTTAGGTTTTCACTCCACATGTAATAATCTAATTTCTGAAATATATTTTAGTTCAGATGCTGCAGTTTTTAAAAGAATTGCTTATTACTGTTCTAATTTTATACATCTATTTATAGTTTAAATAATGCTATAACAAAAAACCAGCTGACTAATAACTGTTAAAGTTAGCTGAACTTGATTTTTGTATATCCACACTGTTGCTACCAGTGTAATTTAGATGGATTATTATATCTGATCCTAGACAGTGGTAAGAAGCCACTTTTAATGCAATAAGTAATTAGATGTAAAATGCATATGTTTTATGTAAATAGAAACTTCTAAATTTATTCCTAGCTAATTTTGCAGATACTTTTAAGACAAAATACATATCTTAGCTTTATATTTACTGTACATGCAAACATGGTCTGCTTATTGTATGATATTTTGAACTTGCCTTTTATCATATTATGATCACTAGAATTCGTAAGAGAATCTAGTAAATCAATACATGTTAGAAGCTTCAGTGACTAATATAATGTTAAAATTTACTAAGTAAATTTTAAAAGTTATTACTCAGCAGGCTAGAGGCTACCATATAATTTTAATTTAAAAGAAAAAATTCACATATATATATATATATATATATATACAAAACAATCAACATAATTTTGAGTATGAGTAATTTGTGTACGCTTTTATAATTTGCCGAATAGCAAGAAGCATATGCACATGTCCGACAATTTGGGTTTGTTTATATTATTCGATTTTATTAAAGTAAGAAATTACATTATTTTTAAATACCTTTTTACAATAATAACACATACACAATATTTTTGTCTTATTTTATAACTTTCAGCTTATTAATTACATCTTAAACCAGAGTAAAATTTCACATCATGTTCATTGAAGATTTTCTGTAAGCATACAGTTAGTTGGGCCTAGCCAACACTTAGTGCTTCCGACATTAGTCTTTGGATACTTGAGGAAGAGATTATCAAAACCGATTTAATGAGATAATTTAGAGTCATTTTAGCAAAGTAAATAATACTGTAAAATTTATAATACTAAAAGTGTTCTTTATATCTGAGATAAAAAAAAATCAAACTCAATAATCTTTTACATTGTGCTTTCAGTGAATAAAATTTTCTCCGAGATATTTATGGGTACTCACTAGTCTTATATTATATTTTTGTGCAGTAATTTAGGTTGTATTTATTTCTGTGGCTATTATGCAAAGTTATGTTCTTTAATTAATCCATATATTAACTTGTATCTTTCTTGTACTTTAATTGGGAAAATTGCATGTAGAATAACAAATTAAGAATATTTTATCCCCCAGGTGGGGCTAATGACATCACGAACACAAAAATTGTATTGCGGCTATTTTTCACAACAGTGATTGAAACTATACTAAGTCTCATGATCATTAGGCCATAAATAATTCTTTTTATGCATGATTATTTTAAATTTTGTCCCATGCTGCCATGCTAAAAATATATATAATTTCGAATAAACTTCAAAGTTTTCACTCGAATTTAAAAAAATTCTATTTAGTTCTAGCTTTTTCAATAACAAATTTGGATATAAAGTTTCGCCAAAATCCTTTAATATGGACATCACTCCTAAAATAGTCAAAACGTGTTCAGGAGTTTCTAAAGCATATATTGGCAGTAAAATCTTGAATTCGAAAATTTTTGTGAAAACAATACTGTTTCTATACTATGTTATATAGTATGATAAAGTAAATATATTTTCACAATTAAATGTGATATACCGAGGATTGTGTATAAATGCAGTTTAACCGCAAAATAGCCTTTCATTTCATTAATAATCTATTTGGAAAACAACTTTTATGTATACAACTTGTAAGAATTATAAAAATTTTAGTGGATGCAAACAGATTGCATAAGTGAAAGATATTTTCACAATTAAACAAGATATACTGAGAATCGCGTACAATTGCCATTTTTCATGATATACTATACTGCTACAAAGAAGTCTGTGTGCAACGACCAATTTCACGGACATATTTACAGAGGAACAGATTTCCAGATGCAAGATCGGAAAAACTCCCATCTCAAAATTCGTGAGATTTTGGACATTCATGACCGATTTTATAACTTTTTCCGGACTTTTGTGCCATGTGGGCACCCTGCTTAAGGAAGAGAAAGTTTGGAATTTGCAAGGGAAATATTTTCGCCGTGGAAAGAAGAAAATTCTCGGGCAGTAAGCGAGAAAAAAAGCAGAAATACTCAGGAAAATAAAAACCAACACAAAAACAGAAATTCATGGATCCTTGGAAGAATCTTATGCCTGTAATTAAAAAGAGAAATTATGGTCGCCAGCTTTGATTTCTTAGTCGCTAAGGTGACCTGGCACCTGGCATTTTTCAAACCCTGAGTTAAGCCATCAAATTAGAAAACTTAGATTGGGCAATTAGTTAAAATACAACATATATTTAAATATTCCAAAGGACTGAGTAATAACATAATTTTTTTTTTTCTACTTTGAAAATGTTACTGAGGGAGATTGCAAATGATTTTTTCCAAGTTTTTAATAAAATCTGCTACATTTGAAATGCTTATGTAAATGTATTCAATAAATGTTATATATTATTTTTTGTATTGTATTCTATTAATTGTTTGGTTAATATTGTTATTTGACAAATAATCGCTCAAAAACTCCTGCAGTAATAACATGATAAAGTAAAACTTTGTAATATACAGCATATACAAAAATATCAGCTGGTTTTCAAGACAAAAATATCCCTTTTATTCAAGACTGACAAGAAGCTCAGCATTTTTTGTCATTCCTGAAGACAAAGTTTGTTTTTTTTACTTTTAAAACTGCTTGATCAGTTATTTTTTGTATATATGCTTTGTATGTTTGTATATATTTTATGAAGTTTTGCTTTATCGCGTTTATCATACTGTTATTTGAGTTTATTTTTAAAGATGTTTTTCAATAATCTTTGTTTCCATTTCATATTTATTAGTTGCATAACCAATTTATATTCACATTAAGTATAGAGAAAATAATGATTTGAAGGTTGTTTTATTGATTTTTTGTAATTCAACATTTTGGTGGAAATATTTTTATATATGCTATGTATACACTTTCTTGAAGATGTTTGAACATATTTAGAATCTGTTTGTATATTTGGAAAATGACATGATTAAGGACAGATGCTTGTATGAACAGGAAATTTTATATTTCAATAGAATATGAAAAAAAATGTGAGCTGTGTGTCTGTTAACCAACATTAAATTTTATATTTTGTTAGATAATTATAAAAGAAATCTTTTAAATCTAAAAAAAAAAAATTTCATAATTTGTATAGTTAGAACAGAATGACATTTTAACATTTAAAATCTCCCTAAATAGTTTCCATACTTTTTATTATTCATCCAACTGGTATTAAAATCTTATATGAGGTATTTATTTAAATCAGTGTCGCCCAACTATTTTTCAGTTGTGGGTCAGATTTTTTTCTATTTTTCAGTCACTGGCCAGATTTATTTTATATTATTATTACATGTGTCAAATACTAACGCAAAATTACTATGTATTTACACAAATGCTGTAAGTATTTATTAAACAATATTAACAAGAAGGTGTTTATATTTGTTACATTAGTAATTATAGATTTTGCTTTGATTTTTACCTTTGTTTCGGTGAGAGCACTGATCAGTGTGTTCATTGACGAGGGTAGGGCTTTCATCTCTGTTATGATTTGTACAGAGGCTGGATTTAAGGATTTCTGGGATACCTTATTCTTCTGTTCCAATATCAATATTTTCATTGTCAAGAAAGCACATTCACAAATGTACACACTTCGAAACACAGAAATCACTTTTAAAGCAAAGTCATGAATCTTGGGATACTTGTTAGATATCATAAATTTCTAGGAATTATTCATATTTTAAACTAGTTTTTGAAGATATAGTAATCCATTACTTTGAAGCTCAAAGTTTCATATGAAATTCAAGATCTTAATCTTCAATCTTGGCTGTTATAGGATCTACAAAAATTTGGAATATGGTCTTGAAATTGTTAAAGTCTGAAAATCACTCTTCAAATTCTTTCCAGTCATACATTTTGCATGCACCATTAGTCACTATGTAGGAACATTTGAAAAATCCACCATACTTATCTACATCTGACACCAGAGCATTATAAATATCTAAGAACTTTCACACTAATAGGAAGTGGTGCTAGATCAAGAAGTTCCACTTTGACAAAAATTTATCATCAAACTGTTTGTATAAAAATTGTTAGCTGACATAATACATTTGTAATGTTAGTGCTTTCATCCAATGCAATTGAAAAATATATTTTTTCAATTTCTTTACATAGCTGTATATCAAA
The DNA here is from genome assembly GCA_951213105.1 of Amaurobius ferox. Taxonomy (NCBI): domain Eukaryota; kingdom Metazoa; phylum Arthropoda; class Arachnida; order Araneae; family Amaurobiidae; genus Amaurobius; species Amaurobius ferox. The sequence goes on from OX578136.1 coordinate 104,387,081, forward strand.
GTTGGCCACTTCTTTCCACAATTCTCCTATTCAGTCTGGTGGGAAAGAGACACTGTTTCAAAGTTTTTGACAATTTTATCATTGTCAGACGACTTTGCATTTTAATTACACACTGCTTAATTGCTTCTGATCTAAATGACATTTGATTTTTGCCATTATCATGCACATCCACGCAAGACACCTCTAGACTCGATTTTTGCACATATGTTGTTTTGAAGATCTGTTTTTGTCTTTGCACTTACGTTTTAATTCACTGACCAGATGTAGTTGCCACTAACACTCCTGTATTTCACTTTATGTATTGTATTTTAATGGCAACAAATATTATATTCTTTCATTACTGATACCACTTGCCGGCACATAAGACATTGTTGCTTCCCTCCAAAACCCATAAACCAAAATTATTTATCTTTCATTGAACTGTCTATTCTTAAACTCCATTATTTATTTTTTTGGTCGAAGTACATACACTCATGATGATACTAGTGATACACACACTTTGCTCTCCCACTCTTTACTGACACAACTCTAAGACAGGAAATGAAAGCAATAAAACCAGAAGATGTGGGAAAGCAACCAGGAATATTTTTATTCTCCAAGTTCATAGCTGCATGGTTTTCTTTAAAATAGATTCAATGAAGATGAGAAATCTGGTACCAACTAACTATTGATTAAAAATTTGTATTGTCGTAATTACATTTTTTTAGCAATGTATCATTTCTGGCTTCTATGAGTTTAATCGAGAGCTACAGAAAAAGACACCATGGGCCGCATGTGGCCCACAGGCTGCCAATTGGACTATACTGATCTAAATCATTAGCTGCATTAATAATGCTTCACTTGATTCAATTACCAAGTTTGTTTATTATATCGTATCATGATGCTGATCAGATCTACACAATCATGCCTGCACAATTTCATGAGTTCTACAGGCTGGATTCTGAAAAAGTGTGCTGCAGGCCAAAGCTATTTGAAAGGGAGGGGAGGAGGATGTTAAGTGAGGAAGGAACCGACGACAACAGTCCATTTTTAGGACGAATTATTTAAAATCAATGTAACACATTGCATTTTTCATTTTTTTCATTCATTAAACATTTATAGTTGGGAGTTAATTTTATTGTAGCATTCCTTAAAATATATCCTAAATTCTCATTTCTAAATTAACCCACAATTTTGGTTCATAATTGAAAGGGTTTGCTCGCACACAAATGTGCTTTCAAAGATGCTTATCATTTTCTAGGTAGCCGCTATCAAGTTTTTAAATTTATTCTTGTCCAGGCTTTTGTGGAAATCAACTAAACAAAACTATTTAAATTTTGGCTTATATGCTAAACAATGAAGGTCAATTATCTCCAGCTGGAGGTTGGTAGATGCTTTGTTATGACCGTGTTCTGTATCAACTTTCCTCTTTTTTATTGATTTATAGTACCATTAAATTAAATTCTCACTCCAAACTTAATCATTAATTAATTAATTAAATTAATGTAATTTATTAACCTCAATACAGTTGGACATTGAAATAAAAGAAAAAAACACAACTATAAATAAAAAATGTAACCATAAAACACTGATAACCTGTGAATACAGTCAATCTATGAGTAGCTATATCAATACTAAAGCTGTAACATTGAGCCTGGTGCATAATGTTAATATTGGTTACATTTTGCAGACCATATGTATGTTGTGCATACCTCTTCTAAACACAAATTGAAAGTAGTAGTAAAAGTCCCAATGTGTTTGAGCACAGTTTCTGGAATGAAGCTTATTTATTTCTCTATATTCACCGAAAGATTTGGTCATTGGTTCATAAAGTTGTTCTTTTCATTTTTTACTCCAGTATGTCGTATCATGAAGGTATCGACTTGCATGTGAATGAGACTAGATGTGAATTGTGTTGCTAGGTGTATGCAGGATAAGGTCAGTTGCTCAGTCTGCACTATCAGCAGCTAAAATAGCTGATGCAAACATATCAAGTGTGTTGATATTTAATATAAAAACAAATTTATAATCTTCATTGGTTTAAATTTACATGTATTTTTAATGAATGATTTGACAATTTTTAGCTTTTGTAAGGGAAGTTTAAAAGTTCACGTTATCTAATGTTTTATTTTTATAATCAGGGCTTTTTCTTAATTACTAAATTCAGTGATATTTAAGTATATATAAAATAATTCTTACTATATATTATAGTTTATGAAAACATAAAATTATTTCAATAACAAAATTGTCTGGCATTCATATGTAATTGATGTAATATATGATTTTCTATTTTTCTCAGGGTTATTTTTTCAACACTGATGCAAATCAAATATTTGATGAGACAGATGAAGCTTCATTAGTTTCAAGTGTACTTGTCTCTGATGAGGAGCCTAATTTTAGAACTATTCCATTAACTGGTGTGATTGTTACAGAAATAATTTGTACAGTGAGTATTTTTGAATTATTTTCATTAAAATAAATTTATCTGTGTTCAGTGTTACTATGTTTTATGATGTAGCAAACTTCATATAAAACAGCATAAAATGAAAGAGGTGTCAACTAGTTTTGACTAATTAGCGGACAAAAGTATTAACCTGGTTTAGAGGTAAAAAACCTCTTTCTTGTGGTCAAAAAGACAGTGAAGCCAATCCAAGGCAAGATCAGCTGTAAAAGTCAGGCATGCTTTAGTGGATGTGGTTATGCAGTTTTATTTATCTAAAGATGGAGGCAGGTCTTTGTCTGCAAAACTGGTTGATGCCCTTGTTTTATATCCCAGTATAATTTCCCTGTTGGCTTTTCTCCACCAACCCCCCCCCCCCCCCCTTTTTTGAGATTTCTTTCTAGAATTTTTCTCTTTTATATATATATATATATATATATTTCTTCAGAAAATGCAAAAAATTGTAGAAAATGTAGGGAGGGGGATACTTTTTGGGAATTTTCTTTAAAAAAAAGTAGAATTTTGTTGATCTGTCCCCTGAAATATGACAGGAAATTAGAGTATGTAGGGGGATTTTTATTTAGAATTTTCAGTTAAAGTAAACAAAGTATATTTTTATAAAAATTTATTTTATTTGACAAAGATTAAAAATAAAATCTGATATTTAGGGAGGGGGGGCGGTTGTTTTACAGAATTTTTCAGAATTTCAAATTGAGTCACAAAAAAGGGGAGGGTGGGGGATGCTTACTTTTTCCACACTTCACGTGAACAAAATGGCTAGTTGTCATTAAATGTGACATCTATATTTTACATAATAAAAGAAAATATTTGTCTGTCTGTATCAAAAAATCAAAGTGTCCAGCAGCAATGAAATTTGCTACATAGCTGCTTCGTAATGTAGTAATGTGTACTTCATTGAGATTTTTTTAAAATTCGAATTAGATTAAATGGTACAAATTTTTAAATCACCATTTTAAAGCTATTTTGTCACATTAAATCTATTGTCTTTGTTGTTGCAAACAATAATTCGAAAGAAGGTCATGTTTCTTTTTTAGGATAAAATAGCTAATTACACACTAAGTGCATTTATTTTTCAGGTTTTTTGGCTTTGCAAATTCAGAATATTTCATTCCAATCTTTTTAATTTGGTCTTCATTATGTATTGAAAATTCCCTGAGATAGCAATTATTTTTTTTAATTTTATCTTGGAGTTAAAGGAATTTTTTGGGGACTTCAAGTATTTTCATTTGTTTGTGTCATGAGAATGATTTTAGTTCAAAACAGGCGATCTGGAAAATCAGTTGTGTTATCGATATTTGTATTATTTAAGTAGCGGGTGCTTATTTAGGACCAGAACAATGCTGCATAATTCATTGTAGTACTTAATATAAGTTATGAATGTCAAAACCTTGTTTCAAATTAATGCATAAAAGCACATTTTATAGTTAGCATAGAAATTGTGGTATGTTAAACAATTTTTCATCTCAGATCACTGTATGTTGCCTTATTTTCAATGTTTTTAAGCAGTTTAATCTAAAAATCAAGTATTAATAAAAAATATTTTCAATTGTTTGATTAGGAGAATAGCCTGCAGACGATTTCATTGCAATGCTGTTAGTGTAATTACAAATGGAATTAAAAACTGTATAATAAATTGAATTATAATAAATAAAAAATTGTAGTTATAACTATAAATTTAAATATCTCAAGAATAGTGGTTGTAAACAAATAGAGTTAACTAAAAAAATTGGGAATATTTTTTTCATGATTGTATAAGAAAACAAATTTTGTGTGTATGGCCGTTCAGGAGTTGCTGGAAAAAATGTTCAAACAAAACATTTTATAAATTTGTTTAACAAAATTTTAGATTTTTTTTTTTACTTATGAGTCAAATCCTGTGTTTAAAGTTTTAAGTTTCTACCTTCAGCAGTTTGGGCTGTTGTTGTTGAGACCCAGACCGTCCGACTTGTAAGGTAACCTTTTAGACGGCCGGAAAGAACCATCCAATTTAGACCGGAACCTAGTGGGTATTTCCTCAGTCAATCAGTCTCACTCATCTATCTGTATGATATAAACATATATTTAGAGATATATCCAAAAAGAAATTTGAACTGCCTAAAAATTTTTAAAAAGTCAGCATTTGTTTGCATAAATTTTAATTAGAAGAGCGAACTGTAATCCTAATAATTCAATAATTGTCTTTAAAATTTTCTATTAATATGTTTGTTTTTGTGAATATCAAGAATTAAGTAAGCTGTATTTTGTAGTGAATAAACTATGAAATTTAAATGTTCTTTTCTTCTTTATTCCTCCTTAAATTTGAAACCAACTTATACTACAGCAAATATTTATGAGTGTAGTTAACTATTTAGTGCTGATAAACTCTAACAAAATCAAAAAGAATCTACTGATGCTGCAAATAATACTATAACTAAAAAAGCTAATCTGTTAATAATAATTAATGAAGAATTATGTTATTATTATTCTGTTTATTGTGATGTTTTTAGCTGTTCTTTTTACTTTCTCTGCAAAACATGGTAATGTATTGGGAAGGTATTAGAATCATGCCGAAAATTGCAACTCGAGTTTTCGACAGATCTGCACGTTTAGGGACCTCTAGAACATGAAAAACATATTTTAGCCTGATTTTTGTGTGTGTGTCTGTCTATGCAATGTATGTATCCACTTTAACTTAAAAACTAATTAACCGGATTTCATCAAATCTTAAAAGTCCCTTGTGAGTGACCTGATGCATATTAGATTTTGGTACAATTCAAGATAAAAGAACCTGCCCTTTTTGCAAAATGGCCTGCATCTACTCTAGCTGAAAAACTAATAGACCAAATTTCACAAAATTTAGTAGATAAGTCACTGGGTTTTCCTGCTGCTGATTAGATTTTGGTATGATTCGGAAGAAAAGAACCTACCTTTTTTTGCAAAATGGCTCTTCAAAAATCATCAAACTCTAAAAGATTTATAAATACTGCATATGCTCAAATAAATATCAATAAATACTGCATATGCTCAAATATATCAATTAAATGCTTGTTTTCTACGGAATTTTTTAACGATGAAAAGAATAAGACCAACACCATTACTCTAGGACTAGTCATTCTCGAGATATTTTCATTTTTTTCGCATTTTCATTATGCCACCTTTGAAAATAAGTCCAGTTGCCAAATGGAAATGAAAATTGAATTAAAAGTACAAATTCGGTGTAATTGAAAATAATTATGAGTGTTATTTTGTGCAATTAAACTAAATGAATTATTGAAGAAATAAAGAGAACATGAATATGAGTCTGCAGGGAAAGTCATGTGCTGCCCACATCAGATTTTTAATCTCAGTAACAGGAGGTGTTATTTATCATACAACTCAGGGCACATTTTTAATTAATAACATTTTTTCTCTTTATGTATACAAACTTAAATTTTATTGCTTTCTTTTAGATTGCACTTTTGGTATCTGCATTTTTAGTTCCATATTACAGAGAAGGTGATTCATGTTTTATCCTAAGCTGTGTTCATGCAGGATATTGGTGCCTTTTGTTTATCACAAGTGGCTACAGAAATTACCACCATAACCACATACAGAGATGTGGTTATTTAGAATTTTTCAGAAATACACAACTATTACAGAAAATACCTCTATTAGTGCCATCTCTTGGTATGTATACTATCAGTTGTTTCCATTTGATTTATATTCTATCAGTGTAAATTATTCTTTGTTTCATTTAATCAGATTCTTAAAACTTATTTTTAATAATTCAAATTTGATTTTTACTAAACATAATTGCAACTTTTGGTACAGCCATTTTATCAATATGGCAGACTTCAAATTTGATAAATTTTGATGTTCAAGCAAATTTAAATATCTTGGAACTCAAAAAAGTATACTTCGAATAAAAACTATTTTACTGTCCTTAAAGTGGTCGACATTTCATGCTATTGTAAAGTTTGTGTAACTGCAACATGGGTGGCTGAAATTTAGCATTGAAATTCAGCATCAGTTTAGCTAAAAATACAGCTTGTCGCGAGGTAAAACACCTCACGTTCGATTTGAACGCAAAAAAACTGTAAATGTTCAAAGAACATTTAGATATTGCCGTGTAAGATCGCAAGTGGTTTAAGACTGAAAATTAAGAAGTAATTAATAAGATTGGAATGAGGACACGGATTAGATTTTATGAATAAGAAAAAACAAGTTTATTTACAAAATTAACATTTAAAAATAAAAAACATGAAGAAGTTTTGCTCAAAACACATGAGCTTGAAAGTTACTCCCTTAAAGTACGAAGACATAGCAAAGTATCAAAAACATCATAAAACCTCTTAAAATTAATTCTATTTAAGAAAATTCCCAAATACATCATAAATCTTTGACGTGTCGAAGAAAACATTAATTTCCTTAAGAAGCAATAACTGAGAGAGGAGAAATTCAAGATCTAAGTAAATGCATGAAATCCAATAGGCCTACCTTCGGCTCTGGGTCCAGCAAGGGCTCGGCTGCGATGACATCTTGGAGTTCGGAAGGAGCATCCTTTTGCTCCGTCAACTATTAAAACAACCTCACTCCACAAAATTCACAAAGGCACTCCCGATTCCTTTTTTTGCAAAAAACTCTCTCCAAAAACTTGTAATTTGAAGTCTCCTCCCTCTCAAATATTATTTGCTGACCGGATTTAAGCCCCCCTTAAAATTACTGGTGGACACTTGGCTTCCACTCTCAGTGGCCAGTCCATGACAGCAGGGCTTGCCCACTAGCCCCTGAATTATTGCTTGCAGGTGGCTGGGATCCCACGCTCCTGCGTGAACCCCCGGGCTTAACTGCGCCCCCAACGACCGCTTACCCCCCGGATGCGTCTTCCTTCATCTTGTACTGGACCACCCACATGCAGTCCAAGCTCCACTGACCCTTCCCTTTGCGGGTGGCCAGGAGGGAACCTTATACCTATTGCGTGAAAAGCCAGGGGCCATCTTTTGTAGGTCGCCATCCTCTCCATTCTTTAGCAATGTTACATATTTTTGTAAAACACTATGTAACATTCACTCTCCTTTCCTAAGTTTTTTTTTTTTTTTCTTGGAAAAAAAACAACTGTATCAAAAGAAAAACTGTAACTATAAAAACAACATATACCATTGAAACATCCACTTCAAAAAAGAATACATATTAGCCATACAATAAAAAACCAAAGTAATAATAATAATAATAATAATTTCTGAAATACAGATTGCAAAATCATGTAACAGTTTTTTTCTAAATGTTTTGTTGAACGCCAAAAGTTTTATTGTGCCCAGTTCATTCTGTTAACACCAAAACTCCAGCTCATGTTTTCTAGCAAGTTCATAGTTCACGTTCCCACGTTTAAAGTCTGAGCAAATGTTATTGAACTTTACGTACACACTGTAGTTAGCAAAGTTTGTACTCCTCAAACAGGGAAAAACACGTTGTTGTGACACGAATGGAAGTTCACTACACTTTACCATACTATCTTTCGTAATAGGTCCCAAGTATGGCCTAAAGTCACTGGATGAGCTCGGAGTACCTTGTCACGCCACTGCTCCGATGAGTTGCAATCGCACCCCAGTATCTGGCATGGGGTGTCGCTTCTCATAAGTCAGCTGTAGATGTGTCACTACAATGTCTCTGTCTCGAAATATCGTGTGGTGTCCTGTACATCAAGTGTGTCGTGTCTGGCACGCCACTGCGTTGGTGGGTTGCTATCGCCCCTCAGGATCTGGCATGTGATGTCGCTTCTCGTAAGTCAGCTGTAGATGTGTCGCTGCTCCACGTTGTCCGTATCTTTCCAGACGTGCTGCTGGAGATAAGTTTACACACAGGCCAAAGAACATACATACAGACACTCAAAAATTGAAATATCTCTCTCTCAGAAAAAATTACATTACCATTAAACGATTACAAAAATTCCTATCATTAAAAATTTATTTACACCTCGTCATAACTTTATTAAAAACATTGCTTACTTCCTTAACTATCCCCGAAATACTTTTTTTATATCTATATACATTCTCTATAAAATCATCCTTAATCTTTATTTTCATTCAACTCAGACGTAAAAATTTCCTTTCCTTTAGATTTTATATTCATTTTCTACCAATTCATCCTAACCTTTATTTTATTCTAACTCACACGTAAAAATCTCCTTTCCTTTAGATTTTATATTCATTTTCTACCAATTTATCTTAATCTTTATTTTCTTAATCTTTATTCCAATCCACACGTAAAAGTTTCCTATCCTTAAAATTTAATCTTCCCTCCGAATTGCCATGCCATGTATTATCAATTATTCATTTTCTATGCCTTATTACCAAATTTGCCTTTCAAAACTCCCAATTCTGTAAATCCTCCCTTTTGTTAAAGCATACTCAAGTCTTCTGAGATCATAATTCTGTATAACTTCCTGAAACTTCCAAATTGCGCCCCTGCACCGGTCAGATAAAGTGTTTCAAAATCCCCCGAAAAAAAAATAAAAGCGTATGTCACGGAAAGAAAAAAAACAAAACAAAGAAGTCTCTCCTTTCTCTATCTTACCAAAAACCGGGGTGGGAAAAGCGGGTCAACCCCTCAAACTTGCCCGAAGCAAGATGCACTTGTTAAGATTGCCACACCCCTACAAGTTATCAGACTGGCCATCCCCATGAACTGTGGAACCATATACCTCCCATAACGAAAGAAAGAGATCGTACGTCAAAACCGACCCTTTCTTGACAAGCGAAAAGTGAAAGCCCCCTGCAATAAAAGAAAGTGTTTTCTTTCTTTCCCTCTGTGAGTGTTGCTGTGGCCATAAAATTTTATGTGTTTGACACACCCCATTTATTGGATTACCCTTGTTTTTCGTCCCTCTTGTCACTGGCTAACTGTGATGTAGTAAAGCTATGTGTTGTGCAAGTTTTCCCCTTGTCTAAAAAAGAATTCACTGTATTATCCTTAGGCTGTCCGCTGCTTAAGTACCCAAAAGCCGGTTGATCAGGCCCACTTTTAGATTTTAAACTGGCGTGTCCCCTATAGTCAATTACACTAAATTTTATTTATTTATTTATTTATTTTAAATTTACATTAGTTTCAAAAGAGAATTATCTTTTCTGTTTAGTAATTACCCAGTTTTTCAACATGTTACCCACTCTTATCTGCTGTACGATTTAAATTGGATTTTACATTATTTTTTTTTTTTATTTTATCTTATCTCTATTTCTTATCCTTTCTATTACTAAAAATATTATCTCATTCTCATCCCACTCAATCTTTTCCCCTGTATTAAATCTAAGTGTTTGTTAATGCTGTATTACCCATGTTCCCTGTTGCTTGGTTCAAATCCACAAAAATGTTTATCTAAACATTTTTTTCCTTTTCTTTTCTAAAACTTTTCTCCCTCACAACAAAAAAAAAAATTTCTCTGTGTATTTCTAACCTGACTGTTACCTACTTTATAACTTCCCTATTAATTCGATTTCTCCACTATTCTCGAAAAATTAAATTCCATGTTCCATCTGTAAACCCTCTTTTTCTTTTTCCTCTTCTTTTTCGAATTTACCGATATTAAAGTCGTTCTCTAAATTTTTTCTCAAATTTGCATGTCAATCTCTTCTCCCTTTAAAATTACCTCCTCATATTTCAACATACGTATATATTCCTTTATTAAACCCTTTAAATTCAAATTCCATTTCTTCTCTAAAAAAACTGTTTCTCAGATTTGTATGTCCATCTAAACTCAAGTATTTACTAACAACTATAAACCCGTATTCTCGTAAATTCACAAAATTTCTACCCATCAAATTTCAAGCATTTTTAGTTACAATTCATATTAAATATCTCAATTTTCCATTTAAACAATTCAAATATTCAAATATATTTACACCCTTTTTCTAAATTCAATTCAAATACCGATTCATATTTACACTCATTTCCTAAGTTCAATCCATTTCAATTTTAAATTATATTTGCTCTCCCAAAATCTATATTCCCAGAAGTAACGTTTTGCTTTTCAACAATTCAAATACCAATTTCAAATTATATTTACATTCTCCCAAATTCATCTCTTAACATATTTTCAAATATGTTATACAATCCCATATTCTACACAATCCTTTCAATTAACTACCTATTTCATTGTAATTCAGATCCGATTGTTTCTGCTCCTAAGTGAATATTGGTGCGATCGGGTGACAGCTCCGTGTTGAGGTTCCTTTAAAAAAGTATTCGGTTGCTCCTGCAATGTTGACTCCCCCATATTACTTTCGCCCTCTTGGCGATCGGGGAGGGGAGCTTGTTGATTTTTGACACTGTTTGATGGATGTCTCTGTGGGAGGTCCGAAAGAGTAGGCGATTGCGTACCAATTTCTGTGCTATTAGCTATGGACTGAAAACTCTCGGAAGGAGTTTTATTGTGTTGATTCCCTTGTGTCGTTTGAATAGCCCTGTTTACGTTGGAAAAAATAATTTGTTCCTCTTCCTGTGAAAAAGGAAAAGACTGCCCTGCCTCGTTTTGTTTTCTGCTTTCTCTGTTTACAACCGGTGTTGGAAGAAGTGGGGATGTGTATTTAATATCTTTTTCTATGTCGCGCGTATGTGTTAGGTGTTCTTTACGTTCCAATAATTCCCTCAGTCTATTAATATGTACCCTCTGTGTTTTTTCGAAAGGTTTCCCAACTTTTTGAATGTCGTATAAGAATCTGTTTATTTTCTTTACCACCCTGTACGGTCCTGAAAAGTTAGCGGTTCCAAATGCATTTTGTCCCTCTAAAAATACCTTGTTTCCTATTTCTAAATTTTGCATTTTCGATTTTGAAAACTGTTGTTCTTCTTGTCTTAGTTTTGAACGTTCTATATTTTGGTTTGCCGCCTTGAAAGCTTTTTGCATTGTGGTTATTTTATTAGCTATGTACCCCCCATATGATGTCTCCTGTTGTTGCTCATTTTGTGTTTGTGTCTCAAAAAAAATTGGAATGTCCCGTCCGTAATAAAGAAAATTGGGTGTTTCGCCTGTCGATGAGTGAACGGTTGCGTTATATGTCATGACGTGTATTTGAACTGCAGTATCCCAAAAAGGTGAATTATCAGTGAGAGTATAAAGTGTATTTTTAAGAGCATGATGACATTTTTCGATGGCCCCATTGCACCAAGGTGATCGAACAGGCGTTAATTTAGCTACTATTTGTAATTTCTCCGTCATACATTTGTAAACTTTTGAAGTAAATTGAGACCCCCTGTCACACCTTATGGAAAATGGTAGGCCGCTGGAAACAAACGACTGTAATAACTTTTCCGCCACGGTTTCTGCACGTATGTCTGGTATAGGGAAAACTGTTAAATATTTAGTAAATTGGCAAATCATAGTTAGCACGTATCTGTTGTTGTTGACACTAACTCTAAAAGGGCCACATAAATCCATTGAAATGCTATGTAAAGGGCCTTCAGGAATGGGGATTCTACCCATATTTGTTATCAGTAGCTTTCCTTTCCGACTTTTACACTTTTCACAAGAAAGGACATAATTATGTGTGTCTGAATACATACCTCCCCAATAATATCTATCTTCTATTAATTTAAAAGTCTTATCAACCCCTGCATGAGTGACATGAGCCATAGCTAAAATGTTTTTCTGTAAAATACGTGGAATTACTATTGTCCTCTTAAAATTCTCCCGCCACGGTCGATCTTTCCATCTACCAATATGCATTACTAGTCCCGTCTCCTCATCTATATAAAATGTCTCATTGTTTTTACTGTGTTTGTGCTTTTCGCTTTTTAAATTTTTCTTTAGTTCTGTAATTTTTGGATCTTTATTCTGCTCCTTCAATATTTCTTCTATCGTCGGTATTTCCGTTAACTCTTCTACATTTCTAATATTAATATTATGCACATTTACATACCCATTCGCGTCTTCCTGCTCTGCGTGAATTATACCATTCACTGAAAGCTCCCCCGTTTGTTTATTTTCATTTTGAACGTGGCCTTCTTCCTGTGAGTGTTTGACAACCGGTTCCCCTGAAGCTCCCTGATTCGATTCTTTTCTGTCTTGCTCCGCATCTGGAGCGCGCTCTTGGAAAGTATGGAGGGGGGAGGGCGTTTTGTTTACGTCTTGTTCTGGGTGGTTCGCAAACTCTTCGCGACTTAAAAAATCTGCCAGGACGTTTTGTTTTCCCGGGATGTGAATGAATTTAAATTTACATTCGGAGATATCCAATAACCAACGCTGCATTAATGTCGGTGGATTATTAATCTTTAAATTATCACCTAACGATTTGTGGTCTGAGAGCAAAAAAAATTCTCGTCCGTACAAAAAATTCCTAAAAAACTGTATCCCTTGATGTATTGCAAGTAACTCAATCTTTACTGCGGGGTATTTTTTCTCTTGTGGACTTAACTTGCGGCTAAAATATGCAATTGGCTTAAGAATGCCATCTCTCAATTGTAAAAGGCAAGCCGACACCGATAATAAAGATGCATCTGTGTTAAGGTAGAATTTTTCGTCAAAATTTGGCTGAATTAGAATAGGTTTTTCAAAAAAACAATTTTGTAATGTCTGGAAAGCCTTCTTGCACTCTGGAGTCCATTTAAATTTTGCGTCCTTCTGCGTTAGGTCTGAAAGCACCGCCGTAATTTGCGCGTAATCTTTTATTGAATTCCGATAAAAATTGCATACTCCTAAAAATCTTTTAAGTTTTCTCAAGGTCTTTGGCACCGGAAAAGATGTAATTTTGTTTATATTATTGTCCATTGGACTTATTCCTTTATCGGTAATCTCGAATCCTAAATAATTTATTTTTGGTAAGAAAAAATCGCATTTGCTCGGGCTTAACGTTAAATTATTCTCTCTAAATTTGTTAAAAACTAATTGTAATTTGTATTTCATTTCCTCGTAAGAGTTTGCTGGGACAATCACATCATCAATGTACGCTAAGATGTTTTGGTCTTGTAAGTCCGCTAAAATCGTATCAATAATATTTTGGAAAATGGGCGCTGAGCTAACGTGTCCGAAAACCATCCTATTGTATTTAAAATTGCCGAAGGGTGTTACAAACGAAAAAATATTCTGTGCTTCAGGGCTTAAAACCACTTGGTTGAATGCACTGTTAAAATCTAATTTCGAGAAAATTTTAAATCCTGCTAATTTGGTGATAATTTCATTGATTTTCGGAATATTATATGGGAATATGGTGGAGATGTTATTTATCAGTCTTAAATCTAAACAAAGTCTGTGTTCTCCGTCCTTCTTGCGTACTAAAATCATTGGACACGCATAATTTGAGTTGGTTTTAGAAATAATTCCTGCTTGCTCCAAGTCTTTTAATTGCGCTTTTGCAGTGTTTTGTAGCGAGTATGGTATATCATATGGCCTAGATTTGATTGCGTGATTGTGAGCTAATTCAATTTTGGGTTGGATTAAGTCCGTAGCCCCTATGGTCGAAATGTTTTTTGAAAAAATGTCCGCGTACTGTAATGCAAATTGTTCAAAATCTTTCCTCCTCTCTGCGCTCATATGTTCTAGATTAAAATCTGTCGGTTCCAAATCTTTTTTCCTCTGTTCTATCACTTCGGGTGTCGCCTGAATCAAATTTATCATTTCTTTACAAATATAGTTTTCCTCCTCCTCTGGCTTATTTTTCTCTGGTTTAATTTCAAAATTTTCTGATACCTGTCCCAAAATCATATGTTTATTTAAAGTAAATTCCGATTCTGTGTTATTTTGCACTCTTACCCAGATTCCCTTCTCTGCCATTTTATAAATCCCATAATTCATGCTTATATAGTTTTTCTGTACTGGTTCAAATAAGATATCCGTGCCTTCCTGTACTTTATTCTCGGGTATGATCAAAATCTGTTTGGTTTCATTCGGCAAAAATCTGATTTTCCTGTTAATTCTGGAAACGTTGGGTTTTTCTATTAAACTGTGTACTTGTGTATCTCGCGGTGTTTGATTTTGGTTCCTAAGCTGTATTTCTGAGTTTCCAATTTTTAAAATGTTATTTTGCGTGTCAATTACGCCTTTAAATCTTCTAATGAAATCATAACCGAAGATGCCCTGGTATGATTGTGGGAAATGTGCTTGCGTTATGAAAAAAATATGTTTGAATTTTTGGTTGTCAATTTTAAAATTTATTTCTACCGTTTTCGTGTAATTTATGTTGTGTCCCGTTAACGTGGTAATAGTCACCGATCTTGATATATATTTAACTGCAGCATTCTCTTTAATTTTTTGAAAAACCTCGTCTGCTAACACCGAAATTGAAGCGCCCGTATCTAATAAAATGTCTGTTTCTTTCTCGTGGAATTTTGCTCGTATCGTTGGTAATTTTGTCATGTTCTCCTCTGTGACAGAAGCTATTAATTCAGCCTTATCTCTAATTTTCTCTCTATCCATTGCTATTTTTGTTTCAGGTCTTCCCCTATCCTCGTTTTCTGTAGGTCTTCGCGTACCGTTCCGTGTATTAATTTGCCTATCACACTCTCCGATATTATCCCTAACATCATTTCCCGAATTGCTTTCTCTAGGATTCCTTCTTTCTCTTTCTAAATTATTTTCTCTAAAATTCCTCTCCTCCAACCTATTGTATTTTTTTTCAAACTTTTGTCTAGCTCTCTGCGTGTCAATGTCATCTCTAAAGTTATTCCTAAAATCTCTTTCCTCCGGTTTATTGTGTATTTCCCCGAAATCTCGTCTATTCCTCTGTGTATAAATTTTATCTCTACATTCATTCCTAAAATCTCTTCTCTCAAATTCATTACAATTTCTTCCAAAATTTAATTCATTCCTCTGTGTACTATTTTCTATATTAAATTCATTTCTAAAATTCCTTTCCTTCGACTTACTGTAATTTCTTCCAACATTTAACGCATCTCTGTGTGTAGTATTTCCTCTCCTAAATTCATTTCTAAAATCTCGTTCATTCGATTTATTGCGTCTTTCCCCGAAATCTCGTCTATTCCTCTGCGTATAAATTTCTCCTTTAAATTTATTCCTAACATTTCCTTCCTTCGTTTTATTATAATTTCTTCCAAAATTTTGTGCATCTCTCCGTGTGTTATTTTCTCTTCTCAAATTATACCTCACAGGCTTTTTTTCATATTTATATAAGGGAGACCGATCCCTGTGTCTTTGTGGATTTTGCATAAATTCTCCTTCAGTCCCCCACACTAGTTTAAAGGCCTATAGTTTTTATTATTATCTCTCCCTCGAACGTATCTGCGTTCCTCTCTAGTATTTGCATAATTTCTCTCATCTACATAAGATGCAGGATTTCTGTCCCAATTTCGAAAATTCCCTTGTCCTCTCATGTTAAATTCGTTCCTGGGCCGCGCTCCGAAATTTCTATATCTGTCGTTGTTTGGATTCCACTGATTCGACCTTCCGTTGTGCACATAATTAGCTTCCCCGTTAAACGATGCAAAATTCCTATTCTCTTGCCCATATCTGACTTGCCTCTCATTATTATTTTGACGTAAATACATTCTGCATTCCCTCATAAAATGTCCAGATTTGCCACAAAAATGACACAAAAAAGTATTTTGTAATTTCCCTACCTCTGTGCGTTCTTTAATTTTTAAATTATTCATCTCTTCCGTTATAGTGTCTAATAATTGTGAGTTAAATTGTTCTTGTTCCTTGCGTAGCTCTTGTATGTCATTTTTTTGTGCTACATTATTTACCGCTACCACCATTGCTGCTAAATTAGCTGACTCTAAATTTTGTGCTATTTTTACTGCTTCTGTGAATGTTTTGGGATTACCTTTAATCACTTCAATTTGGAATTCTGGTCTAATTGCTTCTATGAATTTACTAAGGCTTAATTTATCAATAATGTGTTGAGTGTCATCGTTTATCTGAGCCTCTCCTATGTACTCCAACGTTAGTGTTCTAATCCTGTGTGATAATTGTTTTATAGTTTCACCTTGGTTTTGTTTAATTGATGCTAAAATTACTTGGTTGGCGGTGATATGGGGTTTGTCTGTGAAAAAATCTAAAAATCTCTGCTTGAAAGCTTCAAATGAGGTTTCACTCCTCAACTCCCGAGAACTCATATAAAATTTCCTGGCATTTTCCCGTAATCGCGATTTGATTATAACAAGTTTTTCTGCATCGTTCCAATTTCCCAGCTCTGATATAGCGCTGAAGTGTTCGAAAAACAATTTCGTTTCTTCCATGTCTTCCCCATTTAATTCCCCTAACAAATGTGTAATACCCGGAATTTTGCTGACGTGAGCTACTGGGACTTCGTTCCTTCCGTTCTTCTGCCATGACTCAAATGTGAAAAAAAAAAAAATTCTGCGATTTCTTAACCAAACTTCTATATCCTAAGAGCAATTCCCGCTTCCTATTACCAAAATCCTATCACATATAATAAACACAAATTTTCATGCAACATATATACACTCCTAACATTAAAATTCTGGTACATCAAATTCTTTCACAATATAAAATACACTCCTAATATGCATACCAAATATTTCTAATTTCCTCAAATTTTCGTATTTTGTTCCCGTGTTTCCCTAAAATAATACATATATCCCCTTACCATGGCATAACAATTTGAAGAAAAGAATTGAAAAACATGAATTTTTTTTTTTCTTCCTTTACAATCCTCATTTCCGAAAAAAAAATATACTTTATTTAAAATTTTCCTAACGTAAAATTTAGCCTATTCACAAAAAAAAAAATTTTCAGTAATTCTATTAATTATTTTTATTTCGAATCCTGGTCATCGGAACCATTAATGTCGCGAGGTAAAACACCTCACGTTCGATTTGAACGCAAAAAAACTGTAAATGTTCAAAGAACATTTAGATATTGCCGTGTAAGATCGCAAGTGGTTTAAGACTGAAAATTAAGAAGTAATTAATAAGATTGGAATGAGGATACGGATTAGATTTTATGAATAAGAAAAAACAAGTTTATTTACAAAATTAACATTTAAAAATAAAAAACATGAAGAAGTTTTGCTCAAAACACATGAGCTTGAAAGTTACTCCCTTAAAGTACGAAGACATAGCAAAGTATCAAAAACATCATAAAACCTCTTAAAATTAATTCTATTTAAGAAAATTCCCAAATACATCATAAATCTTTGACGTGTCGAAGAAAACATTAATTTCCTTAAGAAGCAATAACTGAGAGAGGAGAAATTCAAGATCTAAGTAAATGCATGAAATCCAATAGGCCTACCTTCGGCTCTGGGTCCAGCAAGGGCTCGGCTGCGATGACATCTTGGAGTTCGGAAGGAGCATCCTTTTGCTCCGTCAACTATTAAAACAACCTCACTCCACAAAGGCACTCCCGATTCCTTTTTTTGCAAAAAACTCTCTCCAAAAACTTGTAATTTGAAGTCTCCTCCCTCTCAAATATTATTTGCTGACCGGATTTAAGCCCCCCTTAAAATTACTGGTGGACACTTGGCTTCCACTCTCAGTGGCCAGTCCATGACAGCAGGGCTTGCCCACTAGCCCCTGAATTATTGCTTGCAGGTGGCTGGGATCCCACGCTCCTGCGTGAACCCCCGGGCTTAACTGCGCCCCCAACGACCGCTTACCCCCCGGATGCGTCTTCCTTCATCTTGTACTGGACCACCCACATGCAGTCCAAGCTCCACTGACCCTTCCCTTTGCGGGTGGCCAGGAGGGAACCTTATACCTATTGCGTGAAAAGCCAGGGGCCATCTTTTGTAGGTCGCCATCCTCTCCATTCTTTAGCAATGTTACATATTTTTGTAAAACACTATGTAACACAGCTTTTAGACTTTTTAAAAATAATGAAGGGAACAATTTTTAAATCTTCAAATATTCACCATATCTTACCCTATTCTCAATGTGTTTGCTGGAGAAATTTCAAGACTGAGAACTTTCTCCTTTTTGCTTTATTAAGTCCCAAACATGGCAACTTTTTCCATAAAATTTTATATCTTTTATTAAAAATAGTCATTGTACAGTCGTAATATTTCATTACAGAGTTTGTCATTAATCTTGTAGCTCTGTTCTGTAGGTGTATGACGTTCCAGAGGCATGTGTGTTTTCTCAGTGCTTTTGATGGAGGAACCTGTTATGCATTGGATGCCTTTTGGAAAGAAATTCCTGGACTTGGTGGCCTAAAATTGCAGATATAGGTCTTTATTTCCAAAACACATTTTTAAAATTTCATTATGACACTACTGTTTATCATAAATACAACTAACTACTGGGATATCTACATATTCCATAGATACAGATGTTTGGTAAAATCTTATGGTGGATTTGCTGAAAGTTAAAAATCTGTGCTTTTCTCTTATTTGATGTACAGATTTACATTTTTCAAATTTAGGTTTCATCACTTTCTCATTTAATTTCACTTCCTCTGTTGAAACAAAAATGTAGATTTTTCCACAGCAAAGTAATATAAATGTTTTGTGGTAAGGATCTGATTTTCATAAGCTCTTTGCAAGCTTGCTTTTGCCGCTTCCCTTTGTGTAGTACCTCCTACTCCGTCACAGGCATTCTTCCCATGAGCAGTAGCAAAACAATTCTACTCAGCATCTGGAATGAAATCAAACTTATGATGACACATGTTGATGAAATTCTTTTTGTTTTTATATTGACTGGCAGCTCCATCACTAAATAGTAGAACCCTCTTCATTATCTACTTGCATGTCTTCTGTAAATGAAAAGTTCTAATTTTTTACACAGCACCTTTGAAATTTTCTTTGTTTTTCATATTAAAGCTCTTGATCTTTTTTCTGAACTTAATCGTTTAATTTTTTATACTGGTGAAATATCCAGTTTTGAACAAACTGCATCAATTTCACTTAAACTATCCTCTTCTAGAACAAACACTTCTTCAGTTTTTCATAAATGTCTATACTTTCTCTAGCCAAAAATGTATTTTTATAACACATATGGCATAATTTTCCTGGAAGAAGGTGTACCTGATGTCTGTTTTTTTTTAAATGTTCCAATGTAATTTCACGACAACCTTTGTAGCCTTTTTTTCTTTGACTCAGTGTGATAGCTAAAAGGATCACATCACATCTGCCCAAAAAGATGATTTTACTTATTAATGAACTTTTTCTCATGATATTTACAAATTGTTTTCAAGTGATCTGTACCTAATCTCAACTTCAGTCCTGTTTTATCAACTTTAATGAAATTCCCAAAATTAGTAAAATCATTGCTGACTTTACCATAAGTCTGCTTATGGCAATCTTCTTTAATAAATTTAACGATAGAACATTCCATATTTATGAATTTTAAATATCAATTTTTTATATAATTAAACAGCATAAGACATCAAATACATCTACTCATCACTAGAAACTGTATAGAATGGGGAGAAATGATATGAGATGATTCATGCTTCTCAGTTCGAACTGTCATAACATTCTGCAACAAGTAGTAGTAACAATATGAAAATGGCTCTCTTTTATATATGTATGTTATCTTTTTTTTCTTTCAAATACAAACCATGGTTGTCAGGTTTGTCTACTTTTAGTCAATTTGGCTATTTTTGATCATGATTGGTTAATTTTTTTTAACTTTGAATTTCAAAGCTAAAATGCTAAATAAATTTTCATCAATAACAATCATTTATGATTTTCAATTATTTATAATTCATAATTTTCATGATTTTGAGGATTAATAATAAGAATGAATAGGAAATTTGTAACAAAGCTATGCATGTTTGATAAATAAATAAGCAAGATTTTAGGACTTGCTCATCACTCCATATCTATAAAACCAGAAAGTCTCAAACTCCAAATTTTTACTATAATTAGTTATTATGTAGTACTTAATTCTTTGCAAGTTTCAGATTTTTCACGGTTCCCCCACCAGAGATATAAAGGCTTAAATATTTGTAAATTTGAAAAGTCGCCATGTTTGGGACTTAATAAAGCAAAAAGAAGAAAGTTCTTAGTCTTGAAATTTCTCCAGCAAGCACATTGGGAGTAGGGTAAGATATGGTAAAATTTTGAAGATTTAAAATTGTTCTCTTCATTATTTTTAAAAAGCCTAAAAGCTACATTTTTAGCTAAACTGATGCTGAATTTCAACGCTAAATTTCAGCCACTAAGGTTGCAGTTACACAAACTTTAAAATAGCATGAAATGTAGATCACTTTAAGGTCAGTAAAATAGTTTTTATTCCAAGTATCTGACTCTTTTGAGTTCCAAGATATTTAAATTTGTTTGAACATCAAAATTCATCAAATTTGGAGTCTGCCATGTTGAAAAAATGGCTGTACCAAATAAATGAGCCAGATGAAATTTTTTTAAAAATCGTTTTTCATCTTCTGAAATACGTAGGAACATTTGTGCAAAATATAATTATTTTCAAAAATGGTCATGCAACCAAATATTCTTTTTTGGGAGTGATTTTAGATGAAATGGCCCTAAAGAGTAAAAACACAGCGTAAAACAAATTTTTAGCAATATTAACTTCTGTTATTAGATATTTTTAATAATTTGTTTTATGCTATGTTTTAAACAAAGATTTTACATTTTTGCTCTTTCTGCAAAAAATTGAGTGATTTATTTTAAACTAGCCGCCTTTGGCAACCAACCTGTTCGCTACCCTTGAAAATTCTGACCGCGGCAAACTCGCTGGCACGACCTACCAGAAAGGTGTAAGGTAACTGTTTGGATGACCAGGAAGTGCCACCCAATTTAGACCGGAACCCAGTAGGGGAGGCATCCACAGGGACCGTACCCTCCTTCCTCTACCACCAACCTCTCGGAAGGACTTACAGACCCACAAGTTTAGCGTGATCGTACTCTGCATGAACATGGTGGCAGTTTTGGTAGTGGTGGGAATCGAACCTGAGCCTACAGAGTGCAATTCCTGCGCGCTAACCACTGGGCTACCGCGCCCTTCCCGACAATCTCCATAACTTTCTTTTTATTCACCCAATTTAGACCGGACACCAGTTGGGGAAGCATCCACAGGGACTGTACCCTCCTTCCCCTATCACCAACCTCTCGGAAGGACTTACGGACCCACATGTTTAACATGATCGTACTCAGCGTGAACACGGCAGCAGTTTTGGCAGTGGCGGAAATCGAACCCGGTCCTACCGAGTGCAATTCCCACGCTCTAACCACTGGGCTGCCATGCCCTCCGTGACAATCTCGATAACTTTCTTTTTATTCACCCAATTTGGACCAGAACCTGGTGAGAGAGGCATCCACAGGGATTGTACCGTCCTTCTCCCTACCACCAACCTCTCGGAAGACCCACATATTTAACGTGATCGTACTCCGCCTGAACATGGTGGCAGTATAGGCATTGGTGGGAATCGAACCCGGGTCTACCGAATGCAATTCCCGCGTGCTAATTTAAATTTTATAATGACCTCATGCTAAGCTGTATTAAAATATCCATCATTCCATCATTTAAAATATCCATAAAATTAAAATATATCCATAAATTAAAATATCGATTTAAAATATCCATATAAAAAATCCATATCATTCCATACATCACTACAATTCAATCCACCATAATTCAATCATTTAAATTATTTAAAATATCCATTCAAAATATCCATAAATTAAAATAGCCATTTAAAATATCATATTTCTTAACATTTGTTTCTACTAATATCCATTTAAAATATCATATTTCATAAACATTTGTTTTTACTAATTTGGTTATAATGAATTTATATGCATATATTGTAAAGTACTGAAAGATTTTAACTATACTTTTAGACTGTTTTGCTCATAAGCACTATCAACCAAATTTCATTTCTAATTAATATGCTTTTAGAAGAGAAAAACTTAGACTGCTTATTTACCTACATATTACAACAACATAGTTGTAGAATTTAGATATGTATGGTGTATGTGCAGGTATTTCTCAAATTTTAGCTTATTTTGCAGATATAGAAGTCTAATACAGTGCAATCTGATATACTCCAGATTCATGTATAACACTGTAAAAAGCATGTTTCCTGAAAAAAAAAAATAAAACAAGAAAGATCAATCAGGCATAAAGCATTGTTTATGAAACGCTTTTCAACTTCAATGCAATTTTATTTAAACATCTCTAAAATGTGATACATTCATCTGTAATATTTTTAAAATTATCACAATACTACTTTAATATATTATATTTGAAAACTTAAAACTTCATTGAAAAAAAATGAACTTCATTCAAATGACTGCATTGAAATATAAATTGCCTGGTTTAAACATCTCTAAAATGTGATACATTCCTCGGTAATATTTTTAAAATTATCATAATACTACAATAATTTATTGTATTTGAAAACTTCATCGAAAACCACTGAAACTTATTCAAATGACGCTATCGAAATATAACACGCCTAATTCTCTCTATAAAAGCAGCATTTCATTCATAAACATTTCTCCATTCATTTCATTCATCACAATACAATAATAATTTATTTTATTTAAAAACTTAAGACCATGGAGGTACAAGTAATTAACTTCTATGCTTAAAACTTTATCGAAAAACTCATCTGCTTCTGTGTGTAAAATCAATGAATATTTCATTCATATTGGTTATATTGCAGACTCCATGAGCTAAATAATTTTACGTTAAAGAAATGCAGCAATTGTTATACAACTCATTCTACATCTTTTGGTATTTACATTCTCTGTAAGTGAAAATTAGGCTTTGTTGTAGAAATAATCAAAGTGGGATGATCATTTAAACTCAAATATATTGTAATTGCGTTGTTTCAGTATGTAGATGCACAGAATTTAAGCAAAAATAAAGCAGTGTTAGGATGGATACAACACTAAATATGAATTAAAAAGAACTTCAAAAATCATGATTTTGGCACAAGATGGATGCCATGCTTTATTTTGAAGTGGGTCACGTGATCTCTTCATATAATGGTCACGTGATCTCTTCATATAAAAGGTGTAATTATTATTTTAATTTTTATTTTAAAAACTACTGAATATATTTTGAAATTTTTTTTATATATTTAAAGGAATAATTTGAATATTTCCTAATCTTATGAAACAATTTGCGAATTTTAAATCCGCTTAAAAAGTGTTTTAAAAATTAGCTCCCATAGGGTTCAATGTATTTCATTTTTTCAACTCGGGTTCAATCCAAAACTAATTGGGTGATATTATTCATTTATTTATATTCCCATAGGTCCCACAGACCGTCTGAACAACATACTAAAACTTCATTTTGATAAAATCCTTTTTATGGCAGTTATCGTGCTAATGGACAAACTGACAGACAGAATGAACAAAGTCATAAACACTTTTCAACTATGTTGTAAAGTGTTAAAAGAATGAATATTACAACATGATCTCATTCAGCAGTTATGCTATAATGTGGGAATGAAGTATGTCACTTGACAATGCTGTATCAGGCTTCTAGTTTCGTTTTTAGACAAAATATGAGAGTAGCCCTTCTATTGCTGCACAGTCAGCCACAGTACCCTTATTTTATCGTATTTAATGCTATAATGCTCTAATAATTATTTTAGAAATGTTTCTGTTATTATACATTCAAAACATAGCAAATGTTGCTTTATTTATGTATACAGAAACATATTATTTATATTTTTTTTATGCGTAGTACTGTAAATGTTATTATGTGACTGTAGTTTGCATATCTTCTCTCAATGTGTAATAAAATGATCTTACTTAAGGATCTAACCATTTTAATGACTGTCTAGGATGGGTTTCCTGAAGTTATGAAATAAGAATATTCACTTTTATATCATTGCAATAATTTTTTCTCCCTTTTTAACACTTTACAACAAAGTTGAAAAGTGTTTATGATTTTGTTCATTCTGTCTGTCTGTCAGCATGATAACTGCCGTAAAAATGACTTAATCAAAATGAAATTTTAGTATGTTGTTCAGACAGTCTGTGGGACCTATGGGAATATAAATGAATAATATCACCCAATTAGTTTTGGATTGTACCCAGGTTGAAAAAATGAAATACTTTGAACCCTATGGGGCCTAATTATTCAAACATTTTTTAAGTGGATTTAAAATTTACAAATTGCTTCGAAAATTTTAGGTAATATTCAAATTATCCCATAAAATATATAAAAAAAAAATTCAAAAAAATATATTCTGTAGTTTTTTAAATAAAAATTAAAATAATAATAACACCTCATATATGAAGCGATCACGTGACCATTATATGAAAAGATCATGTGACCCACTTCAAAATGAAATATGGCATCCATCTTTTCTCAAAATCGTGATTTTTAAAGTTCTTTTTAGTTCATATTGAGTGTTGTATCCATCCTAAAACCGCTTTATTTTTGCTTAAATTCTGTGCATCTACATACTGAAACAACGCAATTACAATATATTTTAGTTTAAATGATCATCCAAATTTGATTATTTCTACAACGAATCCTATTTTTCACTTATGTAAAATGTAAACATCAAAATATGTAGAATGAGTTGTATTAGAATTGCTGTACTTCTTTAACACAAAATTATTTAGCTCATGGAGTCTGCATAGCTGATATGAATGAAATATTTATTGATTTTACAGAGAGAAGGACGATTTTTTTCGATGAAGTTTTACTTGTATCTCCATGGTCTTGAGTTTTTAAATAAAATAAATTATTATAGTATTGTGATGAATGAAATGAATGGGAAAATGTTATGAATGAAATGCTGCTTTTATAGCGAGAGCCTGGCGTGTTATATTTCGATGACATCATTTGAATAAATTTCAGTTGTTTTTTATGAAGTTTTCAAATATAATAAATTATTGTAGTATTATGATAATTTTAAAAACATTACCGAGGTGCCAGGGGATTTATATTTAATTGACGTCATTTGAATGAAGTTAATTTTTTTCGATGAAGTTTTCAAATATAATAAATTAAGGTAGTATTGTGATAATTTTTAAAATTTTACAACAAAGTTGAGAAGTGTTTGACTTTGTTCATTCTGTCTGTCTGTCTGTCCGTTAGCATGATAACTGCCGTAAAAATGACTTAATCAAAATGAAATTTTGATTAAGTCATGTGATTTTTTCAGACTGTCTGTAGGACCTATGGGAATATAAATGAATAATATCACCCAATTAGTTTTGGATTGAACCTGGGTTGAAAAAATGAAATACCTTGAACCCTATGGGACCTAATTTTTCAAACATTTTTTAAGCGGATTTAAAAATTCACAAATTGCTTCGAAAATTTTAGGTAACATTTAAATTATCCCATAAAATATATAAAAAAAAATTCAGAAAAATATATTCAGTAGTTTTTTAAATAAAAATTAAAATGATAATTACACCTCTTATATGAAGCGATCACGTGACCATGATATGAAATTTTTACAGTTCTTTTTAATTTATATTGAGTATTGTATCCATCCTAAAACCGCTTTATTTTTGCTTAAATTCTGTGCATCTACATACTTAAACAACGCAACTACAATATATTTGAGTTAAAAGATCATCCAAATTTGATTATTTCTACAACGAAGCCTATTTTTAACACTTTACAACAAAGTTGAAAAGTGTTTATGACTTTGTTCATTCTGTCTGTCTGTCTGTCTGTCTGTCCGTTAGCACGATAACTGCCGCAAAAATGACTTAATCAAAATGAAATTTTAGTATATTGTTCAGACGGTCTGTAGGACCTATGGGAATATAAATGAATAATATCACCCAATTAGTTTTGGATTGAACCCGGGTTAAAAAAATGAAATACATTGAGCCCTATGGGACCTAATTTTTCAAACATTTTTTAAGCGGATTTAAAATTCACATATTGCTTTGAAAATTTTAGGTATTATTCAAATTGTTCCATAAAATATATAAAAAAAAAATTCAAAAAAATATATTCTGTAGTTTTTTAAATAAAAATTAAAATAATAATAACACCTCATATATGAAGCGATCACGTGACCATTATATGAAAAGATCATGTGACCCACTTCAAAATGAAATATGGCATCCATCTTTTCTCAAAATCGTGATTTTTAAAGTTCTTTTTAGTTCATATTGAGTGTTGTATCCATCCTAAAACCGCTTTATTTTTGCTTAAATTCTGTGCATCTACATACTGAAACAACGCAATTACAATATATTTTAGTTTAAATGATCATCCAAATTTGATTATTTCTACAACGAATCCTATTTTTCACTTATGTAAAATGTAAACATCAAAATATGTAGAATGAGTTGTATTAGAATTGCTGTACTTCTTTAACACAAAATTATTTAGCTCATGGAGTCTGCATAGCTGATATGAATGAAATATTTATTGATTTTACAGAGAGAAGGACGATTTTTTTCGATGAAGTTTTACTTGTATCTCCATGGTCTTGAGTTTTTAAATAAAATAAATTATTATAGTATTGTGATGAATGAAATGAATGGGAAAATGTTATGAATGAAATGCTGCTTTTATAGCGAGAGCCTGGCGTGTTATATTTCGATGACATCATTTGAATAAATTTCAGTTGTTTTTTATGAAGTTTTCAAATATAATAAATTATTGTAGTATTATGATAATTTTAAAAACATTACCGAGGTGCCAGGGGATTTATATTTAATTGATGTCATTTGAATGAAGTTAATTTTTTTCGATGAAGTTTTCAAATATAATAAATTAAGGTAGTATTGTGATAATTTTTAAAATTTTACAACAAAGTTGAGAAGTGTTTGACTTTGTTCATTCTGTCTGTCTGTCTGTCCGTTAGCATGATAACTGCCGTAAAAATGACTTAATCAAAATGAAATTTTGATTAAGTCATGTGATTTTTTCAGACTGTCTGTAGGACCTATGGGAATATAAATGAATAATATCACCCAATTAGTTTTGGATTGAACCTGGGTTGAAAAAATGAAATACCTTGAACCCTATGGGACCTAATTTTTCAAACATTTTTTAAGCGGATTTAAAAATTCACAAATTGCTTCGAAAATTTTAGGTAACATTTAAATTATCCCATAAAATATATAAAAAAAAATTCAGAAAAATATATTCAGTAGTTTTTTAAATAAAAATTAAAATGATAATTACACCTCTTATATGAAGCGATCACGTGACCATGATATGAAATTTTTACAGTTCTTTTTAATTTATATTGAGTATTGTATCCATCCTAAAACCGCTTTATTTTTGCTTAAATTCTGTGCATCTACATACTTAAACAACGCAACTACAATATATTTGAGTTAAAAGATCATCCAAATTTGATTATTTCTACAACGAAGCCTATTTTTAACACTTTACAACAAAGTTGAAAAGTGTTTATGACTTTGTTCATTCTGTCTGTCTGTCTGTCTGTCTGTCCGTTAGCACGATAACTGCCGCAAAAATGACTTAATCAAAATGAAATTTTAGTATATTGTTCAGACGGTCTGTAGGACCTATGGGAATATAAATGAATAATATCACCCAATTAGTTTTGGATTGAACCCGGGTTAAAAAAATGAAATACATTAAGCCCTATGGGACCTAATTTTTCAAACATTTTTTAAGCGGATTTAAAATTCACATATTGCTTTGAAAATTTTAGGTATTATTCAAATTGTTCCATAAAATATATAAAAAAAAAATTCAGCGAAATATATTCAGTAGTTTTTTAAATAAAAATTAAAATAATAATCACACCTCTTATATGAAACGATCACGTGACCATGATATGAAACTATCACATGACCCACTTCAAAATTATATATGGCATCCATCTTGTTTCAAAATCGTGATTTTTTAAGCTCTTTTTAATTCATATTGAGTGTTGTATCCGTTCTAAAACTACTTTATTTTTGCTTAAATTCCATGCATCTACATACTGAAACAACGCAAATACAATATATTTGAGTTTAAATGATTATCCACATATGATTATTTCTATAACGAAGCCTATTTTTCACCTATGTAAAATGTAAACAGCAAAATATGTAGAATGAGTTATATTATAATTGCTGTATTTCTAACACAAAATAATTTAGTCCATGGACTTTGCATGGCTGATATGAATGAAATATTAATTGACTTTATAAAGAGAAGGACGATTTTTTTCGATGAAGTTTTAAGCATAGAATTTAATTGCTTGTAGTTCCATGGTCTTAATTTTTAAATAAAATAAATTATTATAGTATTGTGATGAATGAAATGAATGGGAGAAATTTATGAATGAAACCCTGTTTTTATAGAAAGATCCAGATGTGTTATTTTTTCTATGACGTCATTTGAATTAATTTCAGTTGTTTTCGATGAAGTTTTTAAATATAATAAATTATCGTAGTATTATAATAGTTTTAAAAATATTACCGTGGAATGTATCGCATTTCAGAGATATTTAAACCAGGCAATTTATATTTCAATGCCGTCATTTGAATGAAGTTCATGTTTTTCAATGAAGGTTTAAGTTTTCAAATATAATAAATTAACATAGTATTGTGATAAGTTTTAAAATATTACCGAGGAATGTATTGCATTTTCGACTGTTTTAAAAAAATTGCATAGGAGTTGAAAAGTGTTTCATAATCAATGCTTTAAGCATGATTGATCTTTCTTGTTCACTTATGTAAAATGTAAACAGCAAAATATGTAGAATGAGTTGTATAAGAATTGCTGTATTTCTTTAACACAAAATTATTTAGCTCATGGAGTCTGCATAGCTGATATGAATGAAATATTTATTGATTTTACAGAGAGAAGGACGATTTTTTTCGATGAAGTTTTAAGCATAGAGTTTAATTACTTGTATCTCCATGGTCTTGAGTTTTTAAATAAAATAAATTATTATAGTATTGTGATGAATGAAATGAATGGGAAAATGTTTATGAGTGAAATGCTGCTTTTATAGAGAGAGCCAGGCGCGTTATTTTTTCTATGACGTCATTTAAATGAATTTCAGTTGTTTTCGATGAAGTTTCCAAATATAATAAATTGTAGTATTATGATAATTTTAAAATATTACCGAGGAATGTATCACATTTTAGAGATGTTTAAACAATTAGGCAATTTATATTTCGATGCCATCGTTTGAATGAAGTTCATTTTTTTTTATGAAGGTTTAAGTTTGCAAATATAATAGATTAATGTAGTATTGTGATAAATTTTAAAATATTACCGAGGAATGTATTGCATTTTAGAGATGTTTAAATAAAATTTCATTGAAGTTGGAAAGTGTTTCATAATCAATGCTTTAAGCATGATTGATCGTTCTTGTTTAACTTCTACTCTGTTAATTTAAAGCATACTTTATAATCCTGTTTTCTCTGTTTATTGGTGGCTATTATGTTAATAGCTACATAAGAATAATAATAATAGCTATATAGTTTTGTATATTAAAACCTGGGGGTTGACGTGTGTTAGTAAGTAGGAACAGAAACCTTAGTCCAGGGTCTGACAAATTTCTCCTTAATCTGAGAGAGGCCAATAAAGTTAGGAGTGAGCTTTTAATTTGCATTATTTTGCATTTTGACAATATTTGTTAGAAATGACTTATGATATATAGTTGCAATGGTATAACTTATTTTCCTGGTTGTCTGTTGTAACTGCTCTACATCATTTGGGTGAGCAAAATTAATAATTAATATTTTAAAGCAATTGTTTCAACTTTAAATTTGTAAAAGCAATAAAAAAGTGTTAGTGTTTTTTTTTTTTTTTTTTTTTCCATAAAGATCGAGATTTTTAGCATTCTTTCTTATTGCTTAGCTCAAGAGTTAAATCTCTCAATGATTATTTTTTTTAGCCAATCTTCAAAATTACCCATCACCACCATTAATTTTTTATGTGCCACAGTGACCCTTATTTGTCTAGTACTGTCTTAGTCTATAAAAATGATATATTATTTTATAAGAAATTTTTATTCAAATTGAATGTTATGATAATTTTAAATTTGTGATTATTGAAATGGTCGTTATGTTTTAGTTTTAGATGCATAATCTAAACAAAATATATTTTTCTTCCTTTTTCTTTACAAGTGCAGTTATCTAATATTGGCAGTATATGATTTTCTTAATAAATTCTTACATTTTTGTAACAGTTTAAATCAAGAACATTATTTAGCATTTACCTTTATCGTGTTTAAATTTAAACTGTAGAAATACCTATGAGTTGGAAGCTTTGAATAAACTGTTTCTTTTCAACTTTAGATTCGAAATAAATGAGCAAATTTATATTTTTTTTGCCATGATTATAAATTCACTTTTTATACAAAAGTATCAATATACTACCAAACTAGCTATTTTTACTAGCTAGATATTGTTTAGATTTTAGATACTGCTCTTAAGTCATGGATTCATAACTTGCTGCTACTAAACTGTTAATTTAATAACAACCATGATTTCATGTACCTATTGTTTATTGTTGATGTATAACTGTATAAAGTATGTGGTTTTAAATTTTAAATTTAAATCAGTAATATTTTTTTTATTTTCTAAATATATATAAACATTTTCATGGCATGTTTTTATCAAAGCTATTTTATGTATTTTTCACAGATGGATAGAATCTTTTTAGAAGACATAAATAGCATTATTTCACCTGGAATTACTCATATATTTAATTATTTTGTTTTCATTTTTGACACTTCCAAATCTTAAAATATAGATTATATTTTAAATCAATATTTTTTCCCACCATGTAGATCTAAGCAATAATAAAGCAATTTGAATATGTGTGCTATTATGCAGATTTTGATTGCATCAGACAAAATGACAGGAAAATCCTATTGTAACTCCACATGCTGCTTTTGATGCATTAGAAATCAAGGAAACAGTTAAAAGTGCATTATCTTCACATTTTTTCAACTCTTTTAGTTTCATGTTGATAATTAAAAACAAAAATCTTTGTCCACTGATATTAACATTTTTTTGTAAAGTTATCTTTTCTAAAGTATCATGAGATGAAAATTGTGATTTCAGTTAACTATTATAAATACACAGAATTTTATCCATGCCACTTTTTTCATATTATACAAGACTGGCGGTTTAATGTGATAGTGAGTGGGAGTTATTGAGAGTTATTTACATTTTTTTCAGCACTACATTGAACATTATAGTTTGAATTAGATAAAATAATATACTCTTAAAGTGTGTTTAGGTTGGTTTGATTTTACTGGATTATTAGAACAAATGTTTTACTTCTTCATATTTAATCTTGTATTGAATAATCATATGCTTTTGTAATTTTGGTTTTACAATTTAGAAGAAATTCTTTTAAATGCTATCTTTTTTCTAGGCAATGTTCTTCTAGTTGTGAACCTATCTATTTTTCAAAAATATTGTCCTTGTTCTGAAAAGTGCCCTGCAGATAGTAGTTTAAGTTGCTATAACTACTTGCAAATATTTTTTGGTTCAGAGGTCTTAGTTCTTTTATTCTGTCTTATAAAATATCTGGGTAAGTATGCATTTATAACTTTTTTTATTAATGTTATCTGTGTTTTATAATATAGTTTTTTTATTTGTAGATAT
The DNA here is from genome assembly GCA_951213105.1 of Amaurobius ferox. Taxonomy (NCBI): domain Eukaryota; kingdom Metazoa; phylum Arthropoda; class Arachnida; order Araneae; family Amaurobiidae; genus Amaurobius; species Amaurobius ferox. Next base: position 104,418,884 of record OX578136.1, read on the forward strand.
AGTAGAGACTTGATTACCTGACCTAAAGTGTCAGCTAATCAAAACGTGAGATAATATGCAAAACATACAGGAAAGGAACCAAGTGAAAAATTAAATGAGAATAGTTATAAGCGGAGATCAAGATAACGCCTCTATATGCATATTTCACACTATAAAATAGGAGAATATGCTTTGAAAATTAAGTAAGGCGTATTTTTACACATTGATTTTGAAAAAGTCATAAAAATGGTAATTGGTCATGGATTTCCCAAAAATGTTATGAATTTGAAAACACATTAATTTTGAGATTGGAATTTTCTCATTCTTTTAAATATCTGTTTCTATGCGATTGTGAAAATCACACTCGCAAACAACGATTCCCACTGCTTCACGCAAGAGTAGACATGCTGAGTTTCTATGGATTCTCTATAGTTTCTATGAGATACAGCCTCATACTATGGATTACGGAATTTGCATAGCTTCCTACATAAAATTGCCTTTAAGTTTAGGGCAATGTAAATTTATGATGCATGCACCGTATTGCCAATCAAATCTGCATAACAAAGCGGCAATTTAGTCTCGTAAAGATTGCAATAGCTTTTTTCATGAAAGCTTTTTTATCTCCAATGGTGGGTACAAGAGACAACTGAATCTAACAAAAAATATCACAGGAACAGAAATAAGAAAATATTACAGCCAAAGAAGGAAGTTTTTTGACCACTCATATGGTCCCTTGCTTCCTAATATCACTCCCTCTCAGATGTTGCTGAGAGAGCTGGGCAGTGGAGAAGGTAAGTCTTGTCCATTATCTCCTGAAGGTCACAAACTTTGCGAAAAGGGTTGTCAAATATATGAATATTATGCAGATGTTTTGCAAGGCAATCATGGCCAGTAGCAAGGCAGAATTCTGCTACAGCTCTTCTCCTAGTCCAATCTTGTATGTCTGAAATTGTGTTCCACCTCTATTTTTAAGAATTCCTCTCTGAAAGTTCTTTTAATAGATTATTTTTAATGGCGTTTTTCATTACTAACTTAATATTGAGCAATTTTTGAGTCTGAAAGTATGACTACGTTCGAGAAATCATCAAGATGCCATTGTCGTTGATAAAGGGCTAAATACGCTAAATGAATGGCTTCAATCTCTCCATCAGAAGTGGTTCTATTTTTCCCCACTGGAACATGTAAAGCGAAGAAATCACAAAAAACCACCTTCTCCATATTTATTGGTTCATCGATTTGGGACCCATCAGTATATACTCTAAGCCATTCAGATTTTGGATAGAGCGTATTAATAGTCTTGTAGGTTACTGTTCTCAGTACTATTGCATCAGTGTTTTTTTAAAGACCTCCTGGGAGAGTAGTGAAAATCCGAAATAATTTATTTAAGATTGGGTTGCAAGGCAGTATTAATTGTTCGGGTCTAAACTGAGGACCAAGTTGGTCTTTTTAATAAAAATATTAAATTGTAGATGCTGACTGTAAACTGAAGTATATAGGTGTAAGAAATTTTCATGTATAGAATGTTTTATATATTTCTAAATTGAAACTTTTTGTAGCATTGTTATGTATGTTTGATTGTAGCTGTTATGTACAGAATAAATACTTAAGTCACTTGATATATTATTCCATCTAAAATGTAATATTGAGAATGCTTACAAAATTTTATGACAAATTTTTCACTATAGAAAATTTTCCAAAAATCCACATCTCTAATTTCCCTGATTAATTTGGATCTCCTTTGGTTCTCAGATCAACCGAACCAGTATTCTTTTTTCTTTTACTACTTTGGAGCTTCTAATCCTATTGAGCCTTGTTTTAGTAGTAGTTCCTAGATAGTAATATAAGTAACAATAAAATAAACAAACTAAAGAATATTAAATAATTTCTATAATCAATTTGGATATTTTTGATGGCCAACATTCTTCTATTATTCTTTAGACAGGCAATACTCAATCAACAAGCAACTAAGCTTATTTATCAGCCACCAAAACTAACTGGACAATTAAAAAAAAAAAAAACTCATGCCAGTAGTTGCAATGGTTAGTAAACATTCAAAATGGGCTAACCAGTTAGTGAGTGCCATATAATAGCATTCAATTGTTTTTAATAATCTTATTTTCTTGTATTTAGTTTTAGCAAATTTAACAGTGTATTTTCTGCTAAAAATATAAAATTTATTTTGAAATAATTCTAATATTTTTATTACAGTTTTAGTTTTGAAGTTTAATCGCAGCAAAGCAATTCCTGATGTCCATCAGGATGAACTACTAGTCGGTTATATTCAGTCATATGCTCCTGTGAATGAAGTTGGATTTCGGTATGACTTTTATGTTTTCAATTAATTCTTGATAATTTCTTGCATTGTAATTAATTTTAAGATAGTAATATATCCTTCTGGATCAATTTGTATTTTATGTATTTTATTATACTAGCAGATATAGATAATATTAGTGATAGATAATATTAGTGATACAGGGTGTCCCAAAAAGATTGAAACACACTTTAATTCTTTATCTTTTGGAGATAAGTGGGCAATGTAAATTGTAAAAATGTTGAAAGTAAGGTAGAAAATGAGACTACATTAATGAAATAGTCCTCCCATTAATTTTCAAAAAGTTACACTTTTTAAATTTTTATACGACCCCTTTAGACAAATTTGGTCAATCAGAAAATCTTTATTTTTAATGCAACAAGATCATTGGAGAAAACCACATATCTGTATCTTTAAAATCAACTGAATTATGATAAAGGAAAAAATCTGATTTATGCCACTTTTCTGTACCATGTGAAAGGCTGTTTCATCAGTGAAAATAGGGATCATAAACAAATTGATGATGGAAATTGTTTAGATCAAAAATACAATACATTAATATGTGTCAAAAATTTTTATCACTAATGCATCTAAATAAAGTATTACACAGACAGAGATCATATATTACACAGACAGAGATCATATAAAGCAGTGGTACTCACTACGTAGTTGGATATCCTATGTATTATCATCTAGTTTTATCTTTTTTGTGATGTGTCACAAATTTACATTTCTAATTTGATATAAGGTCCCCATTCACAATGTTCAATTTTCAATTAAATATAACTCGCTCAATTTTAAAGATACAGATACGCTGTTTTTCTTTTAATGATCTTGTTGCATTAAAAATAAAAATTTTCTGATTCACTAAATTTGTCTAAATGGGTCGTATAAAAATTTAAAAGTGTAATTTTTTTTAAATTAATGGGAGGACTGTTTCATTAACATAGTCTTATTTCCTACCTTACTTTTAACATTTTTGCAATTTACATTGCCCACTTATCTCCAACAGGTAAAGAATTAAAGCACGTTTCAATCTTTTTTGGGACACCCTGTATAGTGTTGCTTATTGATAATATGTGCAAATTCTGTAGTATTCTAAATTATGTTGTTCTTTAAAATATTCTATTAAAATGTTTAAATTAATTCTTCTAAAAAGGAAATATAAGAATATCTGCCCTTGCTATAAAAATTATGTGCACAAGTAAGATTGTGGTCCCATTTGTAAACATATTTGATAGAAATATATAGTTTGAACCATATATAAATGTAGGATTTAACAGGTTAGAACAACTTTATAAGAGGTTAGACTTTGGGAAATTTTTAGCTTGTTGATTTTACATCTGAATGTCAGTATATGTTATAATCAAGGTTTTTTCAAAAACTTTTTAACTGATTGATTGATTTTAAGAGTTCTTAACCCTTTCGAGACGGATGTTCCACTGATGCGCCAGTACTGAATGTTACTCACAGCCAGGTGGCTCATAGGTGAGTCGCCTATGAATTGCATCTCAGGACAGGTGTCTCATATTTGAGCTTTAAATTATACTCATTAATTTAGCATTTGTAAGGCAACTAGTTGGAGTCTTGTGTCCACTACAGTGGAATTTATGGTATTTATCGGTTATAGGGACCATGGCTTGGCGACTGCTTCTCCGAGTTGTCGCCAACACGAACATTGGCGATATAATCCGATATGAGAAATTCACTACAAACACTATGATTAAATTACACAATGATCCCCTGTCCCCTCGATCTTCCTCGTAGATCATTTTTACAGATACTGGAAACATTTCACTAATGTAATTGTTCCAATCTATAGTTGTTTCTGGGCTGAAATCCATGTGACGTTGACACCACGACACAGAAGTAAGTTTGTTGGCTCAACAGTATATAAAGCATAAGGCTTCTGTAGATGGAATCTTAGATCTTGAGAACCAATTCATCATGCGAAGACCTACAGTACGCCAACAACCAACGACGTTATACCTCCAGCGACACTTCTTGCCTACTTGCAGCCGCATGGCATGACCTTTTGGACAAACACAGTGTCTTGGTAAAATTTCCTTCTGTTGAAAGGACCTTATAGTGTCTTCATTCATAGGCAAATTCCAGATTTTCATCATTGCAGCAAAATGGTAGAAAAAACTAACAGTATAACAGGATGCACTAAATTCAAACTAACCGCCATCAAGTTGCCGATATTCATCAGGATCATCAGGTTGCCGATATTCCAAATTAGCTCCACCTACTTATAATATCAGCAACCGATGTAAGCCACGATATATGTAAACAGCGCCACCTATTTATAATATCAGCAACCGGTATAAACCAGAATTTGGCGTGATTCCTACTTATTGCCGTGTTTGGCTTCATGGTTCCTATAACCGATAAGTACCGAATTTATTATAAGTCTAGAATATTGACCTTCAGTTTGTTCAAGTGTTTTGATTTTTTTTAATTTTGTTACGACGTGGAGGCAAGAATTTTAGGGATTAGTAATGTAAACAAACTAAACAGGATCTTTAAATGTTGCATGTGGTATACATATTCTCGTATTTCCAGCACTATAGTTTCATTTTTTATTTTTTAGAAAGATGAGTGTTTTTCTATAGTTTTGGAATTCAGTTGTTTTGTATTTTTCGCTGTGTAAGGAGAGATATTTTATAGAACATTTAGAGAAGAAGTTAGTAATTTGCAGTGGTTAAAATAAAGTTTTTTTTATCCGAAGGAGAAATCATTTGTATGGTTAATGAGTCTTTGAGTTATACATATGATAGTGTTGAATCTTCTCAAAGAGTCATAAAATGATAATTTTGTGCAATGCATTATCTTAGCAATGTAGGACTTTGTGCATATTCCTGTTTTAAAAATTATCATACAAAAATATTGTTACAATTGATTGTAAATAGTCCTTGCTGTTTTCTACTAATCTTTGTTTTCATTAATTATTGTATTAATTAAAATTCTTCAATTTTTTATATTTTTTCCTTAAATGTTTAATTAAGATAAGTCACTTTTTTATGATTTTCATGCAATTTTTGAAAGAAAATTTAACCTGAAATCTAAAGAAAATATGGATATTTATGTACATGATTACTTAAGTATTTATCTAGGGTTATGCAGAAAAATGAAACAATTGAGTATATTTTATATATTCAATTATTATATTGAATATATTGAAAGTTTATATCATTCGATTTTTTTTTCTTAAGTTAAAAAGCTCTGTCCTCTATGATCATTGTATTTCGACCTCGCTTCATCCTGAGCAAGCATCCCAGACAACGAAGCACCACAAAAAATCACTACTTAATGTTTGTTTTGAATCCTTTAATTACCATATTTTAACAAACGCACAATGTTATTGTAAAATTCACTATGATTTTAATTTCCTTTGAGAGAAAGAAAAAATTTTATGGTGTAAACACCATATCTACAACTAAAAGTTAATCTTTATCCCACTTTCTGTCTCTCTATATAAATTTGAATTTTGCACTTGCAGTCCATATGTTTAGTTTCATCCAATGTCCTAGATAAAATATTAAAAATCTGATATGAGCAGCACATGACTTTCCCTGCAGACTCAAATTCATTTTCTCTTTATTTCATTAGTAATTCATTAAATTGAATTGAGTAACACACATAATTAATTGAAATTGCACTCTTAAAAATTTACACTTTTAATTCAACTTTCATTTTCATTTGGTAACTGGACTTATTCTCAAATCGGGTGTAGCAAAAATGTGAAATAACTAAAATATCTCGAGAATGGCTACTCCTAGCGTAATGGAGTTGGTCTTATTCTATTTGTCATCAAAAATTACTTATAAAATAAGCAGTTAATTGATATATTTGAACATATATAGTCTTATTTTTGGATGTAATGATTTTTGCGGGCCATTTCACTAAAAAAAAGGCATGTTCTGTTGGTTTTTTTTTTTTCGAATTGTACCAAAATCTAATCAACACCAGGTTAACCTACAAGTGATTTATCTACCAAACTTTGGGAAATTTGGTTTATTAGTTTTTCAGCTAGAGTGGATACAGACAATTTTTACAGGCCATTTTGCAAAAATGGCAGGTTTTTTCTTTTATCTTGAATCATACCAAAATATAATTAGCACCAGGGTCACACATAAGGGACTGACCTACCAAATTTTATGAAATTCGGTCAGTCCTTTAGTTAGAGTGGATACAAAATCTGCACAGACAGACCTACACAGAAACATTACTCTAAAAATAGTTTTTCATGTTCTACAGTTCCCAAAGCGTGTAGAACCATTGAAAACTCATGCTGTGATTTTCGGCACGATTCCAATACTTTCCCTATACATTACCATGTATTGCAAGGAAGGTAAAAAGTGGTAAAATTATAACTTTGCATTTAAATGTGGCAATAATGCTCACCAAGTAATTTTTGGCACTGCTAGTCCAGTCACACCATCCCAAATTTCACTGTTTGATAGTGTGGGTTTAACCTTTATTATATTGAATATACTGTAGAGAAAAGATTTCTCTTTGATATTCTCTTTATGCTGATAACCCTGTGTTTTGTACATTATGTCAGCAAAAAGACTTCAAAACTATGCCGCTAAACAACTTAATTTGTAACATTTATAGTATTTTGAAATTATAATAGTTTTGCATTTTTTTTAAAGTTCATTTTTGATAATTAAATTGACATTTGTCCAAGTCTTAACATTTTTACATTATTTAAACATAAATTTATAATTGTGAACTCACAATTTCAAGTAAGTTTTACATGTTGTTATATTTTTTTAGTGTGATACTTTGGTAAAAAATATTGTGCATTTTTATTTTAAACTTAATATTTTTAAATTTTATAATCAATCAGGCTCATTACTTTTTAACTTTCTGAACAGAGATGAAGATTACATGGAAGAAGTTCTCGAAAAGCAAGCTGATATGATACGCTATTTAAAGCAGCACAGTAATAACTTGAGCCGCAAAATAATGAAGCTTAGTTCTCAGCTTGAGAATGCGCAAAGTACTACTGTGAGGTTTTAAAAATTTATTTTATTCTACCTGTCTTATTTATTGGTGCTCTTATACGTGCTGGTTTTGAAGAATCTGTGATAAATTCTCAAATAATTCATTCATTGTAAAAGCCATTTATTTTATTAAATATTTTTTCATGACATCTTGCCTAACTTCTTTGTTGTGTTATTACTGAAATATTTAACTGAGTTTGTATTTTGTTATTTAGTTACTTTGTTATCAAACCCAAGGATCCTCCAATTTAATGTTGTTACTTATTCAATTTCAAAGCATTTTGTCTGTCATAAGCTCATGATTTGCAATTCAATAGCTAATAGTTTAATTTTAATAATTAAAATTGTGCGCAAATGATAAGAAAAAAATAAACATATTTACAGACAAATATTATACAATGCAGCATACGGCTCTTTCTTGGGTGTGTTAGAATTTCTTTACTAGTACTAAACAGACCTACAAATTTAATGACAAAATAGCAGTGTCAATGGAAGAAACAATGGGGTATATATATATATATATATATATATATATACATACATACACCCAAAACTCGATTCAGATCCCCCACCAATTAGAAAACATCAAATCAAATAAGTATTCTGTGTCTGCCTGAAAAAGCCAATGAGAAAAAGCAGGATGAATAAACCAGTGTTTTCTTCTTTGGGCTCATTTAATCTTATTGGGAAATTTTTGTTGGCTTTTAGAGCAATCTAGCTTGTGTATAGTTATTTGTTTCAGATTTGCGGGGGTTGTTCTTCATTCTGCTTTCTGATTATTTATTTCAGGTAGTCTCTGAATCCTCTCTTGGTTTGCTGTTTTTTAATTGGTTGGGCTCTTAATATACTGTTTTGTTTTGTATGTCATCTGTTTATTCCATTTGTACCCATTTTGACCTTGAGTTTGTGTATTTAACGCTAATGAAAGGGATCCTAGGTAACCTCAAAACAACTGTATTCTGTGTTGTATAATTTGTGTGTAATTTTATTGTTCCATTTTTCCTTAGCTTATGTTTGTTCAAACATATTTAAATTATAAGGCAGTTTTTAACTATTTGTCTATCTTACAATAGTTTAATAAATATAATTTTCACTAATAATGTAGATAAGAATTTTTTTTCTTTCATGTCAACCATTTTAAACATTATTTCATACTTAATGTAAATTGTGAGGTCACTATTATAAAAGTGCAGTGTCAGTATGTCAGAGTACTGATTGCAACCATGGGACTGAAGAAACATGTATACTAATTCTACTAGGCTGAATTTAAACCTGAAACCTGTTTTTCAAATTACCTCTTAGATCTGAAGAAATGGCCTCTCAAAGTTTGGCCTTTTTACTATTTTTGTGTTTAATAATCTCAAGCCTGTACTTGCATCTGAATATTTAAACTATGGAGTTAAGAAAGACTTGCTTCCTACTTTATCTTCAAATGTATGTTTTAAACCATGCAATTAATGCAAACTTTGTGTATAGATACATTTGTTGAAGCTAAATTGTATGACCCATGAAGTTAGAGAAAGAGTTAGTCCTTTTATCTCCATACTGTAACCTGAAATTGATAACTTGAAATAATAAGTTTAAAGTATTAAATTTGATAAATTCATTTGTTTGAGGATCTAGGGTAGCGTAAATTAATTGCTTTATGTTAAGGGATGGTACAGTATATGTACGTTTTGATAGGAAGTTATAAGAAGTAAATGTAATATTTAATGGGAGGCATGTATGGCTCGCATATGGATATTAGAAGCGGATAGGAGGGTCGATTGGGATTGTCTGTTGGTTCCTGTTTCCCATGCATGGCCATGGTGTACTTGGACTAACATAATGCACAAATCATGTGGACTTTTACTGGTTTATAATAAATTTTGTGTAAGTTTTGAATATTGTTTTCAAAGACCAGACCAATGTAGAATCATTGTTATTAAAAAAAATTATGAAGTGAATATCCTGTTTGGTGAATTTAGAAATATTTATCCATCCTTTCTTATTTTCAACAGAAAAGCTAGTAACTCAATGAACCACTCAATTCCCTAGTTATCAGAATCATTATAAATTTGAAATTGGAATTAAAAGTTGTAAATAAAGCCAGAATGACAGCTGTTGTAATGTAATTGAGTTCTGCTGCACAACTGGGGTAATCATTGAGTTATTTTACACAACTGCAGTGACTAACAACATTTTTCCGAACTCCCCTCCTTTTCAGCCGGGTAGTATTTATGGCAAAAGGATGCCATGCTACATTTCCTAACAGGGTGTCAAGATATGTGTATTGCATAGTTTGGGCCATAATTACACTACTTTGTACACAGATAAATATACATGAAAGTGATCTCAATAGGTATTCTATTATAAAATAAATTTTATACATTTAGCGTTTTTAACTCAATACAAATTTTAATAATTACATCTGCATTAGATTATCAAGCAGTTTGAAAAGTATTATGTAAATGTATGAATTTAATATATTTTTTCAAGATACTCATTTTATGCAATAAAAAGGTAAAGAATATGCTTTTCTATTACTAAGCAAAATAGTGTAACATTTGAAAATAGGAATTAATTATAAAATGCAAATGAGATATATGCTCACATTTTTGGTTAAAGGGAAAATTTCTTGATAGATGATAAACTTCGGGTACAAATCATCTTGGTCAATGGATATATGAATAATAAAATAAACATGTCCATGAAAAAGATAACAAAATAACTATTTTGACAAGAACTGTTGTTTTTTCAAATATATCTAAAGATCATAGTGTCATGTTCGAAAGTCTTTATCTTCTCTTTTGCGCAGAAGAACAAGTGGATTTATTTAGAGTGTTTTACCTGAACTTCCAGTTAATTTTAAATGAAATTATAATGTGATATATATCAGTTGCATTATTTCATATGTACAGTCATGCAGAAATGGAAGGAATTAACTCTAAAGGCATTTTATTTAACCTGTTTGCGACCGGTGACTGATGTAAGAAATGTTTCTGCCAGACCACACTTAGTGAGAATTGTCTTCTACTCTAAGCCTACGCTCTTTTGGATGCTAAGCTTAATGTGACAAAAAACTCATAATAAATAAATTTTGCTTAAAAAACATCTACTATTATCACAGAAATACATGGGTGTTGTTACATTTGAGAGACTTGACAGCAGCTTTGTTTTTTTACTTTGAGTCTTGAAAATTTCTGTGTTTCGAAGATTATTACTTGTATAATATCATCACTGAAATACAGATTAAATAATTAATTTTCTTTAACAAGGTTTTGAACTGTTTATATTTAGTCCAGAAAACTGAATATATAAATAGATGGCAGATCTTTGAATTCTAATTATCTGTCCAAAAATATTAACAACAATATTACACATATCTGTGCCTTTCAAATAAATTTTCACACTAATACGCAACCATTTCATTTTATCCACTTATACCACATTGAGATTCATTCATCAATTGTAGAGTATCACTTTTGGGAGAAATATTTCACTCTTTTGGCCATAATTATTACAATTCTTCTGACTAAATTCTTACTAGCTCATACTCACTCCCCCTGAATACCAGTGATAAGAAATCCAAGCCCTAAACCTCTTCTAATTGTACCACTCAAGACCCTCTTTATTAAAATAAATACAGAATAACTGCCATGAAAGAAACCATTCATTGAGATCTCTCAGGTGACATGCATTTTAAATGAGAACTACTGCAACAGCTTTCACATGTGTTTGTTTATACTATCGAATTAGTCAGCATCCTAATGAAAAACAAACTGAAAAATGTAGGCAATGTTCAAGCATGAGGGTTTCAAGTAACTAATTTTGCAAAAATTACAGGATTATAGCGCCATCTAGTGTTATTTTTAATTTTTGATCAAAACGTTTCAGCTACTGGTTGCTTATAGGCATCAATGGACTACAGTCACTATCTCATATTCTTCGTTGCACAGGTGCATTGGTGGGCTGAGGAAGGAGCATGCTTTCTGTTGCGTATATACACCACTAGTCCTTAGGGTGTTATAAACATATATCTCATGATGCATTTGGCTTTTTAAAATAAAAACAAATTTCAGTAATTACATCTGCATAGTTGGTGATATAAGTAGCTTGCAAAAATGATATATGATTTTGTTTACTCATTTACTGTGCCCTAAAAAGGGAAAATATACAAATCTATGATGAAATATCTGAAATTGAATGGTGTTTTGAAGTAAGCTTAATTCACAAAGAAGCTCAGATATGTTTAAGGGATATGTTATGGCATGCAGTTAAGTTAGTCATTATTAATTTTTTTTTTTTTTCAGGAAATTTTCAGAAATGAAGATGCTTCATTTATACACAAAATTATAATAAAAGTGTTTAACTTTCATGAGTTATCAATTTTTTACTGTGACAAGTTTATTTTTCAAATGAATAGTATATTAACATAAACGCACTTAAGAATAAATGGCATTTATTTTCTTATTATTTTGCCAGTAGACATAAGGAGAAGAAACTTATTTCAAGAGTTATTTGGAATCATCCTTATTGCTTGAAAATGTTTCATTGAAATTGATTGTGAATTTCAGGAGATATTTCGTGTAGCATCTATTTCAAACTACTGCTTTTTAATTTTAAGTATTTTTTTTTTGATAAATTTGGAAAATGTGCAAAAATTGTATAATTTGCTTCATGATAAAAAGTTACATATGAAGTAATTAATTACTTATTTAACATTATTAAAGGTCCTGACTTTTTCAAAAGTTCATATGCAATTTGGGGGGGGGGGGGGTCGAACATACGATCATATTTAAAATAGAGTCCCAGTGATCACTGATTGTAATAATTGTAACAATTTTTTTAAATGCTTAATTTGTTCATGAAATATAACTTCCCCAGACTCACAAACAGACATACATATACACATCCACACACATACATGCAGACATCACTTTAAAACATTTAATTCATGTTCAGGGATGCTTGAAGTATGTTCTTCCATTGAAAACTCAAAATACGAATTTTTGACGCTGTCGCAATACTTTTCCCTATAGATATGGATGCAGGAAAAAAACGTATTAAACAAATGAATGTATTCATTAAATGACTTGTAGTTTGAAATTTTTTGAGTTTAGTTGAAAATATTTTGAACAAGTTTCATTAGATATTTATCTGAACTTTAAAAGAATAAACTTCCGAAAAATCAATAGGCATCTTACTTTAACCAATTAAAATTAATGTACCCAATTTCATTTGAAATGCTTCATTTGTGCAGTAGATAACTTGACTACAGCCTCGGATAGACATACGGACATTAAAAAAAAAAAAGTGTTCTATTTGTATTTAACAAGAAAAGCTCTTTTCATTTCTGGAATCTTTCTAGGATTTGGGCAAGCGTATTTGCCGAAAGAAACACAATTACATGAAGAAATGTCGAACTCTGCTGTAACTCTGTCTGCTGTAACTCTTTCTGGAAAGTGTTGAAGACTCAGGCCACCTGACTCACCCTAGGGTGTGAGCAACAGGATAAGTGGCTGTTTCGGGAAAGTGTGCAGCTATGAAAATACTGTCAACAGAAAATTTCAAAAGCTGCACACTTTCTGAAAAATATGCAGCTTTGGAAATTTTCTGTTGGCAGTATTTTCATGCTAAAATATTTCTTCATGGTCTTGTATATTTTGTATATACAGATCATCTGTACTATCCATTTTCATGAAATAACAGGAAGAGATGTTGTATGCTGAATTTCTTCGATTCTTTCTGCCACTTTATCCATGGCTTCTGAATTGGATCGACATTGTTTGACTTCACTTTGCAATCGTTTCAGGAACCCACAAATAATATTTCATTATGTCTTCATATGTTGGTAAAATATGATAATTTAACTCAGTTGGAGTGCTAAACAATGGGCAAAATATGCTGCTCCTACTCTATATTTGATTTTGCAAATAATTACTAAAACATATATCTCTAGTACTATTTACTAATTCTTAATTATTGTAGCAGGAAATGTTGTTATAAAATATTCACTAATTCGAGCAAAAAAAACTTAGTGGAAATACTCTTAAAAATAATTAACGAGCACAAGATTCTAATTCAGATTGAAATAAACAGTCATCAAATAACTCAAGGCAGGTGATTGCCTCTTCTATAGAAGATGCGACCTTGATTGTGAATGAATAACAGAGTGGGTGGAACACGTACACAATGCTGCCACCTACCTGCTCGGAACTCTGTTTTTTTCTGCATTTTATTTAGCAAAGAGCAGCATACAAAACAATGAAAATACACAATTTTCACTAAAGCAAAAATCAGCTAAAAATCACGTATAAAACAGAACCAGAAGATAGGCTTTATTTTTCTTGAAATTTTGCTCACATTATATAGTCACAAGTGCTCAACTTTTTCACACTAGGACAAAAAACAAAATTTGATTTTTTTTTTTCACTTTTTACTTTAGTTGTCCACATTCGATGTTTCATGTTTATCACAAATTATTTGTGATAAATTTAAAAAGAAGAATCATCATTCATTTTATTTATACATTATATGTTCAGTGCTGAAGCTGCATTTCATTAGATAAATGTGAATTTTGCATGCTTATGTTTTTAAGGCTGCATTTATGGATATACACTTTAAACTTTTCGTTTATATTTAAAAATTATAAATAGCCATCTTTCCAATAAAGCAATTATTTTTTCTACAATGGTTTAACCTTTCTAATACATGGATTTTGTACCAGTTGCCACCAAAATAAAATTAACTATATTTGAATTTTAAAATGAATTAATTCAAATTATGTGTAGGTGCATTTTAGCCTATGGAAACTGCTTTATGACAATTCAAAATGTTAGCCAAATATTACTGTTTTGAAATATGGATGTGCACACATTGAAAGTAAATGGTAGGTAGAACTTCTATTGAAAAAAAAATTACATGACTTTTCTTGATTCCCTAAGATAAATCAAACCTAGGTACAAAACAAATTGGTGGCTGAGTGTTAGAAAATTTTTGACACATATCATGAATGCTTAAATAATTGAAGTTAAGCGCTTAATGCAAACAAATATTTTTTATTTAAACTAATAAAATAAACAGAGCATTTTAAACTTTGAATACCGTAAAACCCTTGTAATCCAAACTAATGGAGACCAAGGTATATTCGGATTAGGCGAGGTATTGAGATTAAATTGAAAATTCTACCAGACATTTATAGTTCATAAGAATGTCAGTCCCAACATGCTTCTGCCATTGTTAGCCATTTTCACCACAAATGACTTGCAAGCCATCTGATGACTTGACCAAAATGCCACGTATCGTAAAATTAATCAACACTTTTTTCTAGGTATTCAGTTGTTAATAAGCTACTTAGGGCTATAATGAGCTATTCAGAGGCTAATGACCTGAAGAAGCCTTATTGGTTATAGACAATTCTCCACCTCATCCCAAAAGTAACATCAGAACTGTAACTGTAAAATTCTTCCTCCAAATATGAGTCCTTTACATGAACTTATGGACAAGGGGTTCTGTGTATCTGTGTAGTTTGAAAATTTTAAATCTATCAGCAGAATGGGTTACTTCTGGCAAAAATGATCAGGATCGTCAAAACTATACTGACAGTGGCATTGTGACATCTTTAGAGACCAGAAAATAATCGATGTTAATCTGATGAAAATGATATTGCTGACCCAGAGACAGTGATGTATGTCTCTTACAGAAAGGGTATTTGTTCTGAAAATTACTTTAATCCTTTCACGACTATATTCGACATCCACCAAATGTGTCGCATTGGCTAGCGCCGGCTATATCAGGCATCCACTAAATGCTTCACCCTGGCTAGCGCTGGGTATATCCAGCATCTACTAAATGCGTCGCATTGGCTAGCGACATTTGCCGTAACGATACGCGAATTGGACACCACGCGTGTAACTAGCACATAGGAAAAGTTCTTGTAAAATGACATTAACTATATTACACTTGACTATATTACAAGCACGAAATTTTAATGGAGTCTGTGTAATTTTTCGCAAGTACAAATTACATTTATGGCGGAGGGGAGGGGAATCTGATGACGACATGGGATACATGCTGCCTTCACGTTCTTTATGCTTTAAAAATGTGATGGGGAAGCAGTTTCATATCAGAAAGTTTACGCAGAGGTTAAAATTAGGGACCATATATGATATGGTCGAGGAAAAGAGAAAGTGCTGGTAGACTTTGTTTATATTAGTAGCATGGGATAGAATTTAACATAGTTGCAATACCTGCGGGAGGAATTTGGAATAATGATTATGAAAAAAAAGGGCGCGCTATTGGGGAAAGCTTAAATTTTCTGTACCATATATATATTTGTTTACTTTTGCGGAATTATTTGCTCACTTTAAAATACAGTTCACATATGCATGTAAAGCAGTGGTCAGAAAAAGTTTTCCGACTGCGTCCCAAATCGAAGAAATGAGTTTCCTCAGATTATGATGAATATAGGTTCAAGCTAGCTGTCCAATGGGTTCAATTCCTGCTTCTAGTTATGATACATTTTAGTACTGCTTTTTCGATTAAATTTCTTTCTAAGGTACAAATACAAGAAGAAAGTTCTTCAGGTAGAGCGATAGCTAACTCAGTTGTCATTTCACATTGTTTAAGTCTGACGGCTGTAGGTTTGATTCCTGCTGCTAGTTTTGATCATTTTAGCGATTGAAATTTTTGTAGTCGTGCTGGACAATAGGAATTTCTTAGGAATCTTTGTAAAGTTCTATAAGTACAAGAAATGTGTTTCTCAAAATATGTCCGTGGTCATATTAGTTAATTTTGTGATTGGTTTTTGAACGTTTTTCCCCTTATAAATCTCATTTTTGTTATGAGCTCTTCAGATCGTGAGCTGACTGGCTGGTTCTCTGGTTATTTTACCTGCCTTCTAATTAGAGTCCTAATAATGGTCGTTTTCTATTTTACGACTTGTGCTTTTACCGGTTTTTTCCTTTGTCAAGTTCAAATAAAAAGTTAACTCATCATATGACGAATTGACTGGTCCAGTAGGGGTTTCGATCGCTGATAATGCCTGTTGCTCTGTTTTACCACTTGTGCTTTTTGCTGGTCTCTCTCAAGTTGAAATAGAAAAAGTTTACTAATTCAGTTGCGAGTTGGTTAGCCCATTGGTCATGTTCCATTTTTTCTAATCCGAAAATTGTGGGTTCGATCCTTGATAATGTTCGAGGTGCTACTTTAGCACTTGCGCCTTTTCTGATCTGCCACTTTGTGAAGTTCAAATAAAAGAAATGGGGTCATTAAGTTGTGAGCTGGCTATCTGATTGGTCATGTTACCTTTCTTCAAATCCAAAGACAGTGGGTTCTGATTTTTCTGCTGGTTCTGAACCATTCTGAAACTTGTTCTTTTTCTTTAATCTTTTAATTTATCATATTCAAATATTAAAATAAATTACTATTAGGTTATGAACTGTCTGGCTTGATTGATATGATATGATATGATGATCATCTGCTTCCAGAGACTGTGGGTTCGAAATCTGAAAATAATCGGGATTTGTTTCAGCACTTTTTCTTATCCGTCTTTTTGTCAAGTAAAAATAAAAGTAATGAGCTCAATAGATTATAAGCTGACTGACTGAATGGACATGTTACCCTGCTTCGAATTCGAAGCCTGTGCGTTTTTCCCTTGTTGCTGGTTGTGAACCATTTTGAAACTTGTGCTTTTTCTTCAGTATCTTCATTTGTCATACTCAAATGTAAGAATAAGTTTTCCGGGTTATGCGCTGCCTGGCTTGGTGGTTATACACACCTGGTTCCGTAGATTGTGGGTTCGAGCCTGTCTGCTGCCAATTGTGTAACCTTGATATTTAAAAGTTGTTCTTTTTTTTTCAAATGTCGCCACAGGAAATTACGTTCCTGTGACTTCACTTCCTGTATGAAGTAATTTTCCGTACGTCATTTCCTGTTGGTACACTTCTCCTGCGTTAAGAAAAAGGTCCATTTTTATTAAAACTTCGGACTTCGTTAGCCGGAGTCACGAGTAGAAAAACAACCCTGCACGAAATTTGGACGAGGAAGGGTGTGCAAGACACAGAGGCCAGCAGGCCCGAGGAGAAAACTCACTAGCCCCAGTGGAGCTCATACACCGCTCGTCCTCCATTCCGTGCAGATAAATTAGTAATAAGAAAGACAGAAACTTAGAAGAGTAAGACCCAAGTTACAACTACCGATCCCACTTACGCCATGCTCTTTCCCTTAAGCCTCATTGCCCTCATCCCATAACTATTTAAGGGGGCGACGTCTAAAACTTAGATTTTGATTTATTTAAATTTAACATTTTTCATTTGTCCGCTTAAATAGGGTCAATAAATTCAATTAAAAATCACCTATATACTTTGATTAATTTATCTGGGTCATTTTAATCAGAATTACTGATGAGAAAAGGGACAGGTGATAAAATAACTTCAAACCGGCGTCGAACCTACAGTTTCCAAACTTGGGAGCGAGAGTCATAACCATTAAGCCAACCAGCTCACAGCCGTCTACTTTAAATTTTGCTATTTAAATTTACAAAGAAATATATAAAGAAAACAAAAGTGCGAAAATGACCTAACACTATTATACCATAATTAATGTTTGCTAAATTGTAGGTAAGTCACCTGCTACGATGGAACCCGTGTTCTTTGGACTCAAATTCCAGTGACACAGCCACTTAGCAAATCAAGTCACGGTGACTTGATAATAAATTTAGCTATTTGAACTTGACTAAAAACTTCATGAGGAAATGAAGTATACTAAAATAATGTAAAAAGTTTACTAGTTTAGTTGCGAGTTAGTTGATCCATTGGTCATGTTCCCTTCTTTCTAATCCGAAGATTGTGGGTTCGATCTTTGATAATGGGCGAGGTGCTATGTTAGCACTTGCACATTTTCTGATTTGTTTCTTTGTCGAGTCCAAATAAAATAAATCAGGTCATCAACTTGTGAACTGGCTATCTGATTCGCCATGTTACCTACCCTACCTTCAAATCCGAAAGTTGGGGTCTTGTTCTTTCTGCTGGTGACGATATGTAACCATTGAGACAATTAACTCAAAGAATCTTTATTGTTCAATTTGAATTTAACCAGAAGCTTGGTTATAAAATATTACTGTATATAATTTTACTATCCGATATTTCTTAAGTATACATTTCTAGCGACAATGTATTTTTCTTGTTTTTAAAAAAAAAAAGAAATTGAGAAAAGGTTCTTTCATTGAAAACAGAGCTAGCAATCAACAATTTCGTAGAAGCAGAGACCATAACCACTGGACTATTTCAGTCACGACTCAAACTGAAAATATTGAGGTTTTTATTTTAAAACTAGCAGTATACCTTTTCTTCGAACGGAATATATAATATAAAGAAACTTAAAATTCACAATTTACGGCGAACTTTTAATTTTTTGACAAATTTTATAATAATTCTAAGAAAGGCACAAGTTTTCCAATGCTGAGATAATAAACAGATTACAATCAGCACAACGTAAGATTTTATTTCTATAGTTAATAGCGGATGTACCCAACGTTATTTTAATGGTTTAAAATATGCGCAAATTCCTGTAGTATTCTAAATGAGATTGTTATTCAAAACATTCTTTTAAAATATTTAACTTAATTGTTCTAAGAAGAAGTATAATAATCTCTGTTCTCAATATATACAAAATGATCTTCACAAGCAGATCTGAAGAATGAAATATCTTGGTCCTAAAACAGATTTACAAAATACACTCTATAACTAAAAAATCGACGCACCAAGAAGGAGTTGTCCGACCGTGAGAAAAATTGGTGGATGTGAAGAACATACGTAGAAAAAGAAACTATTAAAATTTCAGAACAATTTAATGATTTAGAGTTTGACCGTATACAAAGGGAGGAAGCCAATAAGGCGTTGGACAACCTTTGGCCTGGATGCAAGATGTCACCCGGCGTGGCATAGACTGATTCACGGATGGTGTCCTGCGGAATGTCTTGCCAAATTGTCTCCAACTGTCGGGCTAAATCGTCAACATTCCGGGATGGTTGCAATCGCTTTCCCATAACGTCCCAAATGTGCTCTATGGGAGAGAGATCAGGAGATCTAGCTGGCCAAGGAAGTGCTGGGCAAGCTTGAAGACAATTCATAGCAACACGTGCCGTGTGCGGCCGGGCATGATCTTGTTGAAAAGTAAGCCCGGGGTGTCGCAAAAGGAACGGTAACACAACCGGTCGTAGAATGTTGTCTACGTACCGCTGTGCCGTCAGTGTGCCAGAAATGACTACCAAAGGCGTAAGATATCCGTAGTCGAAATGCAACAGAAATTTTGACCACAGATTCAGAATCGCTCTTTATATACACCTGCTGAATGCGCAGTTCCGATGCTTTGGAGCTCCCACTATTTATTCATTGGACACCAAATGTTATTCATTTGCATGTTCGCTCAAAATGTCTTTGCATACGAAATTTCATTACAATCGGACAACTCCTTCTTGGTGCGTCGATTTTTACTTTCCCTACAATACATGGTAATGTATAGGGAAAGTATTGGAATCATGCCGAAAATCGCAACTCGAGTTTTCGACGGATCTACACGTTTCGAGATCTTTACAATACGAAAAAACTATTTTTAGCGTGACGTCTGTGTGTGTGTTTGTGTGTCTGTCTGTCTGTCTGTGCAGATTTTGTATCCACTCTAACTAAAAAGCTAATGGACCGAATTTCATAAAATTTGGTAGGTAAGTCATTTGTAGGCGAATCTGGTGCTGATTAGTTTTGGGTATGATTCGGAATAAAAGAACCCGCCTTTTTTTTCGAAATGTCCCGCAAAAGCTTGTATTCACGCTAGCTAAGAAACTAATGGACCAAATTTCACAAAATTCGGCAGATAAGTCGCTTGTTGGTCATCCTGGTGCTGATTAGATTTTGGTACGATTCGGAAAAAAATAACCTGCCTTTTTTTGCAAAATGGCCCGCAAAAGTCGCCAAAATCTAAAATAAAAAAACTACGTATGCCAAATATATCCATTAAATGCTTGTTTTATACGTAATTTTTAACAAAGAAAATAATAAGACCAACCCCATTACACTAGGTCTAGCCGTTCTCGAGATATTTTAGTTTTTTCGTATGTTCTCTACGCCACCTTTAAAATAAGTCCAGTTACCGAATCAGAACAAAAATTGAATTAAAAGCGAATTAAATTTAATTAAAATAAATAGAACATGTATATAAGTCTGCATGGAAAGTCATGTGCTGCCCACATCAGATTTTTTTGTTATAGAGTATATATGAAATTGGATCAATATGTGCCAAATGCTCAAACGATGTGCCCATATTATTTCAACGATGTACTAAATACAATATATGAGCAAATTGGCTTAACATAAAATATAAGTTTAAAAAGTATTTGCCAAAATAAAAAATGACGTAGGAAATTGAAAATATCAATTATTCCCTTAAATTCAGTCAAAATTGCAATGCCGTTCATTTATAAAATTAATTTTTTTATATCTATTTCTTTATTATTTAAATCGGAAAACATTTAATAAAAATTGTCTGCCGTATAAACGCATTTGATTTAAATGCATTGCTGAGCAATATGATACAATTGTTTTCAAATAAATTTGTGGGGAAAATATTGTCAGCATAATGCTATTTTTATTGAAGATTTGCTTTTTATTAATAGCTCGATAACCCCCTGGTCCGCATGAACATTGTATAATTTTAAATGGATCAGTGACATTAATTTTTAAAGTATAATTACAATTATGCAGGATTAGAAAGTAATACTATGAGGGACTTTGTAATTACAATTTTTAAACCATCACCATATTTTAATCGCCATACAATTATTATTATATCAATTAAAACGCCTTAAACTAATTTATGGAATAAAATAAAATGGGTTGCTTTATATATTTTTGAAATTTTGATGTGTAGACATTGTAAACAGGGAGTGGTAAGCGTTGTACGCATCAGGGAAGCACGTTATTGAAGGATTTCTGACTGACCTGAAATCAGTGTTGTGTTGGGGTTTAAAAATTAAACTTTCTAAATTTAATATATTTGCATATTTTAAAAGTTTTACCACTGAATACTACTTTTAAAAATTAAGTAACGTATGTTGGCAGGCTGACAGTAAATGCTTTAAGTTTTAAATATTTATGTATAAATGTTGTTGAATCTTCATTTAAACAGTTTGAAGGCACTTTTAAAAATTTAAAATTGGGGGAATCATAACTGATTTTAAATAATATATATATAAACATAGTTATGCTATAGATTATAAAAGTATCTGATGTATGTAGCATATGCATAAATTTGTTCGTATTTTTAAAGAAAAATTGGACTTCACAAATATTTTTATATTTCAATTTTGCAAAACAAGAAGTTTCATAGAATATGACTTTTGCATTCTTTAATATATATATATATATATATATATAATTTCTATAATTATATAAATATGTTGTTTGAACTTTTTTTTACTGTAAATCCTCAAATTAAAATAAATCTTTAATTACATAATTCCATTAAATTCTTATTGAAGAACTGAAAATATTTTTAAAGAATTCAAAATATTTTTGTTTCAGTTCTTCCGAAGAACTGAAAATATTTTAGGAAATTTGTTCAAAAACTGAAAATATTTTAGGAAATTTGTTCAAGAACTGAAAATATTTATTCATTTTATAGAAGAACTTTTATTAAAGAACTGAAAACTGAATTTTATTGAAGAACTGGAAATATTTTGGGGATTTTGAATATTCTACCATCAGTAAAGCTACATCATATAATTGTTTCACCATGATGGATGACATTTATGCAACTGCAAAATATCTGCCAAAATTCACTTTTCTTTCGCCATTACTGTAGCAAACTTTCTGAATTAAAGGGGGGAGGGGGTTGCCAAAAATCTGTAGTTAAAGCACTAGATATTGTTGCTATCACCTGGTACTCTTTTCCTGTTTTAATACCCACCATGCATAACAACGACATGCACATTAAATAACCAAATGCACTTACGTTGAGATCTGGGACGCATATGAGTTTGGCGATTTGGGAGAAGTTCGTGAATTTAAACGATTGATCATGATTTTTACTGGATCTTTCCCCAGAGAGTATATGAAAATGTTCTGTATTCAAAGAGGGATGCGATGTTATGCTATAAGATAAAGGTTCTGAATTGTGAATGCGTCAGGTTTTTAAGAATACAGCTTAAATTATCTAAATTCTCGAACTCATTCATGTATTCTAAAAATACATCCTTTAATTCAGAGGATATGTTGTAACAAATACTTTCTCAAACTATTGAATATAGTATGGAGAAAGTATTGTTTTCCCGAAATTCGAGATACTGATGTCAACATATATTTCAGGACTTCCTGAACACGTTTTGACTGTTTTTTTTGTGCGATGTCCGTCCATCCCTCTGTCTGTGGTCGATTTCCTGTGTACACCATAGCCGTCACAAGTATTAAAGGATTTTTACGAAACTTTATTTCCGTTTTTGCTATCTTAAAATCTAGAACTGGATAGAAGTTTTTTAAATTGCCATAATTGAATTTGAAATTGCTAATTTGAACATCTATTTAAAACTGAATTCTCGTATGAGAAAGCTGAGTTGAGTCCCACACCAATTCATTTTTATAAGTCCTGCTCATTAGAAATTGGACAAAAACTTCATCGGTTCATACAAAATGACCCTCCTACAGCCCCCCCCCCCCCCCCTTATTTGATTTTCCCTTCTTTGTGAAGTTTTTATGCTTCCCTCTGTGACATTAAAACCAGACATGAAACTTTAATATTTCGTAGAGGGTACTAACGGAACAGAGAATGCAGCGCCAGCTAGTCTGAAAAGAAACAATGCATAACCTTTTCAACAAAATAGTCTTATTCTCGAATATACAACTGCATGGGCTGAAATCCCCGAATGCTTTACCCTATGGTGTTGCCTCATGTGACACAAAAAAGGCCGATAAGGACCTATCAGAAAATCGGATGTGGGACAAACTAGTGGACATTAAGCGACCCGACCTACAAGAAGCATAGGGTCACGTTGTGAAATCGATACAGCTAAAGATGAAAGTATTTTCTCCCATTGTGCTTCGGCGATGATTTTTCAATCTTTTCAGATATGAAAGTTTAAACAGCAGTGCTGTTACAGAGAAAACATTTTTTAGATTTTTGTCTTTAAAAATGTTCAAGCAATTTTTAAAATTGGAATTTTCCATGTTTACTGATTTAACTGTTGAATATAATAGCTCAAATAGTAGATCTTTATGAAAATCATACAAATAACTTACAGTTGAAGTTTTTTTTTTCTCTTGATCTATATACAATCCAGACAATACGGAATTCAAAGCGATCAAATCAGATATGTTGTTTTCCCTAATTCGTGTTTGAATTTCGTTAAATATTGATTTTATAATTTCATTTTGAATTATAATTCTATAATACGATTGAACATCATCATAAGGATCTTTTTCGCCACCTCCCAATTTGCTTGAGATTTTTTTTTTTCTCGATTTCTCATTTTTGGTCCAGAATAAGAATTTTTTCTTAGAGTTCAACTACAAAACTTCACACCTGATTAATGCTCTATAGAAAGTACAGAAGATGTACGCCAAAAAAGCCATATTGCGGGGCCGGCACAGAAGGTAATTTTAGAAATCATTATTTTATAAAACAAATTTACAAATCAAAATATTGAAATTAAATATTTTGTCTGTTATCCAACTGATAAAATTTAAACCACAAATAAATAGCAAAAAGAGTTTTACTGAACAAAATTTTTGAGGCGCGATAACATCCCCTTTTTGTCACCTATGTACCAGAATTTAAAGTTTATCAAATTGCTAGGTTAGAAACTTCAACTGTTATTTTCTACTGCCCTTTATTTTTAAATTTCTTAATAACAATATCTAGTAATAATAACTAGTATCACAGTTGTATTTCATACAGGTCTATATGTTTGAATGCAGGTTAATAATTAATTTCTCAAATGACATATATATATGCAGTTGATTTTTCGTGAAGAATGAAATTATTCATTTAACGGGTTTAGATGGGTACTAATGTTGCTAGCATTATTTTAGGATATTTCATTTTGTTGTTGCTGATATACGTTCATTTCTAATTAAATAAGAAATCGTTTTACTCTGTTTTATTTAGGTCGTTTTCTCTATTTGTTTGTTTGAATCAAATCTTGACTTAGTTCTAATGGGTCGAATTTCTGGAAATTTTACACACATACATATTTGCGATGACAATACAACATTTTATCAAATTTGAGTGGACCCGAATCCCCCACCTAAAATCATGTCAAGAATAGCCCGTAAATATCTCTATTGTTAGATAATTTTAAAAAAAATTCTCTTTTATACATATAGAAGTGAAGCCACATTTTGGATTCATTTTAATTACCTTACAACAGTGGGATAATATATATATATATATATATATATATATAACAGAAAAGTATATATGTATGTATATATGATCGAACATCACGGGAGAACGGCTGAACCGAAATTTATAAAATTTGGTGAGTAGTCTTGAAATAGCCTTTCTTAAAATTTAGTCTATGTTTCGAGTTTCTACCACTAGGGGTTGTCGCGATATTAATGAGAAACGGAATTATCGTTTGTCTCATTTTCACGGAATGATGTTTTAATGAAATTTTGTGGGTAACTTTGAAATAGCCCCTCATAAATTTAGTCCAAGTTTCGAGTTTTTAAGACCAGGGGTTGTCGAGATATGAATGGAAAACAAAACTTTTTCCTAGGAGTTCTACTCTAATTCCATGATTCCCAACGAAAAAGGTTGGAAACTGTTGGTTTAAATGTGAAAGTCAATTAAGTCTCTGAGTTTTGTGGGAGTTTATTGAACGTATTAGTTAGTCACTTTTGAAAACCGCAGGTTTGAAATATGACCTTAAATGGAAACCTTATCACCATGGTTTATTTTTTACAGGCTTACTCAACAACGAAAAGTATTAAGAAATCAAAATGGTTATTTAATTATCAGCATTTTATGAGGAAGATTCTTTCTTTTATCATGACAAGTCATTTGACTCTGCAGTGGACACCGATGATGCCGTGAATTACCCGCTGGAATTTCTGAACTACCTTGAGCCACTTGGAATGCCTTCTCATATCTTGAAGTTAAAGAAAGGATCACCAATAATGCTTCTGCGGAATCTGGACGCGCCAGAACTATGCAATGGAACACGGCTCTGTGTCAAACATATTTTACAAAATGTCATCGAAGCCACGGTATTAAAGGGAAAGGCAAAAGGAGAGGACGTATCCATACCTCGTATACCATTGATACCAACCGACCTACCTACCATTCAGCTTCAAACGAGACCAGTTCCCAGTTAGACTGGCATTTGCTATGACCATCAACAAAGCTAAACCTTTAAGTTTGCAGGCGTGAATTTAGAAAGTTCTTGTTTCTCTCATGGCCAATTGTATGTGACATGCTCAAGAGTAGCAACTTAACAAAATTTGTATGTTTTACAGGGGAAAATCAAAAAATGTGGTTTACAAGCAAGCATTAAGGTAAAGCCTAACAAATTAGGATATTGTCATTTAATTCGTTATCATTTGCATTGTTGCCTAGCGTTTAAGAGTAATTTTAGTTTTCCTTTCAAACTGTGCATATTTCAAACTGTACATATTAACTGTACATCAATTGTGGACACCTAATAATCACATTCCGAGACACTGCCCGCCAGGGCCACCCGCCCAGAGGGCCTAGCTTCGAAGGGCTTGCCGTAGGCACGCCGGCAGCAGCTATGACTTATATAATGCAATGATATTTTTTCTGACATAATGCATTGATTTTTTTTCTTACATAATCAATGAATTTACTTCTTCCACAGTGAAAAAACAATGTATAAGATTCACGGCCCTATATGTTCGGGTGTAATTTTTATCAGAGTTTTGCATCGTAAATCCCGAGCAATGCCGGGTAATCGCTGCTAGTATATATATATATAAAGAGAGAGAGAGAGAGGGAGAGAGAGAGAAAGAAAGTGAGGCCGCATATTGAACTCCTTTTAACTATCTACCTTACAATGGGATTGTGTAAGCGAAGGAGATTTTTCGCAAGCCATTTCGCAAAACAATGCCTGTTATATTTTGCGAGGATTCGCCCAATTTTAGTAGATTAAAATGCTCTATTAGACTAAGCTGTGTACCAAATTCCAGATCTTTAGGACGTAGGGAAGTATGTTAAAAATGCCACCAAAGAAATTAAAACAGCCATCCAGACCGACAACCATCGGTCATGATGAATTCAATAAAATATTTTAAAAAGGTTTGATTGGATATCCGATGAAAAATTGATTACAAAATCGCAAAAGACTAAAAAGTATTAAATGAAATATTATAAAATGTCCTTTTAAGTTACACTGTTTTAGTAAAATGCACTAAAATGTAAAAAATAATTTTTGCTATTCCAACATTCTTGGTCATATCCGATTAAAAATAAAATCATGGGGCGTCCATAAAAGAATTCTATTTGAACATTAACAGAAATGTAAAGAAGAATAGAAGTGATAACATAGAAATGACATATAAAAGAACGAAGGATTGTTAAATCAAAATTTTCAAAGGAACATTTAAATAAATGCAATCATTCTTATATGTGTCATTTCTATGTTGTCACTTCAATTCCTTAAAATTCTGTTAATGCCCAAATATCTTTAATGGGCGTCTCACTGTTTTATTTTAAGCTGCATATGGCAAAGGGTATTGTGATAGCTAAAAATTATTTTTTACTTTTTAGTGCATTTTACTAAAACAGTGTAACCTAAAAAAAAAATCTGATGTGGGCAGCACATGACTTTCCTTATATAATGCAAAGGAATTATATAAGGAATGCCTCAGCCAATTAAATTCAATACACGCTGCTGATTTTATCAGTTTTCCACATTTTGAAATTATATCTTGCTTTGGTGGATGAGGGACAATATTTCCTGCCAGGAGTAGCCACGTAAGTGGCTATTTACTTTTTACTTTCCCTGCAATACATGGTAATGTATAGGGAAGTATTGGAATCATGTCAAAAATCGCAATTCGAGTTTTCGACGGATCTACACGTTTGGAGACCTCTAGAAAACGAAAAAACTATTTTTAGCGTGATGTCTGTGTGTGTGTGTCTGTCTATCTGTGTGTCTGTGCAATGTATGTATCCACTCTAACTAAAAAACAAATCTGATGTGGGCAACATATGACTTTCCTTATATAATGCAATGAATTTACTACTTTTACAGTAAAAAAAATAGATTTTTATTATAGTAGATACTTATATTCTTTCCAAGATATTGAATTTTAGGCAATTAGTCGTCATTTTCATTGATTTAGCGTCATTTTTATCCATTTGGCGAGATTTTCTTTAATTTGGCAACATTCCGCCAAATTCGTCACCAAAATCTCGCCAAGTGTTATGGACAGAGAAATAAGTTATTTATAGCATATAAATGACTATTGACTTTCAAATACAAAAGTATTACTCAAATTATCTTTTCTCATGAATGGAATGAGCTAGATCCACGAGAATGATGTAACCCAATTTATCGCATGATATTACATATGAAAAGTGAACATGTTTCTCAACACTTAATATATTTTTTTTAATTTATGGGATTTTTTGATAAATTTATTTGAAAAATGTGCAATATCTCGAGAACGGTTCATGCTAGCTTTCTAAAGTTTATGTCAATCGTTTTCTAAGAAAAAATTACACAAGAAATGTCTATTTGCGTAATTCTATTAAAGATTTTGATTTTTTGATGATTTTTTTAAAATTTCACTCGAAAATTTAGGGAGGTTCTGAACATTCGATTACGTTTAAAAACAACAGGCTTTCAGTGTTCACGGATTGTGATTTTTGTACCAAATTTCATTCGAATCGCTCCATTCGTTCGTGAGATATCGTCTCCACAGATTCACACACACACACACAGACATCACTTCAAAAATGTTTGATTCGTGATCAGGGATGCTTGAAACGTGCTCTCCCGTCGAAAACTCGAATTCGAATTTTCGACTCCATCCCAATACTTTCCTTATACATTATGTATATAAGGAAAGTACAAAATTATAATATTTATTACTTTCCTTATATACATAATGTATAAGGAAAGTATTGAGACGGGGTCGAAAATTCGAATTCGAGTTTTCGACGGGAGAGCACATTTCAAGCATCCCTGATCACGAATCAATCATTTTTGAAGTGATGTCTGTGTGTCAGTGAGTCTGTGGAGACGATAACTGACGAACGAATGGACCGATTCGAACCAAATTTGGTACAAAAATCATAATCCGTAAACACTGGAAGCCTATTGTTTTTATACGCAATCGAATGTTCAGAACCCCCCTAAATTTTCGAATAAAATTTTGAAAAAATCGTCAAAGTTCAAAACCACTAATAAAGTTACGCAAATAGACATTTCTTATGTAATTTTTCATTAGAAAACGATTGGCATAAATATTAGAACGCTAACACAAACCGTTCTCGAGATATTGCACATTTTTCAAAACAATTATCAAAAAGTCATATAAAATAAAAAAAAATATTTCCTATTGAGAAACATGTTCACTTTTCATATGTAATACCATACGATAAACTGGGTGACATTATCTCGCGGATCTAGCTCGTTCCATTCATGGAAAAAGGTACTTTGAGTAATACTTTTGTATTTGAAAGCCAATAGTCATTTGTCTGCTGTAAGAATAACTTATTTCTTCATCCAAAACGCTTGGCGAGATTTTGGCGGAATGTTGCCAACTTGGCGACTTTATGAAATGCTGCCAAATTAACGAAAATCTCGCCAAATGGATAAAAATGACGCTAAATCAATGAAAATGACGACTAATTGTCGAACATTCAATATCTTGGGGAAAATATTTATATCTACTATAAGAAAAACCTATTTTTTTACTGTAAATGTAGTAAATTCATTACATTATATAAGGAAAGTCATGTGTTGTCCACATCAGATTCTTTTTTAATTGAGTTATAGCATAAAGGAGTTTCGATTTTTCTTAATCTTTTCCCGGTGAACATAGAATTAAAATTTTATAATCCAGAACTGTTAATAAACTATTATTATTTGTATTTAACTGGTATTAACTAATATTCAATTTTGTGCTTGATATTAAATACTTATTATAAAAATTGGCATTTCCTTAGTAACATAGATCATTTAATACCAGGCACAAAATTTTTTAGTCTTAAGTATATAAGTTTGCGTTTTACATAAATCAGGTACAAAATGCTCTATGTAAAACTTAGCATATTTACTTAGCTTCAGACGTTATACTTAGCTTCAGACTAAATTTTTGATAAATAAAAAAAAATATGTTTATAATTTGCGATGGTTTCGAATTACAACGGTCAACGACATAAATATAAGAAATTTTTCAAAAACAAATTGAAAATCAACACCAATTTATAAAATTTATTGCTTTTATTTTTTTCTTAAATTCAACAGTAGACTCAGACACTATGAAGTATCAAACAGACTTTGGTAATAAAACATACTTATAATCAACTAGACACACATCATGAAAAATCACACATGAGCATTCAGGTTTGTATGGAATGAATTGCAATAACTGCACATGTACATAAGGTTAAAATCGGATTTAACCACATTACTCACCATAGTAAAGGTGTTATTGTGTGCGTCCCATATCAGCTTTGTAAGCTGCACATCACAGTTCATAACAAAAACTTACACGGATTAAGCTATAGCTTTCAATTCAATTGTGACTCTGGGGAAGTTACACATTTTTCTAAATGGCAAGTACATTTAACTTTTGCATGAAACAATACACGATACACAAAATAAATTCCTATATTGCAGTGGGCAATAGAATGTATGCATTTAAAACATTAGTTCTGTATAAAAATATTTTTATATTATATAATAATCTAGCTTTGATAAATCATCACTAAATGTTCCTTTCTGTAATAACAGTTGTAATTAAAATATAACTTTGTTGAAAATGTTTATAAAAAAAATGAAACTTAATTTTATAGGACTTGGCACAACCAGAATCTTGGAAGGGGTGGGGGTGGGGGGTGGGGGGTTATTGGTGGTTCAGTGCTGTAATTCTGGATCTAATTTAATCATAGGATCTAATTTTATAGTTTAGATCCCATGAAGTACTAATAGAATTTTTATGCCAATGGTGTGTGTGTGTGTGGGGGGGGGGGAATTATAACCCCTACAGCACCCCCTCTTCTGCCTTCGCCTATAGTGTTATATTAGTTTTTCGTGAGGATTTTAGAAATCAGAAAAATATAACTTGCTTGAGGTTACTGATATATTTTATCTGTTTTCCTTAAACTCATACCTTTCATAAAAAGTATTTCGATGCCTCAAATACTTGAAATGAAGTATATTATTCAACTCATCAAATGTTATATTACAATGTACTATATCAAATATATATTTAATATATTGCTAATTTATATAAAAAAGTCACTCTAATTTATTTGATCATTATTGATAATCTGAACCTATACTGATTAATATTTCATAGCTGATATTATCATGTTGCATCTATGCAAGTGTGTTGAAAGGCCAGACCGCCCAACTCATCTTAAGGCATGAGCAGCAATTTGAGCGGCCAGCTATGCAAGTATGTGTTATTCATACGCATTTGCGCTATTAACAACTTATACAGATAATAGATGCTAAATATAAACATTTTTACGTCTATAAAATTTACTTTTTGCAGTTTACGGATTAAAGTTTCTTACATATGAGTTTTCTTAGATCTAAAATGACTCTCCCCCCTCCCCATACACACAAAAAAAGTGATTATCCATATTGGTAAAAATTTTATTTAACAGGTATATGAGAGAGTAGGCTATAATAAGAACCATACAACTGAGACTAAGTAATGCTGTTCAAATTTAAGTACTGCAATTTTTTATCTTTAAAAAAGGCTGTTTTTAGCTATCAACACTTGAACAAGTTTGCTCTTCTACTCCTCGTAGGTGCACTTTAAGCAAAGTTTCATTTTAGAATTTTATTTATGCTAATTGTTCAACTGCATTGATTCCAATAGAATTACAAATCCTAAACAATGTATTGTCTGACTTGTTCATTGACATATACACGGGTATTCAATATTCAAATAAAATGTAACACCATCAAGATATTCTGATTTACAGACCGATGGACATTAGGCATGCTGTTATTTCAATTACATTGACTAGTTTTAAGTAGAAAAAGTTTCCAGAAACACATTTCTATATTGAAAACGTGTTTCAGTTTTGAAAAAGTGGTAATTTTATTTCTTAAACTAGGATACAAAAGTTGCTGTATAAAATATTTTGCTTCTGTCAACTCACTGTAAGCGTTCTGAAAACAGCACACATCGTTGCAATTCTGGGTAAAGGCACTTGCAGGTTTTAAAACATTTAAAAAATCTTAGAAACCTAATGCTTAAACAAATAGTATGTAACAAATAAGTGGAAATATTCAAAATTGAAATGTACTAGGGTGTTTATATACAGATGTGCATAAAGTGAAAAGATGAATATATAAAGTGAACTCGATATTTGTTGATATATACAAAAAACTGACTAATATTGGAGCACCATTTAAATGAAGACAAGAAAATAATTTAATAACTCTATACCTTAAGCACATACGGAATTCTTTGGTATGTTTCTCTTGCATGTAGCATATATAAAATTTCTGCATGACATGCTGGATTTGAAAAAGCCCTTTTCTGTTGTACAAATAAATCATGTTTCCAAATTTACAAAAATATTTATAATCAACAATAATTATTTATTTTATAGTTTTACATTTGAATCTTTTCAAATGTGGTTTAATCTCTCATTTCACTTTTGAAGTGCCTTTTAACATTTTAAAATGTCCATGTCATTCATTACATAAAATGATTTTCAATATATAATATAGAAGTATACAATAATCAATACTATTTATGAAATTGATGATAATCATAAATTGAGTTATAAAATTGATAAAATTAAAATTATAAAATGATAAATAGGAAAGTAATTAGTGTATCATTGCTTGTGATAAAAATTTTACCCAACTATGAAAATATATTACTTTACATCATTTGAATATAATTTCTCTCATGTATATTGTATAATTATAAAAAAAAATCTTAAAAAAATTCTATAAATCTATCTGTAAGGCACTTAAATAGGTCAAAGTATATATATACTTTATAAATCCTAACTATAAAAAGGTACTTTTAGTAGATAAAAATTTGCTTTAGTTGTAATTTATAAAAAGTTTAAAACAATACTTAGGCACTTAACATGGTTAACACTAGACTACTTTTTTCTTACCAAACTTAAAATATTTTAAGATAATTTTTTCAAATAGAAGATAGTAAAAATTATTATCAAAATTTATGCTATAAAATTTTGCTACAAATCCAACAAAGGTGTACAAAATATTCTGCA
Source organism: Amaurobius ferox (assembly GCA_951213105.1). NCBI lineage: Eukaryota > Metazoa > Arthropoda > Arachnida > Araneae > Amaurobiidae > Amaurobius > Amaurobius ferox. Next base: position 104,451,623 of record OX578136.1, read on the forward strand.
TAAATGTACTAGTACTTCATTTGGTAAATTTATAAGGCACTTTCAATCACTTATTTATAATTTATATACATTCTTTGTATAAAATATTATATTCAAATTTCAACCATGCGTATTTAGTTTTTCCAAAATACTTATATACTTAACATACGGTATAAGGTGTTTAAAAATATTTAACTTCAATTTTGCAGTAATCAGATTGAAATCTTAACATTATATATTAATATACACATTTTTAGTAAGGCACTTAAAATTGCAACAGTAAAGAGATATTTTTAACATTTGCAAATGGATGTCGCAATATATTAAGACTAGTCATAAATGAACTTTTAAGTTATTCATAAATGATGCTTGTGAATTCAATTAGTCACTATACAGACACCCTCTTGTATTTTCAAATGATTCATATATTGGCATTAAATAATTTATATACATAATACAATATGCTGCAGTAGCATGCAGTTTCTTACAATATTTGCCCTACTCATTAATGCTCAAATAATATTGAATTTTTCTTTGGTCTTAATTTTGCATAGGATGCTAAATAAAATGTTGTTGTTAAATAGCCAGATAAAAGGTCGATAATCTTTGCATAAAATTCAAAATAAAATTTTGTTGTTAAATAGACAGACAAAAAATGCAAAATAAAATTTTGGTGTAAAATAGCCAGATAAAAGGTCGATAATTTTTGCAACAAATGCAAAATAAAATTTTGTCGTTAAATTGTCAGATGAAAGGTCGATGATTTTTGCAACAAATGCAAAATAAAATTTTGTCGTTAAATTGCCAGATAGAAGGTCAATAATTTTTGCAACAAATGCAAAATAAAATTTTGTCGTTAAATTACCAGATAGAAGGTCGATAATTTTTGCGACAAATGCAAAATAAAATTTTGTCGTTAAATTGCCAGATAAAATGTCGATAATTTTTGCAACAAATGCAAAATAAAATTTTGTCCTTAAATTGCCAGATAAAAAAGGTCGATAATTTTTGCAACAAATGCAAAATAAAATTTTGTCGTTAAATTGCCAGATAAAATGTCGATAATTTTTGCCACAAATGCAAAATAAAATTTTGTCCTTAAATTGCCAGATAAAAGGCTATAAAAATCAAGTGGTTACTCAATGAATGTTATCCTTTTTTTGCTTTTAACATTGAATATTTTAATTCCTGTAAATTTAAATGTTTCTAATAAGCACTGATTGTAACTTGCGATATCGACTTTTTGGTAGAACAGGCCAGCTTATTGCAAATACCCTATTAAATTGCAAGATACTGCAGCACTCTATACTTATAACAGGCAAGAATGTTGACCACAGAAAACATTTAGATTCAGAGATAGAGTTTATTTTCTGACTAGTCTATGTTCCTGCCAAAACTGGAATACTTGGAAGTCCGAGGCCAGGCTGGCTGATCCATCTTTTATCCCCCACAAATACTGTCTTACATGAATAGTTGGCAGGTACATTTTTTGGTTTGAGTATAGTCTGAGCTTTTAATTTCTGAGTACACACAGTGTACACAATAAATATTGCATAGCTCTGTACATGACCAGATCTTGGTAAAAGTATTTATAATATTAGTCTTCACTTTTGATGTCAGTCTTAAGGTCTACCATTGCATGTAGTTGTTCTGGTGTATAGCCTAGTAGATTTTGCAGATCACACACAAATCTATATACATAACGTTTGCCTGCAGTTTTATGGATTATGTTTTTGTCATAATAGTACCGTAGTCCTCTGCTTAACTTTTCGTAGTTCATTTTTGGTTTGTTTTTTCGAATTCCCCACCGCCTCGCTACTTCATCTGGGTCTGTCAACTTGAATTCCCAGCCATCTCCAGTCCAGCTGATGAAATTTTGGCACGATTTGTCTGTTAATAATTCCAGTAGAAATTGCCAAAGTTGAATGGGCCCACTTCCTGGAATAAAAGTTCAAAATTGAGAGCCTGATAAGTGAATACCATTTCATTATATAATTCTAAAAATAGAACTGACATAACATACTGTAATTTAGTGATTATTAAAATAAGTCATATCGCTTTCGAAAGTTCATTTCATACCTTAACCTAACAGCATTTTTTTTCACAGTGACGTAAGATTTACGTCACACTGTGACTTTCGGACGTCGCAGTACGTCTCGACAATGTCATATTGAGGTCACAGCGAAGTCATTTTGGTCATTTTCATGGTCGTTTGTGACGTCGCATATTAACTTGTTTGTGACGTCACATTGTAATTGCCATTGTATTGTAATGTCGTCACATTGTTACGTGCTAATTAAATTGTGGAAACGTCACAGAATATAGTCACAATGAAGTTTCAAAGTTACTAATACATAACGTCGCATAGAAGTCACAAATATGATGTCACATTGTGACCCAGATGTCACGTGACTTCAACGTCACTGTTACACGTGTAGAAAACCCAGACCACACGACCAACCCATAGGCTAATGGTAGCTTTCTGTGTGGCCGGACTGTTACACGTGTGACGATCTTTGCTGTGAGGGTATGATGTAAACAGGACCGAATTGGAGGACCTCTAGAGTGTAAGTGCAAAATTATTTCATTTGTGATTCTGCATCAAAGCATAAGTACTCTATGAACTGTGTATGAGCTGTGGAAAATTGCATTGGAGCAGTTTCAACTTTGGATCTTATATAAAATCCTTACAATTTATTTTCTGGTTTAACCCAATGTTGGTCAATAATGCTTAAGTGCCTTAGGATAAGAGGATACTTTACATCCACCCGCTTGTTTCACTTTTCCCATGTTAATCTATGGGCAATAGTCCTTAACCTCTAGTTCGTTAAGTTTTTAGAAATTTTTCCTGCCTTTTTTCCCCCCGAGAATAGATGCTAAGGAAAAAGAACGTTTGTGTTTTATTTTAAATTTAATAAAATAATTAAATTATTTCTAATATTTTTGTGAAAGTAACGTATAACTTTTCGCTAAATATAAAATATTTTACGATAAATATAACTATTACGATAAATATAACTATTTTAACGATTTTCTTTTAAAAAGCATAAAATTTTTCTTTATAACATCTATGCTTGGCAAGGGAAAAAAAAAATCCTATAAACTAGACGAGCTGGAAATTAAGGAATATTTTTCATGGGATAACGTGGGGAAAATGAAACGGGCGGCTGGAGAGAGAGAATCTCCTTTTATAACTAAAAGTGGAAGTAAATCTACACTAGTAGTTAGAACAACGTCAGTCTGCAAGGACCGATGCCTCAAGTACCTGACAGAGGCCTTTGAAAGGGACTATGGGGGTTCCGTAGCCCAGGGGCATTCAAAATCATAATCTGACCATGGATGTAAAGTAATACAAGTTTGTGGAACTTATCACCGATAACTTAAAAACGGAGAAAAAGGATGGAAACTAATGTAAATGTAACCTTTTATCCAACAAAGATGTAATTAATGGAGAGATATGGAACAAAAATTGTTATCCTTTTCTTAAATCTCAAATCGGTAAAGAAATGAATATAAAAAAAATCTGATATGGGCAGCACATCACTTTCCTTATATAATGCAATAAATTTACTACTTTTACAGTTAAAAAAATATGTTATTCTTAAAGTAGATACTTATATTCTTTTCAAGATATTGAATTTTCTTCAATTAGTCGTCATTTTCATTGATTTAGCGTCATTTTTATCCATTTGGCGAGATTTTCGTTAATTTGGCAACATTTAAAAAAGTCGCTAAGTTAGCGGCATTCCGCCAAATTCGTTGCCAAAATCTCACCAAGCGTTATGGATGAAGAAATAAGTTATTCTTACAGCAGATAAATGACTATTGGCGTTCAAATACAAAAGTATTACTCAAAGTATCTCTTCTCGTGAATGGAGCGAGTTAGATCCACGAGAATGATGTCGCCAAATTTATCGCATGATATTACATATGAAAAGTGAACATGTTTCTTAACAGTTAATATATTTTTTTTTTATTTTACTTGATTTTTTGATAAATTTGTTTGAAAAATGTGCAATATCTCGAGAACGGTTAATGCTAGCGTTCAACAGTTTATGCCAATTGTTTTCTAAGGAAAAATTACATAAGAAATGTCTATTTGCGTAACTTTATTAAAGGTTTTAATTTTTTGATGATTTTTTCAAAATTTCACTCGAAAATTTAGGGAGGTTTTGAGCATTCGATTGTGTTTAAAATCAATAGGCTTCCAGAATTTACGGATTGTGATTTTGGTACCAAATTTCATTCGAATAGCTCCATTCGTTCCTGACACACACACACACACACACACAGAGAGATATCACCTCAAAAATGTTCGATTTGTGATCAGGGATGCTTGAAACGTGCTCTTCCGTCATAAACTCGAATTCGAATTTTCGACCCCGTCACAATACTTTCCTTATACATTATGTATATAAGGAAAGTAATAATTAAAAATAGTATTATAAATTATCCCATATTTTCTGCATATAACTGTTTCAATTTTTTTTTTATTTTATATGTACTTACGGTAAAAATTACTCTTAAAGCATACCTTAAAGGGATTGCTACATAATTCTAAAAAGCATTAACCATTTTATTTTCAATCACTTTGTTATATCCATTAAAGTTTTTTTTTTAAAAAATATCTTTGTGTACTTAAAGGAGTTCGTTACGGTCAAGAATTCATTATACCCTGTTTCTTAAGAAATTTACAGCATGTTCCTCTTCTTGCATAACTTTATTTTACAGATAAAATTACTCAACAAGAAAAAAACTTCATCAGAAATTGTTTATTTTTATATTTCAACTTTATCAGTAGATCCACACGTTTTTGCTACATCGTAAATAGTGAAAAAGTCTGATATCAATCACATGATATTTCCTACAGATTTTGTATATGCATTAATTTGAATTTTGTTGCACTGAATAACACCTGAAATGAATACTTAATTGAAATTATTTCAAGAAATGGTTTTTGGAATGATTTTAAATCGCCAAACTTGATAGAAATCTGAAGTAAATACAGATATATTGATTTGATATCCTTAACTTTTATATATTTTCCAAAAGTCGACACGTTGTCAAAATAGCATCAAATTTGTCGCCAAGCGTTGCAGAGAAATAGATATAATTTAAAATGTGCTAAAATCTGTATGGTAAACCAAATCATCTTCACTTCATTTGCCAACATCACAAAAACTGAGGCTCCTAAATATATAGGCTGGCGCAGAAGCGGCCATCTTTACTCCCAGTCGAAGCGATGGCTGTGCATGGCGAAATATTAGTCATATAATGTGAGAGAGCCATTGAAATAGCACAGACAACTGAATGGACAGGTAGGAGTGAAAATGGCGGTTGCGTCAGCCTAGGAATACATTGCTTAGAATACGTTCTAGTCACTATAGTTAGGAACCTTAACAAAACCCATGGAACTGGATGTCTAATGATAAAATTTTGGAATTCCTTACCTGAATATCCAGCCAGTACTGCTGCTTGAATGACGGGTTTACTGTCCTGCGTGTGAATGGAAACTGGACTGTGCATATCTCCCATCATGTGGTTTTGCAAAGGGTTAAGAGATGCATGGTTATCACGGTTAATGTTTGTGTACCCCGGGTGCTGCTGGTGTCCTCCTATCTCTGTCGTCCAATGGGTTCCGGGTGGGATTGAACTAGGAACTGTCTGGAATGGAGGCTCATAGTGATTGTAGTTCTCTGAGTAACCCATTTCATGGTGTGGATATCGCCCTGAAATGGTTGATTTCATTTACATATTGAACATACTATAATAATAATGCTTGCATAAAATGTATTCAATGTCTGAATTTTTTTTAAACAGAAATTTATAGAATGCATGATAATATTTTGTTGATTATGGCTATTGAAAGATAAATATTAAGAAAAATCAACTTTTACTTAATTCTGAGCACAAGCATTGCACAAATTTATTTTTTCGACACATTTGTATAAAAATCGTTTTTCGGGCTGACTCGAAGTTTGAAGTTGTGCCCTGATTGAAATTTCGGCTGATGAAGACCTCCAATGTAAAGTTAGTATTTTCCAGAATACTGGAAGGTAAGTATGAGGCCATTTTCGGACCCATCAAATAATTCCACGTGTTATGAACGAACTCGTCTTAAAGTTTCAAACATTTAAAAACGACCCAGTGCAAAATCCCAAATTCTGAAAACAAGTCGTATAAAAATCACCAAATTTTTAAACTTTTCATTATGTTTGAAACATGACCTGTGTAAAGAACCTTGTTGCCCCAACCGAGGCAACAAGGTTCTTCGTACTAGCCGACGTTTCACCGTTGAGCTACTGGGACGGAATTGCAAACTCTTGGCCGAAAAGGACTCTGCATTCTCCACAGTCTAATGTCGGATTGACGTGCAGCTGACAACCTGACTGACCACCTCCTGCTATTTTTACCTCAGGTTATCCTCCTGGTGCTATTTTTATCCTCCAGGTTAGCATCCTGCGTGGTCTTTATCTTCTCGATTTGAAATAGGCACTCAATATATCAGTCCACTGAATCCGTGCTAGTCGTACTAGAGTCACTTTCAGACTTCCGCCATCTTTGCACTAACCTACAGGGTTGATTCATTTGGGCGTCATTGCAAAGAATCTTGCTGCCCCGACCGGAAATCGAATTACGGATCTTCGAACTGACAAGTCGACACTACCTTTGAGCTACTGAGACGAAATTGCAAGCTCTTATGGTCGAAGTGGACTCTGCACCTGTCTCTGCACCTGGACGGAACACAAGGACAAGGAACAAGTGGACTCTGCACCTGTCTTTAAAAATTTAACTTATAAAGTTTGACCAAATTTAATACAATACAAGAATTTTATGAAAACGTCTTCATATGGTGGCAAGCGGTGTGTACACTTTATTTTCGAAGAAACCGTCAAGAAGTGTTATACTCTTTTGTCCACTCCTTTCAGCAAGCAAACTGGAAGTGATTAACTCTCAAATTCAATGTATTTTCGTACGCTAGTTTTTGAGTTGGAGTGGTTATACAAGGTAGAATCAAAAAGTTCCACACACATACACACTCCCGGTCGTCCAATTTGTTGCTCTAAGTCCTTTGGACGAGCCGGACGGCCTGGGGCTTTCACACACATACACACAAATATCACTTCTAAAACGTTCGGTTCGAGTTCAGGTATGCTTAAAACACACACATGTTTCTCTGTTACAGAATTACTTAAAAGATAATCAAATTTTTAAACCCATTAATAATCAGTCTATCCAAATCAAAACTAAAATGCTAAAATTATATACACAATTAAATATTAATTGTAAGTTTTTTAAATTTCCTTATGTTACTTTGGTTCCTAAATTCCACAAATCACCTCTCAGTTTTAGAACAGTCACTTGTGGACATAATACCTTTACCACTACAGCTAGTAAGTACTTGCTTAACTGTTTAAATCGAATTAATGAATCTCTTAAATTCAGGAATTCAGGATATTTCATTTTGAACAATAGTTTTGATTTAGTTAATCACCTTAGCAAGTTACCCCAAATTCTTGGTTTCCAAACCTTTGATTTTAAAGACCTATTTAATAATATTGTCATTAAAGATTTACATAAAGTTATTATCTCTCTTTATCATGACTATATATCTTCCAATCATGATGCTTTTAATGTCAAAAATTTTCCTATGCTCTTGCACTTTGTGTTATACAACAATTATATTATCCAAGGTGATAACATTTATTTACAAACATCTGGTGTACCACAAGGTGGCTGTAGTAGTAGTATACTCGCTAACTTATATCTTTATTATTATGAATGTCATTTTAACTCTAATTCATATATTATATATAGATATGTTGACGACTTAATTTGTATTATCATTGATGATTCCTATCCCATTAATATTGATTTTTACCCGTCTAACCTAGAATTAATTCCTAATGAGCCTTGCGTTAGTCAAACTGTTAATTTTTTAGACCTCAATTTAGATACCCTCAATAATCATGTAATCACCAATCTATATGATAAAAAAGATTCTTACAACTTCACTATCATAAAGCTGCTATCATATCAATCTTGTAATTCTATTCAATTGTTTAGAAACATAATTTTAAACCAGCTATTTCGAATACATCGACTTTCTGATCCTCAGTTTCACTTTCTCCACATCAATAAACTTAAACGCATTTGTCAAAACTACCTATATCCGGAAGTATTTGTAAATAATATTATTAATAATTTCAAATATACCACGTAATAATTTTACACATGCATTATTTATCTTTGATTGGTTAACTCATTTTTGAAAATTCACCCATTATCACCTTACTTACCACTTGGCCTGAGTCTAATACTGTTTACTATTTTAGAATGTCTATTTTCCACTTGTCCTGAGTCCTATACTGTTTACTATTTTCGAAAGTCTCCATACTTATTATGTATCGTTCAATTGTATTCATTCCCACTCGCATTGACGAAGTGAGGTGAAATGCTCAGTTACTAGTTTATCTTACACGTGCTGCTATTATTTCACATTACAGTTCGTGGAGGTATAGTTTTTCAGCTTTTGTATAATTCAATTGATTTATTTTTCTAATTCCACTAGCCAGTAGACAGCTCCAATGGTGTCTATAGTTAAATACTATCGCCATTGTCAGAAACTGGCTATTCTATCGGTTTTAATTCGAATTGTATGGCTGTCCTGATGAGAATGAAATTTCGAACTGACCGCCATTTTTTGTGTGGTTTCGATTGATTGTTCTCTATTCTTGATCTCTTGTCTTGAGCTGATTATTATTGCCTATTCTCATTTTTGCAGAGTTTTATTTTTATTTACTTTTATATACTTTTAATTGTGATTTTTGAATCCTAATATTCTTCTCATCCCCCTTTCCAATGTAGTGATATGTAACCTTCTATCTTTATCCTTAGACTTGGCTTATAGTTACTCATTTGTAACAGATATGCTAGAGATGGGTTTTTTTGTACATACAGTAGTTTATGCAAAAAATTTTCGATTAAAATCATTTAATTTTTATTTATATATATATATATATATGTAATGCATAGAGATATATATACAAGGTAGGATCAAAAAGTTCGAAGACTGTGCTGATATCTCTAACCCTAATTGGGAGAGAGGGGAGCTATTTTACCGTGGCGTAGAGGCACATGTGATGCGAGATGTGAAAAAGAAGAAGCAGGTCCGCAGTGCAGGGTTTTTCCAGACAATGTGTGTCAGTGACGTTTGAAGTGGCGTTTGAAGAGCAACGTACGAATACCAAATTCTGTCAGCGTTTGGGGAAATCGCCGACAGAAACATTGCACCTGTTGCATTTCGCCAGCGTTTTGGGGAAATCGCCAGGTGCAATGTTTCTGTCGGCGATTTCCCCAAACGCTGGCAGAATTTGGCATTCGCACGTTGTTCTTCAAACGCCATTTTCGTTTTCGACGGACGCGAATGGCTACAGTTCACTGACACGCATTGTCTGGAAAAACACCTGCTTCTTCCTTTTCACATCTCGCGTCACATGTGCCTCTATGCCACGGTAAAATAGTTCCCTTCTCCTCCAGTAAGGGTTGGAGATATCAACACAGAATCCGAACTCATTGATCCTACCTTGTATACATAGCACAGACAGACAGCAGGTTAGCCACTGCTCTAAAGCCTATAAATAAACTAATGTTTGCTTACCCCTGTAATTCCTGTTGATGTAGGCGGTGGGCTGGTACTTGGTTTCGGGTGTCATGACCACCCCGGAGGGCGAATAGAACTCCGGGCTGCTCTCCAGGTAGGTGGGATGGCTGGAGATAGACTCCAGGACGTACTCCGAGTGCTCCTCAATTTGGGCCGTGGCGACAGCCATGTCGTCCTGGCTCATTTCATGAAGGGTATGCATGGATTCGGTTATTTGACCGTAGCCACCTGGAAATTAGAAAAGAATCAGTATGGAGGTTGAAAATATTCAGAAGCAGATGCTATATATTAATAACACTGACGTATATGCAATAAAAATACTTCTTCAGTAACAATTTAAAAAGTTGACTAAAAGTATTCGGTTTCAAAGGCAAAAAATAGCCTCCTTCTTTAGATAGTTAGTATAATATATCCGGAAAAAAAAACATATTTTAACTACGCTATAGATGTAAATAGTATTAAAATTGTATTAACACAAATTAAACATGCAGATAAAAGAGTTCATGCGTATTACTTTTATTTTTTGAGTTTGTAAATTAACGGGTTGGGTTACTGAAATTGTTCATTTTTTTATAACTAAACAAATTGCAACATCGCCCTGAGTCATAAACTACTTTTATTATTTGGTTTGTCAATTTTATTTCTATGCTAATCGTAAATGATAATAGTAATTAAAAAAAAATGAAAAAATACATGCATCAATCATTAAAATAAAACAATCTAATTTGTCCAGCATATGACTTATTAATTATGCAAGTTCGAAATTATTATTTAAATTTCGAAATAAATTTTAATTTTTATGTCCTTCGTAAATTCGACATCTCAGCTGACCATACAAATTGTGGGCTCTTCAAACATTTATTACGTCTCTTCCATATTTCACTTTCCCCTCCTTATGAATCTTTCATGTCTTTCTCTCCCTTAAAAAAAAAAAAAAAAAAATCGTGGTTACCCTCCTTACTCGAGTGGTGTCTATCCCTTCTTATGAGCGGGTTTGTGGTAATTTTTAAACACTAATATCAATTAACTTTTGGTCAATTACATACCAAATATGAATATTTTCTTTACAATTTTTTTTATTTTAGATCAAAAGCATCCCAAAGATAAATATTTCAACGAACGTCAAATATTAACGTCCTATAAATCATACTATTCGCTTTTAAATAAAAAAACAATCATATAAAATGGCGAATAGTTGTATCTGTAATAGTAATATCTGTAAACATTTATTTAAGACTTTTTTTAAATTGATCTATATGGAAATATTGCATTTTATTCAGCACGAAAAAGATATTTTTTTTCACATCTAATATGAATTTACTAGCCTAATATATGAAAATAAACAGGTCTGCTATGTAAACTGATTGAGATAGTCATATCAAATTTCATTTGAATCGTTCCATTTGTTCGAGAGTTATCGTGCCCACATACTCAAAGACAAATACACAAACATTACAGGGAAATTGTATTCATATATGCTCAAAACATGTAAATAAAATACATCAAAATCCGAGAACCAGATTTTTAACTACACCACAATACTCGTTCTCTTTACATGCCTTTTAGGGAAAGTAAAAAGAACGCAAACATATCAACCACCCGTTGATAAAGATCATTTCTTGGTTTCGTCATTCATATAAGTAAAACTTGTAAATTTGTTGCGAGAGAATTGCTTTATAAACAATTGCAAAGAGCGATTTAAGACCACACCCTTCAATGAGACATTGCGCAAGATTATTCAAAAAAATAAATGGAAAATCAATTTATAACGTCAGGGAAGGAGAGGAGGGGCATAGTACTGTTTTGAATTTATTTGTAATGATAGAATTAGCCTTGAAATAACGAAATGCAACAGTTACTTTTTTTTAGAAATGTTGCGATTGTTCACACAGTCGAAGAAACTAAATGATCCTACTCCAATCTCTAACTTTAGAAATCGAGCGTTTTGAGATATGGATGAGGAAAACACAAAATATAGGCAACCTGTTGCAACGTGTTGAAAGATTTAAAAACTTTCAACACATCATTTTAATTGCAGTATCTTTTAGAAGTAAGATAATTTATTTACGAGTTTTTAGTGATACTGCAAACTATTTTCGGTCAAGCATTAGTTTGTAGATACGATCCTGAAAACAAAATCAGTAATGTGGACAGGGAGGGGTGTGTCAAAAACCATATATTAGTTAAACATTTACATTAGTCCTACACAGGGTCCATATTGCAAAACTAAATCCAAAAGTTCTCCCCCCCCCCCCCCCATTCGGTTAACGAACCCTTTATTGAGTTACTGGCTATGATACTGCATGAGATGAGCCGGCTGTAAACAGATTATAGTGGCATTAATGCCACACCAGGATATAATTATTAACCAATAAAGACTATTAATCCTTGTCAGAACTGTTATGCAAATTCAAAAATATTTTTAGTACTCAAATTTGTATTCATTCGATTTGTATTCATATATGCTCAAAACATGTAAATAAAATACATCAAAATCCGAGAACCAGATTTTTAACTACCACAATACTCGTTCTCTTTACATGCCTTTTAGGGAAAGTAAAAAGAACGCAAACATATTAACCACCCGTTGATATGTTTGCGTATTATAGATTATATATAGATATATTACTTACTCGAGTTTTTCATGCAGTCATAGTCCATATTTATGTCTGTTTGTAGGCACAATCAGTATCACACTGATGAGATTTATCTTTTATAAGCGTTTATTTGAAAGTCATTTTCTCATTCTTAATTTAAAACTAATCCAGTTGGAAGCAGGTAAATCAAGTTGAAGAATTGGATGCATTTTGTTGACTCGTGCATAATGCTATCAGTTTTCTGTGTTAATTGATTTCTTTGTTACAGAAATTGCCAGTATTCTGCGTTGGAAAAGTAATAGTATGAAAATCTTGTATGTCGAATAGTTAGCATTCTAATGAGAATTGCAAAATAATTTATCCAGTTCCAGTTCTTTTATATGTATCGTCACAAAATGTCATTCAAACGTGCATTCGTATTTGAATTGTGTCCAGACTTCATACGCACTGACAGGAATCTTATCGAAAATGTTCAAAATGTATTCAGGAGAATTTAAAACGTACTTTTTCGCGTCAAAACCTTAAAGTCGAAAAATTTTTAGAAAACAATCTCTTCTATGAAAAGTAAAATACTTCATTATTAACAGCAAAAAACAGTTAATTAAATGTGTCAACCTGTTTAAAAAACAAATAAATAAACAACAAAATAAAAACTTGCTTTATTGGACTAATTGAGACTTTGACGAAGGTTTTTATTACTTTTGAAAGAGTAATATATTTCATAAACAGTCTTACGCTGTTAATAGCGACGTATTTTATTTTTCATTATTTAAGACAGCAATTTAAGCCTGAACCAATTTTTAAATTAAATTTTCTTTACAACGGTTCAGAAAGTAATAAATAACACACACTGTCACTTTTTGGTTTACAAATAGTTTTAAGAATCGTATATTTAAAGTTTAGGGCATTTATTAAAGATATTGTAAACAAGACTCATCTTAAAGCTCTGCACAGTCATTATTATATTTTCTCTTTTTCTGTAGTATGAAGTTATATTTCTGGCCCCAGGAACAAAAGTGAATTCGGGATTCTCCCTTGAATACACAATAACTACTCATACCTATATCAGGTGCGTCAGTAGCACATACAATTATTTTTAGTTTACGAATTTTTAAATCATCTGCAAATTATACATGTACAAAAAACAACTGCCTATGCATGTCAGAATCAGATCAGAACTTTTCCAAATTTTTCTATAGGCAAAGTGTCTTATTGTTTCATTAAAAGCAACTTTTTTGCTTAATTCCGCTTCGATGGACAATACTGATGCAATTGCATTTGAGTGAATTTGTCACAATTGTGCTCAAGGTTGCAAAAAAGCGAGCTAAAATTAAAAGAAACCACACCTGTGGGTTTTTGTTGGTTTTATTTAGCCTGTTTTTGTAGATTTTTTTTTTGTTTTGTTTTAATCTAATTAAACATTTTAATTTTAAACAATAATGTGCAATGATCAATTTTATCACTTAAATAAATTTAAAAACATTTCGATGAAAATATAATTCCACAATATTTTCATTTTCCTCTGTAAATAGTCAGAGTGTACATTAGTATTTAATGCTAAGACCCCCTACTAACACGAGTATTAGGAGAAATACATGCAATGCATGAATAAATTTTACTGAATAATTTAGGAAAGGACAAAGCTCCTTTTTTTTAACTACAGAAATGAATGATTTGATAACAATTTTATTTTTTCTTCAAATTATAACTGTTTTCAAATTCTAGAACTTACAATAAAAGAAATGAATATTTAAATTAGGTAAGGAGCTATTATGTTTATAGCTTAGTTGAATATTTAAAAATTGAAATCATTTTAAAATTATGTATAGAACCCACAGATTGCTGTGCTCGTGCTTGTCTTATAGAGTACAGCTCATCTCCATTATAAGTATGTCAGATACACATATTTTTATTATTAACTTTGACATCTTAAAAATGATTTTGATGTAATTAATGTAATTAATAAAAGTAAAACAATTAAATTTATTTCTGAAGTGTGGTGACTTTTTTAATTTTTATTTCCTAATACAAAGTATTCAAGTTTAAATATTTACTTATATTTAAGGTTTAAATACTTACAGGGTTATATAGACTATCAAGTAAGCATATAGTGTTCTTGTTAAGTTTATGTATTTCTCCTCTATATAAATTTATTTAGCAATTTCAATTGACAATTAAGTCGTAGTATGTTCCAACTTTTATAAGTACACAAAAATGATTTACTCGTTAATTCATTAACATTTACCGTTTATTAAATGTAAAATTTAATAATATGTTGAAGTTGTTTAGTAAAAAATTTTAAGAATACATTAAAAATCAATTTGTGTAAACTTTATAACTTCTTTTTCAAAATACAGATTTTTGATTTGAAAAATAAAAACTATTTTATCTATTTTTAAAAAATCCGGCTTTTTTTAAAAATAAAAGTCGTTTTTTAAGGCGGTTTAAGCTAAACAAACAAACGACAACAACAAAACAAAAGAGATACTGCTTTTTTTTTTTGGCCTGGCTAAAATCCGGCAATTCTGATTATACTGTACATATAGTTTTCTACTTTTAAAGCTGATAACGATATTTCTCCTCTTGTATTTAAAATGTATACTATAGCTGACAGTTTTTTACCATTTACAAAATGCTTTTAGTAAATATTCGAAAAATGGTATTAGTATTTTTTTTTAAATCCCACCCCTCTGTTTCCTGGACAATAGACATGAACTTAGTTAACATAATTGTTGAAACGGCCCTGCCAGACCCCCCATCCCATCCTAGTTGTACCTATAAGTTTCATTGTCGTTTTTTAATAATAATCAATCTTTACTTACCAATAATTTTTCTTTCTGCCAAAAGCATTGGTTTACTTAAAATATTAACCGTTTAACTTAATTCTAAATTGAAATAGTTGTAGTTTATGTAGGCTTTAGGTTTAATTTCGAATATCGGCGAGAAATATATTCCTAACAAAAAATAGAAATTAACTTAATTCATACAATAGCAGCCATAGTTAAGTGTATAAATAAATTGTGGTAATAGTGTGGCTAGGAAAATGAAATGAACTTCAGTTCTTAAGTTATAGTGTCCACATCTCCCAGATACACACACATACACGGACGGACATCCTTTTAAAAGTGTTCAAAATGTGTTCAGGAGGATGTGAAATCGTGCTGATCGGTCAAAATCTCGAATTCGAAAAAAAGTTCTTAAAACATTAATGTCTTTATATAGTAGTAGTATGAGAAAATAAAACAGAGAAAAGTGCATTGTATGTTTAAATTATATATATATATTCAAATTGTAATTTTCAGTTTTGGTAGTTTTTATTAATAAGTTTTATTTTTATACTTTGTATAAAATATTCTTCTGTCGTATGGAAATGGATACAGTAAACCATATTATTTGTACATCATTCTCTAAAAATACCGAAAAAGAATACAAATGGGTGGTGTTTTTTAAATTATGTACATTCATATTTAATGAACGTATTATTGAAAATTTTATCATTTACACTAAATTTTATTACCAGATTATTTTATAAAAGTATGACGAGCATAAAAGTATGATGAGTTATACACACAAAAGATAAAGAAAGCCGACAAAGACAAATTTACATGGTAGGGGGCCTTATGCGGATCTGTTTTAGTGGAGCCCCTATAACGTCATCTCAATTTTGTGTTCTCATGATATTCAATTTTTATAAAGTCATGATAAACGTGACATTGGTGTAGCATAATATCATATGTACTTTGCAATTGTTTTCATAGTGTGTAAGTTCTTTATTTAAATTTACACAAATTCAATAAATAAAAGAGATATTAATTTTAAAAATAAATAAAGATTTTAAAGTGCAACTAAAATTAAATAAATATCTTGAGTAATATATTTATAAACTCTATATTTTTACTTTTATATACAGAGAAGAGAAATTACGAACTGAAATTCAGGTCCCGGAATCAACAATATAAAGGGACCCTTTCCAGTCTGAGGTCAACTGTTACAAGATGTGGGGCTTTAAATTTTATAGTCCAATTCCGAAGAAATTTTAATCTGCCATTGTTTTTGATAGCAGCTTTCTGATTCTGTAAAAGAGCAGCTTCAATGTTTAATATTTCTTATTTTAATTTTTTGATATGATTCCCGCTAACTACTTCTGGGGGCCCTGCAATTCGAAATTGAGTTAACTGTTTCAGTATGTGTTGCATTTTATTGTTTTTGGGAATATAAACAGAGAATTATTAACATAATTGAGTAGAAATTTCTAATGCTTTCAAATTGAATAGAGTACTGAGGAAATTGGGGGTCCCATCTAAAGCGGGGACCTTAAACGACCACTTAACAGTAAATCCGTCCCTGAAAACAGGATTTAAAATACCCCACAATGTCCCGTCTTAAGCGACCAATTAAAATAAACTAAACGAAATGACAGAAATGAAACATGGTATGATCACGGTTTTAGGTGAATCATCACAGTGAATCACTTGCACTTTCTTCGTAGCACTTTTTGCCAGTAACAGTAATTACCATCCAGTAACCTTTTTAAACGGATCCAAGAGGTTAAAAACGAAATCAAACTACAAATTATGCCCCAACAATTCGACAGCAAAAAAACAATGAGGAAAAGAATCTCCGCAAAATATTATAAAATCGTCTGGACTTACCGAATGCGACTAGTCAACACTGTTGAGCCGGATCCCCATGCGGTGTCTAAATTAAAGAAACGTTTGTCAGACGATCTCGTGAGGCGGAACAAACGACGTTTGGTTCAAGAGGTGAAGGCTGGTGGTGATACGACGCAGGTAGTGGGACCCTATTGACGGAACGCCAATTGAAGGCTGTTAGTGGAAAGCGAACGAGATCAGTAATGTTCGTGTGGGAGGGAGATTCGGTGATGTGACGTAACGAGCCCATTCTTTTCTCTCTCTCTCAGCCAGTGAGGGTCACTCTTATTGAAAGAGTGAGCGATGACAAAGTGGAGAGGGGGCGTCCACAAAGTTAGAACAAAGATTTCCTTAAGAAATGGGCGAAGCAAATTCATTGAAAAATGCCTTAACAGATCTGTGAGATGTTTTTTTTTTTCTCACGGGGATCTATCTTTGAGAAAAAAATTCTAATGTTGTGGAAATAAGATTTGGTAAAAATGAGAAAAATTAAATTTAAAATCTTTTGAGGTTTCTATAAAAATAATATGAAGCAATTAATATTTTTTTTTTATTTTTATTCATTTTTATAAGGTTGGTTCTTAACTAAGGATTTAAATAAAGTGTTAAAGGATTCGCTTATAAAAATTATATGTATATGTTAATATATGCGAAAATATTCTTGTATAGCATTCTATGACTGATATATCGCTCGCGACTGAGAGGGTAAAACATCTGGTTATGAACTTTTAGAGCATATTCTCTTCGGGTATGTTTAGTTAATTGGGTGTTTCAATTTTTGAATTTCGCAGACGAGAAGGGTTCATTTCAAACAATTTCTCGGAATTTCGTGAAGTCAATATTTGATATCGGGAATTTTTAAAAGAACCGTTTTTGTGACTTTTGAAAAGAGTCATTTCGAATTTATGAAAGGCCCTGAAAACAAACATAAATTTCTTCTGGGCCTTGTTATGGAAGAATAGAAAGACAATTCTTTATATTAATGAAAATATTCTATACTCAAAAAGAGTTTTTTAAACTTGCTTCTTATTAATAAAAAATCGTTTGCAATTAAAATGAGTTTTGGGGATTTTAAAACTTCTTTAAAATATTAAATGGAATTTTTAAAAAAAAATGGTTTTTTTTTGGACATAAATGTTTCTTATTAATAAAAGTAGTCTATAATAAAGAAAGACATAAAAGCTTCAGATAAAAATTAAATTATCTGCAATTAAGTTTCATGGAACATGGATATTTCCTAATAACAAAAAATTGTATGCAATAAAAATGAGCTTTAAGAATAATAATAATTAAAAAACAAAAATCGCTACGATTATATATTTTTGGATAAAACACGTCTACAATCAAGTGGCGTTTATTCTGTTTATGTTTTTTCCTAAACATGAATTAAAAGTCATGGTAATTTAAATTTAACAGTGGAATCGCAGGCAATTTTAGAAGCTCTTTTATACATTTTATTATTCTAAACCCTTCGGTGAGATGTGCGATCTGGGATCTTCAAATGAAAAGAGTTGTTTCGGCCGTTTCAGACAATTTAAAAATAGAACAGTAGTCAGTCATTCAAACGTCTTGAAATGGGTTTAACATTTTTAGAAACACCACAATAAGTGGCTAGAAAACTCTCCCAACCAATACCCGCTTTTAGTGCAGAAGGAAACCATTACGATTGTCACTAACTTAGAACCAACAAAAATGAAGGAGCCTACCTATCGTTGACAGAGTGTTCGTATTGGTACCTACCTGTACCTGCATTCTGGAACTCCTCCTACTAAGCGAGAAAAAAAATAAGCACGTGGTCACTATTGACACAGCAAACCTGGCAAGGAGAAGGAAGGATTACGTCATTCATGGGAGTTTTCATTCGAGGAGGTGATTTATCAATGGGATGAAGTGGGGATATGTTTTACTTCGCCGAACGCAAGGGAGTAAACAAAAAGCTGTTGTAGTTGTAAGCGGCACAGTATATTAGCAAATATTTACTATAGGAGGTGTAATTTGTGGAATGGAAGTGGCTTTTTATAGATTTAAGTAGTACATTTATTTAGCAATTTAAGAACAAATGCTTCACTGTAATCAGAAACTAATAACTTCGCTAATTACAGCCTAAAAAGTTATTTTAAAGTATCAACCGAATTCACCAAGGCCGTTTTTGACTGCAAGTAAAATAAGCCTTTAATGGAGCTCATCTTTTGTGATCAATGTATTTTTTTTTTACTTTACTATAAAAGTTTTACAAGGGATGCTAAAATTTACTTTTAATAGGGGTTCAAGCAGGCCTAAATTTTGGAGGCAAAAAACAGTCTCTTTTTCTGTCTTTTTATCCAAAACAAATGGGTTGTTTTTTGCCCTCAAAACCGATTGATGTTTTAAATCAACTGTCTATACAGTGCTATTACTAACCAAGTATTTTAATTTCTGATTATGTTGAACACCAATTTGTGCGATTTTTTAAATGTTTTCCTATATATATATATATTTTTTTTTCTATATATATATATATTTTTTCTCTCTCTCTCTCTGTATATATATATTTTATTATTTCCTCTTTTTGTCTTAATTTCTTTTATTTCTTTGTATTTTGTAGAAAATTTTGGAATAGTGTATTATGAGTTACTACATACATTCTAACTTTGGATTTAATAATTTATATTTATATATATATATATATAAATAACGATGAATGGATTTCAATAGGAAGGATTCCACAATTGCTGAGTTATACCAAAAACCATTTCGCTACTAAGGAAGAGGATATATATATAATAAATAATTTTGCATTGTCATTCCTATTTACTCTTTTTTTACATTTGCATATTTGCAAAGTATTCTTAATTTTTCAAGTTTGCTACGGTATTTATAATATATATATATATATATATATATATATATATATATATATATATATATATATATATATATATATATATATATATATATATATAAATATCGTAAAATATATGTATAAATACTGTATAATATATATATATATATATAAATTAGAATTTAATAAGTTATATTTGTACGAATAAAATGCAGATTTAAAGCTTAATTTTAACTGTTTCTTTAAAACAAATTGCCTCTTTCAAATACGAATTAATGCTATTAACTGATAATGTAGATTCTAAAATGGCAGTATTTATAATTTCAGACCAAATTTTTAGTATTCAAAGTAGCTATTTGTCTCCAAAATATTAAGTTGTACACTCACACATTAATTTGCAGTACTCAACTATGATTCTAAAATACAATTATAATTTTATTTGTCTGGGCAAAAAATTTAAAATTTGTTAAGATGAAATTATATCTAATGCAGTTAATGTGCATTCTGATTAGTTAATATCCTTCTTTTCGAAAGAAAAGGTGGGAAAATAATAAATTCACTATTTAATAAGGTGTAAAGATTTTGTTGTTACAATATAATTATACGGGTATTGAATTTTAGAATTTTTCAATCTATTCTTTTACATCGTTTTCTATTTGTATTGACTTTACTCTAAAACCTTTTGAAGAACATAATCAGCTAATTTTTAGTTTTAAACATACGCGATGTATGTATTTAAGCAGTATTCAACTTTAAACTGAATCGCATTTATGAAAATAAGCATAGTTTCTGCTTCGGTAAATTTATAGTACATAAAACATTTTAAAATCACCAGTTTGATGAATGCGTCATTTGTACCACTGTTAATAAATAGACAGATAGTTTTCTCTGACAAGATGGATTTTAAATACTTCTTAGGGGTAATATACCTTTGGTTTCATCACTGAACTCATGCACCCAAATATATACAATTCTGTAAATATCGCGATCACAGTCTGCAAGTGATGCCAAATTCTAATTTGAAGATCTAAAGGTTTTATTGAATTGTCAGACGTTATTTACATTATTTGAATTATATTTCACTCTCTAAACCAAAGGTATAGGCAAAACTGCGAGTTTCCGTTATGCAATGTATTAAACTCTTTTAATAATTAACAAGAAAGATCAATCATGCTTAAAAAGCATTGATTATGAAACACTTTCCAACTTCAATGTAATTTTATTTAAACATCTCTGAAATGCAATACATTCCTCGGTACTATTTTAAAACTTATCACAATACTACATTAATTTATTATATTTGAAAACTTAAACCTTCATCGAAAAAAATGAACTTCATTCAAATGACGGCATTGAAATATAAATTGCCTGGTTTAAACATCTCTGAAATGCGATACATTCCTCGGTAATATTTTTAAAATTATCATAATACTACAATAATTTATTATATTTGAAAACTTCATCGAAAACAACTTCATCGAAAACATTCATTCAAATGACGTCATAGAAAAAATAACACGCCTGGCTCTCTCTATAAAAGCAGCATTTCATTTATAACATATTCCCATTCATTTCATTTATTACAGTACTAAAATAATTTATTTTATTTAAGAACTTAAGACCATGGAGCTACAAGTAATTAAACTCTATGTTTAAAACTTCATCGAAAAAAAAAGTCCTTCTCTCTGTAAAATCAATGAATATTTCATTCATATCAGCTATGCAGACTCCATGAGCTAAATAAGTTGGCGTTAAAGAAATACAGCAATTCTTATACAACTCATCCTACATATTTTGCTGTTTACATTTTACATAAGTGAAAAATAGGCTTCGTTGAAGAAATAATCAAATTTGGATGATCATTTAAACTCAAATATATTGTAATTGCGTTGTTTCAGTATGTAGATGCACAGAATTTAAGCAAAAATAAAACGGTTTTAGGACGGATACAACACTCAATATGAATTAAAAAGAACTTTAAAAATCACGATTTTGAGACAAGATGGATGCTATATTTCATTTTGAAGTGGGTCACGTGATCGCTTCATATAATAGGCGTAATTATTATTTTAATTTTTATTTAAAACACTACTGAATATATTTTGCTGAAATTTTTTTTATATATTTTGTGGAATAATTTGAATATAACGAACAGGCAGACAGACAGACAGAAAGAACAAAATCATAAACACTTTTCAACTTTGTTGTAAAGTGTTAAAATCCAATAATAATAGAAAATTAAAATTATGACGTATTAAACCAATGATCTGAGCTCAAGTCAACTGATTTCTATATATAAAATTCAAAATTATATTAATTTTTTTTTTATATTTCAGTAATACAAATTGTCTAAATATATATGCAAGGGCAAACACTTTGCAATAGTAATCTCCTAGGCAATGCATACGCATAATAGGATGTATGAAAAAAAATATATATCTCTTATACCTTTCGCGGAGTATTCAAGTTTTTCCGCAAGTATAGAATAATATTGTGAAATATTTTGCCTCCCATTGCTTTTTACTTTCCCTGCAATACATGGTAATGTATAGGGAAAGTATTGGAATCATACCGAAAATCACATCTCGAGTTTTCGACGGATCTACACGTTTTAAGACCTCTAGAATACGAAAAAACCATTTTTAGCGTGACGTCTGTGTGTGTGTCTGTCTGTGCAGATTTTGTATCCGTCTAACTAAAAAACTAATGGACCGAATTTCACAAAATTTGGTAGGTAAGTAAGTCACTTGTGAGCGAGTCTGGTGCTGATTAGTTTTGGATACGATTCGGGATAAAAGAACCCGCCTTTTTTTGCGAAATGGCCCGCAAAAGCTTGTATCCATTCTAACTGAAAAATTAATGGACCGAATTTCATAAAATTCAGTAGATGAGTCAGTTGTGGGTTACTCTGGTGCTGATTAGATTTTGGTACGATTCGGAAAAAAATAACCTGCCTTTTTTTGCAAAATGGCCCGCAAAAATCGCCAAAATCTAAACTAAAGAACTAGGTATACTCAAAAATATCCAATAAATGCTCGTTTAATACGTATTTTTTTAACGACGAAAAGAATAAGACCAACCCCATTACACTAGGAGTAGTCGTTCTCGAGATATTTTAGTTTTTCGTATTTTCTCTACGCCACCTTTGAAAATAAGTCCGGTTACCGAATG
Source organism: Amaurobius ferox (assembly GCA_951213105.1). Taxonomy (NCBI): domain Eukaryota; kingdom Metazoa; phylum Arthropoda; class Arachnida; order Araneae; family Amaurobiidae; genus Amaurobius; species Amaurobius ferox. The sequence continues at coordinate 104,474,507 of OX578136.1, forward strand.
AGAACGAAAATTGAATTAAAAGTGAAATAAATTTAATTAAAATAAAGAGAACGTGAATATAAGTCTGCAGGGAAAGTCATGTGCCGCCCACATCAGATTTTTCTTTATTGAATTCACTGCTAATTGCGATGTTTGGATCCACCTTTAGTACTCTGCCCCTACGACTCGAATTTCCAGTAAACACTCATACATATAAAGGTCAGTCTCGACAAAGCACAGAGCCAGACAAAGAGAATGCAATTATGGAATGATTTCTACCGCATACATTAGAGGAATGCGTGCCGCTTATGGTCATGTATGCAACAAACCGGCGTTACGTCAGTCCTAGCGACAGGAGCCATAGTTCATGGCTTGCGTGCGCAAGGACGCGACAATGAGCAAGGACAAGGACGGGCCGAAAGGACAGCAATCGGCGCTCTTGTATATCGTAGACAGAGTTTGGTTTTTGTGGTAAAGCTCTGAGGTTGCAATACATTCGAAATGACGACACCGTGTACAGTCATATACAAAATTCTTATCGATAAAAGTAACTGAATAAATTGTAAACCTTAAAAGCCATACATGGTAACTTAGTGTTCCAATTCTGCTTGATTGTGTTTTAAAGCAAACATTTCTTCTAAGATAATAAATGGTTTTAGAGAGGTTAAATGCGATAACAGATTTGGGTAGTATGGGGGGGGGGGGGGGGAGAGAAGAAGCTTTTTTACAGTACCTTTTTTTACCCTTGTGTGTTCTAGTTATCTGTATTATCCATCTATTATATAAGATATCTCGTTGCTATCCTACATAATAGATGGATAACACAGGCCTCAGAAATGGTCCAAAGGTGTTCCTTAGGTGAGTTGGGCCTAAACAGCAGGCGGTTTTTTTTTTTCGGATGACCCTTACTTCCGCGAAGGTATCGGCACTTATGATCCGCACGGGTGATCGACGTTCAAATCTTATTAGCGTAGAAAACGAAGTCGTGGACACAAAGTGATTAACGACGAGCAGAATGTCAGGAAAAAGTAGCCAATCACAAAATATTTTTGACAAATTCTCGCCAAAACCACGAGGTTAAAGTGAGAGTTCAGAATAAGATGTTATCCCCGCATTTCTAGTATTGTGAAAGATAGGAAGACTCCCTCTACTCTTTCGGATATATACGAGATATCCTAGTAGAAACCCTGGGGCTAAGACCTCTCCGAGCATCTTCCTCTCTCCTGGTTGTACCTGAGTTTCACTCTCGTTTTTAAATAATAATTAATATTTATTACTAACGATTTCTCATTTTACTAAAAGCATTGCTATAGGAAGACTCCCTCTACTCTTTCGGATATATACGAGATATCCTAGTAGAAACCCTGGGGCTAAGACCTCTCCGAGCATCTTCCTCTCTCCTGGTTGTACCTGAGTTTCACTCTCGTTTTTAAATAATAATTAATATTTATTACTAACGATTTCTCATTTTACTAAAAGCATTGGTTAGTTACCGAATTTAACTTAATTCTATAAATAGTAATATTTCTAATTGATGTGGGATGTAGGCTCTAGGTTCAAATTCAAATAATTGCTAGAAATGTATTCGTAACAAAATATAGATAATTAACTTAATTAATTCATACGATAGCAACTATAGTTAATTAATTGTATAAATGAATTGCGACAATATGGTGTCTAGGGAAACAAAATGTTAACAAAGTGTGATTTTTTTAACAAAGTAATTCAATAATTGCATTGGTTGTATATGGTACATTTTTATTTTAACTCTTTGGCTTTACTGATTTGAATGCAGCAAGATTTGTTATTTGTAAGGATAATTTTGTTTATAATCTTAAATTTTTCGAAAAATTCAATATATCCTTACTGTCACGTATTACAAAAAAATTCTTGAGGTCCTGCCCCGGAGTTCCAGTCTCGGTCCCCTTCCCCCTCTCGTTGACCCCGTAGATATCGTAAAGAGGATATATATATAATACGTCTAGATGTATACAGTGTATAAGTGTGTAGTTAACACTACTGAAGCCCATACCTCACGTGTACGTTCCACATAGATGACAGTTCAGCGATGAAATAAATGTAATTTGGTAATATTTTTGAATTATCTATATTTTCTCCTCTTCAATTCATTACTAGTATAGGTCTTCCGCCATATATTTCAAAGAAATTGTTAACAGCAAGTTTGGGCGAATTTAATGTATGATATATAATCTCGTCAAAGAAAATGGTGAATCAGGAGGTACTTTTGTGAAAAAAGTTGGCAACCGATATGTTAGAAATTTCGTAACAGACCAGCAACTCTGCATAGAATGAATTCGACCATTCGAAGAGGTTAAATTTATTCTATTCCCAAATAGAGGTCATTTATATTTCACATACGCAGCAGATGTTTCTAAAGTTGTATAAACATAAGTTAATCAGCATCTTTTCATTCGCACCATCACGAAACTATTACTCCATCCGATAACCTAGATTTAAGATAATTTAAAATAAACAAAAGGAGACAGGCCAGCGTGCAGAAAAATGGTGACCGCCAAGAAACAAGGGGAGCTTGCATGGGTCAGCAAGCTCTTATAAAAGGTGGAATGTTTATGGTAAGCTGCACTGTTGCGGATCATATTCATTGCCGGGCGAAATTTCTAATGTTTTGAATGCTGTAAACCCTGTTTTATTTGATAATACAATGGTATATTGCCCAGAAAACTTTCTCAAATGACTTTTTCTAAATAGACTGGCTTTCGTAAAGACCCAGCGCAAAAAAACTTTCTATCTGTTGTCTAACTTTACTTCATTTTAAGATTTCTCAACAATATGGCATAGTGCATTCTGATGTAGCCAAATATCCAATTCTTAGATTTTGATGGAGTTACATGTTTTGAGTATGCCTGATCACGAATAAACCATCTTTATAAGGATGTCTTCGGACATGATCATTCTAGAACAAATCGAGCTGTCTATAGGTATATATACTAATTCCGAAGTGACCACTTGTCTGATTATCTCGCAATTTTTAGACAATTTCCCAATAGATAGAGACCTTCAATCTGTTACACAAATCCGTCGTTCAGAAAGAAAAAAACCGAATTAGTAAAAAAATGTTTAGCTCAGGGCAATGGCGTCACCAGGGGGAGGGGGGGATAATGCCCCACAGAAACCCATCAAATTTCGAAGAAATGATATATGGAGAAATGCAAAACAAAATATTTGGTTACCCCCTCCCCTCCCACCCTAGAATTTTTTTCTGGCGACGCTACTGGCTCAGGGTGCTTATTTTAGGAGATGGGGTTCTCGGCGCTTATTTTAGAGATGCTGCACATTATGTTGAAGTTGTTAAATTTGTAAAGTAAATGGAAACCTTCTATCTATATTTTTCTTCTAAAAAAGAGAGAGAGAGAGAGAGAGAAAGTAAAATTGTCTTTTCAAATGATTGATTTATAATTTCCCATCAACTTTATGTTTTTTATAAGCTTTACTCAAGACATAGCTATAAATCTATAATCCTGAATGATAAATACAGGGACCCGAAATATGATTGGCTCGAGGATCCCAGAATTATTAATATAACACTGCATGAAAGCAAGATGTTCATTGAAATTGAACAGTCGGATGGAATAATCTGTGAAGTCGAATTGCCAAAAATACTGAAAATTTCATTTTAATATAAGTCAAATTGATATTTTTTTGTCTCTCGTATTTCGGCCAGCCGGGGCCTAATTTACAGTTGCGCAGGCTCTAAGCTATACATTAAATAGGGGATATTTATAAACGAGGAATACTTATAAATAAGAGATAACTTTACTTTATATACAAATGAAAATGCTTTAATTCCTCAGGATATAAGATTGATATCCTTAAGTGATCTTTAAATATAAGTTTGACATCTTGAAAACAAGAAAATATGTAAATTCGGATACACAGTAAATGCATTTTAGAAAACTGTATAACTACCAGTAAGGGTGTATCTTGAGGAGTAAGAAGATCATATACTTCCCCCCCCCCTTCCTCAAGAAAGCTGCAAAATAATGAGAGACGATGCAGTGGACTCCAATTTATATATTTGCTAACCCTCAAACAAAAGATTGCCCATTCACCCCCTCCCCCTCCAAAAATAAATTTTGGTTCATGCTTTTAAGTTCAAGTACTCTTGGTAATTTACGTTTAATCTTCTATATAGGATATATTTATTCCTTAAAAGTATGACCCCCCCCCCCCCCCTCATTTTTTACAGCGAATGTTCGCAAGACAGCTACGCTTTCAGCTCTGATGCAGCTATACCATATCGCTAAAGTCGACTTGTTATCTGTGCTTTTTGGGTTGTAGATGGAAAATATTTATTCCTAGTACTTGATGATTTGAGCCCATGATGCGGTCGATACTTTTTTTTCCTATTTTCACATGCCTTCATGAACGAAATCACTATTTTTTGACGGGAAGGATGTATTTGGAGAGTTGTGAAAAATGTAAACATTTTTGATGCTTATATCTCCAAATCCAACTGATATAAATACTAACAATTTATACCTGTTTTGTCAGAAATAAGGTACTATTTATGAATATACACAATACATTTCAATATTTTGAACTATTATTTTTTGAAAAAAAAAAAATTGTTTTTTATCCGAATGAATTTTCGTTCCACTTTGATTCGAAATATTTTCTAAATTATAAAAGATAGATATAAACCATAAGTTTCCATATCAATAATTTATTTTTGCAAAGTTTTTGAGCACTCACTTTGTTAAATTAAAGAAGATTGAAAATTTTACGTTTTGAAAGTTCGTAACGCTTATATCTTAAAAACTAAAAATACTAGCTGTGACAAACACGTTGCAACCTTATAAAAGTCCTACAATGATATATATTTGGACCTCGGATAGGTTTTTTAGTTTTCGACATATAGTGGTTGTAAGATGGCTATAAAATGTACTAAGCGCAATCAAACTTTAATAAACTTTGATATTCGCTCGTATCTTAGTTGTTTCAATTGTATGTCTTACTTTAGTTACCTTAAGAGCATATTATATGTTGTAAACGAAACAAATGAGAAAATTTTGGAGTTTTGGCTCCATCGGACTGGAGCCACCACCGATTTTCTCTTTCGCTCTAATTTTTATTGCATTTTTATAATTTATTCAGGTTTATTATCTCGTATGCTCGTAAAAATTCAAGGAACTAACTATTTTGCTCGTTAAAAAAAAACGAATAAATCAGGCTCAAACTACTAACTTGATACCAGATATTCCGGAATCTCGCTAAATGCGAGTTCGTTATAGACGGGTTCTACTCTAAGTAGCTGAACATTTGTTTATGATCATGAACACCAGAGCGAAAGGGATAAAAAAAAAAGTCTGTGGCATAACTTAATACGAACCAATGATGTTCAAAAACATCGTGGTAAAGGCTCTATGGTGCGAACCGAATATGGCAGTGTACCGAAGTCAAGTACGCTACCTGCTGTCGCACGAAACTCCAAACGGAAGCTCATCGTCCTCCAGTGTGGGAGGATTTCCCTGCAGGAAGCCACGTTCTATGTAGCGTAGGACAGGTGCTGTCGGGCTCGGAACCAACATGTAACGGGGTCAAGTGTCATGGTAGATCGCTCTTCGCTCCTCGAGAATCGCAGTAGGGAAGCGGGTTGACGGAGGTGCGGAGCAAAGAGAAGCCGCGGAGGAAAGGGAAAGGGATGAAGAAGATGAGAAGAGGTTTTGGGGGAAGTAATTATCGGATATTGCGTCAGTTGTGGTGGGGAGATCGTTTTAATGAGCTAGAAAGGGGCGCCGGAAATAAGGAGATCGTTAATGGGTAAACAACCGGTAAATCACTATTAGTCCGACAAGGATCGGGATGAAAATAAGATGAAATAAATTTTGCTTTACTTCTTAGTATCATAGCATAGGGCACCTAAATCTTCCTAATTGCCGAGGTTGGGAAGGAAACACATTTTTAAATAAAAACAAAATACTAAATACTTTTGAAACAACCATTCATGAAAAATATAAAATAATTCCCTCGCACAGAAAGCAAATGCAAAATACTGAAGTGTTCGAAAAAAGAAATATCAAATGCTGGATAATTTATGAAAAGGTTTTAGGGATTCTAACCAAATTTTATTCTCCAAATAAAAATATACCGAGAGCTATTTCTAGTGTGTGTGTCTAATATATGAATACTTTATGTGTTACAATAGACAGGTTTCAATGTTGATGCTACGGAGAAACAAGTTTTTAAATGTTTCAATACTTTTTTTGGGGGGAAAGGGGGGGGGGGAGAATTTTTTGGGAATACTTCGTTCGAAAAAAGAAATATCAAATGCTGGATAATTTATGAAAAGGTTTTAGGGATTCTAACCAAATTTTATTCTCCAAATAAAATTATACCGAGAGCTATTTCCAGTGTGTGTGTCTAATATATGAATACTTTATGTGTTACGATAGTCAGGTTTCAATGTTGATGCTACAGAGAAACAAGCTTTTTAATGTTTCAATACTTTTTTTTAGGGGGGGGGGGAACAAAACTGTTCATTTTACACGTAAGAAAAAACAGTTTCCATTATATTTTTTTTTACTAAAATATAATTCTGCAAATTTAAGAAAATTTGAAAACGTGGTGAGTATTAAAATAAAAATACGTTTTATTTCCTTTTGTATTTGAAAATTCCTTGAGTTACCCAATAATATTGGAAAATCTTATCTTTCGAGCAATTCATTTGCCTTATAAATATTATAACAAAGAATCCCTTCGTTTGACAATAATGTCCTATTTAATTTTTTCTGATATTTTCTCTAACATAATAAACATATGATCTCAAAAACGGTGCATATTATTGTGTTATAAAGGATGCCATTTGTTTTTAAATACAAAATAATTGTATTTAAGAATTGCTTAAGAATTTTTTTGTTTAAAAATTTTTAATATAAATATTTTTAAATATTTTTTCAGTTTTCGAAAACTATTCAAAAATTGATCAAAAAACTAAGGCGCCCTATTTACTAACTAAAATAATCACACCAAATTTCATTTAACTAGCACAATTTATTCGAGATATATTGTGTCCACAGACATCATTAAAAATGATCGAATCGCAATCAAGGATGCTCGCAGCTTGTATATACACCGAAATCTAATAGCTGCAATTTTGACCCATTACAATATTCTTGCCCCCCCCCCCCCCTTCCGATTCAAATTAAAATAATCAAACCAAATTTCATTTGACTAGCGCAATTTATTCGAGATATATCGTGCCCTCAGACATCATTAAAATATGGTTGAATCGTAATTAGGGATGCTCGCAGCTTGTGTATACATCGAAATCTAACAGTTGCAATTCTGACCCCATCACAATACTTTCTCTTTACATATACTGCATAGGGAATGGAAAAAGTATATATATATATATATATATATATATATATATATAATAAAGACAAAAATAAATAAAAATAAAAATAGTAAGACTGATTTACAACATGATCAGTGTCATACCCTGGTTCAAAAACAATACGGAGGAAAAATAAGTAAAGAGGATATGAAAGGAAATATCTAACAAAAGGAAAACATTGCTACCATATAAGGCAAAATGATCTTAATTTTAAATTATCAATAATACACATGAATTTATCAACATTCAAGAGCGATACATACAAATCAAGTTCAAACATCAAAGGATTATAAAAATCTGGAGGCTCAAAATATTAAAATGACAAAAAATAAAAATAAAAGAAAAGATGCAATCCGAAAATATGAAATTGGATAGAACCTCTGTAGATCCAGCTCTTCAAGGATCTTCGCATCCACAGAGGTTCCAAATGTGTTTCGCTCAACGATACGGCCATATATATATATATATAATATTAAAGTGGAAACATGGCACAATTTTCTTACCATGAGTTAATGCTTTTACGAAAGACATCCCTTCTTCGGAGGTATGCCCATATCTGACTTTTGACCTGTGTAATAAAATCTCTCTCTCATTTTGATCCATGAAAATGCTATTGGTAAAAGACATGAAATTATGCGAGCAAGATACTGAAATCCACGCGATATAATCACTCAAAAGGTTGAAAGAAATAATCCATCACAGAAATAAGCGAAGAGATCATCAAATCGAGTGTGATGGTTGGAAAGCAACCATGTGTTTGTTCCAAATCAGCAATTCAAAGATTAATGATTCACGTACCGTTGCTAAATAAGAGCAAGCCTTCTCCATTTACTCACAAACGATTTATCTGAAGAAACATCTGGTCTAACACCGTGTGCTAGGTTATAAATGATATAGATACAGACACATGGTGAGGTTGATCATTTCTTATCAATAGCCAGGGCCTAATTATTACACAAAAGACAGGGGATCTATCCTACATTTTCTTTCAGGGGTCACCAAATTGAGAAAAATAAAAGCTCAGTGCTTTAAATGAATTCGTGTTTCTGTTATTATGCTATATATATTAATTTGGAGAGCTAATTAGATAATTATTTTGGAAATAATTTTTAGAGAATATTAAAATCATTTTACTTTTGCACTAAATGTAAGATAGCAACGAATTCGAAAAGAAAAAAATATCTTTTTAATGTAAAAATCTGATGTGGGCAACACATGATTTTCCTTATATAATGTAATGAATTTACTACTTTTACAATAAAAAAATAGGTTTTTCTTATAGTAGATACTAATATTCTTTCCAAAATATTGAATTTTCGACAATGAGTCGTCATTTTCATTGATTTAGCGTCATTTTTATCCATTTGGCGAGATTTTCGTTAATTTGGCAACATTTCAAAAAGTCGCCAAGTTGACGACATTCCGCCAAATTCGTCGCCAAAATCTCGACAAGCGTTATGGATGAAGAAATAAGTTATTCTTACAGCAGATAAATGACTATTGGCGTTCAAATACAAAAGTATTACTTAAAGTATCTTTTTTCATGAATGGAACGAGCTAGATCCACGAGAATGATGTCGCCCAATCTATCGCATGGTATTACATAAGAAAAGTGAACATGTTTCTTTATAGGAAATATTTTTTTTTAATTTTATATGACTTTTTGATATTTTTTTGAAAAATGTACAATATCTCGAGAACGGTTCATGTTAGCGTTCTAAAATTTATGTCAATCGTTTTCTGAAGAAAAATTACATAAGAAATGTCTATTTGCGTAACTTTAACAATAGGCTTCAGAACAATAGGCTTGCAGTGTTTATGGATTATGATTTTTGTACCAAATTTTGTTCGAATCGGTCCATTCGTTCGTCAGTTATCGTCTCCACAGACTCACTGACACACACACACACACAGAGACATCACTTCAAAAATGTTTGATTCGTGATCAGGGATGCTTGAAACGTGCTCTCCCGTCGAAAACTCGAATTCGAATTTTCGACCCCGTCACAATACTTTCCTTATACATTATGTATTTAAGGAAAGTAATAAAAAAATATTTATTTTATCTTTACTTGATAAATTAACTATTATTGCCTCCTTATCAATACGTAAGATTATGCATTAAATGAATATATATTTAAAACTAGGGTGTTTGATTTCTTCTCCAAATGTCAAGCCAAAACATATTAACATTGTTCTTGAGTAGTTTAATATGCGTTGATAACTATCTGTCCGACAATCATTTAGGTCCGGCGTCCCCCAAAATACGGCCTGCGTGCCGTATTCGTCTTATGGAATGGGTTTTACCGGCCCGCTGACGCCTTAACAAAAAAAATCAAATTTTACAGTTGATTATTCTGATAAAATTATATTATTACAAAATGCATTAAATATGAGCATTGTTGATGTTTATAAAAATGAATAATCCTTAATTTTGCTTCAAAACCCATTCGATGTTTTTCTTGGTTATGTTGCTGCTCAAAATATTCATTTAGAATTAACAGATTTGCAGTCAGTTAAAATGTTGAAATCATTATTTAAAATTTAGAATTTAATCAAGTTCTATTCTCTCCCCCCCCCCCCCCCCCCAGAAAGTAATCATAACAATACGGAAAATTTAGCAAGGAAAATGATTTTCATATTTGGAAACAGTTATATTTGCGAACACTCATTCTCCAGAATGAAGCACATTAAATAAAAAAAATCACTCAATTGCCTCAAAGAAAACACTCAAAGATTTTTTTAAAAATATGTGTTTCAAATTTAACATTAAATATTCCAAAGATCATTCAGATATTAACAACATTGGTTGTTTTCAGTGTTTGCTGCCATTGACTAATATTTAACTTTTTGTGTTCTATTGTTTCCTAATGAAAGAAAACCCTTACATTGTTGTTGAGTTGTTGTTGTTGAGAACCAGACCGTCCGATCTACCAGAAAGGCGTAAGGTAACCGTGTTGAGTTGTAGTGTATATCTTTATCTAACTTATTTATTATAATATGTATAAATTTATATTCTAATATAGTATGTCTGTTTGTAATACTCTGTAAAATTATTCTATATTAGTATATATATATATTTATACATAACGAAAATAAGACATATTAATGTAGTATGTCTGTTTTTTCATCCAGTCCACCCAGCACTTTTAATACCCTAATGTTGACCTTTTCTCAATAAGACTGGATACACCTGAATTAGTCGATTAACTAATTTTCTTTATCTAGCATGTATAAGTTCATAATTTTTGGAAATAGAAAGAAGCAAATGTTCTTCTAAAATTATTTCATCCCTCCCGTGTTTCTAATTTTCTGGCATTAAAAAAAAAATGAATATTTCTCATAACAATTTAAGAGCTCGGATGTACGTGAAACACATGACATTTTGTTTTTGTACAAATGAATTTTACTATCACATGTCAATTAATTTTAATGCTATTATGTATAAGCTTAGCTATGCATCCCTATATACAGTTTGATTGCGTTTAATAGCAACTAAAATCAAATTTCGCCTCATATCATTGCATATTATCCTGCGTTATTCCAGTGACATTTTTTCTGCAATCAATCATGTCGAAAATCAATATATTAACCACGGTTTTGTATAAATAAATCGATCGGCAAAGTCTGGTGTCGATTGGAGCAGGAGTTCAAAAGTCAAAGCCCGTACAAACGAACCAAAAGGTTGAGTAAGAAAAATTAATTTTTCAACACGACAAAGTAAGGAGTGCCCTTTTAAAATGCCACCACACATCAGAGTAAATAAATCACACTCAAAACATCAAATTGTTTAAAAAAAGATTCAACTTACCAGATAAGATTTTTTCCACAGATAAGTAAGTATCCTCACTTATTCCAGCTCACGCTATATCCGCACACACCATAATCGCCACAACTCTCACACGGACCGATTCCACTCACTGCCGAGGAATGGATATTGAAAGAATGGTCTCAGAGCGAATGTTGTACGATCTCGAAGTCCGCTTCCGGAGTAGGTGGAATCGCACCTTTCCGTTTCCCCTCCCCCTCCGCCCTCCCCGGCTTCCGGTGGCTGCCTTTATAGCAGGTGATCGCTGCCGGAAGTTCGATCGACCCTCCTACACATTTGTTTTGTTGGGTGGGCCTTTTCTTTATTTTTCTATTATTTGGTTGGGTTTTATTGTAGTTCGCCCTCCCTTCCCTTCCGTGGATGAGAGAGAGTGTGTGTGTGTGAGTAGGGCTGGTTCCGAATATCAATTTTCGGAATGACGACTTTCAACCGGATAGAAGCCTTGCATCTAGTTTCGGCAGGATATCGGAGGTGCGTTGAAAGAGTGGGAGGTGTAAAGTGAGAACTTTCTAAAAATCACGAGTTGTGTATAGTATAATCCAAGAAGTGTTCCTCAAAGTGTGCCCCCGAAAGGGGTCCCCCAAAAACATGAAGAACATTCTCTAATTAATTAGTTATTTGTTTTCTCTTTGATTAAACTATAGTCGTAGATAAGTTTGTTATGGATGCTTTTAATGCGGATTACTTATAATTCAAACTTCTCACTTTCACAGAACAGTGGAGATATATCCGTACGCATATTTAGAGAGGTCGGAGGGGGGGGGGGCGTAATACCAAATCACCCCACCTGGAGAACCCTTACAATATTTGAAAGACGACGTCCCTTACATACTATTTCGATAATATTGAAATCAGATTTTCCCCCAAACAAGCGTAGTTTAAACATGATGTTTGTAAAAAATAAATGAATAAAATAAAAGAAAAATAATCATAAATTCCGTAATTGTTAAAATAAATTTATAAAGAGCTCTAGTATCGTCTGTACGGAAAGCTCAATCGTGTCGGAAAAACAATGTTTAAAGAATAGCAATTTCTACACAATTCTGTTTTCAGCTCAGACGAAAATTAGACTCTGAAAATTGGGCGCCCTCTCATCTAATAAATTTACTTTTATTAAGCTGATATGTTAAAGGTCATTTTATAAGACAAAGAGCAATTTTATTGAATCTGGGATAGAGAAAATTCCAGCATGCCAAGACGTGAACAGTTTTAGTTTAATCGAGATGAAATGTAAATCTTATTAATCAAATTTATGAAACCTATGTGTTTCGTTTTGCAAATTAATGTCAGTGCGAAACTGTAATTTACAGTAATGTCTCAATGAGAACAATTAAATTAAAAAATACTTCAAATAAATCTCTAAATCTATAAAATGCAATCGACTGCAGTGGACGCCAGTGTCTGCAAAGGGGGACAGAACTGTTTGGGATAGGGTATGTCAAATACTTGTCTTTTTGAGAGGTTCTTCGTTTGGGATAGATGCTGTCCCACCCGTAAGCAAAAGGTTAATGTCCTGTGAAATGATGGACGCGAATGCCTGCAAAGGGGGATGAAACTGTTTAGGATAAGGTATGTCAAATACCTATCTTTTTGAGAGGTTCTTCGTTTGAGATTGACGCTGTCCCACCCGTAAGCAAAAGGTTAATTGTATTTTGATAAGGATTTTGCCCGAGAGTATGAATTTAAGTTGTGCTTGGATTTATAAGTTACCAAAAACACCCAATTTCAATTTTCGCTATGTGAATTTAATTTAATTGTGCCCAAGATCTTCTTGTACCACTTAATTTCGTCGTAAAAGAAATAAAGTCATTGCATTGTGTAAGGAAAGTCATATGCTGCTCATATAACATACCTATTTCATTTTGATAATGAATGTGATATCTAAACACAGTCAAAAAAAAAGCTGTTGAATTTGGAATCGTCAGGAAACGGAACACTGTATTAAGCGGAAAATATTTTTAGCCTCGTCCAAAAATATATGTTATTACCTCTGTGTAAAACGGAACCTGCACAACTCGAAACCGGACGGCCAATTTAAAATAATTTGTTAATAAAACACCTGTTGTAATGAACAAAGAAGGGAAAAATCATCCAACTATTTTAGCCATTTATTTCCATGAGAACCATTTTTCACAGAATTTTCTATTAAATCATATGACAATTTTCTGAAAGCCATTTCAGAACTCAAGAATTTTCAGTTAATCTTGGAGATTCTGGAATGCTATAAATATTAAACAATGCATAATTTTTAACTGAACGTTCGTATCATTAGTAGAACATAGGTCCAAGAAATCATGTTGGGTTATTTTAAATGTACATCTCAATAAAAAATACTGTGTTTTTATTTTATTTTTTTTTATTTAATGGTAATCAGTAATATTTTTCCGGTAAGTAAATCTACTCATTTTTTAAGGTATGGTATTAAATAAGCTAACAGTAAGCTAACAAATATAATAAACAAATAAGATACAGAGTGGTAATAAATAAGCTAACAGTACAGGACATGGGGTATACTATATTTTTAATTACACATATTCCTGTGATCGCAGTATGAAAAATTGTACATATTTAAAATAATTGAATTAGCTATTATGGTATAACATAGTATTAATCAGGTGTATCTAAATACACTTTTCAAAATTTTTAAAATCTGATGTATAGGTAAGCAATGGACCATCTGCATTTCCAGCTAAACCTTAAATTTTGCTTTTCCTGAAATATTCTACATGAAACGGAAACTTTATCAAGACGTAAAAGGTCCCTGAAGTTCCGTTTAAGGCAGGTTCGATTGTACTATGGAATATGAACATATTAAGGGTATAATGGACAATGGAGCGGTGATTACGTCCGTCCATTTGAATAGCACAACAGAACAGAATAATATTATCACAGAAAATATTTATCAATATTGATAGCACAAGCCGGATCTCAACACCTGTTTATGAACTATCACCAGATGGCTTTGATTAGCAATATCGCCGCTTCACCCTGTATTAACCATGACTGCTTTGTATAAACAACACACAATAATTTCCACATGAGCGTACGGCACATCAAAGGGCTACCGAAACTGTATACCTGGGGATTTCCAACACCCAGACCATAGTTGAAAGCGGCGCGTCTCGATGTCGCGACTAAACAGGATATATAATTTTCGAATCGCTTCTTGTCCATTTCGGGTTAATTGTGTTCGATAAGGCGATTCTGGAAAAAACATCGTGTGAGGTCACTGATAAGAAATGGGGATTTGTAGTATTGAATTCTAAAACTTGAGTAATAATTGACTCATCGTTCTTCTGATGATTTCAATTAGAAGCAACTCTATCAAGTTCTAGTTTTTTTGCACAATGTAGCTGTACATAGAATTTCATATCCATATGTGCAGACTTGGAAAATGATTGTCTGTTTTGGAGATTTTAAATTGAATGACCCATGCATTTTTCAAAGGGTTTAAATCGATTTTAAATTTCAGACAATAAGATGCCTGAAATGTCAATATGAAGCAAAATATAGTTAAGAGAAGAGAAATATTTTCTTTTCTCCAGATAATTATTTATTTCATTTATTTTGCTTTTGGAGGCGCAACATTATTTGTTATATATAATATATAGATACTGTGTGAATTTCCAATTCAATTACCTTTATAAAAGTAACAAAAAATGTAAAATTTATTTTTAGGTATTTTTACCAATAATGTTAAGAATGTCAACAAATTTCACTTTAAATCATTTCTGAGTTAAAATCGTGTATTCAGAATACAATAAACATAATGCATTTCTATACACATGACTTCATATATAGTAAACAGGGAATGAATAATGAAAATCTTGAAGAATTAAAAACAAAATTTGTGTACATATATGTACACTTTCTCCATCAAATACGCACAAAATTATTGGAGTTTCAAAAAGGGTCTCAAACCCACGAAGTCCACGCCGTTGTTCATAGTGATATGAGCATTCGTTATCGAGCTGTATTCACACTTCAGATATACATACACACTTATACATACCATCGAGGTGAAATATAGGGGCCTATATCTCTGATCGAAGATACATACACACGTAGACATACGTATTTCCTTCATTGTTTTTCTAATGATTTAAATTAGAAAAAATTCTATTTAGTTCCAGATTTTTACATAATGTATCTGCACATAGGATTTCATAGCGATATATGCATTCGTTATCGAGTTGTGTTCACACCTCAGATATGCATACACACATATACATACACACGCGGACATATTTCCTTCATCGTTTTTATAATGATTTAAATTAGAAAAAATTCGATTTAGTTCTAGTTTTTGCATAATGTATCTGCACATAGAATTTCATAGCAGAGCGATATGTGCATTCGTTATCGAGTCGTGTTCACATCTAAGACAAACATACACACGCAGTCATATTTCCTTCATCGTTTTTCAAATGATTTAAATTAGAAATTTTTTTATTTTGTTCTAGTTTTTTGCATAATGTATCTGTACATAGAATTTCATAGCAGAGCGATATGTGCATTCGTTATCGAGTCGTGTTCACATCTCAGATATACATACACACGCAGTCATATTTCCTCCATCGTTTTTCTAATGATTTAAATTAGAAAAAATTCTATTTAGTTCTAGTTTTTGCATAATGTATCTGCACATAGAATTTCATAGCATAGCGATATGTGCATTCATTATCGAGTCGTGTTCACATCTCAGACATACTCGTACATACACACGCAGCCATATTTCCTTCATCGTTTTTCTAATCATTTAAATTAGAAAAAAATTCTATTTAGTTCTAGTTTTTTGCATAATGTATCTGCACATAGAATTTCATAGCATAGCGATATGTGCATTCGTTATCGAGTCGTGTTCACATCTCAGATATACATACACACGCAGTCATATTTCCTTCATCGTTTTTCTAATGATTTAAATTAGAAAAAATTCTATCGGTTCTAGTTTTTTGCATAATGCATCTGCACATAGAATTGCATAGCGATATGTGCATTCGTTATCGAGTCGTGTTCACACCTCAGATATACATACACACATATACATACTCACGGTAACATATTTCCTTCATCGTATTCGAAATGTATTCATCGTGTTTTCAGTCAACATCTCTAATTCGAAAATTTTCGGGAAAACAGCACTTTCTTTAATCTTTGTATGAGAACTTAAACAACAAAAATTATCATTGTAATTTTTAAAATTAAAAAAAAAAAAAGTCTCTCTAAAGAAAGGTGAAATAAATCAGCAATTTTAGTCTGAGGAATTCGCTCAAGCAGGATCTATAGAAGCAAATGTTTGGGTTACCAGAATTTTGTCTATACCAAATGAAAAGTAAAAGTCACATAGCCAATCTCAAAGTAATTAAGGTATTGCCCCATTCATAAAGCAATGCATGCTGTTTGTTTCAGGCACTTTGTCCAAAGTCAGCAGAGGTTTATGTCCAATCATCGAGCGGATGTGTGTATAAAGAAAAAACAAAAGGGCCTTCGCAAAAGAGCTGACTAAACTGGACCGGATGATGACAGAAAAGAAAGTTATTTTAATTTTTTTACACGCAAGAGGTGAAAGAGTGAAATCGGGTGATTCCAGTTTGTTGCAAGTGTTTGATAGTTAATTTTGTAGAAAAAAAAAATAATAATAAAAAAAAATTGAAATAAATATTCAAAAGATAATTAATGAACAAGACAATGTATTTTGCTATTCGCAAACTTTTTCACTTTCCCTATATACATAGTATAATGTATAGGGAAAGTATTTTGACGCGGTCGAAAATTCAAATTCAAGTTTTTGACGGAAAAGCACGTTTCAAGCAGCCTTGAACTCGAATGGAACGTTTTTTGAGATGATGTCTGTGCGTGTAAGTATAGTATGTATGTGTGTGTGTGTGTGTCGAGACGATATCTTACGAACGAATAGAGAGATTCGAATGAATTTTGGAACAAAAATTGCAATCAGTGAATACCTGGAAGCCTATTGATTTTAAACGCAATCAAATGTAAGAACACCTACAAAATTTTCGAATGAAATTTTGAAAAGTTCTTTAAAAAATCAAAACCCTCAACGTGTAATATATTAATATGTTACGTAAGTAATTGTTTTTTATGTAATTTTTTTTTTAAAGAATGAATGACATATATTTTAGAACGCTAGCATAAACAGTTCTCGAGATATTGCACTTTTTTAAATAAATTTATCAAAAAAAATCACATACAATTAAAAAAATATGTTAATTTTTGCGAAATATGTTCACTTATCATATGTAATATTATGTAATAAATTTGGTAGCATCATTTTCGTGGATCTAGTTCGTTCCATTTACGAGAGAAGATTTTGATCAATAGCTTTGTATTGACTCCTAACAATTTTTTATATATAAGAAATGCTCTTCTCTTGTTTCACTATAATAGACTGGTTGGCGATAAATTTGGCGAACTTGGTTACTCATTTAGCGAAATATCGCTAACTTGGCAATATTTCGCCCTAGAATGACTAAACTATCGTGAAAATTGCAAAAATGACGCCAAATTGATGAATTTAAATATTTAAATATATTAATATATGGACTATATTGCAGATGTTATCAATATTGATAATAGTCAATTTAGAGTTGCGTGAAATATAAATTAGTGGGGTACTTCGAAATAATTTTACATATAAATTATTACCTGGAAAAGCGCCAAATGTACAATTCAAAGTTAAAAACATTGTACCATAGATCTTATACATCATGTTTTTTTTTGTGAAAGAAGTAAATTTATTGCATCAGGGAAAGTCATCTGC
Source organism: Amaurobius ferox (assembly GCA_951213105.1). NCBI lineage: Eukaryota > Metazoa > Arthropoda > Arachnida > Araneae > Amaurobiidae > Amaurobius > Amaurobius ferox. The sequence goes on from OX578136.1 coordinate 104,492,477, forward strand.
TACCTACATTAGAATTTTTTATATTTAATCACAGAACCAATAACCTGGGAGTATTCTCATAATTAAGATTACAATTCTATTGTTGTCAGTGACAGCAAGAAAATATGTATGTACATTTGGTCCGATATTGCGATTTTTATACTTCACATAAAACATAAGAAAGGAATTATTCCTTAAATTTACACTGCATATAATAAACTTAAGAAAGGAAATATCATTTATGTTTATACTTCACATAAAAAGATAAAACGTAAGAAATTACTTATGTTTATACTACGCATAGAAACTTAAAGGCACTTATGTTTATATTTCAAATAAAAACGTAAGAAAGAAAAAATAACTTTATGTTTATACTTCACATAGAAAGCGTAAGAAAAGAAATATCACTTATGTTTATATTTTACATAAAAACGTAAAACGTAAGGAAGTTCAAATCACTTGTTTTTATAGTTAATATAAAAAATGTTAAGCGTCAAAAAGGAAAGATCACTTATGTTTATTGTTCATACAAAAAACGTGAAATGTAAGGAAGGGGAGATTACTTGTTTCTATATTTCACATAAAAAACTTCAAACAGGGAGGATCACTTACGTTTATTGTTCTAATAAATAAATAGGTCGTAACGAAAAAAAAGATCACTTATGTTTATACTTCACATAAAGAAACGTAAATCTATGTTAAGCGTAAGGAAGGAAATATCACTTATGTTTATTTTTTACATAAAAATATAAGAGAGGAAAGATCTTTTATGTTTATACGTTACATTAAAACGTGAAACGCAAGGAAGGAAATACCACTTATTTCTCTACTACTTCATATAAAAAAATGTTAAGCCGACGTAAGGAAAGTTCGCTTATGTCAACAAAAATGTATTTTTATGAATTCAAATGCAAATGAAGTACGTTTTCGATGTAAATAAAGTGCTGTAGAGACATTTGCTCTGTTCGGAAATTTACCACGTCTACACGGTATATCAAAATCAATCACAAACAAAAGGAAAATCTCAGACTGAAGAACATTAAATTTGATCTCTGTCTATGAAAGTTGCAAATCCCCAAGGTACTTTAAACATATACTTTAAACAGGCAAATCCCATGTACTCACCATCCAGGTAAGGGGGTTGACTAGCGGCGACAGGTGTGGCTGGATTCGCCCCGTTCATCACTGGGGGTACCTTCTGTTCGCGCAAGGGCGCGTAGCAAGGATCCGCTTGGAAGAAATCGTCTAGATCGGGCATGCACACGGACTCGTAAATGGTAGAATGGACGCTGTCGATGCTGCCACTGCGACCCAACTCTGCATCTGCGGAAACAGCAACTGTCAGAACAAAAATGCATGATATGGATGACATATGAAATAAAATGTATGACACAAAACCACAGTTATAACCTTCGAGATTTTGCCCTAGTTCATCAGTTTGTGGCGATTGAGCGTCGCCGGGTCCCGAACCAGGGACCTGATGCTTCGTAGACCGACATTATAATCACTGAGCAAAAGCTAGCTCCTCCTCTGTTCTTATAATTCGGGAACAGGCTCCAAGCATCTTTGATAGATGTCTTTGCTGCCGCAAGTTTAACCTTATAACTTTTTAATTCATTCTATAATTAAGATTCAGATGGGATAATGCCACATTTACTATGAAGCTGATGAAGCGTAAGCCAGTGGCAGATTTACTATGAAGCTTAAGCTGGGGGCTGATTTACCATGAAGGTAATGCAGTTTAAGCTTCAGGGCTCCAGTCAAACAAAAGGCAAAGATCTATTTTTTCAGTTTTTTTGTAGATGAATTTATTGTTATATAACTAAATTTCCATTTCTTTTTTTCAAATTTCCATTTTACGGGTTGTCAACTAATGTCACAATTTTAATTGCTCAATTAATCGAATACACTTAATATAATTTTTATGTGATTCCATCAAACTTTCCAGTTCTTGAAAAAGGATGATCTTCTAACAAGGTAATAAGTGCTTTGTCTTTCAATAAGCACAATTTTGAAAAATGATAACGAGAGCTCTGTATTGATCCTGCTCCTTGAGTTAAAATTAATCAGATTCTAATGTACTAACTTTGTATGAAAGTAAAAGAAATTAGTTGTGTAGTAATTAGAGATTTTCACGTTAAAAATACATAGGCTAATGGTAACCAGTGGATAATGCAACTGAACTGCATGACATTATATTTAAATAATTAACCTAGGACAAATTCCATAGGCATTAGATTGCTATAGAGACCAGAATTTTTGCCTACTCTATTTAAAAATTGGTCTAGATTCTGGTCTCTCAACTGATGGTATACTCTTAAAAGCTTGGAGCCAGTTACCAGTAATATTTGAGTTGTAAACAAGTCATGTACGCAGAGTAGACCAGACGAAAATGTTGTCTGTTAATGTGCATAGTATATATGTTTATTAAATTCATTACAGTGTATTTCAGCTTAATTGTTAAATAATGCAAATGGCGACGGACACAATGTTCGGTCTCGTATTTTTTTCTCTTTTTGTAATCTAGAAATTAAAATAGATCAGGGTTTCGAAAATCGTGTTGTAGAAATGCAACATGATTGTATATACGGTAACTTCTAAATTTTTGGGGTGACTTCTACGACATAAATAGAATTTGTTCAGCTCTGAATTGACCTACCATTTATGATGTTATAAGATTCCTGAATAAGAGAGCTCCCGAAATAGTTATTCTTCCATTTTACGGACAAATTACAGGGCTATATTATAGAACATACATACAATTTCAAAGAGATAATAGTTGGTTTTCATTGCGCATCCCCCAAAAAAAGTTGCAGTTGCGAAATCGAAATGTCATAATTAAGAGAACGATAACAAAAATGACGGAGCTCTTTTTAAGCATAAAATATCTAACAAAGCCACAGAGGAAAACATTTAGAATTATGTTTGGATAACAAGGATTGAAAAGACTGTCAACTTTTTGAAAGCGTTTAATAACTATACTACCACTACAGCAAAATAAATGCTAGTTGTCATCTTCATTTATTCATATTCACTGCTTTCATCATTCTGCGTTTTATATTTGTATGAATAAATAAGGTATAATAGAAAAATATTCTTCAAATTGAACTTTTTATATTACGGTTTTATTACATATAACAAGCTTAAATTGTTTCTCTTCTCTCTTGTTATATAATTTTGAACCAATATGAATTACAACAAGCGAAAATTTGAAAGTAGAATAAAAATCTGATGTGTAAAATTTTGAACTATAAAATCATTATAAAATAGTTGAAATAATAGTTGAATTGTTGTTGTTGTTGAGACCCAGACCGTCGGACTTACCAGAAAGGTGTAAGGTAACTGTTTAGACAGCCGGGAAGTGTCACCCAATTTAAACAGGAACCCAGTGGGGGAGGCTTCCATAGTGACCGTACTCTCCTTTCCCTACCACCAATCTCTCGGAAGGACTTACGGACTCACATGAGTTGAATTGGCGTGGAAAAACTATATCTTACCATTCATTTTGAAGCAGCAGGAATAAGTTTTATCTACTTAAATTTTTTCGATTCTCCCTTTTCTCTGCCTAAACTTAGAATTTTGAATTTGTTTAAACCTTACTAAGAGGATTCTCGTAGGTTTCTAGAGGACCTTGGCCGCGGACCTTACTTTGAGTTTGCCAGACGGCTAAACTTTCGAAAAAACAAGAAATAGCAGGTGGAAGGTAATATATATAAGAGAGAGAAGAGGGGAGTGTGCAGAGTCCACTTCAAAGATAAGCGTATACAATATCGTCCCAGTAGGTCAACAGTAGAGAGTCGACTGGCTAGTTTGGAGATCCAGGGTTCGATTCCCGGTTGGGGCAGCAAGGGTCTTTATAATAGCGCCCGAACCAATCAACCCTGTAGGTTAGTGCAAAGATGTCGGAGGTCTGAAGACCCCAGACCGTACTACTCACATAGTGGGTTTAGATTAGCTAGCTGCACGGTCGGGAAAGTGTACCTGCTGCACTCAGGAGGCACTCAAGGTCTACCATCCCGCCAAATGAACATTTATTTAGGTCAAAAAGATAACAATTGATGAAAAATATTGTGGTTGAACAGACAGTTTTACATTATATTTGAACTTGACAAGCACGTCCATTTTTCAAAAATGGGAAAAGGGTTATTGCGAATATCGATAAAAAGATCATTGAAAAATAAAATCTAGTGTGAGTTATAACACAATGAAATTTTAAAAGTGAAATTTAGAAAATATATAAGAAAATATAATATCCAAAGATATCGGAGGTCTAAAAGTGACCCCAGTACAACTAGTACGGATTCAGTGGACTCTGGTTGATTGAGCGCCGATTTCAAATTGAGAGGATAACACCTACGCAGGATACTAACCTGGGTAAAAATAGTAGTAGCAGGAGGCTAACCTGTGGTAAAAATAGCAGGAGGTGGTCAGTCAAGATTGTCAGTTGCACGCCAATCTGACATTAGAGGGTGGAGAATGCAGGGTACACTTCAGAGATAAGAGCTTGCAATATCGCCCCAGTAGCTCAATGGTAGAGCGTCGTCTGGCCAGTTCGGAGATCTGGGGTTCGATTTCCGGTTGGGTCGGCAATGTTCTTTACAAGTGTTTTGGTGCTCAGATTCTCGCAATTGAAAAATTATTTTAAAAATATCCCTGATGTAGCCTTTATGCTGGAAAACTTTCAAAGCGTGTTTCCAAATGAAAGCGTGGAAACATTGCTACAATAGCCACAAAGCTCCATGAGAAGTTAACATAAAATGAAATACGAGACAATCGTGTCATCACGATCTATGGCACGCACATTTGCATGCCGGGTGACATCTTTAAAAATAGATTAATAGAATGCAGATGACCATAAATGAGATTGTGTTCGCATTATTCCACACCTGACTAAAATGTGAAAGGGAGAAAGTTGAAGGTAAGATGATGGTAAGTTTAAGGGCAAGGGTTACATAGGGTCTTATTGTCTGCAGAATTGTTACAATCTAGATGGGCATCTGGCAAATAGAAAGTAAAGAATATTATGTTTGAGAAGATGGTGAGTTAGAAAGTGAACCACCGGTTACAAGAATTTTATATATCTGGATCAACTGTCAGCCAAATATAGAACGAATTTTCCATGTGCAAAATACATATTTCTCAGAGGTCTAGAGAGTAGGTTTTCGGGTCCTTTTTAAAATTTCTCATTTCATAAAAATACTTTTCTCAAAGTTATAAAAACTTCAAAAACGGACCCTTCAGATTCTTCAAAATGTTTTCACTCGGTTAAAATTTCTTTTCGAAAATTTTCGAGAAACCAATACTTTTTCTACGTAGTAGTAAGATATTGCAAAAATATCAAACCAAAATTAGAGTTAATTTTAAACTTTCCGCTGCGGAATTTTGAATTTTTCTCAAATTTTTTTAGAAGACTGATGAAACCGACTTTTTTACTTTTATTTAATTTTTTCTAACTTTCGTTTTCAATTTTTCTCGTGAATTTATCAATATTAAATATTTTGTATGAATTATTTCAACGTGCCATGTATATTACATCATTAGAATGATCATAATACATTAGAAAACCGAATTCATTGGGTAAGGGGCACCTAGAATTTACTGCATATCAAGAGTATAAATCCTAGGTGTTTTCATTAGGTGCCCCTGTCCCTAATGAAAATGCCTGGCATCGCCATTTCTGTGATCTGAAACATTAATACCAGTTCAAATTTGGAGATCTTAAAAGGATCGTTGTTTTTTATGGCAACGTTATGAAGACCCATCAACTTTCCAAGTTACATTGTGAGTTATTCTCGTTTTGTCGTCCAAGGAACGTTTTTACTTCCTTGTCTATCTTTGAAGTGGCGAAGAACGTTGACTACTTTTTTCTTTATTTCCAGTTCTGACTATTGGAATTACAAAAGACGAGGTTTTTCATACTTAAAAGAAATGAGCAACATCATTCAGCGCAGCTGTTCTACAAATACGATGTTCTTTTTCTCAGTTGTCTTTGAACGTGAAAGCTTTATTGAAAAATTATCGGCAAGATTAAGGGCAATCTAAATAAAATGAAAATGCTATTGATTTGCTACGAAGAGCTGTGATATTAATTCTGAAGTTATTGGCTGATGGTTCCGTTTCGGAGGATTTAAATGCTCCGGGATTCTTGAAGACCTTATAACGTCATCACGTTTTTTCCTTTATAATATATAAATTCTATTCTACATAAAAAAAAAACCCTGAACTCATAAACTTTATTTTAAGATTCTTATTATTTTTTTAATTCATTATTTAATTTACAGAAAGCAAACAATAAATAAATAAATAAATAAATATAATTTTATAATAGGAATATTTATTTACTTTAAATTAAATTTGTCTAATTGCACGTATTTTGTAATTAAAAGAAATATTGAATGATATCAATTTGTACGAAAGAAAGCTTCCAAACAGCCCTTATACAGAGTCTGTACATTTGGTACATGCCATGGTAAATAGAAATCATAGGCTTAGCCAAGATCTTGGAAATGAAGAAGTGTTTTGTTGTGTGTGTGTGTGTGCTGGATTTCATTTTCCAAAATCGACCCCATGGAGGACTAAACCGATGAAAAGGTGTGGTTGGGTTTTGGCCCATAACGCCTCCCCTATTGTCTTTCCCTGACTGCGCCACAGAGAGAAATTATCTTTTAACATTTTACTGTTTTTACATTTTACTATTTTATTACTTTCAGAAATACATATAGTGCAAAGTATTAATTCGCATAATACTTTGTTACAATTTGTAATAATTTCAAATTTAATAAAGTATTAAGAAAATCAGGCTCCCTTTACTGAAGTGGGGCTCCTAAGCGACCGCTTATGCCCGCCAATATTATATTAAACTCATCTCTGTCACAATTATTGTAGGAAACCAAGAATCTAAACGGAATTGCACAAAAAATCTGACGCGCGCAATATATAATTTTACCAACAAATTGATGAATTTTGATTTTGTGATCCATTTATAATATTTAAACACATTTCATTTTTACTTTCCTTATATACATAATGTATAAGGAAAGTATTGTGACGGGGTCGAAAATTCGAATCCGAGTTTTCGACGAGAGAGCACGTTTCAAGCATCCCTGATCACGAATCGAACATTTTTGGAGTGATGTCTGTGTGTGTGTGTGTGTCAGTGAGTCTGTGGAGACGATAACTGACGAACGAATGGACCGATTCGAACAAAATTTGGAACAAAAATCACAATCCGTAAACACTGGAAGCCTATTGTTTTTATACGGAATCAAATGTTCAGAACCCTCCTAAATTTTCAAATGAAATTTTGAAAAAATCATCAAAAAATTAAAACCACTAATAAAGTTACGCAAATAGACATTTCTTATGTAATTTTTCATTAGAAAACGATTGACATAAAATTTAGAACGCTAATATAAACCGTTCTCGAGATATTGTACAATTTTTCAAAAAAATTATCAAAAAGTCATAAAATAAAAATATTTCCTACAGAGAAACATGTTCACTTTTCATATGTAATACCATGCGATAAATTGGGTGACATCATTCTCGTGGATCTAGCTCGTTCTATTCATGAAAAAAGATACTTTAAGTAATACTTTTGTATTTGAACGCCACTAGTCGTTTATCTGCTGTAAGAATAACTTATTTCTTCATCCACAACGCTTGGCGATATTTTGACGACGAATTGGCGGAATGTCGCCAACTTGACGACTTTTTGAAATGTTGCCAAATTAACGAAAATCTCGTCAAATGGATAAAAATGACGCTAAATCAATGAAAATGACGACTAATTGTCGAAAGTTCAATATCTTGGAAAGAGTATTAGTATGTACTATAAGAAAAACCTATTTTTTTTACTGTAAAAGTAGTAAATTCATTACATTATATAAGGAAAGTCATGTGTTGCCCACATCAGATTTTTTTATATTGTTTTGAAAACATTCAATGTCTTGAGAATGGAGCATGCTAGTGCCTTGTAAATGATGCCATTCGCATCTAAATTTAAAAAAAAAAGTAATGTATTAAATAACAATTTTCTGAATATATTTAACATAATTTTTACAACGTATCCTTTTTTTAATTTTCAAAAATAATTACTCAAAAAATATCAGGTTCATTTTTACTTGATTTCTTTTCTTATTTAAATATTATAACATCTAATAATTCTATACAGTGTACTCATCTTTTAGTTCTGATACGAATCTGAAAACTTTTTTTCCCAGGTGACGGAAGTTAAAATACTCGGGAAACCCAAGGGCAGATAAAAAAAAAAAAAATTGCACTGTCTGACATTATTAAAGGCTTTTGATAATAAATCGATCAAATGATTTGAAATTGACTTTTCACTAAATTTTTGCCCTTTTAATACCACACACTAAGATATTGCCCCTAATTATTTTGATATAATTGAAAACGAGGGCTGGACATCAAAATTTTCAGTGCTATAAGCACTGAAATAAAAATATGTATGTCCTATTGGTCAGAGATTCTCAAACGATAAGGGTGCCGTGAAATTCTCCCAGGGGTGCTGCGAGATTTGGAGAGGGATAAAAATATTTTCAGAAAGACAATTTATTATTCCTGTGACATTCTGTGGAAATAGCAATCAGTTGGTAGCCTTACGTAAATATGAAAAGGCAATCGTGAACGGACCCATCCAGAACATTTGCTCTACTTGAGGTTCCGACCTCACGTATTAATTGAAAAATAAACCAAACACTCAAGGGAAGAATCAAAGTGGGGCCGTCAGTGTAAAATCATATTCATAAGGGTGCCGCGAACCTAAACAGGTTGGGAATCACTGGCTTCGAGCAGTTTATTCAGTCCTGTACTTCGTGTTACTGCACCGTTTTACTCTAAGTTCGGCGCTGGCGCTGAATATGTTATTCTTCCATTTCATTCCTATCTTCGATATATTCCGCTAACGAGAAAGTCCTCTTTACTGGGTCATGTCCCCGCCACGAGCCTGGCGTGAACCTCGCCGTTAAAAGAGAATTAATACGAAGAAAGAAAAAGATTACCGTACATCTCTCGGAACCGAATTAAACAAAAAAGACGAAGGAAAAAAAAAAGGTCTTTGTTCTGCCGTCGTTGTCAGAAAGGGTGGCGGCACATTTAACGTTGTAATAAGTCGAGAGATCGCAATCGGCCTTCCACAGAAGCACAATAATTATTGTTTGTCGCCCCGTGTCGCAAGCCCCAGCCAATCTCTCGATTGTTATTACGTTGGCTTCATTCATTCACTACATCTACGCTGTGTATTACTCATTCTTCGCTCCATCTCGATCCTGGTGAGATTTTTAATGAAGTGAACGCAGTCGGTGTGTGTGCGGTCCGGAGACGGAGCGCTATGTGTTTGTTGGTGAGGGCCAAGGGCACGCGTGTGTTGCGTAGCCATAGGGGTTTCCTAACTTTGGCAATTCTTTGATGTTATTGTTAAAGCCGAACATCTGTATCTCTGACTGTATGAAATGATAAAAAAATATAAATAATCGTCTTTGTATGCGTTTGATGCAGTGCGCCCAAAGAGGAGGACGAGTAAGAAGAATGTCAAGAATCCGGTGGTCAGCGAATCCTCAAACAATTTTTGGGTACGCCACTGGAAGGATCAACTACGCAGGGCCCGTCACAGCCTAACTGGGGCCCGTGGCAGACATTTCTCCGGGGGCCCCCTTTCACCTCTCGATATATATGAAATGAATAAAAATATTTTTCAAAAACATAACTGGATTCTAGAAAAAGGTATACAAAACGTGGTTCTTACATATTTTAATGGAATTTCAATTATTGGCAATTTTCTTACCATAGCCAAGATACAACATACTAAATTAGTGCGATTAACCCCTATATGTCCCTAAAAAGGAATTTATCCACTGGGCAAACCTATATTCTGATGACATACACTTTAGTTGAGCCAGCAGCCGTTAATTTTTCTATGTTACTTTTGTTTAATTTTGAGCCCCTCTGATGCAGGGGGCCCGGGGCTACTGCCACGCTTGCCCTCGCGTTAGTCAAGCCCTGACTATATGTGTAAAACAGGGGAGTTCTAAACGTATTCCAAGAGAGAAGCACTTAATAAAATTAAGGATCTGGTGGACTGAGACCCGGAGAACCAGGTGGCTGATATAATGATTGCTTGTGAAAAAAATGTACATACAATTAGTCATGCCATCTAGCTGTTGAATTTTATGTTGAATTCTATTTCTGTAGTAAAAATAACAAAATATATCCCAGAAAAATTCAACTTTTACATTAAAGAAAAATAATTTTGTATTTCTAAAAGCAATGCACAATATTAACCTCTATTGACCATATAAATAGATTGTAAAAATACTGTTTTCTTTTTCTAAATGCAAAATTAATTTCTTATGCAAAATTGTTTTTTGTTGTCACATTAATCACTTTAGAAAATGACATCTATCTAAAATGGTGTAATTATTTTCCTGATTTTTTTTTATTTAATATCATTACCGTGTTTAAAATTTTAGATCAAATTTTTTCTATAAGCACTTTTTTGCAACATGAATTTGATTTATAAATTCGTCCATTATGTCATCAAAATTATTTTTTTCATTTGTTCACTTACAATAAATATAAAGTGTCATAAAAGAAATGATACCATTTGGTTTTTCAATAATTTTTAAATTAAACAATATAAATGAATATATCTTTTATCCATAGTTTATTCAAGCTTTCCAAATAATAATAGCGGCCAAATGGTCCCCTCTAACTGTTATACTATTTCAGCAATATTTTTCATAACTTTTCATTTTTACACATTTCTTCTGTTATTTGTTGAATTTTTTAACAAATGTTGTCTTTTAGCTGCTCAATTGCGGTTGGCTTATTTGCATAAATCTGGATCCGTTAAATCAGGGGAAATCGTAATTTTCTTTGCATTTGCCAAACAGACGACTGATTTTGATAACAAATTTTTATTACAATAACACGCTGTTTAGGCAGCATGTTTTACGTTGTTTTAATACGTTGTAACAAGTTGTGTTACGTTCCAGGATACGCTCTCTACACGACTATCAGTTGTGTAGTGTATGGTTCAGATACAATACACGATTGTTAAATGAAAACTGGCGAAACTTTTACAGAATAAACAAGAAAGATCAATCATGCATAAAGCATTGATTATGAAACACTTTCCAACTGAAATGCAATTTTATTTAAACATCTCTAAAATGCGATACATTCAGCGCTGACTTATTTCAAATTATCACAGTAGTACAATAATTTTTTTATATTTGAAAACTTAAAATTTCATCGAAAAAAATAAACTTTATTCAAATGACGTCATCGAAATAGAAATCGTCTGGCTCTCTATGTAAAAGCAATGAATATTTCATTCATATCACTTTTATTCCAAACTCTGGAGCTAAATAATTTTGCGTGAAAAAAAATTCAGCAATACTTATACAACTCATCTTATAATCGCTTGTTTACATTTTGCATCTATTAAAATTAGGCTTCGTTGTAGAAATAATTAAAGTGTGGTGATCATTTAAAATAAAAATATTGTAATTGCGTTGGCGCAGAATATAGATGCACAGAAAATACGCAAAAATAAAGAGGTTTTAGGACGGATGGAACACTAAATATAATTTAAAAGAACTTTAAAAATCACGATTTTAACACTGTGAAAAAAGATGGATGTCATTTTATTTTGAAGTGGGTCACGTGATCTCTTTATATAATATGGGTAATTATTATTTTAATTTTAATTTTAAAAAACTAGCGAACATATTTTGCTCAAAATTTTTTTTATATATTTTATGGGACAATTTGAACATTTTTTGAAATTTTCGAAACAATTTGGGAATTTTAACTTTCTTAAAAAATGTTTGAAAAATTAACTCCCATAGGGTTCAATGTATTTCATTTTTTCAATCCGGGTTCAATCCAAAACTAATTGGGTAGTATTCATTTACATTCTCATATGTCCCACAGATCGTCTGTCTTAACAACATTCTAAAATTTCATTCTGATAAGGTCATTTTTACGGCAGTTATCGTGCGAAAGGATAGACAGACAGATAGAATGAACAAAATCATAAACACTTTTCAACTATGTTGGAAAGTGTTAAAAACGAATGTTACAAGAAATTATGCACTATAATTTGCAAGGAAAATGGGTGGAACTTGTTTTTTGTTAATAATAAACGTGGGTGAACTTCATCTTTTCATTTTACTTTGATGTTGGCGAGTATCACATCACTATTCAGCTTAGCAGTTTAGCTCATTTGTACAAAATCTAACTTGTGAACGAATACGCCAATCGACACCAAACTTTGGAGTTTGAATAATTAAGTCCTGGTTCATTTATAAATTTATCGATTTAGTCAAAGTATTTCTATTTATTTTCATTAATATTTAAAAAAAGAAATTAGAAACCAATAAAAAAAATTATAGAATATATATATAAGCACACATGCTTACTTGTCCACTACGTGATATACATAGGAGGGTGTATCTAATTTAATTTTCTTTCTGGGCATCCAAATCAATTGTGACCAATTTGGCCCAATGAGTAGGTAATCTAATAGTATATAATGTTAGTCTTTTAAGACTTTCTGTTGAGGAGTATAAAACATTAATGCCATTACGCAATTACAATGTTATATTGGTGCTGTAAATTGGTAATTCTATGACGTAATAGGGTTTCCTCAAACAAATTTAGTGCAAAACTCTAAACATTTAAAATCCGCCACTGCTAATAATCGTTGCAAAACCGCTATCTATCCTTTATCTGATCTTGGAGCCAATGATTTTAATTTGGGAGAATACGAGCCAACTGAATGGTGGACGTTGGATAATTAAGGCCACACATTGGAGAACACGAAAAGTGGAATGATAACGCATCAAGAACTGGAGACAAACAGGTGAAGGTCAAGTTCAATGTTCCAAAACAAAGAAACTCGTTTTGTAGACAGTAAGAGGAAAATGACGATGATTTGGCTGAGTTTGGGGTAAATATGTTTGATCAGGAGTTGGCGGGCAGAGTAAGGTCGTTGAAACACAATGAAGTTTTCCCACGAAAATACAGTTCTTTCAATGTTTAATGTCAAAATAAAAGTGAAGTTTCTCAAACAAAATCCGAGACAAAAAATGTCATCAATATGCAAATGTCAAGCAGAAAACGTATTTTCCCACTAAATCAATTTCTCAAATAAAAAAGAAAGAAAAGCTGCTGGTGAGTTTCCACAGAAAAGGAAATTAAACAAGTTTCATATCGCCACCTTAGATTTTCTTGTAGCCCATTTTTCGCCATGATCAACTTAAGAGAAACATCTATCCATCAAATATTGGCCTACGAAAATTTCTTTAAATTCGTAAGTAATATGTATTTTAATAGTTAAACATCAAATAAATATTTTGGAGGAATTACCCGTTATTAATATTTAATAATGAATTTCATATAAATTCGAGCTGCTTTGATACAGAATTGCAAAATATATTATCAAAAGTGGATGTTGCCCTTCGAAAAAATTGAGTTTGTTCAAATTTCAATATAAATACGATCCCTTGTGTAAACAAGATGCATATAGACATTATTCCAAATCTGATGATACTTTTAGTTTGTCTGTAATGTTGGTTGATTGTCTGAATAATGAGCGATGTTCGGATACTTTTTTGACTGGCTGTACATATATCCTGTACATATCCGCACGACGTATTATATAATTGGAAATATTCTATATAGAACACACGTTTATACGAGTATTACGCACAAGGGAACCTCAACTTTTGTTCCGGCTAGTTTCAGGTGGAATTGGGTGGAAACGGTAGGTACTAGAGAGAAACTAATGTCCCTGAAATATTTCTTGAATTGAGCATGATGAACAATCATTTGAAACTCCTTTGACATTTTGCTTCCGTCACACCCTTGTAGAAAATCCACAATGTGCACTGTGTACTAACATTCTATTGAGATGTTCTTGGTGCAAAACTCCCCTATGTTTCACAGATTTCTACGAAAAGTAACATTATTGCGAAGAATATGTTGAATAATTGTAATTTCATCATACTGTAATTTGTATTCGTAATAAAATATTTGGTTTCCATTACAAAAATAACGTACAATCATAAATGTAATATTGCGTCATTTTTATATAACCATACCACATGTGCGTTTGTTTCTGCTTAATCACACACACTATGTAAATATACATATTATACTTCAAATAAGAGCTACCAAACATGCTAATCCATGTAAACTTTGGGATTTTTTTTCTACGAATATCCACGCTCAATTCAAGAGATATTTCAGGGATATTTGCTTCTCGCTAGTACCTACTGTTTCCACCCAATTTCAGCTGAAACTAGCCGGAATAAAAAGTTGAGGTTCCCTTGTCAGACACATGTAACCAAGCGTCAGCGTCATGTAACCAAATGCAGCTATTCGTAAAAAATGGAACATTTTAAAGTTTAAGGTATTCCATTTCAGCAGTGACTGTATATATAGATTTATATAGAGAACATGATTATATAGACATCAAGTGATACACTTTAAAATGTTCCGTCCGGCCACTCAACCAGCTGCTCATACCCTAGGGTGAGTCGAATGGCCTGGGTCTTTCGCTTTAAAATGTTCCGACAGCTTGAGGAATGATATCAAACTTTAAATTTAACACGTGGCACCTTTGTGTAGTTGAGAGATATTGTTCTATAAATTTAAAAATGTTTTGTAATCTAGTACCTACCTTTCTGCAGCAGGTCTAGATGTTCCCACAAAATATCGCCGACAAACGGAGGTGCTAGCGAAAGGAATCCTTCCTTAGGCATGGCACACATCTCCTTGCCCTTTATCCTGAAATTGACTAAGTTGACTCCTTCCAGGGTAAATTCCCTGATGGCCCAACACAGCCAATTGGACACGTCGGCTTCGCTCCATAACCGAGGATCTGGAAAAGAAAAAAAATTCTAGCTGTAATGTTCCTAACTATGGAATACAGGACAGTATTCTATCAAAGTCATACCCAGGAAAGTTGACCTGAGCACCCGATCACTGGATTTTGAGACTAGGGTTCCACTGACTGAGAATATACCTCACATATGAGACATACCAATATGAGGCTGTCCATGATCATTTATTTCACGAGATATATAAATTAAATGTAGATTACATTTTAGTGAGAATTTAGCTCGTGAGTATAAAAAAGGGCATTCTGTTTGGGCTAACAAATTACCGAAATCACCAGATCTCACTTTACAGGATGTTAATTCATTGCCAGAAACATTGTATTAAGGATCTTGTATGTCATTATTTCGCTGCGAAAGAAGTAAAGCAATCGCATTATGTAGGGAAAGTCTTGTGATGCCCATATCAATTTTTACTTTTTATTTTAGTCCAGCCCCTGAGTTTACTGTTTCGAAAATTTATCCGATTTTTTTTTAATAATTTCGACGCCATCTTGCATTTCAGGTACAAGACCAATCCCTGAAGAAGTTCTTCATGTTTATGTGTGTATGTGTGCATCGGGGGGATAAAATCGATGCCTTCAGATACAACACTGCTGACTTTAAAATAATTGAATCCTAAGATGGTTATATTCCGAATTTTAAAAAAAAACATTCATGATATGCAAAATCAAAAATAACAATACATTATTTTTTTTATATATTCTCTGAGCTTTTTCCATTTTACAATTGATTTCAATATGACATTTCTAAACTTGCCGAGCGCAACCTAATTTACAAACTGTGAGACACACCTGCATCGTCTCTGATCAAATAGAACTCCGAGATATCAAGGTTAAACGAGGCACTTAGGTAGAACTTTATACATAAGAAATAAGAGGTGGATTGACGATCATAACAGTTGGGAATACGGTGCTGTAAGTGAAGGCCTTATTTTTGGATTTAAAGTCGACCAGGACTCAGACGCTGATTTTAATGCTTGGAACTTTAAAATAATTATTTTTTTTAGCAATTTACTATAATTACACTCTTAGAAAACCATGTAAGGATAATTTTAAAGTACATAAAGATTTTAAAATTCCAAAACAAAGATTTTCACAGATGTTCCATCGAAATTTAAGATTTTCATGGCATTATATCCAATGGCGAAACATAATTTTGTAAACAATGGTTGGTAGTATACTGTCTCTGATGAAAATAGTAGTATGAACTATGCCCTGGTTTAAATCGCATAAAAAAATAATATATACTATCGCAAATCAACCATATGCATCCTATTTATAGGCGTGATAAACATGTCACCAATTTGAAATAAGTAAATGAAAGTCGAGAGTCGTACAGGACAGAGCACCAGGCGAAGATAAGTAAATGAAAGGCTTTCGTCCAGAAAAGAGCACCAGGCGCGAAGCGGCTTTAATCTCCAATCTCCAGGTGTGGTTCTTATCTTCATACTGTGACATTATTTCATTTGCCCAAAAGTAAATGAGACATCTTAATATACTTAAAAGAATAATTTGTGTGAATTAAAACTGGTAGATAAAAATATACAATTATTTTTACTTTCCCTGTAATACACGGTAATGTATAGGGAAAGTATTGGAATCGTGCCGAAAATCGCAACTCGAGTTTTTGAAGGATGTTCACGTTTTGGGACCTCTAGAACACGAAAAAACTATTTTTAGCGTAACGTCTGTGTGTGTGTATGTCTGTGCAATGTATCCACTCTAACCCAAAAACTAATGGACCAAATTTCATAAAATTTGATCGGTAAGTCAGTTGTGTATGACCCCCGTGCTCATTAGATTTTGGTACGATTCGAAACCCACGTTTTTTTTTTTTTTTTTTTTTTTTTTTGTTTTGTGAAATGACCTACAAAAATCTCATGCATCCACTCTAGCTTCAAAACTAATAGACCGAATTGAACATAATTTTGTAAGTTACTTGTGGGATACCCTGGTGCTGATTAAATTTTGTTACGGTTTCGAAAAGAAGAACCTGCCATTTTTTACGAAATGGTCGGCAAAAATCGACAAAATTTAAAATAAAAACTACTTATGCTCAAATGTATTATTTAAATGCTTGTTTTATACGTAATTTTTGATGTGGAAGAGAATAAGATAAACTTGATTACGCTAGGCCTAACTGTTCTCGAGATATTTGAGGTTTTTCGTATTTTTGTTACACTGCCTTTGAAAAAATGTCCAGTTACCAAATAAACAAGAAAGATCAATCATGCTTAAAGCATTGATTATGAAACACTTTCCAACTTCAATGCAATTTTATTTTAAAAAGTCGAAAATGCAATATATTCCTCGGTAATATTTTAAAACTTATCACAATACTACATTGATTTATTATATTTGAAACCTTAAACCTTCATCGAAAAAAATTAACTTCATTCAAATGACGGCATTAAAGTATAAATTGCCTGGTTTAAACATCTCTAAAATGTAATACATTCCTTGGTAATAACTTTAGAATTATGACGGCATTAAAGTATAAATTGCCTGGTTTAAACATCTCTAAAATGTAATACATTCCTTGGTAATAACTTTAGAATTATCATAATACTACGATAATTTATTATATTTGAAAACTTCATCGAAAACAACTGAAATTCATTCAAATGACGTCATAAAAAAATAACACGCCTGGCTCTCTCTATAAAAGCAACATTTCATTCATAAATAATTCCCCCATTCATGTCTTTCATCACAATACTATAATAATTTATTTTATTTAAAAATTAAGACCATTGAGCTACAAGTACGTAAGCTCTATTCGTTAAACTTCATCGAAAAATATCGTCCTTCTCTTTCTAAAATCAATGAATATTTCATTCATATCAGCTAAGCAGACTCCATGGACTATTTGATTTTGTGTTAAAGAATTACAGCGATTCTAATACAACTCATTCTACATATTTTGTTGTTTACATTTTACATAGGTGAAAAATAGGCTTAATAGTAGAAATAATCAAATTTAGATGAGCATTTAAACTGGAATATATTGTCATTGCGTTGTTTCCGTATGTAGATGCACAGAATTTAGGCAAAAATAAAGTAGTTTTAGGACGGATACAACACTCAATATGAATTAAAAAGAACTTTAAAAATCACGATTTTGACACAAGATGGATGCCATATATCATTTTGAAGTGGGTCATGTGATCGTTTCATATCATGGACACGTGATCGCTTCATATAAGAGGTGTTATTATTATTTTAATTTTTATTTAAAAAACTGCTGAATATATTTCGCTGAATTTTTTTTTATATATTTTACGGAACCATTTGAATATTGCCTAAAATTTTCGAAGCAATTTGTGAATTTTAAATCCGCTTAAAAAATACTTGAAAAATTAGGTCCCATAGGGCTCAATGTATTCCATTTTTTCAACCCGGGTTCAATCCAAAACTAATTGGGTGATATTATTCATTTATATTCCCATAGGTCCTATAGACCGTCTGAACAACATACTAAAATTTCATTTTGATTAAGTCATTTTTACGGCAGTTATCGTGCTAACGGACAGACAGACAGACAGACAGAATGAACAAAGTCATAAACACTTTTCAACTTTGTTGTAAAGTGTTAAAAACAAAAAATTGATTTAAAACTGCAAATTTAGTGCTATTTTGTACAATTAAACTCAATTTAATGAATTGGTCTAATCATGTGCTGCCCATATTAGATTTTTTATTCTGGTATTGTAATTCGAATCAATATGGAATACAAATGTATTAATTAGAAAGGCTAGTTGAAGTCGACTTCTAGATTTTTATTTATTTATATAATTGTCTTACGTGTGTCTTTTCAGACTCTCAAGAAACCTTCCAGTGATCCAGAAGGATGACATTTTGAACACATATAGTATCGAACACGGAGAAGAACCTAACAGAACAGGATTTTCAATTTCCCTTATGGGGGGCGGATTTTTTTCCCCTTTGCAAAATAATTTTTATATCTAGCATATTTATGCCTAGCATATTTATGCCTAGCACATCTAACCTGCACACTTAAGCCTAGTTTTCACCAACAGCCACAGGCGCTGTGGTGAAATCAGCTGGTCAATGGGAAGACATACGCAAGCGAGAGTTCTCTTGGGAGTTGAAAAAATTCCAAATTCCTCCGGCTTTCTCTCTCATCCTACTGGTTGGTCGATTTTGCGCTTGTCGCCTTTGGTGAAAATTAGGCTTTATAGTATTGACCATGTGACAGATCTTAATAGAGCCGGATTTTCGATTTACCCCCCACCCCGGTACTGAAAAAGTTTGAAAAGTTTTTTTAGACGCCCCCCCCCCCCCCCCACACACACACATTCACGATAACTTAAAATGTTTAATCTTTGCGCGCTTACAGTATCAAGTTACGTATACTATCAAGGCTTATAGTGATAGAACTTGGCTGAGACAGATTCTCGAATCTTTGGCTGAGACAGATATCCCTCTTGTTGAAATATCTTTGCACCCCCACCCCCCAGAAAACCATCGAAGGGCTGAAGGATAACACTTTGTACACTTGTAACTGATCCGAATTTCCACAGTATTATGAGCGCGTCCCTGCCTTTGACAGGTTTAAATACTAATATAATATGCATTGAAGTGACTGAGACATTGAGTGGACGATGTATCAAAATCCTCGAGTATTTCCACTACAGATAGAATCTTTGGTGTCATTTGATTCATCTCAGCTTCGAGACCAAGAAAACAAAATATAAAATTTCAAAAGCTAGAAGTATGAGTGACGATACAAATAAATTTTCAATACACTTACACAAATTTGCTTCTCAAAAACTATAAATATACACTTTGACATCTTTTCGCTGCCAACAATTAAAACCGTTTTTCAGCAACTTTGATTAAATGTGTATAGTTGTCACATTTAATCCACTAGACTTTGAAAACGCATGAAACGCTGGTAAAATAGCTAAAACAAACTCGCTACATAAGCTGAATAAATTACGCATATAGCATAGCATGTTGTGCTTCAATATCAATAAGAAATATATAAATAATAAAAGTTTTTATTTTCCACATCGTAGAATTTGTTCCTAACTACATGAATTTAGAATTAAAACAAATTTGGTCACGAAATGACTGTTACACTGAGAATTACAGCAGTAATTCGATATCGACTCAATTGCAATTCAGTTTAACACTGGCTGAATTTCATTTATGACCTCTAGGTGTAAGTGAGCAAGCACAGTCAGTCTCCGAGTGTCATTCCATTGTGTCCGACTCACAATTGGTCTTAAATGATTTTTGATGGAACGGACCACACCGTAACAATCGTCAAGACCGTTTTTTCAAAGGCCCGGCCTTGGCACAAATTTCGGCAGGATATCTGGGGAAAGGCCCGGCTGCAATGCTGTTAATGATGAGATATAACACACAAAGCAATGTTTGATGGGATATATTACATACCTTATGAAGGTTCTGGCAATTCTTAGATTTTATGCTGAAGTTGTAAACATAAGGACAATTGGCGTTGTCGGTGGTCAATTGGTGTTTCAAGTCATGATTGAAACTACAGCGGCATAGTTATTTAAAAATATAAACCGATTATTTAAAATTTCGATTTAAAAATAAAAACCGATTATTTAAAATTTCGATTTAAAAATATAAACCGATAATTTGAAATTTCGATTTAAAAATATAAACCGATTATTTAAAATTTCGATTTAAAAATATAAACCGATTATTTAAAATTTCGATTTAAAAATATAAACCGATTATTTAAAATTTCGATTTAAAAATATAAACCGATTATTTAAAATTTCGATTTTAACAATGAAAAGGACTGACCACGTCAGAATGTTTCATATGACACAAATTATTATTATTATTTTTTTTATCTCAGTGTCTAGGGACAATTTAATCAATTATCACAAAATAAATGGGAAAATATTTCAGTTTTATCCTATTAATATTGTAAGTTTCGCTTAAAAAATAAATAAAGAAAATAAAGAAAAAGAAAGAAAGAAAAGAAAATTCTCAGTAGCTCAATGGATAGAGTTTCGTCGAGCTAGAATGTGATTGGTGGTTCGATTGACAAAATGAGACAAGAGTTCTTTGCAATTGCATCCGAGCAGCTAAACCCTACAGGTTAGCTACAGTGGATGACTGATATCTGATTAATATCAAAATTGGAATTTTCCCGGGACCTGATTATTTATAGTAAAGGCGGTTAAAATGTCCAGAGAGTTGTACATCAAACAGGATGCTATTATAAATAAAAAAAAAATTAAAATAAAATCAGATGAGTGAGTAGGTAGTAAAATTTGAGAACAGACGTTGTCCTTTAATCTTAAATCTGAAGGGAAACATAGGAAAGATAATCGCCTCAGTTCAATGGATAGCGTGTTGCCTGACCAGTATCTGATCAGAAGCTATATTTCCAACTGAAAAACTGCTCTTTTTAAGATCATGAAATTACAGTAATAGCCGGTAATAGGTATGATAGGCAATAAAAGGCCTCGACTCTAACAGTTTTAGGAGGTAGCATATGTATGAACAAACCAACTGCTGGTTAGCCATCCTAGAATTTTGTTTTGGGTGGCTTTTATTTTCAGTATTTCACATTTGACTTTGAACTTTTGAAAGAGCTATATCTATATAGGTGGTTCCTAAACGTTAACAGACTAGATTAAAAAGGTTAGAACCTCTGGTCTATATAATTAAATATCTCATATCACAAAGTCATTAGGAATAAAATAAAAGCCGTTATTCACATCTACACAAAGAAATGGAAGATAAGATAAAATTAAATAAATGTATTTTGCGTCGGTTACTCACATTTTGGATAGTTAACTCAGTAGAGTGTTTATAGTAAGATCAAGCGAGCACCTTAATATTATGGGTGCCATTAAAGATTCGCTTTGCAGGGGCTGCAATTACAGCGAAGAAACGGCCGCTCACATTCTCTGTGAATGTGAGGTCTACTCTGCTCACAGATTCGAACACTTAGGCCGACATGTGATTGAACTTTAAGAGCTGAATGACATTCCTGTCAAGTGCTTGCTCATCTTTGCGTCGGATACTGGTCTCTTTTCTTAGTGATCTTCATTTTTTTTGGAGGGGGGGGGGGGGAGTACAATAGAGCTCTGGTCGATGTGCTGGGCTCTCCTTGAGCCACCCGCCTTTATTTCATAGTCATAGTCAAGATCAAGAGAACGGGTTTCTAACCGGGTAAGACTGAGGCCTAAGCATCGTTGTTGACTCTGTTGCTGCGATTACTAAAAACCCTTGGTCTAGAAATTGCTAGGTCCAAAAGGCATTGTAGCAAAAGGCAATGTCGAAGACATGAAGCTGCCTCCTCCTGATCCTCAGCAAGCAAATCTGGTTGTTGATTTTGGTATGGGCCATGAAAATTGTATAAGAAAAATGCCAGTGTATAAGATAAAAATAGGCCAATTGTAGAAGACTTAACTTCGAAAGAGCAGAATATCAGGTCCTCTCATAGTCAGTAGTTCAGTTGGTAGCGCGATTATATTAAGAAGTCATAGTTTGCTTTCTTTGAATAAAGCTTCGTACTAAATTATTTTATGTGAAAATTAATATTTTTGAATCAAAATATAAAATGCATTGTTAAATATGTTAGTAATAGCATAACGAATGTTCGCCAGATGCATAGCAAGTTTTCTTGTTGTCATTGTAGGTATCGAGTATCGGCTATTCCGACCTGAAGAACGTATAATAGGCGTGAAACCATGAATGCTATTTTCTGCAATGGGAGAACGATCTCCTTACGACAAAGAGGAGAAGTTCGTCAGATAATTGTCTGGTCTAGATAACGTTAAAAGATTTGATAAATAACCTTGATTATTTCATCTTAATTTCGAAGAGTACCTTGTTTGAAAGATCCAATATCAACAAGAACGATTTTGATGAGAATGATTCATCGTTGATGTTAACTTCGGATGGACGTTCTTTAAAACAAATTTTATCGTCTTATTCTTGGAACAAAGGCGCCGGCCGTTATGACGACATCCATAAACTGCCGCTAGACGTCCATTTTCAAACAATGGGGTAGAAAGGAGAAGAATCGGTAGCAGCTGAAAACAAGACCAGCTGCATTAATAGTTGCGGACACTCCTCCTCTTTGAAAAGAGGTATTTGACCGCATACCGCTACACGGACTGTACTGCTTGCAATTGTCAACACGGTGCTGATGAATCGCGGAGATGTTATCAAGAAAATTAAACAGTTGAAGAGGTTTGAAGCCCGTGAAGGACTTTCTACCCTTCACGGGAAATTACTGAACTCATCTCGCTTTCTTTAGAGAAAGTAACATAATCTCGTTTAGAGATTAATGGTTCTCAAACTTTCTAGATAGTGGCTCGGTATATACCAGTTACCCACTGTATCTAAACTAATGTGATCATTTTTTTTTTCTGGAACAAAAAGTGCATAATGTCTTCCTTCGTCTGCATTTTGTGATTTCGGGTCATAACTGTCTTAGGTTTCTTTGTAAAACAGATTTAGACGAAATTCTATCAGCTGAGCTACTGAGATGATTATCTATCTTATATTTGAATTGGGCCCTTTGAAGATTATGTTAAAGTAATACATTTTGATTTTGGTGAAATAAACGTCATCGAACTGATCCAAATCAACACAGAATTAAGTGGACTGGACATGTCTAGCGAGTAGACGATAATAAGAGTAAAGAACAAAATCTTCAGCTTTACATCAATAGAGAAGAAGATCGTAATTAAGATAGTTAGATTGTGTAGACAAAGACTTTAAGACTTGAGGATAAGATATGGAATAACGTTATAGAATTAAAACTAAGAAGCTCAGTCATAGTATGTATGCTTGCAGATATGTATATTGGCAGACTCGGCAAAATTTTTCTACCATCTAAGAAAGTTAGACTGCAGAAAAATATTAAAAGTAGCAACAGAATAAAACCCCACAGAAGTTTCGAGAAAAAAATTAACTTCCCAGAAAATACCAGGGGTAAAATTTTGAGGATTAAATGAGCTAAAGTTAATGGTTAGCCCGAAGATCACAGACTTACCGACACGACACCGAAATCTTTTCTTGGATAAATTATAGTCGATTCCTCTAAATACGGGGATACTCAACAACATGAACATCTCGAAGCTTAAACGGGTGGACTATAATTTATCCAGAAGGATTGAGTCGTACAGGAAAAATTCCTAGACTCCTCACATTACAGTCTTAACCCCAGTTTTTTGTTTTCCTAGGGGGAGTAGAGTAGTTGTTAGGCAAGAGTGACAGGCACTAACTAGAATTCGGGAAATGCTAAACCAGGCAAGGTTAACTAGGATCAGTGACATGGAGGAAAAGGTCACTGGTCCTTTTCGGTTTTCATTAGGGTTAGACGTGTCAGTTAGATCAGTGTTTGGCAACCCTTAATCACTGCAGTGGCATAGGGAGGCTTTTTGCCCTGCAGTAGTGGAAACTTTACATTAGTTATCCACAGGGTTATATTGGAAAACAAAATGCAGAACTGTATTCCCCCATATTTGATCATTACACTGTCTTTCTAAGATCCTAGATTGTGCTATGCATGTAGATGGCTCCTATGCGATGCATGTAGATGTATTTCCAAATAATCACTCCAAGCATAAGTATAACAAGTGCTTCCGAAGTACAGACAAGATTACAAAAGTTATATAATTTTCTAAAGCAAATTTTAAAATTATTGAATATAAATTGAAAACTATTTTATTAAAATTAATTTACTTCAGAATCTCTTAATTATTTAAATGCTACATTCACAATATCTGAAACTAATTCATTTTCAAAATAACTGTTTACAATCTTCTCTACTTCTTGAAACTCGCTCTGAATTTCGTTTAAGATTTGCTTCAGTTTAACTACGACCTTAGCTTTGAGGACCACGAAGCAGCCAATATTCTCGGGGAACTATCAAGGGCAGATCAGTAAAACCTGCTTTAGGAAAATAAAGGTTTTTAACAATGAATAAATCTGATATAAAATTAATTTGAATTTATAAATTTTATTTACTTTCTCACTACACACTACCGTTTAGCTGCTCAGTTATTATTAATTTATGTAATGCAATTGCTATCACTTAATAAATCTAAATATTATATCAAACTTACATGTTATAATGCCATACCTTTATATTTTTTTTATAAAAATGTAATTATTTCTCGATAAGAGCACAAATAATTTAATATTTAAGGCCTCAAGAGGTTTTCATCCTTCCCAGACGGTAAGCTGCATATATCAGTACAACACAGTGGTAGAAAACTGTAACGTTCAGGTATCTGTGGGTATTTCTCATCACGATATTCAAAATTAAGTAAATGTATTATACATATAGTAAAATTAAAGTAATAAACATTGAGTGGTAAAACTTTTATGACCACAAAGTAATTTCATGCAATGTAGCTATCCCGAAGACGTTGTTGTTAGATAACTGAATCGATGTATAAGAAGGGAAAGCTGAAGCATGCTAAGATTTACGAAGTGTGTTGCTCCAGAAATAATGGGTAAAAGACACATTCTGACGGACTTTGAACGTGGAAGATCGTGAGTGCTCAAAGCAGTGATGAAAGTATTAATACAACGACTGCAACTTAAACTTGTTTGAGGGTAGCAGTTATTAGAACCTTTAAGTACTCAATAATTAGTAAGAAACAGGAGGGAGGGGGGGGGGCTGAACTGTAGTTATCAACGGGAACTGAATGCTTGAGTGAGTGGAAAGTTTACAGACGTGCTCAGCCCAACAAATATGTAACAGTTAGTCAAATTACAGATAATCCGAATTCAGGACCAAGTTTGATGTCCCCTCAATGTGCAGATCGCAACAACATACTATACATCATATGGGATACACAAGCAAAAGAACTAACAGGGCCCTCGACACCACCCAAGTGGGGCCTCGATGTCCAGAGGGGCCCAACCCTCAATACTTTTTTGAGGGAGAAAACAAAAATTCCTCAAGGAGTGAAAAATTAAATATGAAGGGGCTCCGTGATCAATGTTTGTAGGGGCTTTGGTACTAACCTGGTGGTCATAACAATTTGGGCTCGCGGTGTATAAGTAGTATTATACATGGAGGTCAAATTTTATTTTTCTATAATCTAAAAATACTAAATATATTTTTGGATTATAGAAAAAGTGAAATATAAAATTATATATTTTTCTATAATCTAAACATATCAAATATATTTTTAGATTATAGAAAAAATGAAATATAAAATTATATATTTTATATTAAATTTGAATCAAAATACTCAATGAGGTTGTTTCTGTGAACGTAGCTTTTCTGTATTTTAAATATCTATTAGCAATGAGGATCGCGCTTCCATATCCACTAGCAATAGCTCTCCCAGCAGTTTCTGATAGTTATTTTTTATAGGATCTCTTTAACTTTTCACTGTGATGGTCAAAGAGAAACTTTTATGTAGACACACTTTTTCCCTCATGCATGTAGTTGAAAATGGCAGAAGAATATTTATTATGACTTTTCCAACTCTTTTCTTGCTGTTAGACAAAAGCTATCTGATTGTTCCCACGCAGGAACAATGTTCTGTCACTCTTGCGAGTAAACAAAAGACACTAGCAAACAACTTCTCTTGCGATTTTATAAGATAGCAAAAAAAAAAAAAAAAAAAATCACGCATCAATATTTGGCGACATATATGAACTCTATTTATAGCACGTCTGTAGGTCCGTGGGATATTTTTGTCTAGTCCGCAAAATTACAATTATATCGAAACTTTGAAATATTTTTATTGAGTCAAAGTTTATTATTAAATCATTTGAGAATAGTAGTTACTGAAAGAAAGTTGGGTACGACTGTATTCAATTTTATTTCGATTTAATATATCATTAAATTAATGATACAGTATAAATACAAGAGTATCAGGGTAAATATAACTCCAGTACTTCTTAAAATGGTAGATGTTATTTTATTACCTTTTCCCTTAGACCGATTACTTCGAATAGTAGTATATGAATACAAGCAATTCATATTTAAACTTGGATATGAAATTTCCCGATTTTTCCAGGTTTCCCAAAATAATTTTCGCAAGCCTCCAGAATCTACTGTAATATTTTATAGTGCATAATATTTCGAATTAGTAATATAAACTCAAATTCAGTAACTGTAAAAAAAACAAAAACAAATTAACAAAAAAATGAGCCAATTTTATGATAAAGCAACCATGAAATTAAATTTTCAAAATTAAAATTACAATTTCAACAGGGATATAATTTAATTGGACAGTAGGGAAAATAAAAATTGAAAATTGTTTTAACTGCTCAAGACGGCAAAACAAGGATTGTTTCTGGCTTCCGAATTGAAACTTTACAGGTGTTTGATGAAAATTTGCAATGTTTCATGAGTTTTCCCTGCGATCTCGAGCTAAATTTAAATTCCCCGAGAATTCCTGCTAAAAATGAGACGTATGAACCCTGAAATAAATCTACCATATCCCAGTTCTGCTTTTTTTCAGATACAAATGTGCACGACTTCGAGACTGACTTATAGGCAGGGTCGCTCATAAATATTATAGGCCTCCTACAATCATTTATTATGGGCCCTTTTCCATTTTTGATTTTCCCTTCATTTGATGTATTTCCCTCTATAAAGATACATGTGACCGGGGCCCCATAACGCCTGGAAGCCTCCACATGAGTGGCATCTACCCCTCCCCGCTATGAGTGGCCCTGGTTATGGGCTTAATATCGACCTGACTCGTAGGCCCTCGGCTTCGGCTAATTTTTTTTTTTTTTTTTTAATTCGGGATGAGCAGGATGTATTCAATGTTTACAAAATTTATAAATAAAATTTAACAAAAGTACATCAAATTATCTTTTTGACTTCAGCTGAAGATATATGTTTTAAGAAACCATATTTTACTTTAATTCTTTGTACAAAAATTGCACAAATTCATTTGTTTGACACACTTAGATAAACATCATTTCAGGCTGAACCGGAAAAAACTCATGGGCTAGATCGGGTTTAGGTTCAATATGTGAAAATTTCTTCGGGCTCTAACCATGTTCGAGCACTGGTACTTTCAAATAGGGCCGGGCAAGCGTTTTGAAATTTGGGCTAGTGTAGACTTCTAATCTCAGATACTGTTTCTCTGCTCTTCTTCTTTGGGATGAGAGGACCTTTAGAAAGTTATAACATTACACTTATTCATGTATAATTAAAACTTTATTTCCCATCTGCTTAGCACATGTGTTTCCTGCTAATTTTAGTAGCATGTCTAATAATTTATGCCTACATTTTCCATGTGAAAAAACAACCGAAAACTTTTTTACATATATATTAATGATGGACTCCCTATTGCTATATTTGAACAACAAAAAAGCTGTGTTTTCTTTAATGTAATAGAGTAAGAAAAGAGAGTGGGGAAAAAATAAAACAATTGTAACGGCACTCCGCTGGCATCTGCGTGTAGTTACAGCTGCTGCCACCTCGCAAGTGAAACTTCGTCGTTTGATGGATGAGCGCATCAGGCGCACAGTTTTATAGTGAAGGGCACGCAGTCTGAAATTGTTCATGGTCAGTGAGAGCAAAAGTATATTCTTATGATAAAGCTAACTAGACGGTAGAGAGTTAATAGGGGAAAATATAAATCACCGCTAACCATCAAATAATCGCTCAAAACCTGCTGCAATAATAGCACGATAATGTAAAACTTCGTAAATATAGTAAAAATAAATTGATCTACTAGTTTCAAAGGAAAAGTCTTCTTCAGGATAGACAAGAAGCGCAACCTCACAGTTGGGTCGGCAACTTTGTTGCTCTATAGCTATCTGTGGTGTTCAGTTTTGTCCATATATTAATTTGCTATTAATAATTTTAAACTAAAATGTTGCTGTATCAAACCAATTGTTTGATTTCAATCAAATCAACCAATTTTTATAACTGAAATGCAAAGTTGCATTCACAGTTTTTAATATTTCAATAAAAAGTAATACTCTACATTGATACTCAAAATGAATAAATTCTCTTACTGGGGAAACCTTTAATGTAAGCAATGGGCACATGAGCACAAATAATGATATAAATACAATAAACAAAACTATTTGTGCAAAGGCTAAGAAAAACTTGAGTAACGCATTCAAGCACAAATAATGATATAAATACAATAAGTAAAACCCTTTGTGTAAAGGCTAAGGAAAACTTGAGCAACGCATTCAAGCACAAACAAAAAAAAATGCAGCATATAGCTGTTTCGAGGATATGCTGGATCCCATTCGTCACTGCAAGATAACCTAGATAGTCAGAAAGATGAAATGAACTTATTGTCATTTAGCCTATTCGGTTTTTTGTCTATATCGTTTAGGTTTAGCTCTGTTTCATTATTTTGACTTCGGGTTTGTTGGTTGCCTAGCACTGACAAAGGGAATACAGCGTATCCCCGAAACAACTGCATGCTGAATTATCATTCTATTTGTGCTTAAATAAGTTGCGCACGCATTCCTTATTTGTGTTTAAGTCGAGAACGTTTTTGACCATTTATGTTCCAACATTCAGAATTGTTTTTCTTAAACTAAAGGCCTTGATCTGCAGATTTGCCCCAAATTGTTGCCCAAATCTATCACACATTCAAATTAAAAATACAAACATTTTATAAAAAAATGAAAGATTAACGTTTTCTTAAATACAGGTTCATTTCCGAAGTTTACCTGTATTTCAGAAAACTCAGCGTGTTTTTTAAATCAACACGACCGACCGATTTTCTTAAAAGGACAACTGAAATAAATTACAACTTATATGGGTGCTGGTTGGTTTCAATCTTCTAAATTCATAATAGTTGTATTGTTTTTGAGTTTTTATGCGTATTGCATGTACTATCTTTTGTTTATCAGCACATAAACATACATTGAGCTTGAAGAGACACTGTAAATCACCTAAAACTAATTAAAAATCTCTTAATGAATATTAGATTAAGAAATCAATGGGATATTATATATGTATATATATATAATTTATTTTTATTTTATTTTTTAATTTTACTACTATGATGAAGAAAATGAGGTTTTTGAAATGTGTTTTCTAGACACTCAGAGGCCCTCTGATGACACAGAGGGCTGAAACTTTGTACACTTTTAGTATGAACTATAGAACAAGACCTAACGGGACCGGATTTTCGATTTTTTCTCAGGGATGGACAAAATGAAGGGGATCGAAAAGTATTTCCAGAAGATTTCCCCGGGGATCCTTAATCTTTGCGCACTTACAGTATCGATCAAGGGATAGAATGTAACAGTGCCAATTTTTGATTGAGACACTTGATTTCTATGCTAAACACCACACATTATTAAAAAATAAACCTTATAAAAAGTTGAAACTTAATTTTTAAGAGTATTAGTTTCTCTGTATTTGACAGTTTTAAATACTATATTTACATATAAACGTGCCAATGGATTTCGACCCCCATTACAATATTTTCTCTTATGGAAAATAAAAGCAACTCACGACCATATAAAGTTATCATTATCAATAATACTGTTGCAATAACGATTAGGTGGACTTCTATTTTTTATTACATTATTTATCATATTTCATTCTACATTACAAAAGATAAATGCTTGTTTTAGAATTCTTCAATTATTTTTTCTTGATTGTTAAGACGAATTTCATGAATACAGTTACGGATCGATCGAAAGATATACTGAGATAAACGTCCAGCATGCAAAAGAGTCGTTACATAATATTTAAATTTATCTGAAATTACACCACTCTGAAGGACAAAATATTCAAAAGTTGAGTGGAGAAGACTTGTCCGACTCGGAAAGAAACCAGACGAAAGAGAGAATGTCTCTAGATAGAATGAATACCCCACCCAAAAAACTCTAAAACATCGAACCAATTAGGAAATGGGTGGGGTCAGAGAAATAGCTATAACGATGTTGTCTTAATTGGTGACAATTTCATGCATGAGATTACACAGAACAAAATTTAGTACAACTCGATCTACTTTGAGTAGCTTGTGACTTTCGTTACAGACTCATATTGATTTGAGTTGTTCCACATAAAATAACTTATGATATAATTACTCTTTTTTTTTAAATTATCCAGGCTGACATAAAGGGCAAAGAGCAGTCACAACGGACGGATGATTACTCATTAAAAATTACATCGAGAATTTGCATTTTAAAATTT
This sequence comes from Amaurobius ferox, assembly GCA_951213105.1. NCBI lineage: Eukaryota > Metazoa > Arthropoda > Arachnida > Araneae > Amaurobiidae > Amaurobius > Amaurobius ferox. Next base: position 104,523,514 of record OX578136.1, read on the forward strand.
ATTTTCATTTAGAGATATGATGCATATCTGCAAATCTCTACACCTTGTCACACTGTTACGGGATAGTCGTTAAATGCAAGGGTGTTAAATGGTTTAGAAAATAAAAATTTAAAACCCTTTTCTATTGCAGTTTTTCGGGTTGATAAATGTGCATGTAGCAAAATAGTTGTACACTGCCGCTCGTGAAATCATGTTGCAATAAAAAATTTCTTGCATAAAGAAAAAAAAAATTATCTCACATATTTTTTTTTTTTTTTAAATCCCTGCGTCGTAATTTTTGGTAGCAAAAATTCGATAGATCAAGAATAAAGTCTTATAGAGATATTGAAGTCTTTTGGAATTTTTTGCTTGACACCATTTTAAAATGCGCTAAGTCACCAGACAAAAAAGATTTCTTTATGAGATAACACTTAAACTGATACATACGGAATTTTAGGAAGAAAAATGAACGAATCTGTAGGGAAAGCAATGTGCTACTCACATTATATCCCCCCTCCCTTTATGTTTTGATTCAAAATTCTCCTTTCTTTGGGGAAATTCTTCACGATCTAGCTACAATTATTATTACATATTATACCTTTTCATTTTATGGAGAATTGAATTCTGTGCTATAAAATTTAAATTCAAATTTAATAAAGCCTGAAACAGTCGGTTCTAAAACCTTTTCGCACACAAATTCAGTTTCGCTTGTGTATAACACGAAACAGATTCGCAACAAAAGGAACACTGCAAAGGAATAATTAGTCAATAGCACGTGCGTGTGAAGCAGCTGATTTTTCCCAGCCGACACTTAAAAATCTACGAATAATAAACTATCCACCAATCGCGGGAAAGCGCTACGTAGAACCAAATATCAAACCACGGAGAAAAAAATAACAAAACGAATGTAGCAGAGAAGTCTTCGAGCAGGTGTGTTCTAGTGTGGATACGGTCTGGCAACAGCAATATATTTTTCTCCAAAAAATAATGATTTCCCTCCGCTGGCAAAGAAAGAAACCGTTACTCTCACGAAGTGAAGTCACGCGAAAAAATTCACTCACCCAGTCTTATAAAACCTTTAATCTCACTATTTGAAGGCGATCTTTACATATAAAAAGAAAACAAAAAACTTGGGAGACACTATAAAGGCTAATGCGATTTACGAACTGCCATTTGCAAACGATTAAGCTCGTTAGGAACCAGTGTGGCTCTAAAAAATGATGGATTTTGCAGAGGACAATTGAGTGTGCACTTGTTTTTTTAGCAATTGTTTTCGGTGCTTTATTAAACAGAGAGGATTCTATGTACTACATTTATTTTATTGATTTGAAGTTGTATGCTTATGGTTACAATTTCTAGGCCCAGATATTAAAAGCTTGGGTGGTCTTTAATGTCTAAGTTGAACAATGACCGAATGGTTGAGCGATGACCGAATAGTTGAGCTATGACCTAATGGTTGAGCTATGACCGAATTTTGATTTTGTAGGTCTCTGGGCTACAGGTACTGTGAGACATCGGCCTTTGTAAACTATCTAGTATCTGATGAAGTCTCAAACGTTGAATTGAACCAGAAAAGAAACTCTAAAGTTTCTATATAAGACCAAAAATTCAAACTGCTCTAATGCAGATTTCTACAGTACATAGAGTACTGTTACAATGTATCCATCGGAATTATGGGTACAGTCTGAGGATACAAGATTGAGTCCGAATTTCTAGATAACTACCACTTTTATTTAAAAGCACTAATAAGTGTAAACAAGAACAATATATAGAGAATAGCTCGATAACTGTCTTACAAGATCAACAAACAACTGGTAGATACAAAGAAACAGCACTTAAATGTTCAGCTAATTCACAAAATCGCCGGCACTATTTTCAAAACACTGACGCATCTCACAATTCATAGCTAGTATCACGCCAATTACTCTCCAACTCAGTAAATTCAAGGGGTATGTTCCAGAGGTCGCCAATTTGGTACTAAATCGTCATACCTGCAACCCCGCTCTGAAATTTAAAATATGACAAAGACTTGAAAAAGTTAGCGCAAACTCGAGATATAGCACATTTTCAAATAAGTTTATCGAAAAAGTTACACAAAATGAAAATAAGTAGCAAGTACCCTTAAATAGGTTGACCTTGGCGACCAATCAAGCGAAATATCACTAAATGTCACCCAACGGAATTAATTGACAAACATTAAGCTTAATTAACGATAATGACGCCAAAAATTTCTGAAAATTAAATATTTTCTAATGATTAGAATATTTTAATAGATAAACTGTTAGTGAATGTCAGCAATAGTTTTAATTATCAAGTAAGATTTACTCGAAATATAAGTTAATTTGGTAATTCGAAATAGTTTTATACATCTAAAAAAGCGCCAAATGTTTATCTACAGTTCAATGTTAAAAGCATGCCGACGCGGTGGTCGAACGGTCAAGGCAAGCATTTCCTAGCGATCGTTCGGCTTCCGGGTTGTGGGTTCGAATCCCACCTTCAGGCATGGATGTTGTGGCGTTGGGAGCGGTGTGTTCCGACCCCCACTGGTGCGCTGGGGCAACGTCATATGACGGTTCACGGTTCTGGCCGGTGTATGGGCGAATGATGGAATATCAGTTGCCTGGCCATTGGAAAAAAACAATGTTAAAAAGCATTGTGCCATGGATTTTGCTGCTATTAAAAAGTGAAGTTATTGCATTACGTAGGAAAAGTATGTACTGCCCACATCAGAGTATTATTATTATTATTATTATTATTATTATTTTGTTAATATCTTGAAGTTGAAACCCATGAACCTTGCAACCCGAAACATAGGTGTAGTTAGTTACCCACAGTTAAGTAAAGAATGATCATACCAAATGTGAAGAAAACATATTTTTTTTGTCATAATAAAAAGAATATTTAGAAGGTAGAACAAACGGATTGATTTTCCATTTGGTTCCTAGAAAAGTCCTTAACCTTTTGCTTACCCTATCCCAAACAGTTCGATTCCCCTTTGCAGGCATTGGGATCCGGACGCCAATGTCTGCAAAGGAGGATTGAACTGTTTGGTATAGGGTATGTCAAATACCTGTCTTTTTGAGAGGTGCTTGGACGCCAATGTCTGCAAAGGGGGATCGAACTGTTTGGGATAGGGTATGTCAAATACCTGTCTTTTTGAGAGGTTCTTGGACGCCAATGTCTGCAAAGGGGGATCGAACTGTTTGGGATAGGGTATGTCAAATACCTGTCTTTTTGAGAGGTTCTTGGACGCCAATGTCTGCAAAGGGGGATCGAACTGTTTGGGATAGGGTATGTCAAATACATGTCTTTTTGAGAGGTTCTTGGACGCCAATGTCTGCAAAGGGGGATCGAACTGTTTGGGATAGGGTATGTCAAATACCTGTCTTTTTGAGAGGTTCTTGGACGCCAATGTCTGCAAAGGGGGATCGAACTGTTTGGGATAGGGTATGTCAAATACCTGTCTTTTTGAGAGGTTCTTGGACGCCAATGTCTGCAAAGGGGGATCGAACTGTTTGGGATAGGGTATGTCAAATACCTGTCTTTTTGAGAGGTTCTTGGACGCCAATGTCTGCAGAGGGGGATCGAACTGTTTGGGATAGGGTATGTCAAATACCTGTCTTTTTGAGAGGTTCTTGGAAGCCAATGTCTGCAAAGGGGGATCGAACTGTTTGGGATAGGGTATGTCAAATACCTGTCTTTTTGAGAGGTTCTTGGACGCCAATGTCTGCAAAGGGGGATCGAACTGTTTGGGATAGGGTATGTCAAATACCTGTCTTTTTGAGAGGTTCTTGGACGCCAATGTCTGCAGAGGGGGATCGAACTGTTTGGGATAGGGTATGTCAAATACCTGTCTTTTTGAGAGGTTCTTGGACGCCAATGTCTGCAAACGGGGATCGAACTGTTTGGGATAGGGTATGTCAAATACCTGTCTTTTTGAGAGGTTCTTGGACGCCAATGTCTGCAAAGGGGGATCGAACTGTTTGGGATACGGTATGTCAAATACCTGTCTTTTTGAGAGGTTCTTGGACGCCAATGTCTGCAAAGGGGGATCGAACTGTTTGGGATAGGGTATGTCAAATACCTGTCTTTTTGAGAGGTTCTTGGACGCCAATGTCTGCAAAGGGGGATCGAACTGTTTGGGATAGGGTATGTCAAATAGCTGTCTTTTTGAGAGGTTCTTGGATGCCAATGTCTGCAAAGGGGGATCGAACTGTTTGGGATAGGGTATGTCAAATAGCTGTCTTTTTGAGAGGTTCTTGGACGCCAATGTCTGCAAAGGGGGATCGAACTGTTTGGGATAGGGTATGTCAAATACCTGTCTTTTTGAGAGGTTCTTGGACGCCAATGTCTGCAAAGGGGGATCGAACTGTTTGGGATAGGGTATGTCAAATACCTGTCTTTTTGAGAGGTTCTTGGACGCCAATGTCTGCAAAGGGGGATCGAACTGTTTGGGATAGGGTATGTCAAATACCTGTCTTTTTGAGAGGTTCTTGGACGCCAATGTCTGCAAAGGGGGGATCGAACTGTTTGGGATAGGGTATGTCAAATACCTGTCTTTTTGAGAGGTTCTTGGACGCCAATGTCTGCAAAGGGGGATCGAACTGTTTGGGATAGGGTATGTCAAATACCTGTCTTTTTGAGAGGTTCTTGGACGCCAATGTCTGCAAAGGGGGGTCGAACTGTTTGGGATAGGGTATGTCAAATACCTGTCTTTTTGAGAGGTTCTTGGACGCCAATGCCTGCAAAAGGGGATCGAACTGTTTGGGATAGGGTATGTCAAATACATGTCTTTTTGAGAGGTTCTTGGACGCCAATGTCTGCAAAGGGGGATCGAACTGTTTGGGATAGGGTATGTCAAATACCTGTCTTTTTGAGAGGTTCTTGGACGCCAATGTCTGCAAAGGGGGATCGAACTGTTTGGGATAGGGTATGTCAAATACCTGTCTTTTTGAGAGGTTCTTGGACGCCAATGTCTGCAAAGGGGGATCGAACTGTTTGGGATAGGGTATGTCAAATACCTGTCTTTTTGAGAGGTTCTTGGACGCCAATGTCTGCAGAGGGGGATCGAACTGTTTGGGATAGGGTATGTCAAATACCTGTCTTTTTGAGAGGTTCTTGGAAGCCAATGTCTGCAAAGGGGGATCGAACTGTTTGGGATAGGGTATGTCAAATACCTGTCTTTTTGAGAGGTTCTTGGACGCCAATGTCTGCAAAGGGGGATCGAACTGTTTGGGATATGGTATGTCAAATACCTGTCTTTTTGAGAGGTTCTTGGACGCCAATGTCTGCAGAGGGGGATCGAACTGTTTGGGATAGGGTATGTCAAATACCTGTCTTTTTGAGAGGTTCTTGGACGCCAATGTCTGCAAACGGGGATCGAACTGTTTGGGATAGGGTATGTCAAATACCTGTCTTTTTGAGAGGTTCTTGGACGCCAATGTCTGCAAAGGGGGATCGAACTGTTTGGGATAGGGTATGTCAAATACCTGTCTTTTTGAGAGGTTCTTGGACGCCAATGTCTGCAAAGGGGGATCGAACTGTTTGGGATAGGGTATGTCAAATACCTGTCTTTTTGAGAGGTTCTTGGACGCCAATGTCTGCAAAGGGGGATCGAACTGTTTGGGATAGGGTATGTCAAATAGCTGTCTTTTTGAGAGGTTCTTGGACGCCAATGTCTGCAAAGGGGGATCGAACTGTTTAGGATAGGGTATGTCAAATACCTGTCTTTTTGAGAGGTTCTTGGACGCCAATGTCTGCAAAGGGGGATCGAACTGTTTGGGATAGGGTATGTCAAATACCTGTCTTTTTGAGACGTTCTTGGACGCCAATGTCTGCAAAGGGGGGTCGAACTGTTTGGGATAGGGTATGTCAAATACCTGTCTTTTTGAGAGGTTCTTGGACGCCAATGTCTGCAAAGGGGGATCGAACTGTTTGGGATAGGGTATGTCAAATACCTGTCTTTTTGAGAGGTTCTTGGACGCCAATGTCTGCAAAGGGGGATCGAACTGTTTGGGATATGGTATGTCAAATACCTGTCTTTTTGAGAGGTTCTTGGACGCCAATGTCTGCAAAGGGGGATCGAACTGTTTGGGATAGGGTATGTCAAATACCTGTCTTTTTGAGAGGTTCTTGGACGCCAATGTCTGCAAAGGGGGATCGAACTGTTTGGGATAGGGTATGTCAAATACCTGTCTTTTTGAGAGGTTCTTGGACGCCAATGTCTGCAAAGAGGGATCGAACTGTTTGGGATAGGGTATGTCAAATACCTGTCTTTTTGAGAGGTTCTTGGACGCCAATGTCTGCAAAGGGGGTTCGAACTGTTTGGGATAGGGTATGTCAAATACCTGTCTTTTTGAGAGGTTCTTGGACGCCAATGTCTGCAAAGGGGGATCGAACTGTTTGGGATAGGGTATGTCAAATACCTGTCTTTTTGAGAGGTTCTTGGACGCCAATGTCTGCAAAGGGGGATCGAACTGTTTGGGATAGGTTATGTCAAATACCTGTCTTTTTGAGAGGTTCTTGGACGCCAATGTCTGCAAAGGGGGATCGAACTGTTTGGGATAGGGTATGTCAAATACCTGTCTTTTTGAGAGGTTCTTGGACGCCAATGTCTGCAAAGGGGGATCGAACTGTTTGGGATAGGGTATGTCAAATACCTGTCTTTTTGAGAGGTTTTTCGTTCGCTGTCCCACCCGTAAGCAAAAGGTTTAGTACCTACAATAATTTTGTAAGGATAGGTCCACGAGTATACACGCTGGGCATATCTACAGTAAAATGACTATGTTCGATCGAATAAAATGAATTATAAAACCGCTAGAAGATAATTTAAAAAGTTAGGATAACAATCTCTCGGCAACAAAGCGAGATAGAAAATGAATGTCAATTACGAAGTTGTAGAGCATTGTGTAATGACTAGTAATCGACACCAGGAACGAACGAAACATATATATGGAAGGCAATACATATCCGTCAAAAAGTCGTATCATCAGGGAGTGTAACACACAGGATGCTTGAAATATTTAACAAAGTACGCGGTAATATTCTTTTTCGAATTCAAATGTATGTCGCTCTTGACGCAGAGCATTTAGAATTTGTTGTACATTAGATTTCTATGTGTATGTAAGTGTTGTTTATTTTAACATCCATGAATAGGATAGCCATTCGCCAATAACAATATTGTGTCTAATAAATATTTTCTGTAACAGTGTTTTTTTCTGTCGATTCTTACGCTTTAGACAATTCGGTACAACTTTGTAATCAGTTTTTAACACTTTACAACAAAGTTGAAAAGTGTTTATGACTTTGTTCATTCTGTCTGTCTGTCTGTCTGTCTGTCTGTCTGTCTGTCCGTTAGCACGATAACTGCCGTAAAAATGACTTAATCAAAATGAAATTTTAGTATGTTGTTCAGACGGTCTGTAGGACCTATGGGAATATAAATGAATAATATCACACAATTAGTTTTGGATTGAACCCGGGTTGAAAAAATGAAATACATTGAGCCCTATGGGACCTAATTTTTCTAACAATTTTTAAGCGGATTTGAAATTCACAAAAAGCTTCGAAAATTTTAGGTAATAGTCAAATTGCTCCATAAAATATATAAAAAAAAATTCAGCTAAATATATTCAGTAGTTTTTTAAATAAAACTTAAAATAATAATTACACATCTTATATGAAACGATCACGTGACCCTGATATGAAACGACCACATGACCCACTTCAAAATGATATATGGCATCCATCTTGTTTCAAATTCGTGATTTTTTAAAGTTCTTTTTAATTCATATTGAGTGTTGTATCCATCCTAAAACTACTTTATTTCTGCTTAAATTCTGTGCATCTACATACTAAAACAACACAATGACAATATATTTGAGTTTAAATTCTCATTCAAATTTGATTATTTCTACAATTAAGCCTATTTTTCACCTATGTAAAATGTAAACAGCAAAATATGTAGAATGAGTTGTATTAGAATTACTGCATTTCTTTAACACAAAATAATTCAGTCCATGGAGTCTGCATGGCTGATATGAATGAAATATTAATTGATTTTATAAACAGAAGGACGATATTTTTCGATGAAGTTTTAAGCATAAAGTTTATGAATTGTAGCTCCATGGTCTCAATTTTTAAATAAAATAAATTATTATAGTATTGTGATGAATGAAATGGAGAAAGTTATGAATGAAATCCTGCTTTTATAGAGAGATCCAGGCGTGTTATTTTTTCTATGACGTCATTTGAATTAATTTCAGTTGTTTTCGATGAAGTTTTCAAATATAATAAATCATCGTAGTATTATGATAGATTTAAAAATATTACCGTGGAATGTATTGCATTTTAGAGATATTTAAACCACGCAATTTATATTTCAATGCCGTCTTTTGAATGAAGTTCATTTTTTTCAATGAAGGTTTAAGTTTTCAAATATAATAAATCAATGTAGTATCATGATAAGTTTTAAAATATTACCGAGGAATGTATTGCATTTTCGACTTTTTTAAATAAAATTGCATTGAAGTTGGAAAGTGTTTCATAATCAATGCTTTAAGCATGATTGATCTTTCTTGTTTCTATCATATTTGCAGAGTTTATTATCCCTATCTCCGCTAGGGTTTTGCAACCACTTTTATCTGATCGGAGATGGTCACTTTACTATAAACAAACTTAATTTGTAAACTTGTAGATCTTTCCTTACAAAGTTACTGCTAGGTATTTAAGGACTTTTTTTTGCAACCCTGTACTGTATATATATTAAAAAGCTGGCCATTTCAACCACGCTTCACGCATTCTCTGGATGACTAGTGATCTATAAATGTGACACTTACACACCTAATCCAATTCGTTGATAATCATTAAAAAGATACCTTTGTATTGTCATCCCTAATTCGAAATTTCGATTTCTATGGCTACTAGTATGGAATTGAAATTTGTTTAGAATTTTTTAATTATTCCTTTGCATTGTCACTTCTAATTCAAATGGTCGGAATATTAATATTTTCCGCTGACCTAGGACGGACAGAATGAGACCAAAACCAAGGTTCTAGCTAGAGTGGAAGTGCTCGATAATTAAGCAGAGTGGTTTTGAGTTTTCTTATTATTCTTTTGGGCATTCGCCTCTAATTTGAATTTTTTTTTATTATTTCCATGGTTTTGAAGCTGAGACGGATAGAATGACACCAAAACCAAGATTCTAGGGTGGAAGTGCTTGATAATTTTGACACATCATCTTCTCACCCACTCAGTTCAGGGCATATTATATATACCATGGAGTTAGAAAGAAGGAGATAAAACTCCTATGGATGAAACGCTTGAAAAATGCTATGATGCTTTGAGAATTATAACTAGGTGTCACTAGTGTTACTAAAATAGCTGCCATTGTTAATTGACACAACATCAGAAAGGCGTAATGATTAGTATATGTATTTTTGATCATTTTTATTAACACTTTACAACAAAGTTGAAAAGTGTTTATGACATTGTTCATCTGTCTGTCTGTTTGTCTGTTAGCACGATAACTGCCGTAAAAATGACTTAATCAAAATGAAATTTCAGTATGTTGTTCAGACGGTCTGTAAGACCTATGGGAATATAAATGAATAATAGCACCCAATTAGTTTTGGATTGAACCCGGGTTGAAAAAATGAAATACATTGAGCCCTATGGGACCTAATTTTTCAAACATTTTTTAAGCGGATTTAAAATTCACAAATTGCTTCGAAAATTTTAGGTAATATTCAAATTGTTCCATAAAATATATAAAAAAAAATTCAGCGAAATATATCCAGTAGTTTTTTAAATAAAAATTAAAATAATAATTACACCTCTTATATGAAGCGATCACGTGACCATGATATGAAAAGATCACATGACCCACTTCAAAATGATATATGGCATCCATCTTGTCTCAAAATCGTGATTCTTAAAGTTCTTTTTTATTCATATTGAGTGTTGTATTCGTTCTAAAACCGCTTTATTTTTGCTTAAATTCTGTGCATCTATATACTGAAACAACGCAATGACAATACATTTGAGTTTAAATGATCATCCAAATTTGATTATTTCTACAACGAAGCCTATTTTTCACTTATGTAAAATGTAAACAGCAAAATATGTAGGATGAGTTGTATAAGAATTGCTGTATTTCTTTAACGCAAAAGTATTTAGCTCATGGAGTCTGCATAGCTGATATGAATAAAATATTCATTGATTTTACAGAGAGAAGGACGATTTTTTTAGATGAAGTTTAATTACTTGAAGCTCCATGGTCTTAAGTTTTTAAATAAAATGAATTATTATAGTATTGTGATGAATGAAGTGAATGGGAAAATGTTATGAATGAAATGCTGTTTTTATGGAGAGATCCAGGCGTGTTATTTTTTCTATGACGTCATTTGAATGAATTTTAGTTGTTTTCGATGAAGTTTTCAAATATAATAAATTATCGTAGTATTTTGATAGTTTCAAAAATATTACCGAGGAATGTATCGCATTTCAGAGATGTTTAAACCAGGCAATTTATATTTCAATGCCGTCGTTTGAATGAGGTTCATTTTTTTCGATGAAGGTTTAAGTTTTCAAATATAATAAATTAATGTAGTATTGTGATAAGTTTTAAAATATTACCGAGGAATGTATTGCATTTTAGACATGTTTAAATACAATTGCATTGAAGTTGGAAAGTGTTTCATAATCAATGCTTTAAGCATGATTGATCTTTCTTGTTAAATTAAGCGTTCAATAATTATGAGTATCATTAACCAGTATTTTTCATTGTTTTGCGATAGAATACAGAATATATGGAGATAAAAATAAATTGAAAGGTAAAATAATTTTGAATACATAGGAATATTCTTTATTGCTTCAGTTCTATTTAGCATTACGCTAATAATTTATTTTTATAAAATTGCCAGTTTAAATAAATATTTTAGGCCTTTCGTCATAGAAATGCATACAATGCATGGCTACTTATCTTATCCCAGCGCCACAACTGTATTGGCGTTTTCTTAGTATGAAGTTTTAACTCCTTTTACCTGCGTGATGTATACATTTTAATTTCGTACACGCCAGTTTTTACTTTTTACTCCCCCCCCCCCCCCCGTGGAATAACGACGTTTAGAGTGATGAATTATTAAACGGATTTTCGAAAGAATTTAAAGAAATATTATTTCGTGTCTACCCATATCTGATTTACGAAAATATAACACAAACGTTTTGCAAGCATCTCAGTTTTCTTGCAAAATTACATCGACGCTCCAATTTGCCAATTTGACCTCAGAAAGCCGAATTTATGAATGGAGAAACTGATTTATGAATGGCATAGCAAGCTGTGTTCCACGTTCCAAGAACGTCACTCCGCTTTCGTCTTCTACAGGAAAGTAACGCGCGAAATTATTTATCGTCTGGTGATCATGAGGAATGGAGAAAGCGCGCCAAAATCAACTCTTGATTTAATTAGCGGTTGTTGCCAGCGTCGTAAAAACATGGAAGGAAATTCACAAATGAAATAAAACATGTAATGAAGTGGTTGTATGATATTATTAGTGCATTTTTGCTTCGAATAAATGCTAACCTAAATCAGATAATTGATTGCAGACATTATGGACTGCGTATATTTCATTTGTAGATAAAGTAAAAAAGTCTAGTTTGACAAAGAGAGTAAATTTGAAATACAAATTATATTTTCCAAAGTAAGTTTTTTATGTACTAATTGGAAAATGCACCCCCCCCCCCTCTTGTTTGATACACTCACCAAATTTTTTAATTATCGCTGCAATGAGTTTTTTACTCTTTGACTACGTTTTTTATAGTGGTCAAAGAGCAGTTTCATAACCTCTTTTAAATATGAAAGACATTTATGAAGTAAACATTTTTGTGATAACATGGGGATGCGCCCCCACCCCACCCTGTTTGTTACGTTAAACAATTTTGTTTATTATCGTCCTCAATAAGTTAATAAGTTATCACTTTAAAATTACTTGTTGACCACATTTCTTCGCGCTTAAAGATTCATCAATCAATCTTAACTACAGAATGTAACTATGAATGTGAGGAAATTATTAGGTAACGATTAATAATTCAAAACCATTTGCACTTCCCAAAATAATATTCCAGCCTGATTCCTACACTGCAAATTAATTCCTGGATGTCTTAATGAAAAGAAAAATTCAATTGATTTCTTTTAAGAAACACAAAGTTTTCTGATCCAAGAAACCTCTTAACAAGAGTTATTTTAGAGTCGCAAACACAAGCCATTTTTACTCATAAAAAAAAAAATTTTTTCTGCGAGCTACCATGCCCATCCTGAGTCGAAAGTTTCATTCACTAACCTTCAGATCTAAGCTGGGTTTGAATTCTGTACGGAGTACATATCGAGAACCTTATACTCCTTTTAGTTTTGAATCCACTTGAAACCGTAGCTCTATAAATGAGCTCGGTGCATTATTTTTACATAGCCAGCATAATTAGGCAAAATTAGTACATAGCTATCATGCGTGCCAATCCTTTCAAGTACCATTGTACGACTAATAGCTCCTTTATACAATTCCTTCTACTACAATTCCTTCTACTATGCAATTCCTTCGAGTTTATGTGATTTTTGGCCATTCGTTTATATTAGAATATTCCTTATTTTACCACTATTAATTAATCAGCTGGAGTTAGGGTGCACAAATTCAGGGACTTAGGACCAAGGCCGCCCATATGGACAAACACCACTGGAAGGGGTGGCAGTATCATGGCCACCCGGGACCAGAACCGCCCATGTGGGGGACAGACGCCACTCGAGTAGGGAGGGGGGGGGGGGAAGATGAGCGTCAAGGACGTCCGACAACCCAATTTTTTTAGAGGTGGAGACATAAAAGACTCACAAGGAAGGAAAATGAAATATGGAGAGGGTAACGTGATAAACGTTTCTAGGGGGGCTCGCACTTTGTATGGGTGAGCCTGCCTGGACGAAAAGAGAAAAAATCATTCATCAAAAGCGCAAAGTATTTTTGAGTGACGTGTATATGCGTGACAACTACAGATGGAAAATTCAATTGGTCAAATTCTTTTCAACAGTAAATCACACCACCCTATTACAGAAGCATCCCCGAATCTCAGTTATTCGAAATATCTCATCATGCCACTCCATTTACATTCAGAGAAACAATAAGTAGGTTTTACAAAGAAGACCTCAAGCAAATCTGTTCCGAATCCGCTGGATATAAACGATCCAAGCGCGAGGAAATTTAAATGTAAATACATTGAGTTTAGACCTGAAAATTCAAATTTTCACAGCAGCAAGTGGCCAGTGGTCAGTTACAGTTTAATTTTTTGTAAAACCCAAAAGTGCGAAGAGGATGATTAAAATGTGAAGAAATGTATAGCTAGTAAACTCAGTTTTCAGATTAAAATGGAATGGGGGGGGGGGGGGGGCAATGAATGTGTCGTGATCGGTTAGTCGTTTCATTTAATCATCAAAATGTGTTGTTTTATCGATCTGTGTCGAGAGCTTATTTTAAAATCTAGTTGAGTTAGTTACCTCTTGAAATGTTGTACTGGTCCCTTTCTTTCTCCCAGTTGCTAAAGCTAGCGGCCAGTGCTTGCGTCATCTTTTGATTCGTCCCGGGCGTTAGAGGTGGCACTTGACTCGGAAGATCTGCAAAGAGAAAGCAATCAGGCTCTATTAAAGAAACAACTCGACTCGCTTCAAACAAGAGACGGGCTAAAAATATATTGAGTACATAAAAACTCGGAATTGGAAAAGTGGGTAACAGTCAATAAGGGGAATGACATTGGCTTGGATTATTGTTACATTTTTGTATGTACAAAAAAGAGTAGTTTTCTAAAAAATTTTCGACTTCGAGAATTTGACGGGATGATCCGTTTCAAGCCCTCTTGAACAGTGATAATTCTCTGAACATTGATGGTAATATCTAGTAATAGATATTTCTCCCCCGCTTCGCGTGCTCTCAATCGCTAGAGGTCACTAAACGTGCCACCCAGAGGAAGGATATCAAATTCTGTGTTTATTGTTTTTGAGAGACAAAGTGGTGTTTTAAAAATTCCTTTTTACCGTTACTTCTAATTCGAATTTTCAAAATGTTTGATTTTTTTCGTTGATCCGGATGTTAGGACGATCTGGATGAGACCAAAATCGAGATTCTGACTAGAGTGGAAATGCTCGATAATTAAACAAATTGGTCTTGGGGTTTTTGATCCTTCCTTTGCACCGTTGCCACCCCCCCCTCCCCCAATTCGAATTTTTTTTTTAATTTTAGATTTTTCCCTTGGTCTCGAAGCTGATGCGGATCGAATGACAATTGACCATAATTGATCACAAGCCAGCAGCCGACATGTTATGGTTTCCAGCGTTCATAGACTGGCTGCAGGAGGAATTGAAGATGAATTCCACTTCCCTTACATACACAAGCCACATTCATTATATCATACATATGAACTAAATTTTTAGAGCATAATTTTTACAATTGCTTTAAATACATCCTTTTCATAGTTCATGCTATTTTTATATAATTAACAAAACATCTATTGTACATTCTAGCTATAGTGCAAGTGCTAGGCAATTTTAATACATCACCCCCTCCCCTCCCTCACTCGCTCAGTCAATTTGTCTAGTGCACTGCAAATTGTATAGATTTGTGGAAATTGATAATTTGAATTACTCTATATCTGGTAATAATATCGAAATAGTTTGCATTAACATAGATACACTACATGCATCCAATTCATTGATATCATTAAATTGCTGCTAACTTAAAGAAATAAACTTTTAATGATTCATACGAAATATTTAAAAAGAAAGACGCGGGTACGAAATCTGAAAGGTACATCTTTTCTCAGTTTGATAGTGCGTAAATGGAACTAAACAATAAACTACAGAATGCTATTGTATGGGAAAATTGAATGAAGTATTTCCAGATATATAAAAAATTTCTGCAATGTTCGCGTGGCTTTTGGGTGCGAAAACACTTTTCTGTGCTCTCATAGTGAATAATGCCATAAATCAGGGAGGTCCAAAAAAATAAATATTGGAAATGTATTTCTCCACAAGCTTTATTGGTTGGGGGGGGGGGAGGGAAATGTTGCCATACTATTGTATTTTGAGGGATATTTTACCTTGAAACATTTATTTCTCAGGACCTAATACAGATAGAATTTAGATGATCACTGAATCACTGATATGGATTCAGCATGAAATTCTGGAGGGGATAGGAGTTTACTAAGGATTTCAACTTCCGGTTAATTTTTCATTTCCAGTTTAAAATGTTTCATTTTACTTGAAACATTTATTTCTCAAGGCTAGATATAGATAGAGCTTAGATGACAACTGATATGGATTCAGCATAAAATTCTGGAGACGGTAGGACTATTCGCTAAGAGATTTTACCTTCCTGTTCAAAAAGGTTCTTTGAAACATATCCAAAGAATAAGACATCTGTGCTTTATTTGTAAACTGATTTACACGTATTTATATATATATTCTATATTGTTTAGTTAAGTCTACTTCTGTAATAATCATCATTAGAAAGCAAAAATATTTTTTTTTACTTTCCATAAAATAGATTGTGGCGTTAAGGGAAAGTATTGGAACGTGCCGAAAATTGCAGCTCGAGTTTTTTGCGGATCTACGCTTTTCGAGCCCTGTAGAACCCGTAAAAAGTGTTTTTATTGTGATGTCTGTGAGTTTGTCTGTGTATCCAATTTAGCTTGAGACGTAATTGATAAAATTTCCCATCATTTGGTAGATATGCCATATGTGGGTTATCCTGGGGTTGATAAGATCCTGCTACGATTTGGGGAATAAAACCTACCATTTATTAAGAAATGACCCGCAAAAATCTTCAAACTATAAAATAAAAGACCATGCCCAATATGCCCAAATGTATCGATTACATGCTTGTTTTATACGTAATTTTTTACGACGAAAAGAATAAGACTAATCTCTTAGTTTAGGAATAACCGTTCTCGAGATATTTTATTTTTTTGGTATTTTTGTTGCATCGCCTTTGAAAATACATCCAGTCGCCAAATGAAAAAGAAAACCTAATTGAAACTACAAATTAAGTGCAATTTCACGTAATTATCCGTATTACTTTGCGCAATGAAATTCAATTTGATGAATAATGAAAGAAAGAAAATGAAAATTAATTTGAGTCTTAGGGAAAGTCATATGCTGCCCGCACATTAGATGTTTTTCTTTGCTGAGATTATTCGTTTTTTTCTAATTTTTAGAAAAGTTATTTTTAATGTTGACAACAGATCTGTTACGCCGATGAATTGGAATTATTTAAATGATCTGTGTTTACATGTTATTTTAACAAACTTTAGATCCATACCGTAATTCGAATATCATTTTCGAGTATTGGCCTCTGTTAAGATATTTAGCATAAATAATTTTTTCAAGAAGGTTTATCCATCAAAATCTCGGATTTGAAAATTTTCGGGAATACAATATAATTTCTCTATAGTATAATAGTAAGAGAAAGTAAAAAGTACGAAGTTTGTTCCACATAGAATTATTTATTATGGATAACAAAGATAATTCCCGGTGAATAAAAGCAGTGTAAACAATGCAGGAAATTAATACAGTGAAGTGACGTCTGCTTTACAGCAGGGAGTTAAATAAAAGTAAGAAAGTATTCAATTCATCATAAATAACTTCAGCACTTTTCTGTTTTTATGAAATGCTCTGTTATAGAGCAAAGCTCACTTCATTATGTTCCTGAGCGCTTCGAATTTTATTAGCAGTGGGCGGGGCTAAAATACACCCTCTATCGTTACTGGATTCTATGTTACAATGCTTCTACCAAAAAAATTTTAAAATCCTTGCTTTAAGGAAATCTGTGCATAGCTCGTCTAATTGTTTGTACCGTGCTGACGAGCGACAAAGACAGCAAAACCATGGTCCACTTGTTATGATGGATGATGAGTTAAGTAATTTATTGTTTTCAGGAAACGGATACTTTGAACTATGCTATGCATCAATTCGTAGTCCATCTGATGCATCGATTGACTGATTTATTTCCAATTAATATATTTTTTTAAAGATTTATTTTTTTTAAATTAAAAAAAAATTATAAGAGCAGCACTGAAAATAAAAGTTCATAAAATGATACATTAATGTTCACCGCCGATAAATATTATGATACAAGTGATCCTAAAATATTGTGAATGTAGGAGAAAGTCGTACGGAAAACAAGCTATTTTTTGTAAATCTGATGAAAACTCGCACTTAACATTTTTAGTAACCGCTCAGCAGGTACACTTGTACATTAATAATTCAATGATAATTTTTGAAAGGATGATTAATTAATATAGAAGAACTATGTAAAAGAATGAAGAGACAGAAATGAATACAGAAGAATCATATATAATTAACTGGAGTGTTGTAGCTCAACTCGCTTTTCTCTAACGTTTTTTTTCTTCAAATTTTAAGAAAAGAAATTAAAAAAAATTGGTTTTATGGGTCCAAATAAATACAATTATAGCGTGTCACTCCTCACTTTAAAGGGCTTGACAAAATATTTCGGCTGATATACTTGAGAATGTACCCCCCCCCCCTGCGTGGGGGGGGGGACTTTCCTCGAAGGGGGGTAGAGACGTCACGAAAAAAAGAAATTATATCGCAGTTATTTTTCACAACAGTGATAGAAACTATTAAGTCTCATTGATCCATAAATAAATCCTTTTATGCATGATTATGTCAAATTTTGTTCTATGCTGCCATGTTAAAAAAATATAAAATTTCGAAGTCTTCACTTGAATTTAATTTTTTTTTTATCTAGACCTAGACGTTTTGATAACAAAGCCATATATGCAGTTTCGTGAAGAGCCATTAATATTTTCGGCCGCTATTGTGTACACAAGAAATCGATCAAAGACATACAGATAGACAGACAGACAGAAGGACGGACGGACGGATATCAGTCCAAAAATAGTCAAAACGTATTCAGGAGGTCTTAAAACATATTTTCATTAAAATCTCGAATTCGAAAATTTTCGGGAAAACAGTACTTTCTCTACACTATATTACATAGTGTGAGGAAGTAAAATTCTCTCAAATTGCTGTCTGAATTAATCTTCAAAAATAAATAATTAGTTAATAGCATACAAAGTTGATATAAAGCAACATATCAACTAATTTAGGAAGCAGCAACAACGGCTTTCTTCGTCAGGAATCAGGATACAAAGATAGAGAACCCGTATGTTCCAACAAAAATAAGAGCGCCTATATTTTAACAGATGAGTTTGTGGATGCTGGTACTGTCTTTTTTTTTTATCTCGACGAAGGAGGCTGTTTTTGCCTATCCAAAACCGGTTGATGCTGTCAGTCAGTCTTGTATGCTATTAACTAACATATTTGCGGGCAAAAGAATTATATTAGACGAGATAAGTATGTGTATGCAAAATAAACTCTATATCGAATTCACACGTTAAGTTCCTCCAGCTTTCCTTTCACTATATATCATTTATTATATTAAATGCATTTCTGAAGACAGAGCTGGCTCACTTTTATTCTTAGAATCTCTTTGAAATGTAACAAAAGGAGGATCAATCTGACACACTAATCTAATTTATAGTTTCAACCCATTATAAGTTCTTTTAAAAAATCCAACCAAATTGATCACTTTTTCGGGAATAAAAGAGGAACCTTGCGAGACGAATGACGCAAACTCTTAATCCTCTGAATCACCAGATGGCTCTGTAGTCTGTGTATTTTTATTGTTGGCTTTGCATCGGGCGAGTGATTAGGAAGTTTACAAAATTAGCAGTAGAAAGGGGCCCCCTGACCCACAAAATGAAACAAAAGGGTCCGGGCAATTTCGCAAAGGTCCTCGGTGTTTCCACAGAACTTGGCGCAGATCGTGGCAGTTTTGAACACCGGGTGCCGAAGCCTTTGTTTGGAGGTGTTGAAAGTCAACAATGATTGTGTTTGTTGGTGGCAAATAACTGCCGCGCGCATTTGTTTAAAGGTATAAAACGTATCGTGTTACTTGTTTCCATAAATTTAGTTTGGTAAATCATACTATCCAGTTAGGTAGTCAATTACGCTTAGAAGGGAAGATTATAATCCCAATTAGCAAAAAAAAAAACCATTTTCATGAAATATATGCTGCGGATATACTATCTATGACCTGCCCCCCCCCCCCCCCCCCCAACCCAGTTACGCAGTCAATTAATCTCTAGGAGAGAAGCTGTATCCCAATTGGCTAAAGAAAACCATTTTCATGAAATATATGCTGCGGATATACTATCTATGCCCTACCCCCCCCCCCCAACCCAGTTACGCAGTCTATTAATCTCTAGGAGAGAAGTTGTATCCCAATTGGCTAAAGAAAACCATTTTCATGAAATATATGCTGCGGATATACTATCTATGACCTGCCCCCCCCCCCCCAACCCAGTTACGCAGTCTATTAATCTCTAGGAGAGAAGTTGTATCTTAATTGGCTAAAGAAAACCATTTTCATGAAATATATTCGACAGATATACTATCTATACTCCCCCCCCCCTTCTCAGTGGTGAACTGATCCCTGTTAAAGCGGGCGTTAGGGATCAAAAGACCTCATAAGTTACAGAAAACAATTAACACCCATTTGCAGGGGCGTATTTAAAAGAGGTATTATATATAAATACAACACTAAACGCCTATTCAGTTTGTCGTTTTGAAATCCCTGAACTAGAAAAACAACTTGTTTTTACCTTCAATACAAATAAATAAAATAAATAAATAAATACAATAAAATAAAATAAAATAGGAATAAGGAAGGAGCTTTTAGAAACTAAGCAGAAAATTAAAAAAGAAGTGCTCTAGCTATTGTGTCACTGCAATAGGGAGAAAAATTCTCCTACTGCAATAAAATCCGAAGTCTCACATTTGGAAAAAAATCCCGGCCTCTGTAGCCGGCAGAAAAAAGGAATGAAGCAAAGATTAAAAGGCAGTTACTTACAAATTGAATTTCGAAATACGTCATTGCCCATATGTGTAATAATATATTCGGGAAAGCATGGTTAAAGGCTTGCGGAACATTTTCGTTCGTCTGTGTGTATGTCTCTTTGAAATGTTATGTGTTAATATATTATGTAAACTTAGATAAGACTTATATTCAAATCGCTCGAGGAATTAAAAATAAAAAGAGGTATATGCGCAAAGCAAACGTAATGAATTTTTTTCTCCACACTCTTTTGATATCCCAAAAAATTATTTTGTCTTTACAAAAGCTATTTCTTTTTAGCAAAATTATTTATTTTTTTATTTTACAAAATACCGCTTACATAGTTAAGTTTTTATAAGACGGAGCTTTCTTATTTAAATTTCGATTTAGTTTATGATTTGTTATATTATTATGCACTTATGAAGAGAAAATTTTCTTCAGTATGGACAAAGATTTAATTGGTCGAACTGACTAGGAGCACGAGGGTAGTCGTATGCGCCGGCCAGATTGAAAGAGCTCTCGAAGTGATCTCCGGGGGGTCTTGTTCCAGCGAACAAGAGGTAGACAAGAGGAGTGCTTCTTATCGAGCGCTAACGAGTAGGGGAGCGAAACCCCCGACTTGCGGAGGGAGCGAGTTAAGGGGGTTGGCGAGCGCAGTGTGAACAGGGGACGGAGCCCCACTAGTTATTCTATATTTTCAGTTGTTTTACATAACCATATGCAATAAACGCATAATTTGAAATTATTTTATTTTTTATGGTGTGTTTTTCTTGTTTTGTTTTCTTATTTTTTTGTCGGTATTTTGTTATATTTTACAGATCAAGACAGGTGTTAAGATTACTGTATCGTATTACTTTAAGATTTTAAAATTCATTTATGTATTTTGTATGTTTATGTTTAATTATATAAGAAGATTTTTCCTTTAAAATTAAGTTACACTGTAAGTCTTACTATTTTTTCTTAAATTTCCTCCAATCTCTCGTTAATACTTGCAAATATAGGTATCAATATTGGAAATTCTAATTATCAATTCATCGGTTTTTAATTTTGACTCAGTGTCTAATGCCTTTCCCCGAACCCTATGATTTGAAATTACAAATAATTGTCTGATTAAGGGCAGCAAAATGGTAAAACCCTCCTTTTTCTCTTGCATCAAACTAAGCCCTCCCGCAAGCAGGAAACGATCCCATGCTCTCTCTGTTTTCGTGGGGAGCTCGGCACCGGAATTACGCAACAGCGGCCAAGGTGAGATACCCAAGTCCGACGGAAAGATACCGAGACTACCGCGGGAGAGAAAGAGGGTCGCCCACACCTCCAGCCCCGGAAAAGGATGAGATCTGCACGCTGAATGAAAGTGACAAGAGAGAGATGCCTTCTGGCTACGTTGAATCTCGAAGAGAGATCTTTTCGGTAACTTGCTTTTTTGAGTATGTTTAGAGGCGAAAACATCTTTACATGTGGCTTGCAACCCACATATGGGTGCACCAATAGGTATAGAAATGGGTATACCTATGGTCCAGCCGCACTATTTTATGTGATCCTACACCCTTCTCAAATACTGCATAATTACTTTCCCTATATACATAGTAGGGAAGGTATTCTGAGAGGGTCGAAAATTTGAAATCGAGTTTTCGACGGAAGAGTACGTTTCAAGCATCCAGAAACTGGAATCGTTCGTTTTTAACACTTTACAACAAAGTTGAAAAGTGTTTATAACTTTGTTCAGTCTGTCTGTCTGTCTGTCTGTCTGTCCGTTAGCACGATAACTGCCGTAAAAATGACTTAATCAAAATGAAATTTTAGTATGTTGTTCAGACGGTCTGTAGGACCTATGGGAATATAAATGAATAATATCACACAATTAGTTTTGGATTGAACCCAGGTTGAAAAAATGAAATACATTGAGCACTATGGGACCAAATTTTTCTAACATTTTTTAAGCGGATTTAAAATTCACAAATTGCTTCGAAAATTTTAGGTAATAGTCAAATTGTTCCATAAAATATATAAAAAAAAATCAGCTAAATATATTCAGTAGTTTTTTAAATAAAAATTAAAATAATAATTACACATCTTATATGAAACGATCACGTGACCATGATATGAAACGATCACATGACCCACTTCAAAATGATATATGGCATCTATCTTGTTTCAAATTCGTGATTTTTTAAAGTTCTTTTTAATTCATATTGAGTGTTATATCCATCCTAAAACTACTTTATTTCTGCTTAAATTCTGTGCATCTACATACTAAAACAACACAATGACAATATATTTGAGTTTAAATTCTCATTCAAATTTGATTATTTCTACAACTAAGCCTATTTTTCACCTATGTAAAATGTAAACAGCAAAATATGTAGAATGAGTTGTATTAGAATTACTGTATTTCTTTAACACAAAATAATTCAGTCCATGGAGTCTGCATGGCTGATATGAATGAAATATTAATTGATTTTATAAACAGAAGGACGATTTTTTTCGATGAAGTTTTAATCATAGAGTTTATGAATTGTAGCTCCATGGTCTTAATTTTTAAATAAAATAAATTATTATAGTATTGTGATGAATGAAATGAATGAAATCCTGCTTTTATAGAGAGATACAGGCGTGTTATTTTTTCTATGACGTCATTTGAATTAATTTCAGTTGTTTTCGATGAAGTTTTCAAATATAATAAATTATCGTAGTATTATGATAGATTTAAAAATATTACCGTGGAATGTATTGCATTTTAGAGATATTTAAACCACGCAATTTATATTTCAATGCCGTCATTTGAATGAAGTTCATTTTTTTCAATGAAGGTTTAAGTTTTCAAATATAATAAATCAATGTAGTATTGGTTTTTAAAATATTACCGAGGAATGTATTGCATTTTCGACTTTTTTTAAATAAAATTGCATTGAAGTTGGAAAGTGTTTCATAATCAATGCTTTAAGCATGATTGATCTTTCTTGTTGAGGGATGTGTTTGTGCTCTCGTGAGTCTGTGGAGATGATATCTCACGAACGAATGGGACGTTTCGAACAAAATTTGGTACAAAAATTACAATCCGTTAATACTGGAAGCCTATTGATTTTAAACGCAATTGAATGTTCAGAAGACCTTAAATTTTTGAATGAAATTTTGAAAAAATCAAAATTTTCAATAATGTTACAAAATTAACATTTCATAATTTTGAACACATAATGAGCGAAATTAACATTTCATAATTTTGAACACATAATGTGCGAAATTAACATTTCATAATTTTGAACACATAATGTTCAAAATGAACATTTTTCATTAGAAAACGATTGACACAAATTTTAGAACACAGCTTGAACTATTCTCGAAATATTGTGCATTTTTCAAATAAATTTATATGAAAAAAATCACATAAAATTAAAAAAAGTATTATCTATTGTGAAAAATGTTCAATTTTTAACACTTTACAACAAAGTTGAAAAGTGTTTATGACTTTGTTCATTCTGTCTGTCTGTCTGTCCGTTAGCACGATAACTGCCGTAAAAATGACTTAATCAAAACGAAATTTTAGTATGTTGTTCAGACGGTCTGTAGGACCTATGGGAATATAAATGAATAATATCACCCAATCAGTTGTGGATTGAACCCGGGTTGAAAAAATGAAATACATTGAGCCCTATGGGACCTAATTTTTCAAATATTTTTTAAGCGGATTTAAAATTAACAAATTGCTTCGAAAATTTTAGATAATATTCAAATTGTTCCATAAAATATATAAAAAAAAATTCAGCGAAATATATTCAGTAGTTTTTTAAATAAAAATTAAAATAATAATTACATCTCGTATATGAAACGATCACGTGACCCACTTCAAAATGATATATGACATCCATCTTGTTTCAAAATCGTGATTTTTTAAAGTTCTTTTTAATTCATATTGAGTGTTGTATCCGTCCTAAAACTACTTTATTTTTGCTTAAATTCTGTGCATCTACATACTGAAACAACGCAATGACATTATATTTGACTTTAAATGTTCATCTAAATTTCATTATTTCTACAACTAAGCCTATTTTTCACCTATGTAAAATGTAAACAGCAAAATATGTAGAATGAGTTGTATTAGAATTCCTGTATTTTTTTAACACAAAATAATTTAGTCCATGGAGTCTGCATGGCTGATATGAATGAAATATTAATTGATTTTATAAAGAGAAGGACGATTTTTTTCGATGAAGTTTTAAGCATAGAGTTTAATTATTTGTAGCTCCATGGTCTTAAATAAAATGTTTAAATAAAATAAATTATTATAGTATTGTGATGAATGAAATGAATGGGAGAAAGTTATGAATGAAATCCTGTTTTTATAGAGAGATCCAGGCGTGTTATTTTTTCTATGACGTCATTTGAATTAATTTCAGTTGTTTTCCATGAAGTTTTCAAATATAATAAATTATCGTAGTATTATGATAGTTTTTAAAATATTACCGTGGAATGTATTGCATTTTAGAGTTATTTAAACCAGGCAATTTATATTTCAATGCCGTCATATGTATGAAATTCATTTTTTTCAATGAAGGTTTAAGTGTTCAAATATAATAAATCAATGTAGTATTGTAATAAGTTTTAAAATATTACCGAGGAATGTATTGCATTTTCGACTTTTTTAAAATAAAATTGCATTGAAGTTGGAAAGTGTTTCATAATCAATGCTTTAAGCATGATTGATCTTTCTTGTTATATATAACATCATGCGATAAATGTACTAACATCATTCTTCTTGTTCTAGTTCGTTCTATTTACGAGAGAAGATACTTTGTTGTTGTTGAAACCCAGACCGTCCGACCTACCAGAAAGGTCTGTAATGGTTTTGTATTTTGACGCCTAACAATTCGTAAACAGTCATTTATATATAGGAAATGCTCTTTTCGCTGTTTGTAACGTTTGACAATATATATTTAGCGAACTTGGCGATTAATTTAGCGAAATATCGACAACTTGTCGATCATAGATATGTTTCTATTTTTCAAGTTTTTTACTTTTACAAGAGGAAAAGAACAACAAGTCATATCTTATTTTCTATTTTTTACTTTTTTATAAACCAAGTTCAGACCTTCACAATTTAAAATATTGTTAGAAATGAAAATATAAAATTTGTAAAAATTGTAAGCGATAGGCGATGCCATAGTCATTTAGGGGCAAATATAAGTATTTTTGAAATTGTAAGCGGGTATAGAGGATTGCAGTAAAAGGTTCGCAGGAGTAAATATAAATATTGAGTAGTGGGGTGTATACAGAGATTTTTCAATTCTACCCGGAACGCGAAATCGGTTCCTATATGGACTGGACATGTGTGTCACAGAATGAATCGTTTGGTCCCATATGGGCCTTGCAGCTCACGGAAATCCCCTATGAGTAGAATATCTGTGCTTGAGATTTTGGGGAGTATCTTGTTAAGAGTTTTCTGGGCTCAGAAATCGTGTTTTCTAACAGAAAACAACTTTTCCTGACCTTCCCTTTCCTTCATCATTTTTCCAGAATTTTTTTTTTATCAGTAAAGATGTTTTTAAATATATACAAAAATTGTGTAAAGTTTGGAGTTAGTCTTGCCGCAAGTACAGTCAATGTACACAAAATAGGCGTATAAAGACAAAATTCAGTGAATTGGGGGTCACAACGTCCCCAATGTATTCGGCTGTAGCTCAGTGTTAGTTTTGTCGCGAGTATACATTGAGTTCAAAAATTGAGAATACACTAACTTTTTCCTAGATTAATTCAGTTTTTAAAGCAAATAATAAATTCCAATGAACTGCAATCATTTATTTTATTTTAAAGACTTGTGGCAGTTTTACAGAAAGTTGAAAATAAAAACTTCAAAATGAAAATAAACAAAACATTTTAAATAAATAAGTGCAGATTTTTGAGTCAAAATTTTGAGAATACAGGAATATTTTTTATTATTTCTAACCTGTAAAAGGATGTGCCAACATTCAACTTGATTTCCTTTATTATTTTTAGTTTTGCAACTGCACACAGTATTTCTGTGTTTTCTGGTTCAATTGTTTTTTGGACACAAGAATGAGTTCTTCCTATATATTGTTAGCTATGTGGCGAAAATATTTGCCTTTTTTTGATAATCTTAAAATTAAAGTCCTTACATCAATACTGGTTTCTGTTCGAAATCTCATACTAACTTCTCTAATCTCAGTTGTAAATATAACAAGTAGAATATTTTTAGTAGTCTTTCCTAAGGTTATTATAATGTATTATAGTATTTTTCTATGAATAGTGTATTATAATATTTTTCAAAAATTATCTTATACGATTTGAGTTTTAAAAGATTAGTGCTAGTTAAAAAGATCTTTTAAAAAATGTATTTTTAATTTTTTTACCTTCTAATTTATCAAATTATTCAGTAGAATTTCAAAAGTAGTCATTTTGCAATACCTATATTATCTATATAAATAAAATTGAAAATCTGTCTGTCTGTTTGTCACGTCATCACGGGAGAACAGAATTTGATGAAATTTTGTGGATAGCTTGGAAATAGTCCCACTTAAAATTTAGTCCATGTTTGGAGCTTCTACGATCAGTGGTTCTCGAGATATTAGTAAAAAAACGAAATTTTCTTTTGTCTCATCATCACGGGAGAACAGCTGAACCAAATTTGATGAAATTTTGTGGATAGCCTTGAAATAGCCTCCATAAATTTCCCCCAAGTTTCGAGTATCTAAGACCAGGAGTGAAAAACGAAACTTTTTCTTTGGAGTTCTACTCTCTAACTCCGTGGTTTATCCAAGCGAAAAGCTTGAAAATCGTTTGAAAGTGAATTAAAACCTTATCTCTGAGTTTGATGGGAGATTTTTTGCGCTAATTAGTCACTTTCTGAAAACATGAATTGTTTGAAACATGATTTAAATGGAAAATCTATCTCCATAGTTTATTCTTTACAAGCTTTTACTGAACAATGAAAAGTATAAAGAAATCAAAATGGTTATTTAATTTCGCAGTTTATGAGGAAGATTCTATCTTATATCATGTTGCTCAGAAACGCAATTAAATGAAATCTATCTGTTAATTTTAAATATTATTTTTTCGAGTTGAATAATAAACAAATGGATATAAAAATATATTTTAGAAAAGAACGATTTGATTTTTCTTATAGCATTTTTGACTGGATAATATCAATTACGGTCTTTAGGTTTAAACGTTATTATTATTGATATTTTCGGGAATTATTGATTCAGGAATTATTGATATTTTCAATTTATTAAGCAATTGTTTTAGTATGACTAAAATTGTTTAAACTCATGTATTGTACGTTGTACGTGTAATCTTCTATAAATACACTACGAGAATCTTCTAATCTACGAGATATTAGAATCTTCTAATCTACGAGAATATAAGTAGTACAGGCACATTGGCATATGTTTTGATATATATTGGCATATATTGGAATCAATTACGACCTTCTGGTATAAAGAGCACGGGAATTATTGATATTTTCAATTTATTACATTATCTCTTTTATTTTGGCAAAGATTTTTGAGACTCATATTGTAATACGGGTAATCGTCTACTAACACACTGGCATATTTTCTAATCTGCAGCAATATAAGTAGGACAGGGTTGCATATATTGATTCAATTCCTTTTTTTTTTTTTGTAAATTTGCTTACAAAAGGGGCCAGGGTGTTTTATTCTTCAGATCTGTCCGTGAAGATAATTTTGCATAGTGAGAAGAGATATTCTTAAACTTCTCTTTAGGAGCAATAAATTTAATATTTTAACAAAATTTGTACATGATTGCGAATTATAAGTTTCTTTATATTATATACTCCGTACGAAGAACGGGTATGCTGCTAGTATTTTTATAAAATCAAATTTCGGGACATTAATGCATATGATCATTCAAATTTTCACATTTTATGCCTATTGCTTCAAATTGACCTAATTAGAGATGCAATTCTGTAAAAGAAAAGAAGTTAATTTTTGAAGTCACTGTAGATATTTTGTAAATATGAGAATCATGTGGATTCTTCTATCTTCTATGTTTTATCCAGTTTTTATCCTGGTGTTAAATTATATATCTTGGAGAAATTAGAACATTTCACAAACTAAGAAATGCTAATAGATTTGACCTCTGTATTTGTGATTGGGAAAAATATGTGAGGATAAGTTTCCCAGATTGTAATATATCATGGCCCCGCCAACGTTCTGATATCTGTGCGAGATATATGTACAGTTTTCACGAAATATATTTAAAATGTCGATTGAAATTTATACATTTTGTGTGTGATTTAATCTTTCTTAAAAATATTATTCATGTCGACTTAATCACACATTTATATATTTCTTTTGTTATGTATCGCAATTAGTATGAAAGTGAAAATTACGTTTTTCCATGATCTTTAATTTGCAAGCTGTTCTAATGAACGAAATAGAAATAGCCTTCTCATTTCTTAAAATATGTAAACTAGCTATATCACCTGCGCTTCTCGCCTTCTCAATGGTTAGTTATCAGAGGCGTCCAGAGGACTAAGTAGGCAGTGACCGCTTGGGGTCTCATGTCTGCAGAGGGCATCAAAATTTTGCACATTATTTTTATTGGACCCTCTTGCACTTTTTAAAGACTCATTAGTGCATTATGGGTAACTCAACGTTTTCTTGTGCTTTATACAATTCTTTATTTTATAATTAGTGATTTATGTATCAGTTTAATGTTGTCTTAGTCTCTCCGAGTTTCGGTATTTTAAGATTTTAGAAGAGTTTAATGGACATCGGTCTAAAACCATTTGTTTTATTCATTTGCACCATTACCCCTAATTCGAATTTTAGATTTTTCTCTTAGTTTGATAGTTGAGATGGATAGAATGATACCTAAACCAAGGTTCTAGTTAATAGAAGTGCTCAATAATTTTGATACATCACCCTCCTAGCCAGTTCAGTGCATATATTATACATATAGATTCTTTAAAAATATACAAGTTATCAACATTGTATTAATATAAACAACAATCTGGCAAAGTAACTTTGTAAAATGATCACATGAATAAAGTGACATCTTTCTGTTAGAACTACTGATTTTCATAATTCACATTTAATGGCCAATTTTGGATGTGAACACATACATATAGTAATCAATTTTCTGCGTCGACTGGTCACTTTAATTAGGTTTCAACCCCTTTTCATATCTTTTATATGCATAACGAATTTCAAATTATCATTTTTTTTTTAGATTAACTATTAACAGGAATATTCGGCTTTGCCCTGGATGATAATGAAATAAATTAACGCGGTACAAAAATCTGAAAATATTTTATCGAAAAATGTAAAAATGTTCTCTTTTGAGGCTGAGTGTGGAAGCTAAAAAAATCGGTTTCGTCGATTGCGAATTACTATAAGCAGTCAACCGAAAAAATGGACATTATTATTTATAGTGGAGAGGTGTAAAACGTATTAGAACATTCCGTATAAATCCAGTCTCATTGCTTAAAAAAAGTTTCACGCAATTGGAATTCGCATTTTAGGAGATATTTTGTTTGGAAACTAATTTTGAGTTTTCACTTTTAAGTATTAAATGAGTACAAAATCATATTTTTGGCATAAATCTTTTACTTATTAAGCTTAACAAACCAATAAAAAAACGGCTCAACGGATTTACAAGTTCTCATGACAGACAGACAGACAAATACAGATTTTTAAATCTCGTTATTCGAAACTTTGCTATAGGATGATGATACTTTCATTAGAATATTCTCTGGACTCATTCTCAATACCTGAAAATTTTTTTCCTCCAAATTCATCATGTGGTTCAGGAGAGAATAAATACAGAAACGTATATTAAAAAAAAATTCTTCTATATATTTCAAACACTTCCAAACATTGCTTCTCGTAACAGATAATGCTATGAAAATTTTAATTTTCGCGTTAAATTTTAAAGTAATTCGTGTTCTAATCCTGAGAATTGCAGAAAATTCTATACCTAGTTTTAGTTTTTATATAATATTTCTACAAAAATTATAACAGCGGTGCATTGATGACTCGAGTTACTTATCCACAGCTTAGACATGCACATACACATGTACTGACACACACACACACACACACACACAGAGAGAGAGAGGGAGAGAGATGGACATGTCTTTTGGAATTCTTACACAATTAGTTAAAAATTATTTTTCTGTGGCTCTTTGTAAAAATTTTATCTGTTACCGCTTTAAATAATTTTTCATTATATCACTCTATAATGGACATAACTAAGACTTATAGGTTCCACATTAAATGTAGAAGGAAATATAATTGTCTGGACAGCTCAATGGTTAGAGCTGATCTGCCGAAGATGAGTAATTCGATACCCTGCTGAAAAGAGTTTCTGATACACATGTTCTTAGCTCTTTTTCTTTTAATTTTATATTTCTGTTTTGAGAACCTACATCAGACAAATTATATCAACTACCTACGCCAGAAAAAGTATATTAACTACCTACATCAGAGAGATTATATCAACTACCTGCATCAGACAAGTTATTTTAAGGCAAATATGAAAGCATATAAAGAACTTGAATTCGCGCACAATCAGTAATAAACTTAATCACAACGTAAAATGCATCGCAAGTAAAGATAAGTAGGCATACGTACATTTCGAAAATCATTGGACTTTCTTTTCTTCAGTTCACATTCATCACGCCCCCTCTATATTTGACCCCCCCTTTTTTTGTGAATTTTTCATGCCGTTTAATCACTCAAAAAAATATTAGAGTTTGACACCCACTCAAGTGACCAGCCGTCCAAACAGTTACCTTACACCTTTCTGGTAGGTCGGACGGCCTGGGTCTCAACTACCCATTCAAGTGGTATCCGTTAACCGTGGCCGGCCCTGATACCTCGTCTGCCTTCGATTAATAGGTAATCCTGTCCTTCATGGACCATACCCAAAGAGGATCATGGACCAGCCCTCGTAATTGAGCATCATTAACCCGTCAATAGAAATCTTCTAATCCTGTAAACCATTCATTTGGTAAGGGTCCCAAGGAAGGTAAAAAAAAAAAAGTAAAAACATCTCTAATACAAATATACGTATATTATTCTATAAGACGTTCTCAAACTTTTTAACAATAATTTATAACACGAGAGTCGACGAAAATATATGTTCCAATCCTCAAAAGGGAAAATTAACAGAATTTTCCAGTACTAAACGCTTTCGAAACACGTGCGTTTATATTATCCAACTTCGAGTATGGCGATCATTTGCAAGTAAGAAGCAGCAGATGTACACCTTTTCAACAGACTGTGATTAGTATCACCAGAGTATCGCCTCAGGACTAACTTTTGCTTAATGACATCCTGCTTGTGTCAGGTAAACAACAGTCTTGTGGAAAAAATGGTTTAAACTGTCAGATTACAAATTTACATAGAGCTTGAGGGGAGTGGGGGATAATTAAAAAGCGGAATTCTTTTAAAGGTTTTCTGAGAGGGAAATGACACAAATATTTGTTAAAGAAAGGGAATGAAAATCAATGAAGAAATCTAAGTACTGTGTCCGATACATGACTTCTCCTCAAATTGAACAAATTTCATAAAGTATGGGGCTTACTGAAACATAACCATCTTTCTGTTGTAATTATAGGCCTGAATCTTAGATAATGGAATGGGGGATACAGTAGAAGATATCGTTTAAAGAAGAATGGCCCAATAAATAGTCGACGTAATTATTCTATTAATGGCGGGAGCGGGAACATTATGAGCTCTTAATCCTCCGGGATACGCAACTGGCTGTTACTTAATAAAATGGGCATAATAAAGTTCCCATAATTTGTTTGATTACTTCGAACGATGAGACGCTTTCTCAGAAAAGTCTAATATCTCGAGAATGGCGCGTAGTAGCTCTTAAACAATAGTATCCATTTATTTTTAGTTCAAAGTGCTTACAAAGCATTTACTGATTTGGTAATAGCGAGAATATTTAAGATTTTTATGATTTTTTCAATTTTAGATCAATCACATGCAATATTTTGAGAACGGAGAGTGTTAATGTTTCATAAATGAAGCGATCCGTTTTTAAATAAAGAGTAATGCATCAACACGGCTTTTTTGTAAAACTTTTATATAATTTACTTTAATATTTTTTTCAATTTTCGTAAAATTAAAGGGCCACTCCTTTGTGCGATCAGATAATCAGCAGGTTTCTCAACAGCAATCAACAGTGGCGTACACAGAAGGGAGAAGAGTGCAAATGCACCCATCTAATATTTAAACTATCATAAATTACTGATTTTATAATGAACAAAATATTTGAATAAATATCCAATAACTATCTTTTGGAATTCTTTAATTAAAGTTTAATTTTTATAATTGAAGGCGAGACAATAATGTATGAGAACGTATCTTAGCTAATCGCTCAAAATATTAATTCAGTCTTAAGTGCACATTTTTAAAAGCGTTTTTCATCAATGTCAGTAGGATGGAAAAAACGCGTTTGATCTGCATTTTTAATAGGTATTTGAAATACACATAAAGGAGTTCTCATTAGAAAATACGAAGACCAAATTCAATTTCAAAATGGCTTCTATTTTTAAGTAGAAGTCATTTTTTAAAAGAGCTTGCTTTAAACGTGTCTTGTTATTTTAATGAGCACTGCTGTGATTTATATCTTTGATGAATCGATAATTACGAAGAAAGTATTGTTTTCTCGGATTCAAAATCGATTTTCGAATTTGATTCTTTACAATAGTGCGAGCATGAAATTCCCAGTGCTTCCTGGTAATGGCTGATCTTATTGATCATTATTCTGAAAAGTTTGCATTCCTCTGAATTAATTTCATTTTCAATTGATATTAGATTTTATAATGTTGAAATGCATTTTAATGTTTAATTCCTTAATATTTTAAAATTAAATTCATTGAGAGATTGGTGCCAAACCATTCTCGTATTTCGTAACTATTAATTCTTAGTTACAAAACTCTTACATTTCTTCAATTTTTCTTCTTTCAGTATTATTTCATTGCACAAACGGTTTTACTACAAAATAAATTTACACCAGTACGCCTATAGATCACTAAAATCATTTATTTGTCTATTTATTAAGTAAAACTCATTTAAATAGCTAGTAAAACATTTAATTTATCATTTAAGATAGAAATTATAAGTTATTACACGGCATTATATAGATTCCGGCCACACAATTTGCTACCATAAACTTTTGGGTTGGTCGTGTGGTCTGGGCTTTCAACGGCATTATATAGAAAGCGAATAATGCATACACAACATATTTATGGTGCGAGTTTCCCTCTATTTTCTCCTTCATTTATATTCCATATTGATTAGGTCCAATTGTATTAGCATCAGATTGTTACGTGTTTTTGCTAATTAAGTAGTTACTTTAAAAGATTCTTTTAAGTTGGTCCAGGACACAGAACATTAATATATTTTATTAAGCTAGAGAAGAGAAGTGTAAAAGAAAAATATAATGTAGAAGCGAGGGTCATAAATAGTATGTAAAATCTTAATTAAAAAATTTTTTTTGGTACTCAGTGTGTAAAACAATACTTTAAAACTTCGTTTCTTCAGGAATTGAATTCTTGAAATTTTTAATGTTTAAATTGATATAACACACGAAAGATTTGAATTAGAACTTTGAAATTTGAGACGTAATTTGTCCATAATGTTGTTTTTGATTTTTCTTCAGGATTTGTATATAAAATTTAAAGTTTCAAATTTATAGTGTCTGATACATAAGTAACGTATATATATAAAAGGAGCTTTTTCATTAGAATATTTTTTTTTTCATCAGTATATCAAAGCATCCTGAAAATAATAACAGAACACACTTTTATAGACTGTTTGAATATATAATTATATCAAATTTAAAAACTTGAAAATTTTTACGCCTTATTTATTTTTTTTACATTCATTTTACATAGCACAGTTGTATCAGATAAAATAAAAATTATTTGTGTAAAATTTCTTTTAAAAAACTTTTCATAAATGAGAAAAATATAATTTTCTGTCTTAGATCCCTATTAAAAATCCTAAAAATATATCTATTTTCAAGTTGGCAACAATTCAGTCATAGTTGCAATGTTTTAGGAATTATTTTCATCTATAAAGGTGATAAAAAAAATCCTAAATTTCAAATATTTATGTTCTAAGTTATGAAAATCTCAAAGAAAAATATATTTAGCTCAAGATTTTTGCAAACGTATATCTATATATAAAATTTCATGGTGATAAAAATTTTACTACAAAATTGTAACTAATATAAAACTGAAATGCAAAACTGCACCAAATTGTAATTAATATAAAATTAAAATACAAAACTGGACCAAATTGATCATTATACTTGACTAGATAGCTTTTATGTTTTAATCTCGAATGTGAATCGTAGTGCATATATATGTGTTACGTCCTTTCTTTCAGAATGTGATTGTTAACTCCCTTTATTTATAAAATATTAAAAGAATAATTGTTTCAATTATTTTCATATAACAGTTGCTTCTATTCACAAAATTTTATAGTATCTCATATTTATTGATAATATTAACACAATATCTTATTTATTGATAATATTCACAAAATTTTATAGTCTTCATATTTATTGATAATATTATCTGCCCTACAAAATAATATTACTCTCTTATAAATACTTCCTATTATATTATAATATTTTATAAACTTCATACTTCATATAATATTTCGTTATAATATTTCACCAATTTCTCATGAAATCAACTTCATGTCTGAAAAAAAAAAAGGGAATAAAGGCAATCTTTAAAATGGGGTAAGTCGAAGAGATTAGTGTGTGAAAATGAGTACACTGATGAAATCAATATCATAAAAGGGGTACTCCATTGTTGAAAGTTTGATAACACTGTTTTATGGTAGATATATCCTTTCAAGGGCAGAAGTCCGCAATTTGTTCTCGGTGCACTCTTATTCTCGATACTCTATTAAAAGTACTGTTTACGGATACTCCATACGTGTGTTCAATAAAAAAAAATACATTTAATATAATATACGCTAAGCAGATGCTAAATTAACATGCTTTAAATTAGGTAATATTTACAGAAAATCTATAATTATGAATAAATATATAACTTAATGGAACCGAGGTAAGAATTTAGAAATTAAATAAAATTTCTAGCGTTTACTAATAATTATTAAACGTTTTCTTTTAGATCAATATTAAATCATGCAATAAGATTTATTTTTATACAATTGTTTCAATATTATTTGCAATGACAGAAATTCAGAAAAAGTTAGTGGGCTTAAGAGATAAAATAGACTCTAAAATTATTCTTAATTGTATGTGTTTTAGTTATAAGAACTTTGAAATAAAAGCTTGCAAAACTTCATTGAATAACCAGGTATATGTCAGTAAGGTGACATGGTCACCTTACTGACGGCCGGCTTTATTCGAGAAAGTTTTGCAAATTTTACCTTACAAGCAGCAGTTTGATTTATTGTTATAAGAACTTTACTTTGAAAATAATAATTCATGTCCATTGTATTAACATAGTTTTAAAATAATTTAAATTAAAAAATTAACTTAAATTATTGAAAAAAAAAAGAGATTATAACTGTACCCTAATGTATATAACTATAAATGTAGATGAACTTGCTTAAGAAATTTTTAATAGTTACTCTCTAAATTGTTAGAAATCAAGGTGTCAGTGCTCCCTGGTAGAGTTTTGTCCTAGGGTTTAAAGGAGGGGGTGCTCACTCAGCTCCTTTTTAAGCTATGATTCGGCTGTTTTGATAAACTCATATGTATGTCAGTAGAAATTATTTATATACTTCCTTCGCTACTATAAACACATGAAATATAAATGGCTTTCATATTGAAGGCACTTACCTCTTCCATGACAAAACACCCCTGTTAGTAGAACCATATTTTTCCGTCGGGAATACCGACGAAAAATCAAAACACACTTCACAATCTCAGAAATCGTCTGCGCCGGCACACGCAGGGGACTCCCGGACAGAAACACACCGAGTGCGGCGCCTAAGTTAATCCTTCGGAACAATGCGGTCGGGTGGCTACTTCGACTCTGACATTCGAATGAAAACGTTCGTGGAGCGGCGACTCCCGCGAGCGCAACCCCCTCCCCACCCCTGGCTCTTAATTAGAGAGTCCCGGCGAAGTCGAAGTAAAGAACAAAAAAATGGAAATGAAAATCGTCGGCGTAGGGGGGTGGTCGCTCGACACCTGGTCGTATGCGAGGATTGTCCATGCGTGCAGTGGAACGCACCTGTTTTAACCTTCGCAGGGAAGGATGTAATGTTCACATTAAGAATCATTCTGAAGGGTTTTAGGAACATTTTTTATCCATCAATTCTGAGTTCAATTTGGAATTAAATGAACCGTGGAATAAACAAATATTCGGTAATTTCAGTATAAAATTATGTTGAACCATAAAGACTATTTTTCCTTGCAAGGTTACCATACGTTCCGATTTCAAGACTCAAGGTGTCCTGGTCAGTTTGTAGTTTTGTTCCGGAAAGATACAAAATTCCAAAACGAAGTGAATATACTTTAATGATTTATTATACTTTGTCAAAAATAATAATAGTATTACTAATATTATTATTACATTAAATAAATGAATTAATATATATATATATATATATATATATATATATATATATATATATATAAATAAAATTCAAAATTTACACAAAATTGTTTAAAATTACACGTCTTGTAAAGTTCGGGGGCGCGGTAGCCCATTGGTTAGCGCGCTGGAGTTGCACTCGGTAGGCCCGGGTTCGATTCCAGCCACTGCCAAAACTGCCGCCGTGTTCATGCGGAGTACGATCACGTTAAACATGTGGGTCCGAAAGTCCTTCCGAGAGGTTGGTGGTAGGGGAAGGAGGGTACGGTCCCTGTGGATGCCTCCCCCACTGGGTTCCGGTCTAAATTGGGTGGCACTTCCCGACCGTCCAAACAGTTACCTTACACCTTTCTGGTAGGTCGGACGGTCTGGGTTTCAACAACAACAACGTCTTGTAAAGTTCACTTCAAATATAGAAAGAAGGACTATCGCCTCAACAACTCAACAGATAGAGTATCCACTGCCCCGATGGAGATTTGGGGTTCGAATCCGGTCCGGAACTTCATCACAATGGTGCTCGAACAACTTCACAGGTTAGTGGATCATTGAGGTCTGAAATATACCAAATTTCAAATTTTCACAGGACCTTACGATGTATAGCAGTAATTTTAAATTCACGAGAGTTATGACAAACTGGATGCCATTTTGCACACAAGGGAAAAAACTACAGAAGGCTATAGTCTCAGTAGCCCAATGCGACCCGTCGTTCTAATCTCGACTGAAACATAAATTCTTGAGTATTTTCATGATCCTATTGGGGGAAAATGTTGGCCAAAAAGTGACAAATTAGGTGTGTATGTGGTGAAGGTGAGTTACTAAAGTTTCACTTTACAAAAACTTTTTACCGGTGAACATTTAAGAGAAATGTCTTATTATTCTCAGTTTACGGGGTATTGTGAATTCACAAGTACACTTAATGTACATTTATTGTATTTTTACTAATTTTCCTTGTGTTTGAGTTTAATTTATGAGATCCTACTTTGTTAAATGTTTTTCATATTTGAATCTAAATATTTTTTGTAAGAGCCGATACTTCCTCCTGACTGATTGATTGAAGCAACCGCGTAAGAGAAAAAAAGCTTTTATCTTTAAATATGAATGTTCTTAAGTTTGGAAGATACTATATATCAAAAAACGTCCTAGTTTCTGTTTGCGCAAAATAGTCAGCTTGACAAATTTTTGGAAATGACGCCAGGATAACGATAAAACGATAATTTAATATTTATGAAAATTAAGTGAAATGTATTTGATAATTTTCGGCATAATAGAAAACATAATTCAGTCTTTCAAGCAGTATTAATTGGTCTCTAAAAATTCATTCAATGGTTTATTACATCTAATTTCACCTTAATAATTATATATGCGGGCAGATCTTCCAATATACTAGCACTCCAAAATAATAGAACACGTAATTTACAACTTAAAACAAAATACATGCTACAATCAATATTATAAAACAATATCCAAGTAAAATGAATTGAAGCTCATAGGTCATACGGGAAATGTAAATGCAAATGTGTGTGTGATTGTACATGTACATGCATGTGCGTGTTTGTGTATGTATGTATGTGTTTGTGCTTGTGTATGTACATGCATGTGTGTATGCGTGTCAGCATGTATGTGTATGAGTTAAGTATGAATATGTGTGCATGTTTGTGTAGTAGCATGCAAGTGTATGTATGTATTAGTATGTATGTGTTGTGTACGCATGTGCATTAGTATGTATGTGTTCTGTACGAATGTGTGTTAGTATGTGTGGGTATGTGTGTATGTGTTTGTATGTATGTATGTATGTGTTAGTATGTACGTGTGTATGCCACACACACGTATGCATGTATGAGTTATTAGTATAAATATGTACGCATGTTTGTGCATTCGTATGTACGTGTA
This sequence comes from Amaurobius ferox, assembly GCA_951213105.1. Classification (NCBI taxonomy): domain Eukaryota; kingdom Metazoa; phylum Arthropoda; class Arachnida; order Araneae; family Amaurobiidae; genus Amaurobius; species Amaurobius ferox. The sequence goes on from OX578136.1 coordinate 104,561,917, forward strand.
GAAAGCCCAGACCACACGACCAACCCGAAGGCTTATGGTAGCTGCTAAACTTTTGCTGGAAACATGGACCCAGCAAAATTTTAAGATTAAGACACGCATTTTTTGCGATTCAAGTCTAAAGTTTAAATAAATTGCCACGAGTGTTGCCAAGGGGAGTACTTGGGTGTATACGCCCCCCCCCCCCCCCCCAATGAAAAATTTTCAAATTTTATTTTAGCTGTATATTTAACTATTTTAGGAATACTATAAATACATGACAAGATAAAAAAGAAGTATATTTTTATTTTTACTGATCACAGTGAAATAATTCAATATTTTTTCCCCTCATGAACATAAGTAAGTGCAGCTCATTACAAATGAAGATCCACTTTGAGAAACTGATGCCAATTTCATGTATTTATAGATCACTAATTGAGCTACTTTTAAAAGTGTGATATAACATTTTATTTTCCCCTTTTAAATATCTACTATGAGAAATTGGAGGTGAAAACGTAAGATGTAATCTCGACCATTTTAATAAGTATTTTAAAGTTTTAATAGATTTATGGTCATAAAGGATGGACAAATAACTCCTAAAAAATTAGTAAAACGAACCGTAGACATTCTGTAAATAAATAACAGTATGGATGAAAAATATTTGTAGCTTCTTGTTTCGTGGTCGATTTTTGTGCAATTGGGTGATTAGTTATTTCGTATTTTAATGTTTAAACACAAAATTTAGAACAACTGCAAAAAATTGGAGTTGGCAGTTGTGACAGTGGCGGCTCGTCTATAGGCACTGTGGCACTGCGGGAACGACAGTGCTCTCTCTCCCTCGCAGCCTCGCTTGCTACTTCCTATGTGCGCATGCGCTCAACAGTCAAACACCGCTCTCTCTCCCTCGCAGCCTCGCGTGCAGCTTCTATGAGCGCATGCGCACATAGGAAGTTCTGTAGGCTTGTTAGAAACCTAACTTTCTAACAAGCCTACAAAATAAAATATATTCCTATGTGCGCATGCGCACATAGGAAGCTGCACGTGAGGCTGCGAGGGAGAGGGAGAGCGGTGTTTGACTGTTGAGCGCATGCGCACATAGGGAGCTGCAAGCGAGGCTGCGAGGGAGAGAGAGCACTGTCGTTCCCGCAGTGCCACAGTGCCTATAGACGAGCCTGAGTATATACCCCCTTCCTTAAAATTATTATTAAGTGTTTAATAATAATTTTAAGGAATTTTTTTACTGCTAGTTGAAATAGGAATTTAAGTGTGTCTTATTATAGACTAGCAAAGCCATTTTCCTTTCCTAATGAAGCAAAATTAATATTTGCTTGAATTTTGCTACCCCTTTTACTCGAAAACTCTAATAAGTAAGATGAAATTTTCATACATACGTGGAATTGTACGCAGATTTGCAGAACCACAATTTTAATTATTAAAACGAAATGTAAAAGGGACGAAACGACCCATTTTATTCCGCACATTTTCACTACGCTTCCTACAAATAACAACTAAATAACAACTTTAAACAACTAATCAAAGCATGTGCACTTGCATGCATTGTGATTTAAACGTGCTCCTCTGTATTAAATACGTTTCTGCGATTTAAATGAGTTATTTTGATTTAATTGTTTTCCTGTATTTTAATGTGTTTAATTTAATATTCAAATTCTAAAAAATTATAGGCTCTTTTGTATTAATTTATTCTCAAATATTGAAATTAATTTTTTATACTTCTAATTTCATATTTATTTGTTAATTTAAGTTTTAATTTGAAATCTTTCACAGCTTGCATACGTCATGCGCGGGCTCATTAAAAGTCCTGCTTTGTGCTATAGTAGAAACTTCTGAGATAATTTCTAGCTGCAGAAGGCAACTAGTAAAATATTTATACCTATAATATAACTTTCTAATCAGCTGATTCAAGCTGTTTAGCGTGTAATTTTTTCGCCTTATACACATAAATTTAGTTTACATGGAAACGTTTATCCATCCTTTTTGTTTTCACAAAAAAATGGATTTGGTAGCTATTTTGTGCATTTAAAATGTTACGTTTTATATAGTCTATGTTAAAGTTCGAGAATTTGAATGAAAACGTTTTTGGATGATTAAAGCTTAACCGTTTTGTTACTTATTTAATGAGATATAGTATTATATATAACTTTTGAGAGCTTTATCTTTTGAAATAATCCTTTCGTTACAATATGTAGTTTTGCGACCCCAAAACTGCTATTAGTTGGTTGTAAAAAATTTATAGTTTCAATAATTTACATCTAATTTTTTAATGAAATCATATTATTAATGACATCGTACCCAGGAAGAAACTTTAACCCCGAGCCCAAGCTTTTATATGATGTGAGCTTTTGACTGATGTCGCCTTACGAAATATATATTACTAATTCAAATTTTTTTTTCTTATTCGATTCCGTGGAGAATTCTGTAGTGGCAATTGGTATTTGAGGTGCGAAGGTAGATTTTAGGAAACTAGAAATTTTGTTTAACGAACAAATATATATTTTAGGAAAATTCTAAAATCATCCGAGTTCAAATTGTTTTAGCAAAATCACTTAAAATAATATTAATTTTATATTTATTTTTATGGTAAATTCTGTCGGAAATCTTTAAATTAAGAGACAATAAATTTGAAATTCTGTATGAGGATTTGTTGTGGAACATTTGGGGGGGGGGGGGGGGGGGGGATATCTAAAACACTAAATTTTCTCAAGATCTACAAAAAATAAAATCGCTAATTGAGAAGGATTTCATGTGTAAAATGTGATAGTAAGATCACAGATTTATGGAAATCTTTTTAAAACAAAAATTGAGTATAAAAAGTTCATTTCAAGAAAAATTCTCTGTACATAAGAAAAATTAGAATAAAATCTTAAATTTTGGAAAATAAAAAAAAAATAATTAAAATAATAATAATAATATAAAAAAATAAAAAAAAAAATAAAAAAACCTCGAGTGACGCTATTCCGATACTTTACGTAAACTGCTAAAAGGGTAAATAAATATATAATTTCAGATTTTATTTATCCTTTTGGGAAAAAATAATTCATGCATTACACTAAAATTCAAGAATTCAGGAAGAAAAAAAGCACATAAATTGCATCTAACACTTGACGCCTATGACTCTACCCCCTCTCCATGAAAGACCCCCCCCCCCCCCCCCCCCTTTTAAAAAATCCTGGCTAATCCAATGGCGCTGACCTTTAAATCTAAATTGTTATTGTAAGATTCGTCTATATAAGTTGGGAGACATTGAACTACAAAATAAATATTTATTTGAACCAAAAGTTGAAAGTTCCAGAGGTTTCTTACGTTGAAATTTAAGTGTTAAAGACTGGCGCTAAGATGACATTTTTTTTAGTCGTTCGAATATGGGTGTAACTAAAATACTGTAAACCTAAGTACCAGTTATAATTGAGTAATCTTATATGTGACACAGAAACAGCTTTAATGTTATTTTTATTTTACGCACGTGTTTTAACGTGACGATTATATAGAACAGCAACATTTATTTAGACAAAACTGACAAGTTACCGAAAGTTTACAAGACACGAGTTAATAAATACGTAAGTTCATGTAAACAGCTGCGACATAACATCTTTGGCTGGCGCATGCGTAGTCTATGTTTATAACTCTGAAACTTAATGTCATCAAACTGCCGCTTAAATGATAAATTAGAACATACTTTTCTGAATAAATTAAAAAAGCTAACAGCTGAAAACAAGTTACGCAGATGTTAAGATCCAATGAAGGTAGAATTGCGTCACATGAAGTGTTGTTATGACACATTTAAACATTGATTTTTGGAGTTGAATATTGTACTTTGTTTCCTAACTTGAGGTACATTCCCGCAGGTTAAAAGGACAAACTTTGAATCGTAATTCTGCAATAGCAAATAGCAATAACGAGTTTCCCGGGATACAGAACTCAGTATTTCATACTAGAATACTTGTCAATATTTTAAAAGTATTTTAAAATATTGACAAGTATTCTAGTATGAATGAATCCAAGTTTTTCCATGCATATTTGAGGAATAGAATTCGTTAATATATATGTTTTATCAGTGTTTCTTTTTATGCAAGTAGCCTAGGGCGAATTTAACCTTACAAGGAAGATCTTGTAATCATAAATACAGTCATAAATATATTTTAAATATATAATGTGAAAACTGGCAGTTTAATTCTCCTATTAACGTCAGAGAAAACAGAGAAAATATTAAAAAATCAGTTTAGGATTAATGAAAAATAACCTTTACCGACATTTGGTTATATATGTGTACACTTGTTTTCATTGCATTTACTCATTATTATATCAGACTTCTAATGAATATTATTAAAAACCTGACATTATTTTTGTTTTTTACATTTTCATTATATCCTTTTATCCAAGTTTTACCTTCGAGTTTATAAGCCTACCGCGGTTATAATATACATCGATTTTTATTACTATTCATCCCCTTTTCACCTTTTTTCTTTTCAAGTATTTCTCATTTTCATATAATAAATTGATATATGCATGAAATATATTTTTTATAGAGTTTTTGATATGTTTTTTGAATAATTTGTCACTTCGGCTAAAGTAAAGTGTCCGCCAAAGAAAAGTATCGGCTAAAATATATACAATAGATATTATAAATTTTTATTTTTTCAGTTTGGTCTCTTTATATAGATATGTTACCTAAAATTATTCGGCCTGATTATATATTATGAATTTCTAAAGTTGTCGAACATGTAAGTACCTTTCCATGTTCAGCCAAGTACTGAGGCAAAGTGGCAAAATATTTTTGTCATTACAACTTAATACATGTAATTACTACTACTAATAATAATAATAAAAAAAATATATATTAAAATTGTATTGACAAAGAAACCTTACCTCGGCACATGGCTGAACATGTAAAGATACATGCATATCCTCGGCAACTATAGAAATGTATTATATATCTATACAAAGGGACCAAACTTAGAAATGATTGCTTATAATGTTTAATGTGTATAGATACTTAAACCCAGATGACAAATTATTCAAAATAATATATAAAAAATTCTATAAATAATATAATTGATACATATATTTGCATCAAATGCATTTTATGAAAAGGAGAAATGATTGAGATGAAAAAGCGAAAAGAGGGTGAGTAGTAATTAAAAATCGATACGATAGGCGTGTTAGGCTGAGAAACTCGAAGGTGAACTTTGAATAAGAGCAATATATTTTAATGAAAATGTAAAAAGAAATAAAATGAAAAGCAAAGCCAGATCAATATAATTTTAACCATAAGTATTAAAAAAGAAAAATGTAATGTAATGGGCATTTGATGTTTGAAATATATTTTTTTAGTATTTGAATTTTTATTCCATGACAAATTTTAAAATATGTTACTCTTATAATAAATAAAACTGTTGTTTGTAAGAAATTATAATACTTTTTAAAGAAAACAGGCATATATCAGTTAAGTGACTACGGTTGTTTAGGGGGCGTTATAAGTCCCTTCCTCAGGCTATAAAATCGTATGCGCCTTTAATAACTGCTAAGAACGAACAGCATAAGAACGACAGTTCGTTCTTGGTGGTTATTACGGGCGCATGTTCTTTGACCTGAGGAAGGTGCTTATAACGCCCTCGAATTAATTGTAGTCATTTAACTGACATATGCCAGCTTTCTTCAAAAAAGTATTTTAAGTCAACAGTTTTGAAATAATATTTACTTTTGCGGAAATTAAATAAAATTGACTATTTATATTTATATATCTATTTATATGACTATTTATATTTATAAATGATTTAATTTCAATATTTGCCTTAAAAATAAATACATCTTACGAATCTTATGAAATACATATGTACAGGGGCGTGCTCAAAGACGGTGAGTGTCAGCCCCTCCCCCCTCCTAAAAAAAATTATTATATATTTTAAAATATTCAAGCTTTCGATAAAGCATTTTATTAAATGTCCGTACACGGTAAACTCGATGGCCGCTACAATAGCATTCAAATAATCTTTTTTCCTATTTTTTAATTCTGATTTTTTAACATTTTTACTGTTTTTTATATTGAAATAAATTTTAAATAAATTTTTCTGGAAGATAAGGGATGAAATTGACAGCACTACCTAATAACTTTCTTAATCAATTTATGGTTGATAAATTTGTTATACATATAAATAGCATAACGCTATACTGATTATTTAATAGCATAGACGTGGCTTTTTAAAATATCATTGGCAATTTATGTTTCTATAGAAGGAAGTCGGAGGGAACTTTTCCAACTTGCACGTAATTACTCCGTTATTCAGATACTTGATATAAAATTTTATTAGATTTTCCAGGATTTTGAATACTTAAAATGTAGGTTAAACGTGTTGTGAGATGTTTAATGATAGACAAATGTTATATAATTACGCTAATACACTAATTATTCTTATTTAGTATTTGTGTATACCTGAGAACTAAATGATACCAATCCACTGTTCAAATTTAAATTATCCTTTTTGCTTACGGGTGGGATAGCGTCAATCCCAAACGAAAAACCTCTCAAAAAGACAGGTATTTGTCATACCCTATCCCAAACAGTTCGATCCCTCTTTGACAGTTCGATCCCCCTTGAACATTGGCGTCCATGGACGCCAATGTCTGCAAAGGGGGATCGAACTGTTTAGGATAGGGTATGTCAAATACCTGTCTTTTTGAGAGGTTCTTCGTTAGGGATTGGCGCTGTCCCACCCGTAAGCAAAAGGTTAATATAATAACAGTACTTGCAACATATCTTGTGTAGGTTGTAGGGTTTATTTCAAGTATAAAAGACTATTATCTTAGTAGCTTATTGTATAAAGTGTCGGCTGGCTCGGAGGAGATTCGTGGTTCAAATTCTAGCTAGGCCACGAGATCTGTACAATGGCCTCCGAGCAACTAAAACCTGCTGTTTAAATTATATAGATTACTGAGGTTTCGAAATTACTGAATTATGATTTTCCTACGGGCTTTACGATTTATGACAGCGATTTTTAATTCACCAGTGTTATGATGAACAGGATACTATCCTATTTAAAAACGTAATTGTATGAGAAATTTGTTCCGAAGTTAAAGGACCATAATAATTCTATCTACTTTAAATATAAAAGAAACAACCAGAGTCTTAGCTCAATGGATAGAACGTTGACTGGCCAGGTGGAGATTTGAGGATCAAACCCGGTTAGGACAGACAGAAGTCATTTACAGGGAATGTTTAAATTCCTGCATATCATTAGTTGTTGTTGTTGATTGTTGAAACCCAGACCGTCCGACCTACCAGAAAGGTGTAAGGTAACAGTTTGGAAGGTCGGGAAGTGCCACCCAATTTAAACCGGAACCCAGTGGGGGAGGCATCCACAGGGACCGTACCCTCCTTCCCCTACCACCAACCTCTCGGAAGGACTTTCGGACCCACATGTTTAACGTGATCGTACTCCGCATGAACACGGCGGCAGTTTTGGCAGTGGCTGGAATCGAACCCGGGCCTACCGAGTGCAACTCCAGCGCGCTAACCAATGGGCTACCGCGCCCTGCATATCATTAGTGGAAGAATTGTTTAATTTTTTATTGTAATTTGCAATAATTAATATTATTGATAATTTTTGCTAACAACAAATAATTCAGTTAAATATTTTTACTGCGAAAGACCTTTCATCTTCGTAGTACACTTAATTAGGTTATGATTGGCTGAAAAATTTATAATATATCTCAATATTTTTTCTGGGCATGCCACTGCATGCGTCACATAGACAAAGAAAGGTGAAAATATGAAAAAATCAGAGAGTAACGAGCTTTACACCCGCTATATTTCGTAAAGGTATAACAGATGCACAGAAAGTAATGCGCAATTTAAAGGAAGTATAACGCGAAAGGAGATAGGTTTTCAAAATGTGTATGAACGTTCATACCATGAATATTTCCACATACAAATTTAGCGTGGTACAGATGATTAATTATGTGTTATAACTTGCAGTTTAAAAAAAAAAAATTATTGGAAAAAATATATGTACTTGAAGCTGCTCAGTTACAACGTAGCAGAAAGAAGGCCTATTAAGGAGACCGACATATTCACGGGGGTGTTTCGTGAGACTGGGCTCAATCTTTAAGAAATTTAAAGTCAGCTGCGTGGGTTGAATTGGATTGGTATTTATAGAGGCATGTATATGGAGCACGTAGTAAGTTTTCTTGCAATTGCAGTGCTGACGAGTCCATAAAAGCGCGAAACCTGCCCATGAATGGCCGTATCTGCAATAGAAGCGCGATTCTCCCTATAAATATATTGATTAGTACATTAAGGTGACATAAAAAGGAAATATCTGGCTTCACTAACTGGTATTTTGTATAAATATACAAATATGTTTTTTTCTACAAAAATATATCAATTAGATAACATAATTAACATTAAAAGATCAGATGAAACATGATTTTAATCTTCAAAGGAGTTTTTCTCTTTTAATCAGTTTTTTATATGATATGCCATGAGCCGCACGCAGGTGACTTCTTGATTCGATTGGCAAAGTAGATTTGATGAGATGACGTACATAATATACAGTGGCTCAGAGAACGGAAGGAGGAGGGCAAATTATTCTAAAAGATTCGAAATGTTTAATCTAGGAGATTTTACGAAATGACACAGAGGTAGGTAGGTACCTCAAGCAAGGAAGGTCCTGGGAAATCAGACAAGTGTGGATATCCACGGGTTTTGAATAATGAAGTATGTAAATTAAAGGGCTCAAATGCTGAGAATATTTATGAGTTCAAATTTCACATGGAAAATGTGATTACGGTGGTCAAAATGGTTTATGTTAACGCAGATACGGATGAAAATAAGGAAAGAGTTTAAACTTGATTAATGAAATACCATATAATATGTTGGAATATAAATATGGTAAGATGTGCTCGTGGTCTGAGAAAATAATTGGAATAAAAAGTTTTGAAACAGGGATTTTTATTTTAGAGAAGGGATTAAAATTTGTGTGTGTATAAAAAAAAAACATATTTGTTGCAATCCGTATTAGCAATAATGAATAAAAAGTTCTGCCTGAATATTGTGAAACAATAAGTCATTATGGTTCAAATGCATTGCTTTATTAATTATTTTGAAAAAAATATATGTAACTTTATTTTGAGCATCTGAATTTATATTGATTTGCATAGCACTTTATTCTATTACATCTAAATTGTCACAGTAGTTAGCGTTGTGCGCTTTTAAATAGTCAAGCACATTTTGGAAGCTTTTCACAGAAACTTATCCTCCCTTTTTTTAAATCAATTCCAATGTTTTTCAGATTCGGATTCACTAGACGTATTACCAAAAACTGTATCAATAATGGCATTTGCCTTTGTTTTAACACAATCATCGCAAGATTTGCTGCTAAAACTCCTTTTTCTCGTAATTTCACATTGAACTATCTTCATACACAGGATGGAAAATGAAAGACTGCAAGATTTCTCTTTAAAACTCAGCAAGATTAACGTAGCATTTCTCTGTTTGCTGCTGAACATCACGCCAGGCATCATATAAAAGTTTGTAGGTAATCTTCTTGTCTTTAAGTTGTCTCAATGTATACACATGTTGGTTTGTTTGGGAAAGAGTCAAGGTTTAACCGTACCTGGGATGAACTAACCTGGGATTTTACTTTTACTTCAAACAGTTCCACGAAAATAAAATTTTCTTTACCTTTCCCACAAAAAAAAAAGCTTCGTAAATACGATGTACCCAATATAAAACGTACCAATATATACGATGCATCCAATTGTTCGTTATAAGCGATGCGTTTAAATTTACAAATAAATAAATAAATATATATACATATATGCGTATATATATATATATATTTATTTATTATATGGATATTATATATTTATATTATATATTTATTCTATTTATATATGTATTTAATATATTTATTACATTTATTTATTTATTATTTATATTATATTTATATATTTATTATATATTTATTATATTTATTTATTTATTAAACGCATATATGTATACATATATACATATATATATATATATATATATATATATATATATATATATATATATATATATATATATATATATATATACATGTGTGTATGTATATATATATATATATACATACACACATGTATATAGTATATATATATATATATATATATATATATATATATACATGCATGCGTTTCTATCCAATTTACTGCGAATGAATGAAAAAATACTCTACAAGGTCAACATTCTCTTAATAGGCTTCTAATGAAGCATTCCCATCTAGGCATTAGTGTCTATTTACTGCGCTTGCATCAGCTGCTGGTGGAGGTGAGCTGTAAGAAAGCTGCTGCAAAGTACAAGTCACGCGACTGTCTCAAAATACACCACCTGCCCCAATTATGTATCATTACTAGTAGGTTGTACCGCAAATTCAGTATGAATATTAGCCACACGAGTCGCGCGTGTAGGTATGTGAAGAAGGGCAAAGCACCAGAAGTGTGTGAAGATGAAGACCAGGAAGTTGGTCAAGAAGCTGTTTGGTTTGAAGATAATTCAATTGTCTTATAACTTCCCTTAAGTGTATATTAAGTAAAAGGGAAATATTGTAATGAGCTCAAAAATCCGACTCTAGGATTTTTTATGTATGTAATGACGCGTTTTGAGCATCCCTGAATATGAATCAGCTATTTCTTCAATTATGTTTGAGTCAGCCTGTTCACTGTCTCTAGAGTAAATTGAACACATCGAATTGCATTCAGTGCAATTATTTCAATCGGTAAGAATCAGAAGCCTATTTATTATTTTTTGTAGATCGCAACAGAACAAGGTTTTCACTATTTGGGGAATTTTATATTTGAAAAATAATAATAATGATAATAAATAAATAAATAAATACAAAAATAAAAGTGATGGCAATTGTGACAATTATGGTCCAGTATTCTCAAATAAGCAAATGCATTTTAAATATTTTTAATTAGAAATGACGAGTGGAGTCATTATTTAAAATATATAACGAGCCATTTGTTTTCGAGATATTCGTAACTTTTATTTTCCAGGGGAGTGAGATGGGGTTCACAGGTTTATGTCTATACGACCCAGATCGTCTGACCTACCCAAAAGTGTGAGGTAGTTGTTTGGATGGTCGGGAGAGAGCTATTTAGTTTAAACCGGAACCCAACGAGGTTGGAACGACAGGTACCGTACTCTCCTTCCCCTAACCCATCAGCTCTCGAAAGAACTTCCGAAACTACAAATTTATCGTGTTAATACTCCGCGTAGACATGGGAACAACTTTGGGAACCGTCGAGGATTGAACCGGCACCCTCCTCGTGAAAGTATATATATATATATATATATTATATATAATTTTGCTCATATCATCTATTTAAAGATAAAATATTTAAAATACTCTTAATTCTGACTTAAAAAATAGTAAAATCGTGGATTTAATATATTTGGATAAACACTGTTTTGAGCTGGACAAGGTTCAGACTACCTAGGCCGTGAGACTAGGCCGACAGAAAGTTATTAGAAATTTAATTCCTACAATTAAATATAATATTCTTATTCAGTCAGTAGGGTAAGAAACAACAGAAAACTCTTTAAATAATATAAAGCCGAAACAATGTAAATAATATAAAGCCAAAATAATTTAAATAATATAAATCCAAAACAATTTTCACAGCAGAACAATAACCAATTAGAAAGAGCAAAATATAGACAATACAAATAGTGCGAATAGGAAAAAAGCCAAAATATAACCTTTATTACATGATAAATGAACACAATTCCATTGATTAAACATTTTTCTGAAAAGTCCCAAACGACGTTTCTCTCAGATAAGTGATTTAGTAATCTGATTTGCAATTTCTATTGATTATACGTATATTATTTATTGATTATACGTATATTATTTAATGTTAAAAATTAATTTTCCTTCCTAACAGAGAGGAATATGCATTATCAACAAAACATTTAAAAAGTACACCTTCAAATATATTCTAACATAGTATATTTGAAGCTTTTTCTCAGTGATCATGTGAAGGGTAATCTTCAAAAATCGCCTTTTAGAGTAATTTTGAGGGTATTTGAATACATTAAAAACTCCAGTCGATTTGAGTCGAGTCCAGTCGATTTGAGTCGGTTCGGTCTTGGGTTCTGCTTTTGAACCGGGGTTCTATTACTATAGAACGGGTACGGGATACGGTAACTATATCTCCACGGTAGTCTGGAATTTCAGTTCGTGCAGACCGCTAATTCGGATACCACCAGGGCTGGTTTTAGACATTTGGCTGTCCTAGACGGAAATTACAGTCGTACGGCTATATATATATATATATATATATATATATATATATATATATATGAAATCAAGATTAAACGTTATCCGCTAGTAGCTCTGTTATCTTCAGCTGACATAGTTACGGATTTTAATTTGTTAGAATAAGTTTAATTTAACTTTCTTCACAAATAAAAATACTAGGATTATTCGATAGGTCCTAAAATTTATTAGTTCGGATTATCGAAGATCTACTGCATTTTAACGTTTTGGGCCATGTTTTACCAATCTTTCTGTATATGGCTACAAAACAGTACATTTGTACAAGGAGAATACATTTCTTAAAATATAAATTTTATGAAGGAAGGGTGTCGCTAAGTCAGGTGGTCATCAATTCAGTAACTTGCTTAAAAACACTGGTCTGAATATTACAATACAATCCCCAAGCTCACAACAGTGATATCGCATTATTAGATTGAGCACACAATTGCTGACGTGTTGATATGGTGACTTATACAGATAGGTCACTGTTGGTGACATGAACAACCTGCTTGGTGACATTACCAATCTGTATTGGTCACACAATTGATGACTTGAAGATATGTTGACTTATATAGATCATTAATGACCACATTATCGACCTGCTTAGGTGATATGGTTGATCACACAATTGGTGACATTCTGATATGGTAATTTATGTGGGAACTGCTGGTAATTTACCAATCTGCTTTGGAAATGCATTGCTGAAAATGCTGGCATATCTTGAGAAAAGTTGGTGTACATTGCAGACGACCTGCTAAACGTACACATATTTCAAGAATGACATAGTTTATAAGATTATGGAATAGTCATTTTTATGATCAATCACACGTATATCGTCACGTTAGAAAGGTTGGAAACGACTGCTCTGGAATTTTATTTTAATACATAGATGGTTAAGCTATTATATTCTTGAGAACAAAATGTATACAGAATAAAAAGAAATAGGCTTCTCCCTAGGTGGAAGCCTAGGTTCGTTTATACCTAAAGACAGCCCTGGGTACTCTTTTACAGAAACATATATCTTAGTGACATTTTACCAATTCAAACTCTTCACTAATACTTCACTTCTGCATCCTCTCTGCTCCACATACATTAGCAATCGGCGCAGGTGCGGCATTTAGCCATCCATGCAATTTGGTCATTTATGAATACACACGGGATTAAACTTTCGACAGGTCAAATGCTCTCAGTGCCCTTAACGTGCCCTTGTGCCGGTCAAGGGTCCGACCCGCGGTTGAGTGGGTCCGGGCTCATTAATGGCCGCGCTAACAGCTCTTCGTTGCGGACATTGCAGATTCGGACGGGCGAAACGAACAACCAAAGAGGAAATTGCAAATGAGGGCGGTGCAGAGCCAGCAGGTAATTCTGCTATGAAGGGGAGGGGGCATGGAACGGTATATCACGCACGATACTAAAGTCAAGATTTGAAAGAGATAAAAATAGGAAATTTCGCTACCTTGTATGAAAAAATAATTTTTCTTTGTGTATTAATCTCATGTTTGAATTCATGCAGGATTTAAGTGTTTTCTAACTTTTTTCAAGGTTGTTTCTGTAATTGTTTAGCTATATAAACTCACGGATGAAAAATGATTGCGACAATTCTCTGATCAAGAGGACGCAGAAAGAATGAAAGGGGCGAGGGAGGGAATGAAATCGTTCTTCGATCTAAAAAAGAAAAAAAAAGTATAATTAAATAAAATATTAGATATGTATATAAAAAAATCTCATCTGGGACTGGAAATTTTGAACTAACAAATAGAATTTCTTTGATTTGTTATGACAAATTTTGGGATCAAAATATCAATTTCTTCATTTTTTCCACTTATATATTGACTAGTAATTATGTCTGTAATTAAGACAGAGAAACTAACACTAATAAAAATTTGAATAGTAACTTTTTTTAGAAATAAGTAATATTTTTTTTTTCATATTTTTTTAGTGTCGAAATTAGCCTTCCCAATCGAAAATTGGCTCAATTAGGGTTTATCCTGTAGTTGATACTATAAGTGTACAAAGTTTCTGTCTTCCAAGTCTCTGAGAAGCTTGTGGAGGGTCTGGAAGAATTTTTCGTCTTCTCCTCTATTATGATATACCCGTCTGGGCAGATATAGAAAATATGCTCTGTAGGTTCTGTCTTGCCCCGTGGTCGATACTATAAGTATGCAAATTGTCAGACTTCGAAGTCTCTGGGAAGCTTCTGGAGGTCCTGGAACGCTTTTTCGATCTCCCACCTTTATTCCGTTTTCTGAAAAGGACATCGAAGATCCAGCTCCATTAGGTTCTACCCCGTGGTTGACAAAGTGCATAGCTTTCTAAGTCACTGGTGAGGGGGCTTCTGGAGTGCCTGAAAGGATTAAAAAAAAAAATCCGCCCCCTGGGGGTAAATAGAAAATCTTGCACAACAATATATTTTGCTACTACTTCTGTGTGACATATGGCGATCAAACATTATATTTTGAGCAAGTTGATTTTCAAACAGGACATAGGACGTTTTATGTTTTTAGATTTTGGCTTCGAAGATAATTTTATATATCGATAGCAGAAACTCTTATGTTTTTAAACTTTTTAGAGGTGAATTAAATGAAATATTTTTAACATAATTTATTTGAAGAACAATATGATATAGAATAATAGAATTTGCACATGTGTTTAATTACGAACAACGCTGGGTATATCTGCTACTCACATTATAGAAAAACAACAGAGGCTATATTTTCTAATTTCATACATGCTGCCACTTGACAGGCTTATAATATTATAAACATATGTTTACGCAGAGAATAAGAGTTCGTGTAACAAAACACCTTTAAAAAACAAAATTTTCATAAACACGAGGGATGGATATATTCATAGATTCGGGGGGATAAAAAAAAAGTATTTCATGTATTTTCTTAACAGCGCCTAAAGCACTTTTTTCCTCGTTTCTCAGTACGAACGTGATTTTTACCCAGTTACTGAGAACAACAAATTTTGTTACGCTTCTTTTGATGTTTGCCGACGCATACATAGAGAGATTCGACTTTGAACCTCTTATTTCAAAGGATAAGCGAGCAAAAAATTAGGTAGAAAAACAAATTAAAGGCAGAATGATCGAACTTGCACAATAGGTTAGAGTAACAAAATTGTTTCTTTACCATTCTTACGAGCTTATTTGCAAAAGGCGTGCTTACACTGTTATCCTCGGAAATGGAAAAGGAATGGGTGACAGGCAAATAACAGGAGAAATGTGTAGAATGGAGTAAATGTTATTAAAACGTTACTCGTCCGAAGAAACATGTATTTGTAGCAGTGGCGTACTCTGGGAGGGCTCAAGGGGTGCAAATATACTCAATGGTATAGTAAAGGGGATTAGGAATTATAACCCCTGATATTTCTTCAGTGAATCCACATTGGCTAGGCTAAACAAGTGTGTGCCCCTAAATATAGTCAATGGTATAGTCAAGGGGAATAGGAATTATAACCCCCGATATTTCTTCAGTGAATCCACATTAGTTAGGCCAAACCAGTGTGTCTGAAACGACGGTCTGTAAAATTGCAATCTAAAGAAACATGAAGAATATATAGGAATGTTTTTATTGTAGAATTTTCAAATAGCAGACATCTTATAATAATAAAAGACAAGGCTCCTCCGTGTGTTTGTCTGTGTAGGCGCGTCGCAGCGGAAAATGTAAGAGACTTGCAACTAACCATATTTGGTACTATGATAATTCCGGACAGGTTCAGATATACCTCAGAGCATGTATTTTTAAATTCGTTCTAGATTTTTAGTTATTAATATTCAAGCGAAATTTTGAGCAAATTTCGAACATTTTGCTTAAAAAAAAAGCAGATGGAGCCGATTTTATGATATCGCATATGACTCGCGTTACAGTCCACACCAGAAAACAATCTGTTACAAATAGACTGGGATTAAAAGCGAAAAATTCAAACTTTTTCAATATTATAGATTCGTAATTCAAATTGAATATGTGGGAATATTTCATTACTAATGGTAATCTAAATAAAAATTAGGCAGGTCTTATAATAATTACACAAATTAGAATTTTATTCCATGCTTTTTAGCCTCTCTTTCTCCCATCTTCGTCTTTTCATCCAAGGTTTACACTCATCGATACTTGGCAAGCAGGATTGATGGATTTTAGCCAGGCCAAAAAAGGCCGGCTTGCTTTCTTTTTGTTTAAATCGCTTAAAAAATGGCCTTTTATTAAAAAAATTGCTGGCTATTTTAAAAAAGTAGACAAAATGCCGCTTTTTGGAAATCAAAAAGCTGGATATTTTTAAAAGTGTTTAAAATAAAGTTTACACAAATTGATTTGATTGCGTTCTTAAAAGTTTTCATAGAAAACAACTTCAAACGTTGTTAAATTTTACATATAATAAACTCCAAATGTTAGCAGATTAGCGAGTATATCATTTTTGCGTACTTATATCAGTTGGAACATACTATAACTTAACTACCAATTAAAAAAATTCGCTAAATAAATCCACATTAAAAAGAAAATATATAAGCTCGATAGGAAAAAGTATGCTTACTAAATCATCGCACCTATGATTTTGTATGCATGTCCTATTTGGGGAGCTGCAAGTTATCCAAAATAGAATCTTACGTATGATAACCAATTCTCCTTGGTTTATCCAAAACGAGGTCATACATCATGATCTTAAAGTCTCTGGCATTGAAGAGCATATTAGATTAATCACCCAACATTTCTACATTAAAAACTTTGAGAAACCTTGCATGGCAGATACTGATCTCAACTATAACCTAAAACCAGTTAACAGGAAACACAGACCCAGACACATCATCTCAGATCCTAAAAGAATCTACGAGCCCAGAGCAAAAAGAGCTCGGCTGTCTGACCTGCCTGCACTGCCTCTACGGTGTAACTTAAAGTTTATGATCTTGAAATGATAATGTTGTTTACAACACTATCATCTCACCCCTTGACCTCGTGACCACTGAATTGAAACTGAATACGTTGAGTCCCGCGACTTTCACTTGGAATCCATCTTATTTCAGAGAGCTTGTTTACTCTCTGTAAACTCTCTTTTTCAAATTTCTTTTGCCTACCTCTCAACATTGGTGGTCCATCTTCCAAGGTATTTTTGACTGCAATCTAAGCCATCATGACTGCTGACCCTTTCAAGTATCCGCCCAGAAAAGGAATGCATCACATCAATGTTTACCACAAAACTATTCAAGGAACTTCTATTTCCGATGTGGGGATACGTGAGTTTTCTCACAGGTACCCCGAAATGAAAAAGCCTTGGATCTTTGGAAAAAGTATGCTTACTTGATAAATCTATATAATCCTCTTAAACTTTATAAATTGTATTAGAAAATAGAAAACAACAAAAATCACCACACTTACAAAGACAAATTTAATTTGTTTTACCAAAATCATTTCTAACAAGTCAAAGTTAATAATAAATAAAATCTATATCTGGAATACTTAATGGTGATGAGCTGTACTATAAAGCACACGAGTACAGCTATTTTATTTCACTATCAGTGAATTCTGATTCATAATTTCAAAATCATTTTTATTTTTAAGTGATTTTAAAAATGTTCAACTAATCTAAAAACACGATAGCTCTTTTACTAATTTAAATATTTATATATTTTGTTGTAAGTTTTAGAATTTGAAAATAATTATAATTTGAAGAACAAATAATAAAACTTCTATTAAATCATCAATCTCATTAATTAAATCATTAACCATTCATTAAAAAAATAGAGCTTTTTCCTTTTTTAAATGATTCAGTAACAGTTATTCATGATTGTGTTTCTCGTAATACTAATATTAATGTGGGGTCTTTGTATTAAATATCATTGTACACTGGCTATTTACTACAAAAATAAGATTGTTACGTTATTACATTTTTATTGAACTGTTTTTACGTTCAGTTAAGTAATGAATCATGATCATTGATAATGAATGATTATTGAACATTACTGTTAAAAATTAAAATGTTGAATTAGATAAAAAAAAAAAAGACAATACAAGTCAGTTAAATTCAATAAAAACCTTTGGCATGGCTCTTTTTAATTTTAGCCGACTTTTTTTGTAATCCTGTTGCCAATTCAGCCCACTTGACAAGATCGTTACAAAGAGCGCAGCCAGAGGTGATCCATGTTCTATTAAAGGCATTTAAGAATTTTCTTAAAAGACCAAACTGGTAAGTATAAATTGGAGTTTTGTAAATACTAATGTTTGAAAAATTACAGCATGAGAGGGATATAGGAGAAAAGTTTGAATGTACTAATATATGCTCTATTTAATTTTGAAAACTGAAAAACCAGATATACCCCTGCCTTAGAATTATTGCAATTCTTATATTTTGTTCTTACTGATTAATTAAAGTCCTTGATAAATTTGTACGAATCAGCAAAGGACAATGAAATCGTTCAGTTTGTAATTTTATGTTTCATATCACAATTACATATTAAGTTGCGAAAATCGTGAATTTTTCCCTAAAAGATTAATTACTACAATAGTTATTCAAACAAGTTTCTTGGGCAACCAAAATATTTAATAACGAAATTTCATAAATAGGAACTTTAATCGAATTTCATAAATGGGATATTCATCGAAATTTTTGTTATAACAGTTTTCCCTCTTAGAATTCGACTGTTTTTAAATATCAGTTTTGCAGTGGATACTTCTTTACTTCGTTTAATCGAAATTTTCGTTATAACAATTTTCAACTATATTTGTGGCTATAAATTTTGCTGTGAATTCACCTTTATTTCATTAATCGAAAGTTTCGTTATAACGGGCTTTCCTCTTAGATAGATACAAAATACAGTCAGATCCTATGATGAACTTTGAATGAAAAATAAAAAAATATATATATAAAAATATATATATAACTAGTAGTTGTTATTTAAAATATAAAAGTCGTATGCACAGCTGCAATGAATTTTTTATTATGAAGCATAATTTTAAAATATTATTTTTGGTAGTTTATGATAAATTGGAAAATCAGTGTCAGTTTATCATCCACATTTGCATTTTTAATGAGAAACAAAGTCAAGAATATAAATAATAAAACTGAATCTATAAAAAGGTATGCTGGATCGCATGTATCGAATATTGAAAAATGGTATTGTAAATCATAATACATATTATTCCTCCAGTTTTTATTTGCGCGTTCCAAAAACAGCCTATACCAATATATTTTTTTTTTTGCATCACAGAACGACAGATTACTGGATAACCCGATGTAAAAACTGATCGAAAAAAGCAGGTTAAAAGCGGATTGTTGTCTGTCGTTCATTGGTCATGACTTCTCCTGACCGGAAAAGACATCGCCCAAATAAAAAGCATGTGTTATTTGATCTAAATATAGAATAAAAATTAAAGCGTGGCCAGCAAGATGGAAAATATATCATTGGCATTCTGATCAGGGCCGAAAAAAAGTAAAATGCCTGCTCAAATGCATCGTTTAGTCTAGTTTGAAAGTAACCAACTATTACTTTCTCTATAAAACTTAGTATGTGGAAAAGAAAAGTATTATGATTGGGTTAAAATTCGACTATCAGAATTAGATGGATTTTACACGTTCCCAGCATCCGTAAAAACTATTCAACCATTATTTTTTAAGGCTAACTGTCTGTATCTGTGATTTTGAAATTAGCAATTGTTTAAGGCATATTAATTAATTATTAGTGATACGCGGAATATAGAATACTCGGTCACTTGTAAATAGTCGAATACCGAATATAAGGCGGCCAAATAGTCAAAATTTTTTGAACTGACTACACACCCATATGACACCTGGTATAAAGGGAAATCACAGAGAGTGATTATGTAGGGAAATTGTAGCGTATGGTGCTGTGGAAATCATAGAGAATGATGATGTAAGGAAATTACAGAGAATGATGATATAATGAAAATAGAGAATGATTATGTAGGGAAATCATAAAGAGCGATGATGCAATGAAATAATAGAGAATAATGATGCAAGGAAATCGTAGGAAATGATGATGTAGGGAAATCATAGCGAGTGGTGCTGTGGAAATCACAGAGAATGATGATGTAAGGAAATTATAGAGAATGATGATATACGGATAATAGAGAATGAAAATGATTGGGTAGGGAAATCGTAGAGAATGATGTAAGGAAATAATAGAGAATAATGATGCAAGGAAATCGTAGGAAATGATTACGTAGGGAAATAATAGATAATGATGATGTAAGGAAATCATAGAGAATTATGATGCAAAGAAATTATAAAGAATGATGATGTAGGGAAAGTATGAAGAATGGCATTTATGAAATCTGGAAGCTTCCTCAAAATTTTTTCCCTTGAACCGAGCGTCAAGTCAGAAAATTAAAAATGCTGCTATAGGAATTTTTTAAAATCCTAACAATATAAGGGACTGGTAGTGCAAAGTTGAAAATTTCTATTTGTGCTGTATAGCAATCATTTAATTCACATTGCTCGGATGTCCAGTAACTATAAAGATTCCAGATTACTAAAAAAGAGACATCCCAAATTCAAATTATCCGATCAACACTATTCAACTTAATTACTTTTAGTTCAAAGGAGCTATTTGATTGAATATAGTTCACGTACCCTACTCTACTTTATCCTATTCTACTTTACCTTACTCTACTTTAGTTCACGTACTCTACTCTACTTTATCACCACCAAGTCCGACTCATCACTATCCACCATCATCACTATCATAGGGACAAAAAATGGAACAAGTTCTGTTTAAACATAATGTTTCTGCACAACGATAATTTTATCGCGTTAAATAGTCCTAGAATAATAGCTATTTGTTTTCGCGACAGAAACATTTTAAAAGTGGGAAACAGATGCTTCTATTCTATGTTATTCTGTCTCAGTTGGTATTTAGCTATATCTACGATGACCACATCGCTTGAGGGAAGATAAAAGACAAATTTAAAGCAAATAGATAAAATTGAGCAGGCAGTCTGAGTTTTATTTTATAATTTTATAAAAGAATATAAAAGATAAAACTATGAAAACTTTTATCAAACTCATTATCAAAAAGAAAATGCGTAGTTAAATAACCTAAAGTAAATAGTGTTATGGAAGTTTTCGGATACATTTCTCTTAATTAGGTAAAAAGAATAAATGTTATGTAGTAGAAAATGTGAACCGCAACATGTCAAAATATTTACAGAATTTTAAACCAGAAAATATAAAAAAACGTTGAATTCGAGATAATTACAAATTTTTCTAATTATTACAAACTTTTTAATAATTGCAAACTTCTTTTGAAATAATTACAAAGATTAAAAAATAGTAAAAATTTATATTTCAAGAAACTTGCATTTTAAATTAAACGAAATTTCACAGAGCTTTAAAAATATTTAAATTAAGATTATATAAATATTATTGATGCGTTACAGCTAACTTTTTTTACTCTTTATTTTTTCAAAATAAAGATAATTGAAAATAATTTTATTACAGCATATTTTGAGTTATCAAAATACACATTCCAAAGCAAAAATAATTTCATGCACGTTTCTCACTAAAATATAGATTGATATCTCATGTTACATATTAATGTTATAGGTTCAAAATTTCTGCTACTAATTGCTATGTGTTTCTGACATAAAAAATCAAAATTTATATTGTTTTTAAAGAGACAAATCATTTGGTGCACCAGAAACACAATGTTTAATCAGAGCTATTCCCATTTTTGTCACAATAAAGGTGGGGGGGACATGCAACTACAGCCATCCAAAAGTCCTACAGTCGCCCATGGCTTTTAATATTAAAATAAATATAAAATTTATTTATATGTGATCTAAAAGGAATGATTTGAGAATAGAGTTATGGCGATTGGAGAGCGTCAGTGAGTAGGGGCTAACCCTTTAATGCTATACATTGTACGGAAATACAAACTAACATTTTATAACAGTAAAGAAATGTTAACACCTTTTATTCCAGGCCGCACAAATAGATGCTCCAAGCCCTCGGGTGAGTCGGGTGGCCTGAGGCTTCCAACATCTTTTATTGATAATATAGATTTCTAACTCTCACTCTAGAAAAGCGATGCACAATTAAAAAAAATAGATGTTTGGCTACAGAATCTATAACAATATCAGAACTTAACTATAGGAATTTAGACTTAGAACGAATTAATTTAATGTAAGTCTTCGAACGTTCTTAGATAAAGAATTCATAGTATATTCGCAGAATTTGAATACATTGATTATTCGTAAAATATCTGATTCATTGAATATATGTAGAGTTCTATGACTTTATGGAATATACGTAGAATTCTATGAATTTATGGAATATTCGTAGAATTTGAATTCATGGGAAACTTGTAGAATATAAATTAATAGGATATTCACAGAATATAAATTCATGGAATATTCGTAGAATATAAATTCATGGAATATTCGTAGAATATAAATTCATGGAAAATAAATGCATGAAACATTCATAGAATATAAATTCATGGAATATAAATGCATGAAACTTTCATAGAATATAATTTCATGGAATATTCGTAGAATATAAATTCATGGAATATAAATACATGAAACATTAGCAGAATATAAATTGGAGAGCGTCAGTGAGCAGGGGCGGATCCCTAATTCTATACATTGTACGGAAATACAAATAAATTTTTATAACAGTATAGCAATTTTAACACCTTTTATTACCGGCCGCTCAAATAGCTGCTTCAAGCCCTTCGGTGAGTAGGGCGATCTGGAGTTTTCGACACCTTTTATTGATGATATAGATTTCTAACTCTCACTCTAGAAAGCGGTGCACAATTAAGCAAAAAATAGAATCTATAACAATAACAGAATCTATAACAATATTAGAACTTAACTATAGGAAAAGTCGTGATGGCCACATAAGATTTTTACTTTGTGGCACTTCAATTCTTGAAGGGGGGGGGGAAGGGGGGGGGTTAGAGATTCATGTACGATAAAATACATAATGAAACAGAAAATGTTATTTAGTCTATAAATGTTTGGTATGAAGTTTGTGACGGATTTTGCTATTTTTGTATAGATGCCAGAAAAAACTCAAACGAAGCCAGGATGTAAAATAAATTCGCATCTCATAAATTGTACCATACTTTATGAGATGACAGATTTACATAGACTCACTGGTTCTAGAAAATAAAATTATAAAATTAAACACGCCGAGTATTAAAAGCCATAAAAATGTCGACGGCAGCTGAAGCTCGATGGGGCGGAAACGGTTATGCGTGAATAATGCCTTATACAATAAAACTCCAATAATGTTTATTAGTTGGTTTCAGTATCATCTGTTTCGTTTACAACATACAATATGGGCTTATGGTAACTAAAATAAGATACACAATTGAAACAACTTAATATTTCTAAGTTACAAGCGAATATCAAATCTATATAAGATTTACAATGCGTAGTAGACTTTACAGGATCAATTTTAGACCGATACCCAGACCACAAACATTAATCCCGTACAGAGGGGGAAAAAAACAAAAAAACTTGACTATGCTTCCTGAGTGCCTGCTGCAATATTACTGAAATAGCATGCAGAACATGTGCGAGATTTCAGCGATTTTATTGAAAAGGCAAAAACGTGGCTTTGATAAAAATGGAAAACAGGCATGACATTATTAAGATACTAACCCTTCTTCAAATCGGGATTAACCTCCTTCAACAGGGTACCTTAGAGCTGGAAATACAACTGGCGCAAACCATTTTGAAATTTCATTGCATTTTTGGAAATATGTTTTAGTTTCTTGTACTTGATGGGGAGATTTTTTTAACATTTTCCAACATAGTTGAAAAATGTTTATGACTTTGTTCATTCTGTCTGTCCGTTCGTTCGCACGATAACTGCCTAAGAATAACTTTATCAAAATGAAATTTTAGTATGTTGCTGAGACGGTCTGTGGGACATGTGGGAATGTAAATGAATAATAATACCCAATTTCAACCCCGAGTTGAAAAAGAGAAATACATTGAACCCTATGGGACCTAATTTTTCAAACATTTTTTAAGCAAAGTTAAAACTTACAAAATGTTTTGAAAGTTTTAGAAAATATTCAAATTATCCCATAAAATATATAAAAAAAATTTCAGCAAAATATGTTCGGTAGTTTTTTAAATAAAAATTAAAATAATAATGACATCCATATTGTATGAAGAGATCACGTGACCCACTTCAAAATAAAATATGGCATCCATCTTTTTTTCCTAGTGTAAAAATCGTGATTTTTAGAGTTTTTTTAAATTTATATTTAGTGTTGCATCCGTCCTAAAATTGCTTTATTTTTGCGTATTTTCTGTGCATCTATATTTTGTGCCAAAGCAATTACAATATTCTTGAGTTTAAATAATCATCAAACTTTGATTATTTCTACAACCAAGCCTAATTTTAATGGATACAGAATGTAAACAAGCGATTGTAAGATGAGTTGTATAAGAATTGTTGAATTTTTTTCACGCAAAATTATTTAGCTCTGGAGTCTGGAATAAAAGGAATATGAATAAAATATTCATTGCTTTTACATAGAGAGCCAGACGATTTATATTTCGATGTCGTCATTTGAATAAAGTTTGTTTTTTTCGATGAAGTTTGAAGTTTTCAAATATAATAAATTATTTGTAGTACTGTGATAATTTAAAATATATCAGCGCTAAATATATCGCATTTTAAAGATGTTTAAATAAAATTGCATTTCAGTTGGAAAGTGTTTCATAATCAATTCTTTATGCATGATTGATATTTCTTGTTTTACCTTAAAGTGGTATTTTGTAAAATAATGACATACGAAATGGAGGTTTGCATGAGCTAAAATTTTAGACTTTGGAGCAAGATTGCCCAGTCGGTAAGGTACAAGGATCGCACTCGGAGAACGGAGTTCGATTAAAGGAGCTGCCCAGACTATCTCCGCGTCTATACAGAAGACATACACTTTAAATCTGCGGGTCTGTATGTCCTTCCGAGAGATTGGTGGTAGGAGAAGAAGAGTATGGTCCCTGTGAATGTCACTCGCCACTGGGTTCCGGTCTAAAATGAATGGCACTTTCCAGGCCGTCCAAACAGATACCTTACACTTTCGGGTAGGTCCTATGGTCTGGATAAAAAACAAAGAAACACTTTGACCAGTCCGCCAGTAATAGATCCCGAACACGAAGACTTGAGTCTCGGCTTGATCCAGCCCGAGAGTTTGTTTTCCTCATATATGCAGGATCATCAATCGGAGCAATATACGTTTTCAGAATTATGTAACTAATTGTTTATTAACGTTTTCTCGTTGTATTGCTAAAATAAACAATGTTTTTTTTTTCCCGTTTAAAACATTAAAACATAAACATCGCCCTAAACATAAGTCTTGACCTTCCCGTCCTGGTCCGAAAATGACCAAACGCGGACTGAGTTCGGTCCAGCTCGCAACCCTTGAACATAAACATAGCCTGACCTGGTCATTCAGCTTTTCGAGCTCAGGACCAGGGAGGCAAGACCGAGTCCGTGCTGAATCTGAGGTACTGAATTAGTGAGTCTATGAAAGTTCGTCCTAGGACATCATGATGTGCTCCAGAGATAGCTACACGAGTACGAAAGAAACTATCTGCTGTCCAAAATTGCACTTTATTCTAGTATGTACTAATATTAGAGAAAATTCTATTTCCATTTCGATGTTCCAGGTCATCATCTTCAGATCCCAACATCACACGTAGGTGCCCTTGACCCTGTGCATAACCCGAAACGCCCCCTCATATTCAACAGCATCAAGAGCAGTTATACCCCCCTTTTCCCTCCGAATCTAAATTGTTTAATGACCGCCTTATCAGTATTCGACACGCCTCATGTCACTTGTGAAATGTGACTCATGTCAGGACTCGGAATATTCACATAATGCCACTAACCACCCCCATCACTCTGTTGTGTTCATGCGCCCGAACTCTTAATCTACTTCTGATACGGGGAGAACGAGATGAACACAGAGACAAAAATAAGCATTTTCTTTTTAATAGACTGTAATAAGAGTCTACTCCTCGACGAAATGAAGTCACAGCACTTGAGAAAGAGGGCTTCAAGTCAAACATTGCTAGAAGACAAAAGGGGGATATTTCGGGATCAAGTAGCTTCACTTTTTATTTTGTAAACGGATAAATTGTTCTATCGTGTTGTTAAATGAATCTATTAGCTTCAAAGTCAAATTGAAAAACCGCAAATAAAATTGAAGCCTATATAATAATTATCTAATGTGTTTTTTTTTTTTAGCAGACCTCCCAGAAGTCCTTCGGTGACCTCTAGGTCGACCTCGCCTTCGGTGACCTCCGAATCTTAATGCATTTATCGTATCAGCTATGGGATAGAACCTATAGGAGTCAGATTTTCGTTTCCGACCGAAAAAATGGAGTTTTTCGAAAAGTCTTTCCAGGTCTTTCAGAAACAGGCAAGTGACCTAAAAGTTTGAATCTTTGCACACATAATATCTGTTACGGACACAATCTAATGAAACCGGATTTTCGATTGCAAAATGGGATTCGAAAATGGGAGGTGTCTAAACCGCTTTCTAGACCCCTCTAGAAGCACCCTGTAATTAGAAGGTTGAAACTTCACATTCTTACAATATCGACCAGGGACAAGGTTTAACGGATATGGATTTTCGACTTCTCTCACGGGGGGCAGAGGAATCAAAATATTTCCAGACCCTCCTGAAGCCCTCTTCTCTCGTAACCTAGAAAGCTGTAACTTTGCATGCTTATAATATTGCCAGAACATAACCCTACCAGATTTTTTTTATTTCTCCGAGGCGGATAAAATGGGGGGATTGAAATGTTTGTCGAAAAGCTAAACCCTCCAGAAACCCACCGGTGACCTAGAGATCTGAAACATTGCAAGATTATAGTATCGACTACGAAGCAAAATGTAACAGATCCAAATTTTGATTAGGACGACTATTTTTGATGAATTTACTCCAATACAATATTAAATAAAATAAAATTATTAAAAGAAGTTGCAGCTTAATTTTATAATGGCTTTCCTGTCTTTGACAAGAGCAAGTACTTGTATAAAATAAAACGCCCAAACTGTTGTGAAAATTAGTTGACAATAAAACACGTTGCTTGTATAACATCAAACTAAAAAGTAAAGGTTTTCAATCATTTAATGAAATGCCTTTCTGCTTTTGTTGAAACAAATGCTCTGTCTAATTTACCCTGAATATGGTTCCATAAAATGTAACGGTAACTTCGCTTTTGTCTTGATACTTTTATTTTTATTTATGCTGTTATACGGATGAATATTTTATTTCCAGAAAATGAAGAACATTTTTAATTTTTTTAACAGTTTTTTCAAAATTAAAAAAAAAAAAATCTGTATATTCATCTCCAAAATAATTGATAGTGTTTCAATATGAAATCATACTTTAAAAAATAATATTAATATAAATGAGGATGAAAATGCAGATAAAAATTATATATAAAAAAATACACCCGTCTCCTGTTTGCTACGCTCACCAATCAATTTTTGAAACACCTAAGTATCTGGAGTGCGAGTTTTCATACATCCATAATCCATAGTAGTGCGGCCGACAGGAGGAGGGGATTCGGAGGTCATACCCCCCCTCCCCCCTCTGGAACCCATTGAAGTTCGGAAATTCTTTAAAAAGTTACATTTTTAAGAAGGCAACAGATCTGCTATTTGTTGGAAATGAATTTCATGCATTCGGCTTATATGTGTTAATATATGTTATTTTAATATCCTTTACATACATAGTGTAGTTTAAATTATCAATTTTCCGCATATATATACTAGGCTCTTCTATTTTATTGTTTTGAGAATTATCATTCTTTCAATGAAAATTCGTAAAGTTTGAATTCACAGAATATTAATAGAATTTGTATCTACAGAATTAATAGAACTTGTGTCTCGTAGAATAAGAAATCTTTAAATATTGTAGAATTTGAATTTAAAGACTATTAGTAAAATTTAGTCTTAGAACGAATTAATTTAATGTACGTCTTAGAACGTTCTTAGATTAAGAATTCAGAGAATATTCGTGGAATTTGAATGCATTGAATATTCGACGAATATCTAATTCATTGAATATATGTAGAGTTCTATGAATTTATGGAATATATGTAGAATTCTATGAATTTATGGAATATTCGTAGAATTTGAATTCATAGGAAACTTATAGAATAGAAATTAATAGAACATTCATAGAATATAAATTTATGGAATATTTGTAGAATATAAATTCACGGAATATAAATGCATGAAACATTCATAGAATATAAATTCACGGAATATTCGTAGAATATAAATTCGTGGAATGCAAATGCATGAAACATTCGTAGAATATAGATTCATGGAATATTTACAGAATGTAGAATATTCATTCATAGAATATTCATGGAATAAAAATTTATAGACTATTCGTAGAATTTGAATTTATGGAATATTCAAATTTACAGAATATTCTCTATCGTTCACAGGTAATCAAATAAAATTTATGGATTAGAAATATATATATAATCCTTCTTCCTTACATGAAATTAGCCCTAATTCGGAAGCGAACCTTTAAGTTCAATTTAAGGACGCGTGTCTGCAAATTATGTGATAAACACACAAAGTCCTTAGTAAACTACAGGGTTCATAAAAAATCTGAAGGAATTAAGGCAAAAAGTGTGGCAGATGTTCTGATGGAGTCGAGCAATGTGGAGAGATGAGCGAGCAGGTGCTCATGGCTCTGTAGACGCCGCAATACAGCTGCTGTGCTTACACATCAGTTGGCCGCGGGCTTACCTACAACATTCGAGCGCCAAATACCGCCAAGAATCAAGGAATTGTGCAACCTTTGTATACCTATTAGTTTTTAGAAATCATGTATACATTGCTTTTGAATAAAAAAGTTTTGTATACGAAGTAAAAGTTGTAATACACTCAGCTCTTCGAAAGTGATGGACCATAAATCTCTTTAAAGTAGCATAGTTACACACACACATAAAAAAAATATATATATGAAAAATAAATTAACATTTTACAATAATCTACATAAAAAAATTCCTATAATTGCTGGAGTTATAGCTCAAAATGTCTCAGACTCCAAAAATAAACAAGTGTTTAAGAAATAGCTTTAAAGTAGTTTCACTAAAAATGTGCTTTTTTGACATTGAGGGCAAGGTTTCATGAAATTTCCAGAATGTATAATCTCTGTTAGTCTCTATAAAATGATGCTAAATATTTTCATTGTTTTCTTATTGCTAAAACACTTTTACAGGTGGTTATGCTGATGACATTTTGAAAATTTTGTGAAAGCTAAGTGCAATGTTACATTAAATAGAAATATATCTTAAGTACAAATTTACTTAGGTTCAAAATAAGCAATTGTTTCTGAAGTATAACGAAATACCAAAAATTGTATTTTTGATGCAAAATTTTCCGAGTTATGTTGCACGCAAGTTGTCATACGAATTTTCTATTTGACAAATGGCTCATATTTTAAAACTCCCTCTAAAAATATTATTTTATATTATGTTTAAAAAAATGTACATATAATAGATATTGATTTATCATACAAAGAAAAAAAATGTGTTTTTATAATGTATACTTTATCTTACATAATAAAAGAAGAGATTGGTTTGCGTGCTGTCTTTAGCGGGAAATCTAACCTTTGTACGGCCATGAAATTTCGTACACAGCGATTTCAAGAACCGGGAAGATTTTGAGAGATTTTCACAAAAATCGATATCTCAGCTACAGATAATACTATCACAAAGTATCCATCTCAACGCCATCGGAAAGTTTGAAGAACTTTCTTAAAACGATCTTTTGAACCGAATCCGTAAGACAATTCTTTATATATGCATATATATATATATATATATATATATATATATATATATATATATACATATATATATATACATATATATATATATATATATATATATATAGAGAGAGAGAGAGAAAGTTACATTTACCGAGTTACAGCTTCTCACTTTTCTTTCATTGGACTTTCAAACTATTATTATCATTATTATATATATATATATATATATATATATATATATATATATATATACACTCTCTCTCTCACACACACACACACATATATGTATATATATATATATATGTGTGTGTGTGTGTGTGTATGTGTCTTAAATATATAGAAATTTGCATTTCTTAAGTTATCTGATTTTCTGATACTTATTTCGTCGCATCCAAAAGAGTAACATTATCACAATTCTAAAATTTGACAAAACGTTTGGTGTATATCTTTGCATTCTAACACAAAAATATTTGAATCAGTGCATAATTTTAATTTTGGGGATTTTTTTTTTTTTTTTAAGAGAACGCATAAAAGCAACAAACCCATTATCCGCGGTGGGGTCTGAGGTTTTCCCCTTCGACTAAATGCATTTTAATGAAAAATGGTTCTTAGCATGCCAATCAACTGTGTGTGCTATAACAAAAACGATGTTTTTTCGTATGAACAATTTACCGACAGATTTTTTTGTGGAGGTGGTGGTGGTGGAGGGAGAGGTATTTTGGACTTGAAATTTTTCACGATTACTCACTTTTAATGGATTGGGGTCCAGGACTCTTTGTTTTTAAGGTGCCCGTAATTGATATTTATAATCATTATTGTGGTTTTATTGCAAGGGGTAAAACGACGTCAACATTGAAATGGGCTCTAAAAATCTCTTATGAATTGAAATGGGCTCTAAAAAGTACTTATATTAGCTCAAAAAATGAAATTGTAATGCAGTCTTGAAAAATTCATCGAAATCGAACAGATTAAAATTCGTCGAAATCGCACGGAGATTGTCCAAAAAAAGTACATCTATAATTGAACAAAAAAGGCGATGGCGCAGGTTTTCTTGCTCCCCGACAGAAGTCACTTTTGCAAAATCGCCTGTCCAATCGTTGAAGCAGGCGCGCGCCTGGCACGCGCCATTTGCACGCAAATGCATTTTGATTTGTTACTGGTTTGAACCTTCGCCAAATGCCCTAGGGCTAGAAAAGTCACGTGGAAAAACCAAAATACAACTTAAAAAAAAAAATGAGGTTAAAGCATGGCGTCTGCCTCTGCACTAACTCCAGGCCGAATGCTTTCTTGGAACGTGCGGTTGCCACCCCCCCTTCAACAAATTATACAGTAATTTTTTAAGCAACGGATTGGTTCTGTCGCTGGGCACCTGTTGGTTTTTTCGCCAAAGACGGTAAGAACAAGACGTAAATTGGTAAGAAAGAGTAAAAACTGTTAAATTCTGAGACGCAGTCAGTCACGCTTCCGCCAATCACAATTGTACTTGAGTTGAATGGCAGCAGTAATTACTCTTCAAGATCTTTTAACTTAATTTCTATCAGTTTTAATACAGAAGTACGTTACAGAATAATGGCAAAGAATATTTTATTTGTTACCTTTAACAGACAGCTGAAATGATTAATTCCTTAAAATATAAGGGGCGGATTCTTTTATAACTCCTTATATTTTGTTTTTCCCCCTTTATCAAATCATACATATGTTATTATTATTCACCTTCAAACCCTGATGAAGGATTTTCCTGCAAAGCCATTTGGTTTGGGTCTGGACACTTATATTTCAAAGAAAGTATCAAAAATGTATTCCAAAGAAGGTTATTCCCAAAGGTCAATTCTTGATGAGTATTTTTACTTTATTATATAGAAAGTATTGTTTTCGCGAAAATTCTCGAATTAGAAATTTTAAGGATAAGTATCTCTTAAGACTTCTCAGATTTCGAATATTTTTGGAAAGATGAC
Source organism: Amaurobius ferox (assembly GCA_951213105.1). Classification (NCBI taxonomy): domain Eukaryota; kingdom Metazoa; phylum Arthropoda; class Arachnida; order Araneae; family Amaurobiidae; genus Amaurobius; species Amaurobius ferox. The sequence goes on from OX578136.1 coordinate 104,593,953, forward strand.
TGACTGTATGTGTATATGTCTATGAGGTGTGTCATGATAACTCAAGAACGAATGTTCGTTGTCTTTATGAAACTATGTGTGTAGATACATTGTTTAAAAAGTTAGAAGTAAATTGAAAGTTTAGCAATCTTCATGATTAGAACTCGAACTATTCGAAATTCAATATTTCCGTTTTCCTCTGGTTTCCGGAAATCGGTTGTTAAAATATGAAGGAATTCGGAAAAGGGGTTGTTAAATAACGGAAATATATTTTTTGGTCATAATAAAAATATATTTATAAATTTTGTGTGACCATCAAATTATAAACCGATAAATAAACACGATAAAAATAATAAATATATACTGTAATAATATTTATATTTTTCAATTTCTTCTGATTTAAAAAAAAAAAAAATCATGAGTTTTGGGGGTGTAGAAAGTGTTTAATAATACTCTTATGCCCGTCTTTGAATATTTATTTGTTTCACTAGAGTTCCGCTGTTTGTATATTACTCTTGGTCTAGTTTTGCTAAACTAGAGGGATATTTTAAAGACTCTAAATTAATTGCCGCAATCGTTTCAGTTAGACTAATTAATTTGCATTCATTTTAGTATATATAAATATTTTCAGATATAATTTTTACCAGAGTAACGAATTTTGAATCCATTTTTTTTTTCTATAACTGCGCATATTTCAAGGTAAATGTTATTTAGTTTTTAATGGTGAATTTTGTTTCTTGGTCGTACTTTTTTGTGTTAAAAAGATAATTATATCATCGACCTTACTTTCCGAGATCCTGACTACGCTACTGCTCCAGTGCTTAACAATTACAATGGATCTTAATTGGATCAACACTGGTTAAAATACAAAAAATTTGAATAAACATACAAGAAACGTATGTCAAATTTGATAACTGTAGGATATTATACGATTTTTTTTTTCATAACGTACTTATTATGAAATTCTGACGTCATTTTTTTGAGAAAGACATAATTCGATGTTTATGAAACATTTTAATTCCCTTACTTCTTCGTTACCTCGTGTATTGTATTACTTTCCTTATATACTTAATGTATAGCAAAGTATTGCGACGGGGTCGAAAATTCGAATTCGAGTTTTCGACGGGAAAGCACGTTTCAAGCATCCCTGATCACGAATCAAACATGTTTCAAGTGATGTCTGCCTGTGTGTGTGTGTGTGTCAGTGAGTCTGTGGAGACGATAACTGACGAACGAATGGACCGATTCGAACGAAATTTGGTACAAAAATCACAATCCGTAAACACTGGAAGTCTATTGTTTTTATACGCAATCGAATATTCAGAACCCCCGTAAATTTTCACGTGAAATTTTGAAAAAAATCGTTAAAAAATCAGAACCGCTAATAAAGTTACGCAAATAGACATTTCTTATGTAATTTTTCATTAGAAAACGATTGACATAAATTTTAGAACGCTAACATGAACCGTTCTGGAGATATTGCATATTTTTCAAAAAAATTATCAAAAAGTCATATAAAATAAAATAAAAATATTTCCTATTGAGAAACATGTTCACTTTTCATATTTAATACCATGCAATACATTGGGTGACATCATTAACGTGGATCTAGCTCGTTCCATTCATGAAAAATGATACTTTGAGTAATACTTTTGTATTTGAACGCCAATAGTCATTTATCTGCTGTAGGAATAATTTATTTCTTCGTGCATAACGCTTGGCGAGATTTTGACAACGAATTTGGCGGAATGTCACCAACTTGGCGACATTTTGAAATGTTGCCAAATTAACGAAAATCTCGCCAAATGGATAAAAATGACGCTAAATAAATGAAAATGACGACTAATTGTCGAAAATTCAATATCTTGGAAAGAATATAAGTATCTACTACAAGAAAAACCTATTTTTTTACTGTAAAAGTAATAAATTCATTACATTATATAAGGAAAGTCATGTGCTGCCCACATCAGATTTTTTTTTTCTCTGGTCGAAAATATATTATTGTATTGTGATATAAGAATGACAAAATTTAACTCTACGAAATTTGTCTCCCATTAAAAGTTGCTTTCCTTTGTTCGCCTATTTGAAATTTCGTCAGTTGAAATATCAAGCATTTAAGAATCTAAATCCTTTAAAAATTGTATATTCATGTAGAGCACGCCAAGCACGAGTAAGCAATTTGCAGAGCCCCCCCCCCCCCCCCCATATATCCCGCCTACTAGAGGTCATGTGATCAACAAGTGTCGCTTTATTTGGCACCTTGCGCACAAGGCAGGGGCGAGCAAATGGCAGCTAAATGAAGTCACGCTCACGGTGAGCGGCAGCTGGGATGCGTGAGCGTGAGCATTGGACCGACTTTCATTAGGTCCCCCACCCTTAAAAGACTTGATGTGGTGATATGGGGCCAGACAGTATCTCTATAACATCCACAATTGAACCATATCGTTAAATATTGTATGAAATATTTAAATTGGAAAAAATTAGAAATGGGCGAATAACACTTTTTACTTTCCCTGCAATACATGGTAATGTATAGGGAAAGTATTGGAATCATGTCGAAAATCGCAACTCGAGTTTTCGACGGATCTACACGTTTCGAGACCTCTAGAATACGAAAAAACTATTTTTAGCGTGACGTCTGTGTGTCTGTCTGTCTGTGTGTCTGTCTGTCTGTCTGTCTGTGCAGATTTTGTATCTACTGTAACTAAAAAACTAATGGACCGAATTTCACAAAATTTGGTACGTAAGTCACTTGCGGGCAAGTATGGTGCTGATTAGTTTTGGGTAAGATTCGGGATAAAAGAACACGCCCATTTTTGCGAAATGGCCCGCAAAAGCTTGTATCCACTCTAACTGAAAAACTAATGGACCGAATTTCACAAAATTCGGTAGATGAGTCACTTCTGGGTTACTCTGGTGCTGATTAGATTTTGGCACGATTCGAAAAAAAATAACCTGCCTTTTTTTGCAAAATGGCCCGCAAAAATCGTCAAAATCTAAACTAAAGAACTACGTATGCTCAAATATATCCATTAAATGTTTGCTTTATACGTAATTTTTAGCGAAGAAAAGAATAAGACTAACCCCATTACACTAGGACTAGCCGTTCTCGAGATATTTTAGTTTTTCGTATTTTCTCTACGCCACCTTTGAAAATAAGTCCGGTTACCGAATGAGAACGAAAATTGAATTAAAAGTGAAATAAATTTAATTAAAATAAAGAGAACGTGAATATAAGTCTGCAGGGAAAATCATGTGCTGCCCACATCAGATTTTTACTTTCCCTGCAATACATGGTAATGTATAGGGGAAGTATTGGAATCATGTCGAAAATCGCAACTCGAGTTTTCGACGGATCTACACGTTTCAAGACCTCTAGAATACGAAAAAACCATTTTCGTAAACCATTTTTAGCGTGACGTCTGTGTGTGTGTCTGTGTGTCTGTCTGTCTGTGTGTCTGTCTGTCTGTGCAGATTTTGTATCCGCTCTAACTGAAGAACTAATGGACCAAATTTCACAAAATTTGGTAGATAAGTCGCTTGTTGGCCATCCTAGTGCTGATTGGATTTTGGTATAATTCGGGAAAAAATAACCTGCCTTTTTTTGCAGAATGGCCCGCAAAAATCATCAAAATCTAAACTTAAGAACTACGTATGTTCAAATATAGCCATTAAATGCTTGTTTAATACATAATTTTTAGCGAAGAAAAGAATAAGACCAACCCCATTACACTAGGACTAGCCGTTCTCGAGATATTTTAGTTTTTCGTATTTTTCCTACACCATTTTTGAAAATAAGTCCAGTTTTCAAATGAGAACGAAAATTGAATTAAAAGTGAATTAAATTTAATTTAAATAAATAGAACGTGAATATAAGTCTGCAGGGAAAGTCATGTGCTGAAAGTCATGTGGGATCATACCAAAAATCACAACTGGAGTTTTTGACGGATCTACACGTTTCGAGACCTCTAGAATACGAAAAAACCATTTTTAGCATGACGTCTGTGTGTGTGTTTGTGTGTCGGTCTGTCTGTCTGTGCAAATTTTGTATCCGCTCTAACTAAAAAACTAATAACTCTAACTAAAAAACTAATCGACCGAATTTCATAAAATTTGGTAGGTAAGTCACTTGTGGGCAAGTCTGGTGCTGATTAGTTTTGGGTACGATTCGGGATAAAAGAACCCGCCTTTTTTTGCGAAATGGCCCGCAAAAGTTTGTATCCACTCTAACTGAAAAACTAATGGACCGAATTTCACAAAATTCGGTAAATGAGTCACTTGTGGGTCACCCTGGTGCTGATTGATTTTGGTACGATTCGGAAAAAAATAACCTGCCTTTTTTTTGCAAAATGGCCCGCAAAAATCGTCAAAATCTAAACTATAGAACTACGCATGCTCAAATATATCCATTAAATGCTCGTTTATTACGTAATTTTTAACGAAGAAAAGAATAAGATCAACCCCATTACACTACGACTAGCCCTTCCCGACCGTCCAAACAGTTACCTTACACCTTTCTGGAAGGTCGGACGGTCTGGGTTTTAACACTACGACTAGCCGTTCTCGAGATATTTTAGTTTTTCGTATTTTCTCTACGCCACCTATGAAAATAAGTCCGGTTACCGAATGAGAAAGAAAATTGAATTAAAAGTGAAACAAATTTAATTAAAATAAAGAGAACGTGGATATAAGTCTGCAGGGAAAGTCATGTGCTGCCCACATCCGATTTTTCGACTTCGAATATTAACCATATTTTAAATATTCGAACACCTCGAATATTTGAATAACCCGAATAGCTATTTCAAATTGTTAATAAACAATATTTACATTTATTAAATATTATTAATTATTATTAAATAGATGAATAAAGTTAAATGAAAAAAAATAAAAGATGTCATAAAACCACATGAATTTATACATGAAAGTTTTTATTTTAAATTTTAAATATTTTGCAGTAGTTTTGCCATTTTAGATACTTTTTTTTTTTAACTACGATAATTGAATAATTGTAAATGTTTCTCATCAACCGCAGATTTTTATTTAAGAAAACCAACATTCGAACACGTTCAGGATCTAGTCTGTCTCTTTTTGTGTCGCAAATTAAACCACAGCTGCTAAAGAGTCGCTTTTAAAAAATTATGGACGTCGACGCCATTCAATAATTAAAAAATAGTTCCTTCAAGCGAGGATACTGTTTCCAGTACTTTTTCCAATAGAATAAAATATTTTCATTTGGTGGATTCTAACTTTCTTGTAGGTACTTTTGAATTTTTGTTTTCTGGAATATCCTGACTTTTTAAACTTTTTACTTTCAGAACCTGTTTATCATGACGCGCGATGCGAGGCATTTCTTCTGGTGACGTTATATTTAAGATCTTGAATCTCAAATACTTTATTCGAATATTAGAGGACAGAATTTGCCCATCTCTAGAAAAAAAAAATATTCATTGTTAAAATTAATGTTAATCTTTAGTTCTGATTATTGCTGGATTTAAATATGCCAACCAAACCAAGTTAGTTGATCACTCACCGACGTTGAAAAAGGCGAGGTTAAATTAAAAACGAATTTGTATTACGAGCACAAGTGCATTTAGTGAAATTTGCATTTTGCTGTGGAAATTGAATTTTTATTTCCATGATTTTGATTAAATGAAAAAGTTTTGATACTTTAATATTGTATTAAAGGTAAGATGCAATGAAATCAGTCTCGCTCTCTGTTATCAACTTTGTGGGTGAAGAGTCATGTATAATTCCAAATGGTAACATCGACGGCAGACTGGCTGTTGGTACTCTGTTATCAACTTTTGATGTTGTAGCTGTGTTGTCGAACTTGGATACCTCTGAGAAAATGAAGGCATTTGACTTGGCTACTGTAGGAATGGTGTTCTTAATGAGAGAACCTCAGCAGCTGTTTTACACTATAATATCTTTAATATCAACGTTTGAAGATGCAGTATGTATTATTACTGGCATCTTCGCAGCAGATGTCTGCATCGTATAAAAACCATGCATGATCTCAAATGTAAAATGCAGACAGAGCCACACTTGTTCTTCGAAAATGTTTGTTCAAACTATAAGAATTTCGAATTCGAAATAAATCACTTAAGGGTAGGTTTCTGTTTTATTCCATAAACGTAACAGAAAAACAGGCAGATGATTTTATAGAAATCTTAGATTTTTTTTTTACATTTTAGTAGACTATACTATCGCATCAAATTGAAATATATTTTTTCGAGTAGAAAAAGTGTTCATGTCGCAGACGTCGCGTTGGAGTTTGGGCCTACGCGCTGTCGGAATTAAATGGTAGATCAGAGACCAGTTGACAATCGCATGATAACATTAATATCAGAGTTGTCTCCTTTAACCCAAGAAGAAGCCAATAACAATTAAAGAAAACCACGTAACAACGAGAATCCGAAAGTCACAGTCACATAATTTTATCATTGAATACTTCGTCTACGTGCATGTTAGAAGGTCTATTAATTGAACGATGATATTACCCCTTATCAATCCAAAAGATGGTCTACGTGTACGAAGAGGAGAGAAGCATATAGTGTGATCAAAATCAGAAGAATCCGTCAGAAAGAGGCGTCCCCCAAAATAAGGGAGGCACTCCCATTGATGATAGCAGTATCCATGGATCGGTTTCACGCTTATTATGAGTGCCCGTCAGCATGGAATAACCATTAACTGTAATGGCAGCAAGAAAACTTGCTATATACCGCAATTCTTCGAACTTCTATGGGAATCGACAAAATTAGTCCTTTCACATACCGGCTACGTGGAAGGATTGAATTTGTCAGTTTCCATAGAAGTTCGCAAAATTACGACACATAGAAAGTTTACTAGCCAACGGTCCTACCGTGCTGAAAACACCGGTTCTCGTTAAATCAACGAAGTCAAAGCAGCATCGGGCGCGGTTAGTACTTGGGTGGGTGACCACCTGGGAACACCGCGTGCTGTTGGCACATTTCGGGCGCGGTAGCCCGGTGGTTTGCGCGCTGGATTTGCACTCTGCCACAACTGTCGCTGTGTTCATACGGAGTACGATCACGTATAAACATGTGGGTCCGTAAGTCCTTCCGAGAGGTTGGTGGTAGGGGAAGGAAGGTACGGTCCCTGTGGATGCCTCCCCCAATGGTTTCCAGTCTAAATTGGGTAGCACTTCCCGGCCGTCCAATCAGTTACCTTACATCTTTCTGGTAGGTCGGACACGGTCTGGGTCTCAACAACAACAACATAGAAAGTTTACTTGCTGTCATTGCAGTTAACGGTTATACCATGCTTATGAGCACATAATAAGCGCGAAATCGGACCGTGGATACTGTATCTGTAATGGTAGTATCATCAATATAGCTTGATATCTCCTTGTGTTTGATAATTAATTTCCAATATTCTTTGTGTATACAGCTTAAAATGTTTCAAAAATTTAAATAGTGCAATTTTGAATGAAGACTAGCGCATTTCATAATAAGGATGAAAGCAAACAAAAGAATAGCCATCTTCAGCAACTGAAGACAACCGAAACAAGCAATAAAGCGGCAATTTTTACGCAAACCAGATAAGATACAATTTCACCGTCAGACCAATTTAGACGTCGTCAATCCCAAATACAAATCCTATCCTAAATTACAGACCGAAGCCGATAGTTTACCGAGAAAGTCAGAAAGAGAAAATAAAATGACGCTAGCAGCAATCGAGAACTATCATCTCGAGGACCGCCGCAGTTAGGAAAAAATAAAGAAAACGAAAAAGCACGAGTGGGGACGGAATTCGAAGAAAGAGAACAACGTGAGTAAGCTGAACTAACGGAACGAAATAAATAAAAAAACGAAACCACACCCCCATTCATAAGAAAAAGCAGCTTTATTTTGTGAATGGAGCGAGAGTAAAATGGTGACAGAAAGTATTTCGAGATTCCACCTGGAAAGCTTCCCACAAGTTGTTCAGTGTTTTATTTGAGTGCTCGCCCAACTTTGTGATTTATTTAGCAAACACAATTTCTGCGCTTTTAGTGTGCTTCTTATGTTGGAAGGAGAATGCATATGCAAATGCAGTTCGCAGAAGTCGGCAAAGCTTCTTTATGATACTGCACACGGTGAAGTAGTATATATCGTGAAGTTAATGAAGCCTGAGCTTTGGAGTCTTACCAATCAAGGAGCCCCCACTGGTTCCTTCTTTGGTGAATGCATATTCATTCTTTATATTCAAATGCAGGTCGTAAAGTTCTTGATGAAACATTTCTGTGATTCTGCGCACAGGGGGTGGATTTATTATGATCCCCAGTAGCATGTAGTAGCGTCGCCAGAAAAGAAAATTCTGTAATTAAATATTTTGTCTTCCATTTCTCCACATGTTTCTTCAAAATATAATTGATTACTGGGGGGGGGGGGGGTAAAATCCCTTGGCGACGCGACTGGTAACATGCTAGGTTCAATTGTGATGCTACCAACAGCAGTATTCTTTATTCTTAAAATGAAACTTATGAAATAATAATTGCTGTGTCCAATACTGCATATCTTGGTGTTTCATTATAAACAATTCTAATGCAATGTCAATATTGGCCTTAAGATGAAACAGCAATACGTGTTGTCGATGTTTAGCCATAATTGGCATTCCAATGAAAAGCCAATATTGGCTGACAATATATAGTTAATATTGGTATTTTAAATGAAGCATTAATATTGGAGAGATATTGCTGCTAATATTGGCTAATTGGCTATATATTTTCTTCCAATATATAAGAAATATGAGAAATGTTTCCTGAGATATGTTTTCGAAGTTTTATTCTATATGAATTAAAGAAAATAAGAAGGGTGTGAATGTGAAGTTTACTTTAAAGGAAGATGTGAGTAAATATGTAATGACGCTACTTATGCCGGTTTTTAAAATTCTTTCCAGGAAAAAAATTATACAAACAATGAAATTGCCAAAGAAATGCATGCGATATGACAATTTGGAAAGTCCGGAATAACTATTAAGTTTTTCTTGCGCTGAAATATGCAATTATTTTATCTATTTCTTTCATTTACATTTTTGGAGGGAGTGAATATTTCCAAATTCTGAAATTTATTCCTAAGCATGTTTTCGCGGTTGCGAGTAGAACGTGTATATCTGCGAAACTTCAAAGCTGACAACACCTTGGGAAAGTTTCGGTAAAACCCTCTGCAATGTTAAACCAACCTGGATTTTACCCGCAATAATGTTTGCACTTACTCATGTTGAAAGCATATGAACTGTCTAGTAAAATGCTGATTCATTGGAGGAAAAAAGTTAAACCCAATGACACAAATTAAGAAATCTGCGAACAGGGAAAAATTTTTATAACCAGCATCAAGCGGTAGGTGTTAGATGAATTAAAATTAGCTTGAGGAATATTATTTCATGAATTTCATGTAAGGAATAAAAAAATCTCTTGTGGATGATAGTACAGCTTTCCCTACAGACTCAAGTTGGAGATTTTTCACTCTGTTATTTATGTTCATTGAATGGATATAATTTACAATTATCAGATTTAATTATTTTTTTCTTATTTCCATTTTAAAGTGACGCCAATTTGCTAAATTAAAAGAAAAACCTGAGAACGATTTATTCAATTGTAGTGGGGGTGATGTCATTCAGTTAGTAAACAAAATTTACATATGAAACAAACATTTAGGGAATATAGTTAATCAGATTTTTTTATGTATTATATTTGTTCCCCTTTTATCATTTCATAAGTTTCATTTTAAGAATAAAGAATACTACTGTTTGTAGCATCACACACAAATGATATAAATTTTTAATGACGCCAATTTGCCAGATTAAAAGAAAAATTTGATAACGATATGGAGTCATTCGGTTTGTTATCAAATCTTACATACAGAACATATAGTTAATCATATTTATTTATTTATTTATTCAATCTGTTCCCATTTTCACTGGTTATTTTGGAAAGAAAACGGCCATTTCCACTATTGATCTGCTCCAAAATCGTATGAGCTCTATATTAACCCACATTTTAGCAATATGCCAATTTTAAAATTTCGAATGAAATTTCAAAAATTTTTTGTACTAGTAGAATGGATACAAATTTCTGTCGTCCAGACTGATAGGCAGACATACAAACGTCATGTAAAAAATAGTTTTCTAGTTTAGCGTGTTTAAAACTTTTATATCCACCCAAACTCGAATTTCCGAACCTATTACAATACTTTTCTTAAGAGTACTTTCCTATGTATTATAAGGAAAGTGGAAAAGATACATTATACAAGGCGATTAAATAATTATCCTGATTACAGCAGATTGTAATATTATACTGATGACACTTAGTTATATTGTTATAGGTAAACTTGTACGGCTCAAAGTTTCAATGTACTAGTGTGTTGCGTTTACCATTGCTGCCGCGCTGTTGTTCATTCAAAATAGCTCAGTGCAGGAGAAGGTTTAATGTGTAGTGCTGCGTGGCTTTTAAAAGCAAAATATCCAGTTAGTATGCAACGAATGTTTAGAAACTTTTTATGCTTATATACTTATATTTAAATTTGTGTTTGATTAAGTACTATTTAAAAATCATTAGTGCATTGTGATCAGGGTAATCATTTATATACATTTCCTGTAAATAGAAAGGATTTGAAATTAAAGGAAAGAATTTTAGTAACAGTATAAACAAGTGCTTAACAAAGAAACAACCGGTTTCAGAGGCGAAAACCATCCACCTTCTTCAGGATGAAAATACAAAGGTGTCCTGATCGGTTCTTAAAAATATGCAGAATGTCAGGGATTTACGGAGTGTGATGCTTTAAGTGAATCATTGCTATATTCTACTGAATGCGAGAGAGGAGAGGGAATAAAAAATTCATGTCTTGGGGTTGTAAACGACTAACTGGGAATGCAAACATCCGCTGTGTGTATGAACAAATCTCTGATATACTGACACTTCAGACAAAGAAGCAGAGATTTGGCCGTTTTAAGAAAAATGTCTCCTTTGTAAAAATTAATATTGAAAATTTCGTTTTCAATGTGTGCTAGCGCTATAGGTTAAATGCAAGAAAAGATATTTATGTTTTTATATGTAGATATATTTTGCACAACAAAAGATTTTAATTATTTCACTCTTTCACTTAAATGTTGTCTGCATTTGATCGCTGTGGCTTCAGGTAGCTTAACTCACTTTTGCTCAAGGGTCGACCAAGGTGTGTGTGTGTGGGGGGGGGGGGGGGGGAGAGAATCCTAATATTTTTTGAGGAAGGTGAAGACCACAAAAGGGAAAATAAAATATAATGGGATCCCGTAGTAACTATTTACAAGGGGACAAGAATTTGGATGAGTGGCCCTGTTTTACTCACTTAATTCGTCGTCTGCTTTAGAGATTATCAAAAATTATGGCATATATTCAGTTTTCTGGGTGCAATTGTAGATATCGACTATTACATGCTGAAGAATGCATAAAAAGCGCGAAACTGGTTCATGAATGCTGCTATCTGCAATGGGAGAGCGATCCTTAAATAAACGATATTTTTTTCAAAGTTTTGTATATGTGTAATGTATTTGCTGTTGAAGTACAGATTAACAGATTAACCACCTATAGGCACCGACCCGAAGGTTTGCAGTAATTACAGCCTATGGTGGAGGAATATCTGCCAAAACCAGAAATTAAAACTTAATGCCAAGATAAAATTGATAAACAATTATATACAATATGCTTGTCTATATTAGATACAGATAGTATTTCACAAATATTTCACATCCATAAATTCTTATGTGCAGAACTGTTTCAAATGGGAGCAACTATATATATAAAAATATTTCTAAAATTGGTTAGCAACTATATATATAAAATATTTCTAAAATTGGTTATTACATATACAAAATCAAACGAACAATTTTCAAAGATATATACATATATATACATATATACAAAATATATATATACAAAACTATTTATGCAAACATACATACAAAACTATATATACAACATTTACATACAAATCTCAGAGATTACCATGGCTTTCAATACTATATTGATACATACAATGATTAAACCAAATGTGAATTTAAAATTAATTTGATTGCAGTAATTATAAAAAGATTTAGAAGTACTATAGATAAATATGCAATAAACAGTGAGCTAATGTGTGGTGGTTACCAGTAATAATTCACAGGATATGTTCGTTTTCCTCTAGGAATTGAATTATAGTTTTTATTCTCTGTTTAGCCCAGCTATTACCCAGAAGGTTTTCGGCAAATATTGGCATATGTTGTCTACTGGGCCTTTTAAGGTGATAGTTCTTTGTAAGTTCGCAATCAAATACAAAATGTTTCGGAGATCCTATTTCACCACAAATACAGTTTTCGGTGTCTTTCTTTTGGATTTTGTAAAGATAGGTTGGGAAACAGCCATGCCCTGAGAAAAACTGTACCAATTCTCTGCTGCAAATCAGTTGCTCTTGAGATACTCTGGGAAAATAGTTGAATGTTTCTCTTCCTTTCTCACTTTCATTCCACTGCTGTTGCCACTCTTTTATGGTATTAATATTCAGATGTGACCTCAGCGATGAACAGGGATATGGTAAGTTTGTACTCTGAACAGAGATATCTGACGTCGCCTCAAAAGCTAAACAGTCTGCAACTTCATTTCCCAGAACACCCGAGTGACCTTTAACCCATCCTATAAAAAACTTTTGATGGATGCTGTTGGTTATGATAGTTACAATTTGATGAGCTATTGGATTCTTCGTTTGATATTGTTTAAGAGTTTCGATGCTCGATAGACTGTCAGAGTAAATAATGATATTCTTATGCAAACTTTTGGTAGCCCAAAATACAGCTTCCTTTATTGCGAGCAGCTCTGCCTGGAAGACGCTATTTTCATAGTGCAGACGAGTTGACCACTTATGAACACACATGCCATCGTAAAAAGCACAGTAGGCTGATGCTGTTCCAGAATCAGTTCTAGAGCCATCTGTATAAATATTTATGTAATTGCTGTTGAAGTACAGGATCCATTAATGATTGCACAAAATCAATAATGAGGCCGTTTTACCAGATTAACCGTTATTTAAAATATTATGGCGCAAAAAAATGGCATAATCATGAACCATATAAAGATGTTGAAGGTTTGAAATGCCAACAGAAAAGGTCCAGGTGATACCACTAGATAACACATCCGCTGGAAAAAGGAAATGTAGATTTCGAGCTGAAAAATAATCCCTAAATTCCAATGCCATAGAGAATTAAAAAAAAATAATAATTCTCATCTTTAAAAGTAGAAAAAAAAAATGTCTATCTTTGACTTGAATATTTTGTAGGTCATCCGTAAACCAAAAATGTAACGTGCCAGCAATCATCCGTGGATTAGAATTTCATAACCATTATTGATTGTCGATATGAAGTAGACGATGTGAACACACAATTCCTAAAGCAAGAATTATTTTAATTTTTCTGGTAGTAGTATTTATACTTCGAACTCGATAATAATGTAGGGCAGTGGTTTTCAAACTTGTAAACTCAAGGATCCCTTAGTAATTAAAAAGTTGTGGCCTTCTTAAATGATTTGCGGATACTCAGATTTGTGCCATGTCTATAGCTTCTCTCGTGCCATGTCTGTAGCTTATTAAAGTGCTCCAAAAATCATTCACCATTAAACATCGTTGTAGCTTGACTGATTTATTTCGTATTAATTTGAAAGACTTTCAAAAACTTTAAATTAAAATAATAACAGTATTTAACAAATATTTTATTGGCACACACTTTTGTGTTTTTCGAGGACTCCTTTAAAATTTGTTAAGACAACAGTTGGGAACAACTAATGTAGGGCATAATATAAACTTCGCCCGCCGTTAACAAATTAGAGTGTTGAAAATTACAGTAAAACGACTTTTGCCCTATAACAGAGCGTTATATGAAAATGAAAAGTGGTCAACTTATCATTCTTCACCAAGTGTGGACCAAGGTTTAGAAGTCATTGCGCCTAGTTAGCGCAGGACAGGAGATAAGGTGATTGATGAGTATAAAACACCTTAAAGTATATATTTTTGATTTTTTTTTGGGGGGGGGGGAGGGGGGGGTAGAAGTATTTACTTTGCACTAATTAACGATGGTTGTTCGCTTTTAAAAGTTTAGCACTCACTATTCATCTTATCGCCTGCCATGTGTTGACGAGCAGCAATGACCGCGAAATTCAGGTCTACGAATGGTGATGGATGATCAATTGAACATTTTCTTGCTTTCATACAAGGGCAGAAGCCATGTCATCGAAGTCCGTAATCGTTGTAAAATTGTCCGTTATTAGGAAAAATACTTAATTACAACAATTCGAGAATTTTCCGTTATTAAGATACGTCAGTTATACAGAAGTGGTCATTCAGAGCAATTTCACAATACAAACCTAATCAAACCAATGAGTAGTAACGCCAAGAGAATTTTTCAGTCCCCTATGGCAGCAAATGTGCGGATCCCTGCTACCACCTATTGTACAAGTTACTAGCCTGTTTTCATAAACTGTTTAGGCGACCCGGTCTGCCAAGCCTCCCAGGCCCCTATGCAGTGTATCCTTTTTCTCTTTTCTGTTGGCGGCCCTGCCAATGAGTCTTCGCCATCAAGGAGGAATCTCTCCTGGTGGTCTGTTGAGATTTAAGACGAAACGGATACTAGTTGACAAAATGAAATAAAATATATAATTGAACACAAAACTAAAAAGAGTATTTAATCAGCTGAGAACAACAAACGAAAGGAGGGGTGAGGAGGGTGTGTGCTGGAGTTAAACGTTCGAAACAAGCGATAACAAATTTCACTCAGCCCGTGCAAAAGGTCCCGCCCTTTAGAAAGGCCTCTTTCTCTGTATTTGTAAGTGTGGGTGGTGAGTCAATGGAGCTTATCGGTGAGGCGGCTTCTTTCATCTCTGATACTTTCAGAATATTCGCCACGTAAGTGACTGCACGTCAATGTTTTTACGAATTGTGGAACTCGTATTCAGATAAGTGCTTGGAAACAAATGCGCGAAACACAGGTAGATAAGAACAGGTGAATAACAGCGTGACCTTGAAATAAAACAAAAATCAACTGTATGTTTTGATTGAAGAGTCTGCATATACAAACATTTAACTCATAGGTCATTGGAAACTCTGATAAAAACTTTTTTTTAGACTTCACCACAATGCTTTCTCGCTAGTAGTGAAAGAATATTAAGCTACAATCAGTGGCGTAAGCAGGGGAGGGTGTATAAAGGTCATAATCCTCAGCACATGAATTCCATAGATGTAGGAAAACGTAACACCACCGACTAGGTACTATATATATTTATGATTGATTCTCCGTAAGGTTCACATTGGAAAACAAAATTTATCATTATGGAGAACTTGAGCAACGTATTTAAACACAAACGAAATAAAAATTCTTCATACATCTGTTTCGAGGATCAGCTAGATCCCCTTCATCTGTTCTGGAGAGTCAATAAACCCGAAATTAAGAAGACGAAATGTGCTCAAATCGTAGAAACAGAGGGATATATATACCTAACTTGTGGATTAAAAGCCCCCCCCCCCCCCCTAAGAGAGCTAGCTAATTAGAAAGCAGAATGAAGAACAGTTTCTTTTATTTGTGCCCATTTCGTCTTTTTAGCCAAGTTTGTTGATTCTCTAGCATTGACGAGGGGAATCCAGTGCATTTTCGAAACAGCTGTATGTTGAGTTTTTATTTTATTTGCGCTTTAATACGTTGTTCAAGTTTTCCTTATCCTTTGCACAAAGTGTTTTTTATTAAACTTCTTCATTGTTTTCAATTTCTTTTTCGCAATGCTGCCAACACCTATGGGTATAATACTGAGCACATATTTCCATGTGGATATTTTGCTGTGATATATCGGCTTTACATAGAATATATTTCGAACATTTAGCCAACATTTGACTATTATTGCATTAGTGATGGCTGCTAATGTAGGACTAATATTCGCAAAATATTGCATATTGAGGGGGGGGGGGGGGTCCTTTTCGAGTCGGACAGCCCACTCGGTAGAGCGCTGAATTAGAGGTAAAGGATTCAAGTCCTTTAATTTTTTTCTTTAACTTCATACCTACATCCAAGCGGTGTTGTTTGAAATAAACAATATAAAATAAGGATGATGAATTCAAAGATTGGCGAAGATAATAGAAATAAATAAACAAGATATATTCGTGGGAGCCAAGATGCCTGGAACCGAAAGAGAGTTCGAGTTCGAGGTATCCCTATCCGAGTCTGGGTATCTCAGTGAGTAGAGGGCTTGTTTAGTGATTTAGAGGTCGGAGTTTACTCCTATGGATGACTTCAAAAATTGCATCCAACAGAAAGTCAATATTGGTGAAATACATGTTACATATATTAGGACAAGATTGCCCTTAAAACAATTATTTTCACCTATTTCTCATATGTCTGTTTTTCACTAAGAAGAACATTTTTAAAACTTATATGCTCACTAGTACTCATCAGATTTAGTAATTTGAAATGGTTATTAGATATACTTTTTATATTTCAAAATCAACATGTTACTTTTTAAGATCGGTGCCTAAATTGTTACACAATTTACAAATTTAACAGGTTTAAATAGAAGAAATATTATGCATAATTCGTGAATAAGGAAAATGCTAATAATTCATAAATATCTATTTTTTATTTTATTTCTTTTCATGTGACCGATTAAATGATTACCAATTTCATCTAAAAACTATTACTTTACTAATACATAATGTATAAGGAAAGTATTGTGACGGGGTCAAAAATTCGAATTCGAGTTTTCGACAGGAAAGCACGTTTCAAGCATCCCTGATCACGAATCAAACATTTTTGAAGTGATGTCTGTATGTGTGTGTGTGTGTGTGTGTCAGTGAGACTGTGGAGATGATAACTGACGAACGAATGAACCGATTCGAGCGAAATTTGGTACAAAAATCAGAATCCGTAAACACTGGTAGCCTATTGTTTTTATACGCAATCGAATGTACAGAACCCCCCTAAATTTTCAAGTGAAATTTTGAAAAAATCGTCAAGAAATCAAAACCGCTAATAAAGTTACGCAAATTGATATTTCTTATGTAAATTTTCATTAGAAAACGATTGACATGAATTTTAGAACGCTGACATGAACAGTTCTCGAGATATTGCACATTTTTCAAAAAAATTATCAAAAAGTTATATAAAATAAAAGAAAAATATTTCCTATTGAGAAACATGTTCACTTTTTATATGTAATACAATGCAATAAATTTTGTAACATCATTTTTGTGGATCTAGCTCGTTCCATTCATGAAAAAATATACTTTGAGTAATACTTTTGTATTTAAACGCCAATAGTCATTTATCTGCTGTAAGAATAACTTATTTCTCCGTCCACAACGCTTGGCAAGATTTTGGCGACGAATTTGGCGGCATGTCGCCAACTCGGCGATATTTTTAATTGTTGCCAAATTAACAAAAATCTCGCCAAATTGTTAAAAATGACGCTAAATCAATGAAAATTACGACTAATTGAAGAAAATTCAATATCTTGGAAAGAATATAAGTATCTACTATAAGAATAACATTTTTTTAACTGTAAAAAAAGTAAATTCATTGCATTATATAAGGAAAGTCATGTGTTGCCCACATCAGTTTTTTTTTATTTGTAATCAAAGCAGGCACATAGTGTCATCTTAAGACTACGTGCCTGCTTTCAAAAGATAAAATGTAAATATATTTTGCTAGTTCATCCATAACCTGAATGATTACAATACGAATGACTCTAAACTACGAAAATAAGAACTCTAATAATTTAAAAATGTGATGTGGGCAGAACATGACTTTCTCTGCAGACTTATATCCGCGTTCTCTTTATTTTAATTAAATTTAACTCACTTTTATTTCAATTTTCGTTCTCATTTGATAACTGGACTTGTTTTCAAAGGTGGCTTAGAGAAAATACGGAAAAACTAAAATATCTCGAGAACGGCTAGTCCTAGTGCAATAGGGTTGGTCTTATTCCTTTCATCGTTAAAAAATTACGTATAAAACAAGCATTTACTGGATATATTTGAGCATACGTAGTTTTTTATTTTAGATTTTGGAGATTTTTGCGGGCCATTTCGCAAAAAAATGCAGGTTATTTTTTTCCAAGTCGTACTAAAATCTAATCAGTATTAGGGTGACCCACAAGCGACTAACTACCGAATTTTGTGAAATTCGGTCCATTAGTTTTTCAGCTAGAGTGGATACAAGCAATTTTTGCGGGTCATTTCTCAAAAACAGGCGGGCTCTTTTATCCCGAATCGTACTAAAAACTAATCGGCACCAGGGTCACACACAAGTGACTTACTTACCTACCAAATATTTAGAAATTTTGTCAATTAGTTTTTTAGTTAGAGTGGATACATACATTGCAGAGACAGACAGACACACACACAGACGTCACGCTAAAAATAGTTTTTTCGTATTCTAGAAGTTTCGAAACGTGTAGATCCGTCGAAAACTCTAGTTGCGATTTTCGGCATGATTCCAATACTTTCCCTATACATTAACCATGCATTGCAGAGAAAGTAAAAACCTGATGTGGGCGGCACATGACTTTCCCTGCAGACTTATATCCACTTATATCTCTTAATTTTAATTAAATTTATTTCACTTTTAATTCAATTTTTATTCTCATTTGGTAACTGGACTTGTTTTAAAATATGTCGTAGAGAAAATACGAAAAAACTAAAATATCTCGAGAACGGCTAGTCCTAATGTAATGGGGTTGGTTTTATTCTTTTCTTCGTTAAAAATTACGTATAAAACAAGCATTTAATGGATATATTTAAGCATACATAGTTTTTATTTTAGATTTTGACAATTTTTGCGGGCCATTTCGCAGAAAAAGGCAGGTTATTTTTTTCCGAATCGTACCAAAATCCAATCAACACCAGGGTGACCCACAAGTGACTTATCTATCAAATTTTATGGAATTCGGTACATTAGTTTTTCAGCTAGAGTGGCAATTTTTGCAGGCCATTTCGCAAGAAAAAGGCGGGTTCTTTTATCTGACAAAATTTCTGTCGTTGAAAGTTAGAAATCAATTTCGGTTTGCTGAATTTAGGCAAAACCTTGTCAATTATAGTGGGATTATAACCTATAAAAATAGCCACAAATTCTATATAGTCAATCTCATAAGTCTTCAATGTCAAGAGGTTTGTCCCCGTAATTCTATCGTTTTATCCCTTTATTCAACTATAAGCTGTAAGGTCGCCAATATTATTTCCCGTTTCAATTTTAGGCGTATCTTTAAACCCCATAACAAAATTCATTTTCTTTCTTTTAGAGACCTTTGGGGTCATTCACTGTATGAAAGATCCCCAGCAATTCCTGTCTTTAATCTTTTTGAGGTGTTTATCATATTCCCTGTGAAAGCAGTCTTGGGTATGTTGGTCAAATATAAAAAGCTCTTAAATTTCAATATTAAGCAACAGATGAGCTGTGTTTCTAAGCAATAAGTGTTTATGTTTGAATTACTGAATATTCTTGGGACAGGTTTTTAATTTTTAGGAAACTAAGATTATGTGTACTACTTATTCTATTTTTAATTGGACTTCCTTGAAAGTTTCTCAATTACTTCTCAGTCAAACTCTTATTAATGATAATTGTCCATTCTTCTCTTCTGCTTGGAAACCTGGTTTAATTTTTCAATTTTGTTTGTTTCATTCTTTTATTTCGGCAATTGCCATCCTGATTTCTTTTAAAGTATTTTTTGACGATAAACTCTTCCAAAATGTTTTTCTGTTCTACTTTTTTTTTTTTAATCTTATTTTTACCACTGGTTTGGTTGATCTTGCCTTTTTAATTTATTAGTGCTATTATGTTCGTAGCTATATCGAATGAACAACTGCCGTGAATTATTTGTTGGAGGTTCATGTTTCCCTTTAGTATTTTACCGTTAATTCATTCTGTTCTACTTCTTTCTTTCCTCCTTTTCCTACCTTGCCGTTGGCAACCCCCTTTCCCTCCTTCAGCCTCATTTGCTGTTCTTACATCAGTCGCCGCGATCTAGCTCTCAGGAGTGAAGGTTGCGCTTCTTATGTGTCTTGACAAAGAATGCTGTTTCTTGCCTTCAAAGCCGGTCGATACTATTATGTTTTCGTTGTATGCTTTTTTTTAACGAAATTATTTTAGTTTTATTATTCTAGCAACAGCAAGAGCTGTACGTAATGAAATATTATTAATAATTAACGATATTTAATAACATATTTTTTATCCCTTCCCCCTTCTGGAAAAATTTCTGGGATTATTCTATTGAAAAACTTAATGGAAAATTCTTTCATTTTTTCTTTCCCTATAGTGTTTAAATTAATGGTATTTTCTTTAACGGTATGCCAGTTGTCGTTTTGAAAAAGCTTTCAATGATGTCCTAGTACTACTGCACCAGCCCCAACGACTTCCACTGTTTCTACGCATCACAGATCACACATTCAAACTTAATATCCAAGGGCAGTTAAAACGAATTTCTAATTAGAACCCAATGGTCTGCCGTTTTTGATAAGCCGCAATTTATAACCGTCTAACTTATACTGATACCATGCTGGACAAGACAACCTTCACCAAATTAAGAACCTTTTATCTACCTCATAATCTGGCGTCTGCAAGCACTCAGGACGGGACACGCACGGGTCCATTGTTAGGCACGTTCCATGCTGGGGTCCCGGATGCTTATCAACATCGATTCTCGTATTAAACGGGGTTCCAAATATTGTTTAAAAGGGCGCGTGGCGATCGCGTGCCCCAACAGTTTTCCAGGGAATGGAACTTCGAGTGACTTGTTATTTCATTTCAATCTCTTAATTCATAGATTAGAGTTAGTTAATAGGATTAGGACATTTTTTTGTATATTTTTTGTATGCTATGAAATTATGTTAAGAGAGCAATTATGATACGACTGCTGCGGTTTTAGATATAGCTTTTTCTCAATGCATTAGAAAGCAAAGAAAGATAATGTGTAAGGAAAGAGAGAGAAAAAAAAAGAGCATTGTTCTAGAGTCACAATTTTGAAAACACACGCTGATTGAAATAAGAGGCATTTTTATTATTATTAGTTGTGACCTGCAGCCAAACCCCTTCCCAAGAAGAACAAAAAAAAATCTGATGTGGGAAACACATAATTTTTCTACATACCCATATATATATTTTTTTCTTTATTCTTTTTTTCCCTTTATTTGATTTAAGTAATTTTATTGAACGAAATTCAATTCTCAATATATACATTTCATAAAGTAATGTATGAAATGTATATATTTTTAAAATTGCATTTAATTTTCAATTTTAAAATAATTCTCTTTTATTTGGGGATGTAGAGCGTTTTAAAATGACGCCAGATCCCAAAAAATTAAATGTTATTCATTTTATTAGTTTTATGATAAAAAAGAGGAAAAAAAAAAACATACAACAGATTCACCCATACTACTGTCTAAATAAGTCAGTAAAATAAAAACTTTGCTAAACACAGCATACAAGATCGAATAAAGGTATGAATGGATTTCAAGAAAAAAAAAAACTTATTAAAAAAAGAAAAAAAACTAGTGCAATCCTTATTCTACCCATTTCAATTCTCACTCCACTATTGGAGGAGCTTTGCTTCTGTTTCACTTTTCGTTATGCTCGAATTTCCATTAAATGAACGTGCACTACCGTGGAAGCTAATTACAAATTTGCGGAGCATTGTTTAATGAGTAATAATAAAGGCTAGGAAGGAATGAAACGCGAATGAAAGGCAATAAATATCTGTCAAAAATCGTATCATCACGATGACACTTTAAATGAATGTTGACGATGACACTTTAAATGAATGAGCATTGTTTAATAAGTAAGAATCAAGACTAGGAAGGAAAGAAATGCAAATGAAAGGCAATAAATATCTGTCAAAAATCGTATCATCATGGTGACACTTTCAACACTGATGATGACACTTTAAATGAACGAGCAATGTTTAATGAGTAAGAATCAAGACAAGGAAGGAATGAAACGCAAATGAAAGGCAATAAATATCTGTCAAAAATCGTATCATCACGATGACACTTTAAATGAATGTTGACGATGACACTTTAAATGAATGAGCATTGTTTAATGAGTAAGAATCAAGACTAGGAAGGAAAGAAATGCAAATGAAAGGCAATAAATATCTGTCAAAAATCGTATCATCACGATGACACTTTAAATGAATGTTGACGATGACACTTTAAATGAATGAGCATTGTTTAATGAGTAAGAATCAAGACTAGGAAGGAAAGAAATGCAAATGAAAGGCAATAAATATCTGTCAAAAATCGTATCATCATGGTGACACTTTCAACACTGATGATGACACTTTAAATGAACGAGCAATGTTTAATGAGTAAGAATCAAGACAAGGAAGGAATGAAACGCAAATGAAAGGCAATAAATATCTGTCAAAAATCGTATCATCATGATGACACGTTAAATGAACGTCGACGATGACACTTTAAATGAATGAGCATTGTTTAATGAGTAAGAATCAAGACTAGGAAGGAAAGAAATGCAAATGAAAGGCAATAAATATCTGCCAAAAATCGTATCATCACGGTGACACTTTAAATAAATGTTGATGATGACACTTTAAGTAAACGAGCATTGTTTAATGAATAAGAAAAAAGACTAGGAAGGAATGAAACGCAAATGAAAGGCAATAAATATCTGTCAAAAATCGTATCATCACGATGACACTTTAAATGAACGTCGACGATGACACTTTAAATGAATGAGCATTGTTTAATGAGTAAGAATCAAGACTAGGAAGGAAGGAAACGCAAATGAAAGGCAATAAATATCTGTCAAAAATTATATTCACGTTTAATTAAATGAACGTGCACTGCCGTGCTTTAAGAAGTTTCACTTCAGAAGCTAATTACAAAGTTGTACAGCATTGTTTGTGTAATTAATTAGCTTTCTTCATCTCTCACTTTGTTATCGAGTTCATTGACCCGAATTTTTAATTCTTCCTTGAGGTCGCTGCAATCACTTTTATTCGATCGAGTATATAAAATTGCATGTATACTTTAAAATATACAGGGTGTCCCAAAAAGATTGAAACACGCTTTAATTCTTTACCTGTTGGAGATATGTGGACAATGTAAATTATAAAAATGTTGAAAGCAAGATAGAAAATAGTACTACGTTAACGAAATAGTCCTTCCATTAATTTTCAAAAAGTTACGCTTCTTAAATTTTTATACGATCCCCTTAGACAAATTTCGTCAATCAGAAAATTTGTATTTTTAGTGCAACAAGATTATAAAAAAACCCGAATATCTTCTGCATCTTTAAAATCAACTGAATTATGATTAAGGAGAAAATCTGACTTATGCCATTTTTCCGTACCACGTGAAAGGCTGTTTCATCAGTGAAAATAGGGATCATAAACAAATTGACGAAGGAAATTGTTTAGATCAAAAATACGTTAATATGTGTCAAAATTTTTTATCCCAAATACATCTAAATAAAGCATTATACAGACAGAGATCATATAAAGCAGTGGTATTCACTACGCGGCTGGGTATCCTATGTATTATCATCCAGTTTTACCTTTTTTTGTGATATGTCACAAATTCACATTTCCAATTTGATATAGGGTCCCCATTCACAATGCTTAATTTTCAATTAAATATACGTCGCTCAATTTGAAAGATACAGATATGCGTTTTTTTTTAATGATCTTGTTGCATTAAAAATAAAAATTTTCTGATTGACCAAATTTATCTAAGGGGGTCGTACAAAAATTTAAAAAGTGTAACTTTTTGAAAATGAATGGGAGGACTATTTCATTAACGTAGTTTTATTTCCTACCTTACTTTCAACATTTTTGGAAATTACATTGCCCACTTATCTTCAACAGGTAAAGAAAGCGCGTTTCAATATTTTTGGGACACCCTGTATAGACCCAACGTGTACACTCATGGATATTTACTTAGAGTTATCGGAGTGCCTAAGGATTTTCCTAGGAACTCTATTATACGGCTAATAAAATAATCCATTTGCTTGCAGCATATGGCTATGTCACATTTTCCGGCGCCGGCAAGAGCACTCCTAAAAATTTATTAGTGTTTAGATTTTTAATCCTATCCTTACTTCAAGAAATCTGAATTAAGAGCGAGGTTGTAACACAATTGCACTGGGTGAAAACGAAAAGCAGATGTTCACCTCTTTTTGCACGAAAACCCTTCAAAAGCAGGTGGAGATGCAAGTTATAAATAAATGTTTTCGTATACTGCAAGTCTTTGAACCCAGTTTCATTAAGCTCATTATTAATGAAGCATAAAATACAAGAATCACCTCATAAAAATATAGCACTTTTGATCCAAGTTGAAAATTAATTTTCTTCAGAGGTGTCAAGTTATACATTTAAAGGTACAAATTTATAACTTATGTTTTGAGCTTTAGAAACTTCCGACAGTAAAAAGTATAACTAAATATATACTTTGAAATAAGAATCAAAGTATGTTAGGCATTGTTAAACGCAGTTGTGATTCTTTCTGAACAGAATGCTACTAATCCTCATGCGCAAAAAATCCAAGATGTGCCCATCACATGGTTTCAATTTTGCTGGAAAATATTGTAATAAAAAAATTAATATTTTATTATGCTAGAAATCAATATGACTTAATAGTCATATTGATTTCCAGCATAAGAAAATATATTTTAATTAATTAATGTAATTAGGTACTAATTACAATAAGAATTCAAAATTTGATGGATATCGCTTTGGCATCAGACCTATTGTCGGTAAATTAAAATATCTAATATCTAGTTAATAATATCAAGTTAGTAATATATACCTACTTATAACTCTGCGGCAAATTTGTCATTTATGATTAAAGATTGTAATAAAGCATTCACTTATTTGATAATTAAAAGCTGATTTACTGCTTATAATTACTTTTATTTCGCATTAAAAAATGTGCAATACCTCGGCTTATACTAGCGTTCTATAAATAATGCCATTTTGCGTTTCCCTGGTCCTAAATAAGCACCTGCTACTTAAATAATACATGTAAAGATAACACCACTCAATTTACAAATCGCCTATTTTGAAATACAATTATTTTCCAACTACGTTTTTTTTTTTATGGCGAACCATGTAAATTAATACAACACGGGAGTAATACATCATAAATGAGTTCCTTAGATACTCTCTAAATAAGAGCTCGGTCGCCGATCGTTGGCAGAACGACCCAATGAAAATACTCGAAAATTCCCAAAAATACTTGATCACCAAAAGGAAAAATTATATATTTTATCCCCGCCGTAAAATTAAAAAAAATATTGCTATCTCAACGAATTTTCATCTAATGCAAGACCAATTTTAGCCCAATACTCATAGTAATAATATAATGCAAAATTAAAAGACATTGAGACGAAATATTTTAAAGTTGCAAAGTTAGAAAATCCATAAACTAAATCTACTTAGTTTGGAAGCAACTGTTTTTTGTCGTGACAAAATGTCATTCATTTAATCAAATCGTATACCGTCTATAGCGGAAACGAATAAATAGATTTAATTTTACGAAATGGCGAAATATGGCGATTTTCAACTTTAAAATTTCGTAACATGTAAACTAATTGGAACGTTAAAAAAAATATCGCCGAGCCGTATTTTCTGGGGACTTGTCTTACGATTGGCAACAGCAGTTCTCATCTTTTTTATTTTTTGAAATTGGCAACATTGGTCCTAAATACCACATTTTGGAGGAGGCAACATGTAGTTTGAGTAACTGGTAGAAGTAACGCGACAAGAAATGCTTATTCCATGATCTTTCCTTTCAAAAGGTTTTGTCATAATTATTATTATCACTTCGGAGGTTGGCTTCAGTCAGAGTGGCGTCCAGGAGTGCAATGCCGCGGCATTTAAGACATGCATGTTGATAACTGGGGTGTAAGGTCACAACCCCTTACCGCCATTAAGTAAGCTTCTCGCTAAGCCTTCCTTTTTTTTCCTTTTTACTCTGACATCTTATATTATATATATATATATATATATATATATATATATCCTGCTGTCCTGATGAGAATGCAATTTCGAACTAACCGCCATTTTTTGTGTAGTTTCAATTGATTGTTCTCTATGTCTTAATTATTTATCTTGAGCTAATTATTATTGCTTTTTCTCATTTTTGCCGTGTTTTCTTTTTATTTTTATTTATATTTATATACTTTTAATTGTGAATTTTGTATCCTAATGTTCTTCTCATCCCCTTTTCCATTGTAGTGATATGTTACCTTCTATTTTTATCCTTAGTCTTGGTCTATAGTTACTCATTTGTAACAGATATGCTAGAAATGGGTTTTTTTTGTTCATATAGTAGTTTATGCATAATTTACGATTAAAATCTTTCATTTTTTATATATATATATATATATATATATATATATATATATATATATATAAATGAGCTCTTCCACGTGCAAGCTTTTTTGCTTGATTTTTTTGTTTTCCTATTTTCATTCCTCTCCTTTGAAATTTATTGATTGTCTTTGTCTTTATGACTTGCATTACATATTATAATTTCCTATTTATGGCTGAATTGCTTTTATTTCATTGTATTTTGTAGGCAAATTTTAAGATAGTGTATTATGAGTTACTACTTACATTCTGCCATTGGATTTACAATTTTATATTTATATATATATATATATATATAGCACTTTTGGCCATTTGATATTTACATGGTACATTAGAAATGATATTTTGTTAAAAACAGTCTAAAGACTTCTTCACACAATAGAAATTAAGATATATGTTTTGAAAAGAAAAATCGTTATGTGTATATTTACGAAAAGTTTTAAGAATATGCGAAACTAGAACATAAATGATTAAATATATCAATAATTGCTTAAATAACATTTTATCCCTCTATAACTGAAGAGTATGATATGAAATTTATTTATTTATTTTTTGTATTTAATTAGTTATATAATCTTATTCATCAACATATTCTATTTAGGAGAAATTAAATTAAAACATTTCATGGTAACTCAGTTGAGTATGATTTTAAAACATTTTTAAAAAAATAAAAAAAAATATTTCTGCTTTTTGATAATACGATGCTATTGTCTTCATATTAATATTTTAGGGGAGAAAGCATTTGCTTAATTTTAATTCTATGAAAACCATTTTTATAAATTTATTAACTATTTTTATTAATTTATTTCGTTAAGTCT
Organism: Amaurobius ferox; assembly: GCA_951213105.1. Lineage (NCBI taxonomy): Eukaryota > Metazoa > Arthropoda > Arachnida > Araneae > Amaurobiidae > Amaurobius > Amaurobius ferox. The sequence continues at coordinate 104,621,115 of OX578136.1, forward strand.
AGAAGTTTGAATCGCAGCCAAGGTTCCACAAAATATCGCAAAGAAATTATCAAACCAAATTAGAAAATGATTAGAAAAAAAAAGACAATGTAGAATTCTATGCAATAAAGCATACAGAGAACCTTTCCACTCTATACATCCAAATAAGTATTTGAGAATGTTTTAATATCGCTTAATTAAAATTTATGTCATTCTATAATGAAGTAATAAATTAAAAGTAAAATTAAATGCACATTTTTTAAAGTTGAACCGAGAAATTAAAATGAATAAGGAAAATTGAACAAACGATGAAAATTCAAAATCTTATGAACATTCTTGATCTCTACACATTGAAAATTTGTACTTGAATAAAGAAATTTTTATTGATTTATAATTATGGGCATCTTAATTAAGCACAAATTAAATAAATAAATATATGCTGATAATATTATGGAGAATATTTTCATTTAGCACATAGTAAATATGTAAATTCTCCAGAAAAAAATATAAGATTTAGTATATTTCTTAAATTTATTTTAATTGTTTAATATTACTACTGAATAGAAAAATATTCGGAAAAATATCTATATTATGATAAAAAATAATTCTTTTAGTAAGATATGCTTATTTGAATTTTGCGAATCTAATGTACAACTGATATGCAGCTAATAATAAATACAAAATGATGCATCTTCAAATACTTAGAAAAAGTACTAAAACTGAAATCTATAATTTCATTATTGATGAAACGTTTATGAATATTTGGCAAGTTTGACTTTGTCATGATTTCATGGTCAATGTATCCCTTTTAAGTAGGAATAAAATAAAAGTAGAATGGTGAAAAATTACTATGTATATACCATACAAAGCATATTTATAATCAATTAAGTTCATTGCAAGGCTCATGTCCATACATATATAAAAGTGACAAAGAATGAAAAATATTTTTTTCAACATCGAACGTTTCTGAAATAGCATCCTCATTAAAGACTGAAAATCAATTACTTAAATTAACGTTTCGATACTTGGGGTACGCAATACCCATTGGGGTACGTGAAAGGATAGTTGAGAGTACGCATAAATATATCATCAAGGACAGGCTAAATTGATGTTTTTTTTTAAAGCAGATCAAAGTCAATACAAATTTCCTTTATACATATATCCCAAAAATTTATAAAATCTTTGTATTATTTTAAAACTTTGGTACTTAATTTAAAATTCTACTTATATGTAATCAAATCCATATTTGAAGTACAACATAAAAGGGATTCAGTCTTTTGTCACCTACTCTGGTTTCAAATAGCACTTCGCAAAATTTTGTTAAATCTGGATAAACGTGTATTCCTTTGACGCTTTTTGAGTAGACTTGCAGCTTCCTCTGTAGGTGGTTACTTATTGTTCCCAACGAAGAGTGCTTATATTACGTTTCAGAACCCAACATAATATTATTTTCAACATATTTAGGACTATTTGTAATTAAAAATTTCATTTTTAAACATTTTCGTTAGTTCTTTGTATACATATACATCAATAATATTTTCTGTATTCCTTCTGTATTTACATTTTCTATATTTCTTCTAAGAAATTTCAAAGTAAATATGAAACTGCAATGCATATTTTATTCCCTAAAACTTTCCTAAAACTCTTTGTATTATTTTTAAAACTTGTAAAATTAATTTTTATTTATAGAAATTCAAATTTATAACAATTGCTATATTTAATAAATTGAAAAACTTGGGAGAGGGGGTGTTCGAATGAAGATATTGAGTCAGTGGGTGAAGTTGAAATATATGGACATGTCAATCAGGGTGTTTAATTGAATGAAATAGAAAAAAAATCAACAGTGGCTTTAATTCGATGGAGCCGAAATGATTTTGTTTGAATAACATATTTTTTTTTGTGGGTGGTTTGTCCTCTTTAAAGATATTCAATACGGTTCAAAATAATAAAATATCGAAATAAGAACCTCTTTTACAAAATAGCTCAAAATACTAAAATATCGAAATTGTAACTACTATAGTTCGGAAACTAAAATCCTGATCCGAAAACCAAACATATATCCTTGTAGGGATTTTAAACTACCACAAATTTATCAAAATCTATTTATAAGTAATATTTTAGTTTTAACTACAATTTCAGCAGATTACCCTGATTGTGGACTTCACGTCAAAATATCAAATTATTTTACTAACTTGCTTGGAGACATATAAATTAAACTTATACAATATTTCTGACGAGATTTAAGATTCAGGTGAATCTATAAACTTGTCTGGAAGAATGAAAATAAGTTTTAGAATTTCATATTTCGAATTCTTCTCTTCAAACGTCAGCAATCAGTAAATATATTTAAAATTCCCAAGTTCACTTCACTTCCTAACTTCTTTAGAATAAAACAAAATATTTCGTGCTTGTACGCCACTATTTTATCAAGGAGGAAACATATTGAGCTGCAACACTGACATTTTGTATGTTACAGCTTTCTTTCATATTTGAAAACTTTAACGGGTTAAAATATTTAAATATCGAAATTACCACTATATTTGAAATTAACTATTATAGTTGAAATAGTAAAAAATCGACTCACTAACAAATTATATACCCTTGTATTACTTTTAAAGAGATATAAATTACTTCTTATAGTTTATAGCTAGCATTTTCAGATTTTGAAATATAAGCATCACAAACTTAAAAAAATGGAATCTTTATACTCTTCAATTTCAACATTCTTCAATTTGATAAGACGATTCCTCAAAATCTATAAGAACTTTGCAAAAATAAAGTCTAGATCTAGACACTAGATTTCCTACTAAATATTTTTGCCACTTACTATTTCTATCTATCTTTTATAGTTTCGAAGATATTTTGAGTAAATTTGAGCAAAGTGAAGCAAAACTTCGCTCGGACAAAAACATTTAGTATTTTAGAAATTTTTTTTTTCAAAATATTAAAATATTGAAATTATTTTGACGTATTCATAATCTGTACCATATTTCCGATAAAAGAAGTAAAAATTGTTTACATTTTTATCTATTATGTTCTAAGATATGCACCTCCAATGTGTTTACATTTTTCGTAATGCTCCGATTTTAGTATAAGAGATTGCAAAAGCATAGACATTATTCACACCAAAAGGGGTACAATGCAAAGAAATGGGCAATCAGGGGGGTACAATTGAAAGAAATTGACAATCAGGGGGACAATTGAAAGAAACTGACTATCAGGGGGTAATCGGCTGAAAAAAAGATTAGGAACAGCTGGCTTAAATTAACAAAAGTTTTGCTTATGCTAAACTAAATATTACCATTCCGCTATCGTAAGAAAGTCATTTCTGTTTGATAAATGTTCAAAGACTAATCTCTGCGTTTTAGAAACGCCATTTATTATACGATGTATTCATTCGATGATACTCTGTTATCATTAATCAGAGTATGCATGAACATGATGTGATTTTAAATTTGATTCTATGACAAATCTAATATGGAGCAATTATGAATTTGACGTGATTTCCATTCAACAGGCCAATCCCTAATTAGCAATATAATCCTCAATTTTAGAGTGAAAACCATAAATCAAATCATAATCAACATTCAAAAACTAAGCGCGAAGAGCAAACCTGATTTTTATTAGACGAGGTGTTATTACTTTCCCTGCAATACATGGTAATGTATAGGGAAAGTATTGGAATCGTGTCGAAAACCGCAACTCCAGTTTTCGACGGATCTGCACGTTTCAAGACCACTAGAATACGAAAAAACCATTTTTAGCGTGACGTCTGTGTGTGTGTCTGTCTGTGCAGATTTTGTATCCACTCTAACTAAAAAACTAATGGACCGAATTTCACAAAATTTGGTAGGTAAGTCACTTGTGAGCGAGTCTGGTGCTGATTAGTTTTGGGTACGATTCGGGATAAAAGAACTCGCCTTTTTTTGCAAAATGGCCCGCAAAAGCTTGTATCCACTCTAACTGAAAAACTAATGGACCGAATTTCACAAAATTCAGCAGATGAGTCACTTGTGAGTTACCCTGGTGTTGATTAGATTTTGGCACGATTCGGAAAAAAATAACCTGCCTTTTTTTGCAAAATGGCCCGCAAAAATCGTCAAAATCTAAACTAAAGAACTAGGTATACTCAAATATATCCATTAAATGCTCGTTTAATACGTAATTTTTAACGACGAAAAGAATAAGACCAACCCCATTACACTAGGACTAGCCGTTCTCGAGATATTTTAGTTTTTCGTACTTTCTCTACGCCACCTTTGAAAATAAACCCGGTTAACGAATGAGAACGAAAATTGACTTAAAAGTGAAATAAATTTAATTAAAATAAAGAGAACGTTAATTTAAGTCTGCAGTGAAAGTCATGTGCTGCTCACATCAGATTTTACTTGATTTAAATTCGTAAAACACAAGTAATATTCGCGAGGAGGATCAGAGGCCTTAATCCTCTTCCAGACGAAGAATTCTCTTTGAAATGCAATTTCATTAAAATGCATTTTGGCTAAATTATATTAGTTAAAATGCATTTTGGCTAAATTATATTAGACATGTGTTGTCCCTGAAAGGATAGGTTAGCCCCAAGGTTCATAAAATAATAATATTCCATTAACGTTGGGTGAGCCTCTCCTAAATCATCCTCAGAGTACGCTTCTGACTCGAATCAATTTTCATCGAAAAGACTTCATTTTTGAATATTTTACATCTTTAAAAGCATAAAGAGCTGCATATATTAAGGCAAAAATATCTTACGACTCATATTCGAAAGATGAAGGAGTGTGACGCAAAATTTTAATTTTGTAGGGCAAATTACGAATAGAAAATGGCTATTTCCAATTTCTATCGAAATACATATAGAAAATGCCTATTTCCAATTTCTATCAAAATACAAATAGAAATGTCTATTTCCAATTTCTATTGAAATTACTTCGCAGTAATTTATGTCTTTAACAGGAAAATATTCACAACAGGAGTAGAATCATAGTGGCGTATGACTATGGTACAAGAAATTGTTATCAAAATCAGATATAACAGAAAACGATTCATATAAAGGTAAGAATCATACAAAATAACACCACTATCTTTAAAAAAAGAAACGTGGTACCAAATCTAAACTTTGTCGAGCGAATTATCATCTAACTGCTCATGTTTAGTATAAACACGAATTTCTACAAAAACGTTTCATTCAGATAAATTTGTAGCTATAATATCAAAATATCCAAGACCATATTATAGGTAGGAAATAAATATATTAAATTAAATCACAATACGCATTTGAAAGTTGAAAAAAATTGACTTAATCTTACAAGGTGAGGTGCTACCAAGTAGCAAATGCTTGTTCATAAAAAAACTTCATAATACTTTATATTTGCTGTAGAAAAATATAACAGACAGCGGATTATAACAAAGAGAAATAAAAACTGTAAAACAAATCACATTCCACATTTGAAAGCCAAGTGCGTGGCTATAAATCCTATTCTTGCAGGTCAAAATACCACCCAATACAAATCTGTGTTCAAACCATCACTTTCTACAGGAACACGTTATGAAGAATATTTTATGGTTGCAGCAGAAAAATATAAGTTAGAAGCTGATACAATGACAAATAAATATCTCAAATTAAATCACATTCCATAATTAGAAAACAAGTAACCTGGTACTAAATTCAATTCTTGTAAATTCTATTTTGTAGTCCCACTCAACACCAAATGCTTATTCAAACTGGCAATTTCTATTGAAACACTTTATCTAGAATGTTTTATAGTTGTAGTTGTAGTAGAAAAATATCATAAAAAATAACTACTAAAACTAAGGTAAAAACATCATAAATTGAATCATAATCCACATGTGAAAGACAAAGTAGAAGGGCTCCAAATCCAATTCTTGCAAGGCGAAGTATCATTCAATAGCAAAAGCTTAGTCCAACCGCTAATTTCCATAAAAACCACTTTATTCAGAATATTTTATAGTTGTAGTTGTTGCAGAAAAATTATCATAAAAGATAACAACTTATACTAAAGTAAAAACATCCTAAATTAATCATAATCCACATGTGAAAGACAAAGTAGAAGGGCATCAAATCCAATTCTTGCAAGACAAAGTATCATCCAATAGAAAAAGTCTAGTCCAACTACCAATTTCCATAAAACCACTTTATTCAGAATATTTTATAGTTGTAGTTGTTGCAGAAAAATTATCATGAAAGATAGTGGCTTATACTAAAGTAAAAACATCCTAAATTAATCATAATCCACATGTGAAAGACAAAGTAGAGGGGCACCAAATCCAATTCTTGCAAGACTAAGTATCATCCAATAGCAAAAACCTAGTCCAACTACCAATTTCTATAAAAACCACTTTATTCAGAATATTTTATAGTTGTAGTTGTTGCAGAAAAATTATCATGAAAGATAGCGGCTTATACTAAAGTAAAAACATCCTAAATTAATCATAATCCACATGTGAAAGACAAAGTAGAAGGGCATCAAATCCAATTCTTGCAAGACGAAGTATCATCCAATAGCAAAAGCCCAGTCCAACTACCAATTTCCATAAAACCACTTTATTCAGAATATCTTATAGCTGTAGTTGTTGCAGAAAAATTATCATAAAAGATAACGGCTTATACTAAAGTAAAAACATCCTAAATTAATCGCAATCCACATGAGAAAGACAAAGTAGAGGGGCGCTAAATCCAATTCTTGCAGGACGAAGTATCACCCAACAGCAAAAGTCTAGTCTAACTACCAATTTCTAACGAAAACACTTCATCCGGGATAATTTATAGCTTTTGTCGGAGGAATTGCTTACCTTTTATCATATCCTGTGTCCGGTCTGCATTCGATGTCCCGCCTAATGTCCGCAAGAGATGTCCGGCAGAACAATCAGCTGATCAGGAAATCGGTGAGTTCCTTTCCTCCTCCAGATGATGAGAGTGACGGACAGGGATGCACACGTGAAATTCGATGCTACCTAATACTTATTGAGTGAGATGCGCACCAATGTCATAAGTGAATTTGTGTACTTGGTAAAAGGAACTATATACGGAATTCCCGGTCTGGGAGCGTATTCAAATGAATTCTCGGCAAATCAACACGGTAAGTTGGGGTGTTTACTTTTGGCTGCTTATCGCTTTGTTCTGACGCCCGCAGGACGGGTTGGCTGTAATTAGGTGGACCGATAAATGTGCAGATAGAGATGCAGTTTGCCACCTCAAAGGGTTCTATTAGAAGCTATCATATATTTTGAGTCCTGATAAGAGTTTCATAATTTCATAATAATGCACTTAACATATTTATCTTAAGGGGACTATGAACTTTGAGATGAGCAAAAATCGACTAAAAAAGTTTTTAATATATAACATTATTTTACGCGTTTAACATTTGCTTATGGGTAGGACAGCGTCAATCTCAAACGAAGAACCTCTAAAAAAGACAGGTATTTGACATACCTTATCCAAAACAGTTCGACCCCCCTTTGCAGGTATTGGCGTCCATATGCCAAGTGCATTATTGTACCTGCTGCAGCAGGTGCAATGTTTCTGTCAGCGGTTTCCATGGACGCCAATGCCTGCAAAAGGGGGTCGAACTGTTTGGGATAGGGTATGTCAAATACCTGTCTTTTTGGGAGGGTCTTAGTTTTGGATTGACGCTGTCCCACCCGTAAGCAAAAGGTTGAATGCATTTTTTTTCGAAACGGAATTTTCAAAGGTTTTATATTTTTAAAATGCTCCATGCGTCTTAAGTTTTGTCTGAGATGCACGAAATTTGGCAAGAAGACACCTTTCATACTTTTTAATGAAACTGGGTATGCATTTTATAATTGGACTTCATTAAGGTAATTAAAAGTGAATTAAAACCTAATTAAATGATGAAAATTAAGTTTTAATGCAGAAAAATATTTAAGAAAAAATTAACTTTCTAAGGGATTTTAAAATGAATACCCAAATTTGTTAATAATGCATTTTTGAGTGATCATAATGTAAAATTAATCAAAAATGTAAACAAATGGCACGCAAGAAGCATTTTCAAATTTTCGTTAAAAAAATTAAATTTAAAAAACAAATACAAAATTACAACAAAATTGAAAAAAAATTAATGGTATTTTATATAGTAATGTTAAGAAGAATATTTATACAAATTTTCATGTTTCTATGTCAATCAATAAATAAAAAGAATTTCAACGTCCACCGTCCCCTTAAAATATACTGCTTTAATATAATATCCACACATTGCATGTATAAAAGTACCATTTTCTCGCATAGACTATCCTACCATCATTGTTCTAGGAATTACCCTCTTTCTCCAAGGTAATTCACAATATGAAAACGTGCATTTTGAATAAGTCGAGTTCTAATCATGGAAATTCCTAAAAGTTCTATTTAATTCTTGCTTATATGATGTCACAACATTCAAAATTTCATACCAGGACATTCATTTGGTCTTGAGTTATCATGTTCGTATCGCACACATACATACAGACAAACATCTTTTCAACAGTCTTCAAAATGTAGAATTCGAATATTTTCGGTACAATTCTTTTAACATTGTGTAAGAAGTTAATTCAAGAGTTGTTGAGTCTTGCAAAATTACCCACTGTTATAGGTATTGAGAACTTCTAATGCGGATAATTCAGACACTTGTGCCTTATCTAATTGACTACATTGACCCTGAGTTATTATATGTTGATGGTGGGTTTTCTACGATAGTCTCGTTAAAGCAAAAATTCTAAAGTCGTAAAGATTAGAGAATAAGCAAATATTAGGGCCTGCTTAATCTTATATCATAAAAGTCTGTTTGTCTTCCATTTATCTCAAATACACTTAATATCTCTCTATCCTGTCACTTGCCACCTTGCTTGATATTTGCAATAACAGTTCCAGATCGTTATTGCTGTACAGACAGTATATTTTGTATATAATCTGACGCATCCAACACGTGACTTTTGTTACATATTGTCAGATTTCAATATGTGGGCAACCAATAACGCAAATTAGAGCTTTCGATCCTTGGAATTTTCCTCGTATTAAACGGGGTTTCAAATATTGTTTAGAAGGGCGAATGGCGATCGCGTGCCCTTACAGTTTTCCAGGTAATGGTATTACGACTTCAAGCGACTTTAAGTTTCATTTAATATTGAGCTTACATGAATGATCAGAGCAGGGTTCAAGAATAAAATTAATGATTTCAAAATTAAATCAAAATATTAAGTTATCCAAGTGCTATTCGGCAATTTCTTTATCTTTCTGTTATACCTTTACTGTCGATAAGTTTTAATTACTTTTGGATAGCTATTATTCATAAATTTAAAAATATTGGTAAAAATAGAGCAAAAAAAGAGCTGTTTTAGCTTTTACCTGTACGTCAGAGTTTTATGATAAAAAATATGCAATCTTTGTATATGTGGTGTAATGGCACACTGAGATAATTGCACATGTGAAACCTTTCTGGCCATATATTAATAGGCGTAACTTATACTACATCTGGAATCTTTAAAATATTAACAATTTTAATATTTCGAAAATTTACGTAGTAAATCTATTGTGCAATTAATGAAGAAACTTTATTTCTTTTTTTTTTAATTATGCAATCCACATCACTTAATTTCATTTTTATATTCAAACAGATGTTTGCATAGATTAATGATCTCTAAAGTGGGATATGGTTACCACAGAGGGTAAGCGAGCCGATAAACGGGGGTACGCCAAGAAAATTTAATATTTTCTCATTGCATTTTTTAAAGTAAGTTTTATATTGACAGAAAAAATAAGTATTTAAAAAATAACAAATATTAACTTTTATTTTTAAATTACGCGATCAGGAACGTAATAATATTATGACTGTATGAATATTACTTTACTAGAACTTTCATTGAAAAAAAAAAAACATGCAAGGTCCGTTTAGACCCCTCCCCTTTGAAAAAAAAACTCACGTCCTTATTTACCATAAAAGTACGCGAGTAGGGGTACGCTATAAAAAAAAAATTTGGAAAAGTTTGGAGACCAATGGCCTGGATAATGATTGTTTTATCACTATTTTTTCGTGACTTTTAATTTGTTAAACATTGAAAATTTTCCATTAAAACATATTATTTCCTAATTCAATTATTTATACACATAATTAAAAGTTCACGGTATGCAATTTCATGCTTGGCATGCAATTTGACTATTTTTATGAAAAATTGCCATATTTTTGGCGGCCCAATTGTTTGGCGAAGGCAACAGCAGGGAGGGCGGGGGCTGCCGATGAGCGAAATATTATTTTGCCAATGAGAAATTGGTTTATTTTATCCAATGAAAATCAGTTAGCATGTTTAGTCAATTGAAAGTTATGATCTCTACGTTCTCCTCTTTCCCGTCTCGGCCCATTTGGTTCACTAGCCCAGACCACCATTTCTAATTATCAATTTTATGCATGAATTATATTTATAATAACGTTTCGAAATCTGTTGAACTAAATATCTTCAAAATTTCTATGCACCTAATTTTCTCGATCTGTTTGGCTGACATTTTCATTTGGCTGAATTTCATGTCATCTCATTTCAAAACTGATGTTGACGTTGGAATCATTTTTAGCTGGTAACCCTGACTCGAGCTCTTATCTCTCGATTTTCAGTGCTGCAGGCGGAAGGAAACGGGGCGCGGGCTGCTGGTGGACTGGGCCCGCCTGATAAAAACTCTTTATAACTCGCAGGACTCGTGTGCCAGGCCACTGGTAACGATAAATAGGCTCTAATGCAAAATTATCACGGTGACCACCATCGGATAAGCCTGCAAAACAAAGCGGGGGGTTCCAAAAACAATTCCTAGACAGACTTGTGTTGTCTAGACTAGGTCGGAGGGAGTTTGTCAAGTCACTGCAAGTATCCACGAGAATGAAAAATGAGATTGGAACGAAGAGATATGGACCGGTGTTATGTTCCATAGATGGTTTGTTCAGGATTTTTGAGATATACAATAAGCACGGATAAGTTGATCACTCAATGCTCCAAATAGTTTTAATCATTTTAAACAGGTGAACAATTTATGCAGATTATCAGGAGCATTTTGTGTAGAAACAGTGTGAAAGCCCCAGGCCGTCCGGCTCGTCCAGAGGACTTAGAGCATCAAATGTGTAGAAACAGTGTAGGAATTTCGAATTTGCGCCCTCCTGCGAGATTTTGACATCGGTCACTAACACTTATAATTTTCAAAATACTTATTCCACAATTTTTCTTTTTTTTGGTTCCTTCTATAAGTTCTGCACCTCATTGCGGCGTTTCGTGATGTGGTAGCTTAAAAAGAGTTAGTGTTAGTTTAAAACGAGTTAGTGTTAGTTAGTGTTAGCTTAAAAGGAGTGTATTGGTTTGAAAGGAGTCAGGGCAATAGTTCCGAACTTTATTCGTCACAGAATAATTTTTAAATTTTGGGAACATTTAAGGAATATTTCGTATGTTTTGAGCTCATTTGAATTTCAGATTTACGGTATTGATATTTCAATAAACTCTTTCACAAAATAAACAATACATACCTAAAAGTATGATAGGGAAGCACATGTCTTTTCCTACATAGTACAATGACAACTTCTTTCGCAGCGAAATCATGGTTTACAGGGTCTACGGTACAATGTTTTTGGAATTGAATTAATGTCACATAAATTGAAAATGGGCATGTTTTTTAAAATGATTTTTTTTTTAAATCCTTATTTTATAAAAACTCCAATATAGAATCCTTATTTTATAATAAATTATTACGTAAGATAATTTAGAATATCTATTTTATTATTTATTTGGAATGTTTATTTTATGATTTATTTAGAAGCCTTATTTTATGATTTATTAATAATTCTCATTTTACAATGAACTATTCAGAATACTTATTTTACAATGAATTTTATTCAGAATCCTTATTTTTGCAATGAATTACTCAAAATCCTTATTTTATATTAAAACATTTAGACTTTGTTTTTGTAATAAATTATTTAAAATCGGAATCTTTATTATGTTTTTAAAATTCGAATTCTCGTTTCATGAATAGTTAGAATTTGTTTGATATATTTAAAATCTTTATTTTACATTGAATCTAAATTTTATAATCTAAAAAAAAATTAAATATATGAAATAATATGAAATAAGGATTTTGAGTAATTAATTGCAAAATAAGTATTCATTCAGGATCTTCATTTTATAATATATTATTTAGGAATCATTTGCATGATTTATTTAGAATCCTTATTTTATGATTATCTTATTGTATGATCAAGAATTCTCATTTTATAACGAGTTATTCAGAATTCTTATTTTACAATAAATTACTCAAAGTCCTTATTTCATAATGAAACCTTCAGATATTTATTTCGTAATAAATTCTTTAAAATCGGAATCTTTATTTTATAAGGAATTTTTTAGAATCAAAATTCTTATTTAATAATAATTATTTAGAATTTGTCTTTTTTGATATGTATAAAATTTTTATTTTATAATGAATTATCCAGAACCTTCATTTTATAATAAATTATTTAGGATCCTTTGTTCTTATGATACCTAGAATCTTTATCTCGTGATTTATTTTGAATTATTTTTTTATGATTTATTTTGAACCCCTATTTAGTGATTTATTCAAAAACCTTATGTTATGATGTATTGAGAACTTTCATTTTCTTACGTACAACTCAACCTGTTGCTAATGTAATGAAACTAAAATAACTTTCTTGAAACTAACATATAACTCAAAATTAATACCGCCCACCTGTTTCGAAGGCAAGAAACAGCCTTCTTCGTCAGGGCACCCAAGAAGAGCAACTTTCACTCGTGAGAGCTAGATCGTCAACTGATGTTAGAACAGTAAATATGACTAAGGTAGGAAAAAGAAGTTGCCAACTATGATGGAAGAAAAAGAAATAAAAAACAAGGAGAAAGGAAACAAGAAGTAGGACACTGTGAACGGTAAGTGAACGTTCAAAAAAGGATTCAAATCACTTGTTCAGTGAGTAAACGTTCATTGATAAACCTAGCCAGATCCTACCCACGGATTGGTCTCCCAGGTTAGGCTCGGGTTCATACAGACGGTTAATACATACCCATCTGGTTCATGCATTTGTGCCCATTTTTATCTTTTTGACTTCCTATTTTCGGACTATTCAGAACTGAAATGGTGAAGGATATTTAACCTATCCTCAAAACAGCTGTATGGTGTATTGTATCTGAATCTGTGTAATTAGGTTGCTTATTTTTTTCATTAAGACATACTATCGTGATCCGGATCTGGTCTACAGGCCATCAATTTGACAACTGAAATTAGGTTCCACGCAGGGAATATTTAGCTTCTTAGTAAATTTGTCACTGATCATTTCGTTGGTCTGGTGTTGTTCTGATGATCACTTCTCCATCATAAACGTGTGAAACTAGAAGGTAAAGATAGACTTTATCTGCAGGATTTTTACTTTCTCGTATTATAGAATATAGTATAGGAAAAGTAATATTTTCACGAAAATTTTTGATTTCGTGATTTTGATGCTAATGTATACTTTAGGCCCTCCTGAACAAATTTTGACTATTTTTAGAGTGTTATCCGTCTGTATGTCTATATGTCTATCTATGGCTGAATTCTTGTATACACGATAGTTGCCACAAATATTATTGGATTTTCAACAAACTTTATATCTGACTTTGTTGACAAAAATCTAGAACTGGATAGAATTTTTTGAAATTCGAGCGAAAACTTCGAGATGTATTCCAAAGTTCATAGGCAGCATAGAAAAAAATCTGATGCGGGCAACACATGACTTTCCTTATATAATGTAATGAATTTACCACTTTTACAGTAAAATAAATAGGTTTTTCTTATAGTAGATACTAATATTCTTTCCAAGATATTGAATTTTCGACAATTAGTCGTCATTTCATTGATTTAGCGTCATTTTTATCTATTTGGCGAGATTTTCGTTAATTTGGCAACATTTCAAAAAGTCGCCAAGTTGGCGACATTCCGCCAAATTCGTCGCCAAAATCTCGCCAAGTATAATGGACAAAGAAATAAGTTATTCTTACAGCAGATAAATGACTATTGGCGTTCAAATACAAAAGTATTACAAAAAGTATCTTTTTTTATGAATGGAACGAGCTAGATCCACGAGAATGATGTCATCCAATTTATTGCATGGTATTACTGAAAAGTGAACATGTCTCTTAAGAGGAAATATTTTTTTTTTATTTTATATGACTTTCTGATAATTTTTTTGAAAAATGTGCAATATCTCGAGAACGGTTCATATTAGCGTTCTAAAACTTATGTCAATCGTTTTCTAATGAAAAATTACATAAGAAATGTCTATTTGCGTAACTTTATTAGTGGTTTTGATTTTTTGACTATTTTTTCAAAATTTCATTCGAAAATTTAGGGATGTTCTTAACATTCGATTGCGTATAAAAACAATAGGCTTCCAGTGTTTACGGATTGTGATTTTTGTACCAAATTTGGTTCGAATCGGTCCATTCGGTCGTCAGTTATCGTCTCCACAGACTTACTGACACACACACACACACACATACTTTCACACACACACACACACATACACACACACAGACATCACTTCAAAAATGTTTGATTCGTGATCAGGGATGCTTGAAACGTGCTCTCCCGTCGAAAACTCTATTTCGAATTTTCGACCCCGTCACAATACTTTCCTTATACATTATGTATATAAGGAAAGTAAAAATTTGACAAAATCATGCATAACAGGAGTTATCGTGTTTCAATAACCACGAAATGTAACAGTTTTAATTATTATAGGGAAAAATGGCCGTGATGCAATTTTTGTATTCGTGACGCCATTACAAATAACCTACTGGTCCAAAGGGGTGTATTGTCATTCTTGGTATCAACCAAATGGATTTTTAGGCCCTTTGAAATGAAGGGTAACATGCTATAATTGGGATCATTTGGACTAACGATGCAGATTTTTCAAATTTATTCTTGCAAAATTAAATTCAAAAGAGAAAAAAAAATCACAAGTTGTTTAAAATGGATTTTAGTATGAAAAAGTCGAGTTGAATCACATGATTCATCTCCACAGACAAAATAAAACAGTGACACAAACACATATATTTAACATTTTTCTCATTCTAATTTTTTACGCTTTATATAAAGTTGTTCAAGTTTTATAAAATACCGAGTAAAATATTCAATAACATATTTTTGATGCTGTTGAAAATATCTTCAATTATATCTATGCATCACGTTTTATTATAGTTGCGTATTTCATTAAGTATCAATATTTGTTCATTTTTTATATAAACTTCAGTAATTTAGTTAATTTAAAAACGTTATCTAAGCACTAATATTATTCAAGAGTCGTCAGTTGGATAGTTCTGTGTATTAGAGTAAATATTTCATTGCCAAGTTATCTAAGAAAGAACATTATTCATCGGCGAAATTTCACCGTTTGATACCGCCCCCACCCCTCCCAAGATGAAAAATTTACGATATTTTGTATATTACTAAAATAGCTATATTTTGAAGTATGAAATTTCCAAAAATTTCCGGGTGAGAAACACTTCAACCCCCCCCCCCCCCCCCCCCCCATTCCCTCGCAATTTTCTAATAATGCTCGCTTGTGCACTGTACAGTACACGAATTTTTCCTCAAAAAAAAAAAAAAAAAAAAAAAATATATATATATATATATATATATATATATATTTATCTGTTCGTTAAACACCAGAAGCCATGGGGTTGTGGCGTCAATTGGCAGATACGCTGCTCAGCCGAGACAGAATGAGGTTGGAAGAGGGAATATCAAGACACAGACAAAACATCCAGATAAAAGACAAAGACAAACACTATCGTTTTGCCACGAGACATCGTGTATTTTGATTGAGATAAGAGTTCCACTCATCCAGACTAAAATGACGGTTACAGAAACATTTGCATTCCGTAACTGGCAAAATAAAATCCTTTCGTGGGAAAATTATATCTTATTCATTAAGTCTCACTCGTTTAATATGAACACGGGTATGACGAAATCACGGTTTAGAGTAGTAGTATGTTGATATCATGACTATGCCATCAGTAACAGTCAACATTTTACGATTGCAATAGACGGACTTGTGCTTTTGCCACCCTTAGACAGAATAGAACAGAAAATTTATTCCAAATTCAACACAAGGAATATACACTTTTATAGATGAAATCTTTTTAGTGCAAAGAAAATCTGATATCGACTGAGATAAATAAATAATAAGCAGAGAACAAGGTACAAATGAAAAATAAGTTAGGTACAAACTTAGCTATCAACAGCATGGCTAGCCTCATTTTCGCTTTGAGAACATGCAATTTAAAGAGGCATACACCAAAAAACATGTACTTTAAAAGTATTTTGTGTTTTATTGTGTTATTTATGGCATAAGTAGCACAATAAAATATTTTTAAGGTAGAACATTAAAAAATGTCCCATATCAGGGAAACCAAATAACCAAGGCACAGCCAATATGCAATAATGAGAAAATATAACAGTAGTTTTTGTACGATTGGGAAAAAAGTTAAATTGCTTAGCTCCAAGGAAAGAAAAAAAAATCTTTTAGCTTTAGTAAATCGAGCAAATGGTGTTCTGATCATATAAAACCTAGGAGTTGTTCTGTTAAACTGTTTAGTGTTATGTTCCCCGATCTCAAATAAAATGATTTTTATACATATTTCATACATACTTTATACATATACTTTATACATATACATATAACTTAAACGAAGAATATTTAAACTGTAAAATAATGGAAACAAACTTGCAAAACGGTTTTTAGATAATATAATTCTGACGAAGTGCTTCTGTACGAAAAATCTGGAATTAAATAATATTCGAAAAATTTGAACCCCAACAATTTTACCCATACTGTAACCTGGAATGAATGAATAAAAAATAAATCATACGTAGTGTATTTTTAGAACGACATCCTTCAGAAAGTAAAATTTAGAAAGATTCAAATTTAGTTTCGTTTTTTTATAAGTTTATTTGAAGCTTGTATGATAACAGTTGATTCAAAACAATGCCAAGTTATTTAGTCTCCCTAATGCACTTAGTTTTGTTACATTCACACTCAGATTGATTTTCAGATGAAGTTTTGAAGTTTTATGAAATACTAAATTGAAAAGTTGTAGCCTTGAACAAGAACGAAAATTAACTGGACTTTATCATACCAGAATCTCTTATTAAGTAGCCTGTGATTTTTATTTGTTTTTATTTTGTTTTATTTATTTATTCATTTATTTGCAAAATTTGCAAGAAAATTTTTGAAAAATCTGTATCGTTGGTCTAAATAAATATAATTAGAGCATGTTACCTTTCATTTTAAAGGGATTGAAAAAAAAAATCTTTCGATACCCTCGAGGGAGCCAATGACGTTACAAACAAGAAAAGTGTATTGCAGTTATTTTTTACTATAATGATGAGCCATAAATAAACCTCTTTATGCATAAATAAACCTCTATGCATAAATAAACTTTATGCATAGAGGTTTATCTCTTTATGTTAATCTCTTTATGCATAAATAAACCCATAAATAAACCTTTTTATGCATAACTATATCACATTTTGTCATATGCTGCCATGTCAAAAAAATGTAAAATTTCTAATAAAAATATAAAATTTCTTTTTTCGCTCGCATTTCAAGAAAATGTATCTAGTTTTACAATTTTCGTTAATAAAGCCGGATAACAGAGTTTCGTTAACTAAGTATCGTGAAAATCCATTAATATTTGTAGCAACAGACGTTACACAAGAAATCGACTAGACAGGACAGACGGCAGATAGACATCAGTTTAAAAATAGTCAAAACGTCTCCAGGAGGTCCTAAAGATACATTGCCACCATAATCATGAAATCGAAAATTTTCGTGAAAACAATACTTTTCTATACTATATTCCATAGTATGAGATATGAGGTAAAAATTGATAACTTTTGTTTCTAGTACACTAAAATTGAATTTATTGTAAGAACACCTTTTATTTATAATACTTAAATGCATTTCATATAGCCAATAAAAAGCCAATATTAGGCCAATATTGGATTTGCTACTAGGGGTAATAGCTTATAAGGAACGGCCTATAAGTGTACACGTTAAGGTTATCTATAATAAAGTGACCATACCTATAATTGAATAAAAATGATTGCAGATAGAATCGACGATGGATGTGATCGACGTACGGAAGGTTAAAAATTGGATGTTCATAATCAGCATCCAGAAAATAACTATATTTTATAGCTTTTGAATTTGCCAAAGACAATCCTTTCCTTTAGCGAGATAAGTAAAAGTGTATTTTTTAACGCAGTTTTGCAGTTTAGTAATGCATATTTCGGGTCTTTTAGCTCATAAATACATTGTGCGTAGCCATAACTTATATAAAAAATTTCAGGCCAGTAAAATTCAAGACCTACTCATTTTTTATTCTGTTGCTCTTTTATATACACGTAAAAGGGAGTTAAAGTATCACGTGATGACGCTCGAAGACCTATCATGTTCCAGCTTCACATTTCCGACCGGAGAAGACGCTTCCAAGATTGTTTTTACGAGATTTTACGTAAATTGTGCGGTTTCGCATGCATTATTCATGAATGATTGTTACCGACTCTGATCTTTTCTTGTTAAATTACTTCCTGTGAGTCTTTACTGTAAAGAAGACGCAAACGTTTAAGATAATGCGTGCGAGGAACAGACCCATCACGTGACTTTGATTTCGAAAAAGCCGTATGCTGATTTGATCCATGATAATATTCTCTTAAAGATCGCGAAATGGTTGACACAGCTAACTTGAGAAGACTGTAAAAGCTATGACTGCTTGTTTACTACGTTTCCTTTTAATATATACAGTAGCGCCCAGAGGTTTTCTAAGGTCCCAAGCGAGCTTTCGCGTGAACAATAAATGCAGTAAAATGTCACTGATTTAAAATATTGTAATCCGAAAAATCGATTATCCAACAGTTTATGTTGTTTTTGCAAGTTAAAAAATAAGTACCGATTTTTTACGCTAGAATTTTTACATTACAGGTCAAATTTTAAAATGCAAGAGGTTGATGTCTATAAAATGGTACGAGTTTCATTCATGATCATTATGATCTATTTGTCAGTCTATTTTGGGAAGAGGCGTCTGTAGCGTCTCCCTCGCTAATGTCCCATCAAAGGCGAATAAGACCGACAATTTTTTCACATGTTCCTATGGTTAAATTTTATAATTATAATGATTATAAAAAATTGCACTAGCTCTTGGACTAGAGCAAAATGATAATTCATTTGTATCTAATTTACTGGTATTGAAAGCAATATGATCTATTAAAGAAACATTTTAGAGAAACAATCAGAGTATTTGATACCAGAATCTCAGGTATTAACGATCGCTGGCATGCAGGTAAACCATCTTCTGCGATGTCCATCAACAAATAAAGCGGTCTGATTCAACGTTAGACCCGGCTTCCTTGGTCAGACGTTGTATTTTTAAAATACAAGATAGTGATATTTATAAAATGGCACATGATTTATTTAAGATCATAATGAGCTATTTTGGCCTTTTTAGAGGGGCATCTATAACGTCTTCCTCAAAAAAGCTCCAGCCAGTGGTGCATAAGATTGACAGTTTTTGCAAAGATGCATATTTCCACAAATGTCCTCATGATCAGATTTTATTATCATTATGAGGTATGAAGAACGAACGGTACGGCCTCTTGGACTATTAAGTTCTAACATAGAATGTTAAAAAAAAACTAAGGGTAGTAAATGGTGTGAGACCTCCAAAGATGATGAGATCTGAGATCTCCTGTGACAGTCATATCATGCAAATTTGAGATTCAGGACAGAATCTAAGGAATACACCCCGATATTACTTACTATGTAGAAATTAAAATTTCTTACTATTTTATAAGAATGCAAGACTAATGACTGCAGATGGCTTATTTCTGAATTGGTCAGTGTTTCATATAGAGGAGTAACCAATTTACCGCAAGGTGAAAATTCAGACAAAAAACATTGTTCAGTTCTATAGAGTAAGAATTTTGGAAACTTATATATGGCATAAGAAAATTCAGCAATTTTAACAGATTTACTGGCTGTGTTTTGAAAAAAAAAATTCCCGGATCCCAAACTATCCTGGTAGCATGCCAGTATTGATATAATATTGCAGCTAATATAGACAAAATATTGGGTCAATATGAAAATGTGAACATTTTGACAATATTATGCGGCCAATATTGGCTGGTCATTTGTAGCCAATATATATATACCCAATTTTTAGCTGGTATTGGTTAATATTGTCGTAACATTGTAATGCCAATACCTACATAAAAGTGACGACCAAAATGTATCCCTAATATTGACGTTATATTGGAAATATTACCAATGAAACGCCAAGGTAAAATATTGGCGCAGTATTAGACCAATATTGGCATGCTACCAGGGTACCTTGTCCCAATGGATAATTGAGAGCTGAACGTCAATTTAGCGCATCGCGATCCCAATATGCTCAAGTACCATTCAATAAAAATGGTCATTGCCACAGCATGCACACTTAAAGATAAATAAAAACTGATAGAATTCAGGGGAAAACGTTGGACTAGCTAGGATGCATTAATGAATCGGGAAAAAGTATTGAAGGGAGGCTAATTAAAAATATTTAAAATGTTGAAGTCCGCAAACATGAGGCTCCAATCGGTCGCTTGAGTCGCTTACCCCCCAGGACACCCTTGCATACATTATACGTGCATTCTTCATTGTGCGTACATCACTCAATAAGTCTCCGGTCTAACTAAGAAAAACAATTTTTTTTTAGAAATTCGACTTTATTCATCAACATACTCTCTTCAAGAGTGATACATTCATTCCAACGCTCCTCTAACTTTTCGATGCTTTTTTTTTGTAGAACGATTTGTCTTTGCTTTCAAAATAGGTCTCAGTTTCGGCAATCACTTCTTCATTTAAGTCAAATTTTTTTCCCTGGAGCATCTTTTTGATGTCTCCAAAAAGACAGTAGTCGCTGGAGGCCAGAGTGGTCGGACCGACGCAAGAAATCCTTCTTATCTCGCTTGAACAGCTAGCTCCAAACAGCGCTCTGAATCGCCGACGCGTTGTTGTGTTTGGTCCGGTGTGAGCAAACGCGGCACCCACTTCGAAAGCAACTTACGCATGCTCAAATTTTCGCGTAAAATTGTAAACACACTACCTTCTGATATCTTTAAGGTGTCAGCTATCTCACGCAACTTCACTTTACGGTCTTTCAAAACTATTTTGTGGACTTTTTTTATGTTTTCCGGAACAACTGCCGATTTTGGACGACCAGAGCTTTCAGCATCATCGGTGTTTGTACGACCGCGTTTAAATTCAGCATACCAGTCAATAACAGTTGATTTCCCTGGTGTGCAGAGTTTCCATAACGCTTATCAAGCCACTGTTTGGCTTCAACAGTATTTTTCCCCATCAAGCAATAATGTTTAATCAACACACGAAATTCTTTTTTATCCATTGTTTTGAAAATTACAAAACTGGGGACCCTAAAACCACTGTAACCTATAAACTAATTGTCAGAATGTCATGACATTTTGACACGTGTCGTTTGAAGGTTGGTACTATCCAGAAATCATATGGGTATGTTAACAGTGTTGCCATATATGTGTCAGACCGGCGATTTATTGAGTGAGGTTACATGGAGTGAGGTTACATTAGTTACATGGGCGCCCATGTGGGTTTTCAAGGAGTTGGGATTTGGGGTCTTATTTATGAGGGAGGGGGCGGGCGTGGCTCATCTTGCACCATAGAGAAAATTTCAGATTTTAATCTTGTGAAAGGAGATTTTAGAGCATCTGAACGCAATCCTGAGCTAATTATAGCAACTAATTCCGCATAAACGGTTCTTCAACAAAAATTAATAAAAAATAAAATAAAGTTAGAGCTGAACAAAAAAATAAAATAAAAAATAATAATAATAAAAAAATAAAAATAAAATAAAAATAAATAAATAAAATAAAATAAAATAAATAAACAAATAAATAAATAAAGGAAACACTATATTTTATGATTTATATCTCTTTTGTGAAAAACTTATTGTAAACTCTGAGAGTGGTGATTTAAATTTGTTATTAGTAACTATTTCAAAATACGCAAGTTTATTTTCTCATAAAATCACTTGCTCGTTAATTTTAACAGCTCTTGAAATCTGTTTCGAGCAACAAAATTATATGTAATTTTAGGAATGGTTTGTGAAGGTGTTGTTCCTTAAGTACTCAAGCTGCAATAATTTTGCAAGGAAAAATTCACGAGTGCGCAAGTTAGATCTATCTATTGTAAAATGACCATCTATATAATAAAAGGCAATGTCTGTGTGTCTGTCTGTGTGTCTGTCTTATACACTATACGTTTCGCGACCGCGCGTCGGAGAGTTACGAAATTTGGCAATCGGAGACCCTGGGGGGTGGGAAGGGGACACGTGAAAACCGATTTTCAAAATTCTAATTATTTTTTTATTTATTTAATGTTTTATGCGATTTCGACCTTTTTTTGATCTTTTTGCCCTTTTTTCTCCTCGATCCAGACATCGTAGAAAAAAACAAATCACACCATCGGAAAGAGCAGAGAATTTCGAGTAAAAATATATCAATTTCAAATCTCAGAGATAAATTCTAATATTTTTTTATGATTTTAAAGCAAAAGTCACTTTTGACTCAAAAAAACGATTTTTGGTTTTTAAATTCTCGCATAGTAAAAAGTACTCATAATTTCGACTAATAATTTACATTTTTAGAAAGCTGAAATATCTGGCATTCTTACAAGTCTAATCTGGTCCAGAAATAATGAAAATTGCCTTCAGGATCGCAATTTTAAAGACGTCATGATTTTAAATTTCTCGGCGTTCCGTTCGTTTCTCCCCCGCTGAAGCAGGGAAGGTGGTGGGTGGGGACGTCAAGGTGGAGGTGACGTCACGGTTCTGAATAGAGCTAGCTCCTTTGCTCTATATAAATTATTATATTTATATTTTAAATGATGGGACGATCTGGATTTTTTAAATGTATATTTTAACTTTTGGATATTTTAAATGGATATTTTAATTTTATGGATATTTTAAATGATGGAACAATGAAACAATGGAATGAGGATGATGGAATTAAGCATATGGTCATTTTAAATTGCAAATTAGCGCGCGGGAAGTTAGCGGTAGGCCCGGGTTCGATTCCCGCCACTGCCAAAACTGCCGCCGTGTTTACGTGGAATACGATCACGTTAAATATGTGGGTCCGTAAGTCCTTCCGAGAGGTTGGTGGTAGGGGAAGGAGGATACGGCCCCTGTGGATGCCTCCCCCACTGGGTTCCCGTCTAAATTGGGTGAATATGTAGAAAGTTATGGAGATTGTCGCGGAGGGCGCGGCAGCCCAGTGGTTAGCGCGCGGGAATTAAACTCAGTAGGCCCGGCTTCGATTCCCGCCACTGCCAAAACTTACGCCACGTTCACGCAGAGTACGATCACGTTAAACATGTGGGTTCGTGAGTCCTTCCGAGAGGTTGGTGGTAGGGGAAGGAGGGTACGGTCTAAATTGGGTGAATAAAAAGAAAGTTATGGAGATTGTCGCGGAGGGCGAAGTAGCCCAGTGGTTAGCGCGCGGGAATTGCACGCGGTAGGCCCGGGTTCGATTTCCGCCACTGACATGGAGTACGATCACGTTAAACATATGGGTCCGTATGTTTTTCCGAGAGGTTGGTGGTAGGGGAAGGAGGGTACGTTCCCTGTGGATGCCTCCCCCACTGGGTTCCGGTCTAAATTGGGTGGCACATCTTGGCCGTCCAACCAGTTACCAGGCCCGGGTTCGATTCCCAAAATTGCCGCCGTGTTTACGCGGAGTACGAGCACGTTAAACATGTGGGTCCGTGAGTCCTTCCGAGAAGTTGGTGGTAGGGGAAGGAGGGTACGGTCTAAATTGGATGAATAAAAAGAAAGTTATGGAGATTGTCGCGTAGGGCAAAGTAGCCCAATGGTTAGCGCGCGGAAATTGCACTCGGTAGGCCCGGGTTCGATTCCCAAAATTGCCGCCGTGTTTACGCGGAGTACGATCACGTTAAACATGTGGGTCTGTAAGTCCTTCCGAGAGGTTGGTGGTAGGGGAAGAAGGGTACGGTCCCTGTGGATGCTTCTCCCACTTGGTTCCGGTCTAAATTGGGTGAATAAAAAGAAAGTTATGAAGAATATCGCGGAGGGTGAAGTACCCCAGTGGTTAGTGCGCGGGATTTGCACTTGGTAGGCCCGGGTTCGATTCCCAAAATTGCCGAATAAAAATAAAGTTATGGAGATTGTCGCGGATGGCACGGTAGCCCAGTGGTTAGCGCGCGGGAATTTCACTCGGTATGCCCGGGTTCGATTCCCGCCATTGCCAAAACTGCAGCCGTGTTCACGCGGAGTACGATCACGTTAAACGTGTGGGACTGCAAGTCCTTCCGAGAGGTTTGTGGTAGGGGAAGGAGGGTACGGTCTCTTTGGATGCCTCCCCCATTGGGTTCCGGTCTAAATTGTGTGGCACTTCCTGGCCTTCCAAGCAGTTACCTTACACCTTTCTGGTAGGGGCGCGGTAGCCCATTGGTTAGCGCGCTGGAGTTGCACTCGGTAGGCCCGGGTTAGATTCCAGCCACTGCCAAAACTGCCGCCGTGTTCATGCGGAGTACGATCACGTTAAACATGTGGGTCCGAAAGTCCTTCCGAGAGGTTGGTGGTAGGGGAAGGAGGGTGTGGTCCCTGTGGATGCCTCCCCCACTGGGTTCCGGTCTAAATTGGGTGGCACTTCCCGACCGTCCAAACAGTTACCTTACACCTTTCTGGTAGGTCGGACGGTCTGGGTTTCAACAACAACACCTTTCTGGTAGGTCGCGCCAACGAGTTTGCCACGGTCAGAATTTTCAAGGGTAGCGAACAGGCTGGTCGCCAAAGGCGGCTAGTTCCCAATAAAACAAGTTATTGTAGCGCTCCTAGTGGAGAATTTAAAAAGTTTGGATAACAAAACTTAGTCAGATTGACTGAAAAGGCCATTTACAAAGTTTAGAGCATTTTCTAATGTACAAAATTGTACAAGTAAATTGACAAAAACATTGTTACAGAAGGCATTTATTTTACATAATATATTTATTGGCGAATTGCTGTCCTATTCAGGA
Organism: Amaurobius ferox; assembly: GCA_951213105.1. NCBI lineage: Eukaryota > Metazoa > Arthropoda > Arachnida > Araneae > Amaurobiidae > Amaurobius > Amaurobius ferox. Next base: position 104,646,230 of record OX578136.1, read on the forward strand.
ATGCTAAAATAAACCACACTTGCATGTACATGCACGGGTATAAAATGTACACTCGCAGGAAAAAAATGCACGGGATACATGCATGGGAATAAAATATACACACACAGGAATAAAATGTACATGCACAGGAATGAAATGTACAGTCTGTTCAAAATACTCTCCATCAGCAACAATGTACATTTGAAATCGAGAAAGAATATTACAGCGTATTTTGTCAAGCTTTCCAAATGTCACCGTATTACTATCCCTGATGATACTACTTTTTGATAGGTATTTATTGCTCTCCATACACGCGTTTCGTGCGTTCTTGCTGTTGATTTATACTAATAAGATAATCCTCTAGAAATATATAATTAGCGTTTATCTTCTATCTCGTTTTGTTGTCTTTTTCGTCATCCTAACATTTTAAATTCTCTATTATAGGAGGCGTTGCAATCCCTTTTATTCGATCGGGCATGGTCACTTTACTATAAATAGACCTACATGTATACTTATGGTTCTTTCCTTATAAAATTTGTTGTTCTTGTATTTGGTGTTCTTGTTTGTTGGAGGATATTTTCGACCAGCAAGTCGCCTCCCCAAAGTATCCCAAACATTTTCAATGGGGTTTAGATCTGGAGGACTTGCTGGCCATATGAGACATTGAATACCCTCGCTGACTAGACAATCCTGAACAACGAGTGTTCGATAACATGGTGCGTTGTTGTCCATGAAAACAAATTTATCACCTATAGCACCACGGAAAAGGCGAAACATGAAGCAGTAGAACTTCATCAATGTATCTTTGGCCGGTCACAATCCCAGTTGCAGCCACATGTAGGGAAGTTCGGCCATTGATCATGACGCCGGCCCATACCATGATACTCCATATCGGATATCGGTCCCTTTCCTGGATATTTTCTGGACGATAAGCAGTACCACTCTCACTCCAGATCAGTTGGCGTCTACAATCCGATGACAGACTGAACCTACTCTCATCTGAGAATAGCACGCAAGCCCAGTTCTGTTCGGTCCAATTGCGATGCTCACGACACCATTGCAAACGGACGGTACTGTGCAGTCTGGACAATGGGACACACACAACAGGTCTGCGGGCTTACAGTCCTCCTTCTCCCAAACGTCTGACTACAGTTTTTCGGGAGATCCGCTGTACTGTGGTAGTAAGAAATTGATTTGCCACCTCCTGAGCTGTGGTGTGCTGGTTCCTTTTTTCCAATAGGACAATGTACTTGTCTCCTGCAGGCGCCGTACTTCTAACACGACCTCCCCCGTGACGCTTGTTACACATTCTAGTTGTTTTAAATACTTGCCACAGCCGTGAAACAACGCTGTGGGCGATGTCGAACTCCCTGGCAACATCTGTTATTTTTTTTATTTCTTCGATCTTTCCAATAATACGGCCACGTGTAAAATCATTTAAGTGATATCGGGAAGGCATACCGAAAATGTCAAGTTCGTCAATTAAATCTTTCCCGTGAAACTTTCACTTGGAACGACAACTGTCCACACTCGTCAAATCCTTTAAATCTCTTATCAGCGCTATCATGTGACGAACAAGCGTGGAAATCAAAAATTTGCATACACACACCTCTTCTTACTGTATCCCGCACTTATTCTAATTTTCCACATTTTGCTGGAAAATTAGAATTATTTTGTGGTTGCTATAGGTGCTCCGTGTCATCCGTCCTTAGCAATTGTCCAGCAATGTATATTATTGTAATTTATTCAAAATCTTGTTGAGACATTTTTATTCCTTGTGACATATCTATATATACTAATTTCCAAGTGTCCGTCTGTCACGCTTTTTTTAGGCACTTCCCGAATAGATAGAGACTTGCAATTTGATACACGGCTCATCTGTTCGAGAAAACCCCCGGGAAAAATTGAATTTTTCGAAAACGTTCTCTAGAGGGGGTGCTCCACACGAAAACATTCGAAATGGGAAATGATAGGAAAGCATGCTTTGCGATAAGATAGAGACTTTAAATTTGGTGTATGGATAAATCCGTTCGAAAGGAAGAAAGTGTGCAATTTCAGATTTTCAATATTTTCTACTTAAGGGGGTGTCGCACACCAAAATGTTCGATTTACCGAATAAATGAGAAATAGCTCCTTTAAAATTTAATAGAGGCTTGAAATTTGGTATAAGGTCTAACCATTTGACGAAAACACCCAAGACGAATATAGTTTCTCAAAAATGTTCGTTTATGGGGTGCTTCAGAGAAAAACGTTCAAAAGGTGAATTGATAAAAAAACATGCTTCGAGATGAGATAGAGATATCAAATTTGGTGTAAGGGTAGATAACTTGGAAGGAAGAAAGAGTACAATTTTAGTTTACCAATATTTTCTACTTTAGGGGGTGCCGCACACCAAAATGTTCGATATTGGGAATAAAGTAGAAACGCCCCTTTTAAAACGTGATAGAGGCTTGATATTTGATATATGGGTGAATCATCAAACACAAGAAGAATAGAGTTTTTCTAAAATGTATATTTAAGGGGATGGGTACTCCACACAAAAACATTTGAAAGGTGAAATAATGGAAAAATAATGCTTCGAAAGGAGATAGAGACTTCAAATTTGGTGTACGGGTAAAAAATTGGAAAGGAAGGAAGTGTGCAATTTCAGTTTTCCAACATTTGCTATTGTAGAGGGTGCCGCTCACTAAAATATTCGATTTGCCGAAAAAATGAAAAACGCCTTCTTTACAATGTGATAGAGGCTTGAAATTTAGTATATGGACTAACCATTTGATAAAAAAACTAAAGATGAATACGGTTTGTCAAAAATGTTCATTAAGGGGGTGTTACACAAAAAAACGTTCGAAAGGTGAAGTGATAGAAAAAACATGATTCGCGATAGGATGGAGGCTTCAAGTTTGATCTACGGGTAGATAGTTTGAAAGGAAGAAAGTGTGAAATTTCAGATTTCCAATATTTGCTACTTTAAGGGGTGCCGCACACTAATATGTTCGATTTTCCGAATAAATGAGGTACGCTTCCTTTAAAATGTGATAGAGACTTGATATTTAGTATATGGACGTATCATCTGATAAAAAACCCGAGACAAACAGAGTTTTTAAAAAATGTTCATTTATGGGTCTGCTTCACAGAAAAACGTTCGAAAGGAGAAATGATAAAATAGCAATGCTTCGGGATGAGATAGACTTTAATGTGGCGTACGGGTAGATAGTTGGAGAGGAAGAAGTGCGTAATTTAAGTTTCCCAATATTTTCTTCTTTAGGGGGTTCTACACATCAACATATTCGATTTGCCGAATAAATGTTAAACGCGAATTATTCAAAAATTTGCATTATTCAGGAGTTGTTATTGCGAGACAGTTGATTTTCAACGGGTATTCGGCTAGTTTGAGTCTAATGGTGAACAGTTTTTTGATTTAATCAAAAAACTGTTCACCAAATTGTTATTGATTTTTCCTTACTCTTCAAAACACTTGTTTTTGAGATCGTTTTGGCTAAAAACTCTATATATAGGTTTACCTTCTATTGAAGATGATTTATATACGTTTTAAAAGGTTCATATTTGGTCTTGTTGAATGTATTTTCGTGACACCTGGACAGTGTCCACAGTTTGGAGATGGTATAGCAGTGGAATTCAAATCACTGTCCTGATACAGTTCAAAATTAGACACAATAATCAATTTCAGGGCATTTTGCTTTAAAGCAATTTTTAGAATGTTTAGATTTTTATATTTATTTAGTATGTCATAAATAAATTTCCTATTTTCTATGCCTGAGCTGTTCATACAGCCCAGAATCATTTGGGTACAACCATCTGTTTTCAGAGAAGCATAATTTTTGTTTCTAAAAGTTTCTTGTTTGTTCACCTTCTGATTTTTAATCGAGTTCCAAAACACATCTACTTTCGTGTATGAAAGCAAATATTTCCAAAAGTTTTTAAGTCTGTCCAAATGAAGCTAAGTAAATCTCAGATTTGTTTTACCTAGGAACGTTTTTTTTTTCTAGATACTGGGCTATAAATTTTTCTTTTTAACACTTTCCAACATAGTTGAAAAGTATTTATGACTTTGGTCATTCTGTCTGTCTGACTGTCCGTTTGCATGATAACTGCCTTAAAAATGACTTTATCAAAGTGAAATTTTAGTATGTTGTTGAGACGCTCTGTGGGACATATGGGAATGTAAATGAATAATATTACTCAATTAGTTTTGGACAGAATCCGGGTTGCAACAATAAAGCACATTGAATTCGGGTTGAAAAAGTGAAATACATTGAACCTGGGTTGAAAAAGTGAAATACATTGAACCTTACGGAACCTAATTTTTTAAGCAAACATTTTTTAAACAAAGTTGAAATTCATAAATTGCTTTGAAAATTTTAGGAAATATTCAAATTATCCCATAAAATATATAAAAAAATTTCAGCAAAATATGCTCGGTAGATGATCATCAAACTTTGATTATTTCTATAACGGAGCCTAATTTTAATGGATGCACAATGTAAACAAGTGAATGAGTTGTATAAGAATATAAGTTGTAAAAGAATATTAGTTGTATAAGAAGTTGTATAAAATATTATGTTGTATAAGAATAAGAATATTGTATAAGAATGTAAGATGAATTGTATTGCAGAATTTTTTTCACGTAAAATTATTTATTTAGCTTTGGAGTCTGGAATAAAAGCTATATGAATGAAATATTCATTGCTTTTACATAGAGAGCCAGATGATTTATATTTCGATGACGTCATTTGAATAAAATTCATTTTCTTTTTTCAATGAAGTTTTTTTGAAAGTTTTTCAAGTCTTAAGTTTTCAAATATAAATTATTGTAGTATTGTGATAATTTAAAATATATCAGCACTGAATGTATCTCATTTTAATGTTTAAATAAAATTGCATTTCAGTTGGAAATTGTATCATAATCAATCTTTATGCATGATTGATCTTGTTTGTATAATATTTATATTTTAAAACAGGATTTGCGGATTTATTAAATGCTCTACAGGATTATAAATTTAATTTCTTGTAAATTAAAAGTATAAACTTATTTGACAGAAGCGTCCAACGTTGGCAAAGGCGTATTCAACATAAATAATAATTAGCATAAATTACAGTCAACTCGACACTCATAACATTAAACAAGGAAACTATTGTGAAAGCGAAACTAATATGCCATATTTTCAATTAATAAACTGAAATCAAGATTTTTAACCAAAGATTACCTTCCGAACTAGAGGATTCTTCGCATACACTTCGTAAACATGAAATAAATTCACAACCATAATCATTAGGCAATGGAACATAATAAAATCATTTCGGATCTTTATGATCATTATAATCATTATTGTTGCTATTTTCTATTTATAGAATTTAATTATTTTACAAAAATATCGGCAATTCCTTAGTAATAAATTACAATATTATAAATTGGAAGATATTCTACGCACCAAATTATTTTTTTTACTGTCTTTGATATCTGGTTAATTCGGAAACTTGTAAAACAAAACTTAATGGCCTCAGTCTCAACTTAATAGCTCAAATTTTCAGAGTGGAAATGATTGTTGATTGAAAATAAAGAAAGTGAAATATAATAAAACTATATACTGAAAGATAACAGAAGTATTTAGATAACGAGAAGCTTTGAGTATTGGCTGAGATATGCAGTCCATGTATTAAATAGTATTAATAATTACAAAAGAAAATTTAGCTATATAATATCGATGGTTTGAATGCAACTCAATCGATTTTTGAAATTAAAATTCAAAATTTTACTCATGCATTTTTATTTAAGTAAATTCTTAGTTGATATCCAAAAGGGAATCTATTATGAGGTTAACCTTCCAGTCCAATGGATACATAATGGATTATGAAGTCAAAACTAAGTAAAAATTCGCAAGCTTTCACACTGTACTCAAGTTTCGTTTGAGCCGAAGGGTTAACACGCTATTTTTATATTGCTTGATATGCAATATAAATGTTTGAAATAGCAGCAAAACTTTAAAATATGAGGTTAAGATGTCCTATATCCAAGAAACGCTCTGACTGCTCTTTAAATAACAAACAAGGAATAAGAGTTCATTATTAATGTAACTAAACCAATTAAGGCATGGTTAGGTATTAACATTTTCACCTTATTAAATTATGGTTTATTGATAATTTATTATAAATAGAAGCAAGCGTGAATTATATGAAATTTGCTCATATACTTCAAAATTGCAGGAATACGTATTGTACAAATATGGTACAAACATTTCCTAATTATGGTACAAAAAAGATTTTTGTTATGATGCATTATATTTTTGGTTATGGATTAAAAATATTTTAATTGCTTAGAAATTATTAGATGCCTTGATTATATAGCCAAGCAAGGCTATGTTAATTATTTATATTTCAACTCATTTTCGATCCCTGAAAAATAGGAGGTTGATTTTTTATTTCATAATATCTGTACGTGATGTAATGCAAATATGACATGGAAAGTATTCTACTTTAACATAGTCGTCTGACCTTTGCCTATTAAAAGATTTTTCCCCGCTTCCATACCCACTTTTCACCAATGAAAAGCAAAGCAGAATATGGAAAGTGTTTTGAAAGCACAAAAGCTTTAAAAACGTCTGATAGTTAACTAGCCGAAGAATTGTCATTTGACCCAAAGAGAAAGCTTCACAACTATCTGCCATCATCGTCGATCCGAAACATCACTTTCGCTTTGTGACCCAGAGAATGTTAATTTTCTTTTCACGACCATCGATGCAATACCTGCAGGATTAGGTAAAACAAACATCCACAATAGCAGCTACCAGAGCGTGCGGAGTTGCCCGATCACTTCTGAGGCCAGTACGTAAGTCACGAGCGGCATCATCCCCAAGACCTTAATCTTGAAGAAGATGGCTGTGCTTCAGCGAGTCGCTGTTGACTCCCTTTTGGGCAATCGCCAGCGGTAACAAAGGCGAATCCCTGACCCGTTGCGGACGCAAGAAATCCCCGCCTTATTCCATTCTTGGATCGTCTTCGTTTGCTGCTTTAATCCGCTTTAGTCAGAGTTGATGACAGCGATAGTCGCCTCAATTATGAAAGTTTTGGCATGCTAAAATGCTATTGTGCCGATTGATGATAATACATCATGTTGGAGTTAGGGAATGGAATTGCTGCGATGGTTTATTATCGAATTGAAATCGTTGCATTAGTTGCATTCAAAACTTTCGTAACTTTCAGATTGACCACTTACGTTATTGGCATTCATTACGGTTTACAAATTGGTTATTTTTTATAGATAACTATGGGAGAGACTGCATTCTACTCAAGAGCATATCTGGAGTTTCTTATTGTTAGAAAGCTTTGGCCTTGGAGACCACCGATTCTAAAAAACTTATCTGGACTCATCAAGGATAGATGTAGAATAAAAATCCACGCAGTTTTATCAAACAAGAAACTTCACATTGCGAATGTGGCCAATTTATGCGAAACTTCACATTGTGAATGTGGCCAATGAACTTCAACTTAACATTGCGAATGTGGCCAATTTACACATTATTATAAACAGCTCAATGAGATGATTTCGAAAATGTATTTTTTATTTGCCGTAGCCAACGCAACGTCTTAATAGTACGACATATTTCTGATGGGCCAACGGCCGCACCGTGCTGAAAACACCGGTTCTCGTTAGATCACCGAAGTCAAGCAGCATCGGGCGCGGTTAGTACTTGGGTGGGTGACCACCTGGGAACACCGCGTGCTGTTGGCACATTTCGGACGCGGTAGCCCGGTGGTGTGCGTGCTGGATTTGCACGCTGCCACAACTGCCGCCGTGTTCATGCGGAGTTCGATCACGTTAAACATGTGGGTCTGTAAATCCTTCCGAGAGGTTGGTGGTAGGGGAAGGAGGGTACGGTCCCAGTGGATGCCTCCCCCACTGGGTTCCGGTCTAAATTGGGTGGTACTTCTCGGCCGTCCAAACAGTTACCTTACACCTTTCTGGTAGGTCGGACGGTCTGGGTCTCAACAACAACAACATATTTTTGATAGTTCAAGAAGCCATACTCAAGCGGATAGATGGTAACATCATTCTTAACAATTATTAGTTCACTTATTCGAAGGGGATTGCCTATGTGCTATTGCTTATGTGTATCTTATAAGGTAAATTCTGTTCTCCAGTCTTCATATTTTGCCAGATATCCACTTTATCAAGGCAGTTTCAAACACCACTGGAAGTGATTTTTGATGTCGGAAAACAGTGTGATTTGTCTTTTTGCTTAAATCTGTCATTCATGAAGCATTTCCACTGTCAGCAACACTGTTTCCAGCATTTCATACTTGGTCCTAATATTCATCCTGATATTTATTTTTACCAAGAGGAGTCAAAAACGAATGTTTCGAACTCACTGAGGGAAACTTTCAGTTACTATAACTTGACGATGGCAGATTATGTTTCAAATCATTTTAAAGTCAACCCTTCAAAATTACTCATAACTTTCAATCGCTAAATTCATTGTCTTGGCTACACGAGTTGAACTGCGAACTGGCACAATGTAATTTTTATTTTAACAGGTCTGCCAGATTTCATGAATATGAATGCTTTTGCTATTTTGATTTCAATGTTGTCTTTTCCTTCCTGAAGGTCTGTTTACACTATAAAATATTTCCTTGAGATTTCTTTATTACTTAGTTGCTTTCTGTTCGGAAGCATAAAGTATAATTTCTTTATTACAAAGTAAATATGACTTGCTTTCTGTTCAGACACATTAAGATATTTCTTGGTTCAGAAAGCTTTAAGAGAAATTCCTTAGAATTTAGAATACAGACATGGTAGTTCTCCTTTTTAATTAGATAATTTTAGAGTTCTACTAAAAAGTTCTACCTAAAAATCTTAAAAGTTCTATTAAATCTTACGTTCATCTTACTGTTCTTGCAAATCATGCATATTTAGAACAGTAAGGAAAAATAAAAGAGCCAAACGCTTCTGTGATAATTTATATAAGTATATAAAAGTTACTATTTTCAGATGTAATATATTAATCTGATGGTTATTTTTCATGTATTTTTATTTTAGAGTTAACGTGACAGATATAAAATAATTCATTGTTAAGCTGCACTTTTGCTAACGACTGCAATGAATTTAATTATGAAAATACATCGAAGATTAGTTTTTCCAGATAAAATAATAGATGTAAGTAAACACCAAAAGAACTATTTTCTCAACTATCGTTTAAAGCAGCGGTTCCCAAACTTTTTTGCCCACGGAGCACCATTTTTTCAGACTACATGCCTTTCACCACCTTACCTTCATTGAACTTAATAATGTTTGTTTATATTGCAAATATATATTAAACTACAAACATATAACAAATATAAACATATATTAAATTTATATTACAAAAAGTATTATGTTTGTTTATATTCCTTATATCTGTTTTATTTACAAAATAAAACAAATATTTATAACATATAAATGCATTAATATATTTATAAAATATTAAAAGCAGATGAAAATGTAAAAAATTATAAATGCCCTATTTAAAATGTTTCTAGTGTATGGTTATACACAAAAATATCTGGCTTTTGTAAAACAATTAGTGCAGGAAAATAGTGGTTTTAAAGGCATTAAAAACAAGTATGCATTAACTAGTTCGCATAAACACCAATAAGCTGGTTTGCTAGGCGTACATAACGTACTCCATATTGAAGAAGTACTAGTTTAGAGTTTCGCTCTTATATGACGTGCAAGTGAGAGAGAAAATAAAAATTCTAAAGTGTGAATCGCGTTTCATGCTTACACTGTAAACAAAAAAAAACTCTGCTCTATCTTTCAGTCTATCTCACTCGGCGACAAATTTGGCGAAATATCACCAACTAAGCGACTTTTGGGAAACGTCTCCAAATTGACGAAAAATCAGTACCTCAATATATTAAATTTAATCTCTTTGATAATCCATGTCGCTTTTTTTTTAAATTATACATTTAATATTCTTGATTCAAAAGATAGTGAGTTTCACTGTTCGTAAAACAGATACGTTTTCTCATGAGGGGGGGGGGGGGTCTAAGGGGTGGTAAATTAATTGTGTTTTATTAAGGGTAATGTAGTAGTTTCCAGAGTCCACTTCGACAATAAGAGCTTGCAATTTCGTCCTAGTAGCTCAACGGTAGAGAGTCGACTGGCTAGTTCGATTATCCAGGGTTCGCTTCCCAGTTGGGGCAGCAAGGTTCTTACAAGTTATGTTTCGATAGGGATTCGTATAATAATTTATAATATTGATCAAGAGACGTACATGGTCCTCAATCCGTATGTGTCCGGGAATCTTAGGGCGAAAGCTGCAGGTGTGTGTGTGTGTGTGTGGGGGGGGGGGGGGGAGTAATATTTTAGGTAACTTTATTCAGCCCCATCACTTAGTAACATAAGACGCAGATATCGTAATGGAGCTCGAATACTACCGACGTCATGTAATTGAAAAATTAATTTCAACAGCATTAATGTAGAGAAGTTAGCCAACTCTAATTGAGGCGATGTCAGTAGAATCTGACCGAGAAGTCACCCTGATTGACGTCAAAGGAAATAAAGCCACGCAATCCTAATTTTATCGCTGGCTATCAATCATATTTGGAGTCCCTACTGTAAGTGTTATTTTTAGTTCAAACTATAGGACTTTACAACTATACAGAGACACTGTAGTCATCCTCTAGCATATGATATTGTAAAATTCTTTATATTTCACGACTTCTATTTTAAGATAGAAACAAACGATAGCCGATATTTTACTTATTTTGATTTTTAGTAGAGCATTTTTAAATGACGCCAATTCGCCAAAGTTCCAAATGGAAATATTTTAGAACATTTTATGCTAGTTTAATGGGGATGATAGCATTCGTGTTAGTATGAAAAATTAGTATAATATATAATTTTTATATTACTTATAAAATCTTTAAGCATATTTATTCTTTTGTTGGAGCTTTTATATATTTTATTTTTGCCTATACCATTTTGAAAACAGGTCAATTCTTTGATTTACTAAATCTAAATATCACAAGAATCACTTTCAAAAGTTACCTAGATGGCTTATTACTGTATGTTTTGCATCACAAAATCTTGTATTATAATTAATTTTATCACCCTAGAACAAGATAGAAATTAAATTTTTCCAAAAATCGATCAGACGCATGAATGTTTCAATCAAAAGAATGTATGTGCTTAGTGAACATGACACTTCTTTTTTCAATTGAGCTAGATATTTGAAATTTGCATAAAGATTTATCATGTGATAAAATCAACATGGATAATTTTAGTTTTCAAATATTTAATAATTTAAAGGTGCCATAAGCAAAAACGTTCGACTTGTCAAGTGAACAGAAAACGTATATTTTCCCAAGTAAGTTAAGGACTTAATTCAATAACTAGAAAGGGTATGTGTCAAGTCGATCAGAAAATTAAATTTTCAATTTTTTACTTTTGAAGGGAGTCAAAGGCATAAAACATTCGAATTCAGAAATAAATTCAAAAAAAGGCTGGAAGTCGTTTATAAGTTCTATTGGCACATGATAGAGAATAAAAAACCGCACTTCTGGGAAATGATATATTTTAGGGGTGACGCAGTCAAAAATATTCAAATTCGAAATTTCGAGCAAACGTATATAACTACAGCTTTCATATGAGATAAATCTAAATCTAAATAAACGCAAACATACCGCTTGACAAAATAAATTATTAGCGACATATGGAGTTTAAATTGTATTCTAAATTAACAGTAACAGGACATTCGCAGTTTTCGAATGTCTGTATTTTAGGCTGTGCTGCAGAATAAAACGTCCAAAGCATAGCATTCATAAAAAATTACTTCCAAAAATAGCAATATTTAATATTACTTATTTGCAACACCTATTATAATTTCCATAGTTTTTGTATTATCTTATTATTTTTTTTAAATATAACAAAATAATATCTCATGTTAATCACATTTACTATATATCACAGTTGATATTTAAAATCACTGTTGCTTCTAATAGTTACTTATATCTAACTATCCTAGCATATCTCTTATTTTGTGCCAAATAATTATTATTCTAACAAAAACAATATTTATGGCAACACTAAACTTTATTTGTATGCGAGTGTCAACAAGGATTGATTTTGAGATTACATATTACTTTCCTTATATACATAATGTATAAGGAAAGTATTGTGACGGGGTCGAAAATTCGAATTCGAGTTTTCGACCGGAGAGCACGTTTCAAGCATCCCTGATCACGAATCAAACATTTTTGAAGTGATGTCTGCGTGTGTGTGTGTGTGTGTGTGTGAAAGTATGTGTGTGTGTGTGTGTGTGTGTGTGTAAAAGTATGTGTGTGTGTGTGTGTGTGTGTGTGTGTGTGTGTGTGTGTGTGTCAGTGAGTCTGTGGAGACGATAACTGACGAACGAATGGACTGATTCGAACCAAATTTGGTACAAAAATCACAATCCGGAAACACTGGAAGCCTATTGTTTTTATACGCAATCGAATGTTCAGAACCCTCCTAAATTTTCGAATGAAATTTTGAAAAAATCGTCAAAAAATTAAAACGACTAATAAAGTTACGCAAATAGACATTTCTTATGTAATTTTTCATTAGAAAACGACTGACATAAATTTTAGAACGCTAACATGAACCGTTCTCGATATATTGCACATTTTTCAAAAAAATTATCAAAAAGTCATATGAAATAAAAATAAAAATATTTCCTATTGAGAAACATGTTCACTTTTCATATGTAATACCATGCGATAAATTGGGTGACATTATTCTCGTGGATCTAGCTCGTTCCATTCATGAAAAAATATACTTTCAGTAATACTTTTGCATTTGAACGCCAATAGTCATTTATCTGCTGTAAGAATAACTTATGTCTTAGTACATAACGCTTGGCGAGATTTTGGCGACGAATTTGGCGACTTTTTGAAGTGTTGCCAAATTAACGAAAATCTCGCCAAATGGATAAAAATGGCGCTAAATCAATGACAATGACGACTAATTGTCGAAAATTCAATATCTTGGAAAGAATATTAGTATCTACTATAAGAAAAACGTATTTTTGTACTGTAAAAGTAGTAAATTCATTACATTATATAAGGAAAGTCATGTGTTGCCCACATCAGATTTTTTTAACACAAGGCGAGTTTGTAGTTGTGATCAATGCAAATTTGAAAAACAATATATTTTTTAATTTTTTTTTTTTAATTATTGTTTTGAATTTGTAGTCTTGCGATGTTCTGGGAGGTGTAATTATAACTTTTAAACAGCGTTACAGAAAAAAAAAAAATAGAAACGTAGAATGTGCATACTTTTATCGTGATATTGTGTATTTTCGACTTTTTATCCCTTGTATGTTAGCTTTTTCTTTCTGTTCTAGGAGCGCCGCTCCCTGCTCACTACGCTTCGCCAATCCTCGAGCTGTTTCAAGTCAAACCAAAGTTTAAATCGAGAAAGCACTTATTTTAGCGTATTACCCAAAATTTCTCTATAAATGTACCAAATTTTATATTTTTTATGCTATAGTTTTTACGGTATGAGACAGAGAATCTAGAGGGGGGAATCTATACAGAAGAAAATGTTTCACTTTAAAAGTGCATAAAATGTAGAATAACTCATAAATGACATCGAAATTGAAAAAAAGAGCTCCCCCCCCCTTCGTTTTTAAAATATTCAGCTATGTAGGTACATGTCTGCAAAAATTTGTCTTCTTGCCAGTCTTGCTATTGCCAACCTGTCCCGGACGCTGACTCTCGTCTTAAATATATTGATCGTTGATATTAAATATTTCTTAAATTAAAATTTAAATCAAAAAACGGTTTATTTTAGCATGTTCCTCTATTATTTATCGATAAATACACCGAATTTTATATTTTTGTATGCTATAATTTTTGCGGTACCAGACAAAGAATCTCGAAGAACGCGAAATTTGTCAAAAAGCGGCATCAACTTCACATTTTTTAATATAGAGAAAAAAATTAATTTTATTATGTTTTTTTTTATATACTTCTTCCGGTTCATTGGTGGTATTCCCCAAAACATATAGTATATTAACAACTTTCCTTCCATTGTTTTCTGTACTTTGGTTTCTAAAAGCGTTTTATAATATTTTCTAGTTCATTGTTAAGTTTTATTTTTTATATTAAATTTTTGAGTCACTTATAAACTTGCTGAGACACCCTCTTGACAGACGTCAAAGGAAATAAAGGAAACCAATCGTCATTTTATCGCACGCTATCCATCATATTTGGAGTCTACATTCCAGTTTGACCTTTTTGTTTTCTTACGCTCACTGTAATCGTGAACGATAACCTATATGTCATTTTTGGATGTTTGCTCTTGATTAGAAAACGCGATGGATATGTTTTAATATTTTGGTGAACGGGATAAAGAATGATATCTAAGTTTGTCAAATAAAGGATTTGACATTCTTATAAATATACAGGAGGTAAAATTACACTGAAGCCACTACTGCCGTACTTCTACCTGAAAAATTATTAAATCTTTGCTTTAAAGAATTTTATGCTCGCTGATCTTCTTACCACTTGTCTTTTGTGATCCCGAAACTGTAGTCCAAGGGAGGTGAGCGATGATCAACTGAGCACGTTCTTGTTTTCAGTCTTATAGAATGTTATAATTATTGCCCTTTTACTTTAAAATATATATATAGCACCAGCTTTATCCACGTAGTGTCGACAGAGAAAAATCTGATGTGGGCAACACATGACTTTCTTTATATAATGTAATGAATTTACTAATTTTACAGTAAAAAAATAGGTTTTTCTTATAGTAGATACTAATATTCTTTCCAAGACATTGAATTTTCGACAATTAGTCGTTATTTTCATTGATTTAGAGTCATTTTTATCCATTTGGCGAGATTTTTGTTAATTTGGCAACATTTCAAAAAGTCGCCAAGTTGAAGACATTCCGCCAAATTCGTCGCCAAAATCCCGCCAAGCGTTATGCACTAAGAAATAAGTTATTCTTACAGCAGATAAATGACTATTGGCGTTCAAATAAAAAAGTATTACTCAGAGTATCTTTTTTCATGAATGGAACGAGCTAGATCCACGAGAATGATGTCACCCAATTTATCGCATGGTATTACATATGAAAAGTGAACATGTTTATCAATAGGAAATATTTTTTTTAATTTTATATGACTTTTTGATATTTTTTTTTTAAAAATGTACAATATCTCGAGAACGGTTCGTGTTAGCGTTCTAAAATTTATGTCAATCGTTTTCTAATGAAAAATTACATAAGAAATGTCAATTTGCGTAACTTTATTAGTGGTTTTGATTTTTTGACGATTTTTTCAAAATTTCATTCGAAAATTTAGGGGGGTTCTGAACATTCGATTGCGTATAAAAACAATAAGCTTCCAGTGTTTACGGATTGTGATTTTTGTACCAAATTTGGTTCAAATCGGTCCATTCGCTCGTCAGTTATTGTCTCCACACACACACACACACAGACATCACTTCAAAAATGTTTGATTCGTGATCAGGGATGCTTGAAACGTGCTCTCCTGTCGAAAACTTGAATTCGAATTTTGGACCCCGTCACATTACTTTCCTTATACATTATGTATATAAGGAAAGTAAAAAAAAAGGGGGGGGGGGAGGGGGGGAACCAAATATTTTGCTTTCTATTTCTCCAAATGTCATTTATCCGAACGTCAATTAGTTACTTGAGGAATTATGATCCCATATGCTTCTTTTGGCAGCACTATGGGGATCATAATTTCCTAAGTGACTCTAGAGCGTGAGTCTCCATTCGATTTTTTCAAATATTAATATTCGATAATATTTAGTTCTGTTTATCTCACAATCATTATCAGGATGAAGGTACTAAGTACTCTTACTTTCTTAATATCCCCAGACACACGAGTCATAACTATTATAGGGCCCTCTAATGAATCATAAACCATATATACTTATTTAAATTAAATTAACTTCAGATGGAATAACATCTAATTTGTAGTGCAAAAACATTACAGTAATTATGACAAACCTTGTTCATAAAATGCTCATTACATAACTAACTATTTTAAAGTCATTTTATTTTTTTTTTGCTGAGCAAAACCTTGTAGAAAATAATCAATAATTATTGAATAAGCCTGAACAAAATAATCAAACAGATAAAGTAAGATATTCGAAATATCGATAATTCCTTTAAATCCAGTTAAAATGCAATACCGTTCATTTATAAAATTTATTTTTATACCTGTTTCTTCATTTAAATCAGAAAATCTTTAATAAAAATTACCTGCCGTATAAACACACATTAGATTTAAATGCATTGATGAGCAGCATGATACTCGTACAATTTTCTCTAAATAAATATGAGGAAAAAGGATTGTCAGCAAAAAAAATACTATTTTTCTGGAAGATGCATTTTTACTTTCCTTATATACATAATGTATAAGGAAAGTATTGTGACGGGGTCGAAAATTCGAATTCGAGTTTTCGACGGGAGAGCAAGTTTCAAGCATCCCTGATCATGAATCGAACATTTTTGAAGTGATGTGTGTGTGTGTGTGTGTGTGTGTGTGTGTGTGTGTGTGTGTGTGTGTGTGTGTGTGTGTTTGTGTGCGTGTGTGTGTGTGTGTGTGTGTGTGTGTGAGTGTCAGCGAGTCTGTGGAGACCATAACTGACGAACGAATGGACCGATTCGAACGAAATTTGGTACAAAAATAACAATCCATAAACACTGGAAGCCTATGGTTTTTATACGTAATCGAATGTTCAGAACCCCCCTAAATTTTCGAGTGAAATTTTGAAAAAATTGTCAAAACATCAAAACCGCTAATAAAGTTACGCAAATAGAACATTTTTTATGTAAGTTTTCTTTAGAAAACGATTGACATAAATTTTACAATGCTATCATGAACCGTTCTCGAGATATTACGTATTTTTGAAAAAAATTATCAAAAAGTCGTATAAAATAAAAAAAAATATTTCCTATTGAGAAACATGTTCACTTTTCATATGTAATACCATGCGATAAATTGGGTGACATCATTCTCGTGGATCTAGCTCGTTCCATTCATGAAAAAAGATACTTTGAGTAATACTTTTGTATTTGATCGCCAATAGTCATTTATCTGCTGTAAGAATAACTTATTTCTTCGTCCATGACGCTTGGCAAGATTTAGGCGACGATTTTGTCGGAATGTCGCCAACTTGGCGATTTTTTGAAATGTTGCCAAGTTAACGAAAATCTCGTCAAATGGATAAAAATTACTCTAAATCAATTAAAATGACGACTAATTGTCGAAAATTCAATATCTTGGAAAGATTATAAGTATCTACTATAAGAAAAACCTATTTTTTTTACTGTAAAAGTAGTAAATTCATTACATTATATAAGGAAAGTCATGTGTTGCCCACATCAGATTTTTTAAATTAATATCTCGACAACCCGTGGTCTTAAAAATCTAAAAACTGAACTGAATTTTAAGTGGGACTTTTTCAAAAATACCCCCAACATTTCATGAAATTCGGTGCGGTCGTTCTCTAAGGATGATGAGACAAATATACAGACAGATATTCAATTTTATTTATATAGATTGCAGGAAAAGCAACATTTACCACGGGCATAGCCAGGATATCAGAAAGCGGAATAGATCTTATACCAAATGTTTTAATTCGTTACAGTGCTAAACTTCGTTTCTCAATAGGCGTTAAGAAAAAATAATGTAATTGTTTAGCCAATGGGGGATATGACCCTCCCACACGAACAGAACACCACATACCTACGCCACTGTAACACTATGCATTGAAGAGAAAGTAAAAAAAAAAAATGATGTAGGCAGCATATGGTTTTCACCGCAGACTCATATTAATTTTTCTTCACATATTTCGCAACGCATTATTTTAGGTTTTATCGAACAAAATAACACATTGATTAGACATTTGTAATTATACTCAATTCGTAGGTTCAAAGTATTTTAGTTTTCATTTAAGGATTTAACGTATTTTGAAATGTCATCAGCTTGCCTCGCCAAAATAAAAAAAATCTGATGTGGGCAGCACATGACTTTTCCGGCAGACTTATATTCACGTTATTTTTATTTTAAATAAATTTAATTCACTTTTGATTCAATTTTCGTTCTCATTTGAAAACTGGACTTATTTTCAAAGGTGGCGTAGAGAAAATACCAAAAAACTAAAATATCTTGAGAACGGCAAGTCCTAGTGTAATGGGGTTGGTCTTATTCCTTTTTTCGTTAAAAATTACGCATTAAACAAGCATTTAATGGATATATTTGAGCATAAGTAGTTTTTTATTTTAGATTTTGGCAATTTTTGCGGGCCACTTTGCAGAAAAAGATAAGTTATTTTTTCCGAATAGTACTAAAATCTAATCAGCGTCAGGGTGTCCCACAAGTGTCTTATCTACCGAATTTTGTGAAATTTGGTCCATTAGATTTTTAGCTAGAGTGGATACACGCTTTTGCGGGCCATTTCGCAAAAAAAAAAAGGCGGGTTCTTTTATCCCGAATAGTATCCAAAACTAATCAGCACTAGATTCGCCCACAAGTGACTTACCTACCAAATTTTATGAGATTCGGTCCTTTAGTTTTTTAGTTAGAGTGGATACAAAATCTTCACAGACACACAGACAGACATACAGACACACACACAGATGTCACGCTAAAAATAGTTTTTTTCGTATTCTAGGGGTCTCGAATCGTGTAGATCAGTCGAAAATTCGAGTTGCGATTTTCGGCATGATTCCAATACTTTTCCTACATTACCATGTAACATTTTTTACATTACCATGTAACTTTCCTACATTACCATGTAACATTACTAGTTTTCTACATTACCATGTAACATTACTAATTTCCTACATTACCATGTAACTTTTTTACCATGTAACTTTTCTTACATTATCATGTACCAGGGAAAGGAATAAAAACTGAAATATATCTCGAACAGTTTGTCCTAGAAGAATAGGGTTAGACTTATTAGTTGTGTCATTAAAAAGTACGTACAAAAATCAAATATTCAATTATATATTCATTCATATTTAGCCTTTATTTCAGATTTTGGCGGTTCATTTAAAAAAGGCCGATTCTATTTGTTTAATTGTTTCGAAATCTAATCAGGTAACCTATGAACGACTTAACTATCAAAATTTTACGAAGTTTCTCTGAATAATTTTGAGTTAGAGTGGATACATACACTATACAGACAGATAGACACACAAACACGCACGTATATACATTACGCTAAAAAT
This sequence comes from Amaurobius ferox, assembly GCA_951213105.1. Taxonomy (NCBI): domain Eukaryota; kingdom Metazoa; phylum Arthropoda; class Arachnida; order Araneae; family Amaurobiidae; genus Amaurobius; species Amaurobius ferox. The sequence continues at coordinate 104,665,461 of OX578136.1, forward strand.
AGTGGTTTTGTGTCCTGCCGTCCGCAGCAAAATGACCTTAACTACAAACTTTTAAATTGAGTTAAGAGCATGTGGGGCGTTACTAGAAATATTATTGACCTTGGAGCTAAGATAAACGACCTAATCTGCAAATCTTTATTACGAAGTACAGAACTTTATTACGAAGTACAAACTTCACCTTTTCCAGTCTGGAAAACAGTTTTCTTCAATTTTCACCAAATGAACTTTGGTGTAGTTAAGGTCCTTTCGCTAACGACGGTAGCGTTCTCAAAATGTATCCGTTCGAATTTCCATTTTCGCCCATATTCCAATACTTTACCTCCCCATATGTAAGGCGTGTAAAAATAATCTTAATTGAGGCAAAGATACATTTTCCTGAGATTATTTTGATTTTATTCCTAAAGCGCAACTAGTGTTACATGCGGTTAGGCTACGCTTAAGGGCCCAAAAAATATAGAGACCCAGAGCGAGCTGTGATATTTGCAGTGCCCAGAACAAAATATTATTTTTCTCTAAAATTTTATTGAAAAATAAAAGTATTATTGTTATTATAACAATTATACGTATTGACTAATTAAACTGACTTCTGTGATAAATATGAAAACAACTTTTCATAAAGTATCCATTAAATATAAATAAAAATGCTTCTCAAGTTTAAAAAACGGGTGTCCTTATAAAGCGCGAGGCACGAGCAAGATTAAACGCGTCCGTTTAACGATGGCTTCACTTCGTAATTGTCTTCACTTCATAGTGGGGGCATACGGAGTGGATCTGTTCCGAGGTTCTAACGGTTTATTAATAACACATTTGAAAATAATTTGTATTCAATTACGTATGGCTGACAAAAATGCAAGAAAAACTATAGTGGAGCTTCACAAAGAAAAGAAAAAGAAGAGAAATTAAAAAAAATACCAAAAATTTCAAAAGCTTTCACTTACGAAAATGGTTCTCAATAAAAGCATGTTCTTGAAGGCTGTAATTTTGGATGGCCCAGATTTAAGTTTTGGCCCTCAAGATTTTAGTTTTTATGAAACTAGAATTCTTTTGAGGGGAGCCCAAAATTTAAGCCCCTAATAAAATAATTTTCTTAAATTCTTTTATTTTTTAGGGTCGAAACTAGAATTTTGATCCTTAAATTTCAATTTTGGGTAACAAAAATTTGAATGGAGGCGTTTACACATTTTTCTTAAAGGACTAAAATTCTTAGTTACACCATTGCTTCAGTCATAACAAAACTGTTCCCTTCATTTAAACTAGAGTACGCCATAGTTCATTGAGTGGCATGTGCAAAAAAACCATCTTGTCAATCCATGTTCTCCCTCCTCTATCAGCAGCAAAGTAAACTAGCAACCGGAGAGGCTTCAGAGATATAACAAGCTGGTCTTTGTTGGCGAAAGACGAGCTCTCTGTAAGTGGGCCGGATGATATTTTTTTATTTGTCTGCCGGTCTGGTCTTCATTTAAATCCCGGGCCACCACGATCTTAGAACACTCTCATCAATGAGTCGGTGACGTCACAAGACTGGTAGTAAGAAAATACTACGAGCCGTAAAGTGGCGGGACTGGTCTAGCAGAAGGAGGATGATTCCATTCATGGGTTCGTTCGTTTAGATTCAAATTTTGAAGTAGCGTCAGTAGGTAAAGAGGATTTCTGTTTGAGATTAAAACGAGTCGAATGGGAGCAGTAAATATCTTTGTTTACAAACTCAAACAAATTTTTCTTGTCATTAGTTATATTCATTAAAATGAGTTTTATAGTACAAAATAAAAATGAAATTAATATATATATATATATATATATATATATATATATTTCAAACTTCTATTATTATATATATATATATATATATATATATATATATATATATATATATATATATATATATATATATATATATATATATATATATATATATATATATATATATATATACATATATATTTTCATACTTTTTTCATACTTTTGTATGCTTACGTTTTCTTCATCTGATTACTTTTGTATTATATTATATATATTTATATATATATATATATATATATATATATATTTCTATTATATTCTACGCCCCATTATTTTGTAGCTCTTACTGTAGAATATCACCTTTTATTGCCTTTTCGCATTACTGTTATTTATTTTTCACGATTGGCAATAGTAGTTCTCTACTTTTATCTTCTGCGATTGGCAACATTGGTTTCTTCATTCAAGGCTCCAATGGATAGGACATATGCAGTGTTTTTTTTTTTCAGGTATTCTTGTTTCTTATATAATTTTTTAATCTTTATGCATGCAATCCAAGTAGAATGAGTTCATAGATATTATCTATCTCATTCTTCAGAAACATGCATATTTTGTGTTAATTCTAATTAAATACTTGGACATGACAAAAAGTTATTTCGAAATGAACAATTTATTTAGGCCTAGTGCTTATCCACGCGTATAAATTTAATGCTTGGATTTTATTTGATTTTTTATTATCGAATCCACTCCATTGATATTTGTTGATTACCTTCAGCTTGATGACTAGAAATTTGCATTTTATTTTCCAATTGATTGATGATTCTCTATTTAATACTTCTCTTATTATGTAGGCATATTTTATAGTTAGAATAGAGAGAAGTTGTAACTCAAAAAACCCTATCATTGAATTTTCAAATTATTTCTATTACATATATGTATACACATATATATGTGTGTATATATATATGTATATATATATATATCATATCATATATAGGACAAACTAGTAATCCCATTCATCTACGTATGAATGTACACAGAGATCATGTCAAAAAATATATTCTAAATAATAATTTTCTTCCTACTTCCAATAAAATTGAATATAAACACTTTGCCAAACACGGTTTTGAAAATATTACTATACATATTTTAGATATAAAAACAAAATCAGCAGATAGGATTTATTTTGAAAACTACTATATTAAATCACAGTGTACTCTTTTTCCATATGGATTAAATCAAATGTATCTAAATGGTAATGTTGTAAAAAATAATTTTGTAGATAATAAATATTCTATTTTTAATCGCCTTTTTTTGAAACCCCATTTAAATGATAGTGAATCAATCAAACTCAAAAGATTTAAACGAGGAAAGGGACATTCCTTACTTAATGATCATAAATCTGAGATTATAACTCTACATAATCAATTTAATAGAACTTTTCAATGGAAATTCATAAGATCCTGGGTTTTTGCGGTAAAGAAAAAACATTTAAACAAGGTTTATGCCATTTTTTAAAAATTAAATCTTGCTAATGAACATTTTAATCATATTTTCTTTGATTTGCTTATTACAAGATCACAGTTTTTAAATTTAAAGCTAAATCAATTTCATTATAATAATACAACTACTAATTCTTATTGTGTTATCTCTTTCAAACATCCTATATATAATTCTATAAATTTTGGACATCTGTTTAACAAGTTTAAACATTTATTGCCTATTGGTGATTTATTTGTTTCAAAGACATTCAAATACAATAAGCCTATTGTTAGGTCTATATTTAATTATAATGAAGTTTCACAATCGCTCTCTATTGATCATTCTTCTCAGTCAATTGTAGATAGTGAATGTATTTGTAAATTAAATAAATTTGCTAAGTTTCTAAATCCAGACTTGGAGCATATAGTTACAGGAGATTTAGACATTGTTAATGACAACGTGTTAAGAACCATTATGTCATTTGGCACTAAATTTAGGATACCTTCTTGTAATAATTCTTTTAAAGTTTTAAAATCAATTAATCTAGATCTTGATAAATATATATATATAAATTAGCTTGTAAATACGCTCTGCCATTAGAGGCATTTAATATGGGGAAATTTACTATATTAGAATCAATTAAAAATGCTATTAGAAATATTAAATTGTCTAGATCTTTATATAATATTGATAATATTAAACATTCCATTAATGATTTACAAAGATCCTTTGTTATCACCTATGTTGATAAAGCCTCTAATAATTATGCTATTATCTGTAAAAAATTTATATTCAATTTCTGTTAGATTATTTAAAAAATAATTGTCTTTTTAAACCTGATTTATATTCCATTAATAGTATTAAATTGAAAATTATCAATATGTATAGTGATTTAAATATTAAATATAAATATCTTAAATTTCCTTATATAGTGCTTATTCCAAAATTTCATAAAAATCCTATTAAATTCAGAACAGTTACTAGTGGCCATAATACTTACTCTACTACTGCGAGTAAATTATTACTAAATCCTTTAAATCTAATAAATAATAGTTTAAGTCAGACTAGCAATAATTACCATATTCTAAATAATAGTAAAGAATTAAAGAATAAATTAACATCTCTTAGAAAAATAATAGGATTTCAAACTTTTGATTTTAAAGATCTTTTTAATAATATTAAGATATCTGATCTATATGATGTAATTTTAGCTCTATATAATGCTTATATTACAACTCTTTCAAATCAAATTAAATTTATAAATTTTCCTAAACTTCTTCACTTTGTTATTTTCAATAATTATATTTTTCAAGGAAATAAATTATACTTACAAGTCTCAGGAGTTCCACAGGGTGGCTGCAGTAGCAGTATGCTAGCTAATTTATACCTTTATCATTATGAAAAGTCATTTACTTCAATAGATTACACTTTTTACAGATATGTTGATGATTTGATTTGCTTAGTACATACAGAAAATTATCTCTCAGATATAGATTACTATCCAGACAATTTGGAATTAATTCCTAATGAAGCTACTATTAGTAAAAATGTTAATTTTTTGGATTTAAATCTTTTTATTGATCCTTCTAATAGAATTGTTACAAATTTATATGATAAAAAAGACTTTTATAATTTTAATATTAATAAAATCTTACCATTTAATTCCTGTAACTCGATTCAATTGTTTAGAAATATTATACTCAATCAGCTTTTTAGAATTTATAGATTATCTGATAAAAAATTTCATGCTATGCATATCAATAATCTCAAAATTACAAATAATTTATATAAATATCCCTCTTATTTAGTAAATAATATTGTTAAAAAATTTAAAATAGCTGGATTTTTATAATTCTTTTCATAGTATCATATAATTCTATTAATAGTATCAATTATATTAGCCAGACATCTCCATTCTCTTGTATATATATATATATATATATATATATATATATATATATTTTTTTTTTTTTTTACATTCACTTCCCACTTCAGCATTACTATTATTTGCCCCTCTTTTTAGTAGCTCATTTTGTATATTAATACTTTTTCTTAACATTTCGCTTCACTGTTTTTCAATTCTTATGAATGGCAACAGTAAATGTTTTTTATTTTTTCTTTACGAATGGCAACACTTCGTATCTCTTCTATCAGTGTTCCCTGTATTGACTCGATTGTACATACGCTGTGCTTTTTTCAGGTATTCATTTTTTCTTTTTTATTCCTTCTTTATGTATGTCGTCCAAGTAGAAATAGTTTATAGATATAATCTATCTATTTCTTCAGAAACATACATTTTTGTGTTTGCTTCTACAAAAAACTTGGACATGATTAGATTTTTGTAGAGGTTAACAATTCATGATTTAGGCTTAGAGCCTCGTCCACGTGTATGGCGCTTGAGCTTGATTTCGTTTGTTATACTTATTTCGATTCCATACCTTTGTATTATATATTTTTCATTGACTTGTTGATTCGATATTTATTTTATTTATTTTTTCCATTTGCTTGAGGATTAGTTGATTTTTACTTTTATTTTGTAAGCCAGTTAGATAGTTGAATTTAGTTTAAGTTTTTCTTTTTTTGTTTCCATACCTTTTAATTTGGTTGATTTTCTGTAACTTGATAGCTTGTGTTTTGTATTTTTTATCCATTTGATTGATGATTTGCTGTATTATATTTTATTCTGTGGGTGTTTTAAAAAGTTAGGTTTATCGTGTTACATCTTCTTACTTTTCGTTCATTGGATTTTCGAACTTCTATTATTATATATATATATATAGTAGAAATTTATTTGAAAATCCATATAGTAATACACACACACACACATATATATATATATATATATATGTGTATTTTGTAACTGATGTAAGATGACATGTATTGCAATGTTCGTCAGTAGCAAAGGATTCAGAACGGAAAACAGAACATGGATTATGCTTCTTGAGCCCAATCGTGCCGTTGGGGTTTTAAGGACACTACTGCCGGTTGATAAGGACACCACTGCCGGTGTCTTCGCTTTTATTTTTACTTCAATCTGTGCAAATTTAAATAGCGTCGATGGGGGTATTATTGATGTTTTCCAAAGCTAGTTGTCTTAAGTGGACAAGAAGTTGCAATTTGTTACTCGAAGGGACCAAAAGTTCAGTATAGAGAAACACTCTCGGGAGATCTACACACCAGAGGGCTTTTTTCCCGGCCATCCAAATGGTTTCTCTAAGTCCTCGGACGAGGCGGATGGTCTGGGCTTTCGACACCAGAGGGCTTATATGGCTTTAAGGTGCAAGATTTAACATTTTAGCATAATAGATTAATCTTTTCCGCAATACTAAAAGGGCTGCCTTCCTTTATTCTCTGTATTGCCACCCCACCAAAAGACTTGCTTTGCAATTTTGGGAGCCATCTGTAGTATTGCATGATCAAGGTTGGATGATCTTCTCTTATGGGTTGAAGGTTTTTCTTTCATAATGCACTCAAATGGGTTTAATTGCACAATATAACTCGGATATTTATTTGAAATGTCAATGAATTTACAATTTTAATTCAATTTTCATTTGGAAAGTGGATCTATTTTCAAATGTCGGAGATGGAAAAATACTAAAAACTTTATATCTCAATAACGATTCTTTCAAAAGTAAGGGGGTTAGTATTATTTTTTTATCATCTAAAATTACGTATAAAACAAGCATTCAAATGTAATCAATGCATTTAAGAATTTTTTTTTATTACATATTTTGGGAAAAAAAAACAGGTTATATTTCCTGAATCGAACAAAAATCTAATCAACACCAGGGTAACTTACAAGTGACTTACTAAATTTTGTAAAATTTCATTGAATATTTTTTTAATTGATGTGGACACAAACTTTACACATTATACACACAAGAGCTAACGGCCGTACCGTGCTGAAAACACCGGTTCTCGTTAGATCACCGAAGTCAAGCAGCATCGGGCGCGGTTAGTACTTGGGTGGGTAATCACCTGGGAACACCGCGTGTTGTTGGCACATTTCGGGCGCGGTAGCCCGGTGGTTTGCGCGCTGGATTTGCACGCTGCCACAACTGCCGCCGTGTTCACGCGGAGTACGATCACGTTAAACATGTGGGTCCGTAAGTCCTTCCGAGAGGTTGGTGGTAGGGGAATGATGGTACGGTCCCTGTGGATGCCTCCCCCACTTCCGGTCTAAATTGGGTGGCACCTCCCGGCCGTCCAAACAGTTACCTTACACCTTTCTGGTAGGTCGGACAGTCTGGGCCTCAACAACAACAACATTATACACACACACATATAGACACAACTGACACACACACACACACACATACAGATGTCATGTTAAAAATAGCTTTTTCGTATTTTAGCGTGTGCTTGAAATGTATATATTTTTTCTAAAACTTGAGTTTCGATTTTAGATACGATTTCGATACTTTCCCTAAATGAAAACTGTTTTTGGCGCCATGTCTCTCAGGTCGTTGATGAAAAGCAACTTACCACAATATTCTATTTTGTCATGCACATACACTCACACACACACACACACACACAAAATCACAATTTTGGGTTACCAGTTTCATACCATTATCACAAAATGAACAATACTTATTCCTAGCAACTTTACTTTAAAACAATCATCATGTAGTGCTAATATGTTTCAGCTGATTCCTATACAATTAAGGTAATCTTCCTCATTTGTTTAACATAAAAGTAGTTCTTGTATACCCATGTGAGTTTGTTATTAAACTGAGGTAAGCAAGTCATTGTAACTTTTCACTGGGGTACAACTTAAGACATTGTAGATAATAAAAGCACTTTGAACATTTTATTATAGTTATATACTCTTATTTAGAGGGAACGGTAGTTCTTTTATTACTTCATTGTATACAAAGAGACTTTATTACTAACGATGGGTAAGTCTATTGGACAGTGTTAATGCAGGAACATGTGTGCACGTACAAAGGGTTGATGGTGAGTAAATATAAAGAGGGTATAAATAAATGTACAAATTTATTTATGTATATGTCTGTAGAACTTGTATGAAACGAAAGAAATTACAGAAATCAAAATGCATTAAAATACACAAGCATAATTCAAACTTCCATGACTGTTAAGCACCATACATAATCCGACAAGCATTGAAAGACAGAACATATGGTCTGGTTTTCTGAAAGCAAGACTTTTACGCAGTAACGTGCACAATAATTTCTCTTGGTAGGGGGTTATGCAGAACTAAGTGGTTTGAGTGTTGTTGTTGTTGAGACCCAGACCGTCCGACCTACCAGAAAGGTGTAAGGTAACCATTTGGACGGCCGGGAAGAAGTGGTTTGAGTGTAAATAAAGTGAAATTTGGGATCACTTTTCATAGTTCATTATTTTTCATTAATTTATTATACTCATGGTCCCCTGTGTGAGATGAGGGGTTATGATCAGTAAAAACCATAATCATCCGTGTTGTGCACATAGATATAATATCTATAAGGTGGATTTATATCTATATCGATGATTGTGTATATGATAGTTGGTTGTGCATGATAGAGATTTTCACGGGTTCAGGTTTAGCCTTAGAGTCTAGCCCGAGCTGACGGTCACCTCCAAGAATAGAAGTCGGAGCACAATCCCCCCGAAAATGGACCACGTCGTGCTCTGTAGGCCCAAATCTGGCCTTCGAATTTCGCCTGGCCTTTTCTGGAAAATTCTCCTCAGCAGCCCACACAAAGAAGTACGTGGGCTCGTGGATGTAACGGCCAATGAATTTTTTTCTAGGCAATATTCCTTTATCGTATTTTGTGAGTGTCTAATTTGTTATTTCCATGATTTAATAAGGATTATGCATACCTTATTACATTAGATATATTACTACATTAGATATATTACTACATTAGATATACTAATAGATTGGATACATTACTACATTGGCTACATTACTACATTGGATACATTAATGCATTGGATACATTACTACATATTGTAGATGCTCCTTAGAAGTAAGTGCTTATTATTTTTTTGCTTCTTAACATGTCATTTAAAATTACTTATAATTTTAAATATATGGCATTCAAATGATTTAAATTATATTATTCCTTATTGTCTAAATTTCTTTTCAATTAAAGCTAATTGGATTGTAAACTGCTTTGTTGTTAATTATAACGTCGACAAATCTTTTAGAGTTTTCATAGCTAGTTTTAAAATTTTATTGTTGTCACATTAATTAAGAAAATTGCATAGGCACTTGTAAAATTAAGCTTTGTTAAATAATTGTGAAGTATTTAAAACCATTCAATGTTTAAAACGTATATTTTATCAGGTTAGCTTGTGTCATTTATTGCATTTGCCTAATGTACTTAATTTGTTGTCATAAATTATTCAGTTTCCTGCAAATATTTTAAAATTATTTTAATAATGTTGTTAGTTTTGTGATATTTTATAATAGACTAGCAATATGCCTGTTCTTCGTACTGATTATATAATACAAGAAACATAAAATTCAAAATTTGCAGTGAAGGTTTAATATTTGGAATCTTTATTTTTGAAATTTTATACTAATTCTAACGAAAAGAAAATAGATGAATTCTACCGTGCTGAAATAATAAACAGACTGATAGATGCACAACTTACAATTTTATGTATACTGTTAATAGCAGGTATACTTGACATTGCTCATGATTTAAAATATGTGTAAATTCCTGCAGTATTCTAAATGACATTGTTACTCAAAACATTCTATTAAAATACTTCATTTAATTCTCCTTTCACTTAATTATTCTAAATTTAAGTCTTCCAAATTTAACTCTTCTCTCACTCAATTCTTCTAAATTTAATTCTCCTTTCACTTAATTCCTCTAAATTTAATTCTCCTTTCACTTAATTTTCTTAAATTTAATTCTCCTTTTACTTAATTTTTCTAAATTTAATTTTCCTTTCACTTAATTCTTCTAAATTTAATTCTCCTTTCTGTGTTCTCTATCTTCACAAGCAGATTTGAGGAATAAAGCATCTTGATCCCGTTTGCAAACAAATTATAAAATATATATGTAATTGGATAAATATATACTAAAGTGAAAGCGCTAAAATGGTAATATCACTTTCATTCTGTTTCAACATTTGGCTAAGTACAATATATGAGTTAATTGACTAAACGCGATACATGAATTAATTAACTAAACACAATATATGAATTAATTGACTAAACACATCATGAGTTTTTGCCAAAATAAAACATATAAGGTATTAAATTGAAAATGTTATTAATGCAATCTAGCTATCCAATGTATTCTAATTGGTGTAATCTAGCTAAAGATGAAATTCCGATCATTTATAAAATTTTCTTTTATATTAATTTCTTTATTATTTAAATCGGAAAAAATTTAATAATAATCGTCTGCCTAATAAACACATTTGATTTAATTGCGTTGCTAAGCATCATGATATAATTTTCTTAATAAATTTGCGGAAAATATATCATCTGCATAATGCTATTTCTATGGAGGGTTTAATTGTGGGATTTTTATTCATATCTCGACAATCCCTGGGCCTTGAAACTCGAAACATGGCCTAAATTTTAAGTGGGGCTATTTCAAGGCTACCCACAAAATTTTCATGAAATTCTATGCCGCTGTTCTACCGTGATGATGAGATAGATAAACACACAGACAGACAGATAGATGTATTTTCAATTTTATTTATATAGATAAAAAATTTTTATTATCTTTTTAAGATATTGTCAATAGTAAGAAATCGTAGCAATAAAAATGCTACACTAAAGTTATGAAAGTAAAATAATAATGTAAAATGTAATATTTCATACATCAAATAGCATATTTTTAACTGTTTGACAAGTAAGTAATTGCTTGTAAAAGATTTAGCATCTTAATAAATTGCAAGTATATTTTTTATCATTTGTTATGGCATGCTGAAATTTTAAAAGAATTGGTTAAGAAGTCATTTGTGTTTAGGTTGTGCACATTTTTTTAATATAGCAAATAAACTGTTATTATGCTATTAAAAATTGTTAAAATTGCTTGGAAAAAAGTAAAGTAACCAACTTACAGTTTCAAGTTACCATTGCATATTTCATTATATTAGTTAATGTTATCTTAATAATACAGAGGTAATTTAATCTTTCTTACATTTTCAATTCAATGGAATTGTAAATGAAATATTAATGCCAAAAAGTTCTATTATACAGCTTTATTAAATTTTCAAGCTCCTGGGGTATTTTAAAGTCTATAATTAAGCAAAATTGTTTACAATTCGTTAATGTGTGATAGCAAAAAAAGGAATATAAGATGTGGCTATATTATAAAACCTGAACTTCTACAAATTATAGTGCATAGGTTAATGAATGAGATTCAACTAGTATTTTATCTTAATTCTAAATCATTTTACAATTTATAACAACAACAAAACAAAATAAATAAAATAAAATAAAAAATAAATAAATAAATAAGCATATTGAAAGTTAAATTCTGAGTTTATTTTTCATGATTATCTTATGATATTCAAAGAAAAAGATAGTAATCCGTAATCATTTTAGTTTCAGCATACTTTAGCTGTAAGCGAATGTACTGAAAAATTATTTAAATAAAATGCCTGATTAAGCAACAAATACCCAGGGTTATTTTTAAACTTTTATTAAAACATTACTAACTAACTGAATTGAATCCATTCATCTTTGCTCTCAGAGTGAATTTGAGTAATTATAAATTCCATTTTAAGGAAATTTACTGCAATATTAATATTTTAAAGAACCCATTTTAATGTAAATTATCGGATTATTTGTGAACAAGCACCATTACAGCATTTCCTTACGTTTCACTTTGTTTGTTCTACGATTTGTAGAAAATTTTAAACTTCCAAACTTAATGAATATTATTGCTTTACCGACAAATTTTTATTCCTTTACATCGAACAGAGAAGCAAAAGGGAACCAAATAGCAAAAGCTCCGATCGCGATCTGGAAGACCTACTTGCAGTGGGCCTACAAACCGAGATATCAAAAGTTAGTGCTTCGGCCTCTGCTCTTGGAGGTGACGAGCTGACTCGATTGCCAAGCCTGTTTGAACAATAATCTCCTTAGAAAATTTCAGGCCGAGCCGGACGAAGTCCATGTTTTAAAAAGTTATAAATCGATATCAACACAGAACAATGTGTCAAGAAACTGGCAATTTATGATAATTTTCTGCGAGCTAACTTAAACAGCAATTAAATAAGCCTGTCTCAAAGAGCACCTTTCACAGGGCACTAAAAGGCACCAGAAAATGTAAATTACGTGAAATTGATTAGAAAATCGTCATCGATATGTCAACACAAGCATATGAGAAATTGCTGTGGGTAACGTCATTATGACATGGAAAGAGAAATTATTATAGGTGCTGTTTAGTGACAACCTAAATTTAATTCAGACCTGATGATTGGAAATATTATTGGCATTACCTACATCACGAAAATTGACAACTGTGCAGAAGGGAGAAAAGACAAATGATCTATAATGGTATTGGTCTATTTTCGCTTTAATGGACAATCAGATATATGTTTCTTATCAGGACGTCAGTAGGCCATTATGAATCAGAAATTATTATAAAATAATCGTTTACCTACCGTTGAAGATATACGTAGTAGAAACTGGATTTTTCAACAAGATAGCGCTTCTGTTTACACAGAAAGATCCACAACTACTTCAAATCGAAAAATGTATGACTCTTGCCGTGGCCATTTTGAAATTCAGATTTAAATCTCTTGGAGAACTTGTAAGACATTGTAGCTCGTAATGTACATTCTAATCCTAGGCAATTTTCCGGTGTTGTACAATTAAAATTGCCAATTTAGGAGAGCTGATATAACACTGACCCTACGATTCTATATAACTTTATAACTTCAATCCCTAATAACATTTGTGAACTAATAAAATCAAATGGAAAGTCAACTAACTCCTGACATAATTTTGTAGTTGAGTCACTATTTATTTTTATTTCCATATAGTTATGGGACAGTTCTTATAATGCAATTCATATACAACTGTTTGCGTTATTCGAAAAACAGCTGTTATTTTTGTCCGCTTATATTTGAATAATATGGGTAACTATAAGGCATGTGTTCTGTTTATTACGTGAATATTTTATTCCCTATTTTCTCTTCTAGAATATTACATTTTCACTTTTTTGGGACACAGTGCACATGTGCCACCATATGATATGTTTTTTTATGTGTTTAGAAAAACAGAATCTATTTTTACTCCATGTTTGACCACTGGAATGGAGAAAAAGGTAAACTTTCTATTTATATAAATCATTAGCGCTCCTGATGAAAAAATATTTATTTTTAGGTCAAGCACAATCCAAAGAGTATCTGTAATGAAACATGAGCACGGTTTTATTTGCTGTTTTTCGTGTTACATAATTAGATTTCACGATACGCGCATATATTTAATTTCATCATGCCTAAATGTGTGGAGTAACATTGATTTTAATTAACGATGAAAAATTCGTTATACAGAAAAACACTCATTATACAAGAAAAATGAATGATTTTATCGCCATAACTAACAAGACAAGGGTCTTATCTCGAAATATCGCCAAAAGCATACGACCAGTTGAAAAGTAATTGGTTTTGATCTCAAAGTTGGCAACAAGCTGAAACAAAGTAATTGGTTTGGATTCCGAAACTGGCTACACAAGCTGAGAAGTATGGAACTCTCTAATAGGAAAGAGAGAGCCGCCATTTTGTCTCAAAACCGCAGCCTTCCTTGATTGGGCAACAATCCAGCGAGTGCCCACGCTTGAGAGTAATCCGATCTTATGAATGGAAGTTAGATTTCAAACAGCTGCTGACCTTGACTCGAATTTTTCTTTCCTCTAGAAATAGTCTTCATTTTTTTCTGGAATATTTTAGATTTGTGGATGTTCCATAGTTCCATTCCACGCTGAGATATATGATAATGATTTTTAATTTTTCATACTATTGTATAAAAAAGTATTTTTGATCTCCTGTCCATGTATTTGTGCGCGTGTAAAAAGAATCAAAAGTAGTTTTGAAGAAATTAAGAAAAAATAGTTCAAATGCATGTCTCTACTCTACTTTCCCATACACTTATATTCCATGTTTTATTTCTATTTATATCAACGCTGTAGCCAGGGGAAGGGGTTGGAGGGGGTTCAACCCTCCACCCCCTCGAAAATTTCGATCAGCACTTATAATTGTCAATTATTTTATTTTATGAGATTTTGTTTTGTAATTATGGTATCAAAACTATAAAATTTCTTTAATTTTATAATTTTTGTCTCATTATGACCCATTTCCCCCTAAGTAACTAAATCTATAAAAATTTAAATCTTATAGCGACATATTCTATTCTGTTAGCGAGCTAACAGAAATAAGAAAAATCACACTGCTCCCCAGTTATTACATAAACATTAGTTTTTGAGTTATTGTGTTCACACCTCACAGGCACACACATACACAAACAAAAGGACTATCTTTTCGAAGTTGTTCGAAATGTGGTCAGAGAATCTTTTAACGAGAGAATTTCTCGTCAAAATCTCGAATTCGAAAATATTCCGGAAAGCAATACTTCTTCTGTACAATTGTTTTGGACGGTAAAAGTGACTCTAAAAATTTCTGTGAAGGGAGAATTAAAAGTACATCTTATTATATTTTTTATGTAACTTATTATTTATTTATTTTGTTGTGGCGATCTTTGCTCATTGCGCAGAGATTGATGCGCACACTGGATGCATTCCGTGTTTGAACATACAGAATAGAATATGACAGTATACTCGCTTGATATGCAGTGGCTAGTTTGGCAAAGACCTTGAGATGCAAAGCGTTGGCCATTTGCAGGAACACGCCATACAAATCACCTTTCAACAGAATATTTCGTTTATAGTTATATGAAAATCGAGACTGTTTCGACCTCGGATCTCGTCAAACCTAGGCATTCAGAAATCACTTCATCCAATAATCCGGTAAGTTTGGTAATCCAACAATCTGAGGTCTCGAACGAGTTATCGAAAGTTTACTGTAATAATAATCGCAGTAAAGGTAATTTATAGTAAAGTGTAGAGGGGTGTAAATTCGTACTCTTATTTTATACTGAAAATTACAAGCCTTGTAGAAGTAACTATAAACTAATCTTTTAATGAACAACAACAAAATAAAAATCTCCAACGACGAACTGTAGGACGCTTTAATTAAAAAAAAATATATGATGTCCTAATAAGATGCAATTACTTTATAATTGTATCCAAACAAAAAGCAATCTATACACCAAACTAAAAGGGCTTGTCCCACAAACAGTGATAGCAAAATTTTGAATACAGAATATTAAATTAATATTTTCCTCAAACCGACAGGGATTAACAAAAAAATTCAATTTAATTTTCAAAGATATTGAGTTATGATCAACTATTCCACATTCCCCCAAAATTGACTAGTTGACAATATTGCGCCAAATTTCTTACCAAACATGACAGACACATGGGTAGAGATATGTTGGCTTTTCTTATTTGAAATACAATACAATATTTCTCACACCTTAAAAAACTTCTGGATACCCCTCTGATTTTTATTCATTTTAAAAGAATAATTTAACAAGAACGATTAATCATGCTTAAAGCATTGATTATGAAACACTTTCCAACTTCAATGCAATTTTATTTAAAAAAGTCGAAAATGCAATACATTCCTCGGTAATATTTTAAAACTTATCACAATACTACATTGATTTATTATATTTGAAAACTTAAACCTTCATTGAAAAAAATGAACTTCATTCAAATGACGGCATTGGAATATAAATTGCCTGGTTTAAACATCTCTAAAATGCGATACATTCCTCGGTAATATTTTTAAAACTATCAAAATACTACGATAATTTATTATATTTGAAAACTTCATCGAAAACAACTGAAATAAATTCAAATGACGTCATAGAAAAAATAACACGCCTGGATCTCTCTATGAAAGCAGGATTTCATTCATTTCATTCATCACAATACTATAATAATTTATTTTATTTAAAAATTAAGACCATGGAGCTACAATTCATAAACTCTATGCTTAAAACTTCATCGAAAAAATCGCCCTTCTGTTTATAAAATCAATTAATATTTCATTCATATCAGCCATGCAGACTCCATGGACTGAATTATTTTGTGTTAAAGAAATACAGTAATTCTAATACAACTCATTCTACATATTTTGCTGTTTACATTTTACATACGTGAAAAATAAGCTTAGTTGTAGAAATAATCAAATTTGAATGAGAATTTAAACTCAAATATATTGTCATTGTGTTGTTTTAGTATGTAGATGCACAGAATTTAAGCAAAAATAAAGTAGTTTTAGGACGGATACAACACTCAATATGAATTAAAAAGAACTTTAAAAAATCACGATTTTGAAACAAGATGGATGCCATATATCATTTTGAAGTGGGTCATGTGATCGTTTCATATCATGGTCACGTGATCGTTTCATATAAGATGTGTAATTATTATTTTAATTTTTATTTAAAAAACTACTGAATATATTTCGCTGAATTTTTTTTTTGAAAAATTAGGTCCCATAGGGCTCAATGTATTTCATTTTTTCAACCCGGGTTCAATCCAAAACTAATTGGGTGATATTATTCATTTATATTCCCATAGGTCCTACAGACCGTCTGAACAACATACTAAAATTTCATTTTGATTAAGTCCTTTTTACGGCAGTTATCGTGCTAACGGACAGACAGACAGACAGACAGACAGACAGAATGAACAAAGTCATAATAAACACTTTTCAACTTTGTTGTAAAGTGTTAAAAACTGATACGTGTTCATTTTCTGATAGGGGTTTATTTTGCTTCATGCTTATAGCAGTTAATGCAAAGAACTACACTATCAATAAGAACTACACTATCAATAGTTGCTACATTAAAAACCGTTGAAAGATTTTTAATTATTTAACTTAAAAAAAATCAAACTACTAATTGAACTATTAATCAAACTATTAATAGTTTAAAATAGTTAAAAATAATAAAATATTTTGAAACAATGTTTAAATAACGTTAATATGTTATTCATTTTACGTGTAAACTATATTTATTTAAACTTTAGATCATTTTTTAATTTTCTCTACATAAATAAAGCACATTTGAATTTAAATCTTCAAAATATATTTAAATATTTTCAAATGTACTAGTGGAAATGCATCAAATTCGGCTGTTTGTAACTATTAGTACTCCAAAATTCTGTATATAAAATAGCACTCGTAATTTTTTCCAGATAAATGTTGCATTTTTTAATATAACTTTATAAATATTTAAGTGTATTTAATTTAATTTTTCTATGTTTCTAAAAAACAATGATTTAGTTTAATATTCACACTTCATGTACAATGACTTGTTTAGTTCCTTTGAACCAAGCTTATATATTAATAATTGTGCTACGATAAATTAAAAAAAAAAATTAGAATTTTTTTTATATTGAAGATATCTTTTTTGGCAGTATCGCTTGTTTTAAGAAAAGAAAATCTCCTTAACACGTGTGAGAATTTTTCTATTCGGGGTTTAACTTGTTTTTTGGGGTCATAAATATGAAGACATAGAATTATGGAATTGATATCATTTACTGTAATATTAATTAAAAGTTGCTTAATTACAAATATTTAATTTAAAAAATTAAAATTTAAAGCGAGTATAAATAGTTAATAAAACATCTACCAATAACTTCAAATATTTAAATAATATAAACATTAGAAAGTAACGTTAACTCAAATTTAATTATTTATTTTTAAATTATAAATACTTAAAATATTTCGTGTTTTAAAAATATTTCATGTTTTTTAAATAAAACACGTAAATGTTTTTAAATAAATGCATTAATATTGTTTCAGTTTTTTGCCCCTATTGCGTAAGAAATAATTCATGTAAGTTGGTTTTCCCCAATGATATTAAAAATGAATTGAGTTTTCCTGTTCCTTGATTAAAGCCTACACTCAACGGATTATTTATTAGACATATGTCTTAAAAAAGTATCTATAAGTTGGCTTAGAACACAAACATCCATTACTTGAAAATAGTTCCTACTTCGGGAATCTTGAAATGTTTGATTAAAAATTAATTTCGATTTCACCTTAATTTATTTATCACGTATCATTCCAAAATAAATTTCCGGAGATTAATAGTCCAATTCGATTTTGTTATACATATGTTTGGGTTATGTTATACATATGTTATACATATGTTCCATACTGTTTGGGTCAACTGCACCGGTATCAGAGTGAAAAATAAAATGTATCTTTCTATACTCGTTCTTAACTTATACTTTTAAAATCTTCTTGAAATGTATTTTAAATAACTCTTTAAAATTATAAACATTTTTTAATTTGGCAACAGGTCAGTTAAATCACATTGATTTCCTAAGATTTTATGTATTTGACTGATTTATGTTAATACATAGTATTTTTAACACTTTTTACATGCATAGCGTAGTTTAAACTAAGAGTTTAGTTGCCATAAGTTAAGTTTTTACAATAGTATAGTTCAAAACATAAGTTTAGTTACCATAACTTAAATTTAAAGTTACCATAGAGTAGTCCAAACCCATCGGAATTATCTTTGTTTCTACTCAGATAAGAATACTATGAAAACATTTAATTTTTAATAATTAGTGTTCTAATCGTGTCGAATTATAAAATATTCCAACTAGTTCTATATAATGCATATAGTCATACAATTTTATAACGATATGGGGATTCGTTCCTGAGCCTATGTGTACACACAAGCAAATTTTTTATATCAATGTAACATCCATGATACATTATCTAGAATCAAATTTAAATCCTGGGTCAATCAGTGCCCATACATTTTAATATCAGGGTTTTATACCTGAGTCATTAGGCAGAAACGAAGTTATTAGTAGAGGGACTAAGAAATCATTTTTTTTTTTCGGAAGACTTCTATCGAATAACCCTGAAAGTTCTGAAAACGAAAATGAAAGATACGGATTGAATTCCACCTTTATCGGAGAAGTACTTAAGAATTTTGAGCAAAAATACGCACTTCTATTACAGTACGAAAAATTTGATATCACCTCATTTAGGAAATAACTTTAAAAAAATTTTCTTCCACAGAAAACAAATTAGTTCCTTCATTTTTACCATGTTTTTATGCCATAAAATTTTTTACATTTTTAGTAATATAAGCTCCCATCAACACATAAAATTATTTCTTTATTCCATAATTATTTTGCTCTTCTGATTTCCTAAGACCGATACACACGAAAACTGAACATGGAGCACACGTGCGAGACTCTTTTAAGAAACCCCTCTTCCTATGACCTAATTAACGCTGTGTTAATTTCTCCAACCGTTCTACAATTACGGAAAATGAACAACGGACAGACGTACTACCTTACATACACTTGTGCATGCCTTGCACCGAGATTTTTGTGACAGGATCTCCACTTGGTCACTTGAGCACAAAAGGTTGGTCCAAGTGTGACCCACCGACCGCCGGAGCACGACCGACGTCCCCCCGGGGCCAATTAAGGGGGCCCGTGACGCGAGAGCATCGATCAAGAGATAAATCTGGGGGCCCTTGCTAGTTTATGGGCAAAAAGATGGCAATAAGGGCATTATGAAGCTCGTAGGCGTATCGAGGATTATGGATGGTAAAAGCAACTAAGAGAGTGACGGTTTTTATTTTATTTTCAGGGTCGTTTTCCTTTGACAGTTTCCCTTGATGAAGTCCTATCTTGTAACTTACACACGCACTCGATATGCACCGGACAAGTAGTGCTCGAGATATTCAAGTAGTTATCTTATCTGATGTGGATCCAGTTTATTGCTTATGATTCATCTCTAAACGTTTGCTTGACAGTGGCAAGGTTGGATGCCAGAATGATAGGAAAACATAGATATTTAGAGCTATGCCTAATGCTTAATCCTGTCTCTGAACCTGGTGCCTAAATTTTTGATGCCCTTCCACTGGCGTAACCGGCACAAAAAATTGAAGATAACAAGAAACGAGGGTGGATGGATATAGTAAAACTTTCATTGGATTGTACTAGTTTTGCTGGGAGCTGATAAAACTTTGTCTTCCTTTTGCGAATTTGGAACAGAAGTTTTACCGCGGTTTCTAATGTAAAACAGTCGTTTACCACCTTTCGGTGTAAAATGAGGTTGCTGGACGTTGTTATTGTTGAGATCCAGACCGTCCGACCTACTAGAAAGGTGTAAGGTAATTGTTTGGACGGCCGGGAAGTGCCACCCAATTTAGACCGGAACCCAGTGGGGGAGGCATCCACAGGGACCGTACCCTCCTTCCCCTACCACCAACCACTCGGAAGGACTTACGGACCCACATGTTTAACGTGATCGTACTCCGCATGAACACAGCGGCAGTTGTGGCAGCGTGCAAATCTAGCGCGCAAACCACCGGGCTACTGCGCCCGAAATGTGCCAACAGCACGCGGTGTTGTTCTCAGGTGGTCACCCATTCAAGTACTAACCGCGTCCGATGCTGCTTGACTCCGGTGATCTAACGAGTAGATAATTTTCTTCCTCTTTCCGCGTTCTTACACGGTTAGTCTAAAATCATATGGGCTAGAGTGTATAAACTGTTTAAGGGCACATACACCTAAGTAGGTAAAAAAAAATATTTTTTGTTCTTTGCATTTATCTAAAATAAGATGTCTCAAAAATATTCTGTTGAAATTACATTAAGAGCTATGCAGACGTGTGTGAAATACTATAGCGATTAGACTGACACAAGACACGAGTACAAGCGCTCGGAATTGAATTCTCAAAACGCAGCTGTATAGCCGATTTTCGATTGGGGCTTCCTTGGCAATTTCACTGCGCAAAACAAACGATATTTTAAGCGAACATTTTTCCTTTCTATGGCCTTGTTCAAATTAAATTAAACAAGAAAGATCAATCATGCTTAAAGCATTGACTATGAAACACTTTCCAACTTCAATGCAATTTTATTTAAACATCTCTGAAATGCAATACATTCCTCGGTAATATTTTAAAACTTATCACAATACTACATTAATTTATTATATTTGAAAACTTAAACCTTCATCGAAAAAAATGAACTTCCTTCAAATGACGGCATTGAAATATAAATTGCCTGGTTTAAACATCTCTAAAATGCAATACATTCCTCGGTAATATTTTTAAAATTATCATAATACTATAATAATTTATTATATATGAAAACTTCATCGAAAACAACTGAAATTCATTCAAATGACGTCATAGAAAAAATAACACGCCTGGCTCTCTCTATAAAAGCAGCATTTCATTCATAACATTTTCCCATTCATTTCATTCATCACAATACTATAATAATTTATTTTATTTAAAAACTTAAGACCATGGAGCTACAAGTAATTAAACTCTCTGTTTAAAACTTCGTCGAAAAAAAATCGTCTTTCTCTCTGTAAAATCAATGAATATTTCATTCATATCAGCTATGCTGACTCCATGAGCTAAATAATTTTGTGTTAAAGCAAATCTTATACAACTCATTCTACATATTCTGCTGTTTACATTGTACATAAGTGAAAAATAGGCTTCGTTGTAGAAATAATCAAATTTGGATGATCATTTAAACTCAAATATATTGTAATTGCGTTGTTTCAGTATGTAGATGCACAGAATTTAAGCAAAAATAAAGCGGTTTTACGATGGATACAACACTCAATATGAATTAAAAAGAACTTTAAAAATCACTATTTTGAGACAAGATGGATGCCATATTTAATTTTGAACTGGGTCACGTGATCGCTTCATATAAGAGGTGTAATTATTATTTTAATTTTTATTTAAAAAACTACTGAATATATTTTGCCGAAATTTTTTTATATATTTTATGGGATAATTTGAATATTACCTAAAATCATTTGTTACCTAAAGTCATTTGTGAATTTTAAATCCGCTTAAAAAATGTTTGAAAAATTAGGTCCCATAGGGTTCAATGTATTTCATTTTTTCAACCCGGGTTCAATCCAAAACTAATTGGGTGATATTATTCATTTATGTTCCCATAGGTTTTGATTAAGTCATTTTTACGGCATTTATCGTGCTAAAGGACAGACAGACAGACAGAATGAACAAAGTCATAAACACTTTTCAACTTTGTTGTAAAGTGTTAAAAAGAAAAGATGTTTTTTTCCTAACTGCGTAAACTTAGATATACTTTGATTTTTTTGTTTGCAGTTGAAATTCGTAGAATGTCCTGTCAAAAGCGAAGAAATCATGTCTGAGTTCGCTACTATTTACCGAATTCGACGTTTTTCAATAAAAATTTCATAGTTTGCATTTCTTTATATGTATTTTGAATAATAAAAGAGTGTTAAAAATCGTTTATGAATTTTCTGCAATCAAAATTGAATTTTTTTCTGGCGCCCTAGGTGCATGTGCGCCTTAATCTGACAGAGGGACATACCTCACCTACGGTTCGTAGCGCCCGAGGGAAAAGCCTAATTTATGCACCGACTACCAGGGCCGTGGTCCTAAGTCCCCAAATTTAGAGGGCCTAAGTTTTACCATAGTGCCCTAAAACTTTTTTAAGTTTTAAAAATAAAGAAAAATATCAGTGATGTGTAAGAAAATTTCAGGAAAATTATTCAATATTTCGGCAAAATTATTGCTGTATAATCCAAATTCTCATTATATCATTTGTTGCTTAGTAGGGGGACCCAAATGCAAGTAGGTCCTGGGCACTGTCTACTGTATTTCAGACACTGTCCAAGGGCCTTGCTCAATGCATGCATTCTCTTCGAATTCTTAATTTTGCAACAATGAATCAGATCAAGACATGTGGCAAGCAATGCTCAAATTCAGCAAGACCTGAACCTTTCATCTAAAAGAAAAAAGTAGCTGTTCCTACCCCTTCTCCAGTCTGAATTTAAACTTGTCAGATGACTAATAAATGCATGTAATTTTGAAACATAGGAGTAAAATAAGAAATGTGTCTAATTTTGTTTATTTTGACTTGAACAACTTTCTCCACCAAAGGTTCGAAAATCATACTTTTTGTGATCATCTTTCTTTATTCGTGTACTGAAATGCTTTATTACAGTGCTAAAAAGTCATCCACTAAAATATCTCAGGTTCGAATCATACAATTAACATTGTTAACCTGCATTTATTTTAGCACAATGGGATCTGCTTAAAGACTTTCTACACTATGCAATTAGCATTCTTGTGATTTTTGGCTAACCGTCTACATTAGGCGATTTTGTTCTTTAGCAATCCAAAATCTAAGTTGATGAGTTCGGGTGGTGACAGGAAAAACCTTTCACTCGGAATTTCAAAGTATCTTCACGTTACATATACACGATTGACAACTGTCTGACGTCAAATTCAATTTGTAAAAACAGCCGAGTCTACAATAAAGGAGTCTACCTTTACCTTAATGCCCAAATCGCAAAGTTTTCAAAACCTCACATTATGTAACTCTGTTTTACCCCGAAAGGTGATGTTTTAATGACTGTTTTAATAAAAACCACATGCAACTTTTTTTCTGAAATCTCAGAATATAGACTAGGCTTTACTTGGTTATAGTTCATTTATCCCACCCGTTCTTATCAGCATTATTAGAACAAAGGGACCAACGATAAAACATGTTGTCTTTTTGCACATCGATCAATCAGTTGCGCTACCTTAGATACAAATATATGACATAAGCTGTTTTATATATATATATATATATATATATATATATATATATAACAATGCACCCCAAATTTGAACCCACTAATGCTAATTTGTTCCAAGCTCTATCTGTTTTCATAATCTCTATACTATATGTAAAAGAATTAGTGTATTTGATGGAGAATTGCTTGTTCAAGCAATTTGTCTGTCCTAGATTTCCAGTAGTCAATCAGTTTAACTTTACTATGTAGAATGCAGTTTCATTTCCTGATTATAAAGCTTACTTATCAGCCTCCAAAGCCAGTCTATACCAGTGGTTTTTATTAATTTTAGGTTGCTTTTAAGAAATATATGTTTCAAGCTATACTTTTTCGCTGCTCGCTTGTACGATGTTATTTTGAAAACAGTGTCGCTAACTGATGATTTCTATCTTATTTTACTTTTCAACAATTTCTTGTTCTATTTTTACATAGGACTAACGAATCAATCTGGCTGGAATTGAAAGAAAAGTACAGCTTACAGGACGATTAGAAAAACAAGGATGCTACTGGGCATATTATAAATGGTAATCAAAGTGACTTCATTTTGCAAGATATATATATACAAATATAACAGTTGTGAAACATATTTTCAGATTCGTCTTTATGAAATAGCTCACTGGGTCCGGGTCCAGATCCATCAAATTTAAAGGATCCAGAAATGATAATTTTGTACGTAAAGGTGCAAATATTAAAAGGGGGTGTACTGATAATGAGGTCGACATTAGCATGCTCATTATACGCATACCACCCATTATAGGTCCACTTCCTACCCAAAACACTGGATATTATCAAGCCCACAGAGGTTGCTAGAAAGAAGTTTAGTAAAGGTATTAAAATTTGTAGGCGTAAAATTCATTTTGAAAACAAGAAAAGTATTTGGTTAAAAGTTAGTAAAGTTCTTTTACACAAATTTAACCTTATTATAAATGAATTGCTCAAGAGCATAAATGCATTAGGTGCATACTTTCATACATTTATACTTTTGGATGGCTTATAAGATCTGACCAAAATATCTGAAGATCAGAAACTAAGATAATATCTCCTTTTTTAAAACAAAAGGGTTAGTTTCGTTCTCTCTGACTACAAATGGTGTAATTGGAAAAAAGAAAAATCAAAATTTTCAAAAACATCCTGGTAATTTTCTCTTGCATTTTCGCTTCCTCATATCATTGCCACCAGTCCCAAAAGATAGTTCTTTTTAAGAAGAATACTAATAACTTTAAGTGCATTGTTAACAAACGCCGAACACTTACTTAGGTATAATTCTATTAGCCCATGGGCTACCCAGTAATTCCGTGCGATAACTAAAAATTACTTAATAAAATGCAGGAGTCCAAATGGTCAGCTTTCATAAGGTATAATTTTCTACGTAAAACAGAATAGGAAGAATCGGCAGGTTCAGTCTTAAAAAGGTGAGCAAGAAGACAATTGTGTCCAGTTAAATGTCTAAAATGCAGGAGTTCAAATAGTCAGCTTTCATAAGATCTATTTTCCCACATAAAACAGAATAGGGTGAATCGGCAGGTTCAATTTTAGAAAGGTGAGCAAGAAGACAATTGTGACCAGTCAAAAATCTAAAATGAACCCCTACTGCCCTCCTGGGGCAATTCGGAATCTTTTTGAGGAGGAGGCAGTTTCAATCCTTCTTCAAATAGGAAGCCATATCCGTCAGATTTATATTTGTCTTTCAATTTTCTTTTTATCAGAAGTTGCGTAGAATGGAAGGCCATATAACTCTCTGTTGTATCTAAAACACAAGTGCCCTTTTTAGCCAACAAGACCACTTTATATCCTCTATCTAAGCCACAATGAGCAGGGGCCTCTGACCAGATAGTAATTTAATAATTCATAAAAACTTGATTGCTAACGTTATGTCTAAAGTTTACCAATTTTGCTAAAGTTTTGAAACACAGTTACTTGGCAAATTTAATATAACTTTTTAATACAACTCTATTTCATTTGAAAAATATAAAAAACAAAGAGTGATTAAGACTGACTTTCAAGTTATTTTAATGATTTCTTGCAGGGGCGGCATTTCAGCATTCCATTTGGGGGTGCGAGATTTGTATGTATGAAAATTCACAATATGAAATAAATAAAATGTTTGTTCACAGGGGGGGGGGGGGGAGCGATCACAAAATTGAATTGATGTTGAGAAAAATAATTGTTGCTAACATAATTTTTGTACATAATTTTGTTAACATAATTGTTGTTAATATAATTTTTCTAAATACAAATATCTATATTTATTATCTATATTTAATACAAATATCTATATATAAACGGCCACTGGTTCTTCGCTTACTTATCAAGAACTGTACTCAAATGCAAGATCTAAATTAAATTTAATTTGGCGTACTCCACCTGCGCACCAATGGTACACCGGAACTTCCCCTGGCGCTCTTGGAAATTAAATGTGATCGTGGCTCCCAGACTGCACTTGCTAGACTTAAAAGTGGCCACCTTAAGTGTCTTTCTTTTGAACGCGGTGGAAAAATCCATCCCACTTGTAATAAATGCTGTGACCATCCGGCCTTCCCGGAGCACATATTGAGTTGCGTCGGACTTTCCAAGGAGGACTTGACATCTTGCCCCCCTTTCAGTTATTGATTTTCTGGCGGTCAACAACCTACTGGAGTTGATCTGACTTATGTCAGATCTGTTAAAGAGGATAAGCAACAACAACAACATCTATATTTATTTACTTTATATTGACGTTTTAAACGCTCGTTCTTAGAGTCTGGAAGGAAACAAAATTTTGTTACAATATCATCATAATCCAGTGGTATATATTGTTCTATAGCTAAAACAGCTAAAAATGAAAGTCTTTTTTGTCCCATTGTACTACGAAAATAATTTTTTAGCCTCCTAAGACACTAAAAAGACCTTTCACAACTGCCTGAGCTGATTGGCACAGTCAAAAATGATTTAACTAATAATGTTATGACAGGAAACATGACACTTTTCAAATTCCGCTTTTTAAAATAATCCAGGCGACATTTAAAACTGAGATGGTCTATGTTTTCATTTTTCACTATTGAATAAAATAGTCGCAATTCACACAGCAATTCCTCTTTCTGGAAGTCATATACTTTGCATATGTTTGAAATATTTTCTTTCTCTTTTTCGGCATCTGATCCAGATAATACTGAACTAAGGGCAAACAAAACAAATATATTGTTCTCATTAAATCTTGTTTTAATTTCTCTAGATACTGAATATATAATTTCATATTGAATATTGATTCTGTTATATGATTTAACATCACCATGGGGATTTTTTTCACCGCCTCCGAATTCGCTTGAAATTTTTTTACGCCTTTTCAGTTTTGGTCCAGAATAAGAATATTTTTCGCAAAGTTCTGTAACAAAACTCCACGCTTGATTGAAATATGCATCAGTGCGAAAAGAACAAAGTTTCAATAGTAGCTTTAGCCAAAGCTTGCATAGTCTGAAAATTAAAATCAGATGACTGATGATGCTTTGAGAGAGTATTGTATCGATCAAAAACACTGTTCAATACAAACAAAGTGAACAAAAATTCGAACTATGTTATGCATGTTAAAAGGGCTTCGGCTCTTCCACCATTGAGAGAATCGTTTTCAGATAATTCTTCCAGTGTTAAAGTCACCATTCCAGAATTATCAAGTAGTGCTTTTATGGCTTTAACTCTTGAAGACCACCTCGTATCGCTTAGTGATTGTAGAGTTGAAGAGCCTCCAGAAAAAGTATTTGATGAGTGAATATTTTCGAAAATAGCATGTCTTTTATATAATGTTTCTATAAAAAATATAATGCATTGTGCTGCTGAAATGCATTTCTAGCAGAAGGAATGGATGAGCATGCACTAACTATATAAACATTTAATCGGACACTTGAAATTTTCAAATGAAAAGGTTAATATAACCCCTATCTTTTCAAGTTGAAAAGGAATCGTTCCAGCAGGAAGTGGGAACTTCACTGTGAAATTTGGCGCTTTTGAAGCTCCATAACGTGAGAAAACTGATCAGTGGACAGTCGATAAAAAAAAGGGAGAAGCCGATAGACCACGAGGAAATATTTGGGGGCGCGACCGCGCCCCCTCGCGCCCCCTATTTGCCGCCCCTGATTTCTTGTTAAGTACTCGTAACAATATTGTGGCATTTCCGTTACATACTTCCGTTTTAGCCCCGTCACATTTTTTTCATCATTTATTCCGTATTCCGGCCTCTAGGATGTTTCAGAAATGCTAGTATAAGGGCGCGACAGCCCGGTGGTTAGCGCGCGGGGATTGCACTCGGACGCCAAAAGTTCAATTCCCGCCTCTGTCCAAACTGTCGCCGTGTTCACATGAAATACGATTACGTTAAACAAGTGGATCCGTAAATCTTTCCGAGAGGTTGGTGGTATTGGATACGGTCCCTGTGGATGCCTCTACCACTGGATTCTGGTCTAAATTGGGTGGCACTTCCCGCCTGTCCAAACTGTGACCTTACACCTTCGGGTAGGTTGGACTGTCTGGGTCAAAGAAGAAGAAACACTAGTGTTGTATCCAAAGTCATAAAATAATTTATTGAAATGGTAACTTCTAACCATAATGCCCATTTATTTCATTTTTATAAGTTACTTTAAAGGGTACTTCAGTTCCTAACGAAGTAAAGACAACTTACTTGTTCCATTTTCAAAAGTAACTTTACCCAACCCCTATTGTGGTAACTTAGTACTTTGACGAAAACAGTCTACGTTGCTTCACCTAAAGATTTCACACACTAAGATTTAACAAGAAACTTTAAAGAAAGTAATCTGAAGCAATTCAAGAAGCTCCAATGGAGAACAAAGACACAATGACAATGGAAGTAATTGTTGAACAAAGAGAGCAGGCTTTTAACAAGAAATCACATTATCACCGGTGGTGATAGAGGCAAAAGGATGTTGCCATCCGTGAAGACTTAACTAAGCGCTCTTTGCAATTTTGTAAGAAAAGGTGTAAAAAGAATGAGCGAAGCGTAAGCTGCAATTTAAGAGATTGCAAAGATTTGCTCTGCCAAATAATTGGTGAATTTGAAAGTAAATGGAAGAAATTTATTTTTAGTATTTTAATATCAACACATAATTTTGAAATGCGCATTTTCATTCTTCTACGTTATTCTACTGTCACTGTTTGACATCGTGAAAGTACTCATTTCTTAGTTTATTATAGGGGCGCAATTAAAGTTTACAAAACAAAATTTTACTGGCAATTTGGAGCGAAGCACAAACACATAGACCTTTAGATTTTATTTATTTATATGCTTTTTTAATTAAAGTAAAAATGTATACATTGAGTTTGTGATATTGGCCGTAGTTTGAGCAATGACAACTACTAGTATAAAATGCTGGATTTAATAAATTCGCAAATTCACAATAATAATAAGAAAGAACTATTAAAAATCTAAAATATTAAGAGAAAAACACCAATTAAAAATATTTGAGAAAAACATGAAAATATTAAAAATCTTCAGCTTCTAAAAATGACACAACTGTAAAAAGCTCAGAGGGTCATATTTATTTCATAATTTATTTCTCACTTAAACATGTACAAAGCCTGCACATACATTATTTTGAGCGTAAGAATTTTTTACCTTCATTGCACATAATTTATAGAATCAAATTTTAAATGTCGTATGTTTTCATTATACAGGGTTCATAGAAAGTCCGTATATCCCTTATAACTTTTAATCTGCGTATCGCAGTGTCATAGAAGTAACATATATCTATAGGACACAGTCGATTTAACGTGCTTGTAGCTCCCCTAGTGTCGAAATATGAAACTTGACGAAATAAACTCAGAAGTAAACAGAAATAGGCTAAAATGTCCAATTACAGAATGGAAAAGATATATTTCATTACTTGAGATGGATACTTGATGCAACAGAAACACTCACAGAATGGAACAGACATTCGAAAGTAGTCAATATGTATAACAACGCAGGCGTAACTCGAAGTTCATGCAATAGAGGTGCAAAAACTTGCCGAGTAGTCTACACACACAGTGTTCAAAATGTGCCCCTTCAGAGAGGATGCAC
The DNA here is from genome assembly GCA_951213105.1 of Amaurobius ferox. NCBI lineage: Eukaryota > Metazoa > Arthropoda > Arachnida > Araneae > Amaurobiidae > Amaurobius > Amaurobius ferox. The sequence goes on from OX578136.1 coordinate 104,695,401, forward strand.
TTCAATATTCATTACAGAACTGCATCTCGAACAGCATGCAATATCTCAAAAGAACCTAATTACAGGTCCTGACGACGCGTAGCTTTACCAAGCTTGCTTGAATCTTGTATATTTCCATATTAATTAAGCATCCCTTTTTCATTCTGTTATTGAGCTTTTTGCTCATCTCTGTTTGTTTTAGGGTCAGCTTTTTTTAAGTTCACGATTAGGGAGGGATATCATTACGATAATTTGACTGCATCCTGTTACTTTCCTATAGATAAACGTCACTTTCGTGGCGCTACGACACGGGATCTGAAAGTTATGGGGGTATACGGACTTTCTTAAGAACCCTGTATATAATAATATACCTTTTCGGTTTTGCCTAAAATTGGCAAGACGGCCATAATTATTTGGCTCACGGTACTATGGGGAACATGAAAAAGTAGGGTTACCAGATTTTGAAAATAAAAAAAGAAGTACTCGACAATTTTTCTTTTATTACTCTATATCAGGAGACACGAACTGGAGAATGGTGTTCCGCATCCGGACCTTGAACTTTATTTATACTTTTCTGATGATTTGGCACATTTCAGTAATCTTACATCACTCTTTGCAATTTTATAAAAATCTGCACAAGATTTAGTTTCATAGTTCACCACTACTTGAAGTTCCGTTTGAATTAAATCTGGAAAACATCTGTTTCTAAAATCGGTCCACTTATTCTTCGTCAGTGAAAAAATCCTCTTCGCAAAAGCATTTGATCCTGGAACACTGAACAAACAACCTACCACTTTGGATAAATTCGGAATATTTTGTTCAGGCACTGAGGAAAAAAAATTAACCCAATTTGAAATATCATCACCATCTTTGTTTACACTTTTGCATAGGGTATCACGATAATTGCAGTACTCCTCATCCATATTATCAACTGATACATGTTCCCCCAATTTGAGGACTTCCGTTGCTTTTTCAAAATCTTTAAATTCAATTTCCTTCTGTAAAGCAAATGCTTCTAGGGATGATTATCGATTATTTTCTCTCACATCTAATCTCTTATGCAAATACTGGAGTATATTACTGTAAAAAGTGGTAAAATCTGTGGATATCTTTTTCTGCATTGATAAAGTCTATTCATAAGTTCATTTCCTTGGTTCCATAAAAGTTGCCTTTAACTCTTTGTTGAATTTTTTTACTGAAATTTCCACGTTTTTGTAAGTTTCTGAAATACTCAAATCACATCTGTCCAGCGTTTTTGTTAGTATTTCTAACTGACTTCCAACATTGCTTATAAAATGAAAATAGATTTCAGGTAAAATAGCTTGCTCAGGATCATCATTCATAAATATTGCTGACAGTAATTTTGTGCAGTCATCAGTGCCTTGGAAGTAATTTTTAATTGCATCCCAGTTTTGCAGCAGTCTAGTTATGGCTGGAGTTAAGGAAAGCCATCTGGTGGGGACATGCCTTAGGATCTCAGCCCATTCTAAATCTACAAATTCAAAGAATGATTTCAATTCTTCCCTTCTTTTAGCTGAGACTGAGAAATGTTGTAGATTTTGAATACTGTGTTCTCCACATCAATATGTAATTTATCAATGGGCAAATTTCATTGTATTGTGAATGATGTGGAGCAATTAGCCTTCAATATGTTTTCATTTCTACTTACAACGGAACCTCAACTTTTGTTCCGGCTAGTTTCAGCTGAAATTTGGTGGAAACGGTAGGTACTAGCGAAAAATTAATGTCCCTGAAATATCTCTTGAATTGAGCGTGGAGATCGGTAGAAAAAAAAAATCCCAAAGTTTACATGGATTAGCATGGGAAACATTTCTTCTTCTCTTTTTAATACTCTTTCACAGATTTCTACGAAAAGTATCATTATTGCAAAGAATATGTTGAATAATTGTAATTTCATCATACAGTAATTTGTATTCGTAATAGAATGTTTGGTTTCCATTTCAAAAATAATGTGCAATCATGAATGTAATATTGCGTCATTTTTACATAAACGTACCACATGTACGTTTGTTTCTGCCTAATCACACACACTATGTAAATATACATATTATACTTCAAATAAGAGCTACCAAACATGCTAATCCATGTAAACTTTGGGATTTTTTTTCTACGGATCTCCAAGCTCAATTCAAGAGATATTTCAAGGACATTAGTTTCGCGCTAGTACCTACTGTTTCCACCCAATTCCAGCTGAAACTAGCCGGAACAAAAGTTGAGGTTCCCTTGTTAGTAGCAACTGGAACACTGAATGTTTCTTCCCGAAATTTACATTAGCATTATGCTGAGTATGAAGATATTTGATTTATATTCAATTTGTGATTTTCAAGGCTCTGCAGCACCACATCAGTTATTACTGTAGAAGTTTTATTTGCATTTTCAACAAAGTCCAAAAGTTTATTTTGTATTCCCTTCTGGGTATTAAGGTAACGAATGCAGACAGGGAACATTTTTCGATTACCCTTATTTGATGCATCTGTTGCCAAAGAGAAAAATCTTGTCGTTTGTTCAGGGCCTTTTAGAATGTCCAAAAACACTTCTGGGAGCAAGAACATTCTTCAAAAGATTTTCTGATTTAGTGAGTCCACATGAAAGTTTTGTAACAATCACTGAATCAGTGAAAATATGTGACACAAGTTTATTCCTACAGTCTAGACTAGAGTAACTTAAGTTATGTTTCACTGCATGATACACCAAACTAAGTTCACATGCGATAATCCTATCACATTCACTACTGTTGTTGAAGTTAACAAAATAATTTGAAAGTTTATTTGCGCATCCAAAACTCGATTTTTCCTTTAGTATGTGTCTTTTGTAGAGTGAATGTTGTTTCAAGTCGCTTTGCCCATCGTGGGAAATACTAAAATCTTTTCTACATAATGCACAAAATGCCCGATGTTCATCTGGCCCCGATTTAACCTATGAAAAAATATCTTCCCACTTTTTCAGATGCACCTGATGATGATGGCAGAATTTTAATTTTTTCTTTGGTGGAGTCTTCGATGGGCCATCATCGCTTTCACGTATTTTAAAAAGTATATTTTACTTAGTTTTTTGAGAAACTAGACGAGATTATTGGAGACTGCCGGCCGCGCGTTGCTTGTTTGTATTGCTATGCAAGTGCTGCCAACATCTATGTGTAAGTGCTGCCAACAATTTCTCGGTGGTCTAGTGAATTCGTTCCTGAGTTTTATGAAAAAACCATACCCTTTTGTGAAAAATACGCATTTATGAAATTTTTTTGGGTGAACTTAAAAAAAACGGATAATTAACCACTCCGAGCATAAAATAAACGGAGAAGCAAAACTTGGCTAAAAAAATGAAAGAATCCGTGAAAAACGGAGCACCTGGAAACCCTATGAAAGTGTGAGAAAGGCTACTGAAGCCTCACATTTACAGATATTTCTTAACTAGCTTGGCAGTTAACTTAGATTACGCAGTGTCATCAGAGATTCAGCGGATATGTCAGCACTTCCACTTCAACCTGAAGCAAAACTGTTAAAAAAATAAAAATGAGAGTGAGACTTATCTGTTTCTCCTTTAACCTAACACAAATTTAGTTGCAAACAATCGAACCATTTGCGTAAGTGAAGCAATAATGCTTTTCCGTTGAGAAAAACGGATACAGGATCGACGACGATAAGCTGGAATCCCGATGCAACGTGAATCACAGCCACTTCCTTCCGACACGTCCGAAGCGAAGAACCAAAAAGTTTCTCCGAACCAATGAATGAGATTCAATCATTCAATGTCATTGGCTTGAAAATATCAGACAACCAGGGGCGGAGTAGCCATAGACGGTTACGGTGTAATAACCGGGCCGGGTTGACTGAGGATTAGTTGAAGGGAACTATATATATCTCTTTGCAGTAGATTAATTATGGATTAACAAAGGAAATTATAAGTGAAACAAAATTAAGACGGAGTGGACTTTAGAGCAAAAATTAAGACGGAGTGAACTTTAGAGGTATATACATACTGGATCTGCTCGAGTGTCGAACCAGCCACTATTTCTGTTAGGAAGTTCCATCCTAAGTCGAACTCAGGCTTGATTTTAAAAATTCGGATCAGGGCTGACTGGTCGTATCTCAAGGTTCTTTAAAATAAGGGTGGGTCATCAGTCCAGAAACCAATCAAAAAGTTTTCAGCCTGATGTCTGTAAGTTTAGCATTTCGTCATTCATGACACCACGGACCAGGAGAGTTGTTGCCAAAACACAGCAAATTTTTCCGTTATAACAATTAAAAATTGTTTGTTAATTTTGAAGTGCCAATATCCAGACGTAAAAAACATGCGCAGAGAGTTTTAATTGTGCTGTGCACATCTTCCTCAGTAACATCTAGCGATTCTCATTCTCTTCAGGCAGTCCGAGAACAAAATGCAAGCTTGCTTTTCCCGTGACGTCGTATGCGCAAAGACAGAATAAAAAAGCCAGTCATGCCCGGGACAACCCCCCCCCCCCCACTGACACATCTAATGTTTAAAAAGTTTATAAATTAAATATAATAGAACAAATGAAGCTTTTATTTTGTTTATTTTAGCAACAAAGGACCACTTTTAACTTAATTCTGAGCATATAAATCACAAAAACGTAGCATACTTAAAAAAAAAAATAAATAAATAAAGCATTGAACTTATTTTTATACCAAGTATTTTTCCTTTAGAGTTGGAGCCAACAGTTTAATTTTTGGAAGAAAAAAAATAATATAACCTAAATATTTTATTTGAACCTCTACAAACTATATTTATTTATTTATTTGCTGATCAGATTTGGAACATAGGTGCTCCAATTAAACAACTTTTCTTCTGCAAACAACCAAATTATTTGGGCTGGTAAAACTCAAAAATCATCGGACCGGTTTGATAGCCCCACTACGCCCAAGCAGACAATTAACGGAGTTCCCCTTCATAGCTCATAATTCAGATATGGAAATTCTTACAACGTACGAAATTATGCAAAACAAAAATTCGCTAAAACACAATAAACAATCAGTAATGGTATCACTCAGTTTCGGAAGCAAAATGCAGCCTTATCTGAATGACAGACGTATTCTTGCCTATTCTATTGGCGTTTAAATACAAAAGTATTACTCAAAGTATATTTTTTCATGAATGAAACGCGCTAGATCTACGAGAATGATGTCACCCAATTTGTCGCATGGTATTACATATGAAAAGTGAACATGTTTCTCAATAGGAAATATTTTTTTTATTTTATATGACTTTTTGATAATTTTTTTGAAAAATGTGCAATATCTCAAGAACGGCTCATGTTAGCGTTTTAAAATTTATGTCAATCGTTTTCTGATGAAAAATTACATAAGAAATGTCTATTTGCGTAACTTTATTAGCGGTTTTGATTTTTTGACGATTTTTTCAAAATTTCACTCAAAAATATAGGGGGGTTCTGAATATTCGATTGCATATAAAAACAATAGGCTTCCAGTGTTTACGGATTGTGATTTTTGTACCAAATTTCGTTCGAATCGGTCCATTCGTTCGTCAGTTATCGTCTCCACAGACTTACTGACACACACACACACACACACACACACACTTTCACACACACACACACGCACACAGACATCACTTCAAAAGTGTTTGATTCGTGATCAGGGATGCTTGAAACGTGCTCTCCCGTCGAAAACTCGAATTCGAATTTTCAACCCCGTCACAATATTTTCCTTATACATTATTATATATTAAACGTGGCCATGAATAAAATTGGAAATATAACCCTTATTAAAGGAGTTTTGGAAGTTGCATGAGCTGCATCAACAAATTTTACAAAATATTTCTCCAAAACAACTGAAATATAGAAGTTTATAAAAGACTACGAAAATTTTGTAGAATATAACAAAAATTGAAGAGAAAAACAGTCGATTTTGAAAAGACATATGAGTAACCTCATCAACTAATTTTATAAAATATTCGACTAAATTACTGTAAAAAGTTACAACGGATAAAAGACTGCGGAAAAGAAATATGTAACCAAAATTTAGAGAAAAATACCAGTTTCCGGTATTATATAATCTACCTTCATCGACTAAATTGCAAAATTCGATCAAATTTATGAAAAGAAAGTATCAGCCAAAAGAAGGACTGCAAACTAGAGAAAAGTTACAAAAAATTGAGAAAAACAACTGGTGTTGGAGTGGAGGCTAGACTGAGCGAAGCTTCCAAAATTAATTACTTTTCTCTTCCTTTTTACTTTCCTTATATACATAATGTATAAGGAAAGTATTCTCACGGGGTCGAAAATTTGAATTCGAGTTTTCGACGGGAGAGCACGTTTCAAGTCACGTTCACGTTCACGTTCATGTTTTTCACGTTTTTCTGATCACGAATCAAACATTTTTGAAGTGATGTCTGTGTGTGTGTGTGAAAGTATGTGTGTGTGTGTGTTTGTCAGTGAGTCTGTGGAGACGATAACTGACGAACGAATGGACCGATTCGAACCAAATTTGGTACAAAAATCACAATCCGTAAACACTGGAAGCCTATTGTTTTTATACGTAATCGATTGTTCAGAACCCCCCTAAATTTTCGAATGAAATTTTGAAAAAATCGTCAAAAAATTAAAACCACTAATAAAGTTACACAAATAGACATTTCTTATGTAATTTTTCATTAGAAAACGATTGACATAAATTTTAGAAAGCTACCATGAACCGTTTTCGAGATATTTCACATTTAAAAAAAATATATCAAAAAGTCATATGAAATAAAAAAAAATATATTTCCTATTGAGAAACATGTTCACTTTTCATATGTAATACCATGCGATAAATTGGATGACATCATTCTCGTGGATCTAGCTCGTTCCATTCATAAAAAAAGATACTTTGAGCAATACTTTTGTATTTGAACGCCAATAGTCAATTATCTGCTGTAAGAATAACTCATTTCTTTGTCCATAATGCTTGGCGAGATTTTGGCGACGAATTTGGCGGAATGTCGCCAACTTGGCGACTTTTTGAAATGTTGCCAAATTAACGAAAATCTCGCCAAATGGATAATAATGACGCTAAATCAATGAAAATTACGACTAATTGTGGAAAATTCAATATCTTGGAAAGAATACTAGTATCTACTATAAGAAAAACTTTTTTATTTTGCTGTAAAAGTAGTAAATTCATTACATTATATAAGGAAAGTCATGTGTTGCCCACATCAGATTTTTCTTTCTTTTTTTTTGCCATTAAGTACTTAGGTTCGGACTATTATTCACAAAGCATTGCTGATGGTTCACATTGCGCCAAAGCTTTTTTTCTTTTCATTAAATAAAAACAAATTTTATTTTTTCGGCAATAATATTATTCTATTTTTAGATTTTTATATTCATTCATGTCTGTAAATCTGTTCATTTAGGTCCGTAAATATTTGTATAATATAAACAAAGGGGCCCCATAATAAAATTTTTGATCCGAGGACCCAAAGTTCTTAATCCAGCATTGTAAGTTACAATTGCAGCCCGTATTGTGCATTATAAAAATCTGATGTGGGCAACACATGACTGTCCTTATATAATGCAATGAATTTACTACTTTTACAGTAAAAAAAATGTTATTCTTATAGTAGATACTTATATTCTTCCCAAGATATTGAATTTTCTTCAATTAGTCGTCATTTTCATTGGTTTAGCGTCATTTTTATCGATTTGGCGAGATTTTTGGTAATTCGGCAACAATTAAAAATGTCGCCAAGTTGGCGACATTCCGCCAAATTCGTCGTCAAAATCTCGCTAAGCGTTATGGACGGAGAAATAAGTTATTCTTACAGCAGATAAATGTCTATTGGCGTTCAAATAGAAAAGTATTACTCAAAGCATCTTTTTTCATGAATGGAACGAGCTAGATCCACGAGATTGATGTCACCCAATTTATCGCATGGTATTACATATGAAAAGTGAACATTTTTCTCAATAGGAAATATTTTTTTTTAATTTTATATGACTTTTTGATAATTTTTTTGAAAAATGTGCAATATCTCGTGAACGGTTCGTGTTAACGTTCTAAAATTCATGTCAATCGTTTTTTAATGAAAAATTACATAAGAAATGTCTATTTGCTTAACTTTATTAGCGGTTTTGATTTTTTGACGATTTTTTCTAAATTTCACTCGAAAATTTAGGGGATTCTGAACATTCGAATGCGTATGAAAACAATAGGCTTCCAGCGCTTACGGATTGTGATTTTTGTACCAAATTTCGTTCGAATCGGTCCATTCGTTCGTCAGTTATCGTGTCCACAGACTCACTGACATACACACACAGACATCACTTCAAAAATGTTTGATTCGTGATCAGGGATGCTTGAAACGTGCTCTCCCGTCGAAAACTCGAATTCGAATTTTCGACCCAGTCACAATACTTTCCTTATACATTATGTATATAAGGAAAATAAAAATGAGCTTTTAAAAACATTCAAGAAACAAAATATAATAAAGTTCAACTCTAACCTTTATGATATAAAAGCAGTATTAATTAGTAATACCAGTTTGATGCACTTAGACTTTTATTTGAAATACAGAAAAAAATTATTTGAAACCAAAATTTTAATTTACTAAATAACGCGACCAAAGGCGGTATTGGGAATTGCTACAGAACATTTCACTACCGAGAGACATTGCATTCAGAGGCGATGAGAAAAATAAATACACGTTTACGGCCAGGCTGAAATGGCAGAGATTCAGGGAGAATCCAATATTCTTTTCAGAATCACCCACGATAATACTTGTTCCAAAGTGTCTACTGCATTTTAGTTACACATTCTAATTATTTTCTATTTGCTGCATCCTTTACAGAAATAGTTTTCTCGAAAGAGATATTTTACATTTAAATGCATTTCATTAACGAAATCATATTTTATATTTAATTTAACATTGAAATATTTGCGGTAGATAAAAACGCATATAAAAATTTAAATTCATACTTGAATATCTCGTTTGAGAAGTTAGCATATTTTGAACCATCTATCCTATGGCTTAGATTCTAGGGCGTAGGTTCCCAATCTGGGCGGTACCACCTCCTAGACTGCAATTTTACGACTGAAAGTTGCTGTAGGGATGGAGTTATATTCTATGTCGCGATAAGGGGCGTTTTAATACCTTCTTAATACTCCCTAAATTCTTCAAACTGAGAAAAGTTAAAATATTATTGCTTCACTTTTGTTTTAAAAGAAAAATTTTACCAGTTTACAGGTACAGAAACACCCACAAAGTAATTTCAAATGCAAGCCCCTTCCTCTTCTTTTAAAGACTACACTCCTTGAAATATTTCAAACGACTTCTTAGGCCAAAATAACATGTTTGATACAATTTAATCACACTGAAGATATACATAGTCATTAATAACTTTAGTAAGACTCAACTAAAGTAGACAGGATGGATTTAAGCGGTACTAAACAAAGGTTTTCTGGACATGGGGTAATTTTCAAATGTATAAATTTGGAGATTTTTACGACCACAGAATATTTTATCTGCCTGTACTTGTGATTTTACAGCTGCGATATTTTTAAAGATTCTTGATTTAGAAAAAATATGATTAAAAATGACAGTTGCCTGTCATCAACACGAGCACGCAACTACTAATATTAGAAACCAAGATTCTTCAAATCTCATCAACAGAAACTTAATCAAGAGAAATCTATAGCCCGGGATATCCACTCACTGGCTCTCATTTGCGTACAGGTCCCGCCCTCTATACGACCACTTGGGCTGACCTATTATATATGTCCCGTGGCCGGCAGATATAGGTTACGTCCGGATATATAAAAATTGAATGAGTCAATGAAAAATCAAATATTAACTTTCCTTTCAAGCTAATTTCAAACACAAGCGTTGAGATAACACAGATCAAGAACGTTTGAATACCTTCATTTGATCGGTCGAAGTTATTATAGACTGCTAAGCCAATTATTACTTTCCGTATATACATAATGTATAAGGAAAGTATTGTTGTTGTTGTTGTTGTTGAGACCCAGACCGTCCGACCTACCAGAAAGGTGTAAGGTAACTGTATGGACGGCCGGGAAGTGCCACCCAATTTAGACCGGAACCCAGTGGGGGAGGCATCCACAGGGACCGTACCCTCCTTCCCCTACCACCAACCTCTCGGAAGGACTTACGGACCCACATGTTTAACGTGATCGTACTCCGCATGAACACGGCGGCATTTGTGGTAGCGTGCAAATCTAGCGCGCAAACCACGGGGATACCGCACCCGAGATGGCCAACAGCACGCGGTGTTCCGAGGTGGTCACCCACCAAGTACTAACCGCGCCCGATGCTGCTTCACTTCGGTGATCTAACGAGAACCGGTGTTTTCAGCACGGTACGGCCGTTGGCCCAAGGAAAGTATTGTGACGGAGTCAAAAATTCGAATTCGAGTTTTCGACGGGAGAGGATGTTTCAAGTATCCCTGAACACGAATCGAACTATTTTGAGGTGATGTCAGTCTGTGACGATATTTCACAAACGAATAGAGCGATTCTAATGAAATTTGGTACAAAAATTACAATTCGTGAATACTGAAAGCTTATTGTTTTTTAACGCAATCAAATGCTCAGAACTCCCCCAAACTTTCGAGTGAAATTTTGAAAAAATCATCAAAAAATCATAACTTTTAATAAAGTTACGCAAGTAGACATTTCTTATGTAATTTTTCCTTAGAAAACGATTGGCATAAACTTTAGAACGCTAGCATGAACCGTCCTCGGGATATTGGACATTTTTCAAATAAATTTATCAAAAAATCACATAAATTAAAAAAAATATTAACTATTGTGACATGTGTTTACTTTTCATATGGAATATCATGCGATAAGTTTTGTGACATCATTTTCGTGAATCTAGCTCGTTCCATTTATGAGAAAAAATACTTTGGGTAATACTTTTGTATTTGAACGCCAATAGTCATTTATCTGCGATAAGAATAACTTATTTCTCCGCCCATAACGTTTGGCGAGATTTTGGCGACAATTTTGGCGGAACGTCGTCAACTTGGTGATTTTTTAAATGTTGCCAAATTAACGAAAATGCCGTTAAATTGATAAAAATGACGCTAAATCAATGAAAAGGGCGACTAATTGACGAAAATTCAATATCTTGGAAAGTATATATGTATTTACAATAAGAATAACCTATTTTTCCGTCCGTAACGTTCTGTAAAATTTTGGTGATGAATTTGTCGAAATATCTCCAACTTTCTGACTTTTTAAAAGTTGCCAAATTGACGAAAAGTCACCCAATTGATAGAAATTCGCCAAATTGATGAAATCGACATACCAAATAAATGAAATGACGAATAATTCATGAAAGTGCAATATCTTGCAAAGAACATAAGAGTATACTATATGAATAACCAATTTCTCCGTCCGTCCGTAACGTTTGGCGAGAAATTTAGCGGGACGTCGCCAATTTTGCGACTATTTCAAATGTTGCCAAAATGACAGAAATGTCGACAAATTGATAAAAATGGCGTCAAATGGGAAGTAATGTTTCGAAAATTCTGATTCCCGTCATATGACGGACATACCTTCTGGTATATAACAAATGGTCTTCTCTCCGTTTGTCAGTAACACTTGCCGATGATTTTCGGCGAACTTGGTGAATAATGTAGCAAAACATCGCTAACTTGGCGATGTTTCGCTCCAGATTGACGAAAATATCGTCGAAATTGCAAGAAATGACGCTAAATTAATGAAAATGACAAGTAATTGATGAATTAATTATTAAAATATTTTTATATATGGACTATATCGCTTATTGAGGATGATGATTGTTTATTTACAGTTGCGTGAAATATAAGTTAATTGGGTATTTTGAAATAGTTTTACATGTTGTCATCCGGAAAATTGTCAAATGTACAATTCAACGATGAAAACGCAGTACCGTGGATCTTATACAATATTTTTTTACTGTAAGGGGACTTATTGCATCATATAAGGAAAATCCTGTGCTGTCCACATCGGATTGTTTTATGATAAAATTACGTCACCGATTACTACTGAAATACACTTTTTCTAAAAATTTCAGAAAAATAAGTAAAGAGACTACCAATTTAGAAATATGAATAAATTGTTCCACTAAGTGAAAAATAAGTAAAGAGACTACCAATTTAGAAATATGAATAAATTGTTCCACTCATGTTAAATTTTGCCAGTTCGAACACTTATAAACGCAGTATCTGCGTCTGAATTTCTCTCTTTTTTTTCCCCCCCAGAGTGGAAAGAAATTTGAATAATTTATCGAGGAGAATGCGGTCTATTTTTTTGCAAATAATTGAAAATTAAAAAATATTTTGTTTCAATTCTCGAACAATTTATGCAAAATTTCAATTATTTAGCTCCGATTTAACACAAATTGTGATTTCCTACGCAGAGAATTTGTAGAATTTTTTCACGGGATGCGAAATTGAAAAAACTTCGCGGTTTCTGCCATAAAAAAAAATGTATTTATTTATTTTCAATTCATTTGTTGTTGTGTCTAATCTGCTTGGTCACGGTACCATCTAGACCAAGTCCAAAAGACCACGTTGCAAAAGGAGGCCAGCAATCACCTCTTGATCACTTGAAAGTTGCTTTACTGCCTCAACAATGCAATCAAGGATGCGAGGAGTGAGGAACAGAGGAGAGGAACGCACACAAGGCGGGAAGTCTTCACTTCAACAACGAATTTCATGGGTTTAATATGTCCACTCTCAGAGCCGTAGTCAGAGACGAAATTGAAGAGGGACTGGAGAGAAATTTAAAGGGGGGGGGGGGGGCTCAACAGTCTTAAAGGAGGGGCTCACAAAACACAATTAATCATTAGTATTTATAAACCATAATAGTTACTATTATATATTTCAATTCATACAAATTATTAACAAATAATTGCATATTTATATTTGCAAGCTAAGAGCTGATTATTAATATCCATATAGTACTATACATCCACATTAATATATAATAATTACAATTAATTTTGCCGGTCCGGTGGTCGAACGTCAGGGGCATGCGTTTCCGCTGGATTGCCGGGTTGCGGGTTCGAATCCCGTCAGCGGGTATGGATGTTGTCATGCCGAGGCCAAGTCAGACTTCCGCCCTTCGGGGAGCCTCTATAAAAGTGAAGTTGCAAATCTCCTCCCCTTCGCCATGGGACACCTTGGGGGGTCTTGGGGTCTTGTGGACGTGGTGCGTAGGCGTTCCTTCACCACGGGGGAATTAGTAACGAACGAACAATTGATTTTAATGTAAGCATTAACTAGTGATAAAGCTGTTAATAATTTGTAGAAATATTCTGAAAGTTAATGCAAGTTAATGCAGTTAATGTATAATCACAAATTCAGCTAAATTAAAAAAAATCTTTAAAACGAAGTAATTTTATAAAAAAAAATCTCAAAGAAATGTTTTATGCAAAATTTGAATGACATTTTACATGAAATATCATATCACTACAGAAAATTTAATATTTTTATCAGGAGGGTCTATACATCAGGAGGATCTATACATACCTCTTAGGGGGGGGGGGGATGTAGTCCCCTCTGGCTCCTACTTGGTTACGGCCCTGTCACTCTTAAGTCTCTCATGACATGTAGCTGGGTACCAAGTATGAATTGCAGGTACATTACAAGTTTAGTTTTGTCTATTTTTGATTTAAATAGGGAGTATATTTCCTGTAGCAGTAAGATGCTATTTGTTGGAATAGTCTGCTCGCAACCCTCATTTGCGAATAAATCAACGATCTCGATGTCATATAAACCAACATGAAACGGTATGTATTAGATACAGAAGGAACCAGTTGGCGCGATATTGGAGGATGGCAATATCTCGTCCACAACATTGGGCCAGGATTTAAGGTACTGAATACTAGAAATATATATTTCAAGAGAAACAAAAATTCCACAAAACAATAGTATAACACAATTTTTTCCACCAACAATAAAAAATACCATGTACTCGTATTAATTAAATAAATTAATCTGACGTTTTTATTAGCATTGAAATTGAGAGAAATAAAATTGAAAAGCATGAGGTTTTTTTGTTTTAGCACAATTAACTGATTTATTTGAAAATTTTTACAAAATAAAAATACATTTTTATGGTTACTTAACAATGTGTTGTCATGTCACGTTTCCCAAATTAAGTTTCACAAAATGTCTACCTAATATTTAATTTATGGTAAGAACTGTTTTTATTTACTTTATAATACATATTTAAAGGAAAAGCATTATAAGAATTTAGAAATGTTATTTGCTATTTATACATAAATTCGTCAAGTAAAATATTTAATAATTTTTCTGATGGTAATTTTGAAATATTTTTTAATTGTTTGTTCTTAAGGATAACAATAATTCCTGGAACTATCGCTGGCTGGAATCTCAAACCACTAGAAAAATTCTTAAATAGTTTTATGTCTTTGGTCATGCTATTGCCTTTACTGTAAAAAATATGCACCCAGTTGTAGGATAAAGAATTCTAGTTGCCTTGGGGGATACAGAAACATTTCTTATTATATAAAGAATATAACAAGAAAAAATACTTCGTTTTCGCTCGACACATATCGCTCTCAATTTGGCATTGTTTTGACGCTTTAATGTATTATTTTTTTTTACAATGAAAACATATTAAATAAAGTCTTTAGTGTACTCTTTGCGAAAGAGTGTTAGAAACTTCGAAATCCGTTTAAAAATGAGCGAGTAAGTACATTTTTGTTTCTTTTATAAACTGAATCCACCCAACCATGTTTAGTTCTGTCCAAAACTCGTTCGAAGCCGTTCAGACCTCTACCTTTAATGTAACATATCCTTATTTCCCAACCTAATGTATAGCTGAGCTGGATTTCGCTGTATGGAGAAACTACTTAATTTTTCGAAAAAAAGAAAATTCACGGAAGAATAAGGCAAATTTACTCTTAATTTATTTTAGAAATACACATCTACTGTTTTTAAAATACTCAGACGATGGCACGACCACAGGACTTAAAATCATTTCGAAAAACCGTGCTCTCAAATTCCGAGCCATGAGTGTCAAAAGAGAAAAAGAAAATCTAAGAAACTGTTCCGAAAATATTCCACGCACATTCGCGCACGTCTTAAAAGTAAATTGAACGAAAAAAGTCCTGCTACCAACTGGCAGAGTTCCATTGGCAGCAGGGCTAAAGTTACCATCCTAAAGGCGGTATCGGTTACATACAGTTATGATCAGACCTCCTCTGAAGTTAGATTTGTCGTTTGGCTTGTCGCCCGCCATCACACTCAAAGCTGCAAATCAATGGACGCATAAGTATCCCACAGTTTAATTATATTTTTATATAAGGCTAAGTTTATTTTAGAAAGCTGTAACATAGAATGATGTACTTGTCATTTTATTCGTATGTTCTACTAATTGACGTAATTTTTGAACAATTATTCGAGGCTAAATGGTATGTTAAAGAGGTACTCCAATACACAGTCAGCATCGCAAGAATGATTTCATTTATTAGAATTCGACAGTTGCGGTTAATAGATAGAGCAGAATTACTGGAAGTGAAAACGTTTACTGCTTTTCAACATGGAGTATTTAAATGATCCGGTCTCTACAATTAGGGATTTTATATGTCCCAGTTTTTTGGTATATATTCGGTAACTTCACCGAGATAAGAACAGAACTATTTATTGGCATTCCTATTCTAGTTCCTGTGTCTCGAAAATGCCTAGGAAAGATAAAATGTCCCATTTTTTTCTTTCTTCTCGTTGATCTGAAAATAAAGCATGTGCAACTAATAACGAGCTTCTTCACAATTTTTATTTTTTATAGAATTTAAAACTATAACAGGCATCAAGAAAAGTTTAAAATATACTATGCAACATAAATGCTTAGATATTTATTAGAAAGTTCTTTATTTTGTATATATTGTATTTTTTAAATCGCATTTTTAATTAACCCCAATTAAATTGTTTAAATGCACGTAATAAGAAAAAAAGCTTCACATTCCTAGTTCTCCTTTTTCAAGTTTAAAACGAGATATTTCAACTAACTGTCATTTTGTATTTCCTGAACTATTACTGTAATTCATGAATTAATCCCATCTTGAAATATTAGTTAATAGCAACTAGTTCATATTTTAATATAAAACCTAATTGGTTCATTTTGTAATATTTCCTAAAATTTAATATTGCATTAAAAAAAAAAAAAAAAAAAAAAAAAAACCACAGCATGGTTAAAAATTGTTCCAGAGAAAGATTAGAGCAAAATTATCGAATTGCGGAGTATCTACATCACCACTGAACAGCACGAATTGACATAAATAGTCAATCTTGGGTTTTGAAACATGAAACTATGACTTCTCCCGAATTTTCATAAGGTATCCAAAGATGTATCCAAATGTATGTCCACACACTCATCTCATTCGTTAGACAAATCGAACAGTGTTTTATTCTGTTTATATTGCATAAATCCGAAATATGTTGATACTTTAAAAAAAGTCTGATGTGGGCAACACATGACTTTCCTTATATAATGCCATGAATGTACTACTTTTACAATAAAAAAATAGGTTTTGCTTATAGTTGATATTTATATTCTTTTCAAGATATTGAATTTTCTTCAATTAGTCGTCATTTTTATTGATTTAGTGCCATTTTTATCCATTTGGCAAGATTTTCGTTAATTTGGCAACATTAAAAAAGTCGCCAAGTTGGCGACATTCAGCCAAATTCGTCGCCAAAATTTCGCCAAACGTTATGAACGGAGAAATAAGTTATTCTTATAGCAGATACATGACTATTGGCGTTCAAATGCAAAAGTATTACTCAAAGTATCTTTTTTCATGAATGGAACGAGCTAGATCCACGAGAATGATGTCACCCAATTTATCGCAAGTTGTTACATATGAAAAGTGAACATGTTCCTCAATAGGAAATATATTTTTTTTTATTTTATATAACTTTTTGATATTTTTTTGAAAAATGTGCAATATCTCGAGAACGGTTCATGCTAGCGTTCTAAATTTTATGTCAATAGTTTTCTAATGAAAAATGACATAAGAAATGTCTATTTGCGTTGCTTTATTAGCGGTTTTGATTTTTCGACGATTTTTTCAAAATTTCACTCGAAAATTTAGGGGGGGTTTTGAGCATTCGATTGCGTATAAAAACGATGGACTTCTAGTGTTTACCGATTGTGATTTGTGTACCAAATTTCGTTCGAATCGGTCCATTCGTTCGTCAGTTATTGTCTCCACAGACTCACTGACACACACACACACACATACTTTCATACACACACACACAGACATCACTTCAAAAATGTTTGATTCGTGATCAAAGATGCTTAAAACGCGCTCTCCCGTCGAAAACTCGAATTCGAATTTTCGACCCCGTCACAATACTTTCCTTATACATTATGTATATAAGGAAAGTAATAACAATTTACCCGCGTAAATAATAAGTTCATACTCGATCAATAATTATATGTACTGAATTCAGTTTCGAACAGAAAATGTTCGAAATGCTACTTACCCAGCGAGTTCTCTTCGGAGAGGTCGCTGAGGGAGGGTACTTTTTGAACGGACATGAGGATCCCTTCGCAAGAATCCTCCAGGATCTCCTGCTTGATGGAATCCGGGCAGATAAGTCCCACACCCCTCGATGGATAGTTCATCATGGAGACCTGCAACACAGACATTTATTCTTAGTATCGAGTCTTTGACTGTTGTCTTTCAATTTTTAATAGATTAAGTAATTAATATTAAACCAAGGCTCGCAGACTACACACATACAAGCAGAGAAACATATATATACAAAAATATACACATGTACATACACCTCCTCCACTGGGTTCCGGTCTAAATTGGGTGGCACTTCCCGGCCGTCTAAACAGTTACCTTACACCTTTCTGGTAGGTCGGACGGTCTGGGTCTCAATAACAGCAACATATACATACACCTGTACATAAACATAGATGCATACATATACGTAAATACATTTTTCCACTAGGGTATACATTTTACCCATAAAAAAAACTCAATCAGGATAATATTCTGAACTTTCTTTGGTTAGAACACCCATGACGTGTAGGGGAGATCGGAATACGATGGACTTAGAGGCACAGAGGACCACCCCCTTAATTTTCCTTATCTCTTTTCCCAATGCTTCATATTTTAACACATATATGGAAGCACAGTCTTGATGTGCTATATCCAAAAATCTTGTTCTCAATATAAAATCCTTTTACAGTTGCAGGTAGTTCATAGCTGATGGAACAAAATTTTTTCAGATGTACAGATTTGCAACTAGGAAGAAGTATCTCAGTACTATATAAAGTTTATGGTGTTTTTTTATATCATATCTAACTACAATGATTTAATTCAAAATTTGTTTATTTTATGTTTTTTAGTTGTTGAACTTCCACATGGGATACAATGGAGCACAAAATCTGAGATACAATGTATCACGATCCACTGCATTCTATATTATTCGATAAATGGATATCAATCCTGTTTAGTAGATATTGAAGAATTATTTGGTTCTATCGAATATATATATATATATATATATATATATATATATATATATATATATGATTTATGTGCTAGTCTGCATAAATGAAATGTTATACATAATTTTACTTATTGCAAATAAAAATGGAACTAAAGAACTAATTAGTTATAAGAAATAAAATGAATCATAAAGATTTGATAACAAAATGCCTAAACTTCGATTCTTTAAAGCTAGAATTAATTAAACAGAATCTTTTAAAAGGAATAGTGTAAGATAATAAATACATTTCTAGTTATATCTCTTGGTATATTAGATGGAATTAGTGTAGAGTGAGTGAAATTAACCATGTTACAGAATAATAAATATAACTGGTTTTAAATCCTGGAGGTAGCGTTATATCCTTGAAAAAATATAGAAATGTGAAAACATAATACAGGGTGATCCAAAAGCTCTTCACACATTTTAAAATTGAATATAAACTCAAGTAATTGCCATACGATAGTGAGGTTTGGATTAAAATGCTTTTCACGTTGAAAAGTTTTGGTTAAGCAAAAAAAAAATTTAGTTTCAAATTTGATAATCAAAATAGATGGCGCTACTTGTCCAAATGTTTGTATATCTGAGTTTTTTTTCAGATTCGTTTTGGCACTGTCACTGAGAAGTAAGAAATGACAACTCCCACCTTTCCATTTGCATCCTAACATATTTTGGCAGCAGGATGGTGCACCTCCACACTGGGGTAAAATTGTAAGAGACTATTTGAATGAGGAGTTTCCTGGCCGATGGACTGGACGAGATGGTCCATTGTTATGACTACCTCGATTGCCAGATTTAACCCATCTTGATTTTTTCTTCTGCGGCTATGTCAAAGACAAATTGTACGCTTCCGCTGTGGCTGACATTCAAGTACTGAAGACGCGAATCACGCATCTAATCCAGTCTCTTCCTCAACCAATGCTATCGAACACGTGGAGGGAAATGGAGTACCGTTTGGATGTGGTTCGAGCTACAAAGGACGCACATATTGAAATATGGTAGCGGATAAAAAAAATGCTCTGTAACTACTCGTCTTCAGTTTTATGCTTTTTTTGGTATTTTTAAGATATAGCGCCATCTATGGGCAAAGTTTCGAACTAATTTTTTTTATTTGCCTAAGGATGAGCGTCAGTAAATCTTCTGCCCTATCCGCGCTTTGTTAATTTTCACGGCATACAGTTTTCGCCGAAATTTTGCTCAAACAGTTGCGAAATATTTTCTGATAGATAAAATGCAATGCTTAGATTATATTAAAACTAAATTTAATACCCAATAAAGCAGAGAATATATTTTTATTTTAATCCAAAATATATATTTTTGGTGCTGCCATCTGTTGTCGTAATTTAATTCATACTCAATATTTTTATTTTTTAATGAACATTTTTAAATGGATATTCCTTCTAACATAGTATTAAATACAACAACAGATCATACTGATGCCATAATCACGGAAAGGCAATTTCTCATTCTATAAATTTAATAAGAGGATCTGAATGTACATCACTGAGGATTGCAGTTTTGTCTTCAAGTTCCTTTGTCTTCAAGTTCAAGTACGTTTCCGTGATTGTGGCATAATTATATATGATCTGTTGTCGTATTTAATAGCGTATTAGAATGAATATACATTAAAAAATAAAAATAGCCGGTATGAATTAAATTACGACAAGAGATGGCAGCACCAAAAATATTTTGAATTAAAATAAAAAATATATTCTATGTTTTATTGGGTAATAAATTTAGTTTTAATATAATCTAAGCATAGCATTTTATCTATAAGAAAATATTTCGCAACTGTTTGAGCAGAATTTCGGCGAAAAATGTGTGCCGCGAAAGTTAACAAAGCTCGGATAGGGCAGAAGATTTACTGACACTCACCCTTAACCAAAACTATTCGACGTGGAAAGCATTTTAGTCCAAACCTCACTATCGTACGGCAATTACTTGAGTTTATATTCAATTTTAAATTGTGTCAAGGACTTTTGGATCACCCTGTATTATACGTTATAAACTATATTTGAATATCTCAGTTCTATCACGAACCATTATTCAGTTTGAAGAGGCAAAATTTAGAACACGAAAGAAACATTGATCATTTATTAATAATAAAATATTCTTAAAAAACCAATTCAGTATAATTCTGTTGTTATAAATACAAATTTACTTTAAAATGTTCTTAACACATATTTTTTGCTTTTTAGGAATGCCATGCCACAAACCACAAAATAACTGGTAAAGGAACATTGCCAAATAATCCAGGAAGTAGACTGAAAAAGTGTTGTTATATGATAATCGATAAGAATCGATAATAATAACAATCGATAAGAATCGATCCACTTGTTCAATCTGAAAAGAGACTGGTATTGTAAATACAACAGTTGTAGTACGTTATGTTCAGAAGTACGAGGTCTAAAACATAGTAGAAGTAAAAAGTAAGAACACCTCATACATTGGCTTTGTGTCTAACTATGCTAACAGGCAGGCATTCTTAAAGAGGAAGACACGTTGGAAAATTACATTGTAGATGCTTAGAAAACATCATGGACTTGTATTTAAAATAACAATAAAATTAGGTGATGAATTTGCATTGATTAATCAAAATAATATGCTGGAGTCCTGGAAAAATATTCAACAGCAGAAAATTGGCTGTAACACTTTAGCATTCCTCGGAATCCTAAATATTGCTTAGATAACCGAAATCAATAATTTATAATCATCCTAATGTTTCGACTTTTGTGCTTGACAAGCATGTCAGGCCATCAACAAGCAATTGTAACACAATTATCGCCCGACAATCATCTGGCAGAATTTCAAGCACCTGAGGATATAATCCCCTTACTAAACGCTTGCCCACGTTCGTCAATAAGTATAAGAAAAAAGGGCTACTAAATACTAACTGTTCAAAACATTTTAGAAGAAAAAGCTTTGGGAAAGAAGGGTAAAAAATTAAAATAAGAAAGGGTCGCTTCAATTAAGATTAGAAGGAATCTTAAAATAGAGTTAATTACTGTTTCAAAGGTAGTAAAAGCAAAACTGAAGCCATACAACTTGATGCAAAGAAAAAACTACGTTATAAATATATCTAGAAGTTCTACTGATTCTGATAGCAATATGTCTATTTATAGTGAAACGTAATGCAACGAAACTGAAGATATTTCACAACATGACCTTAATATTTAAATACAGAAGTAAAGGTCCGTGATTATATTCTTGTAAAATTTCATATGAAAAATAAAATATTATATTGGTTTAGTTATTGAAATAATTGATGCAAATTACGATCTTGTGAGATTCATGTGACAAATGTCTAGTTAAGATGTCTTTGTTTTTCATGAAAATGTTGATGCATCTATCAAGATAATGTTATATGCCTTCCAAAACCTAGCATGTCACAATAAATAGCAGCCTCTCAGTTGCAAAAAAAAAAAAAGTATTTTAGTGTATCATTTGCATATTTTAATCTTCGTTAATTGTTGTTTTATAAATTGAATAGATTTTATTCACACATACCCTATTTTGCATACTATTATTTTCTTCAAATATTTATTGAATAACTTATTAAAAAAACCGAAATTTCTAGATTTTATGAGTAAAATGTTTAAAATTTTAATTGAAAATAAGACCACTGAAAACTGAAATATAATAACTTATTGAAATCTATTTTTGTGTTTAGATATTAAATAAAATGTGTGTCTTTT
Source organism: Amaurobius ferox (assembly GCA_951213105.1). NCBI lineage: Eukaryota > Metazoa > Arthropoda > Arachnida > Araneae > Amaurobiidae > Amaurobius > Amaurobius ferox. Next base: position 104,717,592 of record OX578136.1, read on the forward strand.
AATATAGAGCATGAATAATGCTCATATTTCTAAAAAAATTTTGACATGATCTATAATGCTTCATGATGTGCACCATTATTCCACGATCCCGGGATATGGTCCACTTTGCCACGTGTCATTAAAAAAAAATTATACAGCAAAATGTAATTGTAATTATTGTTTTTAAGTCAGTATAGCATAAACCTGAATATATAGACAATATATATACTGATTTATAGTGACAGTTTTGCTGATTATTTAAAATGAACGAAAATGGTCCTTTATACCCAGTCTCCCCTACTATTAAGTCGCGATGAAAACAAGTAATGTGGTAGAACATGACTTTTCTTACAGAGTCAAATTCATTTGTTTTCTTTATTTACTTTAATTTATATTGTATAGCATGAAATGACACCTTTTCAAAACAATATTGAATTTAGAGTTTAAATCTAATTTTTCTCTTTCATTTGACGACTTAGCGCGTTTTAAAATAGCGCCGTCTCCAAAATCTCAGAAACTGCGAAATATCTCGAAAACGATGTATCTTAGAGCATTGGAACGTGTTTCATTCGTTTTGATCAAAATCGAGTTATAAAAAAGCTGTAATTTGTATCATTGTTTTCACATAATGTCAAAATTAGTTAATATGTAGGGCAAATTGTATCACTATGTATATTGTATATATCCTCTTTTGCGGGTTCTTTTTATCAATACTTTTAATGAGTATAAAAATAATTTCTCACCCATTCAAATAATTTTTAGAATTTTATTAAAAGGCAAGTTCTGAACGTTATGCATACTATAGTATATCTCCCTGTGGATAAAAATCTTCGTTGATAAAACAGTATGAAGGGAAGAAAATGTAGTACATGTAAAATAATAGCAGAACTGAAACAGTATGAAATATATTAAGCAGTTTCGACAAAATTTTGTCTATTTCAGGACAACAGCCAGCAAAAAGCAAAATACTCTGTCCAACAAAAACACTCCATTAAAATCAAAAACCGCCAAACATTTTGCTGGAACATTTTGCTCTGTTCCTCATTTTGAAGATGGGTTTCAAAATGGGTTAATATTCTTCCTTTTTTTGTTTTATGCTGTTTTACTAGCGAAAAATGTTAACCATAAGAAATTTTTTCAACAGTTTAAAAGAATTCTTGTAAAACAATATATCTACTTAAGAATTTGTGAGACATATCGGTCTTGTGCATTAAATTTCAATAAAATTTCACGCATCGACAATGGCCTAGAGATCTGGTGGTACGCTATTTCAGACGTTGCATATTATCATATTTTCGACTTTTCTTTCGCTTAAATAAAAATCGTTGTGGTAGGCGAATTCCGTTTGGGAAAGTTGTTTTAACGATCTATCTGCATTGACAGTAACTGCCGCTTCCCAAAGAAGGTTATTTCAACCATCCTTTTCATATGTTCATTGATTTCAAGCTCAACAGCACGCTCAGTCAAATAGAAATTGTAAACACGACTTTCACTGTATTTCCACGGGCTTGAAAACAATCTTTCCAGCGCTGTCGATAAGTCACCTTTTCTTTTCAGCCAACTATTGTTCCATTCTGAATACACCAGAGATTTTCACTTCAGATAAAATCTCGCTTCAGCTGCAACTGAAGCAATTGACCTTGTCTATGCAGATGAGGAGTGGCTTAATATGCGCAGTTCTTTTCGTCTGCAACGTGTGTTATGTCATCATTTACTTCATTATCTTGCCCATATTCGAACATAGACTAGATTATTGAAACTTCTTAAATAGACTTCGGATGTATGAATACTATCGTCATGGTTCATATCCCTAACAGCATTTTTTTCACAGTGACGTAAGATTTACGTCACACTATGACTTTGGGCTGTCACAGTACGTCTCGACAATGTCATATTGAGGTCACAGCGAAGTCATTTTGGTCATTTTTATAGTCGTTTGTGACGTCGCATATTAACTTGTTTGTAACGTCACATTGTAATTGCCATTGTAATGTCGTCACACTGTTACGCGTTAATTAAATTGTGGAAACGTCACAGAATATAGTCACAATGAAGTTACAAAGTTACTAATACGTAACGTCGCATAGAAGTCACAAATATGATGTCACATTGTGATCCAGGTGCCACGTCACTACAACGTCACTGACACACATGTGACGATCTTTGGTGTGAGGCATGTTTATGCTTACCTGGCAAACGCGGAGAGCCCTTAAACTTTACGGATCCCTCTGTCATACTTATTAAGGATATCGAAATCACTCTCGATATCATTAGCTTTCTCTTTCTTGCTTTCTATTGTTTTATTTTCATGTTGAACAAGTTTAAAAATGTTCTCCACAAATCTTGCTATTTGGCCGCTATTACTTTCCTTATATACATAATGTATAAGGAAAGTATTGTGACGGGGTCGAAAATTCGAATTCGAGTTTTCGACGAGAGAGCACGCTTCAAGCAACCCTGATCACGAATCAAACATTTTTCAGGTGATGTCTGTGTGTGTGTGTGTTGGTGTGAAAGTATGTGTGTGTCAGTGAGTATGTGGAGGAGATAACTGACGAACGAATAGACCGATTCGAACGAAATTTGGAAGCATTCGAATTATACATTTTTCAAACAAATTTATCAAAAAATCCCATAAATTAAAAAAAAAATATTAACTGTTGAGAAACATGTTCACTTTTCATATGTAATATCATGCGATAAATTGGGTGACATCATTTTCGTGGATCTAGCTCATTCCATTCATGAGAAAAGATACTTTGAGTAATATTTTTGTATTTGAACGCCAATAGTCATTTATCTGCTATAAGAATAATTTATTTCTCCATCCATAACGCTTTGCGAGATTTTGGAAACGAATTTGGCGGAATGTCGCCAACTTGGCAATTTTTTTAAATGTTGCCATATTAACGAAAATCTCGCCAAATGGATAAAAATGACGCTAAATCAATGAAATGACGACTAATCGTCGAAAATTCAATATCTTGGAATAAATATAAGTATCTACTATAAGAAAAACCTATTTTTTTACTGAAAAAGTAGTAAATTCATTGCATTATATAAGGAAAGTCATGTGTTGCCCAGATCAAATTTTTTTTACTGTAAAAGTAGTAAATTCATTGCATTATATAAGGAAAGTCATGTGCTGCCCACATCAGATGTTTTATAGATGTTAAATATGGCCTGAAACTTGCTAAATAAAAAAAAAAGAAGAAAAAAAGAATCAAGTAAACGCATAATTAGACGATAAACAGCAATGGATTCAATATTACTATGATGTGTGTGTGTGTGGGGGGGGGGGGGGGCCTCTATTTATTTTTATACAGTAAAGAATTCTGTGACAGGTCCTTTTCACTGTTTCCAGAAATTTATTTTGGAAGCAGCAAAAAAATATCTTACAGTACACCTTATTTTATGAAAATTTGTAGTATGTACACAATGATTTTTTCCACTATCAACATATTTTATTTAATACCAAAATTAAAAAAATATGAATAAAAATGAAATAGTGCATCAAAATTATTTCACTTTAGTATACGATTGTGCTATTGATGAAGGAACTACTAAGGAACGTGGGAGAGAGATGTCCTTTTGATACTTTTGCTATCGCATGTATAATGAAAAAGTTCTATGGCGCAATATGAAGTATTAAATGTATCTTCATTAGACACTGACAAAATGTAATAGGGATTTAATTGAGCGCAAAGTTTCAACGACATTCAAATCAGTGTTTCATTTATTATATTTCCTTTTAAAACGGTGTCTTAAATACAGTCATTAAATGTTGGATTCCCAAAAATAGTTGAAAATACAGTCAACTATTTGCTTTCAATGCTTAATTTTTATTTAAAAAAAAAAAAGAGCTCAAACCTATATTGAGATTTTAGTAATATAATAGAAATAAATGGCCTATTCTTCATGGCGAATGCAAAATTTCTCAAAATCTCAAAATGAGATTTTAGTAATAGAAATGGTCGATTCTTCATGGTAAATACAAAATTTCTGAAATTCTCAAATTGAGGATATAAAATAAAAAAAATCTGATGTGGGCAACACATGACATTCCTTATATAATACAATGAATTTACTACTTTTACAGTTAAAAAAATGTTATTCTTATAGTTGATACTTATATTCTTTCCAAGATATTGAATTTTCTTCAATGAGTCGTCATTTTCATTGATTTAGCGTCATTTTTATCCATTTAGTGAGATTTTTGTCAATTTGGCAACAATTAAAAATGTCGCCAAGTTGACGACATTCCGCCAAATTCGTCGCCAAAATCTCGCCAAGCGTTATGGACGGAGAAATAAGTTTTTCTTACAGCATATAAATGACTATTGGCGTTCAAATGCAAAAGTATTACTCAAAATATCTTTTTTCATGAATGGAACAAGCTAGATCCACGAGAATGATGTCATCCAATTTATCGCATGGTATTACATATGAAAAGTGAACATGTTTCTCAATAAGAAATATTTTTTTTTATTTTATATGACTTTTTGATAATGTTTTTGAAAAATTTGCAATATCTCGAGAAAGGTTCATGTTAGCGTTCTAAAATTTATGCCGATCGTTTTCTAATGAAAAATTACATAAGAAATGTCTATTTCAGTAACTTTATTAGCGGTTTTGATTTTTTGACGATTTTTTCAAAGTTTTACTCGAAAATTCAGGGGGGTTCTGAACATTCGATTGCGTATAAAAACAATAGGCTTCCGGATTTACGGATAATAGGTTTACGGATTGTGATTTTTGCACCAAATTTTGTTCGAGTCGGTCCATTCGTTCGTCAGTTATCGCCTCCACAGTCTCACTGACACACACACACATACATACTTTCACACACACACACACACACACACACACACATACTTTCACACACACACACAGACATCACTTCAAAAATGTTTGATTCGTGATCAGGGATGCTTGAAACGTGCTCTCCTGTCGAAAACTTGAATTCGAATTTTCGACCCCGTCACATTACTTTCCTTATACATTATGTATATAAGGAAGGTAATAATTCTTCAAAAACTAGAAAGGCTCATTTGGGGAAGTTAGATTTATCTTTTTTATGTTTATTTTTTGTAAACGATGTGCCATTTCATACCTACAGCCAAAAAACCCTCCCAAAGGAAGGGGCGTTCCCAAACGTAAAATCGGTGTCCTATTGTAGAAAATACCATTCACGGACCAGGTTTGAGCTTATTATGCAATTCGTCAGCAAAAAATAGTTAATATTTGCAATGGCAAAAAAAATCTTGATACATTCAAGGTTCAAATGTTTATGTCATGTTCAGGGGACTGTTTTGTGAGCTTCTATGGAGTCTAGCAGATTAGGTTCTACAGCCGTTCAGTTTTGATTAAGATTGTGCTCCAGCAGTTCGGTCCAATTTTGTTAAAGCGTGTACTCCGGCTACATGAAACTACAATGTCAAAGTTCATGCTCACAAAACCCGCCCAAAGAGTGCGTTTTCAATCTAAGACCGCACGCCCATTGCAAATAACAGCATATGGATAGAGTACCACGGCGCCACCAAATCCATATAGCCGAGGCACCGCTGACTGTCTCAACAATAGTCAGCGGTGCCTCGGCTATATGGATTTGGTGGCGCCGTGGTACTCTATCCATACGGCATATGGGAAAAGAGGCACAGTCAAAATTAATTCATACCAAGCGCCAAATAAGGTTGCTGCGACAATGTTCACAGTTTAATCTTTCGGCGCCCAAAAATTGCAGATCCAGGCCTGAGCAAAGAGTATACGACAAATCCATTACACCCGTGTTATAACTAGGCCCCGATACTGCCATATAAACCCTCCAAAAGTTTCATCTATTGTTTCTAAAACGCTACCGACAAAGCCCCGATAAATAATGGCAATCGCACCACTGAAGTGAAGTGAACGGCAAGCAAGCGTGACGACAGAGCCATCCATTAGTAGAAACAACACGCACTACAAATTCAGCCGTAAACGCCAGGTCGGTCGGTAATGAAGTGGTCATAAATACCCAACTTGTGGACTCCAGGAATTGTTTTTAAGCAGTCCATTGTACATTCTGGGGCTAAACGTGGTTAGAGTTATGACTTTTGAGCACATTAAGAGGCTGCGATTACAATGAACATTTAGCTAGATATCAATAAAGGGCTAAATGTGAAGCCTTGCGATTTTGCTCAAAATAAAACAATTGAGCCCAGGGACGTTTTATTGTACGGCAGTACTTCGTTATTTGTTTGTTTTTGATAGATTTAGCTTTTATTGCAAAGACATTGATGGATTTGTTTCAGGTCATAAGAGCGGAATACTAATGTAACAATATTCAAAGTATTTTTTGTTCGCTTTATAAGACTTTTATACAGTAAAACTATTTGAAAGTTATCTTTTGTTTATAGTGTACCAGAATGAATTACCCGCTGTTGCCGGGGTCCTAAATAAGCGCCTGATACTTTAATGATACTGATACAGATAACACCGCTCAATTTCCAAAGCGTCTGTTTTAGACCATAATCATTTCCTCCTTTTGCTTCAATTCAAATCCTCTAGTTTCAACGCATGTATAGTTGCACGCAACTATTTGCCACGTATGCGTGCAAACATCCACTTCTCCTCATAGCAACGCCCAGAAAATCAGAGAAAGAACAATATCGAAAATTTCGATTTTTATACTTTTACAGTAAGAAAAAATTATCCCAAGTAAATGGAATTTTGATTGCGAAATGCATTAAGATTTAAATCGGGATTATTTTGGCAAACATTTTTGTATATAGTTGTTTATTATTTTTATCTTTGCATTATGTTTTGTTTTCTGGTTTTTGGCACATATTTCTTCCCCATAGGCTGTAAATACTGTAAATATTTGGGCCGGTACCTATAGGTGGTTAATCTGTTAATCTATATTTATTCAAAATCTCATGTTCAGTGAATTTATCAAAACCCGACGTACAAAAACACGCATTGAATTTTATTAAAATAGATTTGAGAACTAACTATAAAGTATTAAAATATGAACGCGGTGTAGCTCCACCAATAACCAGGAGGCAAACATGACACCATTGTACACTTTGAGTGACATAAGTGTAACATAAGTAAGCGAGAAATACACAAAAAGAAAAACCAGTTATGAAATTACACAAGCATGTTGCAATCGTGTTGTCTTCAGTTATGGAAAGTAGCGCCTTGATGCTTTTTGAGGCCCCAAGCGAACTTTCATGAGAGTCCCCATCTGAACAATAAATGCAGTAAAACGTCAAAAATCTGAAAATCGGTGATCTAAAATATCGATTATATGACAGTTTATTTATGTTGTTTTTAAAGATCCTCTACTAATAACTCTGACACAAAAAAAGGAATAATGATTATGAAAATTCTTTTATGCCGAGATCTATTAAGATGTTCTGAAATCACAAAATACCGAAATTCTTAGAAACTAAAACAAATACGAAATGCTACAGAGCCTACATTAAAACCACCAAATCACAAAGGGAGTACGCACTGTGGGTATTACAAGTATTATGATATCAGGGTGCTTAACTACAATTCTATAAAAATTATATAAAAGTAACTGTAAACTGATATACAAATGACTAATGATAAAATACAGAATTATATAAAATACAATAAAATGTTAGATTAGCTGTAATGCAATAATCATTCTTTAAAAAAAATGCAAGAAAAGTTCAACAAAAATAATGTACAAAATTTGAGGCCCTCTGCAAACATGAAGCCCGCTTGGACTGATTGGCCCCTGGTGATGGAGGATGTAATTAATTAAAAAATTTGAAAAATATGGAATATTAGTATAAGATGAATTCCAGTAGAGCCCTTCACTCTAGGTTTTTTTATGACTTATTATAGGTTTATTTGTTAATACTATTTTTGCCATATTCACCACTTTGTTCTCTTAGTTCTTTCATACCGCATCAATTGTAGCACCATTAGGGTCAAACAGTAATACAAATATATACTTGTTAAAAGGCAATTGAAAATTCCTTCAAAGCATATTCCCGCACTGTAACAAAAAAAAAATATATAAGAGAAAAGAATTGGGCGTGGGCCGGAGAACAAAAGAAATTAAACTATTCGAATTTGACGAAGAACAAATTATTGCACATTTGGGAACTATGGGAATTTAACATATTCTTTTTCAGGATTATCAGCTGAATCGTCTGATGACTTCAAAACAGCTTGCAGGTGGGTACAGTAGGAATTCATAAAGATTGTTCCAATTCTAAATTGTTCTATTTCCTGCTTTTGAACATCTGCTACGACCAAGTTATTCATCTCCTGCGACTTATAATCATTTACAAGTTACTGGATACCCTTCAAAGAGAGGATTATATTGAAGTGATAATAATAAGATAAATCAAATATTGGCAGATATATTGTTCTCAATTCAACCCACGTGTGCATATTCTCTTGCCTTACAAATACATAGTATATGTAAAGGGAAATAATTGTGATGGAGTCAAACATTCGACTATTGGATTTTGATGGATTTACACGTTTTGAGCATCCATGCATGCGAATCAATCGTTTTATAATGACGTCTCTGTGCATAATAATGTCAAACAAATTGAGCAAAGCTGACGAAATTTGGGACGACTACTTCAATCGATGACCGTCAAAGGCCTATTTATTTTCGGGATTAAATGACCAAGAGAAAGCCCTCAATTTTATTAAAATTGAAAGAAAAATCGTTGTAAAGATATAATTGCGTTTTAATAGGTTACAAAAATAATTATTTGTATGTGACTTTTTATTAAAACGCCCATTATAGGCAAGGTCCGTAGAATATCTTATATATAAGGTTGTCTCGTTCGGGGAAAAAGTTGTCCCGGGAAGGAAGGACGAGTGACGTCACTGCTAGACCCATTCTCTGACAGAGGCGAGAAGAACTATTGAGAAACGTGGATCGGAAACTATTTAAATATTTATCTAATAGTAACGGTGTGCAAGCAATATAGAATAAAATAAAACAGTACATGCATAGTAATGTGAAGTTTATGAAAATAAATTCCGTACATATGAAAAGAAATAGCAATTTTTTTATGAGAGTGGAAGCTATTAAAATTTTAACATAAGTGAAGTTTATACAAAGATTACTGAATGCTATGTTGAAAGATAATTGAATGAGCAAAAGTTATGTATAAAAAAATAGTGAATGATCAGAGAAGATCCAATAGTTGTTAGGTGTGTTATGTGAATCGGTTTGAGAAGGATATAAATATATATTTCTAATCTAAATGGGGCAAATCAGTCATCATTTAAATATTGACCGTATTCCGAAGTTTACAGGCATGAATAACGCAGTATAAATTAGAATAAATATTATTTCCAGGCAATGAATGCATAGCTTTTGTCTAGTTCAAAAATTTTACATGTTTTAGAAAAAATATATCGTCTGGATTTGAGAGGTCAGGAATCTTTCAAAATCATCTGAAGAAAAAACAGTAATTGATTTAAATTTGAAAACACATATTTTATCAAATCATTGCAATAATAATTATTAGTCACGTCAAATGTAGTTTATTAAGATTTTTTTTGTTAGTAAATTTGTTAATAAAGTTTTTGCTAAGGCATTTATATCTTGATTCGTCAAATTGAAGGACTTCATCATGAGTAAGACGGAGTAGTTTCGATTCAATAAAAATGGTTTTTGTTCAAAAAAGGAATATTCATAAGTTAAAAGAAACAAGTGTAATTTTATGGATAATTTTGTAAAAACAAAATAAATTTATAGTCGCATTAAAATGATACATTTACCCCTATTTATTTTTAAGCAAACGGTGAATGGAATCTTTTTAGTTTGAAGCTCCTTCCCCATAAATATTGGACAAATTTCGGAGAAAAAAAATTCGTCGCCGAATAAAATGATAAAAATAGCCTTTGTTTCTTTTAGCATAAAATTCTGGATGATACTCCCTAACCCCCCCCCCCCCCCACACACACACACACCTTTTATTTTCCACGATTTTCTGTCGCATTTTAAAGTGCTGATTGACTGAATTCTACGGTAATATCTATACCATAAAAGAAATTAAATGAATTCACAAAAACTTCAAATATAAACAAAATTAAACAGCAGATGTATATCATTAAATATATAGAAATGGGGTTTTCTTTAAGCATATAAAATGAAAATATTAATTACATGCATTGTGCATGCAATGATACAATCTAAATATTTTAAAATCAAATCGATGACATTTTTCAGAAAATTATAAAGTTCAAATATTTTTTGTATAGGAACTATTAGGAACGGAATGGTACGCTTACTCGATAGAATAAGTGCCATAGCATTTATATGCAGGAAATTTTAAATCATCCAATTTTTAAAGAAATAGAAATTTAATTGCAAATTGATAAAGATAATATGGAGAGTTTTATAGAAATAAATATTATTTAATTCTATTTTTACATATTTCTCATCAGTTGTATCCTATTCCAAACCTTTAATAGAAAATACAGACAGTAAAGTGCACAGTCTCTATTTAATGAATTTGAACGGGATATTTCGTTTAAAATCTTTAATATGTTGTAAAAGTAATTGTTAAAAAATACTATATTAAAATCCATATTCATGCAATATATTTGTGAGTAAAAATATTAATAAAGATTATCAATTTACACATGAAATATGTAAATTTTGTGTAAAAAAGAAGATGAATGTATTTGTTATACGAAATCACCCGGAAAATCATATCCTTGTCTTAATATATAATTTGTCAAACGGCTGTTTTTTGACTTCTTCATCTGTTAATTACAGCAATTTAGTTCGTTTTGAATTCAAATTTGAGTTCATTTGTCATATTTCAGTATTAGCACATTATTTTAGGAAACATTTCATGTATCTCGTTGATGTTTAAAGCAAGGCATTTTTAAACAAAACCGTGCTGTTTTCCAACGTTTTTCAACGAAGCGCCGCTTGTCAACAGAACGGAAGGTCTAGCAGTGACGTCACAGCTCGCCCAGAAATGGTACCATGGGGGGAATAGCGAACGAGACAACCTGTTAATTCTATTAACCTTGCATTATAGGTAGCTAACATGCGCTGTTATCAAAATATTTCGCGTTTTTGGTCTAAAACAAACAACAACATCAAAAAATCACAGACACACACTGTTTTTAACACTTTACAACAAAGTTGAAAAGTGTTTATGACTTTGTTCATTCTGTCTGTCTGTCTGTCTGTCTGTCTGTCCGTTAGCACGATAACTGCCGTAAAAATGACTTAATCAAAATGAAATTTTAGTATGTTGTTCAGACGGTCTGTAGGACCTATGGGAATATAAATGAATAATATCACATAATTAGTTTTGGATTGAACTCGGGTTGAAAAAATGAAATACATTGAGCCCTATGGGACCTAATTTTTCTAACATTTTTTAAGCGGATTTAAAATTCACAAATTGCTTCGAAAAGTTTAGGTAATAGTCAAATTGTTCCATAAAATACATAAAAAAAAATTCAGCTAAATATATTCAGTAGTTTTTTAAATAAAAATTAAAATAATAATTACACATCTTATATGAAACGATCACGTGACCATGATATGAAACGATCACATGACCCACTTCTAAATGATATATGGCATCCATCTTGTTTCAAATTCGTGATTTTTTAAAGTTCTTTTTAATTCATATTGAGTGTTGTATCCATCCTAAAACTACTTTATTTCTGCTTAAATTCTGTGCATCTACATACTAAAACAACACAATGACAATATATTTGAGTTTAAATTCTCATTCAAATTTGATTATTTCTACAATTAAGCCTATTTTTCACCTATGTAAAATGTAAACAGCAAAATATGTAGAATGAGTTGTATTAGAATTACTGTATTTCTTTAACACAAAATAATTCAGTCCATGGAGTCTACATGGCTGATATGAATGAAATATTGATTGATTTTATAAACAGAAGGACGATTTTTTTCGATGAAGTTTTAAGCATAAAGTTTATGAATTGTAGCTCCATGGTCTTAATTTTTAAATAAAATAAATTATTATAGTATTGTGATGAATGAAATGGAGAAAGTTATGAATGAAATCCTGCTTTTATAGAGAGATCCAGGCGTGTTATTTTTTCTATGACGTCATTTGAATTAATTTCAGTTGTTTTCGATGAAGTTTTCAAATATAATAAATTATCGTAGTATTATGATAGATTTAAAAATATTACCGTGGAATGTATTGCATTTTAGATATATTTAAACCACGCAATTTATATTTCAATGCCGTCATTTGAATGAAGTTCATTTTTTTCAATGAAGGTTTAAGTTTTCAAATATAATAAATCAATGTAGTATTGTGATAAGTTTTAAAATATTACCAAGGAATGTATTGCATTTTCGACTTTTTTAAATAAAATTGCATTGAAGTTGGAAAGTGTTTCATAATCAATGCTTTAAGCATGATTGATCTTTCTTGTTACTATTTTGAAAAGACTAATTCTCTGTAATTATTTTTAATCCGATATTAATGGACGCCATTGTTTAGAATTTATAATGAGTTGTTCTCAATAAATTTGATGTTTTTACTACATGAAGAGCTATGTCTCTAGAACAAATCTAGCAAATTGAATAAAATTTGATACAATCATTTCAATTAATACATTTCAGAGATCAATCAATTTCTTTCAGAGGTTTATTGATTGTCAAAATGCTCAGTTTAAAGAAACGCCTTCAATTTTTGGAACATGTTTCTTAAAATCAAAAACAAAGTATGAAATGATGATTACGTTGATATTTGTTGCAAAACTAACAATTTTATGTAGAATTTTGTATTTAAAAGTAGATGGTATAATTTACAGAGCTACAACAGGCGCTTTAATAGAGATATTGCATGCTTATGATCTAAAATCGAAAAAAATCATAATAGATTAAATATATTCACTAAGCAAACGATTTGTAAGTATTTTCAACCAAAATTATGTGCACACAAATGGTTTGTAATTATCACTAGCCGTTCTCGATGTATTAAAGATATTACTTTTTCACATGAAACGTAATCTGTAAATAATAATGTAATTGCATGAAATTTGGTATGCTTGTTTTAACCAAGCGATTGTGGATTTCTAGCAGGATCCAGTAATAAGATATCTCTAATTTCGGTTCTTTTCTCCTCATATTATCGAAATTTCGAAAATCTGTAGGGAAACTGTTGGACACATTAGATTAATTAGTTTTCCCATGATGTAGAGAAAACATTAATTTAAAACATGATGTGGTGGTAGCCCACACTATCATCATTTTGCCTTCCCTAATTAATCTGTTTCGAAGAAGGGGGGGGGGGGTGAATATAAAATAATTGAGGAAAATTGTTTATATGGCCGGGGTGATGTACATAGTAGATTATGCTAGGCTCAATATAAACGGTCCAAAGTCGATTATTAGTACCAAATAATTGATTTTGAAATGAAAATAAGTCTAAGTTCTGTTCCAAAACTTTGAATAAGTTTACCTATTGAAATTCTAACTTTAGTGCTAAAATGTGTATGCTGATGACGCTAAATCTCTCTCTCTCTCTCTTTGTGTGTGTGAGTGTGTGGCTTGTAGTGATAAATCTAATCTCGGTCTCTGTCTCTCTGTGTGGCTCGTAGTGAAAAATCTAATCTCTCTCTTTCTCTCTGTGTGTGTGCGGCTTGTAGTGATAAATCTAATCTCTCTCTCTCTCTCTCTGCATGTGTGTGCGGCTTGTAGTGATAAATCTAATATATATCTCTCTCTGTATGTGTGTGGGGAGGGGCTTGTAGAGATAAATTTAATCTCTCTGGCTCTCTCACTCTCTCTGTGTGTGTATCTTGTAGTGATAAATCTAACCCCCCTCTCTCTCACCTTGTGTGTGTGGCTTGTAGTGATAAATCTAACCTCTCTCTCTATCTCTCTCTGTGTGGCTCGCAGTGAAAAATCTAATCTCTGTGTGTGTGTGGGGGGGGGGGGGGGGGGCGGCGGCTCGTAGTGATAAATTTAATCTCTCTGTGTGTATGTGTGCTCGTGTGTGTATGCGTGTGTGTGTGTGGCTTGTAGTGATAAATCAAATCTCTGGCTCTGTGTATGTGGTTTGTAGTGATAAATCTATTCTCTCTCTCTCTCTTCCTTCTCTCTTTGCAATAAATCTAAGAGCCGTGTGGCCATGAAATTCGATACACAGGTATTTCATAACCCGGGAAGGTGTACCTTGGTGTTACTATTATTATTATTTTTTTATTTTGAATTGGATTTTATAGTCATTTTATGTTTTAGCATTTTTACGCAAATCGGTTCCTTAGCGTCCCAAAATATTATTACAGATTTTATCTTGACACCATCGGAAAAATAAAAAAATGTTCTTCCTAACAAAGTTTAATCCGAATTCTTAGGACATTTTTTCATATTTGTTTATTAAAAAAATATACATTGAAATTTGCATTTTTTACGTTAGCTAATATTATATATATATATATATATATATATATCGTTACAGCCGAAAAAACAATATTTGGACAATTCTATAATTTGGCTAAACTTTCCGCATATATATTAGCATTCTAATGAAAAAACGATTTCATAAATAATTTTAATTTTTCGAAGTTCTCGCACATTCGACAGATTCCACCTTCTACCAATGGATTTTACTGCGCATGCCCACCCGTCTAGGAGTTTGAGCTATGGTTTCCCTACTAGTTTTTGCCGAGAGCTTGCGATTTGGAGCGTGAATGTATTATTTAGGTACCGGACGCTAATTTAATTATTTATTAGTAGTGAGCACTTATTTAGGACCTGAGCAACGGCGGGAAATTCTTTCTAGTTTTATAATCTAGGAAAAAATTGATTTAAAAAAAAGTGGTGACATGTAGCATATATAATTTTTTATAAATTTTTATCTTCGTAATTTAAAACTTTGAATCTTTCTTGTATTAAGACTTTATTAAATCTGAGAATTTATTCGAAAATTTTAGAAATACGTTATGAAACTTGTATACTTCGATGATTTTAAAACTGGCAGAAAATGCACCGCAGTTAAAAAAATATAAAGTGAACAAATAGTCATTTGTATTTAAATCTTCTGAAACGGTGGGAATCCAGCTAAAATGTCGCTCTGTTTGGGAAGTGTTCCAGACTAGCTACCATTGACTCATGTTCTATTTGTATCTTTTATTCATCCATGTCCGTTTGCATATTTTTTCTTTTACAAAGAACTAGCAGATATACCCAACATTGACAGAGCTCGTACTTTATATTCAGTCAATTTTAGGGACTTTTGTACTTTCAGATACAAAAGAATATGGATCTTTTCTTTCCTATTTTTCTTAAAACTCTTCCACTGGTTAAGAAACCAAAACACAATTTCAACTCTTTTCAATGCATATTAACTTTTAAAGTTCAATTTTTAGCTTTTTTTTTTAACTTAAACTTGTAGGTTTGTCGATTATATTAGTCATAGTAAACGGCGAAAAATAAGGTTTTTTTAAATTGATTTTGATGGGGTATAGCTAATTTTTAAAGTCAAATTACGGCATTTCTTTGCGGTAATCATCATTATTGATGAAAAGGTGCGATTATCCTTTTGAAATGCGCGTGTTAGGAAAATCGATCTATCTGCCTGTCGTCTGGCGAAAAACATGCGACCTTGGATGGATGCTAGCAGGACTTGCAAATTCGTTAAAAGCTAACGAATGTTAAACGCGTCCTATTAAAAGTTAACGAATGTTAAAAGCCTCTTGTTAAAAGCTAACGAATGACATACCACCCATGTATTCAATGGGTCGATGAGGTGTTGGGATGATAAATACAATACAAGTTGAGTACAAAATTATATTCCTGTATACCAATTGATTCTTTGCATTAAATAACATGCAGAAAAAATTTTCATGACTGCGCAATGGAAACTTATCTAACAGTTGTTATAAACTAACTTGGCTGGCTCAGACCTTCCGACAAACAGTTGGTTTATACTTATTCAATCTTAAATTATCTCAAAAGATTTTCAGCTATATTTCATGAAAATATTTATTTATTTATATAGTTTTACTTACCGAAAGAAATACCGTAATGAATATATTGAAAATTATAAAAATATACATAAATTATTCAAAATAAATTTCATTTCCCTTTCTTGAGGGACTTTAGGGACATAGAATTAAAAAAGGGATTTTTAGGGACTTAAGGGTGAGCGTCAGTAAATTTTCTGCCCTATCCGCGCTTTGTTAACTTTCGCGGCACACATATTTCGCCGAAATTCTGCTCAAACAGTTGCAAAATATTTTCTTATAGATAAAATGCTATGCTTAGATTATATTAAAACTAAATTTAATACCCAATAAAACATAGAATATATGTTTTATTTTAATATAATGAATTTTTGGTGCTGCCATCTGTTGTCGTAATTTAATTCATACCGACTATTTTTATTTTTTAATGAACATTTTTAGATGTCTATTCCTTCTAATACGCTATTAAATATAACAACAGATCATATATAATGCCATAATCACGGAAACGTAATTGAACTTGGACTTGAAGACAAAGGAACTTGAAGATAAAACTGCAG
The DNA here is from genome assembly GCA_951213105.1 of Amaurobius ferox. NCBI lineage: Eukaryota > Metazoa > Arthropoda > Arachnida > Araneae > Amaurobiidae > Amaurobius > Amaurobius ferox. The sequence goes on from OX578136.1 coordinate 104,734,103, forward strand.
TCCTCAGTGATGTACATTCAGATCCTTTATCAAATTTATAGAATGATAAATTACCTTTCCGTGATTGTGGCATTATTATATATGATCTGTTGTTGTATTTAACACTGTATTAGAAGGAATAGATATTTAAAAATGTTCATTAAAAAATAAAAATAATCGGTATGAATTAAATTACAACAGATGGCAGCACCAAAAATATTTTGGATTAAAATAAAAAATATATTCTATGTTTTTTGGGGCATTAAATTTAGTTTTAATATAATCTAAGCATTGCATTTTATCTTTCAGAAAATATTTCGTAACTGTTTGAGCAGAATTTCGGCGAAATATGTGTGCCGCGAAAGTTAACAAAGCGCGGATAGGGTAGAAAATTTACTGACGCTCACCCTTAAAGGACCAAGTATATATGAACCCTGTATTCCTCGTGCTTTAATATATGCGTAAATTCTCATAGCATTCTAAATACTAATTTTCTTCGAAAAATTCCGTTAGAAATACTTATATTCCCTTATAAAAATATCTATAATAAAAAGTATACAAAGAATTCCTCGCTATGGAAAATTATTTTCACAGGCAATGAAGAGCATAAAATATGCTGATGAAGTTTATAAATCAATTTACAAAAAAATAAAGTTCGATCAACACTTACCCAAATTAAAACGCTGAAGAGTTTTTGAGCTGCGAGTTCGCGTCCTGGACAGACTAGCAATAGGAAGACTTTCAATTTTGTTAACATGTACCTTCATAGTTGAAGTTTTGAAAGACGGTGCCCTTTTTACTTTCCTTATATACATAATGTATAAGGAAAGTATTGTGACAGGGTCGAAAATTCGAATTCGAGTTTTCGACGGGAGAGCACGTTTCAAGCATCCCTGATCACGAATCAAACATTTTTGAAGTGATGTCTGTGTGTGTGTGTGTGTGTGAAAGTATGTGTGTATGTGTGTGTGTGTGTCAGTGAGTCTGTGGAGACGATAACTGACGAACGAATGGACCGATTCGAACCAAATTTTACAAAAATCACAATCCGTAAAAACTGGAAGCCTATTGTTTTTATACGCAATCGAATGTTCAGAACCCCCCTAAATTTTCGAATGAAATTTTGAAAAAATTAAAACCACTAATAAAGTTACGCAAATAGACATTTCTTATGTAATTTTTCATTAGAAAACGATTGACATAAATTTTAGAACGCTAACGTGAACCGTTCTCGAGATATTGTACATTTTTTAAAAAAATTATCAAAAAGTCATATAAAATAAAAAGAAAAATATATCCTATTGAGAAACATGTTTACTTTTCATATGTAATACCATGCGATAAATTGAGTGACATCCTTCTCGTGGATCTAGCTCGTTCCATTCTTGAAAAAAGATACTTTGAATAATACTTTTGTATTTGAACGCCAATAGTCATTTATCTGCTTTAAGAAAAACTTATTTCTTAGTGCATAACGCTTGGCGAGATTTTGGCGACGAATTTGGCGGAATGTCGCCAACTTGGCGACTTTTTTGAAATGTTGCCAAATTAACGAAAATCTCGCCAAATGGATAAAAATGACGCTAAATCAATGAAAATGACGACTAATTGTCGAAAATTCAATATCTTGGAAAGAATATTAGTATCTACTACAAGAAAATCCTATTTTTTTACTGTAAAAGTAGTAAATTCATTACATTATATAAGGAAAGTCATGTGTTGCCCACATCAGATTTTTTACTTTCCTTATATACATAATGTATAAGGAAAGTATTGTGACGGGGTCGAAAATTCGAATTCGAGTTTTCGACGGGAGAGCACGTTTCAAGCATCCCTGATCACGAATCAAACATTTTTGAAGTGATGTCTGTGTGTGTGTATGTGTGTGTGTGTGTGTGGTGTGTGTGTGTGTGTAAAAGTATGTGTGTGTGTCAGTGAGTCTGTGGAGACGATAACTGACGAACAAATGTACCGATTCGAACTAAATTTGGTACAAAAATCACAATCCGTAAACACTGGAAGTCTATTGTTTTTATACGCAATCGAATGTTCAGAACCCCCCTAAATTTTCGAATGAAATTTTAAAAAAATCGTCAAAAAATCAAAACCACTAAGAAAGTTACGCAAATAGACATTTCTTATATAATTTTTCATTAGAAAACGATTGGGATAAATTTTAGAACGCTAACATGAACCGTTCTCGAGATATTGCACATTTTTAAAAAAAATTATCAAAAAGTCATAAAATAAAGAAAATTATTTCCTATTGAGAAACATGTTCACTTTTCATATGTAATACCATACGATAAATTGGGTGACATCATTCTCGTGGATCTAGCTCGTTCCATTCATGAAAAAAGATACTTTGAGTAATACGTTTGTATTTGAACGCCAATAGTCATTTGTCTGTTGTAAGAATAACTTATTTCTTCGTCCATAATTCTTGGCGAGATTTTGGCGACGAATATGGCGGAATGTCGCCAACTTGGGGACTTTTTGAAATGTTGCCAAATTAACGAAAATCTCTCCAAATGAATGAAAATGACGCTAAATCAATGGAAATGACGACTAATACGCGAAAATTCAATATCTTGGAAAGAATATAAATATCTACTATAAGAAAAACCTATTTTTTGTACTGTAAAAGTAGTAAATTCAGTACATTATATAAGGAAAGTCATGTGTTGTCCACATCAGATTTTTTAAATTTCGATTTAGTTAATGAGTTATTTCATTTTTTATGCACCTCTGAAGTGAAAATTTTCCTTCTCTACTGGCGAAGATTTAATTGATCGAGATGATTGCTAGTTTCTTTCTGTTTGGTTTCTGGCAGAAACATTACAAAATGGATGAAGACTGAGTTATTGAAGCCTTAAAAACTTTAAAAGTATAGATATTTATTTCTAAATATGACTATAACAGTAGTAGTGCACTTGGTAAAATGTGAAATGTTGACAATCATAATCTGAGAATGAAAGGTGAAAGTGCATCTGCTGATTCGGATGCGGCACAACAATATCCGGCAAAACTTGCTGAAATCATTGCCGCTAACTCCTACACTTCTGATCAGGTTTTCAATGCTGACGAGTCCGGATTATTCTGGAAAAAAATGCCGGAAAGAACCTTTATAGCCAAAGCTCACAAATCAGCTAGTGGTCATAAAGTAGCGAAAAGTCGTATAACAGTTCTTTTCTGTTGCAATGCTTCTGGCGATTATATGATGAAACCATTGGTGATTAACAAATCAAAATCACCACGATCATTCAAAGGAATAAATATCAAAAACCTTCCCGTCTATTGGATGGCTAATAGAAAAGCATGGGTCACTGAAATACCTTTCAATGAATGGTTCCATAACTTCTTTGTTCCAGATGTCAAAAATTATTTAACTAAAAAGGGATTGCCTTTTAAGGCTCTTATATTAATTGATAATGCACCAGGTCATCCTCCAGATTTAAAACACGAAAATGTAAAAGTTGTTTTTTTACCAAAGAATACAACTTCCTTATTACAGCCGTTAGATCAAGGGATAATTTCGACTTTTAAAGCACTGTACATCAATCAAACTTTCAGGTATATCTTAGAACAAATGGAGAATGATGAATCTCTTACTCTGATGGATGCTTGGAAGAAATTTACAATTTTAGATTGTGTTAAGCATGTTGGACTGTCATACACTCAGATCAAACAATCAACGATCAACGCCTGCTGGAAAGCAATATGGCCGGATGTTGTTGAAAGTGGAAATGATAAATCACCAATAGAGCATGAATATTCTCAGATCACTGAGATGGCCCATACTATAGGAGGAGAAGGTTTTAAAGGTTTAGCTGAGGCAGATATTGAAGAAATAATGGCTGATGAAGAATTGTATGATGATTTAATTAACATGATTCGTGAAACTAACAAACATGAAAAAGACAATGATTCTGATGAAGAGCAATCTGAACCAGTTGCGTTCACAGAAAGAATCATAAGCGTAGGACTTGATTTGGGAAGAAAATTGGGCAACCATTTCTTACAATATGACACAAATGCTGATCGAGCTCTCCGATTCCAGCGAGACTTTCGTAAATGCTTAAATCAATATGATGAGGTCTATAAAGATTTAGCAAAAAAAACCTACGCAATTGTTAATTACCGATTTCATGACAAAGTCTTGTCAACCCGAGATCTTGCCTAATTCGTCAACCATTGAGCCAGAATCGCATCAAGAAAGCTCAAGTGATGAAAGTGACATCATACCTATCAGAAGGAAAAGACTGATAGTACATGAAAGTGATGACAGTGGTTAAACTTATAATTAATTTTTAAGGGTCTTTTTGTTTTTTTGTTCTTTGTTCCTAATGTAAAATAAATTAAATATGTTATATTACTACATTCATATGTTTGTTGTTTTACAAACTAAGTATAATTTTAAGTTTTCTAAGATGTCTTACGTTTGTTTTACTTAAATAAATGACTGAATCATGCACATTTTGGGGTTATTTTCGTTTTACACGATTTTACTTAGCAAAATCCAAGATTTCAATTTACATGGTTTTGTGCAGAACCTATCTTCCGTGTAAATCGGGGGACAGATGTACCATAAATTTATTAGGATAATGTATCTAATATTTTATTTATTCAAATTAAAAGAAAATAACATTGTTTGTCTTATTTGGCTTTTGCTATAAAACATATTTTACACGATAAAACTCATTTATTCACGCTGCTAAGCAACACGATTTCATTTTCTGTAAATAAAGTTTCAACTAAAAAATATATCAACAGAATTTGCACATGATTGCGAATTATAAGTTTCTTTATATTATGTAATCCGTACGAAGTACGGGTATGCTGCTAGTATATAATATAAAGAAACTTATAATTCGCAATCATGTGCAAATTCTGCTAAAATATTAAATTTATTGCTCCTAAAGAGAAGTTTAAGAATATCTGTTCTCACTATGCAAAATTATCTTCACGGGTAGATCTGAAGAATAAAACATCCTGGCCCCTTTTGTAAGCCAATTTACAAAAAAAAAAAAAAAAAAAGGAATTGAATCAATATATGCAACCCCGTACTACTTATATTGTTGCAGATTAGGAAATATGCTAGTGTGTTAGTAGAAGATTACTCGTATTACAGTATGAGTCTCAAAAATATTTGCCAAAATAAAGGAGATGACGTAATAAATTGAAGATATCAATAATCTCCGTACTCTTTATACCAGACAGTCGTAATTGATTCCAATATAAATCAAAACATATGCCAATATACCTGTTCTACGTATACTATCGTAGATAAGAAGATATACCCATGTATTTGTAGAAGATTACTAGTACAACATACAATATATGAGTTTAAACAATTTTTGTCGTAATAAAACAATTGCATAATAACTTGAAAATATCAATAATCTCTGAATCAATAATCTCCGAAAATATCAATAATAATAACGTTTAAACCTGAAGACCGTAATTGATATTATCCAGCCAAAAATTCTATAAGAAAAATCAAATCGTTCTTTTCTAAAATATATTTTTATATCCATTTACTTATTATTCAAATCGAAAAAATAATAGTTAAAATTAACAGACAGTTCGACAACCACTGGTCTTAGATACTCGAAACTTGGGTTAAATTTATGGGGGGATATTTTAAGGCTATCCACAAAATTTCATCAAATTCGATTCAACCGGTTTCCCGTGATGATGAGACAAACGAAAATTTTGGTTTTTACTTATATCTCGAGAACCACTGATCCTAAAAACTCCAAACATGGACTAAATTTTAAGTGGGGCTATTTCCAGGCTATTCACAAAATTTCATCAAATTCGGTTCAGTCGTTCTCCCGTGATGATGGAACAAACAGACAGATATTCAATTTTATATATATAGATTTGAAGGCCTGAGAAATGATGCAACTTGTTGACAACCTTTCATAGCTCGATTTGCTAGTACATTCGTTTATTCGGTACCAAGTATACTTACTTTAACAAGGTATTCATATTGAAATATTATCCATTGATTTGAAAATACCAGAAATTTCATAATTGAAACGCGTGGAACATCTAGAGTTTCCCATTTTTGGTGCAACTGTGATTTTCTGAAACTATATCCGATTTCACTCAAATCCCTGAGAATCTTCAGCATAAACTAGAGACAAGATGAATGAAGATATAGTTTCTACTTTGGGCAAGTTAGGTATTTTCTGAGTCAGGTGCATACATATTTATAAAATAGCAGTTTTTATGCAGCAATTTTAACACATTTTTATGTGTTTTACCATTTTTGTGCAAGTTTACGAAGTTTTGTTCTTATATTTTTTTTTTATAAATAATGGTTGTGTTTTACTGGACATGACATGTTGCAAGGACTGTAGCGTAGATAAACTATCCGCGAAAATTATGGTAGACTCAAATTTTTATTAACAAATCTACTCAAGAGCATATTGTACGTCCAACCATGCATTCAGTTCCTGACGCAGATGCTGTTGTTGGACAGCGTGGCTCATTTTTTACTGGTAGTTCAGCATGCAATGCAGAAAGTCATCCATGAAAGCAATTTCTACCTTGTTAGTATAACACCAGATTGTTTTAACTAATAAGTTTCCTCCCTCCGACTGATATTACGCAAGAATTGAGGCAACCTAAAATACCGGGACGCCACTTGATTCCACTAACCCAGTCAAGAGAGCAAGCATATCCCAGTTCCTGTGGAAAATACCTTTTCAGAGCAAGAGAAAGGGAGAAAGTCATCTTCAGAAGAGCGTGAAGGTCAACACCAGAGAGAGATCTTTCTTATCTCGGACTGAGGAAGCATTTACATGGTTCAGTATGACTGATCATCCTGCATGGATAGACGGACGGAAAAGTGTCTGTTTTCCCTGCACGGAGAGTAAAAGGCAGGTAAAGGTTTGTATGGAATGAAACTGATTTTGTTGGACATCGTGGAAGGATTGGAAAAAAGGACAGACATAGCAACCAGAATGATATAAAACCGGCTAAAATTTTATGTAAATAAGTGAGTTTCATGAGTTGGTCTGCATAGATTTCACTTTTGAATGTACAGTTCGAATTTGGCGCAGTTACGTTGCTTACATACTTTTAAATGAATACTCCGACTGGAAAATCTTAGAAAATAGACCGGAATTGTTATTTTGTCAAATATTCCAAAAACTTAAATATGAAGCAACTACTTGTCTAGAATTACGTAGAAAGGCGTTTCGAATACCTTTTGCCATATTACTGAACTTTAAGTAACGTTCACATTGTGTTGATATTCATTTATTGCCTTAGATGGACCCAACATGAATCTTTTAAAAATCTGAGCTAAGCTTGAAATTTCTTGACAAAACGCCAACTCGATTCGAGTTTAGGTTAGGTCAAAGTGCAGGCCTGAGCCAGCGTTGACCTGTAATATGAACTACGAATGATATACAAAAGAATAGAACGACAACAACACTGTTCGATAGCGTCAGTGACGTCCAATTAATTAAACGGTAAAACGTTTTATATATTCCTTTGTAGTTACTACACTATTAGAGATATGTTGTTGTTGGGAAAGCAATTATATAGGAAAGTGTGACTACAATTACAAGATTGCATTCCTCCCCAATCAGAAATGTGTCTCTAATTTCCATTTCACTTAAAAATGGACATTTTAGAAAATTTTATTTAATGATTTGCTTGCCCAAATTATTTTTGTTTAATGATTTTTCATGACCCAAAATCCAAGTACAGGGCATGTTTGGATTTTGCACCAAACACATAAAAATTTGATTTAAATTGCTCTACAATAAAATTATAGATGTACAGTAAGCCCTAGATAAGTCAAATTTGTTAATTGAGAAAGAGATTTTGAAGTTCCGAGAATTCGTTATTGAATGTGTGGTGTGAAGTAATGTACGCATGATTTAAATTCACAATAAACATTCAAATATTACTCGTATGTTCAAATATATGCAAATATTATGTTTCAATATTACATTTAAATATTATGTTCAAATATATATAAATATTATGTTTAACTATTACATTTAAATATTATGTTCAAATATATATAAATATTATGTTCAAATATATACAAATATTATGTTCAAATGTATACAAATATTATGTTAAAATAATACATTCAAATGTTATATAACTTCTTAAACACGAAACTTATTCAGTACAGCTGTGCCCGGCGTGAATTTTCTAACTCAGTCTGAGCTTAAACCAAAACATTTTAGATAAATGCAAAATTATCCATGTACCAGACCGAGATTTTGCCTGAACTCGTGTTGATATTTACTGGAATGCAATTACTATTTGCAATAATATAGTATTCGATAGCATAAGGGATCTTTACATAATGACAGTTAAGAAAACCGTTTTTCAAATTCCATTGTTTGGTTGTTCGACCCAGACCGTCCGACCTACCATAAGGTGTAAGGTAACTGTTTGGACAGCCAGGACTGTGCCACCCAATTTAGACCGGAACCCAGTGGGGGAGGCATCCACAGGGACCGTACCCCCTTTTCCCCTTAACACTAACTTCTCATAAGGACTAACGGACTCATATATTAAACATGCCCGTTCTCCGTGTGAACACGGGAGCAGTTTGGGCAGAGTCGGGAATCGAACTCGGGTCGTCCAAGTGAAATTCTCATGCCTTAATCACTGGGCTGTTCCAACTCCTGCAGATTCTTTTGTAAGAGTTGCCGTTGATTATTTTTTCCTTCTCCAGTAATTAGCGAAATGAAATTTTTGTCAACCAAATGCAATCTTCAATGGCCAAATTTTAATTTCAGTCCAAGTTTAAGAAAATAAAATAATGGATTCTTTAAAGTTGAAGATTACATTATTAAGCTTACACGAATATAGAGGTCGCTAGGAATAGGTCCTTAGGTCGCTATATAGAAATTTCTCATTCTATAAATTTGATAAGGGGATCTGAACGTACATCACTGAGGACTGTTTTGTCTTCAAGTTCCTTTGTCTTCAAGTCCAAGTTCAATTACGTTTCCGTGATTGTGGCATTATTATATATGATCTGTTGTATTTAATAGCGTATTAGAAGGAATAGACATTTAAAAATGTTCATTAAAAAATAAAAATAATCGGTATGAATTAAATTACGACAACAGATGGCAGCACCAAAAATATTTTGAATTAAAATAAAAAATATATTCTATGTTTTATTGGGTATTAAATTTAGTTTTAATATAATCTAAGCATTGCATTTTATTTTTCAGAAAATATTTCGCAACTGTTTGAGCAGAATTTCGGCGACAAATGTGTGCCGCGAAAGTTAACAAAGCTCGGATAGGGCAGAAGATTTACTGACGCTCAGCCTTAACCTTTTAATATTCTTTTCTTTTATCGCATTTAACCATTGCATCGGGAAAATGTATTGCTGTCCCCAGTGGATGGAAAACATATTGGAAAAAAAAAAGTATGTATTTATAACCATTCATGGAGATTCACGAAATTTTAGAGCAAGAAGATTCGAATTTTAGAAATTTTGATTGTTCAATTAAACGCTGTCTGAAATTCCATTTACAATTTTCGATTTAGACAACAGCATAAATACTAATCACTAAAACTATTCTTTGCCAAAATGAAATGTTTGTTATTCATTACTTAAAGTGTAAAGGACATCTCGATTCCTGCCTGCCTGTGTGGCTGCTATACCGCTAGAGGGGTGTCATTGCTGGGAAAGTTATTCTACAGGCAAGGGGTCTATTTCTCCGCACTCAGAAATTGAGCTTCGATGTATGAAGATACATTTTTAGAAATTTTGATTTAAAAGAATAAAAATTCAGAGAAATAATCATACCACCTACATTTACAGGCCGCTCTTCTTAATTTGATATTTGGTTTGTATTCTTGTGCTGCATAGAATAGAAAGTTACCATATCAACGAATTCGTTTTAGAATATTAATTAGGAGTAATTCCCTTAGAAATATGAACAATCATGGATATAATTTTGAATTTTAATTACTGGAATCAATATAAATTTCACATGACTTATGAACTTAAACTATAGGTGTTTTAATACATCTTATGATATTAGTTTTGAATTATCAATAACGTTTAATAGATGGATAATACAACCTAATGAGGAGACTTGCAGCTCTTTCTATACGGCTATATCTCTGTATTACCAAGTTGTTTTGGCACAAATATAGATTATTTTTAAACGACTCAAAAGACGACTCAAATCTGTATAGTAATTGCCTAACGAGTTTGTATCTTTTCAGACTTTCCAGAAACCTCCAGGTGGTCTAGAACCCTTGGATTGAGAACTCATTTGAGGTCGAGAGGGTTTATGAAGGGATAGTCATAGACTTTTTTTTTTATGGAAAACAGAAAAGATACGAAACAAAATATACTTTTAGTTTCAATATATAAAAATTTCACATTGCAATTGTCAAATATTTTGTGTAGTATATTTTATTAATATTTTTTTCTTGTTTCAGAAATATCCTATGCCTTACTTTTAACTAGGTGAAAATTTTTGATATTTTGTATATCTAAATATAACTAATACTGGCGAACGTAAAGTAAAAGCTTTTTACTAATTGCATGCTTAAATTATAATTTTTAATCCTGTTTTTTATTTGCATGATAGTATGGGGTCTTCTAAATAAAATAATACTTCAAAAATTATTAAATAATACTTTTCAATTATGACTAATATTTTAGACGTTAATCGCCATACATGGTTAAGCAAAATAAAACTGATTAAAAAAAAGTAACTTTATTTTTTTAGCGTGTCAGTTTCCTTATTTTTGACATGCTTAAATGCTACATAAATAGCTCATTTTCATGTATTTAATCAGTACACACCTAACAATAAACACAACCTACAAAGCATGTTACAAAATAATCTACAAAATAGACTTAACTATCACTTATTTTGTCCGAAAAATTAATTAAATATGTTTACTTGATATTTTGTATCCTGATTGACTTTATTCCATTTATCTTATACCCTTTCTCGGTCCAAAGCGGACACGCTATATTAATCCAATCGCCGGCATCAAACGACATCTGGAAACGCTATTATTTCTGCTTGTCGGCCACACAGGACAGTGGCATGTTCCTGAGGGATGACCGGAGGGTTGTGGGTGGCTTCGGTTCAGTAGGTGTTCCAGTAGGAGTCAGTTGAACGCCCTGGTGAGCCAGTGTCGTCTTGCCCTGATCTTATCCAATGATAGATCTTATCTGTCGCGTCCGTATTGTTCTTCTCAGAAATAATTTCCGAGAAGAAATCGAAAGTCAGTGAAAAATTTTGACGTATGAGCAAATTGAGGTGAGAAGGTTTTCGGTTTTGACCATGCGTATGGGTGTGATTATGGCGATGGCCGGTTCTGAAAATCGGTGCCACGGCACGCCTCATTAGTCAGGGATTTAAAAGATAACATTCAGGTTTTCTACTTTTTCTATTTATATATACTTTTTATGGCATAAAATAACATATGAAATGAGTGATTATTTATGAATTATGGCTTATAGTAAGTTTCTTGCTGCCATTAAGATACCAGTTATTCCATGTTAATGAGCACATTATAAGCTTGAAACCGGTCCATGGATTATGGATCCTGTTATCTGCAATATAAGTGTCTTTCTAACAGATTATGTTTTACGATGTTTCTCTTGGAGTGGATAAAATGAGAAGGAATAGGGTAAAGTCTCTCAGCAGAACCCTCTTGAAGCGGGACCTTTGCGTTTACCTTCGAAAATAAAACGAGTGTACCAATATCGCGAAGGTTACGTTTGAAGCCGGACAAAAGGCTTAACTCGACCATGGGGCAGAACCTAACTGGGCCAATTTTCAATTGAGCCAACTATTTTCGAAGCTAGGCATCCTCATGCATTGTTAAACAAAATAAAACTTAAAAAATAAGCTACAACTTTTATTAACAAGAGTTTCCCTGTCTGTGACAGGTTTCAATATACCAGTTATTCGAATATTGTTCCTGTTTACACTTATTGCTGCTTTTTGAAAAGTTAAAATTATCCAAATCTTTGAACTCCCTCTAGTATTCTAAGAATACACTCATAAATTCAGAGGTTATGTAAGTAACAATATTTTCCTTTATTATTTAGCTCATTGGCGTACATGACGCCAAATCGTAAAAATTCCTTAAATAATGATATATCTTGAGAATGTTTGCCCCAATGTAATAGAGTGGATGTGATTTTATTCTGTTAAATTTTTTAATTAAAAATTACACATATAACAAGTATTTAACAATACAGTGGAAAGTATTTATTTTCTGATTTTAGGATATTTAGTTAAAAGACAGGAAAAGACGGATTGCCGATGTCAGAACATTCACTAATATCTCAATCGTTCATCTGACAACCTTGAAATTTTTCACGTTGGTATAGATTAGTGGACAAACTTATAAAAATTCAAAAATTTTAAATTAGGAGAAGGGAGGGGAATCCCGTCCAAGAATAAAAGACATTTAAACAAATGGAGTAGGATATCAAACGTAAAAACGCATCAAGGCTTGAAGAAGAATAACATTTCTTTTAATTGACTGGGAGGGGGGATGTAAACAGTTGCCGTTCTTCCTCAGCTCTGGAAAAAGTAATGAACGAAAAGTCTCAAATAGTTTTTAGAGCCATATCATTCCAACACAAATGCCGAAAAAATAATACAACTTGGAGTTGATTATAGAAAAAAGGGGTGGGGGTGGGGTTAAAATTACGGCGAAGGTGTTCTACTTTCAAATTTTTCCTTCTGGGTTGCCACATATACCCGCATAGCCGTAACTAACTTGGGCCCTAGACCCTGGAAGAAATTAGTTGGGTCCTGCGTTGTTATAGAGTGAAGTAGCTCTTAATTGCCTGTAAAAGTGTTTTCTTAGCAAGATCCCTTCAGAGGTTAGATAACTTTAAAGAGATTCTGGAAGCCTCGTTCAAACTATTAGGAGAACATATAATCTAACTATTTGGAAATATTAACATATATTAAAAGATTAAATTTCTTGAATGACAAGAATTGTACATAATTAATCCTGTATCCACTATATCTTAACGTGCAATCATCCGGTCTTGTATAGTTCCCGTTTCTTCTTTTTGACCATCTTCACCAGTCAAGAAACTTTTTGAAATATTTCAATTTATGATAATCAGTATCACCGGTAGCAGCATGTATTTTGCATCATCTGATTGGTCAATATATATACCCACCTGACCCGGCACATTTTTATGTTAACTAAAATGTTTTACATTTTCTATATCGGAATATCGAAATTTCATGAAAACTTATATATTTAACCTAATTTATTATTATAAACTTATTATTATAAACTTAAATATTTCAGATTTCAGAATAGCATGCATCGGAATTTAGAGTAGAAAGATTGATGTCAGAGGCCAAAGGATCCCTGTACAAATTTCTCTTAGGAACATAGTAGTAATGAAAGTTGGAGTTTACAAGATCTAGGATTCAACACGAGGTTTGGCCCACCAAGCCTGAAGACGTGCATTGAGCCTTGTGATTGGAGAGAAATAGCAGGAGACGCGGGAGAAGGTAGAGGGGTGGGTGAGAAGGCCCAGTTTTAAATAATTAAGTGCCGATGTCTTAAGAGCATCAGTGCGATTAAGATATTACGATAGCGATATCTTTTGAGACATCGATACAATTAAGGTGTTAAAATACCGTTGTCTTTTGAAACATCCATGCAATTAAGATAACGATGTATTTTGAGACATCGGTACAATTGAGTAGGGGGGGGGGGGGTTGATAAGGTCGTTGGACCTGAAATGTTGTAAACATTTGCAACGCCCACAGCTTGGTCTAAATATTAAAAGTTTGTATCAAAAGCCCTCTGCGGACGATTGAGTGTCATAAAAGTGATATCTGGGATTCAGAATATGTTAACAGTACATTTATATAGTGGCGCAGGTGAGAAGGGTTGGGTAGTAGCATCCACTGGTTGAACAATTATATTAGTCTTCTATAAGCTTCATATTAGAAAACGAAATTGAGCACAGCAATCCCATTCGATCATAGACACCCCTCCTTTTCCGAAAGCCTGGCTACAATTATGCACTTATAGGTCTCTGGGTAATTATGACCCCGAAAGCTCCCTATATGCAGGCTACTGTCCCACAAGTTACGTATGTTAATACGGTCGTAGAAGGTCCAGAGCTCCCCCCCCCCCACACACTTACAATACATGGTAATGTATATTTACTTTCCATCCGTGTCATTTTGAGCAATTAAACGCAATTCAATGTATTATGAAAGAAGTAGAAAAAAAAAATGAATTTGAGGCTGTAGGGAAAGTAATGTGCTGCTCACATCAGTTTTATTTTTATAGTGTGGACAGAGAATTTTCTCCCTGTATTCTTAGGCTCAAATGGTATTTAATCCTATATATAACGCGATGCTGCAATCATAACCTTCTTGGCAGAAATCCTCGTAACAAGTCATTACCGAAAATCTCCCTTTCACACTCATTAAAACTATTCGCGCTCACACACTAATGGAACGACGCGTTGCACGTGCACCCCATGACGTCATCACCCCCTTCGACGTCTCTATTGGCCGGCGGTATATCGCAGATGTGCCCCCTTAATTGTTCTCTTCCTTATTACGTCTAATAGAATCACGTTAGAAGCCAGGCCCGACGTTACTCGCGTTCTGCTCTCCAGAGTTCGAACGTTCTTTTGTTTCTTTTTCCCACCCCGAGCGCCACATAACGGGCAAAATTGACCGAACAAACCGAGTGAGGTCACGTGGCCCGGTAATTGGAGTCCGCGAAGGCAGGGGAAAATATAGGCAAGTTATTACGCTGAATATGTACGAGTGGAACGCATTGACAAATGGGTGATTTGTCTTCTTTAAATATTCGAGTGGATCAAGTGATGAATAATGTCATTATAGAATTTTTTTCAATATCAGCCATTACTCAGCACTATTAAATAATTCCATTGATATTTGGCCATGATTTACAAAAACTTCAGCTTGCATCGAACATGCGCAAACGTATCGCTACTTTCGAAGTAAACCGACACAACAGAAAATCATGCTTAAAGCATTGATTATGAAACACTTTCCAACTTCAATGGTAATTTTATTTAAACATCTCTAAAATGCAATACATTCCTCGGTAATATTTTAAAACTTATCACAATACTACTTTAATTTATTATATTTGAAAACTTAAACCTTCATCAAAAACAATGAACTTCATTCAAATGACGGCATTGAAATACAAATTGCCTGGTTTAAACATCTCTAAAATGCAATACATTCCTTGGTAATAAATTTAGAATTATCATAATACTACGATAATTTATTATATTTCTAAACTTCATCGAAAACAACTGACATTCATTCAAATGACGTCATAGAAAAAATAATACGCCTGGCTCTCTCTCTATAAAAGCAGCATTTCATTCATAGCACTTTCCCATTCATTTCATTCATCACAGTACTAAAATAATTTATTTTATTTAAAAAGTTAAGACCATGGAACAACAAGTAATTAAACTCTATGATTAAAACTTCATCGAAAAAAATCGTCCTTCTCTCTGTAAAATGAATATTTCATTCATATCAGCTATGCAGATTCCATGAGCTAAATACTTTTGTGTTAAAAAAATACAGCAATTATTATACAACTTATCCTACATATTTTGCTGCTTACATTTTACATAAGTGAAAAATAGGCTTCGTTGTAGAAATAATCAAATTTGGATGATTATTTAAACTCAAATATATTGTCATTGCGTTGTTTCAGTATGTAGATGCACAGAATTTAAGCAAGAATAAAGCGGTTTTAGGACGAATACAACACTCAATATGAATTAAATAGAACTTTAAAAATTACGATGTTGAGACAAGATGGATGCTATATTTTATTTTGAGGTGGATCACGTGATCTTTTCATATCATGGTCACATGATCGCTTCATATAAGAGGTGTAATTATTATTTTAATTTTTATTTAAAAAACTACTGAATATATTTTGCTGAAATATTTTTTATGTATTTCATGGAATAATTTCAATATTACTTAAAATTTTCGAAGCAATTTGTGAATTTTAACTTTGCTTAAAAAATGTTTGAAAAATTAGGTCCTATAGGTTTCAATGTATTTCATTTTTTTAATCCGGGTCCAATCCAAAACTAACTGGGTGATATTATTTATTTATATTCCCGTAGGTCCTACAGGCCGTCTGAACAACATACTAAAATTTCATTTTAATTTAGTAATTTTTACGGCAGTTATCGTGCTAACGGACAGACAGACAGAATGAACAAAGTCATAAACACTTTTCAACTTTGTTGTAAAGTGTTAAAAACGCAAGTTTTGAGAAAACTAATTCATCAATTCGGCTTTTATTTTCGTTAATATTGCGTCATATTTGCCAATTGGGTGACATTTTCGTCAATTTGTTACCACTTTCCAAAAAGTTCCCAAGCTGGCGATATTTCGACAAATTTGTCGCCAAGCATAATTGACAATATTACGTTTTAATTTTATGTAATTTATTTTATATGAATTTGTCTCTAAGACGTGCAATATTCTGGAGACCGCTTCAAGTTTGTGCCATTTGCTTTCTAATGAAATATTATGCATAGAACGATTGTTTTTACCATTATTTAATGTCTTACTTTTTTTTATGATTCTTTAGAAAAGGAAGTAAAAAAACTTGACTTCCGAAACCGGTTAGTTGCCTTCTTCAAAATTTAATCCGACACTTGTGTTCGTGGTTTTACTCATTGAACAAGTTCTTAGAATACTTTGTAAGAATACTTTGGTGCCCTGCACTAGTGACTTTTATTTTACCAATAGAGAAATACTTGAAAGCTCGCTGTTTAATGGCCTAGCGGCCAAACGACCGGCATTTGTCAACAAAACTTTGTTGGACGTTTATTTTTCCCTTTGGTATTTTATTGTTCATTCATAATAGTATCCTATCTTTTGTTCCTTCTTCCTTGGTTTTTACCCATTTTTTTCCACTTCCGTAGTTGACAACCCCCTAGCTTGCTTCAGTCACGTTTTGTGTTATGCACTACACTGTAAAACATTCTGCAACCTTTGCTCATATTTTTTGTTACTTTGTTGATATTTTCGGCAAACTAATAAGAAAAGTCACAATTACAGGCGTTTATGAAAATCCCAGCTTCATTTCTGAAATGCTCAGCTAATTATCGTCTGTCGAAGCGCTATTTTTTGTATATATATATACAAGAAAAATGTAATAATAAAAATAATCAATTCGAGTATATATATATATATATATATATATATATATATATACATTCTTTTGCAAAAAAAAAAACAAAAACGATGTACCGTGAAGAAAGTGACTGTTTTTATTGAAATTAAATATGCGTTCAGCTCATATACAGGTAATGAAATGCTTACTAAATGAAGGTCGCAGGACCCATCAATGGTTAGCAATTGCACATTGAATTTTCAAATCAGTAATAGGTGAACCCCCCTTGGCGGCAATGCATGCTTGTATAGGTCTAGGTAAGGAGTGATAAAGTTTCCTAATGTCATCCTGCGATACATTCTGCCAGGCATTCCTCAATTGTTGCTCCAGATCTGCTACATTTCGGAATTCCCGAATCTGGCGGCCTAGCATGTCCCATACATGCTCGATTGGCAAAAGTTCTGGTGACCTTTCTGGCGAAGGAACAGTATCAACAGCATAGAGGCAGTCCACGGATATGCGAGCCGTATGTGGCGTGGCATTATCTTGTTGGAAAATTGCCCCAGAATGACGTAAAATGAAGGGTAACGCAAACAGTTGCCGGTTTCATAAACATATTTTTGAGCTGTTAAAGTTGTACGCAGGATGACTAGGGGAGACTTGCTGTCGTAAGAGATAGCTCCCAACACCATTACACCAGGGGTTATGGATGTGTGCCTGTCGAAAGCTCAGACCGTCCGGCTCATCCTTGGACAAAGAGCAGCAATGTGGGTGGCCGGGGCTGTGTGCCTGTGTGAAACAAAGGCTGATTTCGACCGCTGGCCCTGGCTCCTCCACACACGCACCCGACGGTCATCTGCTGAAAGACTGAAGCGTGATTCATCGCTGAACACTATGCGATGCCAGTCTGCTGGCAGTCATGATTCTCGGCTACGACACCATTACAAATGACTCTGTCGATGTTGCCGGGTTATGGGCAGACGTCTTAAAGGCCGCCGTGAGCGTAACCCCACCTCAGTCAAGCGCCGTGAGACGGTGGAAGGTACAACGGGTGGCATGGAAGAGGCTGTAGCATGTTAGATGGCGGACAATGATGCCAGTTTGGACCAGTTCGGGTCTGTCGCACAATTAGCCGATTTTGCCTCGCATTCCTGCATCTTGGCCTTCCAGAGCTTTCATTCCGCCGATGAATACCTTGCAGCAACCATTGCTGCCAGCTCCTTTGCTCCTTCCGTTCGGTGCAGGTGGCGGCCTATTGCTCGGTATGACCAACCGGCATCACGCATCCCGAATATACGACCACGTTCGAACTCGTCTAATTGCTTATGAGGTCTTCGGCAACGTCGCAACGGCATTATTGGTTGTGTATCTACGGATCTGCAACGCGGATAACGAACAAAGATAAACCGTTCACATTTTTAACCTATTTTATAGGATACTAGTTGCGTAGTACAACCGAAAGTGCCACTGCGCTTCCCTAGCCACCAGTCTCCCCTAATCTCTCACCAATCGAACACGTCTGGGACGTGATTGGACGTCGCTCGCGTGCGCTACCACCGCCGCGTTTAGAAGACGAACTCTGGCAAATGGGTTACAGGGAATAGGCAGCCATTCCTAAGGACACCATCCGCATGCTCATTGATTGTACCTAGACGTGTTGCTGCCTGTATCGCCGACCGCGGTGGTCTTACAACCTACTGATCAGACGGTGTTATCGCTCAGTGTATAGGTGTATCATGTTGCAATAAACACCACTTATTGTTCGTTGCTGTCACTCTCTGCCGATTTTCATCACTTTCTGACCACTCCTTCTTGGTGCCTCATTTTCACTGTCGCGTAGTGTATATATACAGGGTGTCTCAAAAACATTGACCTCGGCTTTTATTCCTTAAATATTTATTTAGACATATATAATAAATTACAAAGTTGCGTAAAAAAGGGTACAGAATTTTATGAAATCGATAAAAATTTTCAAGGCAATTACATTTTAAGAAGTACAAAATTAAAATTTTTATACGGCCCCCGTACAAAAACATTTCCAATGAGTAAAATGTGCCCCCATACACCAATAAGGTGATATACAAAATTTTAGCATTTTATCATAAAAAGTCCCAGAGATATAAAAAGACAAAAATGCTGAGTTAAACCACTTTTCGATGCATAAACATGGGTTCTTAGAAAGGAAATTATCATTAAAGGAATCAGTCATTAAGGGGTCAACAGGCGAAGGATAACATACGCCCAATGGATAATAACCCTAACAGATTCGTATTACCTACGGTGGCTGTGGTTTGGACACCAAGTGCAGCATAATTAGCTGTATTTTAATTTTTAAAGAACTATAATGAAATTGTAATTGAAGAAGACACCCTGGCGTTAAACGGACTTCTGAAATTTCGCACAGAGCTTCTCCCCTCCCTACGAGCATTTCATGCGGATAATGTTACTACTTACTGTAATACTGATCAATTGATTATATTAATATTGATGAGGTGTAATAAAGTCACCATTCAAGGAGGCAACCAATATATAACCCTGGAAGACAGAAAAATTTTAAAGGTCGTTCGGGCCCCAAAAGTTTACGGGGCTGTAGAAAATTCACTGCCCTCTATTATTAGGTAAGCATTAAGCAAAAATATACAAATTAACACATTTTGGATTTTTATTGGTGCCCCCCTAATTTGCTGGTGCCCTAAGCACGTTCTTAGTGTGCCTATTGGGTAACCCAGCACTGCTTGGCGACGGTACTGGATATGTGTACAAATAAACTATTTTATCTGATACACTTGAAAAGCTTAAGTTGAAGATAAGAGCTGGAAAAAAGGTTAAAAAAGTAAAAATAGATGAAAAGTAAAATATGTTGTTGTTGAGACCCAGACTGTCCGACCTACCAGAAAGGTGTAAGGTAACTGTTTGGACGGCCGGGAAGTGCCACCCAATTTAGACCGGAACCCAGTGGAGGAGGCATCCACAGGGACCGTACCCTCCTTCCCCTACCACCAGCCTCTCGGAAGGACTTACGGACCCCCATGTTTAACGTGATCGTACTCCGCATGAACACGGCGGCAGTTGTGGCAGCGTGCAAATCCAGCGCGCAAAACCATCGGGCTACCGCGCCCCAAATGGGCCAAAAGCACGCGGTGTTCCCAGATGGTCACCCACCCAAGATCTAACCGCGCCCGATGCTGTTTTGACTTCGTTGATCTAACGAGGTGTTTTCAACACGGTAGGACCGTTGGCTAGTAAACTTTCTATGTGTCGTAATTCTGCGAACTTCTATGGAAACTGACAAATTCAATCCTTCCACGTAGCCGGTATATGAAAGGACTAATTTTGTCGATTCCCATAGAAGTTCGAAGAATTGCGGTATATAGCAAGTTTTCTTGCTGCCATTACAGTTAATGGTTATTCCATGCTGACGGGCACTCATAATAAGCGTGAAACCGATCTATGGATACTGCTATCATCAATGGGAGTGCCTCCCTTATTTTGGGGGACGCCTCTTTCTGACGGATTCTTCTGATTTTGATCACACTATATGCTTCTCTCCTCTTCGTACACGTAGACCATCTTTTGGATTGATAAGGGGTAATATCATCGTTTGATTCAATTAATAGACCTTCTAACATACACGCAGACGAAGTATTCAATGATAAAATTATGTGACTGTGTCTTTCGGATTCTCGTTGATACGTGGTTTTCCTTAATTGTTATTGGCTTCTTCTTGGGTTAAAGGAGAAGACAACTCTGATATTAATGTTATCATGCGATTGCCAACTGGTCTCTGATCTACCATTTAGTTCCGACAGCGCGATCTAACGAGAGCCGGTGTTTTCAGCACGGTACGGCCGTTGGGCAGTGTAATTGTTGAAGATTTACCAAAACTAAAACTCACAATAAACGATATATGTGATGATTATGAATTATTAGAAGAAAGCGACCAAAGATTTCGATGTAAACTCTCAGTTGGAAATGATATTTTGGCTAAACTTCATGGGCTCTTAAGCAAGAACCAGTGTTTTTTGTAAATGAAGTTATAAAGAAATGATTGATGACGAATTAAATGATTTAGAAGCACGTCCCTTCGTGTTAAACAAGTTATTACAAGGAAAAAAATCTGATGTGGACAGTACATGACTTTCCCTGCAGACTTATATTCGCGTTCTCTTTATTTCTTTAATAGTTCATTAAATTGAGTTTAACTGCATAAAATAACACTGAATTTGAACTTTTAATTCAATTTTCGTGTTTATTTGGTAAATAGACATTTTTTCAAAGGCGGCGTAACAAAAATGTGAAAAAACTAAAATATCTCGAGAATGGTTAGTTCTAGAGCAATAGGGTTGGCCTTATTCTTTCCTTCGTCATAAGTTAAGTATAAAATCAGCAAGTAATTGATGCATGTGAGCATACGTAGTCTTTTATTTTAGAATTTGGCGATTTCTGCGGGCCATTTCGTAAAAAAAGGCAGATTTTTCTTTTCATAATCGTATCAAAATGTAATCAGCATCAGGGTCAGACACAAGTGACTTACCTAACAAATTTTATGAAATTCTGTCCATTAGTTTTTGAGTTAGAGTGGATACATACATTTCACAGACAGACACACACAGACACACACACAGATGTCATGCTAAAAATAGTGTTTACTTTCCTTATATACGTAATGTATAAGGAAAGTATTGTGACGGGGTCGAAAATTCGAATTCGAGTTTTCGATAGGAGAGCACGTTTCAAGCATCCCTGATCACGAATCGAACATTTTTGAGGTGATGTCTGTGTGTGTGTGTGGGTGTCTCTCTGTGGACACGATATCTCACGAACGAATGGAGCGATTCGAATGAAATTCAGTACAAAGATCACAATCCATTAATACTTGAAGCCTATTGTTTTAAAACACAATCGAATGTTCAGAACCCCCTAAATTTTCGAGTGAAATTTTGAAAAAATCATCAAAAAATAAAAACTTTTAATAAAGTTACGCAAATAGACATTTCTTACTGACATTTAAAGACATTTCTTATTGACATAAACTTTAGAACGCTAGCAAGAACCATTCTCGAGATATTGCACATTTTTCAAATAAATTTATCAAAAAATCCCATAAATTAAAAAAAAAATATATTAATTGTTAAGAAACATGTTCACTTTTCATATGTAATATCATGCGATAAATTGGGTGACATCATTCTCGTGAATCTAACTCGTTCTATTTATTCACAAGAAAAGATACTTCGTAATACTTATGTATTTGAACGCCAATAGTCATTTATCTGCTGTAAGAATAACTTATTTCTCTGTCCATAACACTTGACGAGATTTTGGCGACGAATTTAGCGGAATGTCGCCAACATGGCAACATTTTCAAATGTTGCCAAATTAACAAAAATCTCACCAAATGGATAAAAATGACGTTAAATCAATGAAAATGACAACTAATTGAAGAAAATTCAATATCTTGGAAAGAATATAAGCATTTACTATAAGAATAACATTTTTTTTAACTGTAAAAGTAGTAAATTCACTGCATTATATAAGGAAAGTCATGTGCTGCCCACATCAGATTTTTTTCGTGTTGTAGAGTTCTCAAAACGTGTAGATCCATCGAAAACTCGAGTTGCAATTTTCAACACGATTCCAATACTTTCTCTATACATTACCATGTATTATAGGGAAAATAAAAAGAACAGCATACATGCTGTGATACCAATGCCAATGACCCACCAGACATGCAAAGTGAATTAAGAGATTCAATATTGAATTGAACTTATGAGATAGATCTACTATGATCCACTTATAAAATAAGATCTGGTTCGTTGGTATCCCCATACTATGTTCATTGGTCTCCGTATGTAGGGCCAATGAACTCCCCCCCCCCCAAAAAAAAATAACATAATTATTTGACTCTTATCGGTAACTAGTGGAATAGATATCTTAACGTTGTGATCAAAATATACTCACACGATGATAAAATGCGTTGTGT
The DNA here is from genome assembly GCA_951213105.1 of Amaurobius ferox. Classification (NCBI taxonomy): domain Eukaryota; kingdom Metazoa; phylum Arthropoda; class Arachnida; order Araneae; family Amaurobiidae; genus Amaurobius; species Amaurobius ferox. The sequence continues at coordinate 104,757,231 of OX578136.1, forward strand.
TACATTTGTCAAAATGGAATAAAAACTGGCTTATAGTATTTTATGACTCATTGGTCTCCGGTCTACTTATATATGAACTTCGTTTTGAAAGCATATGCTAAAATGCCTGTCTCTGCTAAATATAAAAGGAGAAAATTTGAAAAATCTTCCTCTGAATATTTCTTGTTTGCTAAAATATTTATAGCCTTAAATTGAAAGCTCAAAATTTTTCTGTTTATTATAAACAACCCACCCAAACAGCGATTGGTCGAGCTTGCTATATAAATTCGCATCAACTTGGGGCAATAGCCAATTAAATAATTTATCAATTCATTAATGGTGATTGAGTAGCTGTAACTTCCTCTCGCACTAGTATGAAGTATTCTAAAAGCAAATTAAAGGATATAAGTTAGTTCCCCATGGTATTATTAACAGAATTATCCTTAAAGGTACAATTTTATTCTATCACAACTATTCTTAAAAGACGACACAGAAAGTATATTTCAGAACTTACATCAGTTTCAGCGTGTTTAGAACAGGCTACAAAGTTAAAAAATTTACTTTGCACTATCGAAAACAGTTTTGTTGAATAACATTCACTTAGTTATCGAAACAAATCACGCAATACACTTGAATACTCTTGCTATAAATGAAAGGCTTCTTTATTTTCAAAGAGACAAAATTATGAATGCACAACTTTCATTGTATCAACTCACCTGCGTAAAAACTTGCCCCGATCTCCCCTATAAAACCCTTACCTTCTTTCCTTGGAGTTTAGTTCCCTCTAGGAGGGGTTAAAGTAGAATCTAGAGAATTTATATAATACCCTAACAAACATTTAATAAGTTCAAACCCTGATAGTCTTGATGTATACAATTCTACATTTTCTAGTCGATTCTATTCAAATTGCGGGTTTGATAACTTTAGCCTTCGATTCTAATCAAATAGCGGGTTTGATAATTTTAGCCTTCGATTCTATTCACATTGCGGGTCTGATAACTTTAGCCTTCGATTCTACTCAAATTGTGGGTTTGATAACTTTAGCCTTTGATTCTATTCAAATTGAAGGGTTTGATAATTTTAGCCTTCGATTCTATTAAAATTGCGGGTTTGATAACTTTAGCCTTCGATTCTATTCAAACTGCGGGTTTGATAACTTTAGCCTTCGATTCTATTCAAATTGTTAGTTTGATAACTTTAGCCTTCGATTCTATTCAAATTGGGGGTTTGATAACTTTAGCCTTCGATTCTATTCAAATTGCGGGTTTGATAACTTTAGCCTTCGATTCTATTGAAATAGCGGGCTTGATAACTTTAGCCTTCGATTCTATTCAAATTGCGGGTTTGATAACTTTAGCCTTCGATTCTATTCAAATTGCGGGTTTGATAACTTTAGTCTTCTATTCTATTCAAATTGCGAGTTTGATAACTTTAGCCTTCGATTCTATTCAAATTGCGAGTTTGATGATAACTTTAGTCTTCGATTCTATTCAAATTGCGAGTTTGATAACTTTAGCCTTCAACTTAACTCGCAATTTGAATAGACTTCGATTCTATTCAAATTGCGAGTTTGATAACTTTAGCCTTTGATTCTATTCAAATTGCGGGTTTGATAACTTTGGCCTTTGATTCTATTCAAATTGCGGGTTTGATAACTGTAGACTTCGATTCTATTCAAATTGCGAGTTTGATAACTTTAGCCTTTGATTCTATTCAAATTGCGGGTTTGATAACTTTGGCCTTTGATTCTATTCAAATTGCGGGTTTGATAACTGTAGACTTCGATTCTATTCAAATTGCGAGTTTGATAACTTTAGCCTTTGATTCTATTCAAATTGCGGGTTTGATAACTTTGGCCTTTGATTCTATTCAAATTGCGGGTTTGATAACTGTAGACTTCGATTCTATTCAAATTGAAAGGTTTGATAATTTTAGCCTTCGATTCTATTCAAATTGCGGGTTTGATAACTTCAGCCTTCGATTCTATTCAGATTGCGAGTTTGATAACTTTAGCCTTTGATTCTATTCAAATTGCGGGTTTGATAACTTTGTCCTTTGATTCTATTCAAATTGCGGGTTTGATAACTGTAGACTTCGATTCTATTCAAATTGCGAGTTTGATAACTTTAGCCTTTGATTCTATTCAAATTGCGGGTTTGATAACTTTGGCCTTTGATTCTATTCAAATTGCGGGTTTGATAACTGTAGACTTCGATTCTATTCAAATTGCGAGTTTGATAACTTTAGCCTTTGATTCTATTCAAATTGCGGGTTTGATAACTTTGGCCTTTGATTCTATTCAAATTGCGGGTTTGATAACTGTAGACTTCGATTCTATTCAAATTGCGAGTTTGATAACTTTAGCCTTTGATTCTATTCAAATTGCGGGTTTGATAACTTTGGCCTTTGATTCTATTCAAATTGCGGGTTTGATAACTGTAGACTTCGATTCTATTCAAATTGCGAGTTTGATAACTTTAGCCTTTGATTCTATTCAAATTGCGGGTTTGATAACTTTGGCCTTTGATTCTATTCAAATTGCGGGTTTGATAACTGTAGACTTCGATTCTATTCAAATTGCGAGTTTGATAACTTTAGCCTTTGATTCTATTCAAATTGCGGGTTTGATAACTTTGGCCTTTGATTCTATTCAAATTGCGGGTTTGATAACTGTAGACTTCGATTCTATTCAAATTGCGAGTTTGATAACTTTAGCCTTTGATTCTATTCAAATTGCGGGTTTGATAACTTTGGCCTTTGATTCTATTCAAATTGCGGGTTTGATAACTGTAGACTTCGATTCTATTCAAATTGCGAGTTTGATAACTTTAGCCTTTGATTCTATTCAAATTGCGGGTTTGATAACTTTGGCCTTTGATTCTATTCAAATTGCGGGTTTGATAACTGTAGACTTCGATTCTATTCAAATTGCGAGTTTGATAACTTTAGCCTTTGATTCTATTCAAATTGCGGGTTTGATAACTTTGGCCTTTGATTCTATTCAAATTGCGGGTTTGATAACTTTAAACTGCGATGGTTCTGAAACAGTTGATGTATATCATTCATTAGCTGGTTGTAATTTGAAAATAGCACCTATTTTTGTAAATCACGTGTAGATTTTATTAATTATTTTTTTTTGTTCTCTTCTTAATTTCTCAAATTCAACAAAGACTGCTTCTAAAGTGTGCATTTCGCGTAAATTCTGGCGAAAAATTATTATCTGAATCTCATTTAAAGTTTCGTTCCAGAACGGAGGAATTAAATGTTTAATTTTGCAAGCCCAAAATTAAATAAATCATAACAAATTGTTGTTCACTTGAGTTACCATCATTTACGGAATCAGAAGTAAACGCAACAGATTTTAAGTTTCCGTCCGTAATGTTTTAAGAACAGAAAGTAAGTACCGAATTTTGATAGATTCACAAATGTGATAACAGAGCTCGAGAACTAAAGATACACAAGTCAAATAAGATACGAGATGCGATAAACTAAACACTTAATCAGTTAGCACATTAACGACCAGACACATATGACAAAATCGGATGTGGGCAGCATATGACTTTACCTATATAATACAATGAATTTACTTATTTCACAGTGAAAAAAATTCTGTATAATATCCACGGAACAATCCAATTAACTTATATTTCGCGCATTTCTAAATTGACAATTATCAATAACTATAGCATCTGCAATAAGCAATGTAGTCCATGTGTTAAAATATGTTAATAATTAATTCAACAATTTGAAGTCATTTTCGTTAATTTAGCGCTATATTTTCGCCAATCTGGGGCAAAATATTGCTATGTTGGCAATATTTTACTAAATTAGTTAACCAAGTTCGCCGAATTTATCGCCAAGCGTTACACACATACGGAGTAATTGTCATTTATATCTAAGTTTTTCTTAGATATAAATGACAATTGGCTAATTGTTGAGCGTAAAAATACAAAAGTATTACACAAAAGTATCTTTTTTCGTGAATGGAATGACTTAGATCCACAAGAATGATGTTAAAAAATTTGTCACAAAATATTGCATATGAAAAGTGAACACATTTCACGATAGTTAATACCTTTTTTTAATTTTATGTAGTATACATTAATTTGAAAACCATGCAATATCTTGAGAGCGGTTCATCCTAGCCTTCTAAACTTTGTGTCATACGTTTTCTAATGAAAAATTACATAATACATGATTATTTACCTTTAAAATAAAAAGGGTTACAGAATTCATTCATTGTAAAATTTGTACCGAATTTCATTCAAAACGCTCTGTTTGTGAGATATCGCATCCACACACACACACATCTTCTCAATCACGTTCGATTGGTATTCAGAGACACTTAAAACGTGCTCTTCCATCGAAAACTCGAATTCGAATTTTCACTCTAGTCACAATATTTTCCCTATACATTATACTATGTATATAGGGGAAATAAAAAGCTTAAATGCATATTTTGTTTTATATTTCTCTTGTTTTTTTAATCAAATAATCAAGTGGTTATTATAAATTTCGTCAAGATTGTTCTACTATTGCCAATTAACTGTCATAATTTTAGTTAAGATTGCTCTATCATTGTCAACTGGCTATAGTAATATTTGTCAAGATTGTTTCAACATTGACAACTGGCTATTATATAATTTGGGTCAAGATTGTTCCCCCCACTGTCAACTGACTGTTATAATTTTGGTTAAAATTATTGCCAACTGGCTGTTATAATGTTGGTCTAGATTATTCCTCTATTGTTAATTGCCTGTTGTAATTTTGATCAACGTTGCAACGCCGTTACCAGCTAGCTGATATCATTTTGGTTAAGATTGTTTCATTATTGTCAGTTGCTTTTAACCAAGATTGTTTCCCTATTGGCAACTGACAATTATAATTTTAGCTAAGATTGTTCTTTATTAAAATTGGCTATTATAGTTGTAGTTAAGATTATTCCAATATTAATTAATTATTATAATTTTGATCAAGATTGTTCTACTAACACATCATGCTACTCTTGGCCAAGACACTTTTCGGGTCTTCCATGCTATACACAGTTCATATCCGAAAACGTATCAATGTTGCGAGTTCAGATACAGATAAAATACAACGTTCTTCGATCTTTCTGATGGTGTCAAAATGGAAAATCTGCGATAATATATTTGATCGCTAAGAAACCGATTTTTACGAAAATTGCTAAAGAAATAACTATACAAAACTAATTCGAATCATACAAAACTAATTCGAATTGTAGAAAAAAAAAAAAAAAAACCCGCTTCGAAGTATCTTGGTATCTGACCTGAAATATCACTATACCGAATTTCTTAATTATGGCTCTCTTCGATTCTTCGCTACGCAATCGATAGATAACTAAACAAGCAAACATTTTTTATCATACATAAGTTACTTTAAAAAGTAGACACCTACAAGATTTTTTTTCTTTTTATACCTGTATGATACAAGAGATCTGATGATACAACTACATATTTGAAGTCATAATACTGAAGAACTAAAGGTAAATGTTAGTGGAAAGTTAGTTATATTAGTAAACTAGAAGTAAAAAAATCTGATGTGACCAGCACATGACTTTCCCTACAGATTTATATCCACGTTCTCTTTATTTTAATTAAATTTAATTCAATTTTCGTTCTCATTTGGTAACTGGACTTATTTTCAAAGGTGGTGTAGAGAAAATACGAAAAAACGAAAATTTCTAGAGAATGGCTAGTCCTAGTGTGGTTGATCTTATTATTTTCTTTGTTAAAAATGACGTATAAAACAAGCATTTAATGGATATATTTCAGCATACGTAGTTTTTATTTTAGATTTTGACGATTTTTGCGGACCATTTCGCAAAAAAAGGTAGGTTATTTTTTTCTGAATCGTACCAAAATCTAATCAGCACCAGGGTGACCCATAAGCGACTTATCTACCGAATTTTACGAAATTCGGTCCATTAGTTTTTTAGCTAGAGTGGATACAGGTAATTTTTGCAGGCCATTTCGCTAAAAAGGCGGGTTCTTTTATCCCGAATCGTACCCAAAACTAATCAGCAGCAGATTCGCCTACAAGTAACTTAATTACCAAATTTTGTGAAATTCGGTCAACAACTTTTTTAATTAAAGTGGATACAAAATCTGCACAGACAGACAAACAGCCAGACAAACAGCCAGACAGACAAACAGACAGACAGACAGACAGAGACAGGCAGACAGGCTCACACACACACACAGACGTCACATTTAAAATAGTTTTTTCGTATTCTAGAGGTCTCAAAGCTTGTAGATCCGTCGAAAACTCGAGTTGCGATTTTCGGCATGATTTCAATACTTTCACTATACATTACCATGTATTCCAGGAAAGTAAAATGAATGGATGAGTATAACTGGAAAAAGAAATTGATATAACGCTATAATAGTAAACTAAATGAGATTGTTAAATTTGAAAGAGGCATTCTTTATAGAAAGATAATGAAAATAAGATTGATAATAAAATAAAACTGAACTATAGAAAATTTTGGAAATTCAATGAACATGTTTTGTTCAATTTATTAGTATGGATCCACTATGAAAACACTTTGTTAGTAACAGTATGAAAAGTTGTTTCAAGGTATCAGTATGTTTTTTGAGTTAAAAAGCAACCACCTTTATTAGGATAAATAGACAGAGCAACAGCATCAGTAAAGGCAAGAACTTGTCTGTCAATAAATAGTTGCACTACTTAACTCAGAAAAAAAATTGTTGCTTAACGAAAATTCGAAAACATGAAAGAAAACACCTTAAGTGAAAGAAAAAATAATAGTAGAAAAATGTAAAACGCTTTCTAGGTGAATAACATTATCAACATAAGTGTCTTACGATAAAATAAATAGGGAAACTATTAGTTTCGGAAGATACATGAGCACCATTATCAACTAACTTAAAAGGAATAAAAATTAATCCAAAACAATTTGTGAATAAAATAGTGCGAAAATATGTAGTATGTAGCACAGTGAAAAAAACACAATGCTTAGGGAGCTTGATAAAATGACTAAATCAAATACTTGTAAAAATATCGGATTATAAAAATGAGTGAAAATTTAAAGAACAACAAAAATAAAATAAAGAAACCAGTTTCGGAAATCCACTTCATCAACTAACTGAAAGTAATATAATAAGAAAACTGATTTAAAAGCACCAGTGAATGAAATACTGGTTAAGAAAGAAACAAGAAAGATCAATCATGCTTAAAGTATTGATTATGAAACACTTTCCAACTTCAATGCAATTTTATTTAAAAAAGTCGAAAATGCAATACATTCCTCGGTAATATTTTAAAACTTATCACGATACTACATTGATTTATTATATTTGAAAACTTAAACCTTCATTGAAAAAAATGAACTTCATTCAAAAGACGGCATTGAAATATAAATTGCGTGGTTTAAATATCTCTAAAATGCAATACATTCCACGGTAATATTTTTAAATCTATCATAATACTACGATAATTTATTATATTTGAAAACTTCATCGAAAACAACTGAAATTAATTCAAATGACGTCATAGAAAAAATAACACGCCTGGATCTCTCTATAAAAGCAGGATTTCATTCATAACTTTCTCCATTTCATTCATCACAATAATATAATAATTTATTTTATTTAAAAATTAAGACCATGGAGCTACAATTCATAAACTTTATGCTTAAAATTTCATCGAAAAATATCGTCCTTCTGTTTATAAAATCAATTAATATTTCATTCATATCAGCCATGCAGACTCCATGGACTGAATTATTTTGTGTTAAAGAAATACAGTAATTCTAATACAACTCATTCTACATATTTTGCTGTTTACATTTTACATAGGTGAAAAATAGGCTTAATTGTAGAAATAATCAAATTTGAATGAGAATTTAAACTCACATATATTGTCATTGTGTTGTTTTAGTATGTAGATGCACAGAATTTAAGCAGAAATAAAGTAGTTTTAGGATGGATACAACACTCAATATGAATTAAAAAGAACTTTAAAAAATCACGAATTTGAAACAAGATGGATGCCATATCTCATTTTGAAGTGGGTCATGTGATCGTTTCATATCATGGTCACGTGATCGTTTCATATAAGATGTGTAATTATTATTTTAATTTTTATTTAAAAAACTACTGAATATATTTAGCTGAATTTTTTTTTATATATTTTATGGAACAATTTGACTATTACCTAAAATTTTCGAAGCAATTTGTGAATTTTAAATCCGCTTAAAAAATGTTAGAAAAATTAGGTCCCATAGGGCTCAATGTATTTCATTTTTTCAACCCGGGTTCAATCCAAAACTAATTGTGTGATATTATTCATTTATATTCCCATAGGTCCTACAGACCGTCTGAACAACATACTAAAATTTCATTTTAATTAAGTCATTTTTACGGCAGTTATCGTGCTAACGGACAGACAGACAGACAGACAGACAGACAGAATGAACAAAGTCATAAACACTTTTCAACTTTGTTGTAAAGTGTTAAACAAGAAAGATCAATCATGCTTAAAGCATTGATTATGAAACACTTTCCAACTTCAATGCAATTTTATTTAAACATGTCTAAAATGCAATACTTTCCTCGGTAATATTTTAAAACTTATCACAATACTACATTAATTTATTATATTTGAAAACTTAAACCTTCATTGAAAAAAATGCACTTCATTCAAATGACGGCATTCAAATATAAATTGCCTGATTTAAATATCTCTAAAATACGATACATTCCACGGTAATATTTTTAAAATTATCATAATACTACGATAATTTATTATATTTGAAAACGTCATCGAAAACAACTGAAATTCATTCAAATGACGTCATAAAAAATAACACGCCTGGCTCTCTCTATAAAAGCAACATTTCATTCATAAATAATTCCTCCATTCATGTCATTCATCACAATACTATAATAATTTATTTTATTTAAAAATTAAGACCATTGAGCTACAAGAGTAAGAAAACTCTATGCGTTAAACTTCATCGAAAAATATCGTCCTTCTCTTTCTCAAATTAATGAATATTTCATTCATATCAGCTAAGCAGACTCCATGGACTAAATGATTTTGTGTTAAAGAATTACAGCGATTCTAATACAACTCATTCTACATATTTTGCTGTTTACATTTTACATAGGTGAAAAATAGGCTTAATAGTAGAAATAATTAAATTTAGATGAGCATTTAAACTGGAATATATTGTCATTGCGTTGTTTCAGTGTGTAGATGCACAGAATTTAGGCAAAAATAAAGTAGTTTTAGGACGGATACAACACTCAATATGAATTAAAAAGAACTTTAAAAATCACGATTTTGACACAAGATGGATGCCGTATATCATTTTGAAGTGGGTCATGTGATCGTTTCATATCATGGACACGTGATCGCTTCATATAAGAGGTGTTATTATTATTTTAATTTTTATTTAAAAAACTACTGAATATATTTCGCTGAATTTTTTTTTATATATTTTATGGAACAATTTGAATATTGCCTAAAATTTTCGAAGCAATTTGTGAATTTTAAATCCGCTTAAAAAATACTTGAAAAATTAGGTCCCATAGGGCTCAATGTATTCCATTTTTTCAACCCGGGTTCAATCCAAAACTAATTGGGTGATATTATTCATTTATATTCCCATAGGTCCTATAGACCGTCTGAACAACATACTAAAATTTCATTTTGATTAAGTCATTTTTACGGCAGTTATCGTGCTAACGGACAGACAGACAGACAGACAGAATGAACAAAGTCATAAACACTTTTCAACTTTGTTGTAAAGTGTTAACAACTTTGTTGTAAAGTGTTAAAAAATATGAAGGCAAACAATTGATTTCGGAAAGTTACATGAGAAAACTCATCAACTACTTTCAAGCAAAATAATATAAATAGCCAATAACTAAAATACTGCAAAATTAAGAAAATCAAGTAAAAAATATGAAGTAATAGGTTTCAAAAGCAATATGAGCTAATTCATTAACTAAATTGAAAAAAAACATTCGATCATTACTTTGAGAATACCAGATAACAAAATACTGATGAATTAAAACAAAGAATGAAGGAACCAGCTGGTTTCGGAAATTACAGCTAATTGTTCCACTATATTCAAATAGTAACGTTAGAACTACTTTAAAGACACCAGTGAATGAGATTCGAATATATATATTTTTTATTAACACTTTACAACAAAGTTGAAAAGTGTTTATGACTTTGTTCATTCTGTCTGTCTGTCTGTCTGTCTGTCCGTTAGCACGATAACTGTCGTAAAAATGATTTAATCAAAATGAAATTTTAGTATGTTGTTCAGACGGTCTGTAGGACCTATGGGAATATAAATGAATAATATCACCCAGTTAGTTTTGGATTGAACCCGGGTTGAAAAAATGAAATACATTGAGCTCTATGGGACCTAATTTTTCAAACATTTTTTAAGCGGATTTAAAATTCACAAATTGCTTCGAAAATTTTAGGTAATATTCAAATTGTTCCATAAAATATATAAAAAAAAATTCAGCGAAATATATTCAGTAGTTTTTTAAATAAAAATTAAAATAATAATAACATCCCTTATATGAAGCGATCACGTGACCATGATATGAAAAGATCACCTGACCCACTTCAAAATGATGTATGTCATCCATCTTGTCTCAAAATCGTTATTTTTAAGTTCTTTTTAATTCATATTGAGTGTTGTATCCGTCCTAAAACCACTTTATTTTTGGTTAAATTCTGTGCATCTACATACTGAAACAACGCAATTACAATAAATTTGAGTTTAAATGCTCACCCAAATTTGATTATTTTTACAACGAAGCCCATTTTTCACCTATGTAAAATGTAAACAGCAAAATATGTAGAATGAGTTGTTTTAGAATTGCTGTATTTCTTTAACACAAAATCATTTAGTTCATGGAGTCTGCATAGCTAATATGAATGAAATATTCATTGATTTTACAAAGGACGATTTTTTTCGATGAAGTTTTACGCATAGAGTTTAATTACTTGTAGCTCCATGGTCTTAATTTTTATATAAAATAAATTATTATATTATTGTGATGAATGACATGAATGGGAAATTATTTATGAATGAAATGCTGCTTTTATAGAGAGAGCCAGGCGTGTTATTTTTTCTATGACGTCATTTGAATGAATTTCAGTTGTTTTCGATGAAGTTTTCAAATACAATAAATTATCAAAGTATTATGATAATTCTAAAATTATTACCGAGGAATGTATCACTTTTTAGAGATGTTTAAACCAGTTAATTTATATTTCAATGCCGTCATTTGAATGAAGTTCATTTTTTCCGATGAAGGTTTAAGTTTTCAAATATAATAAATTAATGTAGTATTGTGATAAGTTTTACAGTATTACTGAGGAATGTATTGCATTTTATACATGTTTAAATAAAATTGCATTGAAGTTGGAAAGTGTTTCATAATCAATGCCTTAAGCATGATTGATCTTTCTTGTTTATATTATTAGCATTAATTTCCCATGAATGAACTGATTTTATATAACGCATATATATTTCTGTGTAATAGGCAGTAACGGATCAAAAAAAATTTTTTTTTCGGGGGGGGGGGGGGGGGGTTAAATATCCATGAGGGTCCCAATAGTATGACTTGACTACGTTTTCTGCCTTTATAAAATGTAGTATCAGTGGGCAATTAGATAGATTCCTAATAGTTTTGGGACATCAAGTTGTGAAGGGGTTGGATTTTGGGCGTGGGTGTCCATTAGTACTTTCTTTCATTTCAGGTTTATGGTTTTCATAACATGTCTAACTTAAATATGGCATAGTTTCCCTTAGAAAATCCTCTATGAAAGACTTTCCTCCTTGGCAATACTGTAATATTTTTTTTACGTAATATCTGTCTTTCTTGGTGAAAATATTCTTTTAAAGCTTCAAGATGCATCGAAATGTAAACATTCTATGATATTATTAACGCTTTACAACATAGTTGAAAGTGTTTATGACTTTGTTCATTCATTTATTCTGTCTGTCTGTCTGTCCGTTAGCACGATAACTGCCATAAAAATGGCTTTATTAACACTTTACAACATAGTTGAAAGTGTTTATGACTTTGTTTATTCTGTCTGTCTGTCCGTTAGCACGATAACTGCCGTAAAAATGGCTTTATCAAAATGAAATTTTAGTATGTTTTTCAGACGGTCTGTGGGACCTATGGGAATATAAACGAATAATATCACCCAATTAGTTTTTTATTGAACCCGGATTGAAAAAATGAAATACATTGAATCCTATGGGACCTAATGTTTCAAACATTTTTTAAGCAAATTTAAAGTTCACAAATTACTTCGAAAATTTTAGAAAATATTCAAATTATCCCATAAAATGTATAAAAAAAAATTCAGTAAAATATGTTAAGTAGTTTTTTAAATAAAAATTATTTAATATAGGGAGAAAAACAAATTCAATTAAATTCTGACTCTCGTTATATCCTCCAGAAAGAAAAAAGAGTTATATTATATAATAAATATCTTTCCAAGAGTTTAATTATTTTATATATGAGAAAGGTTTCACATTTTAAAATAAATATTGTAGATAACAATTTTTCAAATTTTTAAATAAAATAAATTATTATAGTATTGTGATGAATTAAACGATTGGAAAAATTATTATGAATGAAATGCTGCTTTCATATAGAGGTGATTTATATTTCGATGACGTCATTTGAATAAAGTTCATTTGTTTTCGATGAAGTTTTCAAATATAATAAATTATTGTAGTGTTATGATAATTTTAAAAATATTACCTAGGAATGTATCGCATTTTAGAGATGTTTAAACCAGGCAATTTATATTTCAATGCCGTCATTTGAATGAAGTTCATTTTCTTCGATGAAGTTTTCAAATATAATAAATTAATGTAGTATTGTGATAATTTTAAAAATATTACCAAGGAATGTATCGCATGTGAGATATGTTTGTATAAAATTGCATTGAGGTTGGAAAGTGCTTCATAATCAATGCTTTATGCATGATTGATCTTTCTTGTTGAGATTTAACAGAGAGAAAATTTGTAAGAAAAATGAAAACTTCTCCATATACAGAAAAGCTCTTACATAAAAATGTGAAAAACGTGGGATTGTGGATCCCTGAACCTTACGTGTTTTTAGCTTTATAATAAATTCGCCACTGATAATATCAGTATTGATAATATCAGTACAAGAATACTTATCGGAAACCCATACTTCTGTATTAACTATTAATTACTATGTTTAAGAATAATAAAATTTGATAATTTTTTTAAATCCGCCTGTTTGTAAAGTTACGCTATACTTGAATTTACCAGATAAAATGTTAAGTGTATCAAACTATATTAAATTCTACATCTAAATTTCATATGCAGAAAATACATTTATAGCAATTTAACTCAGAGAGCAGGAAAAAAGTTTATACAGCAAGTAATCGGAAATAACATTTTAAGAAATACTAATTTGTAAAAATGTATGTCCAGCAAATATTTTTTTCTTGTAATGAAATAATATAAGAAAAAACTTACTGCAAAAATGATCAGGCGACCATCTCATTCCGATTTTGAACTTTTTACCCCAACCTATAAAATCGAGTCATTTCTCGCCGCCAGCAATTATTCAATCCTGTTTTATTCATGTATTTTTAAAAATTAATGAGCAGATCTCGGTTGTAAATCTCCAGTCTCATAACAAAAACATTAGCGAAGAACGGTTATCCGTCGAGATTCTAGTGGAACTATCGTTCCGACTCGCGGACGAAAAAACTGGCATGTGATTGGTTCAAAAGTAATGAATGAAAGTGTGGGTAGCTCGCATCGTGACGTAACGAAGTGGAGTAATCGGCCCATCTTCCGTGTGAAAACCAAGACAATCTTCTCTTTAGAACGCAAGCGCAACGGTTGTCTAACTGAAACAAAATTGCAGAATTTTAATTAAAATGATTCGGATTTTACATAGTTGTGGAGACAGAGAATATATGTCCATTGGGGAGGGGGATCGAAACCCCTTTGGTGAATGGGACCGGGCCCACATTTTTGCTTTCCTTATATACGTAGTATAATGTATAAGGAAAGTATTGTGACGGGGTCGAAAATTCGAATTCGAGTTTTCGCCGGAAGAACACGTTTCAAGCATACCTGATCACGAATCGATCATTTTTGGGTTGATGTCTGTGTGTGCGTGTCAGTGAGTATGTGGAGACGATATCTCACGAACGAATTGAGCGATTCGAATGAAATTTGGTACAAAAATTACAATCCACGAATACTGGAAGTCTATTGTTTTTAAACGCAATCGAATGTTCAGAACCTCCCTAAATTTTCGAGTGAAATTTTGAAAGAATCATCAAAAAATCGAAACCTCTAAAAAAGTTACGCAAATAGACATTTCTTATGTGATTTTTACTTAGAAAACGATTGACATAAACTTTAGACCGCTAGCATGAACCGTTCTCGAAATATAGCACATTTTTCAAATAAATTTATCAAAAAATCCCATAAATTATAAAAAAAAAATATTAATTGTTGAGAAACATGTTCACTTTTCATATGGAATATCATGCGATAAATTTGGTGACATTATTCTCGTGGATCTAGCTCGTTCCATTCATGAGAAAATGTATTTTGAATAATACTTTTGTATTAGAACGCCAATAGTCATTTATCTGCTATAAGAATAACTTATTTCTCCGTCCATAATGCTTGGCGAGATTTTGACGACGAATTTAGCGGAATGTCTCCAACTTGGGGACTTTTTTAAATGTTGCCAAATTAACGAAAATCTCGCCAAATGGATAAAAATGACGCAAAATCAATGAAAATAACGACTAATTGACGAAAATTCAGTATCTCGGAAAGAATATAAGTATCTACTATAAGAATAACATATTTTTTTTTTCTGTAAGAGTAGTAACTCCATTGCATTGTATAAGGAAAGCCCTGTGCTACCCACATCAGTTTTTTTTTTCATTTTGATAGGAGGAAAATTAAAAAAACAAACAAAAAAAACTTACAATGGGGAAAAAATCAGATACGGATGAGGGTGATATACTTGTATAGGAGGATCCACAATATGTATGGATGGCCCTGGCCATGTGATGTGGTCGATACGACTAAAAATTAAATTTTGCTTTCTCATACTGTTGTTGTTGTTGAGACCCAGACCGTCCGACCTACCAGAAAGGTGTAAGGTAACTGCTGCTTTCTCATACTGTGTAATATTTGAAAAAGTATTGTTTTCACGAAAATTTTTAAATTCGAGATTTCGATGACAATATATGTTTCAAGATATCCTGAACAAGTTTTGACTATTTTTGGTGTGATGTCAGTCTGTGTTCGGTTCTTTTTTTTTGTACACGGTGGCGGCCACAAATATTAATGAATTTTCACGAAACTTTATATATGGCTTTGTTATCAAAAAATCTGGAAGTAGGTAAAAAAATTTTTAATACGAGCGAAAACTATGCAATTTATTTAAAATTTTATATTTTATTACCATGGCAACATAGGACAAAATGTGACAAAATCATGCATAAAAGGGTTTATTTATACCTCAATGACCACAAGACTTCATAGTTTAAATCATTGTTGTGAAAGATAGAGGTTATACAATTTGTTTTTGCTCATGACGTCATTAGTCTCCCCCCCCCCCCCCCGGGAGTACATCGTGAAGTGTAATATCAAACGAAATATTTTTTCAAGCCCTTTAAAGTGAAGGGTAACATGCTTTAATTTTAATTATTAATTTTAACCACCTACAATAAAGGGTTTTTCAAATTTCTTCTTGTAAAATTTAGAGAAAACAAAAACAAGCTGCTAAAAATGGATACTTGTACGAGGAAGTCGAGTTGAGCCACACTCTAGCTAATTTATCTATGTAATCAGTCAGAGTGTAATTTTAAGGAAACCACAAGTATATATTAAAATATGTCGAGCTCCACTCGACCTTCTCATGCATTTATATTCAATACATCCATTATCGAAATAAGTACATCATAATGCAAAGACAATCTTGTGCGGTTGCAGGATGTCATACATACTTCTCTACATCTCTGATTTGTTCAAAATTTTCTTTTTAGGCGGACGCTTCAGTCTGAACATGACTTTTTTTGCAGTCTCAAATTCATTTTTTTCCTTTTTTCCTGAAAAGCATAAATTTTAGTTTAATTGCACAAAGTATTAAATGAAATAAATAATTATTTGACATGATATCGAATTTGTAGTTCTTAATAATTTCATGTTTCATTTGTTGCTTTTTAGAACATCGCCCAAATGGCCCAAATTCCGAAAAACTGAAACAACTTAAGAACGTTTCGTCCTATCGTAATGTGATTAGTTTTATTCGTTTAGCATTATGCTTAAATCCAGCATGTAATCAACATATTTCAAAGTAATATATTTAAATGTTTGAAGCGACGTTTAAAAAACCAGCGTTTAATTAATATATTTAAATAGTTAAGATTGTTTTTAAAACAAGCATTTATTACTTAATTTCCGGTTAATTTTTGTTATTTTTATTTCATCTGAAATTAAAATACTTCGTAACAGCATAAACAGTTGATTAAAGGAATCCACCGGTTTCGGTAGATTAAAACATCATCCTTCTAACACAACAGAAATTTGGGCGATGCTTTAATACACAGGCAAACCAGCAAAGGCAAGAACGTGTATCTAAATAAATAGTTGAATCACGTGACCCCGGAAGGAAATCATAGCCAAACAAAAAAGAAACGAAAAGTAGTGAATAGAGTTAATAGAAAGAAAGTGAAATAAAGTGAATAGAAAGAAATGAAAAGTAAAACTTCGAAAGAAAAAAAAAGTAGAAAATTTCTTAATATAATAAACTTGCCTTATAGTTTACCAGAAAATATTTGAATGGGAGATTGCGACCAAGAAACAAGTTTTAAGACCTTCTGAACCCATTTCGAACACTTTTCAAAAGAACACCATCTCTCTCACAAAGGGAGTAATGAATATAATCCAATCAAAAATGCAATTCTGATAAAATTTATATATACATTTCTTTATTATTTAAATCAATAAATATTTTCTCCTGTATTAATTAATTGGCTGCTTAGCAACATGATATATATATTTTTTCAAGCATATTCACTCATTGAATTTAATTCTTTGCTCAGCAGAATGATGAAATTTCTTTTTTAACACATTACAACAAAGTTGAAAAGTGTTTATGACTTTGTTCATTCTGTCTGTCTGTCTGTCTGTCTGTCCGTTAGCACGATAACTGCCGTAAAAATGACTTAATCAAAATTAAATTTTAGTATGTTGTTCAGACGGTCTGTGGGACCTATGGGAATATAAATAAATAATATCACCCAATTAGTTTTGGATTGAACCCGGGTTGAAAAAATGGAATACATTGAGCCCTATGGGACCTAATTTTTCAAACATTTTTTAAACGGATTTAAAATTCACAAATTGCTTCGAAAATTTTAGGTAATATTCAAATTGTTCCATAAAATATATAAAATAAAATTCAGCGAAATATATTCAGTAGTTTTTTAAATAAAAATTAAAATAATAATAACACCTCTTATATGAAGCGATCACGTGACCATGATATGAAAAGATCACGTGACCCACTTCAAAATGATATATGGCATCCAGCTTGCCTCAAAATCGTGATTTTTAAAGTTCTTTTTAATTCATATTGAGTGTTGTATCCGTCCTAAAACCACTTTATTTTTGTTTAAATTCTGTGAATCTAAATACTGAAACAACGCAATTACAATATATTTGAGTTTAAATGCTCATCCAAACTTGATTATTTCTACAACGAAGCCTATTTTTCACCTATGTAAAATGTAAACAGCAAAATATGTAGAATTAGTTGTATTAGAATTGCTGTGTTTCTTTAATACAAAATCATTTAGTTCATGGAGTCTCCGTAGCTGATATGAATGAAATATTCATTGATTTTACAAAGAGAAGGACGATTTTTTTCGATGAAGTTTTACGCATAGAGTTTAATTACTTGTAGCTCCATGGTCTTAAATTTTAAATAAAATAAATTATTATAGTATTGTGATGAATGACATGAATGGGAAATTATTTATGAATGAAATGCTGCTTTTATAGAGAGCCAGGCGTGTTATTTTTTCTATGACGTCATTTGAATGAATTTCAGTTGTTTTCGATGAAGTTTTCAAATATAATAAATTATCGTAGTATTATGATAATTATAAAATTATTACCGAGGAATGTATCACATTTCAGAGATGTTTAAACCAGGCAATTTATATTTCAATGACGTCAATTGAATGAAGTTCATTTTTTTCGATGAAGGTTTAAGTTTTCAAATATAATACATTAATGTAGTATTGTGATAATTTTAAAATATTACCGAGGAATGCATTGCACATTTTAGACATGTTTAAATAAAATTGCATTGAAGTTGGAAAGTGTTTCATAATCAATGCTTTAAGCATGATTGATCTTTCTTGTTTTATATCCTAATTTTGCCGCCAGGTGCGCTGCCATAATTCTCATATGAAAGCGTACAGTTACTTGATAGTTCGCTTTCATAGCTGCCATAGTTCAAAACTCATTTGACCTTCTTGCGCCTTTACCGGGCACCCTGCATAGCAGAGTGTGTTAAGGACGTCGATCGCCAATTTTTTGTTTAGAATGTCGATCGCATAACGATTTTGGTCCGATCGACAGTAATATTTTTAAAAACTTGATTGTGTAGTTTTATTGATATTTACATTTGATGCCAAGACTAATGTAGAAATAATTACAGAAAACCTTTTAACTATGTTTGATAGTAGAATGGTAGGATAGTAGAATAGTAGTTTGATAGTTTGATGCTCGCCATATGGAATTCAAAATTTGCAAATCATTACCGCCCATTTGGCGTCATTTTTGCCAATTTGGCGATGCATTTGAGATTGTTGTAGAGTTTCCTGCTCAATTTGCAGCCTATATACTTTGGCCTTTTCTTTTCGAATTTTTTCTTCCAAAGATTCTTGATTTTAACGTTCTCGCCATCGTTCTCACTCTTTCTCTGTTTAACTGACGTTTCTTGTATTTTCTAACCTTTTCATTTTCCATTGGCTGTCGCGTTTGTGAAATAAAATCTGTTTTGAATGTTAAAAACTGTTTTGTTTTTTTTTGTTCAATCTTTTTAAACATAAATTTAAATCTGCTGACACCACTCAAAGGAAAATATAAGTAGGAAAAAAAAAAAGAAGAAGAACAAAAGAGAACCGCTTTTAAGCATTTTTTTTTTATCAAATGGCCAGGCACTTGACTTTCATCATTCGCCTATACACCGACCAGAAACGTGAACCATTTAGCGGTCCTAGGACGTTGCCCCAGATGCACCAGAGGGGGGGGGGGGACGAAACACACTGCGTCCAACAACACAATATCCATTGCCACGTGGGACTCGAACCCACAACGCGACTACAGTGTCTAGAACTATTCTAGCCACTGTAACGCGACGGTCGAACGATCGCTTGGAAACGCTCGCCATGATCGCTCGACCACCGAGTCGGCAGCAAAAATTTAATTAGCTAAGAAGAACGCTCAGGTTTTTAATATGAACACTGAATTCAAGTAGCAGTTAACGTGGAAAGTCGATGGGTGATCGGAAAAATTTAGTGTTCACGTGGAGGGTTATGGAAATGTTGTTGGTCTGGGTTAGTATCGAAATTGAAATGCTTATCCGCGACTGAAGCACGTTTGGCAACATTTTGTAGCAGCTTTACCCAGAGATAGATAGATAAACAGACAGATAAATCAGGGAGTTGATATTGTTACAATTGAAGCAAAAATGATCAAATTACAAATTGATATTTACATTAAAAAAATAATTTTCGAATACAATTTTGGAAATGTTTACTAGAAGAAGGATATTTCAATTTGGAAAAATTCCGTGAAATATTATACTCCTATTTTGGTTTGACATATTTCGGCAAATCGGCATTTTCGCAAATGAACGTTGTTTGTTTGTTCAACTCAGACCATCCGACCTACCCGAAAGTGTAAGATATCTGTTTGGAAGGCCCAGACAGTGCCACCCAATTTAAGCAGGAATCCACAAGGACCATACCTTCCTTTTCTTACCACCAACCTCTCGGAAGGACTTATAGGCCCACATATTTAACATACTCGTATTTCATGTGAACACAGGGACACCCTGGGCAGAGAGTCCGTAATCAAACTCTGGTTGTCCGAGTGCAATCCTCGCGCGCTGACCACTGGGCTGTCCCACTCCGCAAATGATCTTTAGAAAATTTAAATGCAGAGCTAAAACAGACGAACATTTGTAATCAGATATAATAATTGGTTTGGCAATTATTAGTAGTTGCTACGTCTCCAAATTGCACAGAAATTGTAGACATTATTCTGTGTAGAATTAACTATACAAATGCTTTAGCATTTAGGACGAAATATTGCGCTTTTTTATGTAAGTTATACTGGTCTTCTACGTATTATTGTTTTCAAACAATATTACCATAATGCGATGTTTTTTCTTTCATTTATACTTGCAATTCAAAATGCATTTCAAGTTAAGTAATAAATAAATGGTGGTGACCGTCTCTTGTGCTGTTACGAATGAATGATCGAACACCGTCTATTCTACGCAGCATACATATAATCGATCGCACATCGACTATTCTACGTAGCATGCATATAATCGCTAGAACATCGACTATTCTACGCAGCATACATATAATCGATAGAACATCGATTATTCTACACAAAGCGTACTTCCAGGCTCGAAAATATATCTTGTCCAAACCGTATAGTATCGGGCTCCCACAAAGGAGTAGTGCATGGGTTTAACCCCTGCAGGGGAAATAGTCTATTCTACAAAGTAAATGCTCCGAAATCTATAAAAACTTGTGAAGTGTTGGAGTTTACATATTATGTCAATATTGTTAAATGCTGTTACGACGTATCCCCTGGAATCGTGGGTGTGCGCTCAAGATACAAGAATGAGTCTAACTTTCTGGATAACTAACACGTTTATTTACAAGCATAACTTTTTATTTATATTCGCAATAACCCTATTCCTATTTTTGAAAAATGGACGTACTTCTCAAGATCAAATATAATGTAAAACTGTCTGTTCATCCACAATATTTTTCTTCAATTGTTATCTTTTTAGACCTAAATAAATGTTCGTTTGCCGGGACTGGTAGACCTTAGGTGCCTCCTGAGTGCAGGAGGTATCCTTTCCCGGCCGTGCAGCTAGCTGCTCTAAACCGACTATGTGAGTAGCACGGTCTGGGGTCTTCAGCGCAAACAGGAACAATATACAATTAAACAGCACTTAAACGCTCCACTAATTTCATAAAACAACCATTGCTATTCTCAAAACATTTATGAAAATCACAATTCAATGTAGCTCGTATCTCGTCAATTGTTCTCCCACTGAGTAATAATTCCTTTTAAAGGCTCTATAAAAACTTCTGGAGATCTTTCATATCTCGTAGAATATTGGTTATCTCGTGGTCTTTCTCAACTTTCCAAAAAGTCACCAATGACGCCAAATTGGCGATAAATCACCAAATCTGACAACCCTCCTCCGGACTTCAGCATCTGACAACCCTAGATGCACGTCATAAGAACGGGTGTTTTCTAAGCCTGCTTCTCAAAAGAAAAAAACTCCAGTGAGGGAATATTTTACGTTCGCAACAATACTATATTTTGATAGAAAATTTCTCATTCACCTTAATTTTTGAAAAAGTAAATCATGAATGGACTTTTACTGGAAAAGCAGATTTTATGTAAAAATAAGTGGACCCGCTTGGTCTATGGTGTCATACTAATTTGACGCATGGTTGTAAATGGCATTAAAATAGTGTATGCTAATAAGAAACGGCCAATTGCATCCAGTTCATCGACAAAATTACTAGTAGCATTTAATCTACACAAATTTTGCTTGAAAACCATATAGATTTATGCTTTTAACACATACTCAGAATATTGAAAAAAAGAACACTCAAAATGTGTGGATAAGTGTATCTATTTGTTTATAATAAAACATTAATGATAACTTCCTTCTAACGTTTAAATCAACATGATACGAAACAAGTTTCTTACATCAGCACTAGAAAAATCGCAATAACCATAATCATTGAATTAATAAAATAAATAGCTTAAGAACTACGATTAGACCCTCTCATAACTTGGCTATGAGAAAAATAACAAGGATCACAAATTAAAGCGGTCGAAGCGTATTATGACCTAACCAAATAATTATATACCAAAGACCTCTAAACTTTCTAATCGGGCGCGACAGTCCAGTGGTTAGCGCGCGGGTATTGCACTCGGTCGGTCCGGGTTCGATTCCCGCCACTGCCCAAACTGCCGCCGGGTTCACGCGGAGTACAATCACGCTAAACATGCGAGTCCGTAAGTCTTTCCGAGAGGTTGGTAGGGAAAGGAGAGTACGGTCCCTGTGGATTCCTCCCCCACTGGGTTCGGGTCTAAATAGGGTGGCACTTCCCAGCCGTCCAAACAGATACCTTATACCTTTCTGGTAGGTCGAACGGTGTAGGTCGAAGAAGAAGAAGAAACCTTCTAATCAGAAACCCCAGCCTCCAAAACAAGTATATATGTATATCTTCATTAAAAGCGAACTTGCAATTAAAATTCAAACCCAAATCTAGAGAACTTTTACAACACTTTAACATATTATCTAAAGTATAATTATTTACAATAATAATTGAGTCCGAGAAAAACATAGCCCCGTTCACATGCACAATTTAAAGCCGGTATCATAGCCGCATTTCGACTGTGTCACCGTTCACATGTCCAAGCCGGGAAAATACCGGTTCGAAAGAGGGTTGAAAGGAGGTATGATTTCCTTCCTTCTTATTTGAGGGAACGAAGGGGGTAGATTGGGGATTTTTACCCACAATTCCATGCGCGCAACTGCGATTTTTTGAAAAACATGGCGGATACTGAGATACCTCGTGGACCTTGTTTACTAATTCTATCTGAAAATTGTACAATAATGATGAATTTATAGCTTATTATATAGATTATTTTGCATTCATTACACGGACTTATTTACGAATTAAACGGATTGATCCTTATTATACATCAGAATTTAATGAACGGAGAATCCTACTGAAAAAGACTGATGCGGGTATGTACATTTTGTTTATTTGAGCTAATTGTTATCTCATGAATTAGAAATATTTGTTCCTCGATTTCAGGATAATTTTTATAGACATGTTTGTTTCTTAATTACAAAACGTATACAATTAAGTGTTAGTTAAAAGTCGTAAGCCAGCTGATTTTCCTTTGAAGCAGCAACTTTAAAATATAATGTTCTGTTTCTTGGGCAAATTTTCTGGATTTATCTAAGTTTTTAACAAATGATAAAAATATTTTCTTTGTTTTATATAAGTAGAATGTATATTAGATAAATCTATCTTAATACTCATTTATTTTATATTGTTTAAAACGAGTATAATGTGTTTATATTTAAATGAATATATGTTGTTAATTATTGTAAATAAATTATTTATACATTATATTTCAAGTTTGATTATTTTAGTTTTGTATTCTAAGCTTTTACATATCAATGCGAAATGTTCCATAACTTGAGATGATGTGATTATGATGCCAATATTATGATTAGTAGAGAATTGAGTTTTATAATTATGTATATCAATAAGAAAGTAAAATGTTTCAGGCATTCAAAATAACTTTACATACATACATTTTGCAATAAACTATACTGTGTAAATTAGCTTACAAAATGCTCTCCCCCCCCCCCCCCCTCCTTAAAAAAAAAAAGAAAGAATACTCGATGATTGCTAGTATCAGAAATATCAATTATTTTTATATATTTTAGATACTAACTACATAGGAAGACGATTTTATTTTATTAATTTTATTTTTAGATTACTTGGAGGACTACCTATTTTACATATCAATGAAACATGTCCATCATAAGTATTTTTTACACTGCTATATTAAAAACATTATTTTTAATTGCGGTATTAGTGGTATATGAGATTTTTGGTATCTGGGCCATGCAGTAAGGTCTTATGTGTTTTTAATAAAAAATGAGTTATACCGATTTTGTAATAATTAAAATGTATTCTGTATAAATATGCATATTTTTTTCTCTATGCCAACTTCTTATATCGATTTGTCTTGAATAAAGTTTCTTAAAATGGTGTTATACTTTTTCCACTAATTCAAGTTTATACGTCATAATTTAGCTTAAAAACGAAGATTAAATGAGAAAAACTTTCTTTTTGACTTTTAAGAATGAATTCTTTAAACAGTTTCATGGAATAAAACATTTATATATATATATATTGCAATAAGCATATATTTACAGTTTTAAAAATATATTAAATTTCATTTTGGCATATTATTTTTAATTTGATGTTTAGTTTATAAAGATCCAAGTTTAATTTATATACATTATTTAGATTTAATTTATATATATAAGATTATTTTGTTTCTCATTTCCGCACATTTGTTATATTAAATAGATAAAATAATAACTTGGAATAATGAATTAAAAATAATACGCTTTTTTAAAAAAAGAAAAGAAAAAGATATATTGTTTACCAAAAATGAATGTCAAAAGCATTTAAGAAAAATTGGCCCTAGCCCTTTAAGCGGGAGTAATGGGGGTTGCACATGTGAACGGGTCTAGAATGGATCCCGGAAAATACCCTCTTTTTCACCCCAATGTTTCATGGCCGGAAAATACGGCCTTGCATGTGAACGGGGCTCCTCATGTAACAGTATATTTACAAAAATCGTAAAAATGCTATACTCTCCATAATAGTTACAGTACATTTATACATTTTAGATCCGTCTAAGCACTCCGAATTGTTCAAAATACTATAGGTAAATAAATCATTGATAGGATGAATTAAAGATACCCCCAAAGTAGATCCCTGCGAATCCTCAGAAGTACTAATAAAAGATACAGCACCCCTAGTAGAGTTTAATATTGGTCCAATATCGGGCAAATATCGGGGTTATATTGGCCTCCAATATTGGCTAATATTTTCATTACAATATTACTCCAACATTGGTGTTACATTAAAAATATTGATGCAATGTTGTCCCAATATTTTAAGCCAATAGTGGGCCAATTCCATTCAAAATATTCACTTTTCCATATTGGTCCAATATCGGAGTATTGTGCCAATATTGGATTGCTACTAGGGGCTATAACCACCATAAGAGACATACATCTTCTAAATAAAATAAAAAAAAAATTAGATGTGGGCCACACATGACTTTCACTACACAATGCAATGACTTTACTTCTTTTATAGCGAATTAATGGTGTATATTGTACAGGATTCACATTACAATGATTTTGGCATTAAATTAAATTTTAGCAATTTATACATACTCGCGTGCAAAATTCTCATCAAAATGCAATTAACTGTTAATGAATATTTCTCGAAATAAATGACTATTGACAAAGTCTTGGGCGTCGAAATGCAAAACTAATGGTATAAACGGATTTGTCGAATAATATTGTATATGGAAAGTGAATATATATATTTGACTGATACTAACTACTTTTTAATTTTATGTAATTTTTTTTTAATAAATTTATTTCAAAAACGTCATCTTGACGGTTCATGGTAGTAATTATTTGTTTTCTAAAAAAAAAATTCATTTTTAATGATTATTTATTTATTATAAAAGGTTCTAATTTTTTTTCAAAAATTCATTCGAAAATTGGGGGAGGGGGGGGGGAGTTTCTAGATATTCGCTTGCGTTTAAAATTGTTCCAGTATTTTCTAATTATAATAATAGTACCAAATTATTTTTGAAACGCTTCATTCGTTCGTGAAATATCGCGTCTACAAACACACACACAATATCATACATACATACACACACACGTAGACAGCACCTCGAAAACGTTTTTTCCTTGAACCAGGTTCCATACGTTTCACCATTCATTTCCCCGTGATAGTCTCCAGCATAGTTTTTGCTTGTAACATTTCAGAAGCGTTTAACACGAAACCATCGTTGCTTCCAGAGTGTATTAAAATAAATCTGGACACTTTTCCCGATGGGACTTTCAGTTTCAGTCCAGTTGACAATTTTGCAGACTGAATTGTGGGAAATGTTGGTAAAATAAGCATGTAAATATAGAACATAAAATAAGTAAATAAATATAGAACATCAAATCACGGATCAGATGACAGCATGCTAAACTGGATAATAGAATAAACGGTTTGAGATTTGGCTGTAAAGGAAAAAGAAAACCTCGCTAATAAAGCTTATTCAAATCTTCCGATAATAATAAAGCGAAAATAAATTTATATTTATTTATTTTTTTAAATTCAAAATGTATTTTTATCATTTCGGGTATGTATTTAGGGTGAAATTTCCCGAAAATTTCAAATCCGCTTAAATTTTGTTTCTATTTATAATAGTTTTAAAAATAGAAAGTTTGACTGGAAAAAAAAAATAATTTTAACTTTTTCAAAAATGATTGAGGTCTCCTTCAACCCGCACAATGATTTCTCGCCAACGATTCGGCACGACGATTTCCAGCCAACGATTCCGCAAGACGATTTCTCTCCAAGACCAAGCCAAATAATTTTGCCATCAAAGCGGATGAATACAAATATTCCACTTCCCATTATACATAAACAATATTTAAATTTGACCTTAAATCTATTTATCTTTCTATATTTGTTTTGTAGTTGGAATATTAAAGAAATCTGGTTAAAAAAATATATTTTATCAACTTTTATGACACATTATTTCTTTACGTGGAAAAATAAATCCTGCACCTTCTACTCTAGAATAAGTTAGGTGTTCGTCAAGTATAGGTCATCCTGAGAGAAGGACTTATAGGAGGTTTAGTAAGGCTATTCGAAAAAACCAGTTTCTCCGCCCTCAAGGAAGAATAAATAATAATAATAAAAAAAAACTGGCTTCGTGAGTTTCTGTCACCAATACTATAAGTTTGCAAAAATTCAGCATTCCAGGTCATCGGAGAGGGGGGAGTATTTTGGAGGGTCTCAAAAGACTTTTCGAAAAATCCCTATTTTCTCTGTCTCACCAGAGGGTTGAAAATTCGGCTCTGTTAAGATGTTTCGTGGTCGATACTATAAGTATGCAAAAATTCAGCCTTCTAGATCATTAGTGGGCTTTCGTGGGGTATGGAAAGACAAAAGCACGTTAGACAATTATTATATAGATTATAGAATGCAAACTGCATTAAAAAGAAAATTTGAATAACATGCTGAAAATCAGTTTTTGTTCTAAAATTTTAAGCTGTAGCACCTTTTAATTATGTTCAAAATTCCTATTTATCCCTTTGAGTTCAACTTTTCATTTTTGAAAAGCTGAATTATAACTTTTTCCTGTATTTCCCCCTTTTTTCCTTGATTCAAAAGCGTGTGTTATCGGAATTCTACAGTATATATTAAGCTTTATGGGGCCACAATACCCATCATCCATCCGCTCTATGAATCTGCACTGAATGTAGAACAAAAACTCTCAAAATATTTCAACAAAAAATTTCATGAAACACATAACTTAACTTTGGATTTTTAATGCTTGACATAAAGGAAATAACTGACTTTAAGTAAATCTATTTAGTTTATGTTTCCATTTGTTACAGCATAAAACAGTTCATTAAATGTATCAACTGGTTTCAGATCAGAAGACAACCTTCCTCAGAATAAGACAGCACAGCTATACCAGTCAAAGTGAGGCCTGTCTTACTCATGTATAATTTTGTCACAAGTCTTTTTGGCTAATGTGGCTGCTTTGTCTCTTTCTCTTGAAGGAGGCAAAATGAAAAGTATGAAAATTTTGTTACTATCTTTAATCAACTGTTTCACGCCATAAGCAAGAGTTTTTTAATTTTCAAATAATCAAAATACACTAATAAAATGTCCAATGTGTCAATGAAATTTATTCAAATATGAAATTAATCTCAAATAAAAATGAATCAGATACTTTTTACAATAGGGAATAAAACTGTCTTCCCTAAAAAAAATCCCTTGAGTAGACAAGAATTTTGGTGTTAAAGAGTAAAAATTGGAAAAGCATTGCTCCAAGGGTGACAACCTGGAAGAATCTTTTGAGGGATTTTAAGGCATACAGTGGGCTGTCAAGGTATTGATGATGACGATGATGATGATGAAAAATCCCTAAGGGGAAAATTAATGTATTGGACTTTTGGAATTTTCTGATAAATTACACTGCTTGAGCTATCTGTATAAAGCTCCAAATTTCTACACTTAAACATTTCAAAATATTAGTGGTTTTATCAAAAATCAGATGAAAAATTGGCCATGATTATACTCCAGTGCAGATAGATACCAGCAAGCATATAAAATTTACCTTTTATATAAATAAGTCTTGTCAAACTCTGAGCATCTTATATAACTTAACACTGGCTGGAAAATTTTAATAAGAAATGCCAAATTCCTGTAAATTCAACAATTTGTTCTATCATCCTAAACATAGCTTTTTGTGAAATTTAAGCAGTTTGGGGATACTCAATTGTTCAAATTGTGATCTGAATCATTTGCAATTTTTTTGAAAATTAAAAATTTTTTTGGTGCTACCAAACCATGCCTGATGATTACGATAACATTTATCAGTTTAAGTATATTAAAATTGATAAATGTTATCGCTGGTATGATATATATATTGTCAAACTTCCTAAAAACTGCCACTTTTTGCGAATTGCTTATGCATTACAAATGTACACCTTTTCTTTAACAATACTATATAACCTACACAAACATAAACACCAGAAATACATACTATTTTGTATTTCTCCGATTTAAAGAATGCCCATTTCTTTCATAGTTAATTATAGACCAGGAATCCACAACCTTTTCTATCAGAGAGCACCAGTATTGGATTAAATTCTTTCAGGAGCACTAATTGTGTCAAATTCTTCAAAAACTAACACAGAATCAACTTTGTTCATTGTCTAATTAAAGAACTTTTCTAAACAAGTATAATGCTTTTACACCTTAATTAAAATTTGTATATCTGAATCTCTATAAATTTTAGTTTTTAACAGGAAACAATTGAATTATTCTTAATATATTATTATTTTAAAATAAATTTGTGTTAACTGAAATACATAAAATGTACTAAATACAATGTTCTCAATTATATCTTTTAAATTCAAGCTATATAGAACTTATAATAGAATCTTCACAGAAGTTTTATAGGGACTTGTATGAGAGTTTATGTCAGTGCAGATTATAATAAAATTTGTGTAGACATGTTGTTACATGATTATAAATTATAAATATTGGATTATGGCAAAAGATACCCAGTAACTAATAATTATTAGTTGCTTCACTAATTAAGTAATAATTATTAATTGTGAAATATTTAACACATTTTAGCATTAAAATCTATTAATCTCATGCTCAAGTATATGATTTTATTATAATTAGAAATATTTTTAAGGATTATGAATTAGCTTAAATTTGGTTAATTTATTTACTTAAAGAGTATAGGATTTAAAATAAATTTTTACAAACAAAATTTTAAAATTGAGTAAATATTTACAAACACAGCCTTTTGATTAAGAGGGTACTAAGCTAAAGAGTGTCAAAAAACCAGACCGTCCGGCTCGTTCTAGAACATGAGCAGCTGTTTGGACGGCCGGGAAAAAAGCTAAAGCATGTGAGGACTGTGAAGCAAATAATAAACAGGTTGTGAACCTCTGTCATAGACCATGTGGGCAGACAACAATGTTAGTCAAAAAAGT
The DNA here is from genome assembly GCA_951213105.1 of Amaurobius ferox. Taxonomy (NCBI): domain Eukaryota; kingdom Metazoa; phylum Arthropoda; class Arachnida; order Araneae; family Amaurobiidae; genus Amaurobius; species Amaurobius ferox. The sequence goes on from OX578136.1 coordinate 104,786,963, forward strand.
CCCACCAGCATCACATACGTCCAAAAATATTTCGTAAACCAAAGGGGGTGGTTAAACGAGGTTTGACTATTTACTGAATCTCATTCACAAATTTTTCATTCACTAAAAAGAAAATGCATTGTGCACATTTGACATACGAGATATGACAAAATATAACTACAAATAACAGCTCTAAATTAAAACAAACTAACATCAATAACATAACCTTTATTGCAAATTGTATATACATATATTTATAATTTTCCTTTTATCAAATAAGTATATCACATAAAGAGTATTTCCAAACTTAAACAGTTTACATTTTAACTAACAGAACATAATATATTAGTTTTAGGTCAAGATTAAAGAAACACTAAACAGTTTTACAAATATCAGTATTCTAAATTGAGGCTTACAGGGTTAGAAAATTATATGTTCTGAAATCTAACAGAAATGAGACATGTAACATAGATCATACATTTAACATAAATTTAATCATGGAAATCTTTTAATTGAAATGAGAAAAAAAAAAGTTATTAAAAATAAAGTATATGTTTTTTATTAATGTATTTAAATTAATAGATTCATTTTAAATTAAGATAGAATTTTATAAATATAAGCATCTTTCTTGATATAAACTACTGTGGCATAGCAATATTTGATCACTGTCACTTACAGTGGATAGCTTTAAGTGATGTGTGGCGTATATTGTGACAAAATTGCTGCATCAATTATAAATATTTTCATATGGCAACTTTTTAAAATCTGAATATATTTGTTTTAGTATTTAACTTCATAGGTTTAAATATTTGCCAATATAAATAGCAAAATTATAATGTCCAGATTGGGGAATCCATATTTAATTTATAGTATATAAAAACCATCATGGACTTGCTGGTTAATTATGCAAGTTACTTTACATTTCAAGATAAGGTAAAAAAAATTATATTTTATTTATATAAAAAATTTATCAAACTATGAAATTGTGCACCTTCCCCAAAATACCAAATACTTCTGATATTTGTGTTTTTATAACAATACAAAATTTTGAATTTATCAAAGGTGATATGCATACTGGTTTGCAGAGCTACAATATTTGATTTAAATATAATTTGCCTAACTGCAGAATGGATGTATACACAGCACAGTGTACATACTTGCAGAAATGCCAAAGAATTTTTGGTAAAAATTAACAGTTAAAATAGGAGTGCTAGCTTACTTACAGATTAGTTTAAAAATGCTGTTGCAAAATAAGAAAATATTTCTATCTGAAACTGAAGCTATTGTGCTCTATCAGGTCTCATTGCAATTAGAATGGAACAAAAATGGGTTTCCAAGAATTATTAAGAAATTCAGATACAGACTTGGATGTATACAGTTTTAATAATGTATACTAATATATTTTAATATTGTTTCAAATTCCTGTGTCCACATTCTTTTTGAAATCCAATTATACATATTACTTGAAAATTATGGAACCTGCTTACTACTGATGCATCAATTTTTGAAAGTGACTACAAAATGCAAGATATATCATTTGATTTAGAAGAAATTATTATAATTGTTTTCTTAAATAAAAGAGAGAAAGTTACAAGTTCATTTAATATGATTTCAAGTTGTTGAGTGAATTTTTTTAATATAAACTTCCTTTTTGCCAATCAGATTAAAAAGTGAATTAACACAGCAATCTAAATATATTCAGGTGCCAGGAACTGCTTTTGTACAGCATTTGTGTGCATGAATGCACATAAAGCTTTTTACAAACATAGTAAATTGTTTCAAATCAACTATATCTCTTAATTATGTTTACAAGAGAAGGAAAACAACTGTTGTCATTGGTTCCAGTGTGATTTTCAAGGTTACAACTGAGATTGAAGAAATCCCCTTTAAATTATTGACAACAAGTTCCAGTCTTATCAATAGTAAATTTCTAATCAAAAGCTGGCTATGTAGGTAGATAATTTATATAGCTAGTTAGGATTTTCAACTGTTCTTTTTTAGAAATGACAATTTTTTTTTCAGCGTGTGCATCCTTGTCCATTATTGGGTTCAAAAAGGACTCTATCTATGGTCCTTTCCTAATGAAAAGTTCTTTCAAAAGTAATTTATTAATTTGAATCTTTAAATTTCAAGCTTTTAATTAATTTGAAGCTTTAAATGAGATATGAAATTTAAATATGGATGAATGATTTGATAAAGAACATGCATTTGAAACAACTATGAAATGTTTGAAAGTTTTGAAGAATATTCAAAATGCACAACAATAAGCAGTAACTGGCAACCAATTTTTAAAATAGTAGTGACAGAAATTTTTTTGAGATAAAATGCTAGTAAAATTAAATTTATATTTAAGCATTGTTTGGGGAGATATTTAGAAAGAACTAATAACATTTCTTCCCTTTCTGTTTTAACATATTCATATTCTAGCTGTTGTATATACTTAAATAATTATATAAATAGGAATTATATGTAAAATTAATACTGTACATAAGCTATGACACTTTTATTAAATTTATGCAAACAATATTTTTTATCATAATTCCGAACACATCCTTAGCATATTTAAAACTCATATTATGAAGATATATTATGACATATAGTAGAACAACTTGAATAACTGTTTTGCATTGATATTGTACAGAATAATAATAAAAAAAAAAAAAAACCGAAACGCATAAACAGTTTCTAATGCCCCTTTATGCTTATAAACACTACAAAACAATATTTTTTAAAGAAACAGAATAAAATAGAAAATGCAAAAAATCATAAAATATGTGTATAAATTAGTTTTATTTGAAGATTACTGTAAAGAAATACATAAATAATTTTGAATAAAATGGACAAATGCATTGTTAAAAAGAAAAGTTGAGAATTTAATCTATGATTTACAAAATATCACAAAGTAACACAAGAAATTATCACATTTTAAAAGGATAATGAAATATCAAACAAAACCCAACACAAAAAGCATTGCTTTAATTTGAAATTAAAATGCACTAAGATGAGACCCTGGACTCAAAGAAAAACACAAAACACAAAAAGAGATCTATTTTTCTCAGCTAAATTAATGTCCTATACACAAAATACATAAATTCTCTCTGTTTAAATATGCAAAGTAAGAAACACCACAAAAAATTTGGACATTAACACAGAAAAGACAAACCAATTCAAATCATTCAAGACAATTGCTTAAAGTAACAAAACCACAAAGTTAATATTTCAATATTATTATATTATATTATTTTAATATTTCAATACATCATAAAATACAAATTCTTATTTTTTGCTTCGAAAATTGATTGTATTTTTAATGAACACGTAGGTACAGATATATATTGAGTGCATTATTGGAATTACTCCTTCCAAAAGTGGTTTTTCTACATCATTGTAAATTTATATTTCATTAAAAGTATTAGGGAATTAATTTATAATATGAATTTGTTTTATAAAATCCATCAACCATGTAAGTAATCCCATAACTCTATGAGAAGTCATAAAAATTGTACAATTTCAGAAAAAGAAAAAAAAATACTACTTGAATACTGTGGAACAAAATATTTGAGTTTTAAGAATGCCCTACATGTTAATCCGTTGCAGTAAAAGTTAGCATATTAGGATGTATGAAAAATTATTTAAAGTAGATGCTTCACAAACATGTCAAATATTCAAACATCACAAACATTTCATGATTGTGATAAAAATACAGAGTATCTATAGGGCATACAATACCAGGTTTCTAAAATCTGGCATTCTAGTCAAATTTTGTTAGTATTTTAATACTGGTATTGATATGAAAATACTGGCATCTTGGTATTACCGTTTTTCCATACTTATCAAATTCTTAGATTGAAAACTTAACAACTATTTTCTACCGATTTTTAAAGTTCTTAATAACAAGTATGATTTAATGTCACTCGTTGCATCATTTTTCTTTTTTGTGAGAGTCAATCCAATGTTTCATCACTTAATGAACTTATTTTAACTTTAAACTAAATTAATTCTATTTAGTGTTTCAGAATAATAAAATATATATTCGAAAGTTTAATTTCTATTTTCCCTTAATTCAGCATATAAATGTTTATAGCCATTTTGTTCCTTAACATATAACCAACTTGGAATTTCAAACGTATTTCAAAACTAATTCCTAAAATAAAAAAATTAAAAATTTTTGATCCTATCTGTTTCTGATTATGTATTTTTCATTTTTTAAAAATATTATCTTATATGTTAGAGGTCTATTTTTTTATGTATGTTGAATTTATTTTTTGTTTGTTTGTTATGTTTCAGTTTTTATGGATCGAGATGGGTACTAGCATTATTATTAGAATCCAATTCCTTTAAGATTTTTCATTTCATTGATTTTTTTTTTTCTTTTAATAATGTCTACATTTAGGCTTTAGAACAGAATTTTTTTTAAAGTTGTGAGCATGGAGACACTTCATTCTGCATTAATATAGATACAATAAAAACTAGTAAAACCTTATATTCTATAAGAAAAGTGATACTTCTATAAATTAATCATAAAGATATAAAAATACATTAATTATATTCAAGTAATATTTACCAACTACAAAACAATTACTTTCTACACCACACTTCAAATATTTCAATTCAGAAGAAAAGAAAAACCTAACTTGACTAGGAATCCAAATTGAAATTTTAAATTAATGAGTAGAATGGCCTAGTTTAAAATAATATAAGATGCGTTACCACAAATAACATTTTACATCGGAGATTCTTAATGTGTGGCTTTCAGAATTTAGTACTAGATACAGTGATTGTGTTCATTATACCATTCAGTATTTCCATATGGTACGTTGTTAAAACTTCATTTATTCTCAAGAAATCTAGAATAAGTGAGCTTGAATTCAAATTCCTCATATAGCAGAAATTATTTCTTCACTTACCAAGGGCTCACCAAGAGCTGTACTAAAACCTATCAGTACAGAAGTAAATAAATGAAGAAAACCAAATCTTTTACATTAATTAAATAAATTTAAAAACATAAATATTGAAAGGAAAACTAAAATATTTTTTTTTGTGCCCCTTACCAACAAACTTTCCCAAGATAAAAACTAAACTTGAAAATTATGTGCTCAATTTGCAAAATGAGATTTCTAATGGCAAAAAGTATATAAATATGAACACAACTCTTTGATGTGAATTAAAACCATTATTTTTTTAGTGAGGGTACATAAAAATAACTTAAATTAAAAAAAATATTTAATGAAATGCATGTTTTATATTAAAAACAGTAAATATTGAACTAAGATATTTTAATTAGTCTTAAAATACATTGATTGTGCATAATTTACTTTAGAACACTGTCGAAGTGCAGAATGCACACTTGTCGATAGATATAAAAATAGTTGATTCCCTTAAAGGAGCAATATTCTGCCAATTTTATAACACTTAAGCAATCAAAAGATTTAAAATAAGTAATTTTTAATAAGTAGACACATCAAATGCGCATGATGCAATCAGATCTGATAAAATTTATTTAGGGATTGCAGAGTGTAACAGCATTGAATTTCTATGGACAGGAAAAATAAAAAGCTAGCAGAATCAGCTAGGCAACTGCATGGAATGTATATGCAGATTTTTCTAGGTGTTGCCAGAATGGATTTATGCAATTACAAGTGGTTCATCATCTGAAAATCCACGGATCATAGGGGACTCTTCCTCTTCATCTATAAGAAAACAAATATTTTAAGTGAAAAGTATTCAATAATAATATATTTTAGTTTTTCATTATTATCTCAGAGATAGTGACATATTATTTTATTTAGTTTTGCGACAACAGAACATAAAAAATTTAATATTCCATCCTTTAAAATTAATTTACTTTTAATTCTTCATCTAATCTTACATAATAACGGGAGACATTTGTCTGTCTGCACCCTCTGTAGAGGAAAATTGAAGTATCAGACTGAAATTTGCTACGGAGGTACTTTACATTCCCATAATATGATTATCGTCAAGAATTGTTAAAAATTCATATTAGTTTAAAAGTAATTGAATTTTTGAAGTTGAAAATATTATTTTTTGCCATTTTGTCAAATTAAATCTATTCTTTTTTTGCCCCCAGATAATCTGAGAGCAAGTTCTTTGATTAAAGTGCAGACATTTCCTCTTAACTGAAAAACACCTGACTGCACACTAAGTGCATTTAATTTATGGGTTTTTTCTAACTTTGCAAATGTAAGTAAAAGTTGTCATTCTATTTCTTTGAAAAATTGATTATCATTATGAGCATTGTGCTAAAATTTGTATGAAATTTGCTGAGATAGTAATAAATTTTTGAATTTCACTTCAAGGGTAAAGGAATAATTTTTTTTTTGCAACTTTAAGTATTTGCATCATGTCATTCTGCCAATGATTAGCGATTGAGTACTTATTTAGAGCATATTATGCCCCAATAGTATTATTGGCATGGTTGAGAATGGAGAAACATGTAATGTAGGAATGACTTTAGTTCAAAACAGGCAATTTGGAAGTCAAGTTGTGTTATCTGTATTATTTAAGTAGTGAGCATGCTGGGTAATTCATTTTAGTGAATATTACAACCAAACGTCTATTTAACAAAATTGCAAAATTCTGTCTAAAATGCTTGTTAGTTGCTAAATAGACATAAAAAGATTTTTTTTATTACTTTTGCTAAACTACTGTCTAAATCAGAAGTCTGCAGCCTGTTGCTTGCAAACACTAATAGTCCTACAAATGTAATATAATTATTTATTATAATTAATTTTAATGTAATACAATTTGATGCTCTTTACAATAATGTATTATATGTCACTGTTCACTGATGGTAAAAGGTTGCAGTCTAAATTAACTATTTTTAAATAGTTAGTCATATACATTACTATAATTCTAAAAAATTGATGAAATTATAGTGATTATTAAATTAGATAATAGTTTTTGCAAAATCAGACTAAATATAAATACAAAATGAAATTATAATTTTAATTACACAAAATATGCTAAATAAATGTTCATCACATAGAGGTTTGGTATTCCATATTTATTAAATTGTAATATCTTCCAATTTTTTGATATTGTAATAATTTGGTTTACATTTATAACCAACTACTAATTTGTCCCTTAATTTATTTCATCTTATATAATAAAAGGCAATGTGTGTCTGTCATATACACTATAGGCTCAGCGACCATGTGTTGCAGAGCTACAAAATTTGGCAATCGAAGACCCGGGGGGAGGGGGAAGGTGACACGTGAAAACCGATTTTTAAAATTTGAATTATTTTTGTTATTTAATGTTTTATGCGATTTCGACTGTTTTTCTCTACCATCCAGACGTTATAGAAACAAATAAATCACACAACTGGAAAGAGCAGACAATTGCAAGTCAAAATATATGAATTTCAAATCTCAGGGACAAATTTTAATATTTTTAAGATTTTAAAACAAAAGTCACTTTTGGCTCAAAAAAACAAACTTTCGTTTTTAAATCCTCGCATCAGGAAAAGTACCAAGAATTTCGATTAATAATTTACATTTTTAGAAAGCTCAAACATCAGGCATTCAAACAAGCCTAATCTGGTCAAGAAATAATTAAAAATAGCCACACGATACAGATTTTAAAGAAGTCATGATTTTAAATTTCTCTTCGAAAGGGCCAAGGAAGTTCATTACGATTTTTCACCCACATGCACACAGACGCACAGTGTTTCTATGGCGAAGGTTTCTGGCATGCAAGAAAATTAGGTTATATTTTAAATGATGGAATTAAAAGCTTAGCATATGGTCATTATAAAATTTAAATGATTGAGTTATGGTGGATCGAATTGTGGTGATGTATTGTATACATCGGGTGGTGGTAACAGTATACAGAATGAAATTATTATTTCACTCTGGAATTAAGAGCTTAGCATATGGTCATTATAAAATTTAAATGATTGAATTATGGTTTTAACATCTTTAAACTAAAACAATGGTCATTATAAAATTTAAATGATTGAATTATGGTGGACTGAATTGTAGTGATATATTGTATACATCGGGTGGTGGTAACAGGATACAGAGTGAAATTATTATATTTATATGAAATTATTATATATATTAGAAAATTATGTTATATTTTAAATGATGGAATTAAGAGCTTAGCATATGGTTATTATAAAATTTAAATGATTGAATTGCGGTTTTAACGTCATTAAACTAAAACAAACTTTGTTAGCTCCACGAGTACGATCACGTTAAACATGTGGGTCCATAAGTCCTTCCGAGAGGTTGGTGGTAGGGGAAGAACGGTACAGTTCCTGTGGATGCCTCCCCCACTGGGTTCCGGTCTAAATTGGGTGGCACTTCCTGGCGTCATTAAAAAATTTAAATGATTGAATTATGGTTTTAACGAATTATGGTTTAAAATGGTTTAAACTAAAATAAACTTTGTTAACTCCACAGGGTTGAGGGTGCGGTAGCCCAGTGGTTAGGGTGCGGGAATTGCACTCGGTAGGCCTGGGTTCCATTCCCGTCACTGCCAAAACTGCCGCCGTCTTCATGCGGAGTATGATCACGTTAAACATGTGGGTCAGTAAGACCTTCTGAGAGGTTGGTGGTAGGGGAAGGAGGGTATAGTCTCTGTGGATTCCTCCCCCACTGGGTTCCGGTCTAAATTGGATGGAACTTCCTGGCTGTCCAAATAGTTAACTTACACATTTCTGGTAGGTCGGATGGTCTGGGTCTCAACGACAACTCCATGGGGTTATGGTGCCAGCAAGTTTGCCATGGTCAGAATTTTCAAAGGTAGCAAACAGGCTGGTCGCCGAAGGCGGCTAGTAATCAATATTTTAACCAAAGAGATACTGGCAATGTGTTGCTGTTTGGTGATTTGGGTCATGCTGCTGCTTGATAAGTTTTGATTTGATCAGAGATCTAAATATTATTTTTCAAGTACCATAACCAAAGACTTTCAAGGACAAGAATGTAGGGGGTGAAAATCTTTAACTGTATGTTCGGCTGGCATTGAAAATGACACCAGAAAATAATTGCAAATAGTTTAGCAATCCTACTACTTAGAGATTTGGAGCCTGAAGTAAAGCCATACAATAAAACTAAAACCCTGAAATGAGGCAATAAAAATGATGGACTTTCAAAGATTTATTGTAAAATTTAAACACAATTCAAGGGTCCTTGAAAGCCAAAATAAAATTCAAGCACTTTTCAAGGTTTGTGTGAATCTTGATGTAAATCTTTTTATTTTGGGAAAACATTTACATCCCTAAAATAAAAAAAATCTTTTCATAAAGTATTTGATACATTTCTGTAAAAACTGGTATAAATTGGTCAACATGTGTGGAGATCAACATAATGACCAATGGGCGATAGGGGGTGAAGATGCATAGCAGCCCACATGTTAAAACAAAATTATTAAAACAAATATTTAAACTAAACTTAATGATATCCATAGAAAATTAGTCTTAGCAGGTATATAAAAACATACCAATTAAATCATCACCAGTACAAAAGGTAGCAGCACCAGATCTTGTGTCATAGTGACTATTTGCAAAAGACAAGAAACTGCGCTGCAGGCGTCTATGACGAATCACAAAAACGACTAGAGTAGTGACAAGCACTATGAAGACAATTGTAATTCCAACAGAAACACCGAGAAGACTAGTTTGTGATAGTTGAACTCCAGTATAACCTGAAAAAATAATTTTAAAACTTTCAATTTATTGAATTTATAGAAAATGTTTACAAGAAAATCTCAAGAATTTTAGATGTTTAAAATAATATAAGGACCCTGTCCTATTTTATAGTTTTCAGATATAATGTCTCATATGTTTAAATGAATTGTATTATGAATGTTATATCTTCTTACTGTAACCTGAAAGTTTTACATAACAGTATTTTTGATTTGAGATTGTTGCATCTATATTTTCAAAAGTTTCATACCTATGGATTTATTCTCAATTTAAAAGTTTCATTGGAACCTATAGAGTTCTAAATCTTATTTGAAGCTCATAGGCCAGGCTCTGCTAAGATTTTGTATAAATAAATTCATCTGCAAAGCTTGGTATTGATTGGTTATTTAATTAAAAATTAGAGCCTCTACAAATGAGTCAAATAGTTTAGCTAGAGAGTGATACATGCATGTTTATAATTATATAATCATGAAAGATGAGTGTGATAATCATGATTTTGCTGAAATTCATTATTACTCAAATTGATTGTACGTTTATTTAATTTGATATTACTCAAATTGATTGTATGTTTATTTCATTTGATATTTTAATGAATGTAGATTGAGAACAGGGTTTGGCATATGTGTTGGGTTATACTTTTGGATATTTAATTATTTTAGGAGTTTTGCTTTTTTGTCTAAACGTGTTCAGGGGTCTTATTTACATAGTCATTCTCTTTTAATTATCCATTTTCCAATTGTTTAGGTTTTTGATATTCTTCTGTTCCAAATAGGTTCTTTTCCATAGGTTTTGTGTTAAAAACGGCGAAAGTTCGTTCTTTTTAGGTTTTAGCAATTTAAATTTATTTAAATTGGCTAATTTGTGATTCCATTTATTGCCCTTTTTATTCCCTTTAATTTGATTCCAAATTTATTGCTCTCGGTTAAAAATTCGTTAATTCATGGCAATTTTTCAGTTTTATTCTATTTTCAGCTTTTTAAATATTTTAGAATCGTCCATATTTAAATTGTTGCCGAATTCGTATATTTCCAAATCGTTTCACTTTATTTCTTTTTAATTTTCGTCTGCTCTGAAATTCCATTTCTCTTCTTTAAAATTTCGAGTTTTTAATTGGTTGACCGTAATATTAAAATCGTCTGTCATTAATTATTTTATTGTTCATTGATAATTTTGTTTACAATCTGTGGCAGCGATGTTTCGCAGTATATAAGTAAAATCGCGCGTTTTTTCGCTCTCTTTGCCTTTTTGCTCTTCTGTTTATTGATTAGAACCTGAGATGTGATCTGTTAAAGTTGTTGTTTTCAGCGAGAGCCGTAGTTCGAATTCGGCTTGAAATGTATCATTATTCCCGGCTGTGATGTGTGTTTTGTTTTTCAAGATGTAAATTGATTTGTTTAGTTTATAATCAATCAGCAGTCCTTTGCCGCTGTGCTCTCTGATGTTGTCTGGAAGCTGCGACTGAATGAAGAGTCATGCTAATTAGTTTCATATCATTTAAATAATGATCCAAGATGTTTCACGATTTATGTGATGTCGGCTGAGGAAGTCTTACCAGCCAATTAGAAATTTGTTTACCCTGACAAGCTGCCAGTTCTATTTATGATGAATGGAGTTCGCATTTCCGAGCCCAATTGACGGACATATGTTAAGTTTTCCATTTTGATGTCAGTAGTCCGGTGCGGCAGTTGGGAGAAATGATTTTTTATTACTCGACGTCCAACTGGTGTTGTTGTTGTTGAAACCCAGACCGTCCGACCTACCAGAAAGGTGTAAGGTAACTGTTTTCGACGTCCAACTGGTGTGGAGAATCTCCTTGGAGTTGAATCCCGTGGAACGGTCTTTTCCGGATTTTCTGCTGGACATAATTGTGACCCTGTGCCATGGATTTTCCTCTTTTGGTGTTCTCTGGATCTGCTTTACGTTTGGTGACTCTTCTGATGATTCTTCCTCCCGCTGAACTTTGCAGTTTCTTGGAGCCTTGGTGATATTATTCCTTTTCCTCCAAATTCTAATTGTATTTCTCAATAGTTAAAATATGTTTTTATTTCAATTGTTCTCAGTTTAGTTAATGAATAAGACCCCATCACACTTATATATTTTAAGTAACGAATCCTGGATTATTGTTGGGATGTTCTAAATTCCCTTTTGGCTAACTTATGTTCTTTTATCCCAAATTTTAGTTTTGATAAATAATTGAATAAGTTTAATATTGTTAACTTTAAAATTTAATATTCTAACGTTTTTTCTACCACTATACGACCGGCCATTCCTTTTATTTATTTATTTAAGTTGTTTATTTGATTTGTTTAGTTAATGAGATGTTTAAAATTTGTAAAATATTTTGGAAATTCTTTTAAAATGAAGTTTAAAATTTTAATAAACGTTAGATTTTGAAAACCTAAAATCTGTGTTCTCTCTTTTATTTTAATGTATTTTTATTTTTAGGAAAGTGTCAATTCTTATATTTTACAGGAGTACATATTTGTACACGTAGGGAAACTGGTCAATAGGTCCACTTTCAGTTTATTTAAGACTTTCTGTTTATTTAAGACTTTCAGTTTATATCTAGAATGTTTTCAGGTTAGATGAACTTTACAAATTTCAGATATTTTAGAGTATTTCAGACATATTTCAGATGAATTTCAGATGACATTTAGGTTTTTAGAAGTAATTTCAGATTTATTTTAGATGAACTTTAGAAGTTTTAAGAACTTTGAGAACTTAGAATGATTTAGGAACTTTATTTGAGGAACTTTAGAACCTTTTCAGTTTATTTCAGAAAGTTTTTAGGAACTTAGAATGGTTTATATTTTAGAGAGTATATTTTCAGAGTATTTTTAGAGTGCAATTTCAGAGTATTTTCAGAGTACTTTCAGATTTTAGATACTTTACATGTATAGGTATGGTCCAGAAATATTTAGAATGTTCTTTGGTATATCATAATGTTCCTCTCTTTCCCCCCCGACATATGTTACTAGCAATGGCCCTCACAGCACGTGACTACAATATCACTGTCACACATGTGACAGTGATATTGTAGTCATGTGACACCTGGGTCACAATATGACATCATATTTGTGACTTCTATGCGACGTTACGTATTAGTAACTTTGTAACTTCATTGTGACTATATTCAGTGATGTTTCCACAATTTAATTAACACATAACACATGTGACAACATTACAATGGCAATTACAATGTGACGTCATAAACAAGTTAATATGCGACATCACAAACGACCATGAAAATGACCAAAATGTCTTTGCTGTGACCTCAATATGACATTGCCGAGACGTACTGCGATGTCCTGTGACGTCTCAAAGTCACAGTGTGATGTAAATTTTACGTCACTGTAAAAAAAAATGCTGTTAGGGGGTGGAGCTAGTATTACTACTTATCTTGTTTTGTGGCGTATGATCTAGTGCTCCTGAGACACCCAATCAAATAACTTATGTCTGATTCTGCATAAAAGTATTGTTTATACTTTTTAAATGAATATTAAAATAATATTCAGAAATAATTTTAAACATAAGAGTTTAGAGTGGTTTGATATTAAATGGGTTTACTGGTATTTTAGATTACTGTGCTAGTTTTGATGAAAAAGTACGTTGCTAATTGTAAACAACTGAATGTTAAGATTGTGTAAAAATAAATCTCTTCACTGTAATACTTTAAATTCATGTTCAAAATGTGAAGATTTTACATTAAAAACTTCAAAAATATTATAAAGCACACACACAAAAAAAAAATCTTTACAAATTGTGCAAAATTTAAAAATCTAAATAATTGATAAATGTATAGTTATTTGACTGAAGCATTTTATATATAACTATTATTGGAATAATATATTTTAATTATTGCATTATCACATTTGTTTTATAATAATTACAAAGTAGCTACACTATAATTTAATTAATTAAATGGATAAACTGGTAATTCCAAACTATATATGTTAATTCATTGCTAGCATGTGCTCCTACAGCAGGATTTTATATCGAGAATTATGGTTATCAATTGACAGAGATTTCAACAAAGTTTACATTACAGACAGTGGAATAACGAATAGCTAAACACATGTTTAGAAATGCCATATTTCAGAACATTTAAAATATATTTACTGCAATTAATGTTCATATTTGCAAAATTGAATTTTGTTAATATTTGAAGAAAAACACACACTTGTAGAGAAAACAATGTAAAGCAAGAACTGCCAGTACACACCACACTGCTTCTGATTTATCAGACACTGCCAAACTATATGTGTGGATTAAAAAAAAGATGGCAACACTAGGCAGAGCCTCCAAGTATATAAATAGTAAGAACACCCAGTATTTCACAGAATATATAGTTTGATGAAAGAAAAGACTTTCTATATGTCCTTCCACAATTCTGTAACTATTCATTACATTATATTTTATTTGTATTTACAAAAACTCTTCTTTCATTAAACTATGTATATGTATTGATTTTGAAACAATTGGCATATTTGGAATGCTTTTATCCAACATATTATCAAAATACAGACATTGCTGGGTAGTTATGCTTGCATATATTGTCCAATTTTTAAGTTGAATTACATTGGGTATTTTTGCAAATATAAAGAAATTTAAGTACTGCTCAGCTCTGGTGAGTTGACAGTTGAGTCATGTGGTTCTGGATGAGTAAATTAATTAAATTCAATGATGGGTAGAAACATAGTAGGAAAAATGGGTTTCCATAATTGATGCCCTTAGTGCATTTCAACCCTAACATGTCATTCATTTTAGCATTTAGGGTTCGATGATGTTCAGATTTTGAGTCCCATTCAATCAGCTGTATTTAATCCTAATCAGAAAAGAAAAAGAAAAAAAAAGAAAAGGCCTTTGTTTCATCAAATACCAGCTGTCAAACTATAGTAATTGCTGCTGCCACATTGCCGGACAATAATGTCCGCAGATCCCTAAATCCCTTCACTCCACGAAACGAACCCATTACAGGGTACAGCTTGAAGCTATTTTCCAGTCGTCCACAAGTCAAGGCAGACATGTATTTGTGAAAATAGAGAGGGGAAATTTCTTGAGGAAAGAATGGGGAATAAATTCTATTCATACCTCCCTTGAGGGAAGAGGTTGTTCCTGGTATCTCACTGGTCAAACCCACCTTCTTACAATAGGTAAGTGGGATGAATAGTTACGGCATGCACGTTTTGTCTCTCCATACTTTTAAGAAAAGTTGATAAACATTCTTTTCATGCCTTTTATTACACTGCTGCAAATGGTAAGAATTTGTGAAATCAGTGGAAAAGGGGAAGTTGTCAGTTGCACTGTAAATGTATTTCATAGCTTTTTTAATCAGTTCTTTAGAAGCTTTGGTTTTCATACTGCACTTTGGCTCCAGTTCTCTAGTACTCGAGTGCAAAAGAAGAAAGAAATCTTTCAGAAAATCTATAAATTATAATATTTACTTTTTCAAATTTATAATGACAAGTATAAAAAGAAAAGTATTATCAGTTAGTGAAAAAGTAGGCATTGTTAATAAGTTGCAGTATGGCGAGAAAAATTCTGCAGTATGCAAAAAATATGGAGTATCCTCATCTACAGTATCGACACTTTGGAAAAACAGAGAAGCCATTTTATCTGCTTTTGAAAAATATCTTGTGAACACTAAACTAAAAAATTAAAAAAGTGTGAAAAAGAAGACATTGACAAAGCTTTGTTGTGCTGTTTTAAAAGTCAGTGTGAAGCTGGTTTTCCAATTAATGGACCGATTTTAAAAGTTCAAGCTGAAAAATTTGCTGAGAAATTGGGTTATAGTGATTTCACCTGTCAATGGATGGTGGGATTGCTTCAAAAACAGACACAACATTGTGCTGAATTATCAGGAGAAAAATTGTTTGTAGACATGGAAACTGCAAAAGACTGGATTACAAATATATGGCCAAAATTAATGTCTGAATACAAAGATGACTTTTTCAATGCAGATGAAGCATGATTTTTTTACAAATTAACACCTGACAAAACTTTTAAATTTAAAGGTGAAAAGTGCACTGGCGGAAAATTGTCGAAAGAACGGATTACTGTCTTAGTGTGCATGAACATGACAGGAACAGAAAAACAGAAATTATTGGTTATTGGGAAAGCACTTAAACCCAGATGTTTTAAAAATGCAAATAGTAATCTCTCTGCAGGTTACATAGCAAATCATAAAGAGTGGATGACTTCTTAAATTTTTTCGGATGAACTCAAAAAATGGGAACTGGATTTACAAAGAAAAAACAGGAAAGTTCTTTTGCTAGTGGATAATTATCCCGCCCATCCTACTGCATCAAATCTGAAAAACATTAAGCTTGTATTTCTGCCTTCAAATGCAACTTCTGTTTTACAGCCAATGGACCAAGGGGTTATCAGAAGTTTTAAGTGTTTCTTCAGATGTTTTCTAACTTTACAACTAATTGAAAAAATGGAGAAAAAGTTAGAACCAAAAGTAAATCTCTTAGAATCCATTTATCTCTTGGATGACACATGGAAAAGTGTGACAAATTTAACCATTCAGAACTGTTTTAAAAAAGCAGGGCTTACAAACAACTGCATGAATGAAAACAACATTTCTGACTGTGAGGATGAATACGATCTAATACCGATAGCGAAATGGCTAGTAAAAAGAGATCTTAATTCCTATCAAGGTTGTCCTTTAGATGACTTTGTTTTTGTTGATAATGAAATTGAAACAACTGGACTTAACAGAGGATGAAATTTAAAAAGATAACCTCGAGAACAACCAAAATAATGATGACAGTGAAAATTCGGCTGAAACATCAACACCTGTAACTTACGTTGAAGTTAAAAATGCCTTAGACACTTTAATGTGATTTTATGAGATGCAACTAAATGATGAAAACATGCTTTCGTCGTTTTAAGTCGAGATATACGAAATGCACAAATAAATATGCCAACCAAACAATCAAAACTTACTGATTTTTTCAATAACTATTAAAGTGCAATTAAGTGAAATGAGTAAACCTCATATAGGTAAGACTGAAAATGCAATGTTTATTAAATGACATAAAGTTAATTTTGCACTAAGAAAAGTACCCAAGTTAATTCTAGTAAATATTTTTATTACGGCATGTGTATTTTAATTTTTTTTTCCTCTCACAGGTTTTACGAGCAATGGCTAATATGAGGTATTTTACATATTCTTACCTTCTCGTATTAACCGAGTTCGATTGTATATATTTCTATAGTGATGTGTTAATATTACTTGAATTTTTTTATTATTACATTTTTCTAATATATATATATATATATATATATTTACTTGGGGGCTCCACCCCCTTCTTGCTATGCTCACCAACCCCTGTAACTTACTTTGCGAGCCGGGAAGCTTCACCTCCTACTAACTGATGCTCTCTGAGCTTGCTTCGCAAGTATTTTCATGCAGCTTGCTACACAGGCGTAATATGCAAATGGTGACGATCCTCGTTAACTGACATTCACCAGACCTAGAACTTGCTTCACTAGCTCTTCCAATCTGGACGGCTCATATGATCCCCTACATGTCCCCTACTCACTGACGCTCGCAGAATCCTGGGGCTCCAGGCTCCATTGGCTGCCACTTATTCACCCCCCGTGACTGGATTTGCAAGTCAGGAGGCTTCGCTTTCTACTCGCTGATGCTTGCTAAGCTTGCTTTGCGATCATTTTTGTGCCATCTGCTACACAGGAGTAGTGCTTCCGCTGGGGACTGTCTCTTGTTAACTGAGATTCATAAGCCCTAGAGCTTGCTTCGCGAGCTCTTTCAATTCGGACGGTACATGCGATAACCTAAGTGTACCATGCTCACCCTAGAACTTCCTCCCTCTATTGACTGCCACTCATTAATTGCAGCTTGCTGCAGGTGTGATGTCTCCATGAGGGCTTCGTCTCATTATTAGCAGACGCTCACCAACTCCCTTAACTTCACGAACAATATCCCAAAGTTCATCCCTCTAATCGCTATGCTCGCCAATTCCGAATATCACTTCGAGAATTGGGAGGCTTAGTCTTCTACTTCGGGGCACTAGCTGAGTATGCATTGCAAATCCTTTCGTGCCGCCTGCTATTAAGAACGATAACTTACTGTATTAGGAAGAAACAGCAATATTTCATAACTGTAGGTTTTGCTGCTTGTTCGTAATACATTTTCATAATACATGTTACGCTTTCAGTATACAGATATTTACAACAATAAAACATTTAATTGTTGTGCAACATAACAATGAAATCTTGATGTTCCTGACAACAATGGTTGCGAAACACTCTGTTAGTTTGTCAGAATAAGTGATAAGTCATATGATTGTCAACATTCCACATTTCCCAAGTGCACTACTAACGTTGTAGTCATATTTAGAAATAAATATCTATACTTTTAAAGTTTTTAATGCTTCAATAACTCAGTCCTCATCCATTTTGTAACGTTTCTGCCAGAAACCAATCAGAAAGAAGCTAGCAATCGTCTCAACCAATTAAATCTTCATTCGTAGTGAAGGAAAATTTTCACTTCAGAAGTGCATAAAAAATTGAATAACTCATTAACTAAATCAAAATAAAAAAAAAAGGCTTCGTCTTGCAAAAATTCAACTATGTAGGCACATGCCACCAAAAATTCGAATTCTTGCTATTGCTAGTCTGTCCAGGACGCGAACTCGCAGCTCAAAAACTCTTCCTTTGACTTTGACATTAAATATTTCCTAAATTAAATTTTAAATCAAAAAAAGGTTTGTATCAGTGTGTTCTTCTAATATTTCTCTACAAATGTACCAAATTTCATATTTTTGTATGCTATAAATTTTGTGCTACATGAACAGAGAATCTTGAGAAATGCGAAATTTATCAAACAGCGACTGTGGCGTCAGCTACTTTTTTTAAATATATATATATAATAGTATATGAAGTTCCAAAGGTATAATAGAGATAAATTGCAAAACCTATATAAAACCATAACTTTAAAGTTAAGAAAGCCACCAACAAAACCAAATTGAAATGCTTTTCAACCAAATACTACTATGGTAAAGAAAGACTGGACAAGAACAATGACTTTCTAATACATAAAAAATAAAGATTCAACAAACAAGAGGAAAATAAAAATAAAACAATGCATAGTTGCCAGCCATCAATTGATGAATAATCAACAGATATCAATGGTGAGAATTGAATAATAGAAAAACAGTAAAAGATGAAACATTAATGCCAATAAATTAGAAAAGCGCAAGGCCTAAAAAGGAGATAACATCAAAAGGAGGTATAAATTCTTCATCAGTGCTGAGTATCTATCCAAAATGACCAAGAATAAAAGCTGGTTTCTGAATATGGAGATAGATAATATCTATGAATTCTGCAAACTGGCCAACAAGCGTAGAAATATTGAAATATAAAGAAGAAATCAAATTTTTACCGGAGAAAAAATATATACCAAAGAAAAAAAATACCATGTGGTAATATGCAAAGCGTCAATGCATAGAGTACAAATCAACTGTTGCTACTAGTAAGAGATAAAAGTGCAAATCAACTGTTGCCACTTATGAGAGATAAATATCAGTGTTGCCAATAGGTAGAAAAAGTAGGAAATACCCCAATAAATACAAGAAAAAAAAAATAAAGGCATGGAGTTAAAAGTTTACGAAGAAGTGAATATAATGATATGTAAATATATGATACTATGGAGGAAATATTTACGAATATTCAACCAATTTAAACATTTTTACTATACCATTAATTAAATATACTGGATAATTATATAATTTACTAGTATTTTTAAGGTTATTAATGTGCAAATTATGATATTTTTTATCAGATATATATAGTATAGTTTCCAGTATATTTAGTTAATGGTATAGTAAAAATGTATAAATTGGTTGAATATTCATGGTTTCTAAATCAACTGGGTTCAGTTTTTTTTACTTCAAGGCTGTGTAGAGTTTGTCTTCCTTCTAACCACACAGACAGTTTCTTTTTAATTGCATATTTTGATGGTATAGGGTTTAAAATCTTAGTATAGTAAGGGGCATTGTCCATGCCGATTACACTATAAGTCGGCATATCAGACAACAGTTTCTCTTTCAACCACTTTGAAAAATTATCAAAATTCATTTGACCATGATAGTCCCTCTAACAAACAAGATAAGCAGAAGTTTGGAATAACAATAATAGTAGCAAGTCCGATGCTTTGATCCGGAATTCCAAACAATTGGTGAAATATATGTGACAAATGCAATTACCAAACCGGTTTTTGCATTAGGCAACCCTTTTGCTGTAGCAAAGTAGACTCAGCTCAAATCATCGATTTGTTAACTTTTTCCCTGCGCCGAAGTGGAAGTGGCCTTATCCAAGGTCATCTGCCAACTCACAAGAGTCGGAAGTACACATAGAAAAATATAATAGCATTACTGTAGGGCGAATGAAAAATGAATACCTGACAATATCTAGTAGTTTTAAATGAAGTTGGCTTGAGAGCATTTTAATCATACCAATTTGTGAAATCAGTAAATGTAGTTTTTTTTTAAAATAAAAAATAATTTTTGCACATACAAATGAAATAATAAAGAGTAGAAATTTTTATAACAGAAGAATGTGGAGCATATTTTCTGTTAAATTAAACTGTATATTAAGAAAGATATTATTCCAACACGCACAGGAAATGTTGCACATTTCTGTTAAAATAATCTAAAACAAATATTAATTATATACACACATTGGATTTTAACAATACAGATATTAAAAATAAACAAACTAAAAAGTAAGACAGATAAATAACATACTTCCATCTCTGCCAAGAGCATATATATCAGAGAGTGGACCTTGATATCCATGCTCTTCAATGACATTGACAGCGACATAAATATCATCTGCAGCAAAAGGGTGAGATTCCAAGAAAAAGGTAGGGCTGGTAGTATTGTACTTATGTGCATCCCTTAGGTCTTCATTCGTACTTATCCACACACAATAATTGAACCTAAAATACATGTAATTATAATTGCTCCATAAAACTAAATACAAATAATTTCACCACTAAAACTCAAATCTTTATATATTCTATATATTATGCATAGCTTATGCATTTACAGACAATTCTATCGAGCAAACATTAAATTAGATAAAAAAAAGTTTGAGAAAATGGTAATTGCACTTTTTCTGTTACAAAGAAAAACACACACTCTCTCATCTACCCACTCACCCACAGAGACAGAGAGAGAATAAACTGTAAAAGTTTTCCATCAGTTTAAATAGCAATCCTTCTTATTTCTAAAAAGCTATACATTTATAAAAGTATGTTTTTCATTCAAGATTTTTAGTGATATTACATCAAATACATATTAGAAATGGGCAAATAACACTTTTCTAGAATTTGAATATTAACCAGATCTCAAATATTCAAATATCCTAAATAGTTATTTGAATAAATAATATTTACATTTATTAAATATTATTAATTATTAGTAAATAAATTAATAATGTAAAATAAAAAAAATAAACAGTGTAATAAAACCGCATTAATTCAGAAATGAAACTTTTATTTTAAATTTCAATTATGTTACAGTAGATTTTTTTTATTTAGGTAATTTTTTTTAAGTAATTTTAACTACAATAATTGAATTAATGTAAATATTTCTCACCTACTACAAATTTTAATTTCAGAAAATCATCATTTTAACATATTCAGAATCTAGTCTGCTTTTTTTTTGTGTCACAAATTAGACCAGAAGTGCTGAAAAGTTGTTTTTAAAAAAACTGTTGACAGTAGCATGATTAAATACTTCCTAAAATTAATTCCTTCCAGCAAGAATACAGACTGTTCTATTTCAAGTAGTTGCTGAAGAACCAGCTGTTAATTATGATACAATATTTTAGGTATTCGAATTTCTTCTAATGACATTATATTCAAGATTTCAAATCTCAAATACTTTCAAGTATTCGGGGTATTCATACATCTCTAATATATATAAACTTTTTCACCACCAAAAGTATACTAAAAAACAAAATTGATTGGAATTATAAGGCACTCAGTTAAGTGAATATGAAAGACCAAATCATACTGAAGATCTGATATTTCCATTAAAAATACACACTAATTTACAATGCTCCATGCAGTTTGATTAGTTCTTTAAAATATAGTTCAAATAAAAAAATTTCAATGATTTTGAAGAACAAAACACATATTAGACACAACTCCACCACCAACAAAGAAATTATTTCTGTAAGCACAAATTAATTTAGTTGATAAGACTAATTTTACAGTTAACTGTATGTTTCTGTGCAAGTTGTTGTAAATACACTTCTCATCTTCAGTAAAAAAAATATCAGTATCACCCCAAATATGACTCAGATTTGTGACCATGACGCAATGTTAAGCAAACGGTGCATCTCTATCAATCACTATTCAGTTATATAGTGAGGCTCTAAACCATCCATCTTTAAAATGATATTAAATTCAAGTAGGTGATTTAAAAGGTAGGTTGTATGATGAACACTATTTAAGTAATCGTGAAACTTCTCAAAAGCTTATATTAGTTTGCCCATATGTATCAACTTTCTGAAGTAGCAATTGGAAATCATAATTTTAAACAAGAATATACAAATGCACGCATGATGTCACGTTTTTATATTTAAGGTATGCTATTATTTTACTTTCTTATGCTATATAATACAAATAAATTAATCTAAAATTCTGATAAGTATTTGGTGGCGAATAACATTTTAAGATATCCTGAAACATTTTGAACACTTCTGGAAAGATGTCCATGCATGTGTATGTCTGAAACGTGTGAACATTATAATTCAAGAATGAATGCATGTATTAGAATGAAATTTAGAGTAGATAATTATGTAACAAGAAAGATCAATCATGCTTAAAGCATTGATTATGAAACACTTTCCAACTTCAATGCAATTTTATTTAAACATGTCTAAAATGCAATACATTCCTCGGTAATATTTTAAAACTTATCACAATACTACATTAATTTATTATATTTGAAAACTTAAACCTTCATCGAAAAAAATGAACTTCATTCAAATGACGGCAGTGAAATATAAATTGCCTCGTTTAAACATCTCTAAAATGCGATACATTCCTCGGTAATATTTTTAAAACTATCATAATACTACGATAATTTATTATATTTGAAAACTTCATCGAAAACAACTGAAATTCATTCAAATGACGTCATAGAAAAAATAACACCCCTGGCTCTCTCTATAAAAGCAGTATTTCATTCATAAGTAATTTCCCATTCATGTCATTCATCACAATACTATAATAATTTATTTTATTTAAAATTAAGACCATGGAGCTACAAGTAATTAAACTCTTTGCGTAAAACTTCATCGAAAAAAATCATCCTTCTCTTTGTAAAATCAATGAATATTTCATTCATATCAGCTATGCAGACTCCATGAACTAAATGATTTTGTGTTAAAGAAATACAGCAATTCTAATACAACTCATTCTACATATTTTGCTGTTTACATTTTACATAGGTGAAAAATAGGCTTCGTTGTAGAAATAATCAAATTTGGATGAGCATTTAAACTCAAATATATTGTAATTGCGTTGTTTCAGTATGTAGATGCACAGAATTTAAGCAGAAATAAAGTGGTTTTAGAACGTATACAACACTCAATATGAATTAAAAAGAGCTTTAAAAATCACGATTTTGAGACAAGATGGATGCCATATATCATTTTGAAGTAGATCACGTGATCGTTTCATATCATGGTCACGTGATCGCTTCATATAAGAGGAGTTATTAATATTTTAATTTTTATTTAAAAAACTACTGAATATATTTCGCTGAATTTTTTTTTATGTATTTTATGAAACAATTTGAATATTACCTAAAATTTTCGAAGCAATTTGTGAATTTTAAATCCGCTTAAAAAATGCTTGAAAAATTAGGTCCCATAGGGCTCATGTATTTCATTTTTTCAACCCGGGTTCAATCCAAAACTAATTGGGTGATATTATTTATTTATATTCCCATAGGTCCTACAGACCGTCTGAACAACATACTAAAATTTTATTTTGATTAAGTCATTTTTACGGCAGTTATCATGCTAACGGATATACATACAGACAGACAGAATGAACAAAGTCATAAACACTTTTCAACTTTGTTATAAAGTGTTAAAAACTAGAGTCAGTTAAAATCTCTAGTAATTTTTATAAGAACATGAACTGTTATAAATTAAAGATACTTATAGAAAATAATATTCTAAAATTTCAAAAAGTATTTGGTGGTGAAGAATGTTTCAAGATATCCTGAAACATTTTGAACATTTCTGGAAAGATGTCCATATATGTGTATGTCTGAAATATGTGAACATTATGATTCAAGAATTAATGCATGTATTAGCATGAACTTTTGAGTAGATAATTATGTAAAATATAGACTTTGTTAGAATCTTTAGCAATTTTTATAAGAACATGAACTGTTATAAATTATACTTATAGAAAATAATATTCTAAAATTGCAAAATGTATTTGGTGGTAAAGAACATTTTAAGATATCCTGAAACATTTTGAACATTATAATCCAAGAATTAATGCAAGTATTAGCATGAAATTTTGAGTACATAATTATGAAAAACTATAATTTGTTAGAATCTTTAGCAATTTTTATAAGAACATTAACTGCTATAAATTAAAGATACTTATAGAAAAAATTCTATATAGAGAAACAATGATAATAATTACATTAGGCAGCATGTCCAATATCTAGGTATAAAACTACTTTAAAGATTAAAAGTTTTATTTGTACTAAAGGATGTTTTAAAACATATTTATAAATACTGAGTGTTTTCAGGCATGAAATACTCATCACCAGAGGCATATGGTTAAAAAAGATACATTGTGCTTTTTATATACAGTCAAACTGCAATTTGCATATTATCAATGGTTGAATAGTATAAGGAAATACAGAGGAATGGATAAACAAATAATATTAAAATGACTCAGCAGAAATAAAACATTATATTAATATTATTAAATAAACATATTTACATGTTTAAATATGCAGATAATGATTTAACCCTCAAAGAATCAAAAATGAGACACCAGGTAAAGCTGAGATTTTGAACAGGGTCAAAATTACAGATAAAATCATGATAAATATAGAAAGATTCCAAATACAAGTTATTATTTTATCATGCAAATTTATATTTACCTTTGACTAAGAAGCTGCTTAATCCTTTGATTTCATTTATCAAATTTTCGCTAATATCCGTTCTAAATTCAGTGGCGGTTCGTGAGATGAAGCAGGTGACACAGGGGTAAAGCTGTTTCACTCTTAAAAGTCATAGGTTGAATGGGTTATTGTTATTATTATTTAACAGTTAGTTTTCAGATTTGTATGGCTATTTTTAGAAAATATTTGATAACACTTGTGTTTTGATGATGTTCATTGTCGAGGAAGGGGGGGGGGGGGGGAAATCTCGCTACAGAATCTACTCTACACATTCCTGAAGTCATGAACTGCCACTGTTTAAATTCATCTATCCCAAATCTATACTTGCTATATCTTTTAACCTTTTGTCTTTCAATCCAATCTTCCTAAACAATCCTAAGATCTTCCACCCTTTTGTTCAGTTTTGACTAAAATTGAATTTTAAACCTGCC
Source organism: Amaurobius ferox (assembly GCA_951213105.1). Classification (NCBI taxonomy): domain Eukaryota; kingdom Metazoa; phylum Arthropoda; class Arachnida; order Araneae; family Amaurobiidae; genus Amaurobius; species Amaurobius ferox. The sequence continues at coordinate 104,812,243 of OX578136.1, forward strand.
TATTCTACAGTTACTCCTCTGTTCAACTGTATTTATACCGATAAGTTTAAAAGTAATATTTTGAGTCAAGCTGGGGTGTACATTAACACTTTTATTTCCCTTGAAAATAGTTCTAAATTCTACATTATAGAACTAAACAAATTGCTGGCATTAAATTACCTGAACATGCCCATGAGATCAAAAATTAAAAACTTTCAACTGCTTTATCCCAAACTGTCATCAATGATAATTTTGTTCAAATGTTCAATAAAACTTTCCTCTTAACTAATTGTAATAATCCCTGTAATATCTTGCTATTGAAATCTTTCTATATTTATCATAATTCTATCTAATTTTGAACCAGTTCGAAATTCCAATTTCACCTGGCATCTCATTCTGAATATTTTGAGAGTATTATCTGCATATTTAGACATCTAAATTTGCTTATTTAATATAATATAATATTTTACTTCTGCTGTGATATTGATACTATTTGTTTATTCATTCCTCTGTACTTTTTTGTGTTATTTAACCATTGCAAATTTTTTCACAGTTTGGCTGTGTATAAAAAGCGCAATGTATATTTTTCAGTCATATGTTTCAGTCATATGTTTCTGACATTTCACACTTGAAAGCATTTAGGCTTTGTAAATATGTTTTAAACGTCCTTCAGTGTGAATAAAGCTTATAATTTTTAAAGTAGTTTTATATCTGGAAACAATGATAGTTTGAACTATGCTTTGAATGTAAAAGGCATTGAAATAGAATCTCCACCTAAAACCCCCAAAATAACTAAATATACCAAATTCATTAACTGGTCCTTTGGCAACTTACGAAAATAATAAAGAACATTATAAATTGCAATGTAACATATATATTCACTAGTGGAGTGCATGGAGAAATTCAGATTGGATGTTATATCTGATATGCAATACAAATACTTTACAGACATACTAATGTAATCACATGATTAAAAAATCTGATGTGGGCAGAACATGGCTTTCCTTATATAATGCAATGAATTTACTACTTTTACAGTATAAAAAAAAAAATTATTCTTATAGTAGATATTTATATTCTTTCCAAGATATTGAATTTAACCAATTAGTCATCATTTTAATTGATTTAGCATTATTTTTATCCATTTGGCGAGATTTTTGTTAATTTAGCAACATTTAAAAAAGTTGCCAAGTTGGCAACAATCCGCCAAATTCGTCGCCAAAATATCGCCAAGCATTATGAATGGAGAAATAAGTTATTCTTATAGTAGATAAATGACTATTGGCATTTAAATACAAAAGTATTACTCAAAGTATCTTTTCTCATGAATGGAACGAGCTAGATCCACGAGAATGATGTCACCAAATTTATCGCATGATATTACATATGGAAAGTGAACTTGTTTCTCAACAGTTAATATTTCTTTTTAATTTATGAGATTTTGATACATTTATTTGAAAAATGTGTAATATCTTGAGAATGATTTATGCTAGCATTTTAAAGTTTATGTCAATTGTTTTCTAAGAAAAAATTACATAAGAAATGTATATTTGCGTAACTTTATTAAAGGTTTTGATTTTTTGATGATTTTTTCAAAATTTCACTTGAAAATTTAGGAGGGATCAGAACAATCGATTGTGTTTAAAAAAAAATAGGCTTCCAGTATTCACAAATTGTAATTTTTGTACCAAATTTCCTTCGAATTCATTCGTCAGATAGTGTCTCCATAGACTCACACACACAGACATCATCTCAAAATGTTCGATTCCTGATCAGGGATGTCTGAAACATGCTTCCCCGTCGAAAACTCATTATGAATTTTTTCCCGTCGAAAACTCAAGTTGAATTTTTGAACCCACCATAATATTTTCCTTATACATTATACTATATATAAGGAAAGTAAAAAAATGTAGTAAATTTTCGGATTATGTATATTACATTTCATGTACTATGTCTTGAAAATTTCATATGCTATATTTTGTGTTTGATTATACATGCAACCATGCAGGTATGGCATCTTTAAATCTTAAACTTCATCCAAAACATATCAAATTTAATATGAAAATATAAGGGGTTTGAGTTTGGAACCCAATAAAAATAAAGTGAAGTTCATAAAATAATACATTCCTTAATCTGCTGATATCATGTAATTAACAAGTGACTAAATATAACAGAATTCAATCTTCTGATCTTTCAAAGACGTTTTCCTACACTATAATTTGAAAGAACAAAAAGTATCATGAATAGTAATGACTATTTAATTACTTGTGATCCTTTTGGTCTTCAAACCACTTGACTTGTTCCCAGTAGATATAAATATTTCCAGTTTTCTGTCGAAGAGCCCTCACCTGACAAACCATTGGAAGAGGCAGAGCAGTGAAGATTACAGGGTATGTAGGCCGGGAATTTGGAGCATCTGTTTGGACTTGGATTGAATAATTCCCACCATAATCAATAGCATATGGGGAAGTAATCTTAGTGTCATTTCGAGGGGCAAGTCCAATCCAGTGATTTCTTTTAAGGACAAGATCTCTGATAAGAATCTAAATAGGAAAAACATTGTTTGTTAGAAGCACAGACAGCAACTTTCGCAAAATTCTATAATGTGATGTTTGAAAGCATTTTATAACAGTTAATAATAGTATTTATAAATAACTAGCAGGTATACCTGGCATTACTCATGGTTTAAAATAAGTACAAATTCTAAAAGCATTCATATTGCTTTAAAATAATTCATTAAAGTATTTAATTCTCCTACAAAAAAATAAAAAAGTATAAGAATTTCGGTTCTGACTACATAAAGTAATCTGGAAGTTATCTCGCACAGCAAATTTGAAGAATAAAACATGTCCCCTTTGTAAACCAATAAAACAATATAAAGTTTGATCAACATATGCTAAAATGAAGATGCTGAAATGGTAGCAAAAGTTATTTCATTTTTATCCCATTACTAATAATCATTCAAGCAAATTTGGAAATATATGAATCTAAAACCTTTTCATAAATATAAAACAAAAAAAATCTGATGTGGGCAACACATGACTTTCCTTATATACTGCAATGAATTTACTACTTTTACAGTTTAAAAATATGCTATTCTTATAGTAGATACTTATATTCTTTGCAAGATATTGAATTTTCTTCAATAAGTTGTCATTTTCATTGATTTAGCGTCATTTGTATCAATTTAGAGAGATTTTTGTTAATTTGGCAACAATTAAGTATGTCACCATGTTGGCGACATTCCGCCAAATTCATCGCCAAAATCTCGCCAAGCGTTATGGACGGAGAAATAATTTATTCTTACAGCAGATAAATGACTATTGTCGTACAAATACAAAAGTATTACTCAAAGTATCTTTTTCCATGAATGAAACGAGCTAGTTCCACGAGAATGATGTCACCCAATTTATCGTATGGTATTACATATGAAAAGTGAACATGTTTCTCAATAGGAAATATATTTTTTTTATTTTATATAACTTTTTGATAATTTTTTTGAAAAATGTGCAATATCTCGAGAACGGTTCGTGTTAGCGTTCTAAAATTTATGTCAATCGTTTTCTAATGAAAAATTACATAAGAAATGTCTATTTGCGTAACTTTATTAGCGGTTTTGATTTTTTGACGATTTTTTCAAAATTTCACTTGAAAATTTAGGCGGGTTATGAATATTCAATTGCGTATGAAAACAATAGGCTTCCAGTGTTTACGGATGGTGATTTTTGTACCAAATTTCGTTCAAATCGGTCCATTCGTTCGTTAGTTATCGTCTCCACAGACTCACTGACACACACACACACACAGACATCACTTCAAAAATGTTTGATTCATGATCAGGGATGCTTGAAACATGCTCTCCCGTCAAAAACTCGAATTCGAATTTTCGACCCCGTCAGAATACTTTCCTTATACATAATGTATATAAGGAAAGTAATAAATAAATTGAAGATATTGTTCAGCAAAAATAAATTACATTTGGCTATTGTGGTGGCAAAAAGAATGAAACATGCAGAGGATATCTTGCTCCAAAGTAATGCAAAGTGAAGCTTGACTATAAATATATGGCTCATACAGTCGTGTCTTTAAAAATAGAAAAGCACAAAATATTGAAACTATTACTTGAGTAACAAAAGAACCATCATTTATATGCAAATACATACTTTATATCCAATAGCTGAATCCATGGATGAGCATGATGATATCCAGCTTATTTTCATAAAGCTACTTGAGTCTAAAGTCACACTTAGTTCTCTAGGAGGTGCGAGCCTGTCAAATTCTGTTTTAGCATGAACAAGACCATCTGCTGGACCAATGCCCAAAGGCTTGACTAGACCAACTTTCAGTGAATATATATCACAAGCATTCAGATCATGCAGAGTGTAGTTGGTTTTATTGGTAATGTCACTTAGTTCTGAAAAAGGAGGCATACACACATTACACATTAGCAAATGCACCAATCTTCAAAATATAAAAGCATGAGATTTTGCAGCTCATAAAGGTTAATAGGTCAATACATTACTGACTATTAATGAAGGGGTATTAATAGTCATGCCCTGCATTATTCTTTTATTGCAGGGGTACCATTTATGCATAGCAATTTTGTTAATGAAGAAATATTTTAAAGTTATTTATATGCATACCTATAAATGACATCTCAATACCTATAAACGACAATTGAGAGTACGCAATTTTTTTTTTTGTTATTGAGTTAAAAATTCTACTATTGCTACATGGAATTATGAAAATGGTAGAATGTAAATGCATTGCATTTTCTTCCACAAAAAGCATATCTCTTTTGGCAGCACAGCCATAGTTCTTTGCCTGATAAATTCTCCTTGTCCAGGTTTTCCAAACAGATTTTTAAACAAAATTTCAAACACCTAACAAATATAAGAGATTAAATAAAATAACCTTTGCTATATACACTTATCCAAAGACAAGAGAAATGCACAAAAATACACGAGAACACAATACATTAACAGTACTTTTAAAAAATAAATTAATGCAATTTAATATTTTAACATTCCCAGACTTTCTAAAATATTACTCTGACTCTGATGACTTCTTTTCAACTTTTCTGGCAATTTCAGGTCTTCTCTGCTTTTTAGTTAGGGTAGCAATACCAGAAAGAAAACCATAAAGCATATTTCAACTACTCCATGGAAGTATTTTTTAAATATCTTTTACACTATGAGGAACTTTTAATTGCTACAATCATTTGTATTCTTTATATTACAATTAAGCACAGAAAAAAGTAGTTTAAGTAACAGCAAATATTTCCATGAATCATAAATTTTGTAAAATGACTGGATCAATGAAATTTTGTATCAAATATTATATTTAATTAGTACAATTTCTTTAAACACTATGTATTTTCTGGTCACACTAACATTAACCTTCTGCAGATGGCACATCGACTGTGAAGTTATGTTCAAGGACGACACTCACACATTCGCATCAAGGAGAAATTTACCCTAAAGGATGACTGACACCAATATGCATTTTCATGTGGAACGTTTTTATTTGAATACTAGAAGCACTCAATATCCATTCTAACATTTACAACATATTTTTCTAGACCTTGATATAGGGAGATTTCTATGAAATGAATCATCACTTCATCTAAAGTGGTAAAACATGATTTTGTAATATAAACACACAGATCATTTCTTGCAGACTTTGCTATGCTATAATAGAGTATGGGTTCTCATTTTGATTTTAGTTTAATGATTGCGTTGGTGAATTATTGGAATGCAAGAGAGTATTTTCTTTCAAATTTGGGTTTTAGAGGAATGTTTGGTAGTGAATTTATTAGGTTATTTCGGATAAGAGAATGACTGGGTCAAGACATTTTTACGTATAGAAGAATATACTCGCATGGTAATCGAACAGGATAGTTATGAAGGTAATGCAGATAGTGAAAATTCATGGATTTTTGGTATTGCTGATGAGCGCACAGACAGTTTTTATGAATGCAAAGATTGCAATATTGGTCAGTGTTTTGAAATACATTATTTGTAAAAGGCGTATTAATTAGTAAAAAAGCTATTATCTTTTTAAAAATTGTACAAAATCTCTATTAGCTATATAAAGCATTGAGTACAATCATTTGAATATTTTTCTTGTGTAACAAATAACCATTTTAATCAAATTAGTTAATCATTTTTAATCATTTAAATTTTTAATATTTAAATAAAAGATAATTTATGTGTAACGTATACATCTAATGGAAAATATTTCCTTTATTCCTGAAAAAAGTAGAATCATGTGTTAAATGGGTGATTTTTAGTGAAATTTTTTTTGTAGTTAGGCTTAGTGCAAAAAATGTGCCGTCCTTTGGGAACAGTTTGGAAGTGAAACGTTCCGTCCTTTGAGTCATAGCAGTTCCGGAATGCCGCCATCTGCAAAGGGTTAATCTACAAACAGAACTCATAAAATGCATGCAAGTTACACCAACCAGAGAAATTAAACTCGAATGATTCATACCAAAATCATTTATTTTTGGAGATAGGACATAAATGCCGTAGTACCACTGCGAGCTTCTCTTGTCTGTAGGAGCATCCCAGGAAAGACTGACAGACTTCCCTTTGACCTTGTATTTAAGGTTAGATATCGAAGGCAGTGGAGTTCCTGAATGAGAATTAAAATGTAGAAATGTGTGTACATAGATTATGGAGCATTTTTCAAAATTTGATGTAATACATGTGATTTGAACATTTGTAGAATATGAGTGTCTTTTACTTCTACTTATCCATTCAGTGGAAAAAATCTTACAAATTGACCATCACGGGAACACCCCCAAAACCTAAACTATCACCTGATTATTTATCATGATTTTAAGATTGCAAACAGAAATCTACTGTGAAAAATCACCTAATGATTTTATTTGCTTTTTAACTGGATTAATTTAATACTGATTGGAAGAAGTATTTTTACTCTCTCGTACTATAGAATATAGTATATGGAAAGCATTGTTTTTATGAAAATTATCGATTTCGAGATTTTGATGAAAATATGTTTTAGGATCTCCTAAACATTGACTGTAACTATTTTTAGCATGATGTCCACCTGTATGTCTGTGGTCGATTTCTTGTGTACACAATAGCTGCCAGAAATATTAATGGATTCTCCCGAAATGTTATAATTGTTCTTGTTAATGGAAAATCTAGAACTAGATAGAATTTTTTTAAATTTGAGCAAAAATTTATTCAAAATTTTATATTTTTTTCAACATGGCAGCATAAGACAAAATTTGATATAATCATAAACAGGGTTATTTATATCTCAATGATCATGAAACTTAATAGTTTCAATCATTGAAAAATAGGTGCAATACAATTATTGTGTTTGTGGCATCATTACCCCTCCCACCCCATAGGAGGGAGGCAATATACATCTCAAGGGAACACTGTCAAACTTGGTATTAACCGAAATATGTTTTCAAGCCCTTTAAAATGAAGGGTAACATGCTATAATTGTGATCATTTGGACCAACAATAGATTTTTCAAAATTGTTCTTGTAAAATTTGAAAGAAAACAAAAACCTTACAAGCTACTTAAAAAATTAATTCTGGTATGTGAAATTTAAGTAGAGCCACACCCCAGATAATTGTAGTCCCAAATTGATCAAACTAATGCATATGAAGTGTCAAATCAGCTCAAAACAGAGTTTTTCAAGGCATAGGATAGATTTATGCATAAAAGCAGCGTGCTTGACACAGGTGGATAATTTTTTGTCAAAAAATGGATACAGGAAAGTTGTGTAAAAGAAAATAGACAGACAAACAGATATTTTAGACTAAAAAAATGTAATTTATACAGTGTTAAATTAGGTAGTTAGAATGGAAAATATAAAACTATGAAAAGTGTCTTTTTATTTTTAGAATTAAGCATAAATTGCGAACATATATGTAATTAATATAAACATTAAAATTTTTCATTTCTAAATGGGAAGATAAAGTCATTACTTTAATCAAAACATTTTATAAAAATAAATGCAATAATTTTATGTGATCTTTCAAGCCAACCAAGTATATTAGTCATTGAATACTAAATTCCAATTTTTACTAGTCAACCTTTATTCATTACTTACAACATTTAATGAAAAATATATCTTTGACTCCTAAACATTACAATAAAATTTTATATTTATATACACTAAAGAGAATAAATTAATATAACATGTAATATAAAAAATATAGTATTTAAGTGACTTTGTAAGCATGGTAATTGTTCAATTCTATAAAAGATTTAATTGGATTTACTCAGATATTTTATTGCCTGGATTCTTTGTATTCGCTGGAAATATCTAGTCAATACATATCAGTTATTAGTTACAGTAACTACTAGTTTATAGAAATTTACTAACAGAATTTAAAATTTATTATCCAGATGGCTAGTGGTTACCACGTGATTAAAGCAGATAATCATTTTAACGGAGGAGAAAGCGAATCATTGCAAAGGAGGAGAAAGTGAATCATTGCCAAGGAGGAGAAAGCGAATCATTGCCAAGGAGGAGAAAGCGAATCATTGCCAAGGAGGAGAAAGCGAATCATTGCCAAGGAGGAGAAAGCGAATCATTGCCAAGGAGGAGAAAGAGAATCATTGCCAAGGAGGAGAAAGAGAATCATTGCCAAGGAGGAGAAAGAGAATCATTGCCAAGGAGGAGAAAGAGAATCATTGTAAAGGAGGAGAAAGAGAATCATTGTAAAGGAGAAAGAGAATCATTGTAAAGGAGGAGAAAGAGAATCATTGTAAAGGAGGAGAAAGAGAATCATTGTAAAGGAGGAGAAAGAGAATCATTGTAAAGGAGGAGAAAGAGAATCATTGTAAGGGAGAAGCAAGAGAATCATTGTAAGGGAGAAGCAAGAGAATCATTGTAAGGGAGAAGCAAGAGAATCATTGCAATGGAGGTAAAAATAGTATTCATATATCAAAGTTCAAGAGAAATATGTACAATATTCATATGACATATATACACACAAGAATATTCTTATATACACATGAAATATGTATATATTATTTTAATACTTCTATATTTTAACATTGTAATGTAAAACTAATAATATAAAAAAGGCAGAATTATAATCATCCCATCTGTATTTTACAAAAGAAAAGAAACTTTAAGAATATTAGTACAATTTTGAAAATTTAGATATGCTGAATAAATGATTCTGCCAAGAAGCAAAAAGTAGAATCAATATTCATACTAACACTAGAATAAGATTCTTTAGGAAAGATTTTACTAAATATGTTGACATTTTTTAAACAAAATTTCACCATTGATGATTAGAAATGTCTATGCAAGCTAAAGCAGATTCTGTTTATTATAGTAACTGCAGATTTTTCTTGTCAGATATAAAAGTCAAGAACAAATATTTAACACATTCTTCCACTTCTATAAATATGCAAATATATGTGAAGTAAAATAAAATATTAAATTATGGAAAAGGAGGGTAAAAATCTCCCCCCTTTTTTACTCAGATATTTTATTGCCTGGATTCATTGGATTCGCTGGAAATATCTAGTCAATATATATCAGTTATTAGCTACAGTAACTACTGGTTAATAGAAATTTACTAACAGAATTTAAAATTTATTATCCAGATGGCTAGTGGTTACCATGTGATTAAAGCAGAGAATCATTTTAAAGGAGGAGAAAGCGAATCATTGTAAAGGAAGAGAAAGAGAATCATTGTAAAGGAGGAGAAGGAGAATCATTGTAAAGGAAGAGAAGGAGAATCATTGTAAAGGAAGAGAAGGAGAATCATTGTAAAGGAAGAGAAGGAGAATCATTGTAAAGGAGGAGAAGGAGAACCATTGTAAAGGAGGAGAAAGAGAATCATTGTAAAGGAGGAGAAAGAGAATCATTGTAAAGGAGGAGAAAGAGAATCATTGTAAGGGAGGAGAAAGAGAATCATTGTAAGGGAGGAGAAAGAGAATCATTGTAAGGGAGAAGAAAGTGAATCATTGCAATGGAGGTAAAAATAGTATTCATATATCAAAGTTCAAGAGAAATATGTACAATATTCATATGACATATACACAAAAGAATATTCTTATATACACATGAAATATGTATATATTATTTTAATACTTCTATATTTTAACATTGTAATGTAAAACTAATAATATAAAAAAGGCAGAATTATAATCATCCCATCTGTATTTTACAAAAGAAAAGAAACTTTAAGAATATTAGTACAATTTTGAAAATTTAGATATGCTGAATAAATGATTCTGCCAAGAAGCAAAAAGTAGAATCAATATTCATACTAACACTAGAATAAGATTCTTTAGGAAAAATTTTACTAAATATGTTGACATTTTTTAAACAAAATTTCACCATTGATGATTAGAAATGTCTATGCAAGCTAAAGCAGATTCTGTTTATTATAGTAACTGTAGATTTTTCTTGTCAGGTATAAAAGTTAAGAACAAATATTTAACACATTCTTTCACTTCTATAAATATGCAAATATATGTGAAGTAAAATAAAATATTAAATTATGGAAAAGGAGGGTAAAAATTTCCCCCTTTTAAAAGGTTCTCAAGTTAAAAAGTTTAGGAAATACTGTACTACAAAAGAAAATTGCTTAAGGTGTGATTATAAAATTTAAGGAGTTTTTCTTTCTCAGCATAAAAAACTATGAGAAATGTTATGTAAATGTTTAGAATATTTTTAAATTTTAGAAATTCATGTACTTGCAAATTTAAAATAAGTTTATGAAAATACGCAAACAAACCTTTTGTATAAACTTCAATCTTTTCATCAGGTCCTCGAAATTCTCCTTTATATGGGTACACTTCAAAGACATACTTAGCCCCAGGAGCAAGATTTTTAACTAAAAATATATAGTAATGCATAAAACTAATCTGATAAGTGCAGAAATTTTAAATAAAGAATAGATTAGCATGCATGAGCATAAAATAAATGAAAACAATGCTCTCGCTTTTAGAGGAATTTTAAATAAGTATAAGAAATTATTTATTACCAGCACTGCAAAATTCCACATTTATAAAAGTGTACATAATCTAATACAAGATTATGTAAGCATGATTAAATCTGGAAACTAAGTTATTAATAATGTTTTACTAGTTGTTGCTTGCTTTCAACCATTTTGTTTTTAAATTAGCTTATTTAAGCATTAAGTGCAATCAAAGCTTTTACACTAACATGAAATAATCTTTTTTAACTTCGATTATAAGCGATAACATAGTTACAATTATTTCTCTGGTTATAATACACCTTAGTCCATAAAACCAACAAATATAGCGAAGTTGGCTTTAAATTTCTTAAAGATTGAGATCAAGTTGCAAGAAGCTGCAACTACCAAGTTTATACTCACATAATCTGCCTATAAGAGTATTTATAAGGAAAACCTTTTTAGGTTTTGCAAGCATGTTCAAAAAGTTATCGATATGGAAAATAGAGTACCTGTAACTGAAGTTCCACTAGTATTGACAGTCATTGTAAAATGTTCACTTGCATAAGAAGGTCGATACATGACAGTGTACCCACTTCCTCTGTGTGTAGAGTGATTCCAAGAAATAGAGACAGAATTTTCAGATGAAGAAACTTCCCGAAGATTACTTACTGAGTCCAATACAGCATCTTTTGCAAACTGAATAATAAAGGGTTCTGATTTTTTGCTCTCTAAGTATCCATTGAGTGATGTCATCTGGATAAGAAACAAATACAGAAATACATTATTAAAAATGCAATTTGTTGTTTTTCGTATCATTGAGTTAAAAAAATGATTAATATAGAAATATACACAACTTTAATATATACATTCTAAATTCTTTATTAACAATAACTATAAAATTGACATGTTTAAAAACCCTTACCCAAAAAGTATAATTCACACCAGGCTCAAAATCAAAATTTATGGGAGAGAAGTCTTTCATTTCTGTAATAGTTTCATAATGAGCAGGGAATGGAGGAGAGAAATATATCTGAAAGGGAAATATAGTTTTTAATATTTATAAAATTTATTGTTTTTTTTAAAGGCATATAAAAAAAAATTATATTTATTTAAATACTTACCCTATATTCATTAATTCTGTTCAGTTGATCAGGGGGAGTCCATTTAACTAAAACATGTTTCACGTGATATATTGTCACCGAAACATTTTTGGGTGGATCTGGAGCTAGGAAAAAAAAATGGCCAAGCATTAGTCACACAAAATTCTAAATATATAGTTTAGTATCACAACAAATTCATTCTAAAATACTTTCTAAATATCTATGGAACAGATATTTTTAATTTTATTTTATTGCCCACTAATTGCAAATGTTTTTGTTATGATACACTAAACTGTTATTAAATTATAACGAAGTCACAATCTAAAATAATAAATAATTTAACCTTTTCAGTCCCAAATATTTATTTTTCATTATAAAAATCTGATTCCAATTGGCATCACAGGACTGAAAGGGTTAAAAAGAAATATAATAGTTAATTCAGTAATTGCCAGAGGTATAGTTTCAGATATTTACTTAACACATTTGCAAATTGCAAACTATATTCATTTGTCCAACATATTGATAAAATAAAACTTTATAACGCTTATTGAACATAACTGCTAGAGAACACTAATAAGAAATCCTGCATTGGGATGCTATAAAAATTGCCCCTATTTTGAAATAATATTTCAATTTACACAATATATTCTTTCAAAATTTACACAGCCACTAATTGGTGAAACCAGATTAAAAAATAAATAAAATTCCTATTCAACACACACATACACAAAATAATTAAATGCACTAAACTGAAAACAACAAATAATTCTGATATTTATAGATTTTTTTTAATAAAAGAAAAATATCCGTGATTATTTTAATATTTCTAACCTAGTATTTTAAAAGAAAAACTTTTATTTAAAATAAAAATCTAAATAACATAAAACAATAATTAAATATAATAAATACTAATCATACATACTCAGGACCATAGCTAAGCTGGGGCCAGGAGGCTTAATCCCCCTGTAAATTGACTCTATGATTAGTACTGAGTCAATCGTACTGAAGAAGTAATCCACTGGAAAATGGCTTTCTTCAATTTTTAATAGAAGTTGAAAATTTGAATTCGAAATTTAGACTCCGTTACAACATTTTCCCTGCACACTATACTATGTATGCAGGAAAGTAAAAATTAAAACTTTTAATAACTTTTATTATAATTAACTGATATTCTTATAATTCTGTATTGTAAATTGTATGGGTACGAATGCCTGATGGAGTAACATCGAAACATTAACAAATCCTTAGAATAAAATTATAATCAGCTCCCTGTTTTAAATCTCTGGCTTACTGGTCTTTGATCATACTAATTAATGAAACATTTTAGCTCAGCAGATAAAATGATTGCAAACATAAAAAGAAAAACTACCTGTCCAATCAGTACTAATAGTGAGAAACTCTGTGGCAGGAGTAACATCAGAGTGGTTTCTTAAACGTGCATACACTGTTACCACATAATCAGTTCCAGAAATAAGGTTTTCAAATTTATAAGTGGTATTTTTAGTCCAAGTGGTGTTCTTCCATTCAGAGGCTGTGGCTTCGCTAAAATACAATATAAAAATTAATACTACATTGAATAGTATACATTTTACATGAGAATAAAATATTGCAGCTTGCATAATGTAATTCTAATATATGTTCAGATCTCGAGAGGTCAGTAAGAAGAACCAAAGATTCTGAATAATAGAGAATAAAATACATAGAAAACAAACTTTGCAAACATAGTAAAGAATAAAAATATCTGAAGGGTTAGACTTAACTAAACATTTTTATAATTTCTATTCTATCCTTTTCAGGTCCACTAATGTCATGAATTAAATTGTATTAAATAAAAGCATCTATGATTTTAATATAATGAACTGATTCACAACGTAAAATGCAGCACTAATAAAGCTAAATGAGCAATGATTTTAACATGTTCACATAATTTGGTTAGAACCATGTTATTTTACCAACAGAGATTTTTGTTTAGTTTTAAGCTAAAATATCAACAAGTCCTCCAAATTTATTAGTTCCATTACCTGGAAAATGTTTTAAGTAACAGAATAGTGAAATGCTCAAAAGAGTTTTGTTTGCAAGCAACTTATTTTAAAATGTGGTTTAAAAATTTCTATTTCCAAGGTGGCTATGAGTCAGTCAAGACAATGAATTGGATACCATTTAGCTGATCAGTATTGATAAATAAAATTTTACAATACAATGGCCAAGATATCATTTTCCTGCACTGACTATTGCTATTTTTTTTTATGAGAATTACAATTGATTTTTAATAAAAAATAATGTAATTATCATCTCTAATTTCAGACATTTAAACAAATCAACCAAATTACAAAACAATCTATCTAGAGTTATAGTTTTTATATAATCTTTTCTACACATAAAATTTCATAACAAAATGTGAGCTTGATTATTCTGCCTGCTTCCTATGAACATAATTAAAAAACATCTGAAATAAGTTCAAGAGGTATAAAAATGTGTATTTCTATCAAAATCAATTCAAACTACTTTAATTGCATGAGAAAAATATGACAAATTGCATCAAATTTACTAGATATTATACAAAGATACTTAAAACAAGCTAATTACATACTGATAAGATGGTAGGTATTCAAGATCCAAGTGAGGCTGACCAACAGGAGGTGCCCAAGTAATTGAAAAACCATGTAATCCAATAGATTCTCGCACAACCGTAAGATTATGAACTTTGAAAGAGTAAGCTACAAAATGATTATTAAAAAAACATCAGTAAGTATAAATTATTTAAATATTTAACAAATAAAAAAGTGTATTTTAAAAGCTTATTAAGTTTATATACTTTTATATATTATATATTATAAAAGTACATTATTTGACTATAAAAAAGAAGTTTTGCAATAATTTACCATGATGAAATTTTAACTTTAAGCATTTATAGCTTTTGAACTAATACAGATCTAAAAAAAAAAAAAAAAAAAAAAAAAAAAAAAAAAATCACAAAGGTGCATTATCGCATGAGCTAAGGTAATCCTGTATCGAATTTCAAGTTGTTGGAAGCCCTGTATCGAAATTCATGGTTGTTAGTAGCTTGGTTTTTCTGCTATGTGAAACATAGACAGAAATTTTCTCTTATTATTATAGATTATTTTATTTATAAAATTCATTATTTATTGATTATTATTTATTATCTTAGAACTTACATTTTTACATATTATAATATGTAAATTACACCAATATTTTTAAAGGTAAGCATTCGAAATTGTGATCATTGGCTTTTTTTGACAGGGAATTTTTTTATGATGAAAACAATATTTGTAAACTGTTAGAGTGATTTTCTAATCATTATCAGAAACCCATAGTAAATCATGTACACATGCAGCATACATTTTAACATATATGCATAATTGTCATATGGTGACAATCCGGTTTGCTTAAAGTGTTGCAGAGACGTTCCTGCTCACAGAAATGCTTTCAGCAAGTAAGTTTCTGTGGGATGGTAGACAATAGAAAATTTCACTTTGAATTGAAATAAACACACATTTTTGTCTCTTAAAGGAGAATTCAGTCCTGGAAATAAAGGTTCTAGAAATAGACAAAATCACTGGAAATTCTACTAATGTTACTTTCTTGGGTTTGCTGAGGTTACTGAATATACGGATAAGATTCTAAAACTTTCAGGTCTAATTTATTTTAATCAGAAATTGATTCTCCATTGATTGGAGGTAGTGGGTTATGCATACTTTATGTAACTTTATAGGGAAGCTTTCTAACATAGACAAGTGTATATACCCTTTTCATAGTGTGAAGTTTTATGATTTTGCAATTAATATGTACAAATATGTGAGAGAAACTATGCATTTTATAGTGGATGTTTTATTTATTTTATTAAAAACAGTAAGGGGTCATTTATTCAGCATCTGATAACTGGAACACTAAAAAAACTGGAATTTGATAGTATGATGTTAAATTTTGCACTAAAAATGATTTTTTACCATACATTTTTGTTTTTCAATTCTGCCAAATGATTAAAGTTGTCAATTATTATGAACTTTTTTGCAGTTTCTACAAAAACGTTTTCATAATACGAATTATGGAATTTCCATATTTTCCAACGAAAAATTGCCATTAGCTACAATCAACGGAAATGTACAGTTATGTGTGATGTCAATCCATGTAACAATGAGAATTTATGCCTGCATTTGACATTAATCAATATCATAAAAAATATGCTTTTTAAAAGATGACATATAGACACAGTAAATATGCTTCTAAAATGTTTCTAAATTTGGCATAAATCACTAATTATCTGCTCGTTTCGATCAGTCATCTGATCATTACCTTCGCATAGCACTTCCTAAATTATGGAGGAGACACACTTTTCTGATTAGATCCAAGAGGTGTGCTCAATGTTTTCTTTGGCAAATGAAAATAGCAAGAAATTATTATTTGCCAAAAAGCTTCTGTGACAAGCTTCACGTTTTCACATTACATTGTATAATTTATACAGATTTCTTGGAGATAACATAAAAGTGTGTCATTCCCATATTTGTGCAATGTAATTTTGGTCCAATAATTTTTTTCTTTTTAATAAACATATAAAGAGTGTTTTAGTATTCCAACCAGATCCCGAAATTAATTTGAGTTATCCTTATTCAAAATGCCGAGGGAAGAAATAGCAGCTGTTAATTGTGATTTAAAATAGACCTCTGTTTGACTTGCAGTATATTTTCTCACGACTTCAAGACTTTGATTTTTATGTTTCCTGCCAATTTTCAGACAAATATGCAAGTCTCTTGGTGTTTGAAAGGTTTAAGCAGAAATTCCCTATTTTATTTGAAAAATTAAATCCCATAAACAATGAAAATACCTCTCTTGGCTATAAACCATAGTAAACATTTAGCCTAAAATTTTTATTTTATATGTTGATACATTTTTACATGTCATGTTTCATTTGTTTGTTGGCAATTTGAAAAAAATCCTCTGGTAATATCACAAAAATCAGCATTTATATACAATCCTTATTATACTTCATTTTACTGTTAAGACATTTTCAATATTTGCAATTTGTCTGCATCGACTATGATTTTCATAATAATTTCATACTTTATGTGGGGAAATTATTTTTTAAACATGTAATTAATGAAATGAAGGGGTATGTATATTCCAGAAAGATGTATTAAAACAATGATTTAGGCACTTGAAATCAGTCATTTTGACAGGATATATTAAAATTTTATATATTCCCATCTATAAATACGGTGTTATTATTTTAATTAAAATTAATAATTGTTATTATCTTCAGTGCAAACTTGTACTCTATTAAACTTTAATAATAAACTTATTTTATGTTTCGATACTTTTTCATAACTTTTTGTTAACCACTAGACCTGATTCTAATTTAATTACAAATAACATAATGATATAAATTTTCTAAATTTTATAAAATTTTAATGTTATTAATTTTAAACTAATATAAAATTTTATTTAATTAAGTATACTTTTCATATAAATAACAAAATAAAGCTTTATGTAATACATCTATGGTTAAAAATCAAATAATAATTTTCAATAACAACATTTTAGAACATTCCAATAAATTTTAGAAAAAGTGATCCAAATTACGAAAAAATCCTTCCTTATCTCAAAAATTGAAAATCCCAATAATTCTGAATAATAAATATCCTAGTGTACCTAAAAAGGTTTGCATGTGCAATTCTGTTTCTATTCCCACGCATTGTCCGTAGTCCCAAAGTATCCTTTTGCATAAATATTTATTGAAGTGAAGCAAATTAGATGAAGTCCGATTTTTGAGTTTCAGTCTCCAGTCTAAAATACCAGATGTTAAAGTTTGCCCCATGTAAAGTCTATGGAGAATTTCACGGGCAACCTTCAAGTCATAATTGAATATTACATTATTTCCAATGATATGAAACTGAAGTCCTATTTAAAATTAAAATTATAACTGAAAAAAAAAAAACATATCCAATGAATAAACCCATAGTTTTTTGACATTTCATGATTTTCAAAGACAATCGTCCAATCATAATTTAACGCTATAGAAAGATTTAGCATCTCCCTGGATACGTTAAAGAAATATTTATTTATCTACACAGATTCCTCTCCTGAGAAATGAATATTTCACTTTACTGCATGGCAATGTAATTATCTAACAAACTTGAGATGCATAATCTGCATTCTGAGACCTTTTGTTTAGAAACCCTATCACCGCAGTTAACCCACAAAGGCGTTTCGTTATGCAATGTGGCTTGCAGAAATGTTCAAAATTCGTTTGTTAGACAAGATATAGTATATTACCAATAAAAAGACGGCACCCGATACAAATATTGTCTTAAATATCTCTCCAAACTGCAGATAAAATTAATATTAGAAATCATGCAAATGTTGATTAGGACATGCATAGATATATTTTATGACATTTGTGTGTATTAACTGAAATGACAAGTTAACATAATAGTATCTTGTACTATAAAGAAACAAAATGCATCCTCAATATCTTATCGATCCTCTTCAATATGCAAATGTAGCCTTTGCAACGATGTGATATAGAGTCAATCTATTTAATATACTGTAGCCCAAGTTCACTGTACTACACAATTATCATGCACAAATTTTCACTGTAATTGGAACACAATTTTGACTGCATTTGCATTAGTAAAAAATCTGCCTCAAAGTGATGCAGTTTTTCTGCCTCAAAGTGATGCAGTTTTGCTCCTCTAAAACACCATCAAAGGCAGATAATTGGTTGTAAAATTCAAGCACATACTGTATATGAAAGAAAAGAAAATTAACGGCTCAGTTATGTTTTGTTCTATTCTATGTCATACTACTTTCAAGTATATTAAATTTGAAGATGTTATATTTTTTTATTCTACATCAGGGCAATAAAACTATCTTATTTTTAGAGTGCATGTACAAATGAATAAATAGTTTATTAAATGAAATATTTTTTCACACAGTGTGACTCATTTTGTATTCTTGTGCATTGATGATAGTCCACAAGCATCTGTTCCCATTCACCTCTATCCCTTACTTATTACATAATAGGCAGAAAAAATTTGTTTATTTTCATATTTTGGTTAATTTTAAAGAAATATTTACCTAATATTATCAGACTTCACTATTATGGAAGTAAGATGATTCTTACATTAATGATGATTCTTACATTACAAGTAATTATGTTACAATACTTAGATTACTTACGTAAGATGATTCTTATGTTACAAGTTAACACTCTCATGCAGTACTTTGAATCTTAATAAAAGGCATCTTAATTAAGGCTTTTTTGGCATAAAAATCCTAAATTTTTTTAATTGATAATATAAAGAATAAATTTAAAAGAAATAAGAATTTATTTATTCTTACATAGAAAAAGTTCAATTATGCTTTGATAACTACAGTTATAGAAAAAATTCCTCCTTTTTCAAACCTTAATTTTCTCATATTGTTTCCCCTCCTTAAAATAATGTCGTTAAAAATCTACATTATTTTTCTTAAGGCAAGCAAGTATGGGGACCTGCTTTCTTCTTATGACACAGTTTTAAATTTCTGATTAATTCTTGAGACCAGAATTTTCTCTACTCACTGCCAGCCATGTTATTTCTCCATAAGACTTGTTTATCAGAAATTCAGCCAAACTTATATTTGTTATGCAAAGGCAGTATTGCATAACAAATAAAACATGGCAAAAATAAACAATAATAATTGCCATTATTATTGTTTATTTTTGTTTACACTTGCAGTAGCATCTGTCCACTTTCAGCTTTTTTTCCTAGTAAATTATAATCTCTGCAGTGTTTATGTCTCTGCAGCTTTTCTATCAGAAATTATGGTACTATAAAATCTGTGTTCTATAAATTATTATATAAAAGTCAAATACATTATTTGTGGAACTGTAGACTAAAAGCCACATAACAATCTGAAAACAAATAAACATGAAAAAGATATAAATGTAATTTTTGCAAATATATATATATATATATATATATATATATATATCCAATTAAAAAGACCTAACATGCAGTATATAAACTTTTAGTGCATAATTTTTAAATATGCAAAAATGCCTTTACCAGTCTGAGTGCAAGTCTTTTCATCACTTCCATCAGGGCAGTCCTCTTTCTTATCACACAATTTACCAATGTCTATGCATTCTCCAGTGATACACATATACTGTAGAGGGGAGCATGACAAAGGTGATATTGAACCTAGAATAAAGCATACTATGTAAGTTCCATAAAAATTAATGTTAAGAATAAGAGGCACATTAATATGTGAAGAGCAAGTAAACACAAAACTATCTGAATCATCATAAAGTTTTTACTTTGAAAGAAGAAAAAAGAGATTATCAAAGTATATAATCACAGAATCAGTCTAAAAGATGTGTTCACCAAAATTTGGACAGTCCCATTGTAGGTCCCATCCATGGGTCAGTTTCACACTTATTATACACCTGTCAGCATGAAATAGGCGATATCTGTAATGGCAGTAAGAAATAAATTTCTTGATGCCATTGCACATATTGTGTATTCCATGCTGATGAGTACATAATAAGTGCAAAACTAGTTCATGGATGCTGTTATCTGCAATGAGAGTGTCTTCTAAATTATCAAGATAGTTGTGTATGTTGAAAAGGTACAGACTGAAAATGATGACTTTGAATACAAAATCAAGCATATACACAATATTAAATTCAAAGCATAAATCTTTCATACCTTTCTATATTTTGAATACTTTATGATACACACTGTAATTGGATTCAATGTTTTTGATGTAAATGGTAACATAGAATTTGTTCTTGAAATTTAATTTTGTTTTTTCAATGAAGTTATGCAACTCAACTTTCTCTAACACCCATTTTATAAAGTATGAAATGTAAAAATATAAATATTTGTTCTCCCAATAAAAGCATATAATATTAGATGTAAGCTGTTAAGACTAGCAAAGTTTAATATTATTTATTGGTGTGGTTTCCCACTATATTTATTCCACTGTGCATTTAAAATACTGCAGTTTTCCTGCATTATACATTGTTTCTAATGTAATGGTTTTCAGCATTTTCACCTTGTAAACATTAGATTGATTTCATTGTATACTGATTTATAAAAGATAACAAAAATAATAAATATCATACTATTTGAAGGTCTGCAGCCCCATTCATCACTGCCATCCCCACAGTCAGCATTTCCATTGCAAATGAGTTTAACAGGAATACATCCATAACTATGGACACAACGGAAATCAGATCCACAAACATCTACATCTATCAAAGAAAAGAAAATCCAGTATAAATTTCTTATAGTGATAAGTAATACAAATGACAGAAAATATATTACTTACTACTACAAAGCATCTCCAAGCATAAGTTACCAATCATAATGATTTTTAGCATATAAAAATTCCCAAATCATACGTTTTCTTTCAAAGCAAGATTAGCAGGTGCTTTACTCATACACAATATATTATGCAACAAAATTCATTATAAGTAGATAGTTTTACTTTGATATGACCCCTAAGTACTACTTATGACCTTTGATATGACCCCTAAGTACTACTTATTATTATTGAAAAGCATTTCTGTAAAAATATGTTCTTAGTTACAATATACAATTTAATAAAATAAAGACATATCTATTAAATCTCCATTATATGCAATCCTAAATAACAACTTTGTTCTGAAGTTAATTTAACATTTCAAATGCTACAAATTTTTAAAGAATAAAAACAGATCTTCCTTGCTTGATATTTATACTCTATATCTGCACTCTTACAACATGTCAATTTTCCACCAGGATAAAAAATTTCACATATAGCTTGCTCCAGCCGTCCAAATAGATACTCAAGTCCTCAGGATGAATCGGACGGTCTGGGTCTTCAACATATAGCTTGCTCATTTGCACACTGCCACAACTGCCGCCGTATTCATGCGGAGTATGATCACGTTAAACATGTGGGTCTGTAAGTCCTTCCGAGAGGTTGGTGGTAGGGGAAGGAGGGTACGGTCACTGTGGATGCCTCCCCCCACTGGGTTCCGGTCTAAATTGGGTGGCACTTCCCGGCCGTCCAAACAGTTACCTTACACCTTTCTGGTAGGTCGGATGGTCTGGGTCTCAACAACAACATATAGTTTGCTCAGCCAATGGCCCTACCGTGCTGAAAACACTGGTTCTCGTTAGATCACCGAAGTCAAATAGCATCGGGCATGGTTAGTACTTAGGTGGGTGACCACCTGGGAGCACCACGTGCTGTTGGCACTTTTCGGGTGTGGTAGCCCGGTAGTTTGCGCACTGGATTTGCACGCTGCCACAACTGCCGCCATGTTCATGCGGAGTACGATCACATTAAACATGTGGGTCCGTAAGTCCTTCCGAGAGGTTGGTGGTAGGGGAAAGACGGTACGGTCGCTGTGGATGCCTCCCCCACTGGGTTCCGGTCTAAATTGGGTGGCACTTTCCGGCCGTCCAAATGGTTACCTTACACCTTTCTGGTAGGTCAGATGGTCTGGGTCTCAACAAAACAACATATAGTTTGCTCAAACAAAATAAATTAAGACAATATTAAAATTATCTTTCAGGAAAATGAAACTGCATTAAATAAAAATACTAAATGCATTTGGAAGTTAATTATGCATTGAAATATAATTATTAGTCAATACAGTTATGTAGAAATTAAAAATAAGCTTTATTATAACCACTTAAAGAATTGAAGAACTACAATAAAAAGAAAACCTATACTTTTAAAATTAGACAAGGCATAATTATCTTATAAAAGCCAATATCCTAAGAATTCTCCAAGAGATGTAGTACAATAACAATATTCATTTATATTTGAATTGTGGGCAAAACTGCAGCTGTACTACCCTTGGAGCCTGAAACTTATTCTATTTTTTATTACTTTTGGCCAATATCTTTTTCAAATATTTGAATAGTCATTTTCTCAAATAAAATTCTACAATATTTGGGTCAAAAATTTTTTCAACATTCTGATGTCTTTCCAGTTTATTTTCTGGCATATTTTCTGGCAGTTTTAAATACTTTAGCAACTTATCATTGATTTAGTCTCTTGTATTTTCAAATATTTTTATACATTTCTTTAAAAAACATTAAAAAAATTTCAATTGTCTCTTTTAATCAAATGGTCTTCATATTTTATTTAATTTTTCTTGTTGATTCTTAACTGTTGTCATTTTTTTTTATTCTAAGAATTTTACAGAAGTGTTTATTTTTCTTACATTCTTACTTATGCTTAAGAATCTGCTGACACCATTATATAAGATTATATAATCTTATTCAAAATTTTAACTTTTGCTATAATACATAGAATATGTCAAGAAAACTACATTGATAGGTATAAGAATATGACTATTATATTTTGAGATATTTATATGTTTTGAGAATAAATGAACACAAATTAACCACCTTTGAATGATATATGTTTGCCGATCTGAAAGTCTGTACACACATTAGCTCTCAAACATATAAGTGATTCAAGTAACATTAAATAGGATCATTTGAATTCATAAGAAAGAGGTTAATTAAATTTCAGTAACAGAGCTAGAAGACCGCTTATTTTTAAGCACTTTTGAATTTCATAAAAAAAAGTTTGTAGGTACAAAGTCATATATTGTTTACATCTAATTTTCAATTTTACCACAGAAAACCAACTATCACTGATAAAAATGTTTTTCAGGCATTGCAAGCAAATAAACCTCACACTTACCTGTACAGTTCAGCTCATCATCCCCATCAACACAATCTTTTGATCCATCACAGATCCAGGAGCTCCATATGCAAATACCTAAAGAATGTCATACACATACATAAGGACATGTAACGAGTTCAGAGAAGATTGTTAGAACAAAATACAAAAGTAGAAATAAAGAAACAAGAAATAAATTTTAATTTTAAAAATGCTTAATTCAAAGGGCTTGCATAAATTTTAAATAACTGCCCCACAAACCATAGGGTAAATTGGCCTATCATACTAAACAGCATCATTGAGAAAAGAGGCCGTTATTATATGCTAGTAATATATAATTTATAAGGCTAAACGTATGCCAGTGTGTATGTTTATATGATGATAAGTTTATTTATCAAATTGCAATTAGTTACTCTTGTGTAACGTTCCATACACTGCAGAATTATCTATATATCTTAAATTATTTAAAAAGGAATATATTTTTTATTTGATTGATGAATATCTGTTCTGATAAAAATACTATTTTTTAATTTAAAACATGCAAAGTATTTACTAGTAATCTGGTTATAAAATAGTCTCATTAGAGGTCTGCATGGGATTAATTTCAATATTTTACACCACCCGGCCTGAAAATATTAAGATCTGACCCAACCTGAGTTCAAGAATTTTTCAAAATAATTCACCCGAGCATGACACGGCCCAATTTTTTATAATACATTGAAGCCCGTCTAAAGCTAACCTCATATCATGGATCAAAATTTGCTATTTAAGGAAATAAACACAAATTATATTACATACTAGCAGCATACTTGTTCTTTGTAAGGAGTATATAATATAAACTTAAAATTTACAATCATGTACAAATGCCTATAGTATATATACTAAATGACATTCTTAATCAAAATATTCTGTTAAAATATTTAATGTAATGCTCCTAAAAAGAAGTTTAAGAATCTTAGATTAGAAGATACATCAGAGTTTTAGTAGAAGATTACCTGCATTACAATGAGTCTCAAAAATCTTTGCCAAAATAAAACAGATGACGTAATAAATTGTAAATATCAATAATCCCCGTAATCTTCATACCAGAAGGCCATACTTGATTCCAATATATGCCAATATATATCAAAATATATGCCAATATACCTGTACTACTTATATTCTTGTAGATTAGAAGATATACCCATGCATTTGTAGAAGATTACTCGTACAATGTACAATATATGAGTTTCAATAATTTTTGCTGCAATAAAACAATGGCATAATCACTTGAAAATATCAATAATCTCTGAATCAATAATCCCTGAAAATATCAATGATAATAATGTTTAAACCTGAAGACCGTAATGGATATTATCTAGTCAAAAATGCAATGGTAATGAAATTTATTTTATATACATATCTTCTTTATTCAAATGGGAAAAGATTTAATAAAAATCATCTGCCTCATATCACATTGGATTTAAATCCGCTGCTAAGAGACATGCGAAGACATTGTTAAGATGAAAAATATCGTCTGAATAATGCTATCTCTATGGAAGGTTTGGACACATTTTAGTCATATTTGAAACATTTTAAAAAATCGCCAAATTTATCGCCTAGTGGGACTGTAGAGCTGACAGGCCCACTTGGCAACAAATTGACGAAACATCCTCACAATACTATCCCCTAACAAAAGACAATTCATTTCATTTATTTAGTGCAATTTTATCAATTTCAAGATATTTTTATGGATTTACAAACATTAATATCAATTTGGTGACATTTTAAAAATTTGCTAAATGTGTTACTAAGTAGAACGGTTGAACTGACCGACAAATGCAAAAGAAACATAATTTCAGCACTCTCTTCTAACAAAACAAATTTAATTTCATTGATTTGCGTCATTTTTAAAAAATTTGGCGACATTTCCGTCAATTTGGCAACGTTTAAGAAAAGTTGCCAAGTTAGCGATATCTCGCCAAATTCGTAGCTCTGAATTTGCAGATCTGCATAGAACATCCTGATCCCATTTGTATATACTAAATGAAAACACTAAAATTGTATTAGAAGATATACCTGTTCTACGCTTTTTCTGTTTCAACAATTGGCTAAATGAATTTATTGGTTAAATACAATATATGATTTTATTAGCTAAACACAATATATAAGCTTGAAAACTCTTTGCCAAAATAAATTAAACTGATGTACGCAGTCTGCAATTAATATTATTAAAAGAAAAATCAAACCGTTTATTTATAAGATATATTTTTATATCCATTTATTTATTATTCAAATTGAAAAAATAATAATAAACATTAATAAAAGCATTTAAATTAAATAACCATTTTGATTTCTTAATACTTTTCATTGTTGATTAAAAACTTGTGAAAGATAAACTATGGCGATAGATTTTCCATTTAAATTCATGTTTCAAACATTCATGGTTTGTCTATCCCTTTGAGGAGTGAATCGTTCCGGAAGTGTTCCCGAGTGGATCACCCCGAAAGCGTTCCCCATCAAACACACACTCTGTTTTATTATAAGTAGAGATAGTAATACATAAAAATGAACCCACATTTGAAAACTCTATATGAATCAAGAATGAGAATTATTTAAAGTGAGTTTTTATTCATCATTTTGGTTAAATAATCAGAGATGAAATGAGAAAACTGCTCTTCACTTAGATTATGCTTAAAAAATACACTCTTTGCCCATTTAAGTTATCAGTGAACAATGCAATGCCCCTCTTCTTAGAGCTCACCAGCACCAAATATTCTGCTGTTGATAATCCCACCTGGATTAGCCAACAGCTAAACCAAGTCTAGAAGACTATGCATCTCAAATTTGCAAGCCACAAGCTGTAGATGTCTGAATAAGAAAGACATGCTCATAACAATACAAAACAATATATGAATTAGGGCGGTCTCAGTGCTATGACATTTAGTACAAGCACCAAATATTCTTGACTGCAGTGGTAGCAAAACAAACATGGCATATGCCCCAATTATTAATGTTTTTCAAACTATTTTCATGTGATTAAGCTTTCTAAGTATGTACATAGATAGTATTTTCTTTAATTATGACATAGTTATGAATATTTTTAAAATGTAATAACTTTAAAATGAAAGTGTAAAATGTTTAGAATATAAGTATAAATTAATTCAAAGACATTCATTTTATCCATATATTGATTTTAAATTGCAACAGTTTGCTCAAATAAATTTTCATTCAATATTTGTTTTCGGAAAATGACAGAAATTGACAGAATTGCATTTTAATACAAGAATAGAATTTATTTAATTTTAATAATTTTATTAGGAATCTTATAACTGAAATTAAAATTACAGAAGAAATTGAAAATAAAATATATGTGTTAAATTTTAAAGTAAACAGTACATGTTGAATTTTATATTTTCACCACTAGTTAAGCAATCATAGTACAGAAGTGATTAAACTTTTTAGAGATAAATTTAAAAATATAAGAAATTGCACTTGTACAATGATCCAAATTTAAGAATAACAAAACTCGAGCCCAGTCTGAAGTAGTTTCCTTAAAATTCAGCCTATAGGCTAGGACCAAGCCAATGCAGATATCTAAGTTTGGTATCCAGGAACTACCACATAATAACCATGTGGTAGTTATAATTTACAATCTATAAGACAGTGGCTATTTTTGCTTGCTGAAAATTATTTTCACAAGCACAGATATATGGACTCAACTAGTACAAATAATACAGGCCAAAAAATAATGCACACACATATATCTGCAGCAAAGTGCAAGAAAGCCCTAAATCAATTTCATCATATTTTAAGTTAAAAGGCCAAAGTGAATTACTGACTATACACTAAAATATTAGATGAGTTGATAAAGTCTATGAAGTCATTACAGATATTTTCACAGAATTCTCATAACAGCAAAGTTATGCTGTTAACAATTTGACAAATTAAAACACAGGATTTTAAAGATGAATGGTTTCTAACATGAGCCTTTTTTCAACCCAGCCACAAATACACATTCATCTGGAACTAAATTGATTGAAATTATTTAAACATTGTATACTAGCAGAAAATATATTATCATATATACTATAAAATGATCTAAACAAGTCTAGCATAAATAGATGAAAATTTCATTATTATTTTTACGAAATGATAAGTTTAAACAAATCTAAAATTTGTACCTGAATTGCAGAGAAAACGGTTTTCACCGCAAGTGTCTGGTTTGCGAGAACTAGTGGGAATAACTTCTGTTGTTGAACTAGTTTTTTCTTCTTCACCACCTGTAGAGAAAATGTTTATTTTGAATATATATCTCAATACCGACAATAGTTACAGTGAGGTGGGGAGCGGCAAGAAATTTTTTAATATAATAGTTCAAAATGGAGGGGATTTCTGTTTTTCTATCTTAGAATTTTGCAAAATAATTAGAAACAAAAATTTGCTCCATTTTTCCAATCTCAATAGCCTGTTTCATACTTGGAAGATTGGAAAGATCCAGATGTTAAAGAATGATTTCCAACTCATAACAATTGACTAGAAAATTATAATTGGATTTTTAAAATATATGGTACTTCCATATCAAGCAATATAAAGCACTAAAGCAATATTCAGAATTATGAATTTGAGCTCTTTTTCAGTAGAAATAAAATTGACAAATGTGTTACATGCAAAATAAAATTGTGAATCTTTAAAAACTTAAGATATATCTAAAAGATATTCTCATTCATATTTTTGTTTTACATTGACATTCTATCTCCATCAAATATAAGACAACACTGATTGTACAGTGATGTTCTAAATTTTTTTCACTTCTGCTCACAAAACAGCAAATTGGACAATTAAATTGCATGGTATTTGAAAAAGCACCTTTTAAGTAGAAAAACTTGAACTTCAGTTTTAAGAATTATAGTTCTTTCAATGTGTACATACACAGTTTTGCAATGCATTAACAGGATATCAACTTCACACATGTCACTTCATAAGATACATACTATCCAAATATATGCCTTCTACAGAAATTTTAAAGAGTTATTTTAAGACAGATACTATTGATTTTAAGATATAACCAGATTTCAGAGACATCAAACTGTGTGTCTTAGATGAGTTCAAATGCAGTATTTAAACAGGAAAGAATGCATAAGCTTATAGATATCAGAGTTTGCAAAGTAGAAAAATAAAATTATGACTAAAACTTTTTTATGACCTAAACTAATGTTCCTTAAACTGAGATTTATCAAACCCAGAGGATTTGATAAACATGTAAACAGTAAACATAATAACTAGTATCTTATGTAGCAAAGGAAAAATTTGAGAGTTCTTCAAACAAACTTTTTTCATAGGGTTCTGTGAAAGACAGTTTACAGATAATTTCACAGTTAAAAATCTGATGTGGGCAGCACATGACTTTCATTTAGAGTGGATACATGCATTCAATACAATTTAACTTAATAAAAAAAATTTTTTTCATTAAATTTACTCAATTTTCCTTTATTTCATCAAAACAAATTCTAAGTGTTGTTGGGAGTGTGGGTTACAAAAATATAAAAAAAAAAAAAAATGCAATTGTTAATGAGATGGGATTAGAACAAAAAATGCGAATACTATAAAGTGTGTTCCTCGCATACCTATAATTTCCTAAATTTATGAATTAAATTCAGTTTCAAACTACTTCAAATAATAAAACTCAAATTAAATTAACCCTTTCGCGACGGCTGGCAGGCCCGCGTGCCGGCTGCGAACTTGCATTCAACGACGTATGGCACGCACTCGTGCCGGAGAGAACTTTACCCTAAATGCCGAGTGGCACGTATCGGTGTTTCTATGTAAAACGTTTTCATTTGAATTTATTTGTCTACTAGATGGCGTTAAATGCCCGTGGAAGCAACTTAAATGTATTTTATAGATGTTTGACCTTGGCACAAGGAGAATCCAATGAATTATTTCTCCATTTGGAGCGGTGATACATGGTTTTGTAAACTAAACAGAGCACTTCTCGCAGCATAAACAATTTTATAATTTAGTTCCGGGTCTCCTTTTGATTTTAGCTTTGATTTCATTGGTGAATTACAGGAATGTAAGAGAGTATTTTTTGGGGGGTTGGGGGAGGGGGGTTAAAGGAATGTGGGACAGTGAAATGTTTAGGCTATTTCGGATAAAAGTATGGCTGGTTTGAGACTTTTTCTTTCTGTGGAAGAATATACGCGTATGGTAAACGAACCAGACAGTAATGAAAGCAAAGCAGATAGTGAAGATTCGTGGAACAGTGTTATTTCTGATGAATCTGAAAATGCAATTGATTCTTCAGATTCTGAGTTCTGATACTATTATTACAATTCCGCCAGCTTCAGTTGCTGTTTTTTCGAATGATGTTTGGGCATGTGATTTGAAAGATCTGAATTCTTTGGAGTTTTTGGACATACCTGGAATAAATCACAATATCATGCCGCCTAATTTAGATAAGGAACTTGATTTTTTTAGCATATTTTTTGATGATGAACTAGTAGAATTTATCGTAAAAGCAACTAATGAGTTTGCAAAGAAAAAATGGGAGAAAAATCTCCTCTCTCCTTCCGAATCGAAGACTCCACCTGTTTTAAATGTATTTACATTTGTGACAGGAAACGAATTTCGTGTGTTTCTCGGACTAGTAATTTTGACGAGCATTGTCAGAAAACCAAATCTTAAAATGTATTTTTCTAAGAATCCAAATCTCAGTACTCTTTTTTTCAATTCAGTTATGAGTCGCGATCGATTTATAGGAATATTACGTTACCTTCATTTTACTCTTGATAGTAATGCCCAAAAACTAAATAAATTGAAACCCATGTTAGATGCATTAGTTTCAAAATTTAAATCTATATACACTCCTAGAAGAAATGTGTTCATTGATGAATCTTTGTTTTCATGGAAAGGAAGGCTGGGATTTCATCAATATATCCCCTCGAAAAGGTCCAGATATGGAATAAAAATATATAAATCATCAGAATCGGAATCAGGCTATAAATGGAATTTTCCTTGTGTATACTGGAAAGGACACTGAATTATCAAGCTCTGATGGTGGGTATGGAGAACACGTTGTGAAAACATTTCTAAGTGAACTTTTAGGAAAAGGATATACTTTGTAATTGGATAAATTTTTTACCTCTCTTGTACTTGCAAAGTACTTGTTGTCTAAGGATATGCATATATGTGGTACAGTTTTAAAAAATCGGAAGGACATGCCAAAGAATTATCCATCTGTACCTAAAACATATATACACTAAAATTTTTAATATTTTGATAAAAGAAAATTTGTATAAAAAATATACATCAAATAGGAAATAAGTATTTCCTTTCTTTCTGAAAAAAGTAGAATGCTGTGCTGAACGGGTGATTTTTAGTGAATTTCTTTCAAGAGTTAGGCTTAGCGCAAAAAATTAGCCGTCTTTTGGGAACAGTTCAGAAACGAAGCTCTCCGTCCTTTGGACCACGTCGGTTTCAGAATGCCACCGTCCCGAAAGGGTTAAGGCATGTTTAAATAAAAAAAAAAAAATTCCAAATGAAAAAGTCAAGTTCAAAAATTCTTTCTCAAAAATTCTAAATGAAAACATTTAAATCAATCTTAAAATTTCAATTTTAATCAAAATATTAGAACAACTTTCTCAAATTTAGTTCAAGAATATTCTAAAATATCAACATTACTCACCTTCAGAATAAACAGGCCTAGCATTAATTCACTAAAAATTTCAAGTTCAAGAACATAAATTTGCAAGAAGAACTTTTACAGTTGGCATGAATAAGCCCCTAGACTGGTCAAACGGCACCAAATTTCTCTGGTTGAAAAAGATCATAAGATATACTAAAATATATATTAAATCATTCAAAACATTCTAGAAATATTCCTTAATTTCTAAAGGCAATAAAAAAGTTCCTGAAATCTGAAAATCATCCGTAATTCTAAAATAAACTGAAAATGTGCCAAATAAACTGTAAAATGTAACTGTAAACTAATGTAATGTAATGTAATGTAAATGTAATGTAACTGTAAAATAAACTGTGTGTAAAATAAACTGAAAGTGTTTTCTTTCTAGAATCAAATTTATCGGGTAGAAAGAGAGCATAAGATATTCTGTAAAACATTCTAAAACATTCTGAATACTGAAAAACTATCTCTGAAAAGTTCTTATAATCTCTAAAGTTCATATAAAATATATCGGAAAATGTGCCAGTTGACCAGTTATTCCTAAGTGCATAAAAATATGCTAACCTGTAAAATATTAAAATGGCACTTTCCTAAAAATAAAAATACATTAAAGTAAAAGAAAGAACACAGAATTTAAGTTTTCAAAAATCTAACGTTTATTAAAATTTTACTTCACTTTTAAAGAATTTTCAAAACATTTTACAATTTTTTAAAACATCTCATTAACTAAGCAAATTAAATTAAACATCATAAATAAATTAAATATATTGAATTTAAACAGTGGCTGGTCGTATAGTGATAGTAAAAACATTAAAATATTAAATTTAAAGTTAACAATGTTAAAATTATACAATTATTTGCCAAACTAGAATTTAGAATAAAAAGAACATAAGTTAGCCAAAAGGGAAATTTCAACTAAAAGTTAAAGAAAACCTCAGGTTTTGGTGACCTAAAATATATAGGTAAAGGGGTCCTATTCAATATCAACTCAATTAAACTTTAAATACCGCAAAAGGATAGAATTAAAAAAAAGATATCACCCATAAACATATCACCCATAATTCATCAGCTTGGGTGCAGTCCTCTTTTGCTCCAGAAAAAGCTAATGGAGACATATCTCCCATAAAGCATTGGTACATCAAGTGAGTCCAACCATTTAAGTGGAATATGGTGCTCCAACACCTCACGAAAAGAACACTCCCAAAACTTGATCAGCACAAAAACGGGTAGCTCCTTCGCATCATAGGAAAATTCAGCTGAAAGTAGCAGAGCACCAGTGGACATCGTCCGGAACCAAAAATACAGACGGCTCCGTCATCAAAAACCGAGAAGTAAACAATTGGAGGTCCGGTCCTGGGACTCGGAAAATTTAAACTACTCAGTTCATTATGAAAGAACAAATCGGACCTCCGGAACAAAACAATTATTCCAAAGGCGCCGACGTTAGACCGTTAGACGTTACTTCAGTAGACATCGACCACATTGCTCTCAACAGGCAAAACATAATTTCAGTTTTTGCAGACATTAAAAATTCAGAGGCTCTTGAGTGTTTAGACTAAATATAGTTTCCATGGCAGGAAAATAAATTGAATAAAGTTAAAAGGCCGGAAAATAAAAACTTTTGTTCCACAGAATGCGTGCCGACAGGGCAGCTTAATAGATCACATCTTTAAATTCCAATCAAAAACAAAAGAAAAAAGAGCAGGAATGCATTTATATACTGTGAAACATCGCTGCCATACACTGTAAACAAAATTAGTGATGAACGATAAAAGAATTAATGACAGACGATTTTAATATTACGGTTAACCAATCAAAAACTCAAAATTTTAAAGAGGAGAACAGGAATTTTAAAGCAGACGAAAATTAAAAAGAAATGAAGTGAAATGATTTGGAATATACGAAATCGGCAATAATTTAAATATGAACGATTCTGAAGTATTTAAAAGCTGAAAATAAAATAAAACTGAAAAATTGCAATAAACTAACAAATTCTTAACCGAGAACAATAAATTTGAAATCAAATCAAAGGGAATAAAAAGGGCAATAAATGGAATCACAAATTAGCCAATTTAAATAAATTCAAATTGCTAAAACCTAAAAAGAATGAACTTTCACTATTTTTAACACGATAACTATCGAATAGAACCTATTTGAAACAGAAGAATATCAAAACCCTAAGCAATTGGAAAATGGATAACTAAAAAGAGAATGACTATGTAAATAAGACCCCTGAACATGTTTAAATTAAAAACAAACTTCCTAAAATTATTAAATAGCCAAAAGTAACCCAACAATAGGGTTTTGCGAAAGACTGTTTACAGATAATTTCATAGTTAAAAATCTGATGTGGGCAGCACATGACTTTCATTTAGAGTGGATACATGCATTGCCCAGACAGACAGACATACAGACTGGCAGACACACACATGGCATGCTAAAAACATTGTTTTGCATTCTAGAGGTGTCAAAACATGTAGATCTGTCGAAAACTTGAGTTGCAATTTTCAGTATCATTCCAATATTTCCCTGTACATTATCATGTATTGCAGGAAAAGTAAAAATCTGATATGGCCAGCACATGACTTTCACTACAGACTCATATTCATGTTTCCTTTATTTATTCAATAATAAATTAAATCACATTTAATTGCACAAAATAACACTCATGATTATTTTAAATTACACTGAATTTGCATTTGTAATTCATTTCGTTTTCATTCAGTAACTGGACTTATTTTTAAAGGTGGCATAGCAAAAATACAAAAAAAACTAAAATATCTCGAGAACAAGTAGTCCTAGAGTAATGGGTTGGTCTTATTCTTTTCATTGTCAAAAATTATGTATAAAACAAGAATTTAATTGATATATTTAACAATATGTAGTCTTTTATATTAGATTTTGAGAATTTTTGCAGGCCACTTTGCAAAAAGAAAAAAGGCAGTTCTTTCTTTTTTTTTAATCATACCAAAATCTAATCAGCACCAGGATAACCTACTAGTGTCTTATCTACTAAACATTGTGAAATTTGATCTATTTGTTTTTCAGCTAGACTGGATACAGTAATTTTTACGGGCTATTTTGCAAAAAATTGCAGGTTGTTTTATCCTAAATAGTACCAAAATCTAATTAGCATCAGGGTCACCCACAAGAAACTTACCTACCAACTTTTATGAAATTTGGTCAATTAGTTTTTTTAGTTAGAGTGGATACATACATTGTACAGGCAGCCAGACAGACACACAGACAGACGTCAAACTAAAAATAGTTTTTTTCATGTTCTAGAGGTCCCAAAATGTGTAGATCCATCAAAAACTCGAGTTGTGATTTTCGGTATGATTCAAATACTTTCCCTATACATTACCATGCATGGAAAGTAAAAAAGATTTAAGACATACTGACTAACTTTATTTAGCAGCTTAGCTAATAAAAAAAACATAAATTATTGAATCAGTATTCAACTTTATCCTAACCGATTTTAATTTAATTAAACATTATTTGAGTTAAAATATTCATAACCAGAGGCTTAAAGTTGTGATTTTTCTTTATTTCCTTGACCTTTTTTGAATTCTTAACTTTGTGATGATTATGAAAATCATCACAAAGTTATGAACTGATATTCATAATTCAAAGTTCACAACTGATATTTACCCTAGAATGGTATATAGGATGATGGCATATGTGTGAGCATGCGAAGAGGAAGTGGGGGATTGAATAAATGACATTCAATTTGATCTTTCCAGTACCATTCAAATGCTAGTTTGGGCCACAATAAATGAAAAAATATAATGACTGAAAATAAATCTTTTAAAATTTAAAAAGAAAAATAACAATTTTTGTAAAAATATAATTTTATTAAGAAAACTTTGACAAATAAACTTATTCAAGACTAACATCAATGCCTCATATTTCGCCCTCCCTCTTAAAAAAAATACTTCTTGTCTTCATCATACATTTTGACGAATATGGCGACTGTATTATTCCATCCTCTTAGCACACACCCTGCATATGCATAAGTAAACCAATAGAATTGTGTATTTCTTTCTTTTGACCCAGACCGTCCGACCTACCTGAAGGTTTAAAGTATCTGTTTGGATGGCTGGGGCAGTGCCACCCAATTTAGACTGGAACCCAGTGGGGGGCGACATCCACAGGAACCATACTTTCCTTCCCTATCACAAACCTCTCAGAAAGACTTCCAGACCCACACAGTGCTTGTACTTCACCTAAACAAAGAGGATATTTTGGGAAAAGCTAGAAATCGAACTCAGGTCCTCCGAGTGCAATTCCTGGGCTTTAATTTTACTGTACTATTCTGCCCAGAATCTTGTATTTAAACCCACAATTCCTACAAAAAACCCCCACAATTCCTTTACAATTGATAACCTGATGATCTATGACCCATAGCTTTTGAAATTCTCCAAGCATCCAAGGGCTCTTCCTTCCAAGATATGCTAAGCATGCTAAATGCATGCCTTAACATGCTAAATGCGGACAGACACAGTGCCCAAAATTTGTAGCATCTTCATACTCCCATTTCACAAATTATTCCTTTTTTTACCTTGAATCGTATCTTTACTATTCGAATATCGTGATGCAACTTGCCTACTTCTGAATAGATCACTGATCAAGGACCCATTATTATATAACTATTTTTATATTTCCTATTCTTTTTTTTGCTACGGCACTATTTAAAAATTTAATAAACTCTAATAGGCGTGGCATTTTTCTAATGCAGTGATAAAGAAGAACCCATTTCTCTCTGATTTCTTATTTTCAAAAATCTCTATTTCTATCCCCATTTAATTTTCATAGGAGATAAAAGATATGATCTTTCTATCCCAGATTCCAGAAAACTAAATTCCTTGATTCTAGATCCCACAATTCCTTGATGTAGATTAAAATAATAACTTACCACACATCCTTTCATCAGACATATCTCCACAGTCATTCACTCCATCACATCGCCACCAGTAAGGAATACAAGAGCCAGAGTTGCATTTGTACATCAGGGAAGAGCATTCTCCACTGGGAGTCGTTGAAATGGCAGTGGTGCTGCTCTCAATTTTAGGACTGGTGGTGGATGATGCTAGATACAAAAATTGTATTGATGAATGAAATGACTTAAGAAATAAATAATGCTGCTTTATAATAAAAAACAAACATTTGATACAAATAAATCTACAAATACTTCATAATTAATTAATTATCCCATATAAGTTAAATAATTGACTCATATGGAAACATAATTTACCGGAAATGTACAGGGAAGGTATTCCTCCATACAGGAGTACTATATTATTTTAGCAACGGGTAGAACAGGCCATTCAGGTTTGTTTAACAGGAACAGGCCATGTTTAACAGGAATGTTTTTTACAGGATTTACTACAGAAAAAAATAGCACTGATATTAAACTCTACAGATACACCTAACTAAGTACAGTTTATCAACACCATAGCTTGACAGATAGAATATGGCGGCCTTGAAATTAGGTACTGCATACATAAGCAGATTGAGCAATACGAAACTATGAAAGCAAATTGGTTTTGCTTTCATGATTTCCTAATGCAGCTGAAAAAGTTGAAATAATCTGCATGGCAGAGCTCAATTAATCATAGGACTTACAAGATCTCACATGCAAGGAAAGACACATATCACTTTACTCTAAAAGTTATGTATATAATTGCTTAAATTTAATTAATACACTTAAGGTTTCAAGTCTCCAGTGCAAACTGGTCATGAGACAAGTAGAGCACTGCCTAATAATGTAGATTTTCTAATTAATTACAATAATAAAATGTTATTCCAACTTTTAAAATTATTAGGATGCTCAATAAAAGCATTTACACACAAATTTTCAAATAATTTTTGTTTTCAATAAGTAGTGATAATTCTGGATTTTGTAAAGCATGCAAACTCATCCATTTTAAAATAAATAATTATTAAAGAATCGATATCTTAGGAAAACATACAGCAATTTAGTTCATCTGATTTATCCCCACAATCATCTTCAGAATCACATCTCCAAGATGCAAACACACAGCGTCCATTTCCACATTTAAATTGCCAAGCTTCACAAGTCATATTGCTGCAGTCTGCCTCATCACTACCATCAAAGCAGTCTTTATCACCATCACAGCGCCAACTCATAGTAATACATTGTTTTCCCATTTTGCAATAGAATTCATTTTTACTACAGGTCTTTTCAGGATCTAAAGAAGAGAGCATATGTAACAATGCACACCAATATTTAATTGTCAAATTAGAAAATTGTATTACAATCATAACTAAAACATTTTACCTGTAAACATATAAAAACACAAAGTACAATGTGAAAATTATTACTAGTGATATTTATAAAAACATTCATGTTGTAAAAATATATGCACTTAGCATGAATAACCGGCTGAATTAATGTATGAAAAAGAAATCTAAAGAACCTGCAACAGTTTTTACCTCCAAAAAGAAAGTTTAGACTTCAAGTATAGAATTGGAGAGTGTAGTGGTCTTGACTCCATAAGAGGCATGTATCTAGCATGTGATGGAGTTTTCAAGTGTAGATTCGTATTTTATAGAAGTTGTTAGCAGTAGTGTACTGCTAAAAATATAGTACTGGAATGTTCATCAAATAACTACAAATAATTACCTTTATTCAATTGCAAAATAAATAAGTCCAAGAAATAAATATTTTTTCAGTATTTATTTATAATTATAAAATAAAAAGTTTAAGTGCAAAAAAAAAAAAAACCCCTTCAAATTAATATAAATACTGTTTAGAAAATTTATGGAAATTTTCACAAATGATCGATTATGAGTTAAAACCTTTTTCATTTGTTAGTCAACAGCAGAACAATGAAACTTCAACTAAGTTCGGACATAAAAAATTGGATTCCATAAATCTAATAGTGGACCATGTGATTTACAGAATAAAAAGTTTGTCACATGTTTAACAAGAATATGATATCTTTTCTCAGTTAATATTAAATTCATACTGCTGAAGCTATAATTGTATCTTGCATTCAGAAGAACTGCAAGTTATAATTTTGGAATAAATTTTTAAATGTTCTAAATTTATGGGCATGCTACTAAAATAACAAAATTTACTAAAATTACTAAATTTATATTTTTGTTTTTAAATCCATTTTTAAAGAAATCTATTAACTTTAAAGATTACTATCAATACATATATATATATATATATTGTAGCATTAGGTAAATAAAATCAATATTATTTCTTCCTCCCCTTTGATTATGCTATTTAGAAAAGTTCCTGAAAGCGCTCTGTCTCTGCAAAAAAGTACCGGAACTTGCAGCAAAGTACCGAAACTATGGTTGCATTCTGGCCTGAATATATGAATAGTTGTTAGTTGATGCTTTCAAAGTGAAATTATGTAAAATTTGTATGCATATAATTGTATGATCATGGAATAAATAATGGCTAAGTTAAAAAAAAGTCTGTGTTCATCATCTTTTTCAACTTGACATGAATTTTATAAGACTATTACTCTAAATATTTTAGCAAATATATGTTAATTTTTTTTTAAACAATTATTTTTAATTTAAAAATCAGTCGGTATATTGAATTAACAATATTGCCAAAAGCTTGAGTGAAATAAATATAAATTTAAAAATTATCATCTAGCTATTCAAGTGAGATTTTAAATATATAATATGAAAGAAAATACAAACAATTTGCTACAAGATACAAGAAAGGCAACTTACTAGTACAATTATCTTCATCAGATCCATCCCTACAATCATCGTCAAAATCGCATACATAATCTTGTCTGATACAATGCCTATTACGACATTTAAATTGGTTTTCGGTGCATTTTGGGTAATCTGAAATTAGAATGAAAACTATATACTCTATGAAGTTGTAAAAATCGATATACTGTGAAACCTCTAAAGAGCAGATACATCTAAATAACAGAAAAAATTTCTTACTTAGTGGGTATTTGTTATGGAATGACTTTACTATAATTTTATGTTTTAAATAACAAATAAAATTCATGGTGACATGTGTGAAAAATGCATAACATTTGCCCTAAAATTGAATAAATTTAATTGAAAAGTCTTAATTTTTGTTTATGAAGCAATATATTTATCAATATGTAAATAATGCATTTAAAAAACTTATACTAGTGTTAAGGCATGGTCCTACAATCGGTAATTTAGAAAGTTGATTATTATTGGCAATTAAAATTGGATATAGTTTTGAAGCTATAGTGAATACATACAGTTTACAAACACACATTTGATGTGTGCTTTAGTGTAAACATGTAAAACTGGCAAAATCCCAAATTCAAGTATTTGATCACATTTCAATACTTTCTATATATACCACCAGTGCGGACCTGGCCTACGTTATTGGTTTTCAGGTATGAACCTGCACCAGTGGGTGTCATTTGCATGACGATTTGGCAATGTTTTGAACATATGAAGAAAAACGTGGTATAAGAATACAGCGGGATTGAGTAACCTTCATGCCTTTGTGTGACCATGCAAGGAGAAAAACTTCAGATGCACTTTGCTCACTCCTCCCAGTGCACCCTCTCACTACTCTGAGGAGTTAACAAGACTTGAGGGGAACATTTGGAGCCTCGGTGGGGCAGCTCTCGGATAAGCAAGATGTGATTGCTGGCCTTTGTGATAAGGACTTTTTGACTTTGGTTTATGTGGTTTCTTGAAAAAGAGCATTAGTAACAAAAAAAAAACAAAAAAAAAACATGGCAGATCCTCCTCAATGTATTTTTACATATTTTAATGAAGTACAAATAATCTACACTGAAATAAAAATATGTCCATAATGGTATTTAGAAAAGCAAAGCTTACCACAATCAGATTCATCAGACATGTCTCCACAGTCATCATCAAAGTCACACTTAAAAGTAGCATGTATACATCGACCATTTTTGCATTTGAATTTGCCACTATCACAGGTTGAATCTATAAAGAAAATTTATTATGAAACAATTTTTAAAAGCATACAAATATATATATATATATACAGCAAAATCTGTGAAAAGGGTCCCCTATGTTCTGAAACTTCCCTAAATGACCAGCAGGGGTTGGTTTAGAAACAATATAGGGTCAATTTTGGATCATTCAAAAATTGCAAAATCAAGACCCTTTACATAATTCTAAATTGAACAATGATAAAATAAAAGAAAAGGATCTTTCATAAAAAATTAATTTAAAAAAAATAGCGTATTTAGAAAAGCTTGATCAATTCTATTCAAAACAAATTATTCACAAAATATGAAGCATCCAATGTGTTAAAAATGTCCCATATAAGTAAAACTAATGAAGTTTTTAGATGTTTTTAGTCAATCTTTGTCTTTTTCACATCATGTTTATTATTTGTTTTAAAAAAAGGCTGTTGCAAAAATATTATAAACAGACAAGCCTAGTTTCTGCAGGAAGCCATTAATTAACAATTATGGTAGATTATCATAATTTTCAGTAAACAGACTGCAGCATGATTAAAATTTGCTAGATACATGGTTAAAGACATCAAATAAACCAATTAAAAAAAGTAAATTTTCAATGGATAGATTTTAGGAACTCTAAATAGGACAAACTGCTTTACAATTATCACTCACCACATTGCTGACCCTCATCACTGTAGTCTCCACAGTCATTGACACCATCACACATCTTTGGCTTGGGCATGCATGTGTGGTTGGCACATTGAAATTCATCAGCTTTGCATTTAACTGAAGCTGAAATTAATGTAAAACAGTGAGAAATGTTTCGTCACATATCCACAAATGATATTTCACTCAAATTATAAAATACATGGGATTAAATGTTATTTTGATATTTCAAATAGATGTTGTCTAGTTTACAGACAACAAAACATCTGATGTAGGCAGTACATGACTTTTCCTAATGTAATATTTTCTCACATTATGTAAGGAAAATTATCTGCTGCTCGTATCAAATCACTTTCACAGTGAAATGGTGGTGTACAAGATCCACGGCTATACTATCCAAACCTGCTGAATAAAAATTTAGTAGATTTTGAAAAAAAAAAGTAAATTCTGATGTAACTTTTCGGAAAAGAAAGTTGAATGATCACAGTGTTAATGTATATCACAAATGCTAAGTTACAAAAAATAGAAAATCTTTTTTCCCTTTTTACTTTTGAAATAACTGTATAACTGGATATAAACTTTTTGTTAAATTTTTAAAATGCAGTTACCTATGAAATAAGAAAGATCAATCATGCATAAAACATTGAATATGAAACATTTTCCAACTGCAATGCAATTTTATACAAACATCTCTTAAATGCGATACATTCAGAGGTGATATTTTTAAAATTATCACAATACTACAATAATTTATTATATTTGAAAACTTAAAACTTCATGGAAAAAAAAATGAACTGTATTCAAATGACGTCATTGAAATATAAATCACCTGGCTCTCTATGCAAAAGCAGTAAATATTTCATTCATACACTTTTATTCCATTCCTTTCATTCATGTGATGATATTTTTAAAATTATCCCAATACTACAATAATTTATTTTACTTAAAAACTTAACCATGGAGGTAAAAATAATTTCTAACTCCATGCTTAAAACTTCATCAAAAATGCAATGCTATAAAATCATCTACTTCTCTATGTAAAATGAATGAATATTTCATTCATAGCAGCTATATTCTGGACTCCAGAGCTAAATAATTTTGCGTTAAAAAAATTCAGCGATTCTTATACAACTCATCTTACAGCTTGATGCGTTTACATTCAGTATTCATTAAAATTAGGATTTGTTGTAGAAATAATCAAAGTTTGATGATGAATTAAACTCAAAAACATTGTAATTGCATTGGCGCAGAATATAAATGCACAGAAATTACACAAAAATAAAGTAGTTTTAGGGTGGATGCAACATTAAATATAAATGAAAAAGAACTTTAAAAATCACAATTTTGACACTTGGAAAAAAGATGGATGCCATATTTTATTTTGAAGTGGGTCACGTGATCCCTTTATATAATATGGGTGCAATTACGAGTATTATTCGTATTATTTTAATTTTTATTTAAAAAACTACCAAACATATTTTGCTGAATGTTTTTTTTATATATTTTATGGGATAAGTTGAATATTTTCTAAAATTTTCGAAGCAATTTGTGAATTTTAACTTTGCTTAAAAAATGCTTAAAAAATTAGGTCCCATAGGGTTCAATGTATTTCATTTTTTCAACCTGGGTTCAATTCAAAACTAATTGGGTGATATTATTCATTTACATTCCCATATATCCCACAGATCGTCTCAACAATATACTAAAATTTCATTTTGATAAAGTCATTTTTATGACAGTTATCGTACAAAAGGACAGACAGAATGAACAAAGTCATAAACGCTTTTCAACTATGTTGTAAATGATTAAAAACCAATGAACTTTCCTGTATAAGTAGTTATATAGGAAAGCTCATTGGTTAGTAGTTATTATATAACTTGACCTTCAGATTTTTAGGTTCCAGAGACAAAAAGAAAAAAAAAAAGTTGGAACATTATAAAGCCACAATTTTATAACAGAAGTTATTTCAAAGTATCCACTTTGAAGAAAATTTAAAGATTGTTTTTTAATAATAAGCCAAATAAAACTTAATAACCAATATATGAAAATATACTAGTTTAGTTGACTTATTGTGCAATAATCATTGAGGTGGACGAAAAAAGATACTTGGGCACTTTCAGCAACACACGAGAATACAAATTAAATTGACCGCTAAATACAAATTAAATTTACCGCTATTAAAAAACAGTAGGGACAGGGTGCATTTACCTTTGTACAAAAGCGGGCAGGGTGCATTTTACTAATGTAAAAAATGGACAGGGCGCATTTATCACTATAACAAAATGGGCAGGGGTGCTGCACCCTCCTAAAAATGCCTAGGGGAAACACTATGCATGCACACACACAGAGCTATAACATTTAAAAACAGGTACGCTTGAAATGTGTATCAAACTCTCGAATTTGACCTTTTGACCTCATTACAATATTTTTCCTACACATTGTACTAGTTATACAGGAAAAGTAATAATGATGAGAAAAACAAGATTGCATACATAATTAATTTCTTAGTTAATCTACAAAATAAGTAAATTTGGAATAGTATACAATGGTTGTGCAATGTATAAAGGCCTTATTACACGACAGTATTTGGCACAACAAAA
This sequence comes from Amaurobius ferox, assembly GCA_951213105.1. NCBI lineage: Eukaryota > Metazoa > Arthropoda > Arachnida > Araneae > Amaurobiidae > Amaurobius > Amaurobius ferox. Next base: position 104,855,806 of record OX578136.1, read on the forward strand.
TCGTTCACAAGACCGGTCACTCAACAAATCTAGCCTCAACATTTAAGGTTCAAACCTAAAATGTTGTGGTTGAGGAAAATGTTGTGCGAAAATCGACCAATCAGAAGTGCGTAAATCCGAATGTCACAGGTGACGTGACTTTAATGGCGACCAAGATGGCCGATAGACTGCTTTGGAATGAGTTAGAATCCCGAGATGGAAAAAATAATAGAACTTCTACTAAATTACAGACACCTGTGGGATATAAAAGAGCCAAATTATATGAAAAATATGTTGGGGGGGGGGGGGCGGAAAGTTGAACTTTTATGATATACCAAAGAACATTCAAATCATTCTGACAATAAACTGAAAGTGGACCTATTGACCAGTTACCCTAAGTGTACAAATATGTACTCTACATGTAATTAAATGGAACTTTCCTAAAAATATAAAAATGCATTAAAAGTAAAAGAGAGAGAGAACAGGATTTAGGTTTTCAAAATCTAACGTTTATTAAAATTTAAATTTCACTTTTAAAATAATTTTCAAAACATTTTACACATTTTAAACATCTCATTAACTAAACGAATCAAATAAACAACTTAAATAAATAAATAAAAGGAATGGCCGGTCGTATAGTGGTAGAAAAAAAAAACGTTAGAATATTAAATTTTAAAGTTAACAATATTAAACTTATTCAATTATTTATCAAAACTAAAATTTGGGATAAAAGAACATAAGTTAGCCAAAAGGGAATTTAGAACATCCTAACAATAATCCACAGGATTCGCGGCTTAAAATATATAAGTGTGATGGGGTCTTATTCATTAACTAAACTGAAAACAATTGGAAAAAACATATTTTAACTATTGAGAGATATAATTCGAAAAGGTTTCACCAAATGCTCCAAGGAACTGCAAGGATCAGCAGGAGAGAACTTCACAGGAAAAAGTCACCAAAGATCCCAAGGAACACCTCTTGAAACGCAGAACACGGTAAGGGAGGATTATGTCCATCTCTAGAGAGGAAAATCTTTAACCAGATCCTTTTTCCAAGGGGATATTCCCAAACAGGATGTTTAGTAATGATGGAATTAAACAATTTCTTCCAAACAGTTGTAGCTGACTTTTGGCATCAGAACAGAATACAGACCATATGTCCGTCTTAAATTTTCGGAAATGTGCATTCCATCCATCATAGATAGAGCTACTCTGCTTGACAAGATAAACAAAATTCTTAATTGGCCGGTAAAGACTCCTCGGCCGACATCGCAAACAGCTGGGAACACGGTGGATTACTAATTAAATGACTGAAGAGGCAAGAAATCAAAACATCCAGTCTTTATAGACACAACAATTCTCTGCCATCAGACGTAACATTTTCAACAGCTCTTGAATGTTTAGATTAAAACTCGAATAACAAATAAACAGAGCACAATTAATGGGCCGGGAATAAAAAAAGAATTTTCGTTCCTCAGAACGCTCGCCGGATTCGAACTACGGCTCGCGCCAAAGCGCTGAAAACAACAACTTTAACAGATCACATCTCAGGTTCTAATCAATAAACAGAAGAGAGCGAAAAAACGCGCGATTTTGCTTATATACTGCGAAACATCGCTGCCACAGATTGTAAACAAAATTATCAATGAACGATAAAATAATTAATGACAGACGATTTTAATATTACGGTCAACCAATTGAAAACTCGAAATTTTAAAGAAGAGAAATGGAATTTTAAAGCAGACGAAAATTAAAAGGAAATGAAGTGAAACGATTTGGAAATGTACGAATTCGGCAATAATTTAAATATGGACGATTCTGAAATATTTAAAAAGCTGAAAATAGAATAAAACTGAAAAACTGCAATGAATTAACCAATTTTTAACCGAGAGCAATAAATTTGGAATCAAATTAAAGGGAATAAAAAGGGCAATAAATGGAATTCCAAATTAGCCAATTTAAATAAATTTAAATTGCTAAAACCTAAAAGAACGAACTTTTGTCGTTTTTAAAACAAAACCTATGGAATAGAACATATTTGGAACAGAAGAATATCAAAACCTAAACAATCGGAAAATGGAGAGTGACTATGTAACTAAGACTCCTGAACACGTTTAAACAAAAAGCAAAACTCCTAAAATAATTAAATATCCAAAGGTATAACCCAACAACTCCACACTAAAGAATGCTTTCTGAAATCGTCGGCATTAGACAGAAGCTGCATTAGACAGGACGTGTTAGAAAGGAGGGGCTTAAAATATCATTGCCGAGCGGAAATGCTGAAGTTTGGCGATGGAAAAATAATAATAGAACTCTTACCAAATTACAGACATCTGTGAAATATAAAAGATCCAAATTATATGCAAAAAACACTAAAGAATGTTTCTTGGAATGAAAACGGCGATATTAAAGAGGAGGGGGGCGTTAAAAAGGCGGGGACCTAAAGTATCATTACCGGCCGGAATTGCTAAAGTCTGGAGATGGAAAAATAATAATAGAACTTTTACCAAATTACAGACATCTGTGAAATATAAGGGATTCGGGATTCAAATTATAAGCAACAAACACTAAAGAATGTTTCTTAGAATGAAATCAGCGGCATTAAAAAGGAGGGGTGAGTTAGAAAGGCGGGGGAGCCTACGGTATCATTTTCGGGCGGAATTGCTAAAGTCCGGAGATGGAAAAATAATAATAGACCTTTTACCAAAATAAAGACATCTGTGAAATATAAAAGATCCAAATTATACGCAAAAAACACTAAAGAATGTTTTTTGGAATGAAATCGGCGACATTAAAGAGGAGGGGGGCGTTAAAAAGGCTGGGACCTAAAGTGTCATTGCAGAGCGGAATTGCTAAAGTCTGGAGATGGAAAAATAATAATAGAACTTTTACTAAATTACAGACATCTGTGAAATATAAAGGATTCAAATTATACGCAAAAAACCCTAAAGAATGTTTCTTGGAATGAAATCGTCGGCATTAAAGAGGCGGGGAGCTTTAGAAAGGCGGGAACCTAAAGTATCATTGCCGGGCGGAATTGCTGAAGTCTGAAAATGCAGATGGGAAAACAGAAAATAATTTTTACCAAATTACAGACATTTTTGAGATATAAAAGATTTATATTATACGAAAAACACACTGAAGAATGGTTTCTGGAATGAAATCACCGACATTAAAGAAAATGGACCTGTTAAAGAGGAGGAGTCTAAAGTGTGATTGACAGGCGGAATCTGCCGAAGTTCGGTAATAAAAATTGCCTTGTGTAATAACACCATTATTCAATCCAAATGGAACCTTTGGGATGTTAAAATCGATCTTTACAGTATGAGAACTTTAAAACAGTATTCCTATGAGGAAATTACGATACGAATGCAAGGGGGAAAGAGCTTCCCCCACTTGTTGAGTGAAGTGACGTCCCATTCGTTCTGTGCTGCGTGAAGTGACGTCACAAACGTTCCAAAGCTGTTGTGCGAACGGTATGTTGTACCAAATTGCTGTCGTGTAATAAGGCCTTAAAAGTTTATAAACATGAATAAAATTTACCTTCTGATATGCATCAAATATAGTAGAAAAAAAATTCTACTGTGTTGGGGCTTAACAAAAACATCAGCTCAAATAACAGGTGGAAGTCAGATATTACTTTATTGTGCGGTGAGTGAAAGTACGCTTGAGAGACAGGGATGCGCTGTCTCACGTCCGTTTTAAGGACGCTACGTACTGGGAGTAAAAGAATACCTAGAGCTTGTCATACGAGAATGAGCGTCCCCCAAACGGATGGGAAACAACGCTCATATGTCATAGGCCTTTGGGATCGGACTTTAAAGAGTTCCGATGAAGTTTTTATTATGGAAATTAAATCTTATTATATATATATATATATATATATATCGTTAAGTGTTTTTCAATAATATAAGGAAAATTTTATTTTCTCTTTTTGGGATCGATTTATACACGAGTTTTGGATTTTTTTTTAACTCTGAAAGAAGGGGGGTCGATTTATACGCGAGTTTTGGATTTCTTTTCTCTGAAAGTAGGGGTTCGACTTACACGTGAAGTCGACTTGATGTGAGTATATACGGTAATACTCGCATGCGTAACGCAAATAGCATAGAGCCATATGAAAAACAAGGATTTCTTCGCACATGTTCGGAGGAAGGCTCGGAGGAAGGCTTCGGAGGTTTTATCAACTCGTTCATCAACAAAGGTACGGATACGAAGGGGAAAGGGGTCGAGGGGAGTTTTTTCCACGTGAAGAATCCAGAAGAGATCGTCCGGGAACCAGAAAATAATTAGTCATGCTCCTACATATCAATAGCGGAAGGACGCAAATTTTTGCGAAGTCCTAAGGTTTTTTTTAAGCAAACGGGGGCAGGGCGCATTTACCACTGTTAAAAAAAGGTAGGGACAGGGTGCATTTACCGCTATTAAAAAATGGTAGGGACAGGGCGCATTTACCTTTGTACAAAAGCGGGCAGGGTGCGTTTTACTAATGTAAAAAACGGGCAGGGCGCATTTATCACTATAAAAAAACGGGCAGGGCGCTGCACTCTCCTAAAAATGCCTAGGGGAAACACTACGCATGCACACACACAGAGCTATAACATTTAAAAACAGGTATGCTTGAAATGTGTATCAAACTCTCGAATTTGACCTTTTGACCCCATTACAATACTTTCCCTACACATTGTACTAGTTATACAGGAAAAGTAATAATGATGAGAAAAACAAGATTGCATACATAATTAATTTCTTAGCTAATCTACAAAATAAGTAAATTTGGAATAGTATACAATGGTTGTGCAATGTATAAAAGTTTATACACATGAATAAAATTTACCTTCTGATATGCATCAAATATAGTAGAAAAAAATTCAGTGGATGTTTATTAAAATATAGTTAATATATAATCACTAAATTATAGATCTTCAACTAAGATAACTAAGATTTATATGGCAAAGGAAAAAGAGAAATGTTTATACATACTGCTATTGCATGTACCATTTGGAAACATAATGCCACCATTTTGACATGAACATTCTTCTGATCCATTTGTAAATGTTGTCTTTAAAGACCATTCCGGACATAAGCAGACATGAGTCCCATTAGGATATGGGATGCAGAGAAAAGTACATCCTCCGTTTGATGGGCCACTGCATGCATTAGAACCTAGAATACAAAAATCATTGAAAAATTCAAGCAAATTAAATCAATTAGTGTAATGACCATTTAAAATACAGTGTGCCCAGTGCTATTTGTGCCCAATGGCTATTTCGTCAACCGTTAGTCACAGAGATACACTTCCAATTACAAAAATGTTTTAAATTTTAAAATCTATTATCTTAGAAACAGTTTAAATCAATAAATGCATTTCTGAAAGAAATCCGAAATATAAATTTTTATACAGTCCCCTGGTCCTAGCAATTATATTTAGGAAAATCATCCTCATACAATTTTATGCAAAAAAATAAATAAACATAAATAAATAAATAAATAAAAATAAAATAAAATAAATAAAATAAATAAATAAATAAATAGATCATCCTTTTACAACCAAAATTGACAGACTTATAGTTGTTTAAAGTTGGAGCTGAGAAATGGTCAATACGGTCCCTGATTGGTTGGCTGCCTGGAGAAATGGTCAATACGGTCCCTGATTGGTTGGTTGTCTGAAACAGGACATTTTTATGCGTGGAAAAGCGACCTTAAATCATAAAGTTTAATGCTTCATAACTCTGTGAATTTTGGTCATAAAAGGAAGATTTTTTTAAATTTTATTTTGCATGAAATTGTACGAGGATGATTTATTTCCCTAAATATAATTGGTAGGACCAGGGGACCGTATAAAAATTTATATTTCATATTTCTTTCAGAAATATATTTATTGATTTAAATTGTTTATAAGGTAATAGATTTTAAAATTTAAAACCCTTTTGCAATTGGAAGTATATCTCTGTGACTAATGGTTGAGGAAATTGATGACATGGTTGAGGAAACATTGGGCACAGATAACACTGGACACCCTGTATATATATATATATATATATATATCTTACATAATAAAAGATATCTGTATGTGCGGTCTGCAGTGGAAAATTCAGGGTTACCACTGCGTCACAGCTTTGAAAATAGTTGATTCAGTCGCCTCAGATACAAAAAATATAGTAGACAAAATAGTCCTCTCAAATACAAAAACTAATACACAAAATAGTTTCCTTAAATAAAATGTTAGTTTGTTTTTCACAGCAAAATGGCTTCAAAACTGTTTATAGTGAAAACTGTTACAGCTACAGTTTCATAAAGAATATTAACAAAAAAAAAAAAAAAAAAAAAGAGAGAGTTTTGAGTAATTTTCATTAAAAACATAATTTTTAATTTAATTGATATTTGTTGTGAGACACATATTTATAAAAACAATATTTCCCAATCTTGCAAAAGAGACATACTCTTAAGTTCAGCATTAAAATTGTTTTAAACTACAAAATATTTCAAACAAGGCACAGTAAATTTTCTGTTTATGCAATTGCACAATAAAGCAAATACAACTGCACAAAAGCATATAGAGAATGGTAGAATGCAAAAACATCATTATGTTTTAAAAACTGATTTTTAGTTCATTGGTTTTGCTATTGATTTCAATGATAAATCTTCAATTTCTCTCCATATATCAAAGGCATTATTCTGACTAAATGCATTTGATGGCATACAAAAAGCTATATTCTTTGTTATCTCTGATTTCCTAGAGAGATCATCAGCAAATGTGCAATACACTTTTCCAACGCTCTTGTATTTCTTTTTGCAACATTTAAAAAAATATTATGTTTGACAGTTGGGGCCATTTATTGACAAATTAATAATTCTATTGAATATAACAGTTTTCAAATGATGAATGCAAAATAGATATCTTCAGCTGTAGAATTTGGAAATTTGAAGATGTGTGTGTGTAGAAGACCCAGACCGTCCGACTCGTCCAGGGGACTAAGAGCAGCTATTTGGACGGCCGGAGATGTGTGTGTGTGGGGTGAGGGGGTGAAATGTTATCCTTAACATTTTAATGGGAATAACTATGTATTAAAAGCAGTACAAACAAAATGTTTACAGTACAAACAAATGGAATCGGCAATATTTTAAAATTCTGATGTGGGGACTGCCGTTTCTTCAGCCCCCACTTTGAAATGGGAATAATACTTTACCAGAAGTGGTACAAATGAAAATTTTTATGGTACAATCTGGTACAAACATAGTACAAACAAATGACATCAGCAAAATTTTGAAATCCTGAGATGGGAGTTGCTGTTTCTCCAGCATCCTCCCCTTGAAATGGGAATAATGCTATACCAGAAGTAGAAGGTTGGAAAGTTTTTATGATACAATTCAGTATAAATGTAGTATGAATGTATGGCATCAGCAACATTTAGAAATTACAATGTGGAGGGTTGTTGTTTCTCCAGCACCCCCTCTGAAATGGAAATAACTCTGTACCAGAAGTAGTACACATAAAAATTTATATATGGTACTATTCAGGACAAATGAAGTACAATTAAATGACATCGCAAAATTTTAAAATTCCGCAATGAAGAACTGCTGTTTCTCTAGTCCCCCTCCTCTTAAAATGAGAATAACTCTGTACTGAAAGTGATAAAAATGAAAATTTTTATGGTACAACCTGGTACAAACATATGACATCAATGAAATTTTGAAATTTTGAGGTGGGGCTACCATTTTTCCACCCCCACTTTGAAAAGGAAATACAGCTGTACCGGAAGTGGTATAAATGAAAATATTTTTATGGTACAAATGAATAGCATCAGTGAAATTTCAAAATTCCAAGGTGCACACTGCCATTTTTCCAACTTCCTCCTCACTTTGAAATGAGAATAACTCTGTACCTGAAATGGTACAAACAAAAGTTTTTACAGTAGAATCCGGTACAAATGAACTGCAAATGTAAAATGAACTGCATCGGTAAAATTTTGAAATCCTGACATGAGGGCCTTCTGAAATAGAAATAATGCTGTACCAGAAGTGGTACAAATGAAAATGTTTAGGATACAATTTGGTACAAACGTATGCAATGGGGAAAATTTTGAAATTCCGATGTGGAGGTTTGCCATTTCTCCAGCCCCTCTCATTGAAATGGTAATAACATTGTACTAAAAGTGGTACAAATGAAAAATTTTATGATACAAACTGGCACAAATATAGTACAAACAAATGACATTGGCAAAATGTTTAAATATTTGGGTGAAGGGCTGTTTATCACCCCCATTCACTTTGAAATGGGAATAACGATGTACCGGAAGCTGTAGGCATGAAAATTTAATGGCACAACCTGGTACAAATGTATGGCATCAATAAAATTTTGAAATTCTGAGCCATTTTTCCACACTCCACTTTGAAAAGGGAATAAAGCAGTACTGGAAGTGGTATAAACAAAAATATTTTTATGGTACAAACGAATGGCATTGGTGAAATTTTAAAATTCTTAAATGCAGGCTGCCTTTTTTTCCGCTCCTCTCTCTACTTTAAAGTGAGAATAACTGTGTACCTGAAATGGTACGAGTGAAAATGTTTATGGTACAAACGAACAGCATCATTGAAATTTGGAAATACAGAGGTGGAGGGGCGCTGCCGAAATGAAGTTGCAAATTCTGTCAGTTGTGCAACATCAATGTCTTATGTACGCTTAGATTTTGTAAATATCTTGCATCTGGCTTTTCTTGGATCATTTAATGGAGACAGTCATTCTTTATAAATTTCTTTTTACAACCAGACATTACAACACAGTTTCCCAGTCATCTTGATATTACATTAATAAATGAAAAACTGAATCGACCATTTTCTCAAACCAGAATTAGATATCTATCAAAAATTTATACTTGACACTAAACATGACTAGACTGCAGCCTTTCAAAACTGACTATAGAACATAATAAACCTTTAATCAAATAATGTAAATATGTAATAAAAATAAATAATGTGCATCTAAATCCATGTTTCAAACATGTGTTGCAACAATATTTACGAAAAGCGCGACATCATCAGCCATAAATATAAACATTAATATACCAAGCAACAGATAATAACCCTTCTGAAGTTAAGTGACCAGTTATCTTTTTAGAGTTCCTGAGAAGGGACGGGGATGACTGAGTAATAAGTTACCTGGTGAGACTGGTTTATTTTATAGTCACTTTCTGTGACAATGTAAAGCCATTCTAAATTCTGCGGCAGTGGGGTTTCATGTAGCGCAAGAGATATGGTGAGATTTAAAAATAGGTAAAACAGTAATGTTGAGCGATTTTTTTTAAATAGTTGCCAGTTGACCAATAAAGTAGCTGTTTTCCTAAGAATAGTCGTTTTGGGGTGTATTTTGATTAAAAAAGTCCCCATAGTCGCCTTTCTTTCAAAATAGTCACTTTAGTCGCCTTTTTAGTCACCAGTGGCAGCTCTGGAAATATAAGTATCATACGGTCATGAAATTTGGTACACAGATACTTCAGGACCTTGGTGCACAGGTACTTCAGGTGTACCTTAGCATTATTTTTTCTGATTTATAGCATTTTGATTTATAGATCAGAAAAAGATGCAGAGAATAAAATTATTTTTAATACTAGACATTTTAGAACAAATTTTCTGGATAACAACATATAAAATTGAAAACCTAGATTACTTTAAAATATTACTAATTCTGTGAGAATAATCAAAATTACAAGTAACAGAAAGAAAGTTTGAAGAGAATGTTTACATTAAAGACTAATTTTAGTATTAATTATATAATAATTGGGTTGCATAAGGAATTTATGCTTGTAATATAAATAATATACAATGAAGATGATGTATGCAATAGAAATGACTGATAATTGAAGATACAATATATTATTTTCATATACAATATAATAACTTAAATATATATGAAATTGTTTTCACCAATAGAAAGAAATATGAATTTTTTCTTAAATTGAAATAAGTTTTGTAAAGAAATCAAGATCTAATCAGAAAGATACAGTGTTAAAACTTACCAGTTTGAAGATTAGGAGCATATAATTTCATATCCATAGCTCGATCCCGTGTACCTGCTAAGGTATGCAATCCAGATCCATCATGCTTGTTGGCCATCAAAATCATTTTTCTACCCCAATCATCAAAATAAATCCAGTCCTGAAGTACATGAAAAATGTAACTCAGAACAAACATTAAAACCTCAAATAACTTATTTTTTTAAACCATAATGCATTTAAAGAACAATACAAATAGACATGCATTATAAGTTGATAAGATGATAGCTGGTACAAAATGAAACTTACAGAAGATATACCTAACTACTTTGTGGATATCAAACTCATTTATTAACGTTTACTTCTACAAACACTATTTCATCATAAAATGCATTTCTACATTTTTTTTTTTATAAAATTAAAATTTTCAGATAGTTCCATGATTCAGTTTCTATTTTATAAATTTTGGAAAACTAGATCATAATATAATTTGTAAAATTATTTTATGATCCAAATTTCCTCATCTTCAAAAATGTTTTTACTAAAAATTACAAATTTCTTTGATTATTCCGAATAAATTCATGATAGCATATTTTGCAAAATTAGGAATGCGGCAGCATTCCGTGCCAAGTAATGAAAATGAAGGAGTGGCTTTGATCAAAATTATTATTTCAGAAAAGTTTTTCTGAGAATTGGAGCAGTTAAAATATTTATTTTAAGAAATAATTCAAATAAATATATATCTCAAAACTGTTGTGTTTGACAGATAGAATAAAACCTGCTGTGTTTAAAAAGATAAATGAAGACATAATATTTAGTTTAAAGAAAATTAGTTTATTAAATAGTACTTCAAATTAATTCAAATTAACAAATACAAAAACACTGCTCACAGGCAGGCAACTCAGGGAGAATTAACATTAGAATTTTAGACATTAGAATTTTAGAATTTTATCAACTTAGTTAAAATTAAGAAATTAGCATAAAAACTTTACTCAAAACAATCTATATTAAATTCCATCAGAAAATCATTAACAAAAAATATTAAATTTAAAAGAATTTTAGAATTTTCCCAGGCTCTTATAAATTTATGAAGGTTTAGAAATTTGCTCTCAGAATAAAGTTTTAGAATTTTAAATTTACAGAATAAAATTTGATTAAATACATCTCAAATATTGAGAATTTAAGAAATTAGGAGTTTAAATATAACAGCAATATTCACCAGATGGGTCATCAGACAGGGGGGAAAAGTTCCAATTTATTAGAACTTCACTGGTAGGAAACAAATTTTGTAGACTGGTTTACTGGAAATCACCAAACTTGAAACAGGAGAGGATTCAGCATTTTTCTTGAAAAGGATTGTAAACTCAGGAGATCAGACCTAACAGCTACTTCTGGTACACTCGGATCTTCATAGAACGTCCGTCCTCGGCAGAAGCTACGTTCACGTAGCGCGCATAAGAAAATTTAATACACACTTTTCCGGAGAGCTACTTCGTGACTTTCGCGATAAAAGCTCGAAAAAACCATCATTTAAATTAAAACAACTAATGTAAAAAAAAATAACGCGAGGAACTTAACGCTCCATTGAAAAGCTCGCGTGGAACATAAGTTCCATTCGAAAATAAACAACACACTTCTCGCGCTAACACCGACGAAGGATTTCAACAAAAAACTGAAACTGAAAAGTTCTACGCGCGTATTTATATGTGCGGCAAAAACACGGAGTTTAGATAAACGGCAGCAATTAAAATTCGCTTACCGAAATTAGAAATGCCAAAATAATACTCATAATTCCGAGAGCAGACGATCCGTAAAAATGCGAACCAATTAAAATAAATGACGAATTCCAAAGAGGCGCGAAAACGCTTAGGTGGCGTTATTAATCGCAGTAAAAAGCCCGCAAAACAGAATTCCGAAAATGGCCGCAACTGAAATTTTTGAATTGCAGTGAGACATGGAAATAACTTGAAACTGAAGAACAAACGGAATTTCTAACCAAAAATGGGAAAATGGGATATCAAATTAAAGGGAATTTTAAGGGGAATCAAATAAATAAATAATTTCTAAAATTTGCAAATCAAAAGTAATATTAATTTAAGGAATGGAACATTTTTAACTAAGAATATTATAAAGAAAATTAATTTAGAAGATTAAAAATATTCTAATTAAAGAATAAATGAAAAAGCCAATAAATATTATTTAAATATTACCAAATTAAGAATATTGAGCCAGGGAAAAAGAAATAAAAGTAAATTTTCAAACCTCCAAATTACCTAAATTCTAAAGCAACCCAACAAAACCATTCATAATAAAACAATATAAGAAAAACCATAAAAAATATATGAAAGTATATATATAAATATATCCCAAAACCAAATTGAAATAACAGTTGCATTGTCATAAAAATATGTGCTTGAAGCAATTTGAGCAATTATGATATCACTGGTGGGGTGCATTCTATTGACTTTGGGGTTCCAAGTTATGTATGCAGATTTCTTCAATGCCTTTAGCTCTGGTTGTTATCAATTTTTCAGGTAAAATGGCAAAGAATGCTATCAAATGATTGCTACTAAGCTGTCACAATAAAAGTGATATTAGGAAAAGTAGAACTTCCAATGCTTCTATAGACAATTCACCATTGGGATTTAAAAAATACTAAAGAAGGTGTATTTACCTCTGTGGCTTTAAAATAGCACTAAGAAACTTAATAAAAAAATGTAACAGTGACTCACAATTGAAATGCCCAGCATATCTTTTCTTCATGACTAACTGTAAGGGAACTTTTAACATTTATTAGCAAAGTAACAGTTTTTCAAAGTAACTTCTCACAAAACTGGTTTTAATATTGAGTAAATAATTTAAGTACTCACTAAGACTAAGAAATATGTGCAAATAATTTAAATTCATTGCAAATAGTATAAAACTCTTTTGTATACCTTGTAAACAACAACTGCAAAAGGATGGGGAACAACTTTTCTTCCACGTACGATATATTTTATATTTTCTCCATCGAAATTAGCTGATGCAATATAATCCTGGTGAGCATCTGTCCAGAATATTCTGTTATCACTGAAGTCAACAGTCACTCCATTTGGCCAAGTCACGACAGAGGAATCGAACAAAACCTTATGATGAGACCCATCTAAGTAAGATCTTGAAATGGAAGGCCTAGTTTCACTCCAATCAGCTATGAAGAGGTATCTAAAAAGGAATGTTTTGATTAAGCAACCATACATACAAAGTATAGTGATATTACACTACCTTTATATTACAACTTGTCTAACCTATATTATATTATACTTGTGCAGTGAGCACCCTTGTGCAGCGAGCACTTCCTTGCTTTTATACAACACCCTGTTAAAAGATGGAAGTTGCATCACTAACATCCTGAGTGCTAAAGAGTTTTAAGAATGATGAGTGAGGTTAAAATAATTCTCCACATCCTTTCTAGTTTCAAACTTTCAACAGAACTTTTTACATCCTTACTTCAGGGTGTTTTGCGCTTGGTTGTCATCCCATCATTTGCCCTATGCTAATAAGTGGGAATAAACATGAAGCTACAGCCCATGGATCATGAGGGATGATCAATAAAGCATGTTCTTGCTCTCATGCAACACCCTGTTGTCGCTTCACTATAATCATGAGTACTTAAAAGAGTTTTGCAAACAGTGAGCAGGACTAAAATAATACCCAACATCATTTCTAGTTTTGTAGTGATTACTTCTACTAGAAAAATTCTAAAATTCACATTTTAAAGAATATTTTGCTCAGTAGTAATACCACAAACTGCTTCTGTTGATAAGTGACCATGACCAGAACAAAAGGTCATGGGTGGTGAGAGATAATCAGTTGAGTACTTTCTTGTTTTTAATACATACTAAACTATTAATTAGTAAATACAAGAACACACTTAAAAACTCAGAAACATTGAACATTTTTGAATTTCAAGAAGGTTATTTTGCTGAATTTTAGAAATAAATGGTAGTAAATATGTAAAATATGAAGTTAGTATACCTGTTACTTAGCAATAAACAGCAATCTAAACTTTCTATAATAAAAAACAAAGTTGTGTACAAAAATGAATAAAATATTCTAAATTGTAAAAATTCTGAAAATCTGGGGATTATAATATTTTAATTTAAAAATTATTAAAATTGATTCATCAAACAAATGTTGAAAGTTTGTAATGTGAAGCAAAATGCTCAAATAGAATAATAATCAAATTCTCCATATTCTAGTATGATTCATAATTTCAATCTGTAAGGTTAAAATTTTAATGCTAAGTTTGATTTGTTTAACTTTTATTTTAATAATAATAATAATAATAATAATAATAAATAATGGATACTTACATATCTACTTTGAAATTTGTTAATTTTACTGAATAAAATGAGAAATATAGATGAACATATTTATTTATAACATCACAAACAGGCATAGATGCGGACACACACATAGCAAGCACTAATACATTTCTAAGAACATATAAACATTCCCACTGTGTTGCCATACACACAAAAGTAATTTCAGAAATTATGTGAAGTGGCTCATGCATCAGAACCTATTTCTAACAAAAGTTACACTCAAGTAAATTTATTTTGTCATTTCTGGAGGGAAACACTAAATTGCCAAGATTAATTTTATTTAAAAATTGCTGAAAATGAAAGACAGTGAGGCGAAGTTTGTGTATACCGAATTCTGTAAGAAAAGAAAACTTAGCAGCATATGGAATGGTGCATTTTTTGCTCATTGAAGATTATAGCAGATTGAATAAATCACAGATTTAAAAGAAAACTATTACTCGTAAAGGTCACAAAATATCCCACTGCAAAGAGACTCAAGGACAGAGGTTAGAGAAGTGCCCAGGTAAGGATAAAATCCCCTTTTAAACTTCTAATGAAGATAAAAAAGTTCACAGAGAAAAGAGTTTCATAAAATGATTGAGGTGTGCATCTAAGTGGTGCTTAGAGGGCAAGGCATGCCTAATGTCATGCCCATCTCCAAGTCATTAGAAAAGAAGAACTAGGGCCAAAATAGGCACCTAGTAGGATTAGAGAAAGGTAAGATAGGTAGAGGGGTGCCTCATTAGCTTTGTAGTTGATAAGAACACTTGTTTTGAGGTCAAAAGGTTTAAAGTATAAAATAGGCAAAATCTTAAGAAAAAAAAAATCCGAATTTGCATTAAATAACAAATTAGTTCTACATTTATATTTACTGGTGTAAACATTTATAACAAGGTGTCATAAAAAGTCTTTGCTTTATATTTAATGATAAAATTGATAACAAGCAAAACTATTATTTTTATTTTAACAATACATTACCACATATAATTTAACTTTTTTATAGCATTTTCTAAATGACCATACTTTATAAAATTACATCATGAAAATTTTATATCAATATTATCATGAAAATAATACCCTTTTATAGGATTCACAGCAATGCCACGAGGTCTATCAATGTGGGTGCTGTTTAAAATTGTTCTTCTGAGCTGTCCTATTTTAGAATCAATCCTCACAACTTCCACCACAGATCTCTCTCTATCAGAAAAGTAAATGTTATTGCTAATCCAGTCCAGGGAGAGGCCTTCAACAGCTTCAATGTTTGATTCTGCTATCACTTCAGTTTTTTCTTCAGGTTGAGTACAATGCCTCTGAAAGTAAGTATTTCTTTCATTTTTAAATTTCATTAAAATGTTATTTATTTAATAAAACATTGCATAAATAGCAAATCTTGAATAATCTGTTACAATATGGCTGAATGCTTTAATTATTATACACCAGATTAGAGCAATTTGCTTTTAAAAAATTTAAATTTATCAAACTAAACAAAAGACAGGTGATCCTTAAAATATTTAAATAAAACTTCAGCAACAAAGAAACAAAGTAGAAACTTTAGCAGCAGAAAATGTAAGATTTGAAGCATTACAACACAAATAAGATGACAAATAACATATTACAACATTAAGGTCGACATTGGATGACCAAATTTAACATTTACTTGGCCTATATATATATATATATATATATATATATATATATATATATATATATTTATTTAGTTGTCTATATATTATATTTACTTGTCTACAGAACTCTGAGGTTTTCAAAATGTACAGAAAACAAGAAGTTGACTCATTTGTATATTAATTACATAAAAGATAGTTTTTTGAAGGCATTTATCTACTTGTTGCTGAAATGTACAGTAATCTTAATACATTAACATTATTTTGTAGTTTTTTCTTTAATATGGACTATGTCTGTCCTGGACTAATCTTTTAAACTGGGTGCAAGCCAAGAATGGAAAATAATTAAGTTACATATGACACATCACTTGAAAATATTTTGATCTTGGTGCAATATGATCACATAAAAGCATGGGGTAATTTTATTTTCTTGATTATAACTGAATACAATATTGAATTTCATTTCAAAATAATGACTGCAACATGAACTTTTAGTGCACAGGAGCGCAAAGCATGAAAAAAAAGCATACATGCACAGACTTCACCTATAGGGGTTATTGCCGAAGTTAGAATAGTGTTCAAATTGTATATAAATACATTCATGGACCAGTTATGTGTTTCTATTATACTCTTTAGCATGGAATAACCAATCTCTACAATGGCAAGAAAATAAAAAATTTGCTACATGTTACAATTATGCGAATCTCTATGGAGACCAACAAATTCAGTCCTACCATACAGCCAACTTCAAATTTATGTCTTAAAGATTGAGCTGAGGCTGCAATGGCCAAATTTATACTGAAAGAACCCACCTTTGTGGGTATTCCCATTAGTAGGATCATGATTCCTTGCAGATAACGATATCCATGGACCAGTTTTACAACTTAACCTTAAGTTCAATTATTAAGGAATTTGAAGTCAGCTGCACAGAAGGACTGCATTCATCAGCCTCTATAAAGATAGACAAAATTTTGGTACATAAGTTTTCTTGCTGTCACTGCAGATATATTTTATTCCATGTTAAAAAAGCACACAGGAGTACAAAACTGGTCCTTGAATGTTGTTATCTGCAATGAAAGTATAATTAAAAATATATATACATTTATTTAGTTTAATAAAGTAAACTGATGAGTACCTATTAACATGAATAACACAGAATACATATTTTTTTAATATTTCACATTAGTAATGCATCTATCACTTTTTCAAACGTGATAATTTGAGCAGTCTCCCTTGTTCACAGGAACTGATGGAAGTAATGCATTGAAAATTAGATTAGAAAGACTCAATCTTTCAAGTTTTTGAATACATAAGCAAAATGAATATCCATATCTTTTTCTAAATCTGATTAAAATTTTACTATCATTTTCTTCAATTTACCCTTTTAAAATTAACTAAATAAAAAGTTAAATATGCTCCCATTTAGATGTGGAAGCCGAACGCAGAATTGCAGCTTACTGATTAATGCCCAGGATGGAACTGCTAAACAGTTTCAAGTTCACACATCTCATTAAAAATATATATGTTTTTTTTTTTAGATTTTACTGTGTATTTGCAGAAAAACTTATTCTTCTTTTCATTATCATGCCCATATTTGAGCAGCTTTAAAGGGAAGAACAACATCAACAACAAAAAAGTTTGCGAATCTCTGATTTTGTGCATAAAAGAGCTAAAATCAACAATTCTGGATCGATTTTGAGTAATTTCTAAACTAAAATTCAAACCTCTAAACCCAAAGTTCATAAAATTAATCTATCTTCTACAGGTAAAAAAAATATATCAGGTTAAAAATTAATATAAATAAATTATATGAAACTGTGAGACAGAAAAAGTATCATATGTTTATCATCTGGTCTAGAAGCTAAAAATAATAAAACACATAGGGTACTTTATAATATAGATAATACAACAGACTTTTCTTTTTTTGTTATACAAAAATAGAATGGAATGCAAACTAATGTCACATTAACTACAACCATGAATCCATTACCTACAACCATAATCATCTTTAAATGAAAAGAATAATAACACTCCAAAAGTAGTAAAACTTGTAATATCATCATAAATAGTTCTAATATTCCATTTAATATTTGCCTCCACTAATTTTTCAATATATACTATCAATTTCAATAATAAAAACGAAAAGTTACCAGTATAATATAAAAAGGAATAAAAACTAACAAATATTTTCTCTTCATCTGTATCTTGAAAAAACAAGCAATGGTTTTCATAGTCATAATCAAGAGAAACAACATTATGAACATTCTGCAATGGAATTTCCAATAATTCTGGAGACTCTGAATTCAAATTCAGCTGACTGATTCTGTGTAGTTCAGCAACCAGAATGAACTCTGCACCATCTGAAAAGAGAAATTGAGAAATGTATTTTACAATCCTGTAAAATCACTACAAAGAATCATTCTATAGAACATTATTCTATTATGCATTCAATTTTCTCATTTTCAAGTTTAATGACCATAAAGCGGAGGCAAAAATATTTCAAGTATGATGATAAATTTTACATTGCATTTTATAATACACCAAGACAATTTATGGAATGCTTATTATGATTCATTAACCAACTACGTAAACTTGGATATTACAGTGACATATATCAATACAGAAGGCAAGACCATTTCAACAAAAATAGACTAAACAGTGAAGCCCCCCAAAGCTGATCAAACAAGTATGGTGCGGCCACTAATATAATCAATCTTTTTTTAAGCATTTGTGAACACCTTGATAGCTATTCTTCATCTGGACTTTATTTTCCTGTGGACTAGCTATTGATAGATTTCTAGATCACTCCCCTAGTGCCCTCTAGTAATCAAAGAATGGTATGTTCTCAATGACATGTACTTGACACAAAATGCGAGATATGATAAAACCACATTTAAAAAAAACTTAAAATTTTTGTTTCGAAGGTAAATGATAATAATTTAGGTGGTTCGAAACTGGATAAATGGACTAAAATTGACTGTTGCTAAAAAAATGGCTTTCATTTGAAAAAATGACCCATGCTGGTCCCTGTATGCATAAAAATAAAACTTTATCTCAAGAACAGCACTTGACAACTCCTAAACAATGGTTCTCATTTATTTTTGGTTACAAATATTTTCAAAGCACATTTGATAATAGTGAACATATTTATTTTAAAGTTTTCTTTTTTAGATCAAAATTGTACAGTACTGAGAATGTACACATTAGAATTATGTAAATGATATCATTTGTTTTCAAATCATGCCAAATTTCATTTGATTCTTTAAATTTGTCCAAGAGATATCGTGCTCACAGATTCACAGACATATACGCATCACTGAAAAAATTATTGATCCACATTTAGGGGTACTCAAAACAAGTTTATCAATTTTCAAGTGTTGAATTTATGTTAACAATTTATGTCAAGTGTTTAATTTATGCTTTATTAACATCACAGTACTTTATTTTTACATACACAATGCAATGTAGTAAAAGTAAACAATAAATAAGATGAAGGGGCTGAAAATAACTGCCATATTAACATCATAAATAGTTTACATCAATAAATCTGCCTTCCTATATCCTTCCTTCCTTCATTCATTCCTTCCAAAACCTCGATTTGAAAGTCACTGCCCTGATCATTCTAAGCATTCAGCTATTTTAAATGCTCCATGAATTATATAAAGCCACTGGTATCATTTACAAATTCAAATAAAATGTCACACATTACTGTCACATATAAGTGACTGAGGACTTTAAAATGCTTTTGGATGAGAGTCACAATCATGCGCTGTTGGAAAAAATCTGATAACTATAATTTTGAAGAGATTAATGAACTTACTGTAAAAAGTCAAATATAATGTTTAGTATTATTTTACCTTTAACAGGACAGCGCTTCAACTCAGGTTCATACAAAAAATCATTTCCTCCAGTACACGAATCCCCAGGAACCTTGCGGTATCTATAAAAAGTTCAAAGAAATTCAATGCTAAAGATGTTAAAGGAAAATTTATTCAACTGAATGCCTTGTTTAAGAAATGATTTACTTAATAGTTTTAAATAAAATATGAATTCTTGAATTATCATAAAATCATCTCTCACCCCTACTGGTGCATTTTTAAAATTCTATATATATTTTTTTGTACCAAATTATTTAAAAATTTGTTTCATAAAAAGCCTTCTGAATGTACATAACTGTGAATTAAGGAATATGCATTTTACTTTTTATAATTTAGAAAATACAACATTTCAGGGCTAATAAATGACCCCATAAAAATTGAACATCAAAAACTCTAGATAATTTGAAGAGTGAAACAAGGGTGAATTAATCATTGGCATTTTAATTTTATACAATAGTTTAAAAGCACACCTATTTTACTACTGCTGTAAAAGTTAGTTTTCAATACTTATACAACTAGCATTTTTCATACAGAGCTTAATGAAAATTCAGTACATTGTTTTAATAAATTTACATAGAAATAGAAATATATACCCCTTGGTTCTATTGTAGTAGGCACCTGGAGTACAAGTGGATGGAATGGCATCAGGATCAGCTTCACTTTCATTGTCTCGAACACACTGACCTGATTCTTCCTTGAATCCAAAATCACTAAAATGATAAAGTGAGAATATAAAACAAAAAAGAATAAAAATCCTTATAAATTATGCATTTTGAAAAGTTGATTAAAACTTTTAAAAAATTAATTAATTATTATTAAACATAAGAACATGCCAAAATATGTGTATTAACTCTATACATACAAAATTTCAACATTTTTTAACTCTATATACAAAATCTCAATATTAACTCTGTATACACAAAATTTCAATATTATATTGATTTTATAAATTTTTGCCCTTTAATAAAATTGAAATTTTCCAAACATTTGAAAGCTTAACTTTAAAAAATAAAAGATATAGATGTTTTATGACTTTTAAAGATACATTATGAAATTAACTGGCAATTTGATTAGTCAACAAAATACTTTACAGATAAGCAAAATATCAATCACCTCAATAAAATCTCAGTATAAAAGTAATCCTGTATAAAAATCTTTAAATTCTAAATTCACAGATGAAATCAAATGTAAAGGGAATTTTATTTTTACTATTTATATATGTTTTATTGGTTAGCACGCTGGAGTTGCACTCGGTAGGCCCGGGTTCGATTCCAGCCACTGCCAAAACTGCCGCCGTGTTCATGCGGAGTACGATCACGTTAAACATGTGGGTCCGAAAGTCCTTCTGAGAGGTTGGTGGTAGGGTAAGGAGGGTACGGTCCCTGTGGATGCCTCCCCCACTGGGTTCCGGTCTAAATTGGGTGGCACTTCTCGACCGTCCAAACAGTTACCTTACACCTTTCTGGTAGGTCGGACGGTCTAGGTTTCAACAACAACTAATATATCATATATCATCCGGCCACACGTTTGATTGCCATAAGCCCTAGGGTTGGCTGTGTGGTCTGGGCCTTCAACTAATATATCATGTCGGATGGCCTGGGACTCAATAACAACAACTAATATATCATAGCATCATGTATGAAGTAAAATATATATGATGCTATAGCATTTTAAGGGCCTGCTTTAAAAATCTTCCATAAAATTCCTAATGCAAAAAATGGATTCTTCATAAAATTCTAAATGTAAATATGAATTCATCGCAAAATTTCAAATGCAAAAAATGTTTTCTTCAGAAGAAAAAAAAAAGCATTTTGTAAATGAAGTAAATATTACAAGAATGGATTCTTTTACATATGCTCTATCAAATATCTCACATAAATAATTAACAAAATATGAACACTAAGGTGCTCGATCAGTTAAAAGAATTGTTACAGGAAATTCAACAACATTGAATTTTCTAGAAATTTCTGTCACACTTTTTAAAAATGTTTATCATTTTTTTCCCCCTTTTTTTTAAACAAAATTACTTTTTCCCACAAAAAATAAAACCATGAAAAAAAGAAACCTGGGGACATCCTTGGAAAATTCCATGTGAAATGTGCAAATTTCCTACATGTTTCAATATTATTTCTTAACCATAAATACAAATTGTTGAGCTGAAATTTTTGATAAAAACATATATACTGATATTTCTTTTGTATGCAACATATTAAAAATATTTAGGGTGTGAGTCTCCACTCAACTTTATAATACATTTATATTCCCAAACATTGTGCACATAATAAAAATATATCTTTTGTGCCTCAATTAATTTTTAAAAATATTTTGCAAAAATTTGTAAGTTTATTTAATTTGGCAACAGCTCAATGACACCAATGAAAGTATTTGGCTTATCTGTATTAAACTTTAACTGTTACAGCGGAGTCCACTGGGACTCCAGAAAAAATGCTTTTCACCAAGAGTTTTTTTTCTAACCATAACAACTAAGGGCTTATATGAACTTTTTTGATACCATTAACATCCATAGCATAGTTCAACTTATCAATTTCCTCTATAAATTATATACTACCATCATTGTTCCAGGAATTATTATTATCTTCCATAGGCAATAATGCCACAAAAAATTTTAAAATTCAAGTTTTAATTACAAAAATGACCAAAAATTCAATCTAGGTCTATTGTTTTACATAATGTAATTACACAGAACATTTTATAGTGATAGATGAATTTGTTCATGAGTTATCATGTAATCACATCTCACAGACATACATGCACACACACAGACAGCTAAATTTCCAAAAGTGCATGAAATACACTTTTGGAAATTTAGCAGGAGATCTTAAAATAAGAGATCTTAAAATATAATTATTTATCATAATTTCAAATTCAAAATATTTTGAAAAAACAATATTTTACAATAGTATGCGAGAGCAAAAATTTGGTATAAAATTTTTTTTAATAATGGAAGCAAGACAAGTTTTATTCAAAACACTGTAATTAATAATATAAAAACTTCGATTTAAAAATAAAAATAAATTGTTATAAAATAGTTTTATTTGTATCATCTATATTAGACAGTGTGAGGGTGTTTGAAAAGTCATGCATATCCAATTTTAAAATCATATAATGTGATGAGAAATTGAAAAAACAGAATTTTGTTTAGTTAAGTGGCATTAAAATACCTTGAAAAATATATCTGAAATACTGTCAGCTATTTTTAATACATCAGACGCTGATTACAGACCTTTATCAACCAAAGACCATGGTATTTTCCCACATTGAAAGAATTTCCCTTTTAGAGCAATATTTTTCTAGCACTTTTATGAGGGAGTCATTTGTAGGAACACCCAAGCTCTAAAATCCTCAACAGTTCAACAATTATAAGGTTAGTAAAACATTTTTGAGAAATTAGATCATTCGCAAAGTGAAAACAGGCAGGCCTTCCATTTTAGCTCAGGATAAATTATCTGAAATGGAGACAGTGCTGCTGACACTCTTCAAAAACACTTCAATGATATTTTCAGAATGGCTAGAGAAATGTTACTTTAAATTAAAAATTCCAGCACTATTGGAAGAAGTCATGTTTTTAATTGATATAAAAAGGTTGTAATTATCGTCTAATGTATCACAGCAGATGATATTTTAGAGGGTATGCTGGTGCAAAAACTGAAAATGATTCTACTGTTTTAATTTTTTGGTACATTAAAGTTTGATGTGCGTGACTTTTCGATCACCCTGTATATGTTACTATGGCCATGACAGGGTTAAAAATAATGTTACTTTTCATTCATTCTAGAAAGTTAGCATAGTACATAAAAATGGGTGTCATCTGGAATATTACTTAACTCAATCCAAGGTTGCAGGTGTAACAATCCAACATGCAAATTAATGGCCTACTTGAAGGATAATTTAGCAATTATACTTAGATAAGCTTTAATGTAGACAACATATATTTATTTTAATTTTCTAGCATGTTAAGTTATTCAACAAAGAATATTTCAGTCTATAGTGAGAAGGATGTAAATAAATAAAATACCAGAAAATATCATATTTATAAATAACTAAAAATACAATAAGTCAATAAAAATGAATACCCTGTATTAAGATAAATACTAGATGTCAAATACATCATGACATGGTGTATAGAGTGTCGAAAGCCCAGACCACCCGACTCGTCCGAGGACTTAGAGCAGCAAATTGGATGGCCGGGATGGTGTATAGAGTTAAGTAACTAAGTTCGCAATCTTCTGACTTGTGTGGTTGATACACAAACAGTTCTGCTATTACAAATGCAGGGTTATAAAAGATGACATGTGAATTCTTCATATGATGAAGATCAGAGTTTTTTTAGAAGTTTACTACATGAAGTTGCAATTTAGAATATAGTGAATCCAGTTAAATTAAAGACTGTAAGAATGTTCACATGAAATGTATAATGCAAAAAGTTAAGATGTCAGATTGTGACTGATGCTGTAGAATGTCACAGTATATCATACTAACAGTAGGAGAAAATGATACACTGCCATTAGTACATAATCATGCTATGCATGAAATATGCAGAGTATCAATATACACAAAATTTAGTTTTTTTCTATACTAACAGGAGAAAACTTGTTTGAGCGTTTTGCAGCATTCAATATTATTAATGGAGGGTTACATATAAAATATTCAAATTACAAATTTTTTATCTACAAGACTCTTTTTCTTACACGACTTGAAAATAGAACATTCAATATGTACCATTCATAATCTTCTCTGTCACAAGAGCAGCTTTCTATTTTTACAGGTCTTTCATAATCCACTCCACTGTAACAAGATGTATGTCCAATACGTCGCTCGTAAACCTCTTCCCGTCCAAGTAAGCATGTGTGGTTAGGAGCATGAGGACTCCACAATTTGTAATCTTCCGGCTGGCAGTCATGCTCTGAAAGAAAATGAACTTATTACTAAGAATTCCAAAATCATTATAAAAGATAAATAGTTAACTCAAATTATTATAGCTATTACCAGATAAAAATTTCAAAGCTGACAATTGGATAAGCACTCAGGCATAACAAAGTTAAAAACTATATCGTGACAAATTAAATATAGGATAGGCATGAAGATACAAAAGTTCTAATAAGAGAGTTATAGGAATTATGTTTAGTTCTATTTATTACACATTGTTCTCAAAAGTATTCAGACACCTTTATAAAGGTGACGTATTGCAGATTTGTAGATTAAAGAATACCTTATTTCAGCAGCATAAGATATGAACTGTATATTTTTAATTCAAAAACTGAATTCAGCATATTACCAGTTATTCTGAGCAGTTTACCTCTTACCACTTTCATGGAATGGATCATTATCTTTTCCAGATTTGCAAACTCCTTGCCAAACAATGTGAACAAAATTTTCTTTTGAAACAGTGATAGAAATGTCAGGTACAACTTTTTGTCCTTTGACCACACATTAATACAACAAAAAGGCTTTACAACAAACTGCAGTTTGGACAATCATCTTATAAACAATTGTCATGACATGCCTTAGACGATTAGGTAGGCTAATATAGAAACAATGTCATATTATAAACAATGTCAAAACAATTATAAACAATGTCAAGATATGCCTTAGAAGATTATCTAGGCTAATAAAGAAAAAGGACTTGAATTTTGTTCTAGAAATGTTCTATGGTCTTCAGATATGACCTCTATATAGGCTAGTTCCATATTTCCATATCAATTTTTATTAATCATTTCTGTGCAACTGTGGAGGTTGATAAGAAGCTCTGAGCTGGGATAATAATGTTAATTTTGCTTGTGTCAGTCATATGGGGTAGGGGAGGCACAATCCATCACAGCTGTTGTTTGCACAATCCATCACAGCTGTTGTTATTAATTCCCTTGGTGAATACTCAGGCGAAGTCCAAAAAACCATATCACAAAAGAAGACACAAAATCACCTCTTGGTCATCTGACAGTTGCCTCACTAAGGCGGCAATGCAATTAAGGAGCAACTTATCCATGGAGATAAGAGAAAATGCAGTTTCATTTAAGGGAGGCGCCAAGAAGACTGAAATTTGTATTGTCCTTGCAGATGCCAGTTAGCATTTGGTTGGGAATATATGGCATACCCTTCATGCTTTGGGTGACCCTGCCAGGAGAAAAACTCTGGGAGCACTTTGTCCACTCCTCCTAATCAATGGCACCCCCTTGCTACTTTGAGGTAGATAACAGGATTTGAGGGTGTCCATCACATCTTCATGAATCTTTCCCGGCCACACACTTTGCTACCGAAAACCCTTGGGTTGGTCGTGTGGTCT
Organism: Amaurobius ferox; assembly: GCA_951213105.1. Taxonomy (NCBI): domain Eukaryota; kingdom Metazoa; phylum Arthropoda; class Arachnida; order Araneae; family Amaurobiidae; genus Amaurobius; species Amaurobius ferox. The sequence continues at coordinate 104,881,920 of OX578136.1, forward strand.
GGGCCTTCAACATCTTCATGAATTGAGGTTTGAACTAAAATGCATGACATATAATTGTAACAAGCAAGCTCACTCAAGCAGAGAGAAAACTGATTAAGGAAAGAATTAACATAGCCATTCTCCCTTGCGCATACGACTAAGTGAATGTGCACTGTATTTATGTAGCATTGTATGAAAACTGAAAAAGTGCACACTATACTGTCAATCCTTAATTTAATATAGCACACCCGTTATCCTGTTAGCATGATTGCAATGAAAGTAATCCAAGTAAAAGAATAATTTTGATCACAATTAAAAGAAGAGAAAAATCACAAGAAAGTGACAAAGAGAAAAATCTAAAAAGTTGAACACAAAATTAACTAAAAATAAAAAATACTAATCATAAACAAAGGTATAGTAATTTAATGCATAATTTTATTTAGATAATTGTAGCCAATCCAAATAATTATATGCAGATTTTTTTTCTACTAGGAGTTGAACCTTAATCGGACAATAATCTGACAAAACAATATTTGTTTTTAATTGACTTCATTGACTATATTAAGTCCATGAAGTGACTATCCCCCAATCTGCTTATATTTGTTGTTCAAATTGTAATTATGTACAATGCAATGTTCTCAGTGACATATATATATATACACCATACAAAAAGACAACTAGCAATGAACTTCGAAATTTGATTAGTAAATTTCAGTCTTGTACTAGCCATTGTGATTACTAATAGTTATATTTGTTAATTGGATTGTCTTAGTAAATACAAAATAATCTCAGTAAATACAAAGAGTAAACAATTTTAAAAGCTTATTCATTTTGTCATATTTTAAACTTCCAAATTAAAACTGTGAAATATATTAGTCATTACTTATTCTACTAAAAGTGGTTTTTAATGGACTGCATTTGGCAAGTACAAAAACTGCATATACAATTTAAACTAGTCTAAAAATGAAGTAATTCGTAAAGGCTGAACTCATAAAGTGAAAACTGAAAAAATTAAATATTTAAAAAATTTAAATAGGAAAATTCTGTTCAATTTTTGCAAATGAATACTGTTTAAGAAGGACATTTTTAGGACTTTAAACATTCCTAAAACCTTCTTATTAAGGTTTTAGGAATGTTTAAATTATCCATATAAAGAATTAAATGCAGAAAAGTAAGATTCAAAAACATTCTAAACTTACTAAATACTTGACGAAGATCTAAGTTGATTATACGCCATTCCAAATGATCTTTGTTGGATCCAAAGAGGGTGAAGACTGTAGTTTTCTCACCAGGTTCTGTCATTAGACCAAATATTCTGAAAGGATTACCTCCTTTTTGCACAAAATTAATACTTTCCCATGTTTCACCATCATCCGTAGAGTATCTATAAGGAACAAATAAACACAGAAACTGAGTTAAACTACCACAAGAAATAAAAACTATCAAAATTCTATTATTATAGTATATCTTACTTAATTTCATCTGTTTCTTGATGACTGTATGACGATACAGCTACAATGATTCCTCCAAAATCTCCAACCATGTATATGTAGCTACCTTTCAGAACCTGTAAATTGAAAAAAATAAAATTAAAAAAATTATACATATTTTTTTTATAAAAATTGAAACATCATATAATAAATGCATAAACTAACTTATTCCAACTAACTTATTCTTAACTAGTACAGTTTAAATTTCTAACAATAACTGAAATTAATTAGAATATATTTGGAATCTAATTTCTGACAATGAAATCTCATTGGCATGTAAATTTATTTACGCTTATGTTTACATGAAAATGTATCAAAATAAAAAAAAACCAAAGGCTTTCAGATGTTTAAATTTAACACATGAACAATGTTTATTTAATTTCTTAAAATCCAGGTATCAGTGAATAGAAAAGATAAATTAATTTTAAAAATGCATGAAATCATTTTTCAGATTTTGCTTCATAGATTGCAGGAAAACAATATGATTCCCAGAATTATTTATACCCTCAACTAATGCAAGTGTTCCATTTTGACATTAAATATCAAAATGCTTCAGATTTTTATAAAAGTTGTTAGATATTCTGAATGCTTTATTTTTCCTATTTATACATAGTATAAACTAGAATGTTTAGTTAAATATTAGATTTACAGCTAAAAGTTCCTTAATGGAATTTTGAAACATTTATAAAGTACATATATATCATTTTGAATATTTATGGAATTTGTATACTGTTTAAATCACTACTAATGTTGAGTACCTATGATAGTATATAATAAATATATAACCATTAAATCCCTTACTTTGTGCAACTTAAAAAAAAAAGGTTCAAGAAGTAGTGCACCCCTTTAAAAATGTATTAGATAGAACACTAAAAACTATAGGTAAATATAAGTGATTGATGAAAGCAAAACAAAAAGAAAATAAATAAAAATGACAAATAATAAAATTATTTTAATAGGTAAAGAACTCTATAAGACTAAGCAAATAACGTAGATATCCAAAATCATCAGACATTGAAATTTTATTGGGCACTACTCCTAGAAGTGTTTCGAATGCAGTTTTATTTGTACATTTAGTTGACTTTACCTGTGTTGAGCAAACAAAATGTTTCACCTTAAACAATGTTAAATACTTCGAAAGTTATGTTCTTCATATTTACTGACCTCACGCCAAGTAACTCCTGCATCGGATGATACAAAGACACTTGGATGGCCCTTAAGAGACTTTCCAACGACACCTAAAAGGAAAATACATTAATATAAAAATTTTCATATTTACTGATGTACTTATGTCAAAGCAGATAAGGTGCAGCAAATTGTCAAATAATTTACCTGAAGCAACAATTAATCCTACTGCAGATTCTTTACTCAGAATAGGAATGGTACGGTATCTCTGGTACAGCTGACTAAACTTCTGGGTTAAATGTAAGGAACAGCCATCACTCTATAATGTAACAGGAATAAACAGTTATTCTTTTAAAAATCTTCTTGAACATATTTTCTCAAGTAATCAATTATTTCTTGAAGTTGGTATCAGCCCAATGATACTGATGAATTGGCTACATTTTTCTTATTTGTATAAATATATACTTTTATGATACTATTTGCATAGCATAGTTCAAGCTATCTTCTTCCTACATATACTATTACTACCACATTTCAGGATTTATCTTGTTTCTTCATAGGATATAATAGTATGAAAATATTGCATTTCAAATTATTCTAGTTCTAATCATAAGAAATACAAGAAATTTTATCAAATTTTTATTTTTATATAAACATACCTGCCAACTTCACAAACAGGAAAAGCTTAAGATTCTGAGGAAAGAAGTACAATTGTGATAGAAAAAGTACAAAATAGTATAAGAGTATAGTTGAAAAAGAAATATACAATAAGTATATGTGTAATATATCACATATTTTATCATTTTATAGCAGCTTTTATAGGGTCTTATACTTCCATTAAGCATTTTGTTCTTCCCATATTTCAAAATGAATAACTTTTCAAGTGTCTCAACAGATATTGAAAACCTAAATATAGCTATAGTTTTTCACATTCTGTACTACTCGAACTTACAGTGGAACTTTCCACATTGTTCCATGGCAGAAACATAATCTCAGTCCTATTTTTCTGATTGAAAAAAAGAAGCCATTTCTTCCATGATGTGAAATATTGGCATCACATCCAATAGACAGACAATGTAAAACCAAGTTTATTGCTCTTTTTTGCTGAAAAAATGAAAGAAAAATCCCTTCGTATAAATCCAAAATTACCTACTGATAATATTTTGGCTAAAAGGTTTGCATGTGCTCGGGCCTGGTCTACGAGCTTAGACCCAGCCTTACCCACAGGCTGGATTCGGGTTTAGTTTAAAAAAATTGTGACAGATTAGGTGGGAAGTACTGAAAAATGTAAAAATTAAGTTTAAAAAATTAATTTGCTGATTTCAAATAAGTTAAGATAAATAATTTAAAATAACAACTTTTACTATAATTCTTACCTTGAGGATAAAATTTGTAGAAATTTATTCTGATATATTTAGATAAACATTTGGTTGGATCATGGAAACACTAAAGGTTTAGTTGGGCCAACACAAGATCAGATTCCACACTTTTAAAATGATTTAGAGCTCAGGCCAGGTTTGAGTCGGGTACTATCGGGCCAGGCTAAAATCTACAATATTAGCTCATGTAGATCTCTACTCTTGGCTTACTAAGAGCCATTTTAGGTACTTTTCCTCTTCACTTGTTTTCAGAGTGACAAATCATCAGCAATTTAAGAATAAAGAAATAAAACTAATTACAGAACAACTTGTCTGGAAATGATAATACAATGTAGTTTATGAACAAAACTGTGTGGAACAGAGATAGTGCTTGAATTCAGTAATCTTATAGGCTAGAGCAGGGGTCGGCAACCTGCGGCTCGCGAGTCGCATGCAGCTCTTTTGATGTAAAGTTGCGGCTCTCCAGTTCCATACGAAATAATTATCAATTTATTATCAAAACCCTTAAAAAATAAGAAAATATATTTTTAAGTACATAATTTCTCAATAGCTTCTATTTTCATAATCATTAATTACAAATCGCTACGCTTAACATTACCGTAATGAGATAAATTTGAACTATTGTTTTGTTCTTAGAGATGAGACTCCGTGACCATGTTTATCTTTCAGCCAATTGCATTCTATTTCCGTCTTACCCAAACAGCCACCGTCTTGAAGTTTAGACAACACGTCTGGACTCTAGACGTGTTATCAGTCAGTCATCCTCGGATAGCGCGGTCGACGTTACGTTGCATGTGTGTTAATTTAATCGCTTGTGGTTTTTGCGTGTCTATTCGCTTGTTGTTTCAAGAAGAATACGATTTAGAAGCGAATTATTTTCCTCAAAGGTATGTACGCGTATAATATAATAAAATCAGTAACAGAATTGGATTACATATCTGAGGATCGTGTTAGCGAAGTAATAATGGTAGATAAATTGTTTGCCGTTTTAGATAGCTAAGTAAAATTTTAAAAAATCATTTTTTCAGCTCCACCGCCGGCATGTCATCTTGTAAAAAAAAGAGAAGAACTGAAGAAGAAAACCGAGAATTCAATCAGGATTGGACGGAGTTGTTTGCATTCATATGCAAAACAGATGGCCTTCCGACTTGTCTCATTTGCCACGAAAAACTCGCACACAATAAGAAGTCAAATTTGGAGAGACACTTCACTACAAAACATACCCAGTTTGCTGGTAAATATCCAACCGGTGACGCACGAAAAAAAGCTGTTGAAGAGCTAAAAAAAAACAGTCAAGTTCCATGCTAAGTAACTGGGCACAATCTTCCAATAATGTAAATCTGGCAAGCTTTGCAGTATCATTAGAAATTGCAAAAAGAGGAAAACCATTCACAGATGGTGAGTACGTCAAAGATTGTTTTATAAGTGCATCTGAAGAACTGTTACGTGATTTTAAAAACAAAGCAGAAATCATGGAAAAAATCAAAGATTTGCCATTATCTGCTAAAACAGTACAAGATAGAACTGCTAAAATGTCTTCAAATGTAACACATATGCAAGTGGAAGACATTCAACTGGCTTCTGCCTTATCACTTGCTATAGATGAGTCTTTAGACATAAAAGACAAGGCACAAGTTACCCTTTTCGTCAGGTATATGCCGTCCCAAGGTCCAAAAGAAGAACTGCTAGGATTGCTACCGCTCTCAGGGCAAACTCGTTGAGAAGATATAGCAAATGCTGTGCAAAAATGCCTGGAAGACAATGGAATCGATATAAATAAAATCGTTTCTATAGCAACTGATGGAGCCAGAAGTATGACAGGAATACATATAGAGGGGTAACATCAATTCTTCAGAAAAAAATAAACCGCAAAATTCTAACGTTTCACTGCATAATTGATCAAGAAGCGCTTTGTGCCCAAACATTTCCGGCCGAAATAGTTGAGGTCATGAACTTGGTAATTAAGATTATTAACAGCATCTTGGCAAAAGCACTCTACCATCGCCAGTTTAAAGATTTCCTTGAAGAAATAGATAGTCAGTTTTTTGACCTACTTCTGCACAATAAAGTGCGATGGTTTTCCAGAGGTAACGTATTGCAACGTTTTGCTTTGTGCTTGAGTGAAATAAAAACATTCCTCAATGAAAAGCGCATTGACCATCCCGAATTGAAAGAAGACAAATGACTTCTTCCTCAACCCAGACCGTCCGACCTACCAGAAAGGTGTAAGGTATCTGTTTGGACGGCCGGGAAGTGCCACCCAATTTAGACCGGAACCCAGTGGGGGAGGCATCCACAGGGACCGTACCCTCCTTCCCCAACCACCAACCTCTCGGAAGGACTTACGGACCCACATGTTTAACGTGATCGTACTCCGCGTGAACACGGCGGCAGTTTGGGCAGCGGCGGGAATCGAACCCGGGACTATCGAATGCAACCTCCGCGCGCTAACCACAGGGCTACCGCGCCCAAGACAAATGACTGCAAAAATTCAACTTCATGGTAGATACCACAATGAAACTAGATGAACTAAATCTAAAACTGCAAGGAAAGGGCAACCCAGCCTACGCCTTGCTTGAAGAAGTAGTTTGTTTAAAAAAAAAATTACTTCTTTTTGTTGAAGACATGGAGAGCGATAAATTACTTCATTTTAAAAATCTGAAGCAATATCGCATTGAGACCAATGCAACTATTGACACGAATTACTTCAGCATAGTTTTAAAAAACATGAAGGATGGATTCGCTGAGAGATTCGAGCAATTCAAACAAACAAAAGTACTCTCACGTTCACAGTAAATCCTCTCAATACAAATATAAATGAGATTAACATTGAGCCATTTGGAATTGATGCTGGATCGCTCCAAATGCAATTGCTAGATTTGAAAACCAAAGACTTGTGGAGTGGCAAGTTCACAAAACTCAAGAGCAAGTTGGAAGAGTTGGAGGTCCAGAAATGCATGTACATCACGCAGCACAAGTGGACAGCTCTAAAAGAAATTCCGCGAGTTGAGGCCCTCATATTCGGCGCATGGAATAGTCTTCCAGAATGCTACAGTGAGGTGAAGAAGTTGGCATATGGAGTGCTGACGATCTTCGGGTCGACATATTCGTGGGAGCAAGCGCTATCTTGCATGAATATAATAAAAAGTAAAGTTAGAAGTCAACTAACAAATAAAAGTCTAGAGTCGTGGTTGAAACTTAAAACAACAATTTATAAACTAGATTTAACCAAACTTTCAAAAGGCATGCAAAGCCAATGCTCCCATTGATGTAACTATATATATTTGTGTTTTTATATGAATAAATATTATTCCGTATTTAAAGCCGTTTATTTTAAATCAAAAATCAAATATATATAAGCAAATACTATAATATTGAAACGAAAATTTTTAGTGGCTCTTTAAAAACTGGGAAATTTTGTAAATTGTAACTTTTGGCTCTTCCGTTTCAATAGGTTGCCGACCCCTGGGCTAGAGTAAACAAAGTTTCTTATAAAGAATGGAACAATTATGAAAATATAGTACTATAAAAAAATATATCACTAAAATGAAAGTATGAACAATGTATACGATAGATCTGGCAGAATGCATCATCTTTTCGTAATCAGAATTAAAAATTTATAAAATGCAATTCTTTGTCATTTAACATACTGCAAGCGAATTTACTGTATATTTTATGACTAAATCATAAAAGTTGGCTGGTTTACATAATATATATGCACATAAAAGTTCATAAGTTTAGGACCCTATTTATAATCTGCATTCTCAACAAATAGAAGTTATACAAATAAACTTTTACGTACTATTAATTAGAGAATTTTTGGCTATTATCCATATGATATGCACACTACTGAACTCAGACAAAAATGTAGTTTAATGTCTCTTAGAAAAAGAAGAAAATGGTCCTGCCTCTTGTTTTACTATATGGTTTTAAATAATACTATTGATTGTCCCATTTTACTTTCTTGCCTGGAATTCCATATACTTGTTAATAATACTAGAAAAAAAAAACATTATTTCAATTATTACAATACTATTATATTATTACAATACTGCTGTTAAACACAATTACATTAAGAGCTATTCTACCTATAAATTTGTTGATCTCCATAATACCTATTATGCTGATATTGATGTTTTAATTTGACTCCTGCCCATTTAAAAAAATATTGTTTTAATGCACTTGACATGTATACTACTTTGTATTCTTGTATTTTATGCTCTGTCCTTTTTATGTTTGTGTGGTTACTGTAACTGGATTTAATCCGCAGTTGCCACGTAAATTGAATAAATAAATAATGGTATGTGTATGCATTCTTGAGTAATCATGTCTACACATCACATACAGAAATATTTCCAAAAGTACTTAAAGATCTTAAAATATTACTTTGCATCAAAATATCAAATTTGACAGGGAAAAATGTTTTTTTCTATAACAACAATATGAGAAATTAAAAGTACACAATTACAAGAAAAACCTACCATGCTGCAGTTAAAATGAGCTCCAAGGCTATCAGTAACGGGTGGTTTCAGAAAGTTCCATTCTCCTCCTTTATCAAAAGTGATCATCGAAATAAGATCTTCCATTGATGCATTTGAGGGTCCACTTCGCTTAAGCTGAGTAGCTATGTAGACACCCCGTAATCCATGAACTTTATGAATATCTGCTAAGCGCTCTTCACTGAAATACACAGAAATATTAGTTTGAACTTTAAACTGCTAAACTTATTAGTTTCTCTTTTAATTTATGAAGCAATACATATCTAAATTTAACCAATAGGGCATGAGGGACAATTTTCTTTAAGGATCTACTCAAAATTCATATTACACTAAAGACTGGAAACTCAGTACAATGTATATCAAAAATTAAGATGGTCCAATAACAAAATCTACAACTTATTTGACTCACAATGTTCAATGGACAACTGTAAATTACTGAGGAACAAATGGGCCAAGTAAACTTTTTATATACATATTATATGTTCAGCATAATTATTTCATACATATAGAATATGTATAGGAAAATTAAATATTCTAATATGCAATCTTGCATTTATTTATTTTTTTATGGAATGAAGTAAATAGACAAAATATAATGCACCAAATGAACCATATAAAAATAATTTAAATAACATTTAACAAAGCAATTGCAAAATTTTGTTATATATTCATTATTGCATCAAAAGTCAAATAACTAAATGCAATCAAATAATAGGAATGTATGGAAAATAAGCAGAGTAAAAAGTTCTGCATATCTTTTTATTTCAATACACAGTATATGAATATAAGGGTTCCCCTGGATTTTACTCCTATTTTAACATTATAATTACCAAATGCAATTTTTATTAATAAAATGCAATGTTTGTTTACATTGTTTTATATTCATGTTACTTATGATACAAAAATTTGTTTGTATGAATTCTCAAATTCATTCCAAACAATCTACAGATTATAAGAAATATATATAGCATACATAGCAGATATATATTAAGTTACATTATGAGTTTTTATATTTCCTCATAATTAAATGAAGGAAAATTTATTTACTTATTTTGTTTTTAAACAGAGTTGAAAGAATTTTTAAATTGAGCATCACCAGAAAAAAAAAACAATTGCCATGATTTTCGACAAATCTTATTAGCAATTGCAAAATTGTTTTTATTTGCATTGTAAAAGAAGCGATTGACAAGAGTGAGCACAGGAATATGCATAAATATATAAAAATAATTACCCAATATAACCATCTGAGTTCGAAGAACCAACATACAAAATATTTTCTAATGACAAAGAAAATCTCATTCTTTGAACATCAGAAATATATAAGTTGGTCGTCTCATTGTGCATCACACACACAAAAACCTGGTCATCAGCAGCATCAACAATATAGATTTCCTAATCAATAAAAGAGTCTTATTATTTGCTTGAAATACATAAATAACACAAGATTTTAAAATGCAATTAAACATTACCATAAATAAAACCAGCAAGTTAGAGACAAATCTGATTAAGGTACTAATTGAAAAGACTCTCTAGAATTTATCTTGCATTTTTATATGCCCAAATTTCATTTTTTTATTAATGCTTTGAGGTACATTGCATAAAAATATTTCATAAAATGACACAAGCATGATTTGCACTCCAAATTTAATAACAAATATATTAAATATGGTTACAATCTGATATAAAACAAAATTTCGAAAATATACCCTGAGTTTGCTGTGCATAATCTAAACATTTTTGATGAAAGTTAACATAAAAATCAAAATTACTATTAAACAGCACTTTAGTACAAAATCTTATACATAAATGAAAACAAATGCATATTTCATAAATTGCACAGATATAGTTGTATTTGAAACTAAACTAATTTAAAATTGTATTTTTTTATATCAAATGACCTTAGCACATAAAAATTGTATAAATCAGAAAACAATGCAAAATTTTAAAAATGTGAATGTGCATACAGTTGCCAAAATTGGTACGTTTCCAAATAAATAACAATGATATTTTCAGATCTTGTAACATTTTATTCTTATTCAAAATTCAATTGGCAAAGTAGATTCAATCAGCTAAGTAGCTGGTTGAATGTCTGAGCTGTACTTGTAGATGAGCAGCAAATTTAAACAGCTTATACAGTTTTATAGACAAGTGGTTAAAGAGAATCGAACCAATAGATGGTGATTGATCAACAGCAGTTGAGAACATGACAAGCTAACTGAATAAGAGAAACTTCTAGCATAGACAATCAAACTAATTGTCAAAGTAATGGCATTTAAATCAAGGAGGGCATGGCATAAAATGTTTGCCTCATCAAAAATTTCTTATGTGCACAATTTTGAGTAGTTTCTATTTGTAAAAAAAAAAAAAAAAATCAGATGTGGGCAACACCTGACTTTCCTTATATAATGCAATGAATTTACTACTTTTACAGTTAAAAAAAATGTTATTCTTATAGTAGATACTAATATTCTTTCCAAGATATTGAATTTTCTTCAATTAGTGGTTATTTTCATTGATTTAGCGTCATTTTTATCCATTAGGCAATATTTTTGTTAATTTGTCAACAATTAAAAATGCCGCTAAGTTGGCGACATTCCGCCAAATTCATCGCCAAAATCTCGCTAATCATTATGGACGGAGAAATAAGTTATTTTTACAGCGGGTAAATGACTATTGGCATTCAAATACAAAAGTATTACTCGAAAGTATTTTTTTCCTGAATGGAATGAGCTAGTTCCATGAGAATGATGTCACCAAATTTATCGCATGGTATTACATATGAAAAGTGAACATGTTTTTCAATAGGAAATTTTTATTTTATTTTATATGATTTCTTGATAATTTTTTTGAAAAATGTGCAATCTCTCAAGAACGGTTCATATTAGCATTCTAAAATTTATGTCAATCGTTTTCTAATGAAAAGTTATATAAGAAATGTCTATTTACGTAACTTTATTAGTGGTTTTGATTTTTTGACAATTTTTTCAAAATTTCACTCGAAAATTTAGGGGGGTTCTGAACATTCGATTGCGTATAAAAACAATAGGCTTCCAGGGTTTATGGATTGTGATTTTTGTACCAAATTTCATTTGAATCGGTCCATTCGTTCGTCAGTTATCGTCTCCACAGACTCACACACACACACAGACATCACTTCAAAAATGTTTGATTCATGATCAATGCTTGAAACATGCTCTCCCGTCGTAAACTCAAATTCAAATTTTCGATCCCATCACAATACTTTCCTTATACATTATGTATATAAGGAAAGTCAATGATAAATATATTATGAATTAAAGACATAATAAATAATGTGATAGACAGACATATAGCATTGAAATCAATAAAGACTTACTCCGAGAATGCTGGTGTCAATGAAAAAATATTCATCTCTAATAATAGATCAATTTATGCAAAACATGAATTTCAAAGAATGTGCAATTTGTGGAATAGAAAATTCACAAATATTGCGATTAAGAGCCATATATTTAATAAAGGTTGCTCCAAAGACTATAGCATAAATTAGAAAGAATTCTACATGAAAAGTTCTTCAACTTTGTTCGAGATACATTTTTTTCAACTATTTATAAGATAGAGCTCAAAATAAATGCATTGATCAAACAAACACATTAGCACAAGGTGAATTCAAAATATCAAATAAAAAATTTAATAAAACCTGCATTAAGTTCATCTGAATTACAGAATTACTGAAACAATTTATAGCAAATTATTACCAGAATAGTTCCAACAAATCAATTTTAAAAGAAAAGGAATTTTTTAGAAGTATGTGTCAATATTAACCACATTGCCTAAAGAGAGATATTTAGATGAAGGACATTTTTATGGAAAACATATTATTTCCCCTACATACATAGTATAATGTATAAAGAAAGTTTTGTCAAACCAAAAATTCAAATTTGAGTTTTCAAAAGATTTATATGTCATAAGTATTTCTGAACTCAAATGGAATATCTACATTTTGATATCTGTATGTGCATGTGAGTATATACATGTTGTTGTTGTTGAAACCCAGACCGTCCGACCTACCAGAAAGGTGTAAGGTAACTGTTTGGACGGTCGGGAAGTGCCACCCAATTTAGACCGGAACCCAGTGGGGGAGGCATCCACAGGGACCGTACCCTCCTTCCCCTGCCACCAACCTCTCGGAAGGACTTTCGGACCCACATGTTTAACGTGATCGTACTCCGCATGAACACGGCGGCAGTTTTGGCAGCGGCTGGAATCGAACCCGGGCCTACCGAGTGCAACTCCAGCGCGCTAACCAATGGGCTACCGCACATGTGTGAGTCTGAGAACAAAATATTTAAAGAACTAAGGCAGTCGAATAAATCTTGGTATGAATGATTATTATAATCGCTAAATATTAACACCTTACTGATTTCAAATACAATCAAACATTCAGAGAACCCCTCAAAATTTTAATGCTTTTGCAGACATATGAATAGTCAAAAATATAAAATAAACAATTATTTTATATTGCAGTTTTTGACAGATAATGAATAGCATTTGTTTTTAATACTAGTATAAGCAATTCTTGAAATATTGCAATTTTTATTTTAGTATATTTATCAAAAAAGTTACATAAAATTAATAAAAGCATTAAGTATAATTGAAAAAGTTTTTTCTCCTATATACAGTTTATGCAATAAATATATCAATATATTTCTTAGGAATATACAGCATACCATTTATGAGAAAAACATGCTTTCTAATAGTTCATTATTTTTACACTAACCAATTCAATAAAATTAATTTATTTAATATGATATTGATTAGATGACACTGGAATTTACATGTCGACTTTGCACATGAGCATAAATAAGCAATTTTACTTTGGTTGCAAAAATGCCACATTTCAATTAATATAATGTTAATTTAATGAAACTATATTGTATAAGATATATCTATTTATACACACATTAGGCAATTCTATATACAATAACAAGATGATTACTATACACAGCAATTAATTCGGCTTTTAATAAAAATTTAAGAAATAAGAAATATTTTCTGATGAAATATGAAAACATAAGTAGAAACTTGATAAGATACATTCAGGTCTGCCATTTCAGCAATAACTTATTTTTTTTTTCTTTTTATCTTAGTTAATATGCAGTCCAGTTTATCTGATCTCAGATAATCAAATATTTACTGCAATATGAGTATTCAATATATGAGCATACAAGACGAAATATACCTAAATTCTGAGCAAATAGAAACATGTGTTTTTAATTATCTATTTATTATCATCACTAGCATAAATAAACTCAAGAGCCAAGTTTTCCATTAGCGTAATTCAATGATATAGTAACTAATGACAGTGTGTTATAAAATAAAAAAAAGGAGTTCATAAGAACAAAAATCTGGATAAAAAAATACATATTTTAAACAAAATTTTACAAAATCTGTGTACTATGAAAAAATATTGTTGTAAAATGCAGAGTTCATGCACTTTAAAAATACTAGAATAGTATTCAAACAAATAAATGGTATTTATTTTTAATGATATTTTCAAAACAGTTAAATGTAGGTAAATCTGTGTCTAGTATTTGTTTAATAACAAATACACAAATAATTTTTATATGTTATATACTACTGTTTAACCTGCAATTGCCATACTGAGTCTGTTAGACAGTTCTTTCTCCTGTTTCTTATCATTGCAATATTTCTTTTCAATAACAATTTTTTCAATAATTGTTAATAAAAAAAATATTTCCTCTTATGTTTTTATAGCCATGTATGAAATATGAGAGTGCAATACACAATTTTATTATTTAGGAATTCTTCTAGTAGAATAAGAAAAATGGTGGGTCCTCCATAATTGTTAAATTACAATCAATGTCTATAGTATGTAAGATTTAAACTTTACTCAGGGAAAAATAATATTTGAGGAAAATTTTGGAGGCAAATAATTACTTTTAAAAGGACATTAGAATTGGTAAATGAAAAATCAGATATTTCTAACAGTGATAAGTTTGAACGAGAATACATAAAATATATGCTTACCTTTCTATCCATCTTACTGGGAAATTCAGCCATTTTAAAGCTTCCTCTGTTATAGGACACCCACAGCTGTAGGACTGCATCATGATTCTTAGAACCTAGCAGATGCTGAAAAAAATAAAATAAAATAGAGTGTTTCATGCAGACAATCAATGATTAATTATATAAGGATCATTCTTAGAAGAGTGCCAAGTTTATAAATATAAATATTTGAAGTGACAGATTTCATTGAACTGTTTCACATTTATACTCTATGCTGTTTAAGTCTACTTACATCATAATAAATCATATAGTATCTCAAGTCTCAATGCTTCCAAAAAGTTTATATAAGGTTGTATTAAAGATATATACTATCTGCATCGATTTTTTTTTAAGAACATTAACTTTATTATATTTAATTACAATAAAAGGAACTTGCTTGACATATGAATTTAATTATAGTATCATTATACTAAGATAATCAAACACTTAGGCACTAAATCTTTAATTACACTTTTGTTTATCAAATATTTTTTAATTCAAAAAGAATTCGTTAAAAAGTATATTTTTAAATTGGCAATGGTTCAGTAAAGCTAATGAATTACATGCATATAAAATGTCCCCTCTTTTAATTATATTTTGAATAGAATTAAAATTAAATTATTTTTATATGTACAACATTTACATATGATTCAATAATATTTTATAATTTTATGAACTGTTATTAGTCTTTAACTTTTTGAAGAGCTTATCTATTAAATAGACAAGAAAGATCAATCATGCATAAAGCATTGATTATGAAACACTTTCCAACTGAAATACAATTTTATTTAAACATCTCTAAAATGCGATAAATTCAGCGGTGATATTTTTAAAATTATCATAATACTACAATAATATATTATATTTGAAAACTTCATCATAAACAAATGAACTTTATTCAAATAATGTCACCGAAATATAAATCGCCTGGCTCTTTATATAAAAGCAGTGAATATTTCATACATAAACTTTTTTCCATTCCTTTCATTCAGTGATATTTTAAAATTATCACAATACTACAATAATTTATTTTACTTAAAAACGTAAAATCATGGAGGTAAAATTACTTTCTAACTCCAAGCTTAAAACTTCATCAAAAAAGCAATAATATGGAATCGTCTGCTTCTCTTTGTAAAATCAATTAATGTTTCATTCATATCAACTATATGCAGACTATAGAGCGTTAAGGAGCGTTAAGGAGCGTTAATTTTGCGTTAAGGAAATTCAGCAATTCTTATACAACTCATCTTACAGCTTGATGTGTTTACATTCACCATACATGAAAGTTAGGCTTAATTGTAGAAATAATCAAAGTTTGATGATCATTTAAACTCTAAAATATTGTAATTGCATTGGCGTAATATATAGATGCACAGAAAAAATTAAAAGGTAAAGCGCTTTTAGGATGGATGCAACACTAAATGTAAATTAAAAAGAACTTTAAAAATTACGATTTTGACACAAGATGGATGCCCACCAAGTACTAACCGCGCCCGATGCTGCTTCACTTCGGTGATCTAACGAGAACCGGTGTTTTCAGCATGGTACGGCCGTTGGCCCTTGGTGGGTGACCACCTCGGAACGCCGCGTGCTGTTGGCCATCTCGGGTGCGGTATCCCCGTGGTTTGCGCGCTAGATTTGCACGCTGCCACAAATGCCGCCGTGTTCATGCGGAGTACGATCACGTTAAACATGTGGGTCCGTAAGTCCTTCCGAGAGGTTGGTGGTAGGGGAAGGAGGGTACGGTCCCTGTGGATGCCTCCCCCACTGGGTTCCGGTCTAAATTGGGTGGCACTTCCCGGATGTCCATACAGTTACCTTACACCTTTCTGGTAGGTCGGACGGTCTGGGTCTCAACAACAACAAGATGGATGCCATATTTTATTTTGAAGTGGGTCACATGATTCTTTTCATATAATATGGGTGCAATTATTATTTTCATTTTTATTTAAAAAGCTACTGAACATATTTTGCTGAAATTTTTTTAATATATATATTTTAAGGGATAATTTCAATATTTCCTAAAATTTCTGAAGCAATTTGTGAATTTTAAATTAGCTTAAACAATGTTTGAAAAATTAGGTCCCATAGGGTTCAATGTGTTTCGTTTTTTCTACTCGTGTTCAATCCAAAACTAATTGGGTGATATTATTTATTTACATTCCCATATGTCCCACAGACAGTCTCAACAACACACCAAAATTTCATTTTGATAAAGTCATTTTTGCGGCAGTTATCGTGCAAACAGACAGACACACAAAATGAACAAAGTCATAAACACTTTTCAACTATGTTGTAAAGTGTTAAAAAGATATGAATCCAAACAAGTCTCATTTTGATAGTCTGCATTGTTTGAAGAAGCAGTTTCTGTTTCTGTTGCTTCATGCATCCAGTATCAACAATTACTTCCAAATAGAGAATATTGTCACTAATACAGTTATTAAGCATTCAATTCCTCCTCTTTATATATGCATTTCCATTCTGAAACACAGTTATTAAAAGAACATCCACCATCCAAAGATTTGTGCTTTGAAGCAGCACTACCAAATACAAGTTTAGAACACTGCTCTGGAACACATTTAAGTATAACAGCTGATATGTAGGGAGTCTGACACAATAATTTTCATCAACATTTAATTTGTTACAAATTTGTTAGAACCAACAAAAAGTAATACAAACAAAGAATAAATTTTGAGTATTTTAAATATGCACTTGATATGGTCTCTGGGAGACTAAACACATTTTTAAGAATGACCAATAAAATAAAGCATGCAAACTGAGCTAATGATAATGAAGTAGCAGATATATATGTACCTGCTTCCGTGTTACAAATAGGTATTTATCTTTCACTTCAAAATCTTGTATATTGGTAATTAAGAGTCTTGTGTAATGTCTACTCTTGAAAAAATCTGTAGAGGACAGGAGTGTTGTAGAATTTCTTGGCTCTATGCGCTCAACAAACAATGTATTTTCTGGGTCTACATCAGTAACACCCCTGTAAACAAAAAATACTAAAACAAAAGTACGATATTTGAATTGAAATAAAATAATTTACTACATTCTGTTTTCATATGGAGTATAAATTTATTAAACATGTGCATTTGATCTCATTTAACTCACTTAAACTTTATATGAGGTTGATTACTTGACTTCCTCAACATATTCTGATAAATTTGTTTGAAATAGCATCTGTATAATGCATATATAGTACAGGGTGTCAAACAAAGTCATGCACTAGGTCAATAATTTTAGAGAAGTATTAGGGTTATCATACACTTAAAAAGTATGGAAACCATCAATGACTACACAATGATAGGGGGGGGGGGCTTGACCTCCATTTTTAGGAGGGTATGGGGGGCTTTCTCACTTCATGATAAAAACAGGGATGAAATCAATTACAAAATTGTAGAACATTGTAAATTTAGCATTATTGACCCTCTACAAAAGATGGAAAGGAACCTTTATGTGCATACAATCTAACTCCCATCCCCTACAATTGAGCATTTAGACAATGAAGCAAAATAAAATTGACTTTAAACAAAATATAAAATGCTCACCTTAAGCAATGATGCCTGCTTGTACATGTGTAAAAAGACGTCTTTGTGTTATTCAATGTCTCTACTTTTCACTGTTACATGCAAATTAATAAAATCATCTCTTTTAAAATCATTATTTAAAGAGTTATTTTGCCATTTTTGTTGTGGGACAAAAATGTTTAGTACTAATTTTGCAACACTTTGCAGCATTGTAATTAGGAAGATAACCCCTTGTACCCCAATAAAAGTTGTCATATTGTGTACTGCAATGGAGGTTTCCTATACACCTACATAAAAAAAAAATCTGATGTGGGTAGCACATGACTTTCCCTGCAGACTTATATTCACGTTCTCTTTATTTTAATTAAATCTAATTCACTTTTAATTCAATTTTCTTTCTCATTTGGTAACTGGACTTATTTTCAAAGGTGGTGTAGAGAAAATATGACAAAACTAAAATATCTCGAGAATGGCTAGGTCTAGTGTAATGGGGTTGGTCTTATTCTTTTAATAGTTAAAAATTACGTATAAAACAAGCATTTAATGGATATATTTGAGCATACGTAGTCTTTTATTTTGGATTTTGATGATTTTTGCAGGCCATTTCGCAAAAGAAAGCAGGTTATTTTTTCCCGAATTGTACCAAAATCTAACTAGCACCAGGGTAACCCACAAGCGACTTATCTACCGAATTTTGTGAAATTTGGTCCATTAGTTTTTCAGCTAGAGTGGATAAAGACAATTTTTGCAGGCCATTTTATAAAAAAAGGCGGGTTCTTTTATCTCGAATTGTACTAAAAACTAATCAGCACCAGGGTTATGCCAAAGTGACTTACCTACCAAATTTTATGAAATTTGGTCCATTAGTTTTTGAGTTAGAGTGGATACATATATTGCACAGACAGTCAAACACACAGACATCACATTAAAAATAGTTTTTTCATATTCTAGAGGTCTCGAAGCGTGTAGATCCGTCGAAAACTCGAGTTGTGATTTTCGGTATGATTCCAATACTTTCCCTATACATTACCATGTATTGCAGGGAAAGTAATATATAATAACCATAATACTTCTCGAGTTATTGGCTTGGTGTATGAGTTTCCTTGACACAGTGTATAAAAATCTGATGTGTCTAACACATGACTTTTTTTTACAAATTAACAAAATTTCATTATTGTAGGAAAACAATAATGCAAATTAGAGCTTTTTTATAAATGAAAATTACTAGGTTGTTCTTAATTAAAACAAGCATACCAAATTTTGGGGAAATTGTTTGATTCTTTTGAAATATTACTACCACTATTGAAAATGTAACATATCTAATACCTCAAAAATGCCTTGCGATAACTTCTAAAAAATGATGTCTATTTATTTCTGGTTAAAAGTATGTATATAGTGTTTACTTATTTAGAAATTGTGAGCACATTTAAGTTTTTGTGATTTTTTTTTTTCAATTTTAAACTAAAAATGTTCAATATCTTGAAAGCAACATATGTCAGCAATTTATAAATTTAATTTGATTTCAAATTTAAAAAAAAAAAAAATGATGGCCAAAACATTTCTGTTGTTAAGAAATTGAGAACCCTTCCTTAGTCCAATCTCCTTGAAAATCAATAGGTCACTGACGTTTTTAAATTGCAAAAATATTACCAAATTTGCATTGAATCACTCAATTTGCTTGAGAGGTACATATCCTGCTTATAGACTCACAGACACACATGCATCATTGAAAAAAATACTAATTCGTATTGAAATACTCAAAATGTATAAATTCATAGAAATCCATGTTGGAATTTTGACACTCATTGCAATACTTTTCTTTTGAATATACCACATATTATATAGAAAGTGAAAAATTTAAATCAAGATTATGATTCCAGCTTGTCATTTTAAAAATTGATTATATAAATAAAGCAAACTCAATTTTATTTTTTAAAATATAATTTCACACAGGCATTTTACAGTATTAAAATAAAAATTCATCTTGATTGGTGAAAGCCTACAAACTTTTGACAAATGTTGATGAGAATAAAATGTTTATTATTTTTGAAATTTTGACATGCACACATCAAAAATAAGGGTTGGTGATGAACAGGGGAAGGAGGAGGCCTCTAGTTTCATAACTGAAATCTCATTTCACCTGAATAAAAAAAAAAACTTGTATTTGTGGCAATTATACTTTTGCTTTGCTATTATCACTAATTTAAAATTCTGTATTTAGCTTTAGGTTCTTTTCACTCTAGGAATGTTCCTATTTAGTACAAACAAATTGAGAAACTATCACACCTTTATTTAAGATTATAAAAGATTCATTATCAATACCACTCCAAATTTCTTAATTATAAGCATCAAATCAGCAACATTTCTAGCACAATTAAGATAATCAAGTGCTTCAAAAACACAAATAGAAAGTTGAAGAGAAAAGTATACCATAGCATAAAAGAAATTCAGACTCAGGGATCTGTCTAGGTTTTTCTCTCAAAGTTTCATTTTTATGAAAAATGTTCAAATGAATATTGTAAAAAACTTTTAGTAAATTTATTACTTTTGCTTTGCATCAAGCACATTTTTAATAAATTGGGCATTCTAGTGTTCACATTTTGTGAAAAAATTAACTTATTAAGTAATGGCAGGAATGAAATTGAGAAACATAAGTTGTTAAGCAAGGATTTTGTATTTGCTTAAAAGATGCCTGTGAAGAAAGTTTTTAAATAATAATACTGGCTTGTGTGGAGTTACATCTAATCTGAAATTTTGTGAAAGTTTCCAAGAAGGTACAGAGGTTTTTCCTAAATGGACGCTTAAATTCCAATTTTACAGAAGTGGATATATTATTTTTGGAAATTTGGGGAAACATGTATACTAACCAGTAAAATGATTTCACTTGGAGTTGTATTGTCTTCCAACTGACACCAAAATCTTCAGAAAACCACAACTAAGAACCAAAAAAAAGTTATGAGAATCAAAATTTTATAATAAACCATCTCAAAAGTAAAATAAATTGATACATATAAATATCAAAAGATAGAAGTTAGAATATTTACAAATTGTTAAACACACACACACACAAGTTCTATTGGGAAATTAACAGTTATAATCGTTTCAATATACAAAATTCCTCATACTAACGTCATACTTATGTAAAGTTATATTCAATATAGATATAATGTATATCTGATATGATATCCATGTTGAAAAAGTTAACTAAATGAAAATAATTAGCACTAAATTTTAGATGATATGTTAAAATAAAAAGCATTTAATGAAAATTAAAGCTCAAAATTAACTGTTACATTTATTTAAAATTAGCAGTATCCCCATTCTTCATAAGGAATATAATATTAAGAAATTTAAAATGTATAATTATGTGCAAATTCCTGTAGTATTCTAAATGACATTTTTATTCAAAACATTTTATTAAAATATTTAATTAAATTCTCCTAAAGAGAAATATAATAATTTCTGTTCTCATAATATAAAATTATCTTCACATGCAGATTTGAAGAATAAAATGTCTTGGTTCCATTTGCTTACAATATGAATAGAAAATGTAAAACAATATATGCCAAAATGAAAGAGCTAAAACGGTATTAGAAGAGATACTCATACTAATTTTATTCTGTTTTAACAATTGGCTGAACACAATATATGCATTTGAAA
This sequence comes from Amaurobius ferox, assembly GCA_951213105.1. NCBI lineage: Eukaryota > Metazoa > Arthropoda > Arachnida > Araneae > Amaurobiidae > Amaurobius > Amaurobius ferox. Next base: position 104,903,633 of record OX578136.1, read on the forward strand.
AATGTTTGCCAGAATAAAACAGTAGACATAAGAAATTGTAAATATCATTATTTTCCATAAATAGATGATAAAAGTAGGACAGAGGATAGAATGGAAGAGAAGCACAGACAGTTTTTGCGTGATAAAAATCTTAATTAGGAATATGTCTAGTTATCAAAACTGAAAAAAATTAACCATATTATAAGAAGAAAATGTTGAAGAATATTTAAGACAGAAAACTTCAAAACATGAATTTTTTTACATCAGTGTCTATCTTAAATTACTATTATGGATCCATTGGAGACAAAAGAACTATTTAAATTCAATATTTTTTTTTTAAATGAATGAATGGTTGATCAATTTGAACTATTGGCATGTTTATATTAACTCACATGCTTTTTGTTATTGACATTTTTAAAATTCATGATCTTTTACAATTTTTAATTTTCACTGAATAAAAGTTTTCTGTGATTTTTCAAGGCTACCTACTAACAGTATTTCAATTATATTAAAGTAAGCCTGTATCTGAAAAAAATTACAGTAATTAAAATTTAATTATAAATACCTTTTTAAATGGATCTTTTTTATCCATACCAAGAATTATTTCTGAGTTGGTTGGGTGCATAGCAATGATATCAGGAACAAACGGCACTAATTGACGGTCAAAGCTTTTTCCATAGTCTCGGGTTGTAAAAATATAATGATGAATGACATCAGTAAATATATACTAAAAATACAAAAAAAGAAGAAAAAAAAAGTAAATTTCTACTTTATATATTGCTTGAATAGCATACAAATAAATTCACAACTTAGAGCAGATGTTAAAATTTAAATTATAACCAAATACTATTACTAGTATCTAAATCATGAACACATTTAAACTACTACAAAGATAAAACATATTGAATTGATACAAAAAGCATATTAAATTGACACAAAATGTAAAAAGTTACAAGCTAAAAATGCATAAAAGAATCTTTCAAAATTTAGTAAAATTAAATTCATAAAATTTTCTTATTAAAATCAAAACCTAAAATTAATAATAAAAATGTGTGTATTCCATTGTATGTAATTTTTTCAAATTGTTAATGTATACAATGATAAATTCTTATTTTTTTTTTCTTCTTTACATATTTATTCAAATATAGACGAAACTGCATAAGTGCACACCACATAAGTGCACATAATATAATGCTCAACTGCATAAAATATAGAATCATCTAAAATTTGCCCTCTCTTTTTAATATTATTTAAATGCATACTATAAAACTATACAAAATACACCAATGCTGTTAGATAAATTTGTGTCTTATCATGAAATTTCAAACTGATCTGTGCACAAAGAAGTTATTTGCAAAGAAGCTATATAGCTTTAACAGATTATTTTATATATATATAAAAAAATTCATTTGAAAAATATCAATGCTGTAGCAAATCAATTCCTTGATATCATTTGCAGGGGTGGGGAATTCCACTCGCCAGCGGCGAGTCTAGTTTTTCATTTGGTGAGTTCAATTTTATTTGAGTCGCAAAATTTTAAAATTCTACCTCAAAGCAAACCCTAGTGCACACAAAAATGGAGACTTCCCAAAGGCTCGAAACACATGGCAGACCACAAATTTTGACATAATTAAGTTTCGGAATCGGTTGCGAGCAGTCGTCATGGGTGTGAAAATCGGTTCATGCAATAACTCTCTGGATCCATGCGTTGTGTATCGCGTATAAGAAGGGCCCTTCAGCCTTCACCTGCGGAGAATGCAGAGCTAGCTCTTCCCGAGTATTATCACCTCTCCTTTCCCCCAAATAATAATAATAGGATAAAACAGTGATCTAGTGCTAAAGAAAAATGGATAAACATCTACTTCATTCCTCTATTTGAAGAAACAAAATAAACAAATACATTCCCTCTTTCAATAGATAAAAACTTTCAAGGTTGTTTTCATTTATTATTTATCTAAAAATTTGATCTCAGTAAGTGGTTTTGCTCTAAAACTAATACTTAATTTAGCTTTCTAGACTACTTTTTTCTTTTTTTGTCTTTTGCGCCGTCATTTGTAGGAACATGTATGTTAACTCTGTCAAAACACAGGATGATTGAAGGGGGAAAAAAATTTGTGTAATTAGCCCTTTTCAGTAGCTTCAATCTTTTGCGGCTTTGATGAAATATAGAAGAACGTATTCTGCTCATGTTATTTACTAACTGCTTCTGGTGACCAGCCTTGTTGCTGTTTGAAAAAACTTAACTTTTAATATATATTTTTTGCAGTAGTTGTCGATCGCGCATGAAAGACACGGCTAATGGCACAGTTCACAAAATAGGTGTTTATTGTTGGAAATAATCAATACATCGCGATTCACGTTCCCGTGAACGGGCGTTTATGCAAATTTAATATGAACGACTCTTCCCGTTCACCGGCGTGAACCGTGACGTTTTTCAACATGAGGTTTCATGCAAATCAGTTCTCAATGCGTACGCATCTGATTTGCATATCCGGGGGCGTTTCCGGAACTGTCCATTCTCGGATATATAGGGCAGAGGTTTCTTGAAGCAAGTGAGAAGGTCGGAGTCGATCGAGATCAGACGTCTGAAGAAGTCAGACGAGATAGACACTGATGGTCAGATGCAGGCAGACAGAAATGTTTTTGACTGAAGTACTGCGGAATATCGTTTGACGACGGTGAATAGTCGAAACGGATGCAGAGGTGGTCAGTTTGGACCAGCATGTATTGAACGTTAAATTTACTTACAAACGTTCGGAAGCCGCTTTAAATATTTTCCTGATGTTCTATCCTTTGGTTTCCCTTTGCCAAGTGATGGTGGCTGAAATACACGCAAGTGATAGAGGTAGTATAGTAACTTACTACCAAATGCTTCAAGGAGTCTCTGTCTAGTCATTTACAACTAAAAATCTTTTGTACATAGTATATTTTTGATGTTTTACGGCATGGAAAATTACCAGGTACGTGTAATATGCCGAGTTGTGTTTTTCACCAAATAAAGTGAACGAAGTTTTTCTTTAAAACTGGACTTGTGTACTTTCATAACCCAGCCAACACTTATTGACTCTGACAGTGCGTGCTTTGCTATCTTCAAATTTTAAATTTTCCAAGAGAAACGGTTACGGGGCCAGTTCAACGCCCAATAGAGTCATAAGTGCAAGTACCTTTAAAGAAATCGTTCCAGTGTTCAGATGGGGGCCGCACATGGCACCATTTTGAAGTTCGTGTGAACAACGAAACGCAACAGTATAAACGTAAACAGTGTACAAGAACTTTTGCTTCTGCTTCTTCAAAACTACGAGTGGCCATGGAGGCAAGTAGAACGGAGTTGCTGACGCGGGACAACTACGTCACCTGGCGTACCGACATCTCATTCGTCCTCAAGGGAGAAGGATGTTTCGGACACGTAGATGGAAGTGCTAAGCCTATCGAGGAAGATGCAAGTCGCCGCGACTACGATGATTTTTATCGCCGGAAAGACCGAGCGCTCGCCATCATTTATCAAAGTTTATCCTCGGAATACAAGGAGTTGATAAATGTCACCGACGAACCTAGTCAAGTATGGAATACCTTGAAAGAACATTTTCAAGCGCCTTCCCGAGCCAACCTGGTTAGATTACTAGATGAGTTCTTCGACGTTCGGCCGGAGCAAGATGAGCCTGTTGACATTTTTTGCTCAAGACTGCGGAAGGCCGTGACGAGGCTTAAAGACGCGAAACACCCCATTGAAGACCTATATGTAGCATTCCAGTCGATTCGGTACCTTCCGGAAGAATTCCGAGGTATCGTTCAAATTATATATCGATGGAATGACTCGGACTTCAAGCTCAGCAAAATACAAGCAGAGCTAGCAGCGGAGGAGAGCCGGCTGAGGTGACTTTTCCAAAACTGTGAGTTCAAATTCTGCATATTTTACTTCTAAGAAATTTGTAAATAGAGTAAAAGTGTCTAAACTTCCAAATGTATCTCATAATGTGTCTAATGTAAATACTTCTAGTCATAATGTAAATATTTCTAAAAGTAAAATTAAGTGTTATAAGTGTAACAAACTAGGTCATACTAAATCTAATTGCAGTAGAAATAATGGATCTAGTATTGTGGAATTTCTTGGGTCTCCACAGATTGAGGCTAATACTGTAATCGATCCTAGCGATAGACTCAGCTGGGTAGTAGACACTGCTGCTACGCGACATTTCTGTAATAACATTAAGTTATTTTCAAAATTTAATGAGTGCAAAGGCACTTCAATGTCGCTAGCAGTAGGGGATGTCGAAAGTCCAGTTGAGGCTATCGGGACGGTGGAAATGTATGTCCAATTTAAGGATAAGCAAAGTATTATCAAATTGGAAAATGTTATGTATTCTCCTAAACTTAGGAGAAATTTATTAGCTGCATCTGTTCTTGAGGAACAAAATTTTAGTTTTAATGGAGCTAATGGGGTTCTATGGTTTTTTACACCTAAAGGGGAGAAATTCTTTTATGCAAAAAGAAAGGATGGGTTATATTTTTTAAAACCTAAGTATAGTACCCAGGAACAACATAACGTAGAAAACCGTCAATCTAAAGATAGGGATCGAGATGGAGACAAGAAACACAAAAAGGATAAGAAATCCAAGGATAGGGATCCTAGTGCTTCCAGAAAAATAGACAAAGTAAAAATAGCACCTAATCTTAAAGAAATTAAATTTAAATCTGACAAAACAAAAACTAAGCAGAATAGAAATGTGGATAGTTCAATATCTAAGCCTAGCAGTTCAGTAACTGAACTTAATAGTACAAACTGTCTTTGGCATAAACGATATTGCCACATAAACGCTGAATATCTCCTCCAAACCAGCAAAGTTTCTGCAGTAAACGGACTTCCTAGGCTTAAATACAAAAAGTTAAATTGTAAATCGTGTAAATTGGCTAAGTCTAGGAGAGTATCATATAAACCCACCGGTAGGATAAGGTCCACTAAACCATTGCAATTGTTACACATGGATGTGTGTGGTCCCTTACCCACAGCCTCATATGGTGGGAACAAGTATGTCTTAACTATAACAGATGATTATAGTAGAAAAGTTTTTGTTTACCTCATGAAACAGAAGTCAGAAGTATTTTCACATTTTAAAGAGTTTCAGGCCAGAGAAGAAAGGCAGTTAGGTACTAAAATTCTATGTATCCGGACGGATAATGGGATGGAATTCTGCCATGATAAGTTCAAAAATTACCTGAAGGATATCGGTATTAAGGCTGAGAGGACTAACACATATACCCCACAGCAAAATGGAGTATCAGAGCGATTCAACTTAACCGCATTTGACTGTGTTAGAGCCATGTTGAACGACAGCAAATTACATGACAGATTCTGGGCGGAAGCAATATTGTGTTTTGCATACACTAAAAATCGAATATGTCACAAATTTAAGACTAAAACACCACATGAACTCTACAGTGGTAGAAAACCTTCAGTCAAACATCTTAGAACCTTTGGTTGTAGAGCATATGTAGGCAAACCCAGTCAGCTCAGAAAGAAGTTAGACATGAAAGCTACAGAAGGGGTGATGGTAGGCTATGCTACTAAAACTAAGGGCTATAGGATATTTTTGTCAGGGGAGAAACGAACAATTGAAACCTGCAATGTGAGGTTTGATGAGGGTGATGTAGTGGAAGGCATCCTGGACCCAATTTGTCAAAGAAATATCTCCTTAGGGATATCAAGAGATAACCTTTCAGAATACTCCGACGGGGAATATCCGAGAGAGCAGTCTGATGGGGGGGCAGGAGAGAGTGAAGACACTGGTGACGATCCGTCTGAATCCAGTGAGGAAACGGACTCTCCTGCTGACTCCAGTATGACTCCTTGCTCGGATATTGCTTGGCAGCGAAAGACGGTTCCAAGACCCGATGGGAGTAGAACCGATGTGTATTATTACGCTCAAGGAGATAATAAAAGGCTGAGGTCGCACAATGATGTTAAGAAATATTGTGATAAAAGGAATATACAATTTGATCAGCAACTGTTTAATTTTCGGGAAAATAAAGGTCTTAAAAGGGTCAGAGGCAGACCAGAAGCAAGCAATATTGAAATAAATATACCAAAAGGATACAACGCTGCTATTAAATCTTCCCAGTCCGAAAAATGGTGTAATGCTATGGATGAAGAAATGGCCGTAATGCAAGAGAGGGGTGTCTGGGAACTAGTTCCTGCATCCACCTCACAAAAGCATATAGGCAGTAGATGGGTCTACACCATTAAGAAAGACGAGAATGGGAAAATCAAGAGGTTTAAAGCTCGTTTGGTAGCCCAGGGGTATGGTCAGAAAAAGGGAGAATCATACGATGAAGTTTTTAGCCCTGTTGTTAACTTCAACTTAATTAGAGCATTCTTCTCAATTTTCGTATGCATGCTTGGCTGGATGCATTTCCAATTAGATATCAAATCTGCCTATCTCTATGCTAAATTGAGTCAAAAGGTATATATGAAACAGCCTCAAGGTTATGTCAATCAGGAACAGCCTGATTATGTTTGTTTGTTGAAGAAAGCCATTTACGGTCTTCATCAAAGTGGAAGAGAATGGTTTAATGAACTTGACACCAAATTAAAAGAATTAAATTTTTTAAAACTTCAATGGTGTAATTGTGCATATATTTACAATAGCAAAGTTCTTATGCTAGTCTATGTGGATGACATAATTCTCTTCTCAAAGTATCAAAGGGACATAGACCACATTGTTTCATTACTTAGCATAGAATTTGATATCAAGGTATTAGGAAAAATTAGAAAACTTTTAGGCGTGGAATTTAAAGAGTGTGACAATAAATTTTTTATACATCAAAGTCAGTATATAGATAAAGTATGTCAAATGTTTCAACAGTATAAATATCCAGTTACTTCACTTCCCATTTCTAAAGGGAATATTCTAAGTAAAATAGATTGTCCAAAGACAAGTGAAGAAATAAAGCAAATGCAAAGTTTTCCTTACAGGAGCTTAATTGGGTGTTTGGCTTTTATATCTAGTAGGACTAGACCTGATATTTGTTACGCCATCAATATATTATCTCAATTTCAAGAAAACCCTGGAATTAAGCATTGGGATGCATTGTTAAGACTTTTAGGATATGTTGAAAAGACTAAAAACTATATGTTGAATTTATCTAACATTCAGGAGTTAAAATTGAATGGTTATTCAGATTCTGACTTTGCTGCAAACAGAGATGACCGTGTTTCACTTGGAGGCATGATACTCTTTATTGACAATGTACCTATTTCTTGGCGTACCTTTAAACATAAGTGTGTCAGCTTATCAACCATGGAAGCTGAATACGTATCACTAACTGAAGCCGCTAAGGAAATGGTATGGGTACAAAACATAATTGAAGAATGTCATTTACTTGGGTTAAATTTTAATAAAAGTAACAGTGTTATTTTTAGCGACAACCAAGCAGCCATTAATTTTTCGAACTCTCCAATTGAAAACAATAGAACTAAGCATATTGATGTTAGATATCATTTCCTAAGAAATTTAATAGTCAATGAATCTTTTAATGTTAAATTTGTAAATAGTAAAGATAACTTAGCAGATCACTTTACTAAACCAATGACTAAGGAAATAATACTTAAATTTTGTAATAAAATTTTTAAAAACTAAATCAAAACTTTTTGAGATTAAATGTTTAGTGTAAAGAAAATTTAAAATACTAAATTGAATTTACAACTTGGGAATTTTTTTTTAGAAGATGTCATATATATACATTATTGTTTATCTTAAACCTCATTGATATAAGATAGTATATCTTGAGTATAAATTTTTGTGATATTGAATCTTTTTCACTTTACACCTTTGTATATACATCCATTTTCCATGACCCGCATGATGCTAAATAATAGCTTATGTGTATAAAATTTTGTATTTTTCAACTTGGTAAAAAGTATGTGTTGAAAGTTTTGATAAAGGAATTTTATTATCTAATTACTTGCATCATGTATTTTTAAATATTTGGTATATCAATGCAGTCTAATAGTATTAATTATGTATACTTATATTGTGTTAATAGACTAAATTTTTTTAAGCTTTTTGAATTATAGTGTTTATACTCAAATTTAAAGTAAACTTAAATTCTATGCTTATACAAAATCTTAATCTTTTAAAGTTGACTTGTTTAATATGATAATGTGCTTATACTTAAATTTTGGATACTTATTATTAAATTTAAACTAAAATTTCAATTTTTGAATGCTGATACTTAAACATTGAAGTTGTGTTGTATATAAATTTCTACTTGATGTGAAATGCTGTTGTTACAATATTGTCGACAATACTTAACTATTTTTCAGATGCTATAAGTACTTATGCATTTTATTTTAAATTTAATAATGATATAATACTTTAAATTTTTTCCTTCATTACATGTTTGATAGGATACTGGGGGCCTTGGTGTTTATTGATATACCTTGGTTTCTCAGAGTAAGTTTTCTTTTGCATATGCATTGAGACTTAAGGATTTGCATGAGGGGGCCGATTGTTGGAAATAATCAATACATCGTGATTCACGTTCCCGTGAACGGGCGTTTATGCAAATTTAATATGAACGACTCTTCCCGTTCACCGGCGTGAACCGTGACGTTTTTCAACATGAGGTTTCATGCAAATCAGTTCTCAATGCGTACGCATCTGATTTGCATATCCGGGGGCGTTTCCGGAACTGTCCATTCTCGGATATATAGGGCAGAGGTTTCTTGAAGCAAGTGAGAAGGTCGGAGTCGATCGAGATCAGACGTCTGAAGAAGTCAGACGAGATAGACACTGATGGTCAGATGCAGGCAGACAGAAATGTTTTTGACTGAAGTACTGCGGAATATCGTTTGACGACGGTGAATAGTCGAAACGGATGCAGAGGTGGTCAGTTTGGACCAGCATGTATTGAACGTTAAATTTACTTACAAACGTTCGGAAGCCGCTTTAAATATTTTCCTGATGTTCTATCCTTTGGTTTCCCTTTGCCAAGTGATGGTGGCTGAAATACACGCAAGTGATAGAGGTAGTATAGTAACTTACTACCAAATGCTTCAAGGAGTCTCTGTCTAGTCATTTACAACTAAAAATCTTTTGTACATAGTATATTTTTGATGTTTTACGGCATGGAAAATTACCAGGTACGTGTAATATGCCGAGTTGTGTTTTTCACCAAATAAAGTGAACGAAGTTTTTCTTTAAAACTGGACTTGTGTACTTTCATAACCCAGCCAACACTTATTGACTCTGACAGTGCATGCTTTGCTATCTTCAAATTTTAAATTTTCCAAGATTTATCACATAGCCCCACTACTGATGAAAGTCACGGTTAATGGTGCAGGTCATGAAGTGACTGTCGACCATTCACCACCACTATGTTTGTTTGCCACGGTTAACAGTGCAGTTCGTGAAGTATCTGTCTGTCACTCACCTAAACTACACACGCAAATCAAGGTTTGACCACAGTTTATGAAGTAGCTGTCCATCGCTACGCTACACGTGAAAGTTGTGGCTAATGGGATAGTTCACGAAGTAGGTGTTGATCGCACACCATCGATCGCTATGCGCAAAAGTCGTGGCTAACAGGACAGTTCATGAAGTAGCTGTTGATCGTACACATCCGTTACGCATGCAAACCACAGGTAACGGTGTAGTTCCTGAAACAGCTATTGATCGTGTACCTCCACTACGTGCAAAAGAAACATTTAACGGTGCAGTTCATAAAGTAGTTGTCAATTGTGCACTTACGTTATGCGCAAAAGTCATAGCTAATAGTGCAATTGATGAAGTATCTGTTGACAGCATAACCGGAAGCTACGTGGGCTCATCACTAATGATGCGACTGTTGCGAGGATACATTCAATTTTGCTCTGCAACTTAGTGCCTTCAATTATTTAAAATGATCTTTTTGGGTAATAGCATCCTGGCCAGTTTCAATTCTGGGGAAGACTCTGACTAGTAATAAGCCATCTATATTAAATTTTTTAAATAACAACTAACGTTCCTACATCATAAAGTACTACATTTTAAAATAAATGAATCTGTTATTCTATGTATGTTCCATTAATGTTGCTGTCAGTTCTACATATACTTAGGTATGTGCTTAAATTTAAATGATTATTTATAACAAAAATTAAGTTGTATGCACATTGTACATTTTATTAAAAAAAGGCTATGAAAGTCTAGCAATATACATAATTTTATTATTTTTTGTATTGTATTTAAACTTATGCGAAATGTATTAAAGTGTATGTAAAAATTGCATTTGGGGTCTTATTTCTTTTTGCTTATAAAAATTGAGAACCTTGAACAGTGCAATAGTGCGTGCAAATTGGTTGGTAGATATTTTTTCTGGTTGGTAAGAATTTCTAATAATTCCCTACCCCTGATCATTTGAATATCTACATCAAAAAAGTTACAGAGTTTTTCACAAATATTTGTATAAGTATTGAAATATTGTATTATTATTACTTAGACAAATTTAATAAAACCAAATTGTATACTCCATCTTATTATCTTTAATACTAAATGATGTAATGGTATGATTTTTTAAATAAATACATAATTTAAAATTAGAAAGATGTAATTTAATAACATCATCATCATTAGTGGTTCAACAGCTCACTGAAACCTGGTCTTCCACAGAAGATCCATCCAAGCAGTCGCCCTTGCAGCAATGCTTCTCCAATTTTTAGTCTTTCCTCAAAATTCTTGTCCACTGAATCAACCCATATCAACTTTGGTTGTCTTATAGGTCTTTTTCCGATCAGCTTTTTCTGAGCATGGACATAAAATTTTTCTTTGGGATTCTGTTGTTATCCATACTTAGCAAATATCCTGCCCATTGCATTTTGTTAATTTTAATGTATTTAATTATACCAAAGTCATTATATTATTTGTATAGTTCAAAATTGTACTTTCTCCAATTATCAATTTCCTGAATGCACTATGCAAAACTTTTCGCTCAAAGATGGAAAAAGCTTTTTCATAATGTCCTGTGAGAGAATTCAATAACATAGTACTATGAATTTAACAAACAAATATATTTTAAATGAACTTGCTGAACTACACAAAATGTTGATGTGGCATCGATGTGTATAAGTAGCTTTTCTTAAATATACAAATCATTTAAATGCACAAAATTTCAATACCCTATCAATCTGTAATTATACGGTTTTTACTGCACATTCATTGTTTTATATTTTAACTTATGCTTCTAAGTATCGTTTGTGAATGTAAATGGGAAATTTTTTTCTTATAAAATTCACATTACCTTTGCATTATTAATATTTGCATTGGCACACATACAATATACTAGTTACTCTAAGTCCTCAAGTAACAAGTACATACAATATACTAGTTACTCTAAGTCCTCTGGACGAGTCGGACGGTCTGGGTCTTCAACACATACAATATAGAATTTTAACTCTAATAACAGTCTGTTATTTTTACATGACACCAATCTCAGATAAATTTCTAGTCATAGATTTTTTTTCGTCCCAATTGTTGTCTATTATGCCAATCCTCCCTCAAGAGGATCTTTTAATGATAGCACTCTTAACAATCTATATTGTACAAAAGAAGTTTTACACTTGCAGAAAAATTGTAGGAAAGAAGAGTGGTAAAACATGTACCAACACCATAATACAAAGGTATAATTTGTATCTGACATATTACTACTAGATATGATAGCATTAAAGAGATAAAGCTTTAAAAGTAGGTAAGCAGTTTTAAAATGACTTTTGATGTTTATATTGGCAATAAGAAAAATTCAAATTATCCATTATAATATTTGAATCGAACAGTACATTATTAACAATAATTATGCATTTTAACATGTGATATTTTAAAATTCAAATTATCCATAATTGCAAATTAGATATATTTTAATTAGCAGTGGGAATCAATTGATTAAAAATTTTAACTGATTAATCAATTAACTGACCGATTAATCAGATTTTTATTGGTTATGTAAAAGTGAAATAATATCCATATTTCTATAAAAAAACATATATAAATGATTTAAATCCATTAAGTGTTAAAAAAAATTAATTTTATATTATATTATATTTATATACATATATTTTATCTTTTTTATATATATTATAGATATGTAAAAATTAAGAAACCAAAATTCCGTTAACCAAAAATTTTTTAAAATAATGAAATACAAAAATCAAAGTTATCTATATATTTTATAATGATGCACTTTATAATGATGATTTTATAATGAAGGAAGTTATATTTTCCTTTACCAGTCTTGCACACAAACAAGCCATTTTATATTTTCCGGTTCAATTACCAAGCAACCCTGACATATATATATTACCACTCTTTTAAAGTATACCGTTTTTTGCTTTTCTGTCTCCATTTATCGTATTCTATATTTTATTTGTGCTTTTACTTTACCTTTTAATTTAAATACTTTTAGTTTTATTCCAGTATTTTTTAAATATTATGGGAATATTATTTTTAATTGACTCAAATGGTTAATCAGACTCCAAAAGTTAATCAAAAATTTTAATTGAATTAATCAATTCGACCATTCGATCAAAATTTTTAATTATGTCTAAAGCTTAATTGATTAATCGGCACAGCCCTGATTTTAATTAAACAATTTCTACTGTATTTTGTGAACCAAAAAACTTTTCAAATACAGCAGTAAATTTTTAATTTTAGTCTCATAAAGGTTGGCAAAAATAAAGAAAATATATATACTAAAAAATGCAAACTTACATGGCTATTTAAAACAGGGCTAATATAAAACATCGATATAATAGATGGTTGGTTGTCTGATATATTCATGCTTGAAGCTTGCTTTTCCACAAATGATTTTCCATAATCATATGAAATGAAGACACTTGATGTAGAATGTTCATCTTGTCTCCGATCTCTGGCTAGACATAATAAAACATCACTTCCTTTTCCAGCCCAATGAACTGATAGCTGCTCATGACTGTCATTTAAAGGAAACTAGAAAAAAATCATGAAATTATGAAAAATATCTGCTGTATATCTGAACCTCATCAAGTTTAAAATGCATTACTTTGAACAGAATTTGATACTAGAAAAATGGATACTAAAGTTATCCATGAAGAGAGCTTATATATTTGTCAAAATTGTAACTATTTGATTTACAGAATAGTTATCTTTAAAATTCTATGAATAACTATTTAAATAAGAGAAGTCTAACATTTATTAGTCAATGGGCAGCACTTTTTATCAAAATTCTTTTGCAGGCTACATGTTTTTGATTGAAATTATTATAAAGACATTGTAAACGTCACCATATAAATCGCTTCTTAGAATGGGTGTCTCATATTTGAGTTTTAAACAATACTCATTAATTTAGTATTTTTAAGACCTCTAGATGGAGTCCTATGTCCACTACAGGTGAATTTATGACAAGTTTCGAATGTTGACCTTCATTTTGTTTAATTGTTTTGTATTTTCGATATTTTGTTACTATGTAGGAGCCAAAATATAGGGATGAGTAATTTAAACAAACCACTCTTTAAATGTTGCACGTGGTATAGACATTTATTCTTGAGTTTCCAGTATTTCTGAATACTTTGATCTTTTATTTTTGGGAGAAATGAGGGTCTTTCTGCAGTTTTGGTATTCCATTTCCTGTATTTATTGCAGTATAAAGACATATTTTGTGGAGCATTTAGAGAAGAAATTAGTGATTTGCAATAGCTAAAAGATACAGAGAAGGTATATCCAGGAAGAAATCATTCATATGGTCAATGAGCCTTTCAGTTATTCATAGACAAATTGTAAAATGATCGTTTTGTGCAATGCATTGTCTTAGCATTGCAGAACATGTATTGCATGTATCCCTGCTTTAAAAATTGTCATACAAAATCTAATAGTTAAATATTGCTACATTTGATTGTAAATAGTCCTTGCTGCATGCTTTCTACTAATCATTGTTTTTCATTAATTATTGTATTAATTATAATTTCAAAATTTCTGATATTTCTTTTTCTTAAATGTTTAATTAAGGTAAGTATATTTTTTATGATTTTCATGTAATTTTTAAAAGAAAATATAACCCCAAAACTATGATATTTATGTATACATGATTACTTCTAAGTATTCAGCTAAGTTTATGTGAAAAAATGAAATAACTGAATTTAAAGTTCATTTTATTTTTTTATTAATTTTTCAAAAGTTAAGCTTACACCCAGTCCTCTGTGATCAGTGTATTTTGACCCTACTCCATCCTGAGCGAGCATCCTAAACAGAGAAGCACAGTAGCGAAAGGGTTAATATAAAAGTAATTAATAACATTTAAATAAAACTAATTATTAACAATTGTTCATTTTTAAAAAAGAAACTTAAATGATTTAATTTATATTAATTCATTATTGTGTTTTTAATTTATTATAACAATTTTTTTAAAAACATTAATTAAAAATAATTTGAGAGTACCTACTGGAATATAGCTTACTGCTATTACTACTTTTTAGGATAATTTTTTTCTTAGTAGTTCCTTTGATATCTGCCAGTAGTAACATATGAAAACTTATGTTACTGACCATCCTAATCTTACTGTTATTTGAAAGTTGTCCTCCAAATTAGACCAAGAATTGCCGGCTGAATTTGATAATAAAAATCAATCAGATACAAGATTGTTACTTTCAAGTCAATTTCCAGACATAACGACATACTATGCTCTACTCCAGTAAGTGCAAGTATGTTCTGAGCTATACAAGTAAATAACTTCATCCCTAAAAGTAGCATACAGTGCACAATAAATAGTATTGACTGGTTTCGAATCATTAATTTTGTGGGTGATTTTCAAATGAATTGCCCTCTTTAGCTAACATCACATAAAAATGTGATTTATATTATAAATAAAATTATATACTCTGTTATTAATTTTTTGTAATCCTTTTTTATACTAGATAAGAAGGAACAATATGGCTTCCATTAGCTTTGTTACCAATTGCAGAAATCAAAACCTATTTAAAATAATAGTAGTAACACTCCTGAGATGTACAGGGGACACATATTAAATTTAAATTTTAAAATATTAATAATTATATTTTAAAGGAGTCACTTGCAAATTAAATTTTGTTAACTAAAATGTAAAACCATATTTTTTAATTCATATACAAAAGCTAATCTAGTTCAAAAGCATAAAAAGAGACTTCCTTAAGTGTGGTGTTTTGAGTTGGGACATGTAAATTTATTACTTGAAAACTAAAAATAATAGAAAATAGCGCTAATATTTTTAAAACATAAACACTTTAATGAATACATTTTATTACTTATAAACTAATGGTAGCAATATATGCTCTAAAAGTATAAAAAAAAATAATTTTATTAGCATGAAATATGGGTTCAAAGATTGGGACATCAAACAAGCGGTCATTTTGAAAATCATTCTTGAAACTAAACTACTGTAAAACTAACTTGAAACTACTATATGCTGTTTTAAATGAAGTTATTTTACTTGTATTACTTTAGCAGTAGTCTGAGCTGAATGTAAGTTTTAGGCTGTTTACAGCAAAGCAAATGCGAGTAACAGATTTCAAACTTAGTATATTTTATTTTTAAATTGCGACTAAATTACCTTTGGAAAAAGTTTACCAAGAAAGTTTTGCAATAATTTTAATATAGAATCTAATAAATGGATACTTCAGTAAATACAATTTTTATCTCTATTCAGTCATCATGCAGGACCATATTCTGACAAACTAGAGAAAGTTCAGCTTTACACAAAGTGGGCTTTGGACAGAAAACTTAGCAATCACAGAATCGTTGAAGATCTTTGCCATCATCAGAGAATTTGCTAAGTTCACAAACACAATTGTTTTGAAGGCATTGAAATGCTAAAGCATATATACATATATATTACAAAAGGTTTTAAATTAATAAATCCTTTTCTTATATTATATCAATGCTGACATCGACTATGCTTTTAATTAGTATTGAAATGCTTTGCTTATGCTCGGCTAATGCATTTTTTACTTGAATTATAATAAATTCTATGCTTTACATTTCAAGACAAAACATATAAATATTAACTTACAATTGTAGAAACAGCGGGATGATCTAATCCTGCATGCTCAGAGAGAAATGGATTTGCATTTCTTTTAACAATCTTACTAGGAAACGAATATTCCCTTTTATCGTCTCCAAAGTTAGTAAATACACTCTGAAAACTATTTGAATCAGAGGGAGATGTAAATAAAGTTGTTGAAGACTGACCAAATCGTCGACATTCCGACGTAATAAAATGATTAAAAAAACATGTAAGAAACAAAATTAAATATATCATTATGAATACATCTGCTAATAACTAAGAGAAATACACAATCAAAAATACTGGGGGATTTAAATCACAAGGATTTTAGTCTATTTTGATATTGTGTATCTTGTGGTTGAAGCGGCCAGATCGGAATGAGTGTTTACATCTGCAATGAATTTTCCGTATGACGAATATTTTTCAGCTGATGTCACGTCTGATAAAGGTGAGTTGTAAAGTTGGCTTTCATTCAAGGCATCCAGCTTGTAGGTATAGTAAGGATTTACCTGACGTCACGTCCATTTAGGGCAGAAAATCCTAAGTTTTCTTTATACAAACAAACGTTGAACTTGCATTAGGTTTATATGTAAAAGATACGTTTTGGTGTGTAATTAAAAAGAAAAAAGTCGTTTTATTAAAACTATATCCAGCCGATATCATATTGAATTTGATAATGGTAATCTGAGCTGTAATTAACTGCAGCAAACGATCCGTATGTGATTGTAATGTATCATTTTTTTCATTCCCTCGAACAATTGAAAATAAAGGGAATAAAATCGAGGAGATTTGCAGGAAAGTTTGCAGTGAGCATTTTATTCATGGTGAGTACATTATATGACATAGTATGCATTTCAATTTAAGTTTAATAAATCTAAAAAAAACTTAAACTTTTTAGTTTTATAATTTGATTATACATTGATTTATTAGCAATCAATTCCGTAATTTTTTTTTGTGTTTCATAAATCTAAAATTAAAAAAAATAAACAAATTAAAATCACTAAATTTAGTAGAAGATACCTGGAGGCTAATTTTGTTTGTGACAGACATGACATCAGATGTGTAATATAGCACATTTGACATAGAAGATAAAATTCCTAGGAAAAGAAATTTTATTCACATATGTATATCTATATCACAACTATTTCCTAGGAAACTTTCAAAATCTCAAGTTATCTACTTATTTAATATAAAATTAAGAACCCATCGTGACAGACATGACATAAAACAGACATGAGATTTTAATGACCATGAAGTTACATCAAAACTCTCTGAATTGGTAAGAGATTAATTTGTGAAAACATTTTTTTCCATATAATAAAATTTTCAACTATTATTATGTTTATTTTTAAAAGCATTAAAATATAACTTTTCTGTGAGTAATTGTTTTTATAACGTGACAGACCGACAAGCCTTTCGTGATGGACATGACAGCTGTGAATTTTCTAATTAATCATTAAAATATAACTGATAGCAAATAGGAAAACATATATTTTAATTATATATTGAAATGTTATTGCATACAATGCCATTACACATTTTTTAAACATTTTTCAAATTTATAGTAACCACGAGAGTTTACCAATTTTGGTATAACAACATTTCTAATAATTTTGTCTGATCTGTACCACACAGCATCATTTTCATTTTCAAATTTCACAATTGAATTGACGTAGGAATCAAGCATTTTACATGATGTAGATTTCTGCATCTTTCTATAACCATTCCATAAGATCCCTCATCTTTATGTTGCACTTACTAGGGAAGTGCAAAAAGTGTCAGTCATAGATTTTGATAAAAGTGGTACCGTTGGAAAGGTCTTGAGATGTTGAGTAAAAATGCTAATGGAACTACCCGTCAGAAATGTACAGTTTAGGAGCTAGAGGCAGATTTATGTTGCAGGAAACTCGCCAAATTTCATGCCAAAGCGAATTTTAGGCAGAGAGGGTTTCAACAGGGGTAGCAATACATTTAAATACCGTCAGTGATCTTAGCCAGTTTCTTTTAAAGATCAGTGATCAAGCACTCATTCCTGCAGTTTAATTAGTATGACAAAATTTGCATATACCTGAATGCTGATATCTTTTACTCCGGGAAACTTGTTTCAGGAAAAACCATGGAGTCAGAGCACGCTACAATTTCCGGTGTTTGTGCAAAATGCAGGTATGCCTACAGAGGGGAGGAGGGTTAAGAAAATTGAAAGTCGAGAGGGGGATTAAAAGTTAGGATCTCATAAAGAACATCAAAAGAAATCACCGATTTGGAGTGGGGAAATGCTATCTCAGGGAGGGAGATCAGTACCCTTGCAGAATGGATACTGATCTTTAAAAGGCACTGGCTGAGATCACTGGCGATATTTAAATGTATTGTTTCCCCTATTTAAATCCTCTCTGCTTCAAATCCGCTTTGGCGTGGAATTTGGCTTGTTTCCTGCAACATGAATCTGCCTCTAGTTCCTAAACTGTACATTTCTGACAGGTAGTTTTATTGGCATTTTTACTCAACATCTCAAGACCTTTCCAACGGTACCACTTTTATCAAAATCTACGACTGACACTTCTTGCACTTCCTTAGTTAGACCCAACTACGTTTTGTATGACATTGTAACAGCAGGCTGCACGAAGTTTCCATTCTTAATGTTGACTTTTTTTAATAATGTAACAATGTGAATAATATTTTTGTATAATTGCGAGTCATAGATAATTGTTAAAAAATAGAGATGATGCAGCTTTTAGCTTTTTTGTTATCAGGGTTGGCAACGTTTTCCCCAGCCCCGGTAAATACCACAGTGAAAATCGGTTTTTACCGTCCTGGGAAATACCTAGTTTTTCCCATATGGGGGAAAAACTCAAATTTTTGTGAAAAAGATTTGTAATACAACTTATTGTTTTGGATTTTATTTATTAAATTGAAAATATTGATGCATAAATTCTTATTATCCCGATTATTCTCTTTAATTACAAACCTTCTCTTATAACAAAGGTTAGCAGATCAGCAAAAAATATATGAAATTAGACCTTCATATTGTTTATAAACTAAAATATCCCAAAATTCTTTTTAAGGTTGAAAGTTTACACACGTTTCTAAATTTTAGAATACCAAAACACAAAAAATTTACCTATTCAGTGCAAAATAAAATGATTAGACATATCATGTGAACTCAAAAATCATAACATTTCTCTTATTAATACAATAAGATAAACACATACAGAAAGCAAGGGAACACAAAAATGGAACTTATACTTACATTAACGTGATTAGTAGTGTACATACATTAACGAGAATACACAGAAATATAAATTGCAAACAGTTATCATCAGATCATAAATTACCAGTTTTTTAACTCGGTGTATTTAGTTGCCACTTTGGAATGAAGCATTTTATAGCAAAACAACAATTAATAAATGTAATTAATAAATGTAAAGTGCTAACAAACTGTTTAAAACCATCAATTATGAGTTTTTTTTACGGTTAAAAGAAGTTTATCACAGTTCAAACCAGGTTTTGACCAGCTTTACTCGGTATTTACCAGTTTTTCCTGGTTTTTCCCGGTATTTACCAGTTTTTCCTGGTTTTCATCAGTTTTTCCAGGTTTTTACCAGTTTTTCCCATCGGGATGGGAAATATTAGTTTTCCCGGAAAATTGCCAACCCTGGTTTTTATTGTACTTTCTGATGTCAAAAATTTTAAATGTAGGTTTCAGCCAAATTTTTATATATTATGATAATGCTTTTTTATTGGTTAAATGTAGGAGAACCATCCAGCTTGTTTGATGAAACAAACTCTTACTGGGCACCATCTGTGAAACTAGGGCATTAAAAATGCAAAGTGGATGCATTCGAAGTTAATGAAAGATATTCAAAGTAAGCCGTACTTTGTATAAACTTACAAGCTATACCTGTGTACAAGCCTTAATTTGTTTGCAGTTTTTTTTGCTGATAATTTATATATAAATTAGTTGATAGCATATATTTCTGTGATCTTTATAATAATTTAACTTCCATTGGTGTTAGGCAGCATTTGCTTATGAATTAGATTTTTATGAATCATATCATTATGTGCATCGAAAACTTTTTCAGAAATCTAATGATTCCTTTAGAGAAATAATTTTTAAATATTTTATTTTACTATATATTTGTCAAATGATCCATCAAATCTATCTCATTTAAATATTCTCTTTATGCATTTGCTCGATTATTTGAACATTGCTTAACTTGTGCATCACTAAAAATGTAAATACTCAGGCAATGCTTTATCCTGAAACAAAAAAAAGCTCAGAATAGTAACCCAAGTTATAATTTGTATGTTTTTTTAGCAATTCTCTTATGAATGTTTTTCTTTCTCTTCAATAGAGTTTGCCATAGACAGAAAAGTAAGACAGCACCACCCTCTGCTCCAATTTATAATGACCACAGATCAACTGGTAACACACAAAATACTTTGATGAATTCTTCAAATGATCTGATGAGTCATGCAAATGATGCAGCGAGCTTTACAAATGAACCAATGATTCCTGTAATAGGTTCGGGAAATAATAGTCGAAAGCCCAGACCAACCGACTCGTCCGAAGACTTAGAGTAGCATAATGGAAGGCCGGGAGGGAAGAAATAATAGTGTATAAGTTCAAACAGATTGTAGCATGTTGGACATTTTTCAGTTAGAAGACTAAATTAAATTTATAATTTAAGAGCAGAAAAAGAATCCTTAAAGGAGAAGCTCCAAAGTGTGACAATTAATGAAGAGTGCTTCAACAATAATGAAATAGTGCTATTTTACACATACAGGCTTGCCATCATTTGAAATGCTATGGGAAGTTTTCAATTTTATTTTGCCAAGAGTTCGATAGCAGGTTATAGTGTTAAACAATTTCCGATGTTTTGTTTTGTTTATGATGAGATTACGGCTGAATCTCTGTTTTCAAAATGTTGCATATAGATTTGGCGTATTAGTGGTAACATCAGGAAGACATTTTATTTCTTGGTTAGAGGAAGCATTTATACGAATGTCACCTGCACTTATATGGCCAGAAAGGAGTGCTCTGGAAAAACTATGCTTACAGACTTTAAAATGGCCTTTGGCAGAAGTGTAGCAGTGATCATAGACTGCTTCGAAATTTTTATTGGTAAACCTACATCTTTATCTACTAGGGCTGCTACATAGTCAAATTATAAACATCATAACACTGTAAAAGTCCTGATAGGCATTGCACCTCAAGGGGTTATAACTTTTATATGGGAGGTCTGGGGAGACAGATCTAGAGACAAGTATATTACAG
Organism: Amaurobius ferox; assembly: GCA_951213105.1. Classification (NCBI taxonomy): domain Eukaryota; kingdom Metazoa; phylum Arthropoda; class Arachnida; order Araneae; family Amaurobiidae; genus Amaurobius; species Amaurobius ferox. The sequence continues at coordinate 104,924,922 of OX578136.1, forward strand.
AAAACGGTGGCATACTTGATAAACTTCTACCAGGAGATGTTATTACGGCTATCAGGGCCTTTAACATTGAAGAATCTGTTGGTCATTATTGTGCGCAACTAATTAAACCTGCTTCTGCAAGTGGAAAAAATCAATTGTTTTCCGATGAAATTGATCAGACACGGAATTTAGCAGCTCTAAGAATACATATTGAACGAGTCATTTCAATCATGAGGCAGAAATATTCAATTCTTAAGCAACAGCTGCCTGTAGAATTTTTAAAAGTAAGAAATAATGAAATGCATTCACCCATAGACAAAGTTATTAGAGTATGTGCTGCCTTTACAAACTTATCACGATCAGTTGTACCTCTTACTTAAGGTGCAGTTACACGGAGCAATTTTATTGGCCGAACTTTGGCAATTACTTGCCAATCCTGTTTTAAGGCCTTCAACAACTAATTGTTGTGTTGCCAGTATTTCCCTTTTCAACACTTTACAACATAGTTGAAAAGTGTTTATGACTTTGTTCATTCTGTCTATCTGTCCGTTCGCATGATAACTGCTGTAAACATGACATTATCAAAATGAAATTTTAGTATATTGCTCAAACGGTTTGTGGGACATATGGGAATATAAATGAATAATATCACCCAATTAGTTTTGGAATGAATCCGGGTTGAAGAAATGAAATACGTTGAACCCGATGGGACCTAATTTTTTAAACAGATTTAAAATTCACAAATTGCTTCGAAAGTTTTAGGAAATATTCAAATTTTATTTATTCTACAACGAAGCCTAATTTTTACTTATGAAGAATGTAAACACATCAAGCTGTAAGATGAGTTTTATAAGAATTGCTGAATTTCGGTAACGCAAAATTATTTAGCTCTGAAGTCTGCAATATAGCTGATATGAATGAAACGTTCATTGATTTTACATAGAGAAGCAGACAATTTTTATAGCAGACTTTTCGGATGAAGTTTTAAGCATAGAGTTAAATCAATTTTATCTCCATGGTTTTAAGTTTTTAAGTAAAATAAATTATTTTAGTAGTGTGATGAATGAAAGGAATGGAATAAAAGCGTATGAATGAAATATTTACTGCTTTTACATAGCGATCCAGACGATTTATATTTCATTAATGTTATGTGAATACAGTTCATTTTTTCGATGAAGTTTTAAGTTTTCAAATATAACAAATTATTGCAGTATTGTGATAATTTTTTAAATATTACGGCTGAATGTATCGCATTTTAGAGATGTTTAAATAAAATTGCATTGCAGTTGGAAAGTGTTTCATATTCAATGCTTTATGCATGATTGATTTGTCTTGTTTTTTGTATTGAGCAAGTATGGCGTCAGACTATATAAATTATACCATATATCAGTGGCGAATCATAGTCAGGCATGTAAGTCTTGAGGAAATGCATATTTTACCCCTCCCCCTGTATTGTTAATCATATTGCAATATTCAAGGGATTTAATGGCTATGATAATAAATTACCTCTTATGCAGCTTATAATTATTACTAATAAAAAACCTCAATTTAACGTATATTTTTGCTAGTCTAGATTCACTAAGGATTTCCAGTTTCGGTTCTTTTTTTCATCTTTTTTCAAGTAAAAACTTGAAATGTCTGTATTTCAAAATTGGCTATAGATATAGCTTAGAGGATAACTGATAGGGATTCAAAATCAAATTTTGGAGTAGGTAGAGTGGTTTAAAATTTTCACTTTTAGTTCCTTTTCCACTTTCTTTTCCACTTTCTGTTCAAAAAATTTTCTTAAAATATTATTTTTCAAGATTGGCTATAGATAGAGCTGAGATGATGACTGATATGAATTCAGCATTAAATTCGGGAGGAGACGTTCACTGAAGATTTTCACTTCTGCTTCAAAATTTTTTCTTGAACCATCTATTTCTGAAAATTCGATACAGATGATGACCGTTATGGATTTGATGTACAAAATATATATAAAAAAGTTATATTGACTTTGCATTACTTTGATGTTTATCGTTTCTGGGTACATTATTTGGCACCACTATTTAAAATTGTTTCTAAATGCGGAAATGTTGCATGAGAAAAGAGTTGACCGATTTTTTTTCTTAAATTTTGCATGAAAATTTTATTATACAAGTATAAGTTGTTTTATGACTGAATTTTCAAAATCGATGTCATTTCTCTTCTATTGATAATAAAATTACTAAATTTTGGTTTCTGATGATTATAAATTAGCTTTTATAAACTGATCACGGTTCTGAGAAGTTGGCAAGTCTGCACTGATATAATTTTATTAAAACTAATAATGGTTTCTATGAGCCCAAGAAATAAATTAATTTTTATAACTTGAAGAAAACATCCTTAACATCAGTATTATTCACAAAAATAAAGCCTTATCATGTCTAAATGTTTTCTTTGCAATTATCATTCTAGAATCTATATTAGCATTAACTAATCTGTTAATTCAATTAAATTTCCATATGATTCAACAAACTTAAAATACAGTTCTTTATTTAAAGATAAACAGTTTTATTTTTTTAAATATAATATTGAAATTATGTATATATATATATATATATATATATATATATATATATATATATATAACAATTAGAACATAGCATAGCATCACTGTCAAAGGTCTATTCATATTAGATAATTTTTCAACAAATCTATGCCTTCATTCAAGTACTTATCTAAATGATCAATGAATTGTTTTAGCCACCTAAAATCCTGCGTTTTTGTTTATCTCTATTACTTAATTATTTATTGATAATTTATTTGTATTCCCCATGCTAGTGTCTTTTGTTGTATCCCATGATCTGTGAAAGTCTCAATGAATTTGAATAAATACATTTCTTTTTGCTCTTTGCCTTTTCACATTGTTGCTTGACTTTTGGACATGAGTGTACATTATACTATGTATATAGGAAAAATAAAAATAAGAAAATTGCAGCCAATTTAGATAAATATGACCTGACTACTGTGAAAACTTAAATGTCATAACTAAGATATTTATTAATTATACATAACAAATCATGAATATAAATCTGAATTGTTTGCTTGCGTAGGTGATTTGACATGGAATGATCTAAATATTACGTTAGTATATATTTAATTAAAAACAAACGAATGAGAACAAATGTTTTTGCTTTATTTGTACACAAGAAATAACACAATATATAGAAGTAACTTCCTTTTCTAAAGACATGATGTGACCACAGGCGCATAGAAATAGTTGATTTACAAAAATGATGTAAATATACATATGACGGCAATCTTAAAACAAAACATACATTACTTGGCATTTTCCACAGGTGGGCTTATCGCATGATGAACACAAATCTTGTGTTTTATTGACGACATTTGTTACTTTTCGCTACCTTTCCGCAAGGGAGGACTGCTGGATGCTACTTGGCTGCACAGTACGCGGATCGCAGTTCGTTCACAAGATTCAAAATATAGCACTCTCGTGCAATTTGCGAAGAATTGCATGCGCGAAATAAAATCCAGGCATTTATGGCCGCAAAATCCAGAACATTGTAGAGGATGTACATAGGCCATCTTCTTGATGCCGATCGCGTTGTATAGAGGCGGCTCATTTAGTCTAGAACATCCACGCCACACTTTGAGGAATTGTAAAATTTTACAGTTTCTGGAAGTTTTTTTGCGTTATCGGCAATTTCAACATGTATATGCAGGGTACTTAAGATGCAGATATCTTTTTTAGGCTTGCACCGGTAGAATCTCTCCGGTGCACCGGTGAAATCTCTCGAGCGGTCATTTTGACCGCTGCTGTCGTTCTAGGAAGATCTTTGATTTGTTCTCTTATTATAAAACCCAGAATGATTTTCTTCTGTGTTTTCAATAACTTTAAGAAAATAAGAAAAGCCATACAATTTCAACAGGCTGGGATTAACCATTTTGGAGGAATCGTTTTTCAAAGTAGTTATGCGGTCAAAATGACTGCTTCCGTCGTTCCAGTGTTAAGTCAATATATGCCAAAATAAAAGCTCTAAAGTTGTATAGGAAGATATTGTGAATATTGGTGATAATGAATATTTTTCATGTCTCTTGTGACTTTGCTACATGCAAGTTCCACGGTAATAATTATAACTAGTTAATAATGCAAATAATATTGAATTTAAAAAAGAAAAATGTAGAATTTTTTACGAATAAAATATCCTAGTTCTGCCTATACACAAATTTGCAAAAAATATGAAATTAAGTCAATATATGCCAAAATAAAATCTCTAAAGTTGTATGGGAAGATATACCGTACTGCTTATATTATCAAATATTAGAAGATATATATACCTGTGTATCAGTAGAAGATTACCCGTCTACAATACGAGTTTCAAATATATTTGCCAAAAAATAACAGATAACGTAATAAATTGAAAATATGCATAAACAATTCTTTTTGATTGTAAATCATTGACCCACAATTTCTGGCAAAATGGCAATTATAAAAAATGTTGTGCACTTTTCTTCAACTTTCTTCCAAAAAATTTCATCAGGATATACTGATTCAGTATGCGTCTCTTTTTCTGTTCACATCGCAAAATCACAAAAATCAGCATCACAAACAAAGAGTTGTGTTTGAATTTGGCAATAATATGCATGATCTTTTTTTAGTGCTGCATTCCCTAATCATCGATTTGTAAGGATGATGATTTGGTTTTTGCTAATTCACTTATATTACACTTTCTTGAGTAGAATTATTTGAAATATCGCTGCAATTGAGATTAACTCAGGAACTTAGCGAATTGGGTATCACAAGGTTACTATATTTATAGGCACTTAAGGATAACTCATTCTGAGGGTGAAGGAGGATATCCAACTGGTGTCTTTCTCAGGGCATGTTCATAGATCTTTCAGAGTTTTCTGCATCTTCTATGCGCATGATAAAAGAATGTGGTAGCTGTTGTTTCTCAAATGTGTTTCATGAGCGATGACATATGTCGCAATGTATAGAAGAATTCAGAGAATCAACTGCTTAGCTGTTTGCCATCTATTTAAATTACACGGAGATAAGGTTGAGCTAATACAAGGAAGGTGTGCTGAGGCTGGTGTCTGGCTACAGATCTGGCATGCCTTATCTATTCCTGCCTTGCTCTTAGCAATTTAACTAAATGAAAAGTGGCTAAGGTGGGGAGATGCACGAAAGGTCAGTATGGCCTCAGAGTGGCTTTTAGATATGAATCCAATTGACAACATCTGTTCTGCTTTACTCTTAGCAATCTATTTAGATTGTGCATTAGTTAATGTAGTTAAGATGCGTAATAGAATTGTATGGAAACTAGTCTCAGATCGGAGATGTATAGGTCGCATCTCTGAATTTTTTGTGCCGAGTTGCCCAGTATTATTAAATACTCTGCTGCCGACATCATATCGTGAAAGGCGGTCTAAGCACATCAAAGAATATATAAAGTAAAACAATAATATCTATTAATATGGAAGTATAAATATTTAAATGAATTTTAATTTATAAATAAAAATATAATAATAAAATGTTTAAGTATTTTCATTGGTAGGCATCTTGTAAAAGTTCACAACTTTATTTACATTACTTTAACTCCGTTATTTTCAATACACAATCTAGTAATATGCAATGTACACTGTCATCATAAATTGCAGATTCAACTATAGATGCAACACATATTTCCTAAGAAGAAAAACAAATGATCTGAAAAATAAAATTGACTTTCTGGCGAATTTAATATAAAATATCTTAAAAGCTACTTCGCAAATTAATAAAATATGAAAAGCAATTGCATCTATTAAAGATTCTTCAAATGTGAAAAGGTATATAGAATTTTAACAGGAATAATGTCAAATAATACAAAAATATTTTTAGCTGTGTTGAGGGTTTGATGCCGATTCTATTTAGAACATAAGTCTTTAGGGATGATTTTATAGCCGCTTAAATTATCGATTTCTCATTTTTTTTACTGTAAGACTGAATTCAAATATCAAAGTTGGTAGGAAATATATCGTTTTAGTATCGTAATTTTTTTTTGCTTTATATTTTCTTTAAATTTTATACAAGTTATTACTCTTGACAATTACTTTATAAGACAATAAATACTCAGAGGAATAATTAAAATGTTTCCGCAGAGTTGCGTTCTGCGCACGTGCCAATTTATATTAGCATAGATGTTGTACCAAGTTATATTAGCATAGATGTTTTACCAAGTTATATTAGCATATATATGAATATTTGACCTAATGTACAATCTCGCAAACTAATAATTTCTACTCGAAATGTCTATATTCATCTTGAATGTCACAACATAAATAGGTCGTCGATAAAGGTAGTAAAATCATCTTATTATTATAATTGATAAACTGTAATTAGTGTTGTAACCGGGTTTTTTGGGAAGAGAGTTTTGAAAACTGGTAATTTTCAGTCATTACTCTTTGCAGTGTTTCAGAAATATATATGACCCGAAACAAATATTTATTTTTTTACATTCGAAATTGTGCCGACGTAGTGGTCGAGTGGTCAAGGCGAACGTTTCCACAGCAATCGCTCGACCGCCGCGTTGTGGGTTCGAGTCCCACGTAAGGCATGGATGTTTGTGTTGTGGGCGCAGTCTGTTCTGCCCCCCTCTGGTGCGCCTGGGGCAACGTCCTTGGACGGCTAAATGGTTCACGTTCTGACCGCTGACAAAAGCGAATGATGATGAGTTAAGTGCCTGGCCATTTGAAAAAAACAACAACAAAAAAAAAAAAAAAAAAAAAACATTCGGAATTGTAAATAGCCAAATCATGGAAAATTGTGAGAGATTTGTTAGATTCACGAAAAATATTTAAATTTTGTGACTTTCTTATTATATATAAGTAAAACTTAAAATTAATTCCACAAAAATTGTTATTTAATTTGTCAATTTTTAAAAGTAAAAATACTCCGAACGATGAAATACCAATTTCAATGTGATTTATTCATTCATATTCATTTAATATTGAACGATAATAAGAAATCTATATTGGTCCTCATAAAAGTTTAATAATTTTGTGATTAATAAAATTTGCACATTTTCATTAATATTTTTGTAAATTCGAATTTTTAAAAATGTTATTTCAATAGTCTTTATCTTTAAATTAATACAAATATTTAGTAAATTTGTCTAAATGGCGATCAATCATTAAACTTTAAACTGTGTAAGGTGCCCGATTACATAAGAAACGCGTAAATAAGTTTATTCCCATCAATGCTTCTCAAAATTCCCGCGTTTTTTGCATTTCTATCCGTAATGTAATGAATTCAATCGAATAACATTTTATTTTTATATAATAATTTTAAACAAACTATAGCTATATTTGTATAGCATATCAATATTTGATTAGCTCATTGTCTCAGTTTTATCAGCTTTTCTCAAATGACTTGACAAAAATGTTACTTTATATACAAATTTCATGAAATTTTACATATTTCGAGTATCTTATCCACCCTACTGTTGGAAGGGTACGTTTTCGAGGGCTTCAAATAATATTCTCGCTTCTACTATAAATGATGGAGATTTATCTGCAGTTTTATGATTATGCTTTAATTATAAATCATCCAGTCAAGAACAAAATGTAATCAAATATTTTCTTTATTCTACAATAAAAAAGGCTTTATGAAATTAACGTAATAAACTGAAGGGTAATACGATATAATTATACTACTTTCCTTATATACATAATGTATAAGGAAAGTATTGTGACGGGGTCGAAAATTCGAATTCGAGTTTTGGACGGGAGAGCACGTTTCAACCATCCCTGATCACGAATCAAGCATTTTTGAAGTGATGTCTGTGTGTGTGTGAAAGTATGTGTGTGTGTGTGTGTTAGTGAGTCTGTGGAGACGATAACTGACGAACGAATGGACCGATTCGAACGAAATTTGGTACAAAAATCACAATCCGTAAACACTGGAAGTCTATTGTTTTTAAACATAATCGAATGTTCAGAACCCCCCTAAATTTTCGAGTGAAATGTTGAAAAAATCGTCAAAAAATCAAAACCGCTAATAAAGTTACACAAAGACATTTCTTATGTAATTTTTCATTAGAAAACGATTAACATAAATTTTAGAACGCTAACATGAACCGTTCTCGAGATATTGCACAGTTTTCATAAAAATTATCAAAAAGTCATATAAAATAAAAAAATATATTTCCTATTGAGAAACATGTTCACTTTTCATATGTAATACCATACGATAAGCTTGGTGACATCATTCTCGTGGATCTAGCTCGTTCCATTCATGAGAAAAGATACTTCGAGTAATACTTTTGTATTTGAACTTCAATAGTCATTTATCTGCTATAAGAATAACTTATTTCTCCGTCAGTAAAGTATGGCGATATTTTGGGGACGAATTTGGCGGAATGTCGCCAACTTGTCAACTTTTTAAAATGTTGTAAAATTAACGAAAATCTCGCCAAATGGATTAAAATGATGACTAATTGTCGAAAATTCAATATCTTGGAAAGAGTATAATTATCTACTATAAGAAAAACCTATTTTTTTTACTCTAAAAGTAGTAAATTCATTGCATTATATAAGAAAAGTCATGTGTTGCCCACATCAGATTTTTTTATTGGTCCCCTGGTGGTAAAATATTAAATATATACAAAAATAAAATTATATCACACACATTAAAATTAAATCATATAATGCGTATTGCAATTAATACCTGTTATCTTAGTCTAGGCAATACAGGATGTATATACAGTCAAATAAAACGTTCATTTTCTTCTAAATATGTAAAAATCTGTTGAATGCGTCTTCGCGTCCAATTAATCGTGGTGATATTATTCGCTCATTTTTCGAAGAGTACTGTTGATGGTCTGGCCAGATGCCATTTTTTCGTTAATGGACAATCGAATACGTAATACAGATTAGTCCCTTCTTCTCCACACACGAACAAATCCGTATCTCTTTTTCCAATTTTTTGGAGAGATAGCACGCATAATACTTATTCTGCTTTTGGGTACTCTGAAAAAATATTATATACAGGCGCTCGCCGGTGATAAAAGGCTGCTGAAATCTGCCGCAAAACACATGAATATAAAAAGAACCACAAGCATAAATCATTTTTATAACAACTTTAATCAAATACATAAATTTTACAATTATATACTTTAAACATTGAGCATTTTGGCGCCTAATTCAACCGTTGCTACCGTTCGAAAAACTGAAGCATATCGTAGAGTTCAGAGAAGAGCTTTCCCAGTTGTCCCTCGCTCGATTGCCTCTGATGAATCAGGCCGCGCAGAGACATCAAGTGGTTATAGCACGTCCGGCACTTCTTGTATCTGAAACAAACATGACATGAGAACGGAATTGGTAAACATAAGAATAATGCGCATCAAAAATACTACACCATAAAAGAATATTCAGAGGTGTCTAACATACGAATTTCCGTACTGATTTATGAATTAATGTAGTGTGGAGAAAACAAGGCAAACTATAATCGCGGCAGGATTAACTTAAATACGTTGCGTTCCGCTTAATAACTTAGTTTTTGTTGTTGAGACCCAGACCGTCCGACCAACCAGAAAGGTGTAAGGTAACCGATTGGACGCCGGAGTAACTTAGTTGTGTCCAAGGCTCTTCAATATAAAGTTGGACGATCGGTCCGGTAACTAATCATGCCCGGTAACTAATCATGCCCGGTAACCAATCATGCCCGGTATTAAGTCAGTCATGCTCGGCATATGTCCCTATGGTTGTGTCTTTACACGCCCGTACATTGGCTAGTTCATTGCCGTATTTATTCGTTTTAAATTTAAAATACATATTAAATATCAATGTTTGTAACATTTGCTTACGTGACAAGTTTTCAAAGTTCGAAAAATTGAGGATATACCCTTGGCTCGTTATCTCTGAAAATCTATCAGCCTTTGGCGTTTATCGATTGATATAATCATACTAAATTTCATTCAAGTTTTTCAATTTGTTCAAGAGATATCGGGCCTATGGACAGACACACAGACATACGCACAGACAATGTTTCTTTCAAGACTTTTTGGCCGGGAGGCGAATGAAACTTTCTGGGGGGGGGGGGCAAGTTTTCTATTTGCCCGATATAAATACATCTAAATGTTGTCACTTAAATAGAAACTAGGTTAACATAAAATGTTTCCTGAGGGACTTCGTCCCCCCCGGATGTATGCCTGAAAGAAACACTGCGCTCAGATATCATTAAAAATGGTTGAATCGTATGCAGGTATACCCACTACGGGTAGATCCGTCAAACTCGGAGAGTTGGAATTTTGAACCCATCCAAGCACACGAAGATTCTGTTTGTAGAGAAATTGAAAACAGCCCTGCTGAAATATGCCTTAGCTTTTTACATTTACAGTGGAAAACTCGAAATCCCATTTCTTCTACCCAGTGAAAATTACCATTACATTATCATATATTGTTGCGAAATTGGAAATATGAGATACAGAACAAAGCAACAGGTGTGTCTGGGAACTCAGGCATTCACTGTTGTACGGGTAGTGCAGAGAACGAACAAATCAATCTGTGGTTTATGTACGCACAGGCATACTCGCGTCCACAAGCTCTTTAACTCTCGCGCTCATCATTTGAATAGTGGCGTTTACACGTACAATCTTACTCACATGCAGACAGAGTACAGGGTGAAATAAACGCAAATTCATAAGTTTGGAAGGTCGTATGAAAGTGACGATCAGCAAGGCCAGATTAACGCACGGGGCTCCGGGGCCGTGCCCCCCCTCCCAATTTTAAGGGTCCCCTAAATATTGTATGTGATAAAAAATTTAAGCTGAAGTAATTTTTTGATTAATTTACAATTGGTAATATTATTTTTATTTTAAATTATAAAATATGTTAATAGCTTTAAATATTATATAATCTTCAAAGTCTTTATATATTACTTCGAAGTAAAAAGTTTGGAAGTTTTTTACATGTACAAAGGGTTTATTGGGTGCTTTGATCCTGAGCACACAAATATGTGCTGATGTTTCGCATGTGTTTGGTATGCGTATGGGGGTCCCGAATTAATACCAGGCCATGGGGCCCACTTTGGCTTGATCAGAATCTGGCGATCAGAAAAAGGACTACATGCATTTGATTACAGGCTTGTAGTGTTGGTTTAGTTGTACTTTGGGCTGACCGTGAGATATTAAATCCGTCTAATAAAATCCGTCCTTAAACAAAACAAGAAAAATTATTTACATTTTTATCTATGAGGTTGAGGGATATAAACGTCCAAAGTGTTTATATTTTTCGTAACGCTCCGTTTTTTGCCATAGAAACCCCAAGCATAGATGCTATTCACATCAGAATTTGAGATGTGGGCAGCACATGACTTTTCAAACAGACTGAATTATGTTTTTTCCGCTCTTTCACTGTTAGGCGAAGAATTGGCATTCTAGTCTGCATGACAAGCTGTAAAATTTCTAAATCCACAATAAATATTAATTTAAATTTCATACCTCAAAATAATAAATGAAATAGAATAAAATTACATCCCATTTGCAATGTTAAAGTTATTTATTCTCTTTTAATTTGTTAACTTGTAACATTGTAAAATAGCGCCAAAACTCCGAAAAACTGAAATATCTTGAAAACGTTTATCCTAAAACCGTGGTGCTCAAGCTTTGGGTCATCGAGATTAACTTTCGATACGTAATTCAGCTAAAGATTGACTCCTATTTGTGGCTAAAATACCCTATCATCAGGGACGTTTATAAGGGAGATGGAGATCTCATCCTTCTCCCCCGAATTGAGAAGTGTGAAGAAAATCGCAATAAAACTATACATTTTCGTTTTAAATTATTCTAGATGAAAATATCTCCGAAACTCCTACCTAATGTCTATTCTAAATACGACACTAATATCTCATAATGTAGAGAGAGGGAGATAGAGAGAGGAAGGGAGATAGAGAGAGGAAGGGAGATAGAGAGAGGAAGGGAGATAGAGAGAGAAAGGGAGATAGAGAGAGGAAGGAAGATAGAGAAAGGAAGGGAGGGAGAGAGAGATAGAGAGAGCGAGGGAGAGAGATAGAGAGAGCGAGGGAGAGAGATAGAGAGATAGGGAAAGAAATAGAGATAGAGAGAGGGGGAGAGAGATAGAGAGAGGGGGAGAGAGATAGAGAGAGGGGGAGAGAGATAGAGAGAGGGGAGATAGATAGAGAGACGGGAGATAGATAGAGAGAGGGGAGAGAGATGGAGAGAGATAGAGAGAGGGGAGAGATATAGAAAGCGGAGAGAGATAGAGGGAGAGAGATAGAGATAGAGGGAGAGAGATAGAGAGAGAGGGAGAGAGATAGAGAGAGAGGGAGAGAGATAGAGGGAGGGAGATATAGATAGAGAGGGAGATAGAGATAGGGAGGGAGATAGAGATAGGGAGGGAGATAGAGATAGAGTGGGAGATAGAGATAGGGAGATATAGATAGAGAGGGAGATAGAGATAGGGAGATAGAGGGGAGATAGAGAGAGAGGAAGATAGAGAGTGAGGGAGATAGAGAGAGGGAGATAGAGAGTGAGGGAGATAGAGAGTGAGGGAGATAGAGAGTGAGGGAGATAGAGAGTGAGGGAGATAGAGAGTGAGGGAGATAGAGAGAGGGAGATAGGGGAGATAGAGATAGGGAGATAGAGAGAGAGGAAGATAGAGAGTGAGAGAGATAGAAAGAGGGAGATAGAAAGAGGGAGATAGGGGGAGATAGAGATATGGGAGATAGATATATGTGAGATAGAGAGGGAGATAGAGAGGGAGAGGGAGAGGGAGAGGGACATGGAGATAGAGAGGGAGAGGGAGGGGGGGAGGGAGATAGAGAGGGAGATAGAGATAGAGGGAGATGTAGAGAGAGGGAGATATAGAGAGAGGGAGATAGAGAGATAGAGGGCGAGAGATAGAGATAGAAAGATAGATATATAGAAAGAGTGTGAGAGATAGAGAGAAAGACAAAGATAGAAAGAGAGAAAAAATAGAGAGAGAGAGAAATAGAAAGAGAGAGTACTGTTTCTTTAACATGCAATGTTGCACTGTCAGACGGTGTGGATTTTCACAAAATATTTAAAATTCTGCTTTAAATACCACTATTTTTTTAATGAAATATATATATTTAATTTGATATATTTCTAGCTAGCAAAATCGTATTTTGATTCCTCCTGTAAACTCTGCAGCACTTAAAATGAGACGCTAATCATAATATAAATGTATTTAACCTGATTCGTTTATTTAATGAGCATAATTTTTGTTCCCGTAAAACACAATGCAAAACTCTTTATTTTCCCTGAAATCGCCCAAAGATCGACTTGACAATCCATAACGGTGAGCGAGTTGAGCACCACAGTCCCACAATAATGAGGTTGGTCTTATTCAATTTTATGTATGAAATAACGTCTAATTAATATTTTAAAGCATATCAAGTCTTTCATTTTAGAATGTGTTGAGTTTTACTGATAATTTAAAACAAAAATTTAAATGAAAATAATTTTATTATATCGTCATTTAATCAGCACCCGGATAACGCATAGGTGACAGAATGTAATTAAAAAATACAATTAATAAAAGTATTAGAGTAGAGTATAAAAAACCGGGCATATCGAGAGTAAGAGAAAAGTATTAAGTTTTCAATTTTCGCAGAAAAAATATTAATTAACTTTCTCCTGTGAAAAATGTAATGAACAGAGAAAGATATTAACCTAACCTACATATAGGAAGAATAATAAAGGACATTTATTCAGATTAGTTGGAAAGAGGGGGAGGGTAATAATATGTGGATGTATAGAGATGAAAATTAGAATGGAAAAATGATATAGTGGAAAAGTACAGTGTATTAAACACTAATCTTGTTTTCTACTGAATGTCATTGCAAGAAAAATTGCAGGAAGTGCCAAGTTCGGCACGCGTGTCATGATTTTTATATGGATGGAGAATGAGAATGGGGGTTAGGGTGTAAAACTTACCTTTCTTCTCGCATGATATCTATACCGACACCTTTAGGAGCAGTGACGTTTATTTTGATGACATGAGCAAAATTTTTCATGATGAGCTTCATAGACATACAGCCAACAGTGATGTATCTGCAGAACAAATGCAAAATTAAAGTAGATGCAAAATGTGGCATGAAATTTGAATTTGTATGGAAAATATATTAAAATAATTTGATGTTCACAACACAGGACTTTCTCTGTAGAATAAATAATTTCGATATTGCTTGAAGGAAATAATACAAAAAGTTTTGATATAATTCGATCATACTGGAAATTAGTATGACTGCCGTTATGGGCTAAAAAGAGCACGCCCAATTTCATGGAAATCGTTCGATTCTTTCGTGAGATGTTGATATACAATATATAATATTACAGATATTATAAAGTGAAAACTTCGTTAAAACACAGCAAATTAGTAACAGCACCAGTAGAGCCAGCACGCTCCTCGCGCTATCCTCGGCCATGGTTTAAATATTCATATTCTGAATATTTAAATAAGGATGACCTTTCAATATTAATTTTCCTATTTAGCTGAATCATGGAGGTAATGTGATGGTCTTATCTCTAACTCCATGAGCTGAATACAGTGCTTTTCGTTTCTTCATACATCAAAATCATGCAATTGCACCATGTTGTGGCAACACCTTCATCTTGAGATATAAGAGCAAAAATAGCAGACTTTGAAAGGTTATTTCTTCAGATCCAGGGAGTAATTTTGAAAAAAGGATTTCAGATTTAGATTCAGTCTGGTCGAATTATAATGCATGAGTTTTTTCAAATCTCGGGGTTGCAATCGGTACTCTGACATATTGATAATGTGCTATTAGAGAGGTTATCAACCAGTTTCGAAGGTAAAAACAATCGGTATCTTCAGGATAAAAAGACAGAGCAATCGCCCTAGCAAATGCAAGAAGGCGTTTTTAGCGTGTGTATTCTTGTCTTTATAAATGTGGTTGCTCTGTCGTTTTACCTTGAAGAAGAATGCTGTTTTTGACTGCGAAACAAGTCGATACCGTTATGAATGTGTTACATTTTGTGTTTTAATGACGTTTTAAATTTACAGTTAATTTTGCAACCGCTTGAATGATTTAATTTTAATTATTGATATTGTTGATGTTTTGAAAAGACTGATTTCTTCATAATTTAGATTATTAGCTTTTACACATAATTTTAAATAAAAACAAATAAACAAAACAAATAAAATGTATTGAAGCTGCAAAATGTTTTCAAATTATTAAAAAAATATTCAATTTTAGCGAAAAATGCTTGATTTGCTGGCGTCTCTTATAGAAATGCAAAACGTGGTAATAAAATAAATGAAGTTGAAATTTTAAAAGTTTTTAAAAACATAATGCCGTAGGATTTTTATTTAAAATGAAGCATTTTTCTTTATAAACAATAAAATTAATTAAATACGTGAACTACAAGGAAGAGAAAGGAATTCAAAACAAAGTTAATTCATGTGAATAAAGTTTCGTCCTTACGTTTCATACTTGCTCTTTAATAGATCACAGATGACAGGAAGAATAAGCTGACAAATGTCAAGAGTCCACGAAGATCTGAAGAAGAAAGATCATGTGAATGAAATATGGCAGATAACCATCTCTTAACATGACAAGCGTAAACTAAATGTTGCTTGAAATATTACAATAAAATAAGATGCGACTACAATGGTTAAATTAAGATAAACCTATAATAAATATTTGAAACATGAAGTTCCATTCGACTTTTTTATGTATATTGTTCGGCTCCACTTCTATCATCAGCCTCAGAATGTAAAAAATAAAAGAAGGCATTGCTTTTAAGAGCTTTTGTTCGTAATCCATTCTTTAAAAACTTTTTTAAAATTATATAAAAGTTTCCTTCTTTATGATGACAACATTTCATTAAAGTCAATGAATTTAATGCGAGTAAGTGATTTGTGAGATTATACATTGTAAGTATCTAAAATGTTTTTACGATATTTTGTCTTTCGAAAAGAAGAAACGACAATTATACGCAATTATGTTTTAAATTATAATAGTCGGAAAATTGAAATTATTCAAATTTTTGTGGTTTTTGCAATAGAACCCTAATTTAAATTTTAATTTCCATAAAGGGGATGGTAAGGATTTTTCTAGAATTCACTAATACTCAACATAATGGTGGCATTTTACAAGTTTTCACAAATGAAATTCATTAATCTTAGTTGGGATGTTTAATGTAACATGTTACCAGAAATACAAGGTTTTGAATAATATTTAAAATATTGGTGATTTTGGTTGATTTGAGATTTTAAGATTATTAGTAGAGCTGGCGATTTAGATCATTTAATTTTAAAAATTCATATAGCAACATTTTTATATTAATGACACTTTTTGTCTTCTCTAAAATTCCTTGAACGTTTCATTATTACTATATTGTTTAGCTGATGTGGAAAGAGGAAGAAAAATAATTATACATAAAATCGGTGGTGGATCCAGTCTGATGGAGCCGAAATGGTTTTGCGTGAATAACATTTTGTAAGGTAAAACACAACTTTTGTAATATCGAAAAAAAAATGAACTCGATCCAAATTCCGATTATATACATTTATAGGGATTTCAAAGAGTTATAAATTTTTGCCTATTATTTATGGCTATTACTTTTAGTTTTTAAGATATAAGCATGACTAATTTGAAAACGTAAAATTTTCATACTTCTTCAATTGGCAAGACGAGTAATCGAAATCTATAAGAGCCTTTTTAAAAATAAAGATTTAGAAACTAATGCTTATTTTCATAATTAAAACTCAATATTGTAATTTAGTCATAGACATTGGCAACTTAGCCTCTTTTTACCATTATTCTAACAATAAGGTATCTTCATGTATTTCAACCCTGAAGAGAGGCAATTTTAAAGACGGTAATTAATCTGTGAGGGTAGTAGGTTCGGTGCAGTGCGTTTGTTGAACGTTTAGTATACATACTAGCCAAATACCTGTTGAAAATCAACGGCCTTGCAATAAGCAAGCTCTGAATAGTGTAAATGTTTGAATACTTCGAGTTTCACATTTATACTGCAAATCGAATATTTTGGTGTGCAGAACTCCCTAAAAAATAATATTGGAAAACTTAAATTGTGCACTTCTTCCTTTCGAAATATCTACCCGTACACCAAATTAAAGTCTCTATCTCTGTGTAACACCCCCTTAATGAACATTTTTTGTAAAACCGTATTCATCTTGGGTTTTTTATCACATGGTTAGCCCATATACTAAATTTCAAGCATCTGTCACATTGTAAAGGAGGCGTTTATTATTTGTTAGGCAAATCGAATATTGTAGTGAGCGCCACCCCCTACAATAGCAAATGTTGGAAAACTGAAATTGCACACTTTCTTCCTTTCCAACCCGTACACCAAATTTGAAGTCTATATCATCGCGAAGCATGTTTTTTCTATCATTTCACCTTTCGAATATTTTTGTGTGGAGTACCCACCTTAAGTATACATCTTTGAAAAACTTTTTTTCTTGTGTTTCCTATCAGATGATTCGCCCATATACCATATATCACGCCTCTATCACGTTTTAAAAGGGGCGTTTCTCCTTTTTCCGAAAATCCAACATTTGGGTGTGCGGCACACCTTAAATTAGAAAATATTGGAAAACTGAAATTATATCCTTTCTTCAGTCCAAACTATATACCAGTACACCAAATTTGAAATTTTTATCTCATCCCGAAACATGTCTTTTTTATCTATTCACCTTTCGAAGATTTTTGAAAAACTATATTCGTCTTGGGTGTTTCAATTAAATGATTAACCCATATACCAAATTTCAAACCTCAATTAAATTTTAAAGCAGCCGTTTCTCATTTATTCGGTAAATCAAGCATTTTGGTGTGCGGCGCCCCCTTAAGTAGAAAATATTGGAAATCTGAAATTGCACACTTTCTTCCTTTCGAACAACTTACTTATACACCAGTTTTGAGGTCTCTATTTTATGGCAAAGCATGCTTTCCTATCATTTCACTGTTCGAACGTTTTGGTGTGGAGCAGCCCCTCTAGAGAACGTTTTTGAAAAATTCGATTTTTCTAGGGGGTTTTATCGAACGGTCGAGCCGTGTATCAAACTGCAAGTCTCTATCTATTCGGGAAGTGCCTTAAAAAGCGTGACAGACGAACAGACAGACAGATAGACGGACAGACGGACAGGCAGACGGACAGACAGACAGACGGACAGGCAGACGGACGGACAGACATATACTTGGCAATTAGTATATATAGATATATTCTTGGCATCGATATTGCCGTACGCATGCAAAGTAGATCAATGCGCTGTTAAATATTTTCTGTCCACAGAAGAAAAGAACTCTGCAGAAATTCGTCATAGAATATTAGAGATGTATGGTGATGAGTGGTTGTCAAAAATTACTGTTGTGGAATAGTGTCGAAAACTCCGTGAAGGTTTCGGTACAATCAAAACAATTTTACACAAAATATCAATTACTTGTCTAAAATAAATAAAAACGTTTCCCGAAGTTTGAAAAACGGATCCAAGCGGAGTTTGAAAAAGTTTGAAAAATGGATCTTCCAAACGGATCAAAGATCTTTCTTTGGTGGGTTGGGCTTAAATAGTAGGCTTTTCTTTTCGGATGACTCCTACTTCTGCGAAGTAATTAAGAAAGGATACGATCCGAACGAGTGGTCGACGTTCAAATCCCATTAGCGTCGAAAAGAAGGTGTGGGCATAACGTGATTAACCGTTGAAGAGCAAGCAGAATGTCAAAAAAAATAGCCAGTCAGAGAAGATTTTTAGCACTTTCTCTTCAGAACCAGGAGGTTAAAGTGAGAGTTCAGAGTGAGAAATTACTACCGGATTTCTAGTAATGAAAAAGATATGAAGACTCCCTCTATTCTTTAGGACATCTACGATCATGTGACAGGTTGGAGATACGACAAAGTCAAATGCGTGCGGTTGCGTTTATCGATGGCTTCACCACAATTGCTATTCATTTCACAGTGGGGAATAGCGCACGAAGTGTAAATAATTTTGGGCTCTAACAGTTTTTATTATCAGACGATTTCAACACATTTGAAATTAATGTTTATTCAATTACGTTGCTAAAAGAAATTGAAGTAAAACTAGCGGAACTTCAAGGAGAAGATCAAAAGAAAAGGAAGTGAAACTAAAGAAAATATTAAAATTTTCAAAATTTTTCGCTTACGAAAATGGTTTCCAGAAATAAAAGCATTTTCTTAAATGCTTTTATTTTCTGGAGCCCAAATTATAATTTTATCTCATAATTTTAATATCCTTGAAACAAAAATGGGGGGCGGGGGCTTTTACAAATTTTTTTTATGAGACTAACATTCACCGTAACGCCGCTGGATACCATACACGATTTGTGAACACGCCCGATGACATTGAGAAAGTGAAAGCCTGTATTCTAAATGATTGGCCTGTAACCAGCATTCGTCAAATAGCAAAACGTATTCATCATATATTGTAGGGCCATCTGATAACTTAGGGCAATAATGTTATCTCTCATTAAATAGACTTGCATTTGGTTACGCCATTATCTAAATACAAAATTTCAAATTTAAAAAATGATTAAAGAACAATTTGGGCCCAAGATGAAGGTTGGAAGATGTAGATAATTTCAGCCAGTAGCCACCTGATCGTCACCCTATTTGGATTATTAATTATTATTTATTATCCTAGGAGTGCGGCAAATGGGGCGCAAAATCTGAGAATTTAGTCAGAAATTTTAGAATTTTATGAATACAGCATTATTTTGAAATGTCATCGGTAATTTAAAATGCCATTACTTAGTAAATGAAACTGCAGCAAAATATATAAAATACTAGCAGCATACTCGTTCTTCGTACGGAGTATATAATATAAAGAAACTTATAATTCTCAATCATGTACGAATTCTGTTAAAATATTAAATTTATTGCTCCTAAAGAGAAGTTTAAGAATATCTGTTCTCACTATGCGAAATTATTTTCACGGACAGATCTGAAGAATAAAACAACTTGGGCCCCTTTTGTAAGCAAATTTACAAAAAAAAGGAATTGAATCAATATATGCAACCCCGTACTACTTATATTGTCGCAGATTAGAAAATATGACAGTATGTTAGTAGAAGATTACCCGTATTACAATATGAGTCTCAAAAATCTTTGCCAAAATAAAAGATATGACGTAATAAATTGAAAATATCAATAATCCCCGTACTCTTTCTACCAGAAGGTCGTAATTGATTCCAATATATTCCAATATATATCAAAACATATGCCAATATACCTGTACTACTTATATTCTCGTAGATTAGAAGATATACCCGTGTATTTGTAGAAGATTACTCGTACAACGTACAATATATGAGTGTAAAGAATTTTTGTCATAATAAAACAATTGCATAATTTATTGAAAATATCAATAATCCCTGAATCATTAATCCCCGAAAATATCAATAATAATAACGTTTAAACCTCAAGATCGTAATTGATATTATCCAGTCAAAAATGTATAAGAAAAATCAAATCGTTCTTTTCTAAAATATATTTTTATATCCATTTATTTATTATTCAAATCGAAAAAATAATAATTAAAATTAAGATAGATTTAATTTAATTGCGTTTCTGAGCAACTTGATATAAGATATAATCTTCCTCATAAACTGCGAAATTAAATAACTATTTTGATTTCTTTATACTTTTCATTGTTCAGTAAAAGCTTGTGAAGAATAAACCATGCAGATAGATTTCCCATTTAAATCATGTTTCAAACAATTCATGTTTTCAGAAAGTGACTAATTAGCGCAAAAAATCTGCCATCAAACTCAGAGATAAAGTTTTAATTCATTTTCAAACGATTTTCAAGCTTTTCGTTTGGATAAACCACGGAGTTAAGAGAGTAGAACTCCTAGGAAAAAGTTTCGTTTTTCATTAATATTTCGACAACCCCTGGTCTTAGATACTCGAAACTTGGTTTATATTTATGGGGGTCTATTTCAAGGCTATCCACAAAATTTCATCAAATTCAGTTCAGCTGTTCTCCCGTGTTGATGAGACAAACGAAAATTTCGTTTATTACTAATGTCTCGAGAACCACTAATCGTAGAAACGCTAAACATGGACTAAATTTTAAGTGGGACTATTTCCAGGCTATCCATAAAATGTCATCAAAAATCGGTTCAGCCGTTCTCCCGTGATGACGGAACAAACAGACAGACAGACAGATTTTCAATTTTATTTATATAGATAGTCGTGATATAAAAAAGTATATTGTTCTACGACAGAACATTTTCTTAAATTTCACCGGCGAGCAGCATACATGCATACATCCAGCGGACTTTGGGTTGAAGACCACTGCTCTACACTATCCAGCTACGTCAGATAATACTTACAGACGAGAAGCTTTTCGAGGATGTTGTAATATAAAAAAT
The DNA here is from genome assembly GCA_951213105.1 of Amaurobius ferox. Taxonomy (NCBI): domain Eukaryota; kingdom Metazoa; phylum Arthropoda; class Arachnida; order Araneae; family Amaurobiidae; genus Amaurobius; species Amaurobius ferox. The sequence goes on from OX578136.1 coordinate 104,946,283, forward strand.
GTTATAAATTTAATTGATATACACTTTGAATACATGAGTTAACATTGTTTCGAATTTAATGCTTTTAAAAACTGTAAACCCGTATTTAAAATACTCCATAAGATGGGTTAAAATAATTTAATTTAGTCTAAGAACATTTTAAACAAATGTCTCTTCCAATGGCAACTTTTTATAATCCCCAAGTATTAAACCGATTCGCAGAAAACCGAATTTATTTTTCATCTCAATTTCCATTACCAAATAAGATAAAAATTCGTTCACTTGCATGTCGTTCTGGCATCTTAAGGTATACAAAACTATCTTTTAAAACCATCTCACGATCTCAAAGGTAACATAAATGAGTAAATGTTTCAGAGTTAGTTTCAATAAATACCACCAAAATTTTATTTTCTGAGTCTTAAAAAGTTTTGAAATCGGATTTGATTTCATTTGCTAAAGAGGTTTTTTAGAATTTTAACGAGATTATCGTCTGCTATAAAGCAGTTGTTTATAATTCATTCCATAAGGATATTTCCTTTTCCCCCCTTAAGCTCGGTAGTTCTTCTTTGAATTTTACTGAGCATAAAAAACAATGTGTAGTTAAAATTTGGAGGAAGTGGTTTTTACTTTAATTTTAAAATTGATGTATTTTAAAAACTTTTTTCAATCCGATTTTGCCGATTAAGGTCTGTTAGGGCTTTGGGTTACAGATGAATTGAGGGTCCCTTACATGTGGAGATGTGCGTATAATCTGATAATATACGATATGTCTAATTGGGTTTTTCTTCGATTTGGGGCTTTGGGCTGCAAATCCTGTAACTATGTTCTTATGATCCTTCAAGAATGTTTTTTTTATAGTAATTTGAAACTTTGAAATTAATGGTTGAAATATAAGCGTTTACTTTCAAACATTATAATAAATTCAAAATAATGAATTTCAATTATTTTGAGTTTAATATCATGTTTGAAAATATATAAATTCGTATCATGGTATTTATAACACTTCATATAAGCTATGCCAAAATTTTTGAGTATTCTGATTTACATTTGTACAAGCACATTTTAAGCCCATTAATTTTCTGACTAACTTTTTGTATCTTTAGGATGGCATGTTCAAGTATTCTCAAAAAGTTTTTTACTTTTTTTTAGAGTTTTATTTTATTTTTTAATTTTTAAAGATTTTTAAGATACAGATTCATTTACTCGAGTCATTCTGAGGTATTTAGAATTCCAGGAAATATGTTTTCGTGCCCTTCCAAGATCTCGAAAGTAACGTAAATGAAAAAAAAATATTCTTGATTTAAATTCGGTAAACACTGCTGAATTTTTATGACAGATTTAATTCAATTTACTAAACTGTTTTATCGAAATATTTGCGAGGATTTTTGCCTGTAAGATATAAATGCGTTTCTTTATTAATTCAAAATGCACCACTTATTGGATTATTACGCAACCATGTAAATATAATAATGACGTTTTAACGATAGAAAGCCTCGGACCTCCAACCTCTTGATTTTGTGATAAGCCTTACACAGGCTATACAAGTCGAGATTGTGAGAGAACCTCATAATTTTTTTAACACTTTACAACAAAGTTGAAAAGTGCTTATGACTTTGTTCATTCTGTCTGTCTGTGGGGTAGCACGATAACTGCCGTAAAAATGACTTAATCAGAATGAAATTTTAGTATGTTGTTCAGACGGGGTCTGTAGGACCTATGGGAATATAAATGAATAATATCACTCAATTAGTTTTGGATTGAACCCGGGTTGAAAAAATGAAATACATTGAGCCCCATGGGACCTAATTTTTCAAACATTTTTTAAGAAAAATTAAAATTAACAAATTGCTTCGAAAATTTTAGGTAATATCAAATTGTTCCATAAAATATATAAAGTAAAATTCAGCGAAATATATTCAGTAGTTTTTTAAATAAAAATTAAAATAATAATAACACCTCTTATATGAAGCGATCACGTGACCATGATATGAAAAGATCACGTGACCCACTTCAAAATGATATATGGCATCCATTTTGTCTCAAAATCGTGATTTTTAAAGTTCTTTTTAATTCATATTGAGTGTTGCATTCGTCCTAAAATCGCTTTATTTTCGCTTAATCTTTGTTCATCTAGATACTGAAACAACGCAATGACAATATATTTGAGTTTAAATGATCATCCACATTTGATTATTTCTACAACGAAGCCTATTTTTCACTATGTAAAATGTAAACAGCAAAATATCGAGAATGAGTTGTATAAGAATTGCTGTATTTCTTTAACGCAAAAGTATTTAGCTCATGGAGTCTGCATAGTTGATATGAATGAAATATTCATTGATTTTACATAGAGAAGGACGATTTTTTTCGATGAAGTTTTAAGCATAGAGTTTAATTACTTGTAGCTCCATGGTCCTAAGTTTTTAAATAAAATAAATAATTTTAGTACTGTGATGAATGAAATGAATTGGAAAATGCTATGAATGAAATGCTGCTTTTATAGAGAAAGCCAGACGTGTTATTTTTTCTATGACGTCATTTAAATGAATGTTAGTTGTTTTCGATGAAGTTTTCAAATATTATAAATTATTGTAGTATTATGATGATTTTAAAAATATTACCGAGGAATGTATCGCATTTTAGAGATGTTTAAACGAGGCAATTTATATTTCAATGCCGTCATTTGAATGAAGTTCATTTTTTTCGATGAAGGTTTAAGTTTTCAAATATAATAAATTAATGTAGTATTGTGATAGGTTTTAAAATATTACTTAGGAATGTATTGCATTTTAGAGATGTTTAAATAAAATTGCATTGAAGTTGAAAAGTGTTTTATAATCAATGCTTTAAGCATGATTGATCTTTCTTGCTTTTATATAAATTCATACTATTTGGTAAAAAATATTAATTCAAACGTTCTAACCGTGCTTTTATTTAATTTTTACTTCATCTCATCAGATTATGTTTTCACTTTATTAAAATTTATATACCACTATTTTTGGAAGAAAATTCAGAAATTAGTTTTAGTATAATCATCACATAAAAAAAAAGTAATAAAGCTGTCATAAACACCGCTGCTAAAATAAACAATTCTACCTGCCATTGCCGGACACTCCTATCACGTAACTAATGCAAATTGGCTGCATTTTCGACCAGCCAAAGACTATAAATAAACCAATACGCTGTAGTCTACTTCTTGTAGAAAATATGACTGTGGAGAAAAATTAGTTATATTTGGAAATACTTATTCAAAATGTGGTAAACTCGTATATTAATATCACTTGCGTCTAAAATTAGTGTGTAAAATTAATGAATAAGCTCGTGATCGAACACATTATCGTATGTGAAACGAAAACTCTAAAATGTTCATTAAGTGGTTCCTTCCGTCAAATAACCCACCTTTATCATTGTCCGCCGTCCACCTAAGAAAGCTATGTATTCAAAAAGATAAACATTAATATAAAATATACCTAAATAACACTTTGTTAAGTAATTAAGAATTTATTTTTAGCTTAATGAAAACAGCGTTGCCGGATCAGTTGAAAAATTCGCTGCTCGAATCCTGGTTGAGATTTGAGTTTTTCGCAATGGCTTCTGAGCGACTTAACTCTGCACGTGAGCGGAAGTGATCATTAAGGTTTAAAAAAGACCGCTTTGAGTATCCTATTATAACAGTGATTTTCAATTCACGAGTATTTCGATGCACTGTATGCTAGTCCGTATCAAACAAAATAGAGAACGGGGTGAATAGGGTGATAACGTGTATAAAAAGTAGGGAATGAGGAGGACATATTGATAGTCTATATAAAAAAGTAGGGAATGAGGAGGACATATTGATAGTCCATATAAAAAAGTAGGGAATGAAGAGGACATATTGGTAGTCTATATAAAAATAGGGAATGAGGAGGACATATTGATAGTCTATATAAAAAGTAGGAAATGAGGAGGGCATATTGATAGTCTATATAAAATAGTAGGGAATGAGGAGGACATATTGATAGTTTATATAAAAAAGTAGGGAATGAGGAGGACATATTGATAGTCCATATAAAAAAGTAGGGAATGAAGAGAACATATTGATAGTCTATATAAAAATAGGGGATGAGGAGGACATATTGATAGTCTATATAAAAAGTAGGGAATGAGGAGGACATATTGATAGTCTATATAAAATAGTAGGGAATGCGGAGGACATATTGATAGTCTATATAAAAAAAGTAGGGAATGAGTAGGACATATTGATAGTCCATATAAAATATAGGGAATGAGGAGGACATATTGATAGTCTATATAAAAAGTAGGGAATGAGGAGGACATATTGATAGTCCATATAAAAAAGTAGGGAATGAAGAGGACATATTGATAGTCTATATAAAAATAGGGAATGAGGAGGACATATTGATAGTCTATATAAAAAGTAGGGAATGATAGGAGGACATATTGATAGTCCATATAAAAAAGTAGGGAATGAAGAGGACATATTGATAGTCTATATAAAAATAGGGAATGAAGAGGACATATTGATAGTCTATATAAAAATAGGGAATGAGAAGGACATATTGATAGTCTATATAAAAATGTAGGGAATGAGGAGGACGATAGTCAATATAAAAAAGTAGGGAATGAGGAGGACATCAAATGTGAATAGTGAAACGACAGTAGGAATCGAATGGTGAATAATATGGCCGACGTAACGGCACCGAAATTGACATTAACTTGGACTGTGGTTTGCCAATAAATACAAAGAACTGAGACGACCCATGCTGTGGGCCAACCTGAAGCATAAGGGGGAGTCAAACCAACACCCAATTAGGGACCAGCCCCTGAATTTACTTATGAGGGGCAAAGCAACGACCAATCAAGTAACGGGGTTCAAGAAGGAAGGCGTGTTTCCCTAAAGTTATGTCATAGAAGGTGCCAAAATAATCAATATATTGTTGCTGAGCAGTTGTTTGCAAAACCTAGCACTAGAAAATATTGGTAACAACTCTCACGAAGTAGCGTGGAGTTCTAAGGTACGAAATGAGCGAGCGGATGTGGTAAAAAGTTCGAGTAGTGTGTGACCCTGAAAACTAGACCAAGGTCATTTTGGTATTGCAACGGTGTTCACGTATTACATGTAGTTGAAGTATGTACTGCTTTCTATGTAATCATAGGTTGAGTATTTACATAATTTGATTTCGGTTTAATAACGCTGATCACCAGTTAAACATAATGGGATGATATTGTAAATAATAAAGTAATGTTTGTAAATAATAACATAAGTTGCCTGTATAATTAGTGAAATAAAGAATGGATTTCATATATGTTTCGAAAGAATCGTTAACCAGGCTATTTGTAATTTGTTTTGCAATAACGGTAAGTAGTTCTCTCTCAATGAAGATGCAATTCGAAGCTTTTTTCATTTACATTGCTAAGTTTATTCTGTGATTTTAAGTATCATAAGATTTTTTTTAAAGTTTTTTCGAGATTTCCAAGATATCACAGACGAATTTAATGTTCCAGAGTAAAATTCGATAAAGACAATAAATTTTATTTTTGATTCATTTTACTGTTTTGGAAGTATTTTAATGCAATTTGCTAAAGAGATTACTCAAAGAGATTTGCTAAAGTCTTTTCCGTAAAAATAATTGCTTTTATTTACTGAATGAGAATACTTTGTTGATGATTACACAATCCCGAAAGATTTTCTTTTAAGTTCTTTTGCGTTTAAAAAACATAGACGAATTAAATTCGAAAGCTGATATTTATTTCTGTATTTTTTGATTAAGGCTTAAATTTTAACAATTATCTAGATTTTGTTAGCTAAATTCTTATTGCGGAATTAGTTGGTGAATAAATGATGTAAGTCTTTACAAGATATATGCAAACAATTTTATTTTATACAGACCATTAATGTAGGGTGGGTGAAAATCTTCTTAAAGTGAGAAACAAACATTTTTATCATAAATAAAATGAATGTGATGGTTTACAAGATACGGATGCAGTTGTCTTAAAATTTCAATATAATGGGTTTTAGGGTCTTGTTAAGTATAGCATTCCAGGCTGATTCTGAAAAACAGAACCGCATGTCTTTACGATAATTGCATCTCCTTTTACATATTTTACATATCAATTAAGTTAGAATATTAAAACAGAGATAAAAAAAGTTTGGGGTTGATAGAAAAACAACACGGCAAAAAGTAAAGCATAATGAAACTGTTTCCCTTATTTGAAAAGTACGTGGCTACGTAAATCCATTAAAAACTCAAAAAGTATAGTTGTCGAAATAATGGCTGTATACCAGGCTATATCAGAATTAAAATCATCGACAACTGGACCCCTATCTTGTAAGCAATCACAATTGGTGGAATTTATCGTTGGAATTGAAAAGAAACAAAATAAATGCCATCAGAACAGATAAATGGTTCTGTCCACAAGTTTTTTTAAAAATTTAATTAGTTCGCTTTCTGTGTGAATAGGAAACAAAATAACACGTCAGATCAAAATGTTTTCTGTTTCGATTGTTATATATTATACCGCGTGTCCCATAAATTAGTAAATACTTTAAAAATTCATAAAAATTGAAGAAATTGGTATATTTGAATGTGCTTTGCGACAAACATATTCTCATGAAGGGAGATTCTTTTTGATAAAAAAAAAAGAATATTTCTAATTTTCGTCGATAAGGGGCGCTGCAGAGCATTCCAATCACAGTAAATATGCAAATTAGAGTCTTATAAAATGCAGGGTGTGCGACGAACAACTCATATCTCACTTTTCTTGTTACTCGCGCAGACGCATGTTTTTTCTTTGGTGTGGCTTCACTGGGTTCATTATGGTGGGTCATTTTTCCTTTGAAGAGCCATGTGCAAAAGCAGACTGGAAGATGTGCTCAGTTAATGCAAAATGCTACTTGAAAATGCTATCGGAGAAAGTGATATCGTGCTAATTGGAACGTAATGTCCTTCACACAGTGACATTCATGAAGACTAGGCACCTCCTCATATCGCATTTCCATTGCAGCAGTTCCTGACCAGCATTCTTGGTGATGAACAACTAATCAGTCTGAACTGTAAGAATGAATGGTCCTCTCGATCACTGGATTTGACACCAGTTGATTTTTGGCTCTGGGGTTACGTTAAGTCCCGAGTGTACCGCAGTAGCCCGTCTCCTTCAGCGGAGTTAAAGGATGCCATTCGTCACGAAATCTCCGACATCCATCTGGATATGCTACATGCTTCAGTTAAAGGTGTTCTCACTCGTTTGTAAAGTATAATTTCTTGTGTTATTACTGCTGTGATATTCTTGTAAACATTCGCCTGAATGCGACTAAACGTAGTTTTTCATGGAATTTTGTGATTTGAATACCTGCAGCACCCCTATCGACAAAAATTTGAATTCTTTATTTATTTATTGTGAGACCAGAATATGTTCTCACATGAGACATTTTTATTTGATTATTTATGGTGGTCAGAACGGCAAAGAAAGATCTAGTCTGGCTGGCGCCGGGGTTTACGACAACGTGAACTTTAAGGTCAAAAGGACTATAAATTTAGGTGTGCAAGACCAAAGGGGCTGAGAGGGGCCTTGCTATGCGAAATGATGCCATTGGGTTGAGAAGAACTAATGAGCGCCAAGGGAAAGAAGGGCGGAGCTATCCCCCCCCCCCCGCCGAAGGAACCACAGCTTGGATCAGAAGAAAGAAAATAGAGTTCGGAGCCACACACCCCAGAGTTGTGGACGAAATACACGAGTTTCAGATATAGACAAAATGAGAGTGCAGTAGCATACGAAAGACAACGAGGAGCAGAAATGGAGATCAGACATGAAAAAAAAATTAATCACGAATTTTGACTTAAAGTACGAGTAGTTGTTGAGTGTCTCGCAGAGGTAATCTATGTGCAAGTGCATTATAGTATGAGTAGGAGCCACACACCCCAGAGTTGTGGCAAGAGTGATGATAAGCCCAAGATTGGAGAGATGATAAGCCCAAGATTAAACTGGAAGGTATGTGCTCTGAATGTTACCGGTCCTAGACACCATCGTAAAAAATATTTCTGGTCGCATATCTCCCCTTGCTAAAATAATTAAATGAAAATTGATAATAATTGAAAATTGATATTTATGAAAATTGGTGTTATTGATAAATTGATGTTGTTAATAAATTATATTGTTTAAGTTTAAATAGTCTAATCTTTTTATATTAATTAATAATGCTTTTCAGGACTTACACAAAAGGTAAAAATAATTGGAGGGTTTATTGCGGCACAACAACGAGCAATGTACGTTTTAATGTTAATTCCACTATATATGAATTTACGGCAATTTTAATGTGAGTTAAAATAATGAATTTAATATTTAAAAGTGTACTTTAAATTCCTTACCGCCACATTTTTTTAGCAAGGGGAGATATGCGACCAGAAATATTTTTTACGATGGTGTATAGGACCGGTAACATTCAGAGCACATACCTTCCAGTTTAATCTTGGGCTTATCATCTCTCCAATCTTGGGCTTATCATCACTCTTGCCACAACTCTGGGGTGTGTGGCTCCTACTCGTACTATAATGCACTTGCACATGGATTACCTCTACGGGACACTCAACAACTACTCGTACTTTAAGTCAAAATTCGTGATTATTTTCTTTTCATGTCTGATCTCCATTTCTGCTCCACGTTGTCTTTCGTATGCTACTGCACTCTCATTTTGTCTATATCTGAAACTCGTGTATTTCGTCCACAACTCTGGGGTGTATGGTTCCGAACTCTATTTTCTTTCTTCTGATCCAAGCTGTGATTCCTTAGTCGGGGGGGGGGGGTAGCTCCGCCCTTCTTCCCATTGGCGCTCATTGGTTCTTCTCAACCCAATGGCATCATTTCGCATAGCAAGGTCCCTCTTAGCCCCTTTGGTCTTGCACACCTAAATTTATAGTCCTTTTGACCTTAAAGTTCACGTTGTTGTAAACCCCGGCGCCAGCCAGACTAATGCTTTCTTTGCCGTTCTGACCACCATAAATAATCAAATAAAAATGTCTCATGTGAGAACATATTCTGGTCTCACATTTATTATTATTTTTTTTACAAAAAAAGTAAAATAAAATGAAAACAACGCCTTCATGAGAATATGTTTGTCTCAAACAGCATTCAAATATACGAATTCCTTCAATTTTTATGAATTTTTAAAGTATTTACAAATTTATGGGACACCCGGTATATAGGTTTACAGCAATTAGCTTAAATTCTATACTTTTTGATTTGACTTGTTGCCAACTTGGAAAAGAAATATTAAAAATTATTTTAACTATGAATCACTTCAAAACGAAGGCTCTATAAATATGTTATTTTCTTTATACTAAACTTCTGATATAAGTAAATTCGAATAATACAGAGTATGAATGTATATGAAAGTCTAGTTGAGCTTCTTACTTTGTGTTTTGTGCGAGGATAAACTGACAATACACAAAACTAGTGAAGATTATAATCTTACAACGCTAAGTAATACAGGGTGATGGAAAAGTCGAATACAGTGAATTTAGTTATGTACCTAGAAACTGAAATAGTAGAATAGTTAGGTGACACTAATATACCCTCAAAAATATATGAGAAATATCGTCTGCTGCTGTTTGTAATACGTTGGACTGTTAAAAGGTAATTGCAGACCTTCTTTTCATGAATTTAAAAACATGGGATTTTTTTAGAGTGAAATAAATTTTACTTTAGAGCCATATTTCTTTAGCCATTTTTATGAGAGTCTCAGAAAAAATATCAGAAGAAATAATATATCTTTCAGAAGAAATATCCATTCTATAAAACCTCTAATAGATCAACAATTACGAGGTTAAAAAAGCGTTTTCCAGAAATTGGGTTTGTTGCAGACAAAGCAGGCCTTATATTTTAATTCAGGATGAGCTGTCTGAAATAGAACTGCGTTACTAAAACTCTTCTAAAACATTTCAATGAATTAACTTTTTTGAAACCCTTCAGTGATACTTTCATTTTTTCATATATTTTTAAGTGTATATGGGTGCCACCTAACTGCAAAAATTAACTACTATTTCATTTTTTGGTACATTATGTGGTTTTAAAATTTGATGTGCGCTGTATAATTCCATGCTGTATAATACCAAGCTATGCAATTCCATGTATCTTTTTAAATATTTCTATTTAATGTTTGAAAACTTAAATTTTACGGTATAAAAGCGATGATCTGAATTTAAATCATTCGATTCCTGAAACTGAAATTCACATTTTTATATTTTTCATATTTTATTGGAAAAAGCGTTTCTCATCTCTTAAATTGATATCCAATGAGCAATCTAATCGTCGTTGCGATATTTGGTAACTCCGTTACTATGAAAACCAGAAAAATTCGCTTATAAACTTGAAAATCCCTTAAGATTTATTAGTGGAGAATTTGAGTTCATAACTTTGAATTTTAAAGATGTTATTATAAAAGTTATTGGATTATATTCCATTTGCATGTTTTCGAATCAAATTAAGGAATGAAAATAACATATCGCTGAGTTAGATTTAATTTTTAAATAGCCAAATAGAATAGAAAATAGTTATGGAAAATATATTTATATTTCAATCCTATTCTTGAATTGCTAAACTAGGATGATATTAAGTTTACTACGATAATACCGTAGTAATCAATGAAATAAAATAATGAAAATTGAATTTAACTAACTACAAAAGATAAGTAAAATACATTTTTAAGCTAAATTCTCATTGAACAATAATTCAATATATTTGAATATGTTAATACTGTTGACAAATATGTTTCAAAAGAGTTTCATGTAGTCATTTTTTAACATATTTTATCACATTTAGTTTTTATGTTTTTAACACTTTACAACATAGTTGAAAAGTGTTTATGACTTTGTTCATTCTGTCTGTCTGTCTGTCCGTTAGCATGATAACTGCCGTAAAAATGACTTTATCAAAATGAAATTTTAGTATGTTTTTCAGACGGTCTGTGGGACCTATGGGAATATAAATAAATAATATTACCCAATTAGTTTTTTATTGAACCCGGGTTGAATAAATGAAATACATTGAACCCTATGGGACCTAATTTTTCAAACATTTTTAAGCAAATTTAAAATTCACAAATTGCTTCGAAATTTTTAGAAAATATTCACATTATCCCATAAAATATATAAAAAAAATTTCAGTGAAATATGTTAAGTAGTTTTTTAATTAAAAATTATTTAATATAGCGAAAAAAACAAATTTAATTAAATTCTGACTTTTGGGACATCCTCCAGAAAGAAAAAAGAGATATATTATATAATAAATATATTTACAAGAGTTCAATCATTTTGTATATGAGAGAGGCTTCACATTTTAAAATGAATTTGGTAGATAACAATTTCTCAAATGTTTTTTTAATTTTATATAACTCTTCGTGATATACTTATTTGATGGCATTTTTAATGCACTTCCCTACGTCCTAGAGAGTTAAAATTTGGTACACAGCTTAAATTTGTTGAACATTTTATTCTACAAAAATTTGGTGGATCTTTAAATATAGATCATACATTTTTTTCGAAATGGCCTGCAAATAATCCCCGTTCACTTCTATAAAACATTGTTGTAATATTGTTAAAAATTCTGATGTGGGCAGCACATGTCTTTCCCTGCAGACTCATATTCACGTTTTCTTTGTTTCTTCAATAATAATTTGAGTATATCTGCACAAAATAACAGCCTTAAGTATTTTAAATGACATTGAATTTGCACGTTAAACTTAAATTTGGTTCTCATTTGATAGCTGCACTTATTGTCAAAGGTGGCGTGCTTCTATAAATCATTGTTGTAATATTGTTAAAAATTCTGATGTGGGCAGCACATGTCTTTCCCTGCAGACTCATATTCACGTTCTCTTTATTTTTTCAATAATAATTTGAGTTTATCTGCACAAAATAACAGCCATAAGTATTTTAAATGACATTGAATTTACACGTTAAATTTAAATTTGGTTCTCATTTGATAGCTGGACTTATTGTCAAAGGTGGCGTAGAGAAAACGCGAAAAAACTAGAATATCTCAAGAACGGCTAGTCCTAGAGTAATGGGGTTAGTCTTATTCTTTTTATTGTCAAAAATCACGTATAAAATAGGAATTTAATTGATATAATTGAGCACATGTAGTCTTTTATTTTTATATTTAACGATTTTTGCGGGCCATTTCGCAAAAACAGCCCGTTCATTTTTCCCTAATCGTAATAGAATAACCTACAAATGATTTATATACCAAATTTTGTTAAATTTGGTATATAAATCACTTGCAGGTTATTGAAATATTATAGACCAAATTTTGTTAAATGTGTTCCATTAGTTTTTAGCTAGAGTGGATAAAGGCAATTTCTGCCGGCCATTTCGCAAAGAAGGTAGATTCTTTTATTACGAATCGTACTATAATCTAATGAACATCAGGAATTCCCTCAAAAAACATACCTACCAAATTTTATGAAATTCGGTCCATTAGTTTTTTAATCAGATTGGATGTAATATCCTCACAGACACACAGAAAAATACACAGATACACCCTTGCACACACAGGCGTCTTTCTAATAATAGTTTTTTCGTGTTCTAGAAGTCCCAAAACGTGTAGATCCTTCGAAAATCCGACTTCCGATCTTCGACACGATTCCAATACTTTGAATACATACACACACATATTATCTGTGTATCTAAATTCCGTGCCTATGCAATTACAATAGTTGTGATTTTAAATTATCCCTAAACTTTTATTATTTCTTCAACGAAGCCTAATTTTAACTTATGCAGAATGCAAATATCTCAAGCGATTGTAAGGTGAGTTACATAAGACTTGCTGAATTTTTTTCACAGAAAATTATTTAGCTCTGGAGTCTGGAATACAAGTTATATGGATAAAATATTCATTGATTTTGCACAGAGAATCAGATGATTTATGTTTCGATACAGTTTTAAATATTTAAGTATAATAAATTACTGTGGTACTGTGATAATGTAAAAGATGTCACCACTGAATGCATCCCATTTTAGAAATTTTTAAATGAAATTACATTTCAGTTGGAAAGTGTTTCATAATCAATGCTTATGCATGATTGATCTTTCTTGTTTGTTTTTACAACAGTAATAACATATTTGAATATGTTAATACTGTTGACAAATATGTTTCATACGAGTTTCATGTAGTCATTTTTACTTTCCTTATATACATAATGTATAAGGAAAGTATTGTGACGGGGTCGAAAATTCGAATTCGAGTTTTCGACGGGAGCGCACGTTTCAAGCATCCCTGATCACGAATCAAACATTTTTGAAGTGATGTCTGTGTGTATGTGTGAAAGTATGTGTGTGTGTGTGTGTCAGTGGGTCTGTGAAGACGATAACTGACGAACGAATGGACCGATTTGAACCAAATTTGGTACAAAAATCACAATCCGTAGACACTGGATGCCTGTTGTTTTTATACGCAATCGAATGTTCAGAACCTCGCTAAATTTTCGAATGAAATTTTGAAAAAATCGTCAAAAAATCAAAACCACTAATAAAGTTACGCAAATAGACATTTCTTATGTAATTTTTAATTAGAAAACGATTGACATAAATTTTAGAACGCTAACACGAACCGTTCTCGAGATATTGTACATTTTAAAAAAAAATATAAAAAAATTCATATAAAATAAAAAAAATATATTTCCTATTGATAAACATGTTCACTTTTGAATACCATGCGATAAATTGGGTGACATCATTCTCGTGGATCTAGCTCGTTCCATTCATGAAAAAAGATACGCTGAGTAATACTTTTGTATTTGAACGCCAATAGTCATTTATCTGCTATAAGAATAACTTATTTCTTAGTGCATAACGCTTGGCGAGATTTTGGCGACGAATTTGGCGGAATGTCGCCAACTTGGCGACTTTTTGAAATGTTGCAAAATTAACAAAAATCTCGCCGAATGGATGAAAATGACGACTAATTGTCGAAAATTCAATGTCTTGGCAAGAATATTAGTATCTACTATAAGAAAAACCTATTTTTTTACTGTAAAAGTAGTAAATTTATTACATTATGTAAGGAAAGTCATGTGTTGCCCACATCAGACTTTTTAACATATTTTATCGCATTTAGTTTTCATGTTTTTTTTTTACAACAATATTAACATATTTGAAAATGTTAATACTGTTGACAAATATGTTTCATAAGAGTTTAATGTAGTCAATTTTTAACATAAATTTATCACATTTAGTTTTCATGTTTTTTGTTTTTACAACAGTATTAACATATTTGAATATGTTAATACTGTTGACAAATATGTTTCATAAGAGTTTAATGTAGTCATTTTTTAACATATTTCATCACATTTAGTTTGAATATTTTTTGTTTTTACAACAGTATTAACATATTTGAATATCTTAATACTGTTGACAAATATGTTTCATAAGAGTTTCTTGTAGTCATTTTTTAACATATTTTATCACATTTAGTTTTCATGTTTTTTTTTTGCAAAAATAATATCAAAGGCCAATAATTGAAGACCTGCTCTTATCCTGATTACGCTGAATTGTTCTTATATTTACCGATTGAATTAATCGTATTGAAATGCTGAATTTTCGAAAAATATTCTGACCATAGATAGGTATAGACACGTGGGCGCCGCCCAGGCGGTGAAGTGGATGCGTCTTCGGCTGCTGTCTTGAGGACTTGGGTTCGAATCCCGAATAAGACATGGATGTTTCTTGAAGATAAAGTCAGTCTACCGCCTTCTGGGTCCTCGTCAAAATGTGAAGCTGCACCCCCTCCGACCTTTGTCAGTGATGCGTTCTTGTAATAAAAACTTTGTTCTCTCCTCTTGTGTCTTTCTTCGTTCTTTCCTGCTTCCTGCGTCACTGGTCTTGAAACGGCTCCGCCGAAACAGGAGGTCATTAGTAACAACAACAACAGACACGTGGGCAGCGATATACAGATATTCAGGTTTCATTTAAAAATGGTTGATAATTCATATCATGAATTCTCAAAACATGTAAATCCGCCCAAATCCGTGATTCGAGTTGACATCATTACAATACATTCCACACTCACAGAGTTCACAAGCTTTTTCAAAGATCATTGCGGATAACAGCGCCTCTGGACCTGTTTAGCAGTAGCAGAAAATGAAGTTGCTATGCGCATTTGTGAACCTCTTTATGAAATTTGTTGCCATATGCGCGGTAGAATTGAATTTAACTGTTTCCATTGAGGTTAGTAAAATGAGTCACATAGAAAGTTTTATTGCCAAGCGCATAAAAAGCCCCAGATCGATCCGCGGATGTTGTTGCCTGTAATGGGCGTATGATCCCACAATACTTTCACGTTATATATACTGTAAATTTAGGGAGAAACACAAGCGAAAGAAAAAGTAACTTGTACTTTTTTCAGTGCACTCAACTATGATTTGAGTTTTATGTATTTTACCTTATGAACTCAAGTTACAGCAGCTAGTTTTTATAATGAAATAAAACAAATTGAAAACGTAAAGCAATTTAAGGCTTAATCGAATGGGTCGACTTGCTACTGAGCTAGTTGTGAATGAGGCTATCGGATGTAGGGGATAGATTTGAATGTTTTCCTAAAGATGTAACGTAAATGGTTCAAAGTTTTCCAAAATATGTCCATAAAAATCTGAAGTGAGCAGCACATGACTTTCCTTATATAATGCAATGAATTTACTACTTTTACAGCAAAAAAAATGAGTTATTCTTATAGAAGATACTTATACTTTTTCCAAGATATTGAATTTTCGTTAATTAGTCGTCGTTTTCATCGATTTAGCTTCATTTTTATCCATTTGGCGAGACTTTCGTTAATTTGGCAACATTTAAAAAAGTCGCCAAGTTGGCGACATTCCGCCAAATTCGTTGCCAAAATCTCGCCAAGCGGTATGGACGGAGAAATAAGTTATTCTTATAGCAGATAAATGACTATTGGCGTTCAAATACAAATGTATTACTCAAAGAATCTTTTCTTATGAATGGAACGAGCTAGATCCACGAGAATGATGTCACCAAATTTATCGTATGATATTCCATATGAAAAGTAAACATGTTTCTCAACAGTTAATATAATTTTTACTTTCCTTATATACATAATGTATAAGGAAAGTATTGTGACGGGGTCGAAATTCGAATTTGAGTTTTCGACGGGAGAGCACGTTTCAAGCATTCCTGATCACGAATCAAACGTTTTTGAAGTGATGTCTGTGTGTGTGTGTGTGTGTGTGTGTGTGTGTGTGTGTCAGTGAGTCTGTGGAGTCGATAACTAACGAACGAATGGATCAATTCGAACAAAATTTGGTACAAAAATAACAATCCGTAAACACTGGAAGCATATTGTTTTTATACGCAATCGAATGTTCAGAACCCCTCTAAATTTTGGAGTGAAATTTTGAAAAAATCGTCAAAAAATCAAAATCGTTAATAAAGTTACGCAAATAGACATTTCGTATGTAATTTTTTATTAGAAAACGATTGGCATAAATTTTAGAACGCTAACATGAACCGTTGAGATATTGCACATTTTTCAAAAAAATTATTCGAATTTTCAAAAAAAAAAAATTCGAATTTTCGATCCCGTCACAATACTTTCCTTATACATTATGTATACAAGGAAAGTAAAAATTCCTATTATGAAGTCCTTATGGGTGTTGTGTATTTAATTGATGCTATTCTTGAAAGGTCTGGGACAAATAAGTGTTTGTGTTTTACTTTTTTATGGATTGCTTTGTTCAGTTTTTCTTATGAAAGAAAATAAAAATTTAAATATATTTTTTAAAGGATCGAAAACTAAATTTGTGAACTTTTTGAATTTGACACAAACTCAAATATAAAAGCATCATTTCACTAATATCTGATGCACGATACATTAAAAGAATAATATTTTGATGAGAAAACATGTTATTTTTTTTGTCTACAGGATATTTCAGTATACTGCAATGAAAAAGATAAAAATAAAGTAATGTCGAAAATTATTTTAATGAGTGTCTTTCACATCTTAAATTTACAAATGAGTGTCTTTAATAACTTAAATTTTCCATTTATGTTCGAATTCGAGTTTTCGACGGGAGAGCACGTTTCAAGCATCCCTGATCATGAATCGAACATTTTTGAGGTGATGTGTGTGTGTGTGTGAAAGTATGTGTGTGTGTGTGTGTCAGTGAGTCTGTGGAGATGATATCTCACGAACGAATGGAGCGATTCGAATGAAATTTGGTACACAAATTACAATCCGTGAATGCTGGAAGCCTATTGTTTTAAAATATAATCGAATGTTCAGAACCCTCCTAAATTTTCGAGTGTAATTTTGAAAAAATCATCAAAAAATCAAATCCCTTGATAAAGTTAAGCAAATAGACATTTCTAATGTAATTTTTTCTTAGAAAACGATTGACATAAACTTTGAAACGCTAGCATGAACCGTTCTTGAGAACCGTTCTCATATATTTTTTTCGTCTATCTTTGTTGCCGAGTTCGTTTATGTAATCTTTTAATTTTCCATCAGGGTCAATGCAATCTTTTTCATTCGATTCTCACTTTACTATAGTCAATTTACTATCAGCCACTTTAATATAGATAGACTTACCTGCGGTGTACACTCATGGTCCTTTCTTTACAAATGTATTGCTGTACTTCAGAACTCTCCTAAAAACCCCGCAGAGTCCTTGTATGTATGTCACCGTATTATAGTTCGGTTGTATAACAAAACATGATTAATCAGATTTTTAGTTGGTTATATAACAAAACATAATAAATCAGATTTTTAGTTGGTTATATAACAAAACATAATAAATCAGATTTTTAGTTTTATATAACAAAACATAATAAATTAGATATTTAGTTGGTTATATAACAAAACATAATAAATCAGATTTTTAGTTGGTTATATAACAAAACATAATAAATTAGATATTTAGTTGGTTATATAACAAAACATAATAAATCAGATTTTTAGTTGGTTATATAACAAAACATAATAAATCAGATTTTTAGTTGGTTATATAACAAAACATAATAAATCAGATTTTTAGTTGGTTATATAACAAAACATAATACATCAGATTTTTAGTTGGTTATATAACAAAACATAATAAATCAGATTTTCAGTTGGTTATATAACAAAACATAATAAATCAGATTTTTAGTTGGTTATATAACAAAACATAATAAATCAGATTTTTAGTTGGTTATATATCAAAACATAATACATTAGATTTTTAGTTGATTATATAACAAAACATAATACATCAGATTTTCAGTTGGTTATATAACAAAACATAATAAATCAGATTTTTAGTTGGTTATATAACAAAACATAATAAATCAAATTTTTAGTTGGTTATATTCTACATAATAAAACCTGTAATATAACTTACGGTTTGGATATGAGTAACGTTAGGAGATCCACAAGTATCGCCGAATCGCTCATATGCACAGCAGATGTGAGTCCAGCCTATAAAGGATAAATATAACATTGTAAATATATAATAATAGCTTCGTATCTTAATTCTAAACAGAACATTTTAAAAATAGTTTTATGACATGTCATATATCAATAATATACTACAGTAAAACCTGTGTAAGAGAAAACCTGTATTTAGCGATTACCCGTATTAAATGTTAATTATTTTGGGTACGGAAAAATATGTACAGTGGCAATCACAAAACGAAATAAACTTCATAAAAAGCAACACACAACACAAAATAAATTGTGTCAACCGGTTTCGAAGGCAAGAAATAGCCTCCTTCGTCGGGAGAAACAAGAAGCGTCACCACCATTCTTCAGAGCTAGATCGTCAACTGATGTTAGAATAGCAAACGTGACTACTAAGGAGGATGGAAAAAGTGATGCGGCGCAAAGAATGAATGGTTTTAAAGAAACTTTTTTAAGTTTCATTACATTAGCAGCAGTTTGAGCTGTACGTAGAGTATTAATTATAGTTTCAAGTGACTTTTTACTAACGTGATTACAACTGTCCAATTTTGGGAGTGTTCATTGTTTATCATTTATGTTGTTTATGTTGAAAGTATTGAATTATGTTTGGACATTTCAATGATTTAAAAGTCCTACAAAGTACTACAGACTTAACGAATTGTGTTTTGCAATCAGTTTAGCAATAGAAAGATTTTGATATATATTATAAATGCATGATAATTAAAATTATTCGAATTCTGAATGTAAAAAGAAACATTTAATATTTAAATTATTAAATAAAATTAAATAAAATATTTAGTAAAAGACAACAAAGAAATATGTCTAAATTTGAATGATTTCAGACTGAATATTTTGTATTTAAATCAGTTAGTAGTAAAAAAAATAAAGTTCAATGTTAAAATTACATAAAATAAACAAAATATTACTATTATACGTTTTGAGATTAAAATATAATGGAAAACATATCAAACCTACAAACTGTTTTTATTAAAACTTCAAACATGAACAAGAAAATGTTTAAAAGCAAAGTAACGGAATTATTTTTTTTATTTGAATTATAAAATAATACTACTTGGGCAACTTTAATTGAATTTCATCCGAATATGTATTTTGCTTCTACAGGAGTCGAAAGGTTCTATGCCAACAATGTTAATTTACCTAATTTCAATGTACCTTTTCTCAGAATATATTGAAGAAACAGGTTTGCATTTATTTTGCAAACTAAACAGATATTTATTTGTATACTAAAGTGAGTATCTAGTATGTTTTTTTAATATTTAAATAAAAGTCACTAGAAAATCACAAAATTCTTATGTTTTTATAGTACTAAAATTTTTGTAAAAAAATAATCACATATATGTTAAATCGGCACTTCAGTATCATCTATTCTTTTGTAAAAGTTTTACTTATCGGATTAGAGAAGTTTATTAGAAAGTGTAAATAGCAGTTAATTTAAGAAAATAATGTTTAAAGTCCCTTCATAACAAATGTAGTACCGAATCCGAACACGTTAGTTTCATCTATATTTTTTAAACTTCCAATAGGAGTTGAAACGAAAGTGAGGTATCATTGGAACGAAAACGAGAAAATTACGGATTTCAATTGCCCTTAAAATATTGAACGTAGAGAACTGGGAGAAAGACTCCTTATTTTTGATTATAAATGGGACACAATTTTCAAGTCCAAGAAATTAAATAGTTCCAGTAACCAAAGTTTCCATACTAAAGTTATGTTTTTACCTATGATTTATATAATCATAGTTTTAGTTTTCCGTAAGCCAACGGCTGTACCGTGCTGAAAACACCGTTTCCCGTTAGATCACCGAAGTAAAGCAGCATCGGGCGCGGTTAGTACTTTGGTGGGTGACCACCTGGGAACACCGCGTACTGTTGGCTCATTTCAGTCGACGTGGTGGCCGAACGGTCAAGGCGAGCGTTTCCAGCGATTGATCAGCCGCCACGTTATGGGTTCGAGTCCCACGTAAGATATGGATGCTTGTGTTGTTGGGCGTCCACCCCCACTGGTGCGTTGGGGCAACGTCTTGGACGGTTAAAAGATTCACTGTTCTGGCCGATGTATAGGTGAAAATGAAAGAGTCATGCCTGGCCATTGGAAAAAAAAAAGTTTTAGTTTTCCCGGCTTTTGCTTTATTAACACGAATGAAACGTGCGTATTTCATAAGGTTAGGGTTAAGAAATCTAAGGAATAAATGAAAGAACAATTACGAATAATGGTAAACAATTATTAATTGCTTGCGTAATATTAAATTTAATTGTCATTACAAGTAATTTCCATAAACATTACATTTAATTTGTACTATTTTCATTAATTATTTGACCAATTCCATTTATTCATGTCCAACTTTGGACAATAGTCTAAGAAATATTACTCACTATGGTACCTTCCGACCTCCAGATCCTGATGACTGATAACAGGTATTTTTTCCTGTGGGACAGAACTTTGGTCATAGAGTCATGGCCGCGGTAGATGGAAGAAATAGCCTCTGCATCAGAGATTTCCAGGGAGCTGTAGCCACTCCGAGATGATTCCAGAAGACCACGCTGGAATGGAATTAAACAAAAAAATTTGATGAAATAGTTTGTAAGGAAATTACAGCAAGTGGTGTAGTGGATAGAACGTTTAAGTGGTACACACTAAGCAAATAAAGTTTGATCTTTCGTTTTGTCCGATTGTTTTTCAAGGGGAAATTTTTTTGTAATATTCTCCAATTCCTGTACGAACACAAAATATAGTGCTGTAGCGGCCGAAGGGAGTAAAGCCGCTAACTATACAAATAATAATCCCATACATACATCACCTCAAAAACGTTCGATTTGGGTGCTCGATCCATCAAAATCCTTCAGTCGCCTTTTCAACTCATTTTGAAACTTTTCATTTACATACAGGGCTCTAAGAAAAGTTCTTCAGCATACCAATAACTTTGAAAAGAAAGGTCCATGAGTGTACATGTTAGGACTATTTATAGTAAAGTGACCATGTCCGATTAAATAAAAGTGCTTGAAGCACCCCTAGTGGATAATTAAAAAGTTAGAATAACAAACTCGACAACAAAGTGAGATAGACGAAGAAAACCAATTACAAATTTGCAGAGTATTGTCTAATTAATACAGTCAACAATAAAACTGCCACAGAAGGCATTCGTTTCACACAATAGGGCCAATGATTATCCTATTCAAAAGTAAAATAATTTCCAGAGGCCATGCCAGTAGTATTAGTGTTCCTCAGGTGGGGACGAACGAAGAAACTCCGTACTTCATATGTCTAATTCCTCCTCAACGGTTTCTCAGGGAGATTAGCAACCAGGTTCTACAATACCCTAACACCCTCCCCCCCTGAATGTTTTCTGAGGTATGATTTCAGCATATTTAAACTTTTTGGGATACAGAAACACATAAAAATTTTTCCATGATTTTTTATGGATATCCACAAGCGTTATAATAAACAATACTTACATGCATAGGAATCTAAAGTACAGTCTGTTCAAATAGCCCTCCGTTAGCAACAATGCACGTTGGAATTCGAAAAGAATATGACCGAATAATTTTTCCAGTATTTCACCAGCATTAATTTTTCCAGCATAACCGTGTTACACCAGTGCCTGATGATACGACTTTTTAACAGATATTTATTGCCATCTATATACACGTTTCGTGCACACTTGATGTCGATTTATAGTAGATAATCCTCTACAACTTTGTAATAGACTATTCTTGTATATCTGACTTTGTTGCCCAATTCGTTATCCTAACTTTTAATTTCTCCACTAGGGGCGCTGCAATTACACAATCACTTTTATTTGACTGAGCACGGCCACTTTACTAAAGATGAATCTAGTGTACACAAACGGACCTTTCTGTACAAAATTATATATACAGGGTGTCCAGAAAGTTCCGGAACGGCGCAATATCTCGAGAAATACACTTCGGATCAAAAAATAAAAAATACGTATTCAATATTTTTAGAAAAGCTATCCAATGACGCCAAAATTGACCCCCTCCCCCCAGGAGGGGGGGAGGGATAAATTTTCAATGGGCAACTTTGAAATTTTCAATGGGAACCCCCACTTTTATTGCAGATTTGGATTCTCCAGAAAAAATTACATACATTTGATCTACGATTTTTGATTTTTGCTCCCACAAACGGCTCTATAATCGAGAAAAACGGAAGTGGGGCACAAACGTTTAAAAATGGGAATGTCTCGGGAAATACACTTCGGATAGAAAAATAAAAAATTAGGTGTTCAATATTTAAAAAAAAAACTATCCAATGATGCTAAAATTGACCCCCTCCCCTCACTAACCGTTCACTTCAGCGACAACTGATGACTTCCGTTTAGAAAACGGTTCAAAACTACTTTTAGCACCCCCAGGAGCAACGATGTGGACGTAACAGTTTTCTGTTAACATTGGGGTGCTTGATTAACATGAGTCCCCTTGCCTCTCATGATCAGGGTGCTTTTTTCTGTAACTTTTAAACGTTAGCGCCCCACTTCCGTTTTTCTCGATTATAGCGCCGTTTGTGGGAGCAAAAATCGTAGGTCAAATGTATGTAGTTTTTTCTGAAGAATTCAAATCTGCAATAAAAAAATGGGGGTTCGTTCCCATTGAAAATTTCAAAGTTGCTCCACCCCCTTCCCCCGAGGAGGGGGTCAATTTTGTTATCATTAAATAGCTTTTCTAAAAATATTGAATGCGTGTTTTTTATTTTTTGATCCGAAGCGTATTTCTCGAGATATTGCGCCGTTCCGGAATTTTCTGGACACCCTGTATATATATATATATATATATATATATATTATAAATATTGTATAAGAAAAGCAAAATCGAGTTAATTGCGAGATTTATTCAATATATATTCTAGATGCATATATGAACTATATCTATATAATTACTTCCTAATAAAGTTTTATCCTCGTCAAAATTTCAACAAGATTTTTGCGCTGAAAATCTTATAAGTAGTCAACGAATAGTAATTTTTCCTCGCGTTGTATAATCTTTAGACGACAAAGATTAGTGAATACGTAATTTGAAACCAGGTAATGAAATGAGATACAAACAAGTTGTTTTCTGTATATTAGGATGAAACAAATCAGAAGCAGGGTTAATATATGAGTATTTCAAAACAAAATGTAAATTATTTACCGTAGAAGATGTAATTATTGGGATGTTCAATTAGAAATTTATTGAACACTCCAATAGTTACATTTTATGTATTTTATTTGAAGCTACATAGTTAAAGATTTTTTCTGCAAGATTGCGTTGAAAAAGTTCATAATCAAAGAGTTAAGATCATAATTATGGATTGCATCAAAACATTTTTTTTCCTTTAAAGTAATATTTTTAAAAATAGGAATTATAGGACAAAATAATTAGACAATATAACAATTTTTGGAGTAGGACAAATAGAGTAATTTTTGTGGTAGTGATAAAAATACTAACCCATGACAGAGAAAACTATTTTAGCCACTATTTAAACTGTCACTATATCTGCCTGTGAATTAATGTAATAGGTTTTTTCTTCAAAGTTACGTAACTGACTGAAACAAAATATGGCATAAGGCTAGGATGTTACGTGAATGTGAAAACAAAGCCGTGTTTTCTAATAAATTTGCCAGTGTCAATAACAATACGCGTATGCACATTTTGCTCTATATATGGCAATGTTTCCAAAACTACCCAACTGATTGAAATCAAATATGGTACACAGTGTAAACATACAGATGCAAAGAAAACTGATAACGAATGAAGGCGGCAACAGGGAAGACCACACATTGTTGATAAGATTCCATCCAGCCAGTGGATATAGAAAGCAGGGCATTTTTAGTGGGAAGTATAAACATCTAGGATATTTGTACTTCCCACTGAAAATTTCAGCTTTTCAAAAATAGACATTTTAGAAAGGAAATACACGAACAGTACTGGTATTGTGATTAAAAATAAGAAAATTTTGAAGGATCATATGGTGATAAGTGGTGTGTACACTTCCTTTTCTTAATTTATAATTAAGAATTTATTATACTCTTTTGTACACTCATTTCGTACAGTTAGGTAAATTTTCGGAAGAGCCGGAAGTTTTAACTGCAAAACAGGAAGTGGAAATTCCTTGTGACACCCCCCCACAACCCTTCAAAATCCCATGTTGAATCCATATCAGCCATCATCTAAATTCTATCTATAACCAATCCTGAAAAATATATATTGCAAAGAAAATTCAAATTTTTTAGAAAATGGTATTTCTAGAACTGAAAGTGGAAATCCTTAGAGATTCCTTGATTACCCTCATTGAAATTTGAAGCTGAATCGATATTAGTTATCATCTAAGATTTATCTACAGCCTATTCTGAAAATGGAAGATGTTTCAAGGAAACATTTTGGACCAGATGTACAAAATAACCAGAAGTTGAAATGCTTAGAGAATTCCTCTATCCCCTCAGAAACTTAATGTTAAAATCAAAACTCGATCTGTTGCTGATTCTGAGCAATAGATGTTTCATGGAAAATGAAAATTTTTGAATCGGAATTGAGAATTTTTCTAATAGAATTCTTGAGAGATTCTCTCAATTTTTCAACCGAGAGTGGAAATCTTTAGTGAGTCCCCCCAAATCCCTCTAGAAGTTGCTGCTAAATCCATATTAGTCATAATCTAATATCTATCTATCTATCTATAACTAATCTTGAAAACTAGATGGTTTAAAGGAAAATTTTTAACCAGAAGTGAAATAAAACAGGAAATGGAAATTTTTAGTGAACCCCTATGTCCTTCGAAATTTAATGCTGAATCCACATCAGTTGTCATCTAAGCTTTTCTATAGTCACCCTGAAAAATAAATGTTTCTTGGAAAATGTAAATGAATCGAAAGTTGAAAATGTAAATGAATGGTTTTTGAATCGGAAAATGATAATCTTAGTGAGTTACCATTTTCCATTCTGAATTTAATGTTAAATTCATATCAGTCGTTTCTAAACTCTATCTATAGCCAATCCTGAGAAATAGGTTTCAAGCAATTTTTTTAAAGCGGAAGTGGACATATTTAGTGAATCATCCTATCCTTTACAGAATTTGGTGCCGAATCCATATCGGTTATCAACTAAGCTCTATTTATAGTCAATCTTAAAAAGTAGATGTTTTAAGGAAAAAAAAAAAAAAGAATAAACCGAAAATGAAAACGTAACCGGAAGTAAATATCACCAGTGAACTTCCTACTTCCTTTGAAATTCAATGCTGAATCCACATCAGTCTACATCTAAGCTTTATCTATAGTAGATCTTAAGAAATAGTTGCTTAAAAAATTTCTATTTGGTAAAAATGTAGATGGTAAATTTGTTTGCACGAATTATGATTTTAAAGATCAATGAATTATGAAACCTCCTTAAAATAAAACGATATTTCTTTCATTCGCTGAAGATTAGTCATAGCATATCTGTTGTTTCACAATTGATTTGACACAACGTTTAGTATACAGGGTGTCCCCAAAACATTGACCTCGGCTTTCATTTCTTAAATATTGATCTTAGACATATATAATAAATTACAAAGTTGCGTAAAAATAGATACAGAATTTTATGAAATCGATAAAAATTTTCAGGGGATTAAATTTGAAGAAATACAAAATTTAAATCTAAAATTTAAATTTTTATACGGCCCCCGTACAAAAACATTTCCAATGAGTAAAATATGCCCCATACACTAATAAGGTGATGTATAAAATTTCAGCATTTTATCGTAAAAAGTCACAGAGATATGTTTAAACACAGTTGCTGAGGGATTAATCCCAAATTAAAATGCACATGTTTGCAGCAAGAGTGCAAATGACGCAACGCAGAAATGCATCATTGGGAAATAATATCTGCCTTTTATCTTTAATGGATCTTTGGCATGGATGGAAAACACATTTTGAACAAGCTTTGTAATCTTTGTGTAAAGTTATTATTTCTACACAGTGTACATGCTTTTGTACCAATAAATAGCAAAATCATTATTTATTTATGTAATCATTGTTTTCATAATTTGTGTATGATCCCTGAAACGCGATCTGCCGACATCTCGATGCATCGAAAAATGGTTTAAGTCAGCATTTTCGTCTTTTCATATATCTGTGACTTTTTATGATAAAATGCTGAAATTTTGTACATCACCTTATTAGTGTATGGGGCACGTTTTACTCATTGGAAATGTTTTTGTACGGGATCCGTATAAAAATTTAAATTTTGTATTTCTTAAAATTTAATTCCCTTGAAAATTTTAATCGATTTCATAAAATTCTCTGCCTTTTTTTAAGCAATTTTGTAATTTATTATGTATATATCTTAGATCAATATTTAAAGAATAAAAGCCGAGGGCAATGTTTTTGGGACACACTGTATATTCATAACAAATGAGAGGAGCTCTTGTTTAATTAATTATCTAGCTTAAACCACAAATTTTATGGCAAAATATTTCTTTATTAAGCAAGTTGTACGGTATTATTTAATCCTAACGATGAATCGCATCGAAATTAAGATAAATATGGATAATGAAGATACTAAATTGAAAAATACCTTCCACAAACACTCACCGGTAGGAAGTCATCCAGTTCTATTCCAAACGACTTAATCCTGGGTTGCACAATCTCCATGTCACATCTTTGACCAAGTTCTGGAAACTGGACATTTTGAGCTTCTTTTTGAAGAGCTGGCAACACATTGCTATCGGCCATTTCTATTGGATCATTCATTTGGTCCTTCTCATAGTCGTAGGGATGTGTTACCGCTGTTGGTAGGGCTAATATGGTTGGCTTGCCTTGCACAGTTGCTACCCTGTATGTGCAGTTGAAGGGGTGATTGTAGGATGATTCTGTAGGAAGAAGATTGGACGGATCTTCCAGCGGAGGTAGAAATGTGGAAATATCAACTCCAATGACGTGTGTTTTGGATAAATCAATATCTGTACATATGGTAGGATCTAGAAGGAAAAAATATATAAGTATTCAAAAATTACAGAATATACATTTTATAATCTAAACACTCTTAAAATTATGTCCCTAGTGACGACAACGGGACGCAAATTGAAATATTTGAGATTTTAAAACAGAAGGATACACTCCCTCCAAGAGAATTTCCTAATGTGTGCAAATTATTTTCTGTTT
Organism: Amaurobius ferox; assembly: GCA_951213105.1. Lineage (NCBI taxonomy): Eukaryota > Metazoa > Arthropoda > Arachnida > Araneae > Amaurobiidae > Amaurobius > Amaurobius ferox. The sequence goes on from OX578136.1 coordinate 104,973,854, forward strand.
TAGAAAATGTGTATTGTAATGTCTATTTCAAATACAGAGAGAAATACAACATTTTCCTTAATGCAGTGGTTAAAGGAGTCGACTTGCTAGTTAAAATATATATTGCTACCAGTATTAGAACCTGTCAAAGAAAGGGAAACACCCCCCTCATGAAAAATAAAATTCGCAACTAATTTTAATAAGTTTTATTTTGTTTAACAATGTTTGGAGCTTAGCGTAGAAAATGGTCTTTCTTATAGTCGTAGGGATGTGTTACCGCTGTCGGTAGGGCTAATATGATTGGCTTGCCTTGAGCAGTTGCTACTCTGTATGTGCAGTTGAAGGGGTGATTGTAGGATGTTTCTGTAGGAAGAAGATTGGACGGATCTTCCAGAGGAGGTAGGAATGTGGAAATGTCAACTCCAATGACATGTGTTTTGAATAAATCAATATCTGTACATGTGGTAGGATCTAGAAGGAAAATATATATAAGAAGTAAAGTATTGAAAAATTACAGATTATACATTTCATAAACTAAACACTCCAAAATTATGCCCCTAGTGACGACAATGGGACGCTAATTGAAATATTTGAGATCTTAAAACATAAGAATGCACCCTCTCCAAGAGAATTTCGTGAAATGTGTAAATTATTTCCTGTTTTAGAAAATGTGTATATTGTAATGTCCATTTCAAATACAGAGAGAAACACAATACTCTCCTTAGTTCGGTGGTTAAAGGAGTCGACTTGCTAATTGGAATATATATTGTTACCAGTACTAGAGCCTGTCAAAAAAGGGAAACACACACACGCGAAAATTAAAATTCGCAACTAATTTTAATAATTTTTATTTTGTTTAACAATGTTTGGCATTTAACATAGAAAATAGTCGAAAATTAATAAAATGTTAGCCCAGTTAGGTTTAGTCCCTTGGTAATATAATTGTGCAAAAATTCAGCTTTTTAAGTCACCAGAGCTTCTGGAAAGTCTGGAAAAACTTTTTGAAACAAAAATATTTCCCCCTGGGGAAGAAATCGAAAACCTTGCTCCACTACTTTCTGATCCGTGGTTGATACTATGAGTGCTGCTGTTGTTGTTGAGACCCAGACCGTCCGACCTACCAGAAAAGTGTAAGGTGACCGATACTATGAGTGTGCAAAGTTCAGTCTTTTAGATTATCAGGGTGCCTCTGGAGAGTCTTAAGAGACAAAAACACATTCAATTATTATACAGATGAATTTTTTTTACAAGCTATTAATCTAGTTGCGTAATTTTTTTAAAGATATAATTTTAAAGATGGCAACAAAACTGTCACACTGATGAATTGTATGCATTCAGTTGATTAATTTTTGAAACTGTCATAGTGTCATTTGTAATATCATAGTGTAGTTGAAATTGTAATTTTACCGCTTCGAGAATACCATCGATATTGTTCTGGAAATTAACATCATATTCCATAGAAATTCATGCTAAAAATATTAAATTACGCACAATTCCTGTTCTAATCATGAAAAATTACAGAATTATATCAATTTCAATTTTTTTACAATTCCTTTTTATGCAATTTTCATAGTGGTACTTTGAGGAGACGATAAGAGCTTGGAAATTCCGTCCCAGTTTCTCAACGGTAGAGTTTCGGCTAGCCAGTATGAAAATTCGTGGTTTGATTCCCAGTTGGGGCAGCAAGGTTCTTTACTGGCATTCGTTCTTGAGTAGAAAACAATAAGAATAAATAATTTAATTGAAATTAGTAATAAACTATAGTATCCAAAAGTCTTCACGAATGCACGTATGAAAAAAAGCACAGCATAAGCGATTCTAAGATTAGAAACATACGTTATATTGACGAAACGGAAAATAAATCAAAACTTTTACCATTAAAAAAATCATTTCGAATGTCTTGAGTCCTAGTTTCTCAGTAAAGGTGAAAACGATCGATGTTTTGGGTTGAATCCAAATTTTTATTCTCTAATTTCTGATGTAGTCATCTTTCGTCCGGATGCGTCTATCACTACGCATTCATTCAGTAATTAGTATTTGAAAAGACTGCGTTTACTATTGCTGAAAATATTTAAAAATGAAAATTGGAATTTTTAAGCAGAGGGCTGTTCTGAAGTGGATTGAGTCCTTGCTTTTGTATGACTTTATACTGACTTCAGAGGGGTGTTGTAAACGCAGTTGTGTTAAATAAAGGTACTGTGCATATAAAAATGAAAAAAATTTAAGAAAAAATATTCTGCTGTGTCCAATACACAAATTTTTCCTCAAATTAAATAATTTCAATATTGATGGGAAATAAAAACATAAATTAGTTCATTTTTTTATCTTAATCTTACTGATCATCAATAGGTTTCTTGTTGCCGATTGCAAAATGTATAATACATTTTATCAAAATCTATTAATTCATTTTACAGATATTACGCTCTCTATGAAAAATTAAAATTTCTAATATTCCATGAACGGCTAATGATAATTCTTGGTGGTTCATTGGTTTCAATGGCTTCCATTTATTTCTCGTTGGAAGCACTAAAAAATATCCTCTCCTTTTATAATAGTGATCATATTTAATATTTTATGATTTCCCCCCATTTTTGAGAATAATCGTGAAATATTTCGAGAACGACAACATTTGGAATATTTTGAGAACGGTAAGATATGCAATGTTTCGAGAACGAGAAGACATGAAATATTTCGAGAACAAGATGTATAATCTTTTAAGAACGACAAACGTGCAATATTTCGAAAGCGACAAGACATGCAATATTTCGAGAACGACAAAACATGCAATATTTTGAAACCGACAAAAGGTGCAATATTTGGAAAACGACAAGATTTCAATATTTTGCTAATGGTAAGGCGCGATATATGGAGAACGACAAGACGTGCAATATTTCGAGACCGATAAGATATGCAGTATTTCGAGAACGAAGCATAATGACGTCATTAGCTTTTAAGTAAAGAATCACATGAAATACTTTCCGTAATTTTTTGACATAATTTCTTTATATCTTTTTAGAATATCGAAAACCATATTTAAAGATATGATGTTAATTGATTGGAATAATTTTACCGAATTTCATTAGATTTGCCTAATTTGTCCGAGATGCATTATGCCCACAGACAGACGCAGAGACATCATTGAAAAAATAGCTGATTCGTATTCAGTTATGAACAAAATGTGTAAATACATCAAAATCAACGGTTCATATTTCATACTCTCTCATTAATTTCCCTTTACGCATAATATTTAATTGGTAATATAAAAACGTAAGTTCTTCATGGTCACGGAGTTGTAGCTTCAAAATTAGGGGGAGGTGAATGTGCAACTGTTTGCCATGCCCGAAAAGTTCCTTGTCAAACCTTGGTAGATTTCTGCTTTTGAAATTCTGAAGTGGAGGATTCATCGTCTTCCCTGGGCATAGTTTTATTATCTTTTTATATTGACTGTGTTGCCACGCACATTACATTGGTCAGCAAAATTATTGTTTTTCGCTCCTTGTTAAAAATCAGGCTGATTTTTAATAAGGAACAGAATGATATTATTAATAGGGGACAGAATGATTCTTAATAAGGAATAGAATGGTTCTTAATAAGGATCACAATGATTCTTTTTTGACATTGCTGAATCAAAATATGATAACCCAATTGCTCTGGCACTCATCGTTGTGGAGGGAGAAGAGATAAAAAAAAAATGTATAAAATTATTTGGTATAAAGATTAATTTTAATAAAAACTGTCTAGTAACATTATTTGATTGACATTTTTTTTCTTTCAAAAATACAAACTATATTTCTGATGTACTAAAATAGCGGAAAATTTCTGTGAGGGAATATCAGATTGTCAATTGCGATACATCAATATGGTTTTTTTACCACCATCAGAATATTAATATAATGCCTTATAATTATTATAGCTATATTAATTCAACCTAGAATTTAAGAGGTGTATTTTAAACTTTGGGAGCAATATTGTATGTATACAATCAAGTTTGCGAACACATTCCCAATGAAAATCTATCGAATTTATTTCCGGAAAGAAATTGGTTTCCACCAGTGCTATTAATCTGTAGAGGAAACGGCAAAATTCATGTAATTGTTCTTACTATCCAAAGGACTGTAGTTCACTAGGTAGTCTGCTTGTCCTCTGTAGTCAATGATGTGCGAATTATCTACATCAATATCTGCTGGCAAGTCATCGTAAGCACTGTAAGAGATTAAAAATGATATAAGTAATATTTATTTAAATGAACAATTTTATGTTAAATGAGCATTTTGATGCTTTGAAGGATAAAACTAATTAAACAATAACATGAGCTAATATGTTAAATCATACTGATTGCGACGGCAAAGGGTTAACAAATATTTTCTATTATACAGGAAGATTGGTTAGGTAGTCCTTGTTTTAAATTATGTTATTTAAATAAAATAAAATTTATTCTAGATAGCTTATGCTCATAAAATTCATCATTGTGGCACCTAACAAGTTTTCTTGCTACTATTGCAGTCATTGGTTATTTTATGCGAAAGAGCACATACTGAGTGTGAAAAAAAAATCTATGGAGGCATTTATCTTCAAGGAGAGAGTACATGAATATTGCGGGTAGCTGAAGGTCAAAAGATACAATATATATATATATATATATATACGTATATATATATATATATATACATATATAATATATAGAAGAATAAAAGTGGAAATTATTAAAGATATTGTAGTGATATAGCATTTATGCGCAAAGCAGCTACAAATACTATGCACGATATAAATATAAAATGTAAAAAGAGCAAGTAAAAAGTGGAAAAAAGAAGGAAGGCTTAGCGAGAAGCTTACTTAAAGGCTGTAAGGGGTTGTGACCTTACCCCCAGTTGTCAACATGCATGTCATAATTACCGCGGCATTGTACTCCTGGACGCCAGCTCTGGCGGAAGCCAACCTCCGAAGTGACAATAACAATCATCACAAGACCTTTGAGAAAGAAAAGTCCAATGAAAATGCTCAGTCTATCACATTATTGTATACAAGTCCGTCAGACGGCTTGTTACTTCCTAAATATATCTTCGTGGTATCGTTCTTCGGTCCTGTTATTATGATGAATCATATTCATTATATGCGAACCATCATCAACCAAGTTGATATAATATTGATTTTAATTTTAAACAATATTCATTATTTTTACCATGAATATAAAATGTAAAAAGAGCAAGTAAAAAATGGAAAAAAGATGGAAATCATAAACAACGACGTCATCCGTATTAATTATGACAAAGCGTTTCTTCAACAAGCATACAAACAGCGATACCCCATACCTTTTATGAAACATTATATAGATAATTTTTATGGTAAAAATAATAAATATTGTTTAAAATTAAAATCAATATTATATCAACTTGGTTGATGGTGGTTCGCATATAATGAATATGATTCATCATAATAACAGGACCGAAGAACGATACCACGCAGATACATTTAGAAAGTAAAAAGCCGTCTGACGAACTTGTATACAATAATGTGATAGACTGAGCATTTTCATTGGACTTTTCTTTCTCAAAGGTCTTGTGATGATTGTTATTGTTACTTCGGAGGTTGGCTTCAGCCAGAGCTGGCGTCCAGGAGTGCAATGCCGCGGCAATTATGACATGCATGTTGACAACTGGGGTGTAAGGTCACAACCCCTTACAGCCTTTAAGTAAGCTTCTCGCTAAGCCTTCCTTCTTTTTTCCATTTTTCACTTGCTCTTTTACATTTTACATATATATATATAAATATATATATATATATATATATATATATATATATATATATACATATATATATATACATATATATATATATATATATATATATATATATATACATATATATAGCAAATAAAAATATTAAGGAAAAAGTGGGAATCAAGCCAACGGGAAAGCATAAATGGCCGAGGGGGATTGTGACCCCTCGCTCCCGGTTATAGCATGCTATTACACCCAGGTATCACTCCCGGTACCAAATACTTTGCCGAAATATGACTTCCGAAAGGGTGTCGAGCACAAGACACTGACCGTGGAAGAGAGCACAATCGTTACGTATCGAGAGTACAATCTACGTTAAATCTTTTTCATACTTTTGTATGCTTTCGCTTTCTTCATGTGATTACTTTTGCATTAAATATATATATATATATGTATATATATATATATTATATTGATGGTACATACTTGAAACGGAGTATATAATTTAGGATTCAGATAAATTCTACATACGTATCATTCATTAAACATTAACTTTGTTAAGCTCCATGTAAGATATTCTTTAGTTATTTGTTTATTTCAATAAATATCATACCAAAGTTTTATTTAACTTCCATGAAAGAAAGCAACATTAGCAATTAATAACAACGACAAAAATTAATAGAGTGAAAACAAAAAAAAAATGTATTGTATTCACAACTGCCTTTAAAACTTTACAACAAATATTGATAAAACGTTTAAACTATCTAACGAAACATCAGCTGCCAGTTTTAAGTTTAGAACTTCATTGTTTAGAACTTTACCTTTCGCTCCCGGCTGTTCGCAGAACTGTCGTTTGCTTCATCCATGATTCTAAAGGCTGAATTTTTTTCAAATCCATCAAATAGACGGATACATTCGTTAAAGAAAAGGCACCTACAATCTATTTGAGAGGAAAATAATAAAAAAGTTTTGAGGCACAAATTTAGAATAAAAAATATAAAACTTCAAAAGAAAGATTGACAAAATAAAGAATGACAAATTTGAATGAAAAGGGAATTCAGATAAAGAAATTAACATTGGCGTTATAAATTCCTTAATTGGTAATGTGTTACATACTAGTTGGCTTTCTGATGAGGCTATATCTGACACCTGACCCCAGCCCATGACCAGCGTGTCCAGAGTCCTGATGGGTTCCCAGGCGTAAACTTTTAGAATATCTTGAGCACCGCTAAATAGGCAAGTTCCGTTTGGACTGAAGTATATTTTTCTGCAGAGAGAAAATTTTAACTGTTTAGGTGATGCAGCAGTTGTAAATAATGAATTCGAAGAAACTTGTGGCGATTGAGCGTCGCCAGTCCCGAGTCAGGACCTAACTCGGGACCTGCTGCTTACAAGACCGACATTATAATCATGGAGCAAAAGCTAGCTTCTGCTCTGTGATTATAATGTCAGTCTTGTAAGCACCAGGTCCCTGTTCGGGCTTGGCAACATCCATTCCGCGACAATGGCGACCCGGGCTCCTCAGCAGGTAGGGGAGTGTGCGGCAGAAAAGACATCTGATCAAAAGATGCTTGGAACCCATACCCGAATTATAAGAACGGAGCCGAAGCTAGCTTTTGCTCTATGATTATAATGTCGGGCTTGTAAGCACATGGTCCCGAGTTCAGTCCTGGCTCGGGACGGGCGACGCACAATCGGCACGAGCTCTTAAAAATTCTCTAGTCATTTATTTTATGTAAGTATTTTAAAAATAAAGTATCATATAACGTAAACAGAAAACTTACTGAGCAAACCACATGGAAAGCTCCTAGAATGACTCTAGTCAATTGTTTTATGTAAATATTTTGAAAATAAAGTATCACATAAGGCAAGCAGAAAACTTACTGAACAAACCATAAAGTTCCTAAAATTACTAGTCACTTATTTGGTGAACGTGTTTTAAATATTAAGTACTATATAATTTAAACAGGATACTTACTGAACAGGACCAGAATCTCCGTCTGAGCTAGACACAATTCTGTGATTTTCTAGATCCCAAAATTTTACCCGTCTGCAAATAAAAAGCAATGTCAAAACAACTTCAAGTGGGAGAATATTTTATCGATTTTACGAATTTTGCAGTAAACGAGTGAAAAAGCTTTGAAAATTATATTTTTATAAGAAATATCTGAAACAGTTTTAGAGTAGGTATTATTGGAAATATCTAATATATATTGGACGCCAGTAGTTTTCAACATGTTCTCTTATTTCAAATGTTTTATAAAATTATAATTTGTTAACAACCTAATTAAATTATCAGTACAAGGATAATCTTAAGGACATAAATTACCAAATACAAATTCAACACGTTAACCTGGTTATTTCATTAACACTAAACCTACCGATATTTAATGTATATTTATTTCTACCACAGCGGGTCAAATGACCCGTCTTCAAAAAGTCATATATTTTACGATATATGCACAGCAAAAATATTCCATTTAGTACAATTTGGTGGGTGAATAAAACAATTTTGTCCAAATAACGGTTCTAAGTTGTTTATTTATTCAGTTAAAAAATGAATAAATATAAGAGAACAAAATCCCCATTTATTCCTGAATTTAGAAATAAACAATATGCAAACCTTATTCATGTTCCCGCATATTTCGCAAATGATTGGGTCCTGGAAGGCACATTTGCCACACACATATTTTTTTGCATTTGAAACAGATTTTTGTAGTTTTGTTTTCTTTGCGATATCTTATTTGGCACTTTTTTCTCACACATGAAACCGAACCTGAATGTGTTGACGTTTCCTGTATATCTTCTTGTTCTTTCTGTTGTGCATCTTGAAAATACGCATTTCGATACATCGATGATCCTCTACATCACTTTCCCTTTCGGAACTCAATAACGGCATCGTTTTCTTTTGTCCTCTACGCATATTCAAAATATTCTCCTCTTCATCATCTGTACCTGAGGATTCGTATCCGTTCGTAGTGTTAAGAGTGAGCGTCAGTAAATCTTCTACCCTATCCGCGCTTTGTTAACTTTCGCGGCACACGTTTTTCGCCGAAATTCTGCTCAAACAGTTGCGAAATATTTTCTGATAGATAAAATGCAATGCTTAGATCATATTAAAACTAAATTTTATACCCAATAAAGTATAGAATATATTTTTTATTTTAATTCAAAATATTTTTGGTGCTGCCATCTGTTGTAATTTAATTCATACCCACTATTTTTATTTTTTAATGAACATTTTTAAATGTCTATTCCTCTTCTAATACGCTATTAAATACAACAATAGATCATATATAATAATGCCACAATCACAGAAACGTAATTGAACGTAATTGAAACGTAATTGAAACGTAATTAAACGTAATATTATCAAATTTATAGAATGAGAAATTACCTTTGCGTGATTGTGGCATTATTATATAGGATCTGTTGTTGTATTTAATACTGTATTAGAAGGAATAGATATTTTAAAATGTTCATTAAAAAATAAAAATAATCGGTATGAATTAAAATACGACAACAGATAGTAGCACCAAAAATATTTTGGATTAAAATAAAAATATATTCTATGTTTTAATGGGTATTAAATTTAGTTTTAATATGATCTAAGCATTGCATTTTACCTTTCAGAAAATATTTCGCAACTGTTTGAGTAGAATTTCGGCGAAAAACGTGTGCCGCGAAAGTTAACAAAGCGCGGATAGGGCAGAAAATTTACTGACGCTCACCTTTAAATGAGTCAAAATGCTGTTTTATGTTATCTACTTCATCTTCAGATAGTTCCTCTTCACTGGATCCCGAACATTCTTCAGCTATCTTATTTACTTTTTCTAATAATTTGAAACATCTTGAATTTCTCGACACGGATAAGAATTATCAACACAATAATGAAAAAAGAATTATTGACTTACAAAATAGCATTATAACTTGAAATTGTCAAACAAAAACTAAAATCTAACACACAATAGGTATCAACAGCTATAATCAAAACAGCAAAATTCTGATGCAATAGCAAAAATGATTTCATCATATAATCTATTACACGGGTCAAATGACCCGGGCGCGGTAGCCCATTGGTTAGCGCGCTGGAGTTGCACTCGGTAGGCCCGGGTTCGATTCTAGCCGCTGCCAAATCTGCCACCGTGTTCACGCGGAGTACGATCACGTTAAACATGTGGGTCCGTAAGTCCTTCCGAGAGGTTGGTGGTAGGGGAAGGAGGGTACGGTCCCTGTGGATGCCTCCCCCACTGGGTTCCGGTCTAAATTGGGTGGCACTTCCCGGCAGCCCAAACAGTTACCTTACACCTTTCTGGTAGGTCGGACGGTCTGGGTCTCAACAACAACAACGGGTCAAATGAACCGACGCGGTAGATAGGTCCAGTTGCATATATTTCTCGGTAAAAAAATAAACAAGAGAAAAATAAATATTGAAAAATACATTGGATGTAAATTATAATAAAAGTCTTAAAGTCAAATGCCGATGTAATATCTTTGCATGTAAGAAATTTTTGCCAGAAAGCCTAAAAATAGGTTATTTGATCCGTCTTGGGAGGTAAGTCCAGTTGCATATATATTTTGGTAAAAAATAAACAAGAGGAAAATAAATATTGTAAAATATATTGGATGTAAATTATAATAAAAGTCGTAATGTCAAATGGCGATGTGATAACGTTGTATGTAAGATATTTTGCCAGAAAGTCTATAAAGGGTCATTTGATCCGTCGTGGTAGGTTTAATGTTAAATTCTAAAACAATAACAACGTAAATCAACATATAGGTAGTGAGATATCTTTTGAATAAATAAATGTTTGGATTCAGACAAAAACGGTCCAGTTGTTCCTAATCTTACTTATGAGATAAAGTGTACAGCCATTAAACTGACATCTGTACTGTTTTTTAGTTTTCAGTGGATGTAAGTAGCCGCACGCTTCTCGACTATAGGATACATTTCCCTTATGCTCTGTGAGGTTCCATGAAATTAATTTTTTTCTATCATCTGGGGTTGGAAAAAACCGGGTTTAAGGAAAACAAATGAAAAACTTTAAACAAAAAGAAACAAAAAAAATGGTTAAAAAAGCCCATAGTTTGAACCAAGGTTTATCATTGGGGCTTAAAATCAGCCGTACCTGCTATCAATCCAAAAACTTTCAAGCTATTTTCTCCGTTTGAATGTTTTAATTGATTTGACTAATAATGCAAAATTAAGTTGTCATTTGCGTAAAAACAAGCAGTTGTATTTTTAGAATCGTCGAATAAAAGCTATATTTAACAATGCCCTAAACTCAATTTTGAAATTTACAGTAACTAGACCCTATTCTTGTAAACGGTAACAAATAATGAACAAGAAAGATCAATCATGCTTAAAGCATTGATTTAGAAACACTTTCCAACTTCAATGCAATTTTATTTAAACATATCTAAAATACAATACATTCCTCGGTAATATTTTAAAACTTCTCACAATACTACATTGATTTATTATAGTTGAAAACTTAAACATTCATCCAAAAAAATGAACTTCATTCAAATGACGCCATTGAAATATAAATTGCCTGGTTTAAACATCTCTAAAATGTGATATATTACTCGGTAACACTTTTAGAATTATCATAATACCACGATAATTTATTATATTTAAAAACTTCATCGAAAACAACTGAAATTCATTCAAATGACGTCATAGAAAAAATAACACGCCTGGCTCTCTCTAAAAAAGCAGCATTTCATTCATAAATAATTTCCCATTCATGTCATTCATCACAAGGTTTTACGACGAATACAACACTCAATATGAATTAAAAAGAACTTTAAAAATGACGATTTTGAGACAAGATGGATGCCGTATTATATTTTGAAGTGGGTCACGTGATCGTTTCATATCATGGTCCCGTGATCGCTTCATGTAAGAGGTGTAATTATTATTTTAATTTTTATTTAAAAACTACTGAATATATTTCGCTGAATTTTTTTTTATATATTTTATGGGACAATTTGAATATTACCTAAAATTTTCGAAGCAATTTGTGAATTTTAAATCCGCTTAAAAAATGTTTGTAAAATTATGTCCCATAGGGCTCAATGTATTTCATTTTTTCAACCCGGGTTCAATCCCAAACTAATCGGGTGATATTATTTATTTATATTCCCATAAGTCCTACAGACCGTCTGAACAACATACTAAAATTTCATTTTGATTAAGTCATTTTTACGGCAGTTATCGTGCTAACGGACAGACAGACAGACAGAATGAGCAAAGTCATAAACACTTTTCAACTTTGTTGTAAAGCGTTAAAAATGAATATTTGTTATTTTCGATGGACATACGGGCCTTCTGTCATCCCGTCTGGAGGATGTGATACGCTTAGATGTACGACTAGATACGCAAAACCCCGTTTAAAAAATTTATTATAGTACCAGAAAAATGAATGCAAATGTGCGCGGAATTTTTGGACGTTATAGAATACGCAGTTTTATGCGTATGATTGGGTTGATGTTGAAATTTAAACGGTTGGTAACGCCCAGTATGACGTAATTATAGCAAAGTAATTAGGTACATTAAAGAGAAACAAAATTTTAATCTATTATATATAATTGCCAAGTGTCCGTGTGTCTGTCTGTTTGTCTGTCACGCCTTTTTTAAGCACTTCCCGAATAGATAGATACTTGCAATTTGGTACACGGTCGTTCGATAAAAACCCCTGGAAAAATCGAATTTCACTAAAACGTTTTACAGAGGGGGTGCCCCACACCAAAAAGTTCGAAAAGTGAAATGATGGGAAAGCATGCTTTGCTATGAGATAGAGACTTCAAATTTGGCGTATGGGTAAATCATTCAAAAGGAAGAAAGTGTGCAATTTCAGATTTCCAATATTTTCTACTTAAGGGGGTGCCGCACACCAAAACGTTCGAAAAGTGAAATGATAGGAAAGCATGCTTTGCGATGAGATAGAGACTTCAAATTTGGTGTATGGGTAAATCGTTTGAAAAGTTGAAAGTGTGTAATTTCAGATTTCAAATATTTTCTACTTAAGGGGGTGCCGCACACTAAAACGTTCGAAAAGTGAAATGATAGGAAAGTATGCTTTGCAATGAGGTAAAGACTTCAAATTTGGTGTATGGGTAAATCGTTTGAAAAGAAGAAAGTGTGCAATTTCAGATTTCCAATATTTAAGGGGGTGCCGCACACCAAAATGCTCGATTTACAGAATAAATGAGAAAACGCTCCTTTGAAATTTGAGAGGCTTGAAATTTGGTATATGGGCTAATCATTTGACGTAAACACGCAAAAAGAATATAGTTTTTCAAAAATGTTCGTTTAAGGGGGTGCTCCAGAGTGAAACGTTCGAAAAGGTAATTGATAAAAAACCATGCTTCGAAATGAGATAGAGATATCAAATTTGGTGTAAGGGTAGATAGTTTGAGGAAAAGAAAGTGCGAAATTTCAGATTTCCAATATTTGATACCTTAATGGGTGCGCACACTAATATGTTTGATTTTCCGAATAAATGAGGTACGCTTCCTTTTAAATGTGATAGAGGCTTGATATTTGGTATATGGGCCAATCATCTGATAAAACACACAAGACAAACGGAGTTTTTCAAAAATGTTCATTTATGAATGAGCTTCACAGAAAAAAGTTCCAAAGGAGAAATAATAATATAGGGGTGACTCGGGGTGAGATAGACATTAATGTGGTGTACGGGTAGATAATTCGAAAGGAAGAAATGCGGAAATTTAGTTTCCTAATATATTTCTTCTTTAGGGAGTTCTGCGCACCAAAATATTCGATTTGTCGAATAAATGTGAAACGCGAATTATTAAAAAAAATTACATTATTAAGGTGTTGCTTATTGTGAGACCGTTGATTTTCAACGGGTATTCGGCTAGTATATACTAATTGCCAAGTGCCCGTCCGTCTGTCTGTCTGTCTGTCACGCTTTTTTTAGGCACCTCCCGAATAGATAGAGACTTGCAATTTGGGACACGGCTCGGTCGTTCGATAACCCCCCCCTGGAAAAATCGAATTTTTTGAAAACGTTCTATAAAGGGGGTGCCCCACACCAAAACGTTCGAAAAGTGAAATGATGGGAAAGCATGCTTTCTGATGAGATAGAGACTTCAAATTTGGTGTATGGGTAAACCGTTTGAAAAGGAAAAAGTGTACAATTTCAGATTTCGAATATTTTCTACTTAAGGGGGTGCCGCACGCCAAAATGTTCGATTTACCGAATAAATGAGGAACGACTACTTTAAATTTTGATACAGGCTTGAAATTTGGTATATGGGCTAATCATTTGAAGAAAACACCTGAAACGAATATAGTTATCTAAAATGTTCGTTTACTGGGTGCTCCGCACCAAAACGTTTGAAAAGTGAAATGATAGGAAAGTATGCTTTGCAATAAGATAGAGACTTCAAATTTGGTGTATGGGTAAACCGTATGAAAGGAAGAAAGTGTACAATTTCAGATTTCGAATATTTTCTACTTAAGGGGATGCTGCACACCATAATGTTCGATTTACCGAATAAATGAGAAACGGCTACTTTAAAATTTGATAGAGGCTTGAAATTTGGTATATGGGCTAATCATTTGAGGAAAACACCCAAAACGAGTATAGTTTTCTAAAATGTTCGTTTAGCGGGTGCTCCTCACCAAAACGTTCGAAAAGTAAAATAATAGAGAAGTATGCTTTGCGATAAGAGAGACTTCAAATTTGGTGTATGGGTAAACCGTTTGAAAGGAAGAAAGTATACAATTTCAGATTTCGAATATTTTCTACTTAAGGGGGTGCCGCACTCCGAATTGTTCGATTTACCGTATAAATGAGAAACGACAACATTAAAATTTGATAGAGGCTTGATATTTGGTATATGGGCGAAAAATGCGATAGTAAATCCAATAAAAATGGATTTTTTCAAAAATGCATATTTAAGGGGGTGGGTACAGTACACAAAAACATTCGAAAGGTGAATTGATAGAAAAAGCATGCTTTGCAATGAGATAGAGACTTCAAATTTGGTGTAGGGGTAAATAGTTAGAAAGGTAGAAAGTGTGCAATTTCAGTTTTCCAACATTTGCTATTGTAGGGGGTGCCGCTCACCAAAATACTCGATTTGTCGAACGAACTGAATACGTCTCCTTTACAATGTGATAGAGGCTTGAAATTTAGTATATGGGCTCATCATTTGAAAAACAAACCCAAGATGAATACGGTTTTTCAAAAAATGTTTATTTAAGAGGGTGCAACACAGAAAAACGTTCAAAAGATGAAATGATAGAAAAACATGCTTCGCGATAAGATAGAGACTTCAAATTTGGTGGGGGAGATAGTTTGAAAGGAAGAAAGTATGCATTTTCAGATTTCCAATATTTGCTACTTTAGGGTGTGCCGCACACCAATATGTTCGATTTCCCGAAAAATGGGATACTCTTCATTTTAAATGTGATACAGGCTTGATATTTGGTATATAAGCCACTCATCAGATAAAAAACTCAAGTTGAACAGAGATTTTCAGAAATGTTCATTTATGGGTCTGCTCCACATAAAAACATTCGAAAGGGGAAAAGATAAATTAGCATGCTTCGGGGTGAGATAGAGACTTTAATTTGGTTTATGGGTAGATAGTTCTAAAGGAAGAAGTGCGCAATTTAAGTTTTCCAATATTATCTTCTTTAGGGGTTCTGCACACCAAAATATTCGAGTTGCCGAATAAATGTGAAACGCGAATTATTCGAAAATTTACATTATTCAGGTGTTGCTTATTGTGAGACGGTTGATATTCAACGGATATTTTTCTAGTATTTACATAAACTTGAAGTATATTTCAATTAAAAGAAATATGCTAATAATATTAAAAACTGACAAAATTATATTTATTTTTTTATATTTTATGAATTAATTTTTCTACCTTATACATTTTAAATTAACAGTATGATTAATAAAGAACAAGAATCATTGATATATCAACTATTGAATAAATACTTTACTATATAAACATTATATCAGAAGAAAGTTATAGCTAGGTTTAAAAATTATGTCTACAATTTCTTTCTTTTGATATATTTTCGCAATATAATATATTTGTTAGTTAGAATAAAACAACCCTTTACTTCAGTTACGTTTACGCATTCCATAGAAAATGGTACTTAGAAATTACTTACTGGTCAGAACCACAGCTGGCAAGTAAAAGCTCGTTAGGATGAAATTCAATGTCTGTAATGGTGGATGTATGGGCTCTGTATTCCGTTCTTAATTTGCCAGCTGGCAAATCCCAAAGCTGCAATAATATAAGTTCGTTATAATAGCCGTGAATCTAATACATATATCTAGTCTAAATAAACTTTCCATTGTGAACATAAAATAAATATTAAATAGAATAAATGCAGTTTACAAACTCATTTCGGTGAGATACTTCAAAATGCCAGTTGATTTTGCTATATTGAGAGATAAAACCACCCAAAAGTTCTTTCAATTTATCCTATGCCTTTACTTTTGCGAATTATTAGATAAAGACCTTCGACATATATTTTTATTATAATAATTAGACCAGAGAGAAAGACTGATTAAGTTTACTATTTTTGCGGCAGTACAATGGCTATAAGGTATTTTACAGTAAAGAATAGAAACACAGACCTCCAGTTTTCAAAGACATCGCTCTATATATTCAGCTGTCTTATCCTCCCTCCTTAGATTAATTATCCTTACCTTTCCTTCTATACACTATCTTCAACTCCTAAATTCTTCGAATAATTTTTCATCAAGAATGTTTGAATCACAGGTGATTGATTGTGCCATTATTATTATGCCTTATGGCCACAGAGACAAGAAAAAAAAAACGAAATTACACCTTATATGTAACTGAAAATATCCCAAAGAAGTCAAATTGTTATTTAAGTCAATTTTTGCTATCATAGTACAACAAAGCATAAACAAAAATTATTCAGCTAAAAGTATTGTGGCCAGCGATTAATTACATAGTATTAGGAGGTTTAAGATAGTACGTACAGTGAAGTGTAACTTCTTATTTGAACGACTTTCTTATTCCCCTGCATTGTTTTGCAGGATATCATCATATTTGAGGTAAATATCTAATTTGATATCTAAATTTGACTATAAATCATAAAATCTTTGAAAAATCCCAATATCTCTAATATCCAGACATCAGCCATCCAGTGGTCCAGTTGTCCCTACGGTCCAGTTGTCCCTAGTCCCTGTGGTTGGATTAGTATTGTAATGGTGACCTAGCGATAAAATGCTAAGTCAACATTACAATACTAATCCATGTCTCAATGAAACACTAAACTTCGATCTCAGCCAGGTCAGTCAACGCCCAAGCTAGTATTTTACGGAAAATCTTTCTATCAAAGTCTGTTGTGAAATTGCCACAGGTCATGTATAATTAATACGAATATGAAAAATTTAAAGATTTCAGGAAAGTGACATTTGTACTATACTCATATGCAGTTCAAGGCAAAAAGAAATATATTTGTTATTTGTGGTATATCAGTTCTACTTGCACAAGATTTATACATCCTATGCATGTATGCATTATGGAAACACTCATTAATAGACGCTTGATTTTGTAATATAGAGTTTGTAGAATATATCGCGCAGTTAAAAACTTACGTTCTGAGAGCAAAGAATGAAATTAGAGTTCTAGGAATATCCTTGTTATATTTTCATGTTATTGTATAGACAAAGTATAGTCTTATCAAATTTTCGCGATTTTGATGGAAAAGTACTTTTTAAGATCTGAACAGATTTTACAACTTATGGGGGAAATGTCCGCGTGTATATCCGTATTTGTGTGTATGAACATGATAAGATAATTCCAAACAAAAAAATCTGATGTGGGCAGCACATGACTTTCCTTATATAATTCAATGAATTTCCAACTTTTATAGTAGAAAAAAATAGATTATTTTTATAGTAGATATTTATATTCTTTCCAAGATATAGAATTTTCGACAATGAGTCGTCGTTTTCATTGATTTAGCGTCATTTTTATCAATTTGGCGAGTTTTCGTTAATTTAGCAACATTTGAAAAGTCGCCAAGTTGGCGACATTCCACTAAATTCGTCGCCAAAATCTCGCCAAGCGTTATGGACGGAGAAATAAGTTATTCTTACAGCAGATAAATGACTATTGACGTTCAAATACAAAAGTATTACACAAAGTATATTTTTTCATGAATGGAACGAGCTAGATCCACGGGAATGATGTCACCAAATTTATCGCATGGTATTACATATGAAAGGTGAACATGTTTCTCAATAGGAAATTTTTTTATTTTATTTTATATGACTTTTTGATAATTTTTTTGAAAAATGTGCAATATCTCGAGAACGGTTCATGTTAGCGTTCTAAAATTTATGTCAATCGTTTTCTAATGACAAATTACATAAGAAATGTCTATTTGCGTAACTTTATTAGAGGTTTTGATTTTTTGACGATTTCTCAGAATTTCACTTGAAAATTTAGGGGGGTTCTGAACATTCGATTGCGTATAAAAACAATAGGCTTCCAGTGTTTACGGATTGTGATTTTTGTACCAAATTTCGTTCGAATCGGTCCATTCGTTCGTCAATTATCGTCTCCACGGACTCACTGACACACACACACACACACACACACACACACAGAGACATCACTTCAGAAATGTTCGATTCGTGATCAGGGATGCTTGAAAAGTGCTCTCCAGTTGAAAACTCTAATTCGAATTTTCGACCCCGTCACAATACTTTCCTTATACATTATTGTATATAAGGAAAGTAAAAATTGCACTCATGTACGATATATTTTAATGTGATACATTATGTAAAAAACTACAACTATATATAATTTTCACTTTCCTTATATACATAATGTATAAGGAAAGTATTGTGACGGGGTCGAAAATTCGAATTCGAGTTTTCGACGGGAGAGCACGTTTCAAGCATCCCTGATCACGAATCGAACATTTTTGAAGTGATGTCTGTGTGTGTGTGTGTGTGTGTGTGTCAGTGAGTCTCTGGAGACGATAACTGACGAACGAATCGACCGATTCGAACGAAATGCGGCACAAAAATCACAATCCGTAAACACTGGAAGCCTATTGTTTTTATACGCAATCGAATGTTCAGAACCTTCCTAAATTTTCGAGTGAAATTTTGAAAAAATAGTCAAAAATCAAAAGTGCAAATAAAGTTACGCAAATAGACATTTCTTATGTAATTTTTCATTAGAAAACTATTGAAATAAATTTTAGAACGCTAACATGAACCGTTCTCGAGATATTGCACATTTTAAAAAAAAATATCAAAAAGTCATATAAAATAGAAAAAAAACATTTCCTATTGAGAAACATGTTGACTTTTCATATGTAATACCATGCGATAAATTTGGTGACATCCTTCTCGTGGATCTAGCTCGTTCCATTCATGGAAAAAGGTACTTTGAGTAATACTTTTGTATTTGAACGCTAATAGTCATTTATCTGCTGTAAGAATAACTTATTTCTTCGTCCATAACGCTTGGCGAGATTTTGGCGACGAATTTGGTGGAATGTCGCCAACTTGGTGACTTTTTAAATGGTGCTAAATTAACGAGAAACTCGCCAAATGGATAAAAGTGAAGCTAAATCAATGAAAATGACGACTCATTGACGAAAATTCGATATCTTGGAAAGAATATAAATATGTACTATAAAAATAATCTACTTTTTTTTACTGTAAAATTAATAAATTCATTGCATTATATAAGGAAAGTCATGTGCTGCCCACATCAGATTTTTTTAATTCTCATGATTAAAGAATGAATTATTCATAAGATTGACTGTTGCCAACTTAAAAAATGAAATTTTAAAATAAAATTTAAGAAGAAAAAATAATAAAGTTATAAACTTTCGAGAAAAGTTTATAAAATGATAATATATTTGTTCTGATGCTGTTTATATTTTTAGTGACTCCAGAGTTTTAGACACAAAAAACTTCTTTTTTGTGTCTAAAAGGTCCAAAGGCCCTTTAAAAATGTTTAAATGTGTAGTAAGACCAAACTTGTTTTCTTCGTGAATGAAATATTGCAAATATGAATGCAAAATATTTCAGAATCTTCATGATTTCTCAAATATTTCACTCTCTAAAATCCCATCTATAATAAAAGAATCTTTTAATGTTTACATTTCTGAACAATGCTACGTTTTCTCGACACATTATCTGCTAACCGGATGCATTAAGGCTAAATATTTTTCTTTGTCCAACAAGACGATCTGATTTTCCTTTGTCATAAATAAACTACGGTTTCCATGACAACCTATATCTGTTGGAAAATGCAGAACTACCGACGAACCTTTTCTAAGATAACAATCGTTCAATCGTTGCTATCGATTACATTTTATCGTGACTAAGTTGATGTCGTGTTTAGTTTCATTAATGATGTTTACTTTGAAGGATTAGTGCTCATGTAACTTTGCAAATGAAAGTCATAAAATGCGCTAAACGAGAACAAAAGTTACAGACGTCTATTTACAGAAATAAAGCTCACTGTGTGTGAGTGTGTGTGAAAGAGTGATTATTCTTAGTTTCATAAAAATCTACAGGACTTCGAGATTTCAAAATTTTAACCAACATGAAAATGATAATCAATGAGCTCAACAAATATTGAAATTAAAATACAAAAATATTATTTTTCAGGAATACTTTTGCAATTCTTTAAATTAAATTTGTCCATCTGAGAATCCAGTTGAAAATCTGGGCATTCAATTGAAATCATTTTTTTATTTTTGATACTATTGATTATAGAATATTAATTTACACATAACAAGCCGATTGTAAAGCATCTGACGGGCAAAAAAATACATTCTAAATGAGCACATACATTTTAAAAAATTAGGGTAAAAACACACAAAAATGTGTGCCACTAGAATGTATATATATATATATATATATATATATATATATATATATATATATATATATATATATATATATATATACATACATATATATATATATATATATATATATATATATGTATATATATATATATATATATATATATATATATATATATATATATATATATATATATATATATATATATATATATATCAAAGAAAACGTAAAAATATGTAAAGGGGGATGCCAGATATATTGCATAAAAATGGCAGAAAGGGATGCAAATATATTGGTATATATGCAAAATATGAAGGGAGATATGAAATAACGAGAGACAGAACGTAGAAAGTTAATATGACAACCAAACGATCCGAATTGTACAAGACTACTTCCTAAAGTAAACATTTTAACGCATGCGTACAACGTTATACACTGTTATGATGTCATATTACCTATGTCTTGTCTAAATGAGTATTCTTCTTTTTTAAAAAAGGAATTATAATGATGTTTTAGAAAATTTATCGGGTAATATTTTTTATATGCTTCTTGTATGATTCTTCTGTTACTTATGATACAATCTTTTTTGAAAGTATTATTGTTGAGATTTCTTCTGAGGTGTCCTGTGATGATATTTCTGAAAATATTCTTAGTCAAACTTGAATTCCATTCTATGATTTGGTTAATCTTCATATCAAAATTTTCTCGTTTATTGTACAATACCTTATTGTACAAATTTTCGTGTTTATTGTACAATACTTTATCCTTTGTAGAATCCAGGTAATTTGAAGTATATTGTATACTTTATTTGTCATTTCGTTTTGAATATATATATATATATATATATATATATTTTTTTTTTCAAAATGAAAAGAGGTATGGATGGAAGCAATGTACCAAAAGATGGCCGGGGGGGGTTGTGACCCCTTCACCCCGGTTAAGCATACTTTGCGTCGAGACAACACTCCCGGAGAGCCGGTACATTGCAAAATAGAATGCGAATGTATCAAGTTTTAAGATGAAAACCAGACATTATACACAAACAAATATAAGAGAGAATTGTCGAGATCCAGCAATATCAAAAATCACTAACAGTAATTGTATGAAATATGTTCACTAGTATAAATGATCAAAATTACATAGCTTCTACTTAAAGAAAACCTTAAAGAAGACCTTAAGTTCCTGGAACTCATGTATGCACAAAAATGTTTTTAGAAATATTATACTGGGACAATTAATGCGTAGTCAGAGATTAAACAGTAAAAAGGAAGATCGATATTTATGCGATTTTCGTTTCCTACAAAACACCATCTCACAAGGTTTTCCTAGTGTTTTTTATGTAACATTATCTAAAAATTTTATAAAATAACTGTAACCGATTGTTACAGATTATATTTAAATAAAACTGATGGCAATATACATACTGGATAGTCACAGGTAAAGCGTAGTGATATCTGATATGGGACCTCTTGAAGAGGGTCTATTGTGTAATACGGTATGGACGATTTACTTCATCTTGTATAATACGGTATGCAAGATGTACATCTACATGTATGATACTATTAACTGTCATTGAGGTAAATGGTTTTGGAGATATGTAGACTTTGTTATTATTGTCCTATTAAGTGTCAATATTTAAGGTCTTCTTTAAGTAGAAGCTATGTAATTTTGCTCATTTATACCCGTGAACATATTTCATACAATTACTGTTAGTGATTTTTGATATTGCTGGACTCGACAATTCTCTCTTATATTTGTTTGGGTATAATGCCTGATTTTCATCTTAAAACTTGATACATTCGTATTCTATTTTGCAATGTACCAGCTCTCCGGGAGTGCTGTCGCGACGCAAAGTATGCTTAACCGGGGTGAGGGGGTCACAACCCCCCGGCCATATTTTGGTACATTGCTTCCATTCATACCTCTTTTCATTTTGAAAATATTTTTAATCGTCTTTTTAGTGCAGCTTTGCGCCTTTTAAGTGTGATTTCTGATAAATTTATAATATTATATTTCACGGTATTTTAATATTATATATATATATATATATATATATATATATATATATATGAATGAGCTATTTTACTGTTTTATATGATAATTACAAGTAATAATGGGAATATTTTATTTTACACTGAAAAGACCACTTTAAACAGGAAATTTTTCATGATGTTTACCTGCTGCATATTTGCTAACCTGCTTCAAAGGATTTTTTAAAAGGCACTAATTCAAGCAGATCCACAAGTGCGTAAGATAAACATCTCATCTTATCTCTTACCTGTTTAAAACGATCTTTTCAGCATAAAATAAAATATGTCCATTGTTCCGTGCAATTCTCATATAAAACAGTAGAATAGCTCATTCATTTATATATATATATATATATATATATATATATATATATATATATATATAGTTACTATTTAAGTGTGTAACTGGAAATTTATCTGCTTAAAAGTGTCATTATAGTGGCAGAAAACCCAGTTTTTGTGTAGTTTTACCAATATTTTTTTAGTATGTAAAGGATAAGGTAATTTGTATATTATTTTGAAAGAGAAATCACCTATAAACGATTTATATTTTGGGGGTCGGCTTGGCACTGCACTCAACTTTTCTGGATGCAGAAGCAATTGGTTTTCCTTTTATTGGTTTTTCCTCTGACTATAAAAGGTCATTTGAGACCATTGATCGAACGGGAACGTAAGAATTTTGCACTAAATTATAAATGTAACATTATCCTTGACTCATCGGAGTCAAAAATATAATCTTAACGGATTATCCTCTAAATGTAACATTATCCAGACCGCATTCAGTCATATACTTTACTGCAATAGCTCTTCCGGAGATATCTTCTATATTATTTCAGCACTGGTCCCCATCAGAGTCAAGCTGTAGATTCTTTTGGACTCTGTTATAAATGCAATCTTTCCCAGTCCTCCTTCAGACATACCTTTAATGCATTCGATTATTCCCAAGATATCTTCTATATTCCTTCACTGGCCTACCAGTAGAGTCAAAAGAAATGATTTTTTGGACTATGTTCTAAATGCAACATTGCTCAGTCTTCTCCTAGTAATGTCCTTTATTCCTTATTCCAGAGATATCCTTTATATTATTCCAGCGCGCTGACAAGCAACAGAATCAAGACGTCCAAGATCTTTTGAACAACATTCTAAATGAAATATTGCTTAGCCCCTACCCAGTTATGCCCTTTACTGAATTCGTCCTTCAGTTTGCCGTTGATTTTTTAAATTCTTTTATTTGACTCGTCAAGATCGAACTTCCTTGACCGAACTTCTTTGATGTCATTTTTGACACACTTTCTTGCATCCTAGAGGGCTGACATTTACCACACAGCCTAGTTTCGTAATTTTAATCTATGAAAATTTAGAGGATTTTTGAAAAATAAAACGAAAAACAAAGAAATAATAAAATTAATTGATCACATTTCAGCGTTTAAGTTAATAACCCATTCACTTTGAAACTATATACTTCGAGATCATTTAAGTGCGTTTTGTAACTTTTCGTGCCAAATATTCCCTAGTAGTCATTTTTAAGACTATTCAAAAAATCTGATGTGGGCAACACATGACTTTCCTTATATAATGTAATGAATTTACTACTTTTACAGTAAAAAAATAGGTTTTTCTTATAGTAGATAATAATATTCTTTCCATGATATTGAATTTTCGACAATTAGTCGTCATTTTCATTGATTTAGCGTCATTTTTATCCATTTGACGAGATTTTCGTTAATTTGGCAACATTTCAAAAAGTCGCCAAGTTGGCGACATTCCGCCAAATTAATCGCCAAAATCTCGCCAAGCGTTATGCACTAAGAAATAAGTTATTCTTGCAGCAGATAAATGACTATTGGTGTTCGAATATAAAAGTATTACTCAAAGTATCTTTTTTCATGAATGGAACGAGCTAGATCCACAAGAATGATGTCACCCAATTTATCGCATGCTATTAAATATGAAAAGTGAACATGTTTCTCAATAGGAAATATTTTTTTTATTCAATATGACTTTTTGATAATTTTTTTAAAAAATTTACAATATCTCGAGAACGGTTCATGTTAGCGTTCTAAAATTTATGCCAATCGTTTTCTAATGAAAAATTACATAAGAAATGTCTATTTGCGTAACTTTATTAGTGGCTTTGATTTTTTGACGATTTTTTCAAAATTTCATTCGAAAATTTAGGGAGGTTCTGAACATTCGATTGCGTATAAAAACAATAGGCTTCCAGTGTTTACAGATTGTGATTTTTGTACCAAATTTGGTTCGAATCGGTTCATTCGTTCGTCAGTTATCGTCTCCATAGATTCACTGACACACACACACACACACACACACACTTACTTTCACACACACACACACACACACACACACACACACACACACACAGACATCACTTCAAAAATGTTTGATTCGTGATCAGGGATGCTTGAAACGTGCTCTCCCGTCGAAAACTCGAATTCGAATTTTGGACCCCGTCACAATACTTTCCTTATACATTATTTATTTATCTATTTATTTATTTATTTATTTATTTATTATGTATATAAGGAAAGTAAAAAGGGTTCTGAACGTATCGATTTGCATTCCTACTAAGCATCAGTGAATTTTAGTCAATAGACGCCGCTGTAGAAGGCATGGGGATTTTTTATTATGATTCCCATGTAATATACAGACATTTATTTTAACAAAGTATTCCCCATAAAAGAAACATATATTTGACAATATTAAAAATTAAAGAGCATGAATACAATAGCATAGTGGGACAACACCAGGAAATATAGAATGAGAATAACAATTTGGAACTGGATAAACTAATTCAGATTGTCAGCATCCAATATTACAGCATCTAAGGGAATTAATTAACTAAAATCGAATGGCATCCATCAATTGCTAAGCCAATATGTGGAAAGTTCAAGGTTATTGCATGTGTGGGAATTTTAATACGATTCTCAAATTGTTCTATTTCTTTAGCGATCTGAGGGCAAAAACGTCCCTTTTCCTGCTTTAGAGAAAAGAAAATCTATAAATTACGAAACATGCTGTAGAAATAAAAATAAATGCAACTTTGCACAATCGAATGTTAGCAACAAAGGTTCCCTTCCTGTTATTTAGTAAGCTGTTGTATCGCGTGCACTCATGGGCTCTGAGTGAAACACGCACGTCCTTATATTGACCATAATCGAAACACATTGTTACTTTAGAAATTACTCAGTATGTTCAAGATGAGATAAGTGAATGAAGCAGAGAACAAATAAACTTAATGTCATTTACATAAACACATAATTTATTTCTTAATTCAGGCTCTGAGTAGAGTATTTTAAAATAAATTGCACGACTAAATATCTGTAGAACGATAAGTTGCAGAACCATGGTTCCAGTTTCTGAAACATATTGTTATTTTAGCAATTACTCAGTATGCTGAGGAAGAGATGAATGAATCAGAGTGAATGAATCAGAGAACAAATGGATAAACCTAATGTCATTTCCATATAACATTTAATTTATTTCTTAATTCAAGCACTGGGTTGAGTGTTTTAAAAATATTGCACGACTAAATATACATAAAATACCTAATATAAACTAAATATAACACTTTATTTATTTCTTAATTCAGGCACTGTTGTAGAGTGTTTTAAAAATATTGCACGACTAAATATACGTAAAATACCTAATATAAACTAAATATAACACCTAATTTATTTCTTAATTCAGGCACTGAGTAGAGTGTTCTAAAAATATTGCACGACTAAATATACGTAAAATACCTAATATAAACTAAATATAACACCTAATTTATTTCTTAATTCAGGCACTGAGTAGAGTATTTTAAAAATATTGCACGACTAAATATTCGTAAAATACCTAATGTACACTAAATATAAAACATGAAACACCTAATTTATTTCTTAATTCAGGCACTGTGCAGAGTGTTTAAAAAAGATCGCCCGACTAAATATCTCTAGAACGATAGATCGTAGACCCATAGTTCCAACTTAAGAAATGCTTAAAAATAAACTATCGCCGTGTTCAAATTTTGATCATGTGACACCTTATAGTAACAATTTACAAAATATAACTTTTTAAAAGGGCTCCCCAGAAAAAAAATTCAATTATAAAAATATTTTCCTTAGCCCGATTAGGTGAACAAAGAAGTTCTATTATCAGGCATTCAGAATTACCCGAGATATCATCCATTAAAGTTTTCGACGGATAGTTGGGGTCTGTATAAAACTTTTGCTAAAAATAGGTGCGCTGGAAGTTTTGAAATGAAAATTTTATCAACTGAAATTCAATTTTTATCCGTCCCCTGAAATCTATGTTTTCGCCATCATATCAAAGTGGTGTTTAGGTCCTATAAATTTTGACAATTTTTAAGGTTAGTTATTTGCATTGGAGAATTGGTTTTTTTCCCGTAAGATCTTTAAATAAATGAGCAGCGATTGCGAATAGCACTATCATATATCATTTATTATAGAAAGGTTGTTAGTTGTTACCACCAGATAGTTTCCTAAACTCCAAGTGTGTTGGCTTGTAGAACCTAAAAGCTATCTCGTGTTTCTAATGCAATGCTGCTAAAGTTTGAGTTATTGAGCGAATTATATATATTGCTAATTGGAATTTCCTTTGTAGGGGCGTATAGAGTTAAATTTTTCACCTTTTTCCTCTAAACCGTGTCATGTGACGAAAACTGTGGTGGTCTTAAAGTTTATCTTATTTGAAGAATTTTTCTTAAATTTGAACCATGGTTCAAGAGATATTTAGTCGAACAATAATTTTGAAACACCCTGTATACTAAATTAAGAGTCACATGATACATTTTTACTAAAATAAGAATATTACCCCTAATAGTAATTTATGAAAGCATTGGTTTATGAAAATCTTAATTTAATGGCTGACTATGGGACCCTATTAGATGCTTTGTCTTTCGTAGCTCTGCTTCAATCAGTATAGAGCGCTCCTATACCTGAGCTACAGATGCAATTGTGCTTGCAATAGAGTTTGCGTTTCGCTGTAGAAGCATCTTCTGTCGATCGACATGGAACTACGATTGATAAGCTTAGAATAGGATTCTAGGTCCATTGAGTTACGCAGCCTAGAATTCTAAGTGACATTCTGTCGATCGACATGGAACTACGATTGATAAGCTTAGAATAGGATTCTAGGTCCATTGAGCTACGCAGCCTAGAATTCTAAGTGACATTCTGTCGATCGACATGGAACTACGATTGATAAGCTTAGAATAGGATTCTAGGTCCGTTGAGTTACTCAGCCTAGAATTCTAAGTGACATTCTGTCGATCGACATGGAACTACGATTGATAAGCTTAGAATAGGATTCTAGGTCCATTGAGCTACGCAGCCTAGAATTCTAAGTGACATTCTGTCGATCGACATGGAACTACGATTGATAAGCTTAGAATAGAATTCTAGGTCCATTGAGTTACGCAGCCTAGAATTCTAAGTGACATTCTGTCGATCGATATGGAACTACGATTGATAAGCTTAGAATAGGATCCTAGGTCCGCTGAGTTACTCAGCCTACAATTCTAAGTGACATTCTGTTGATCGACATGGAACTACGATTGATAAGCTTAGAATAGGATCCTAGGTCCGTTGAGTTACCCAGCCTACAATTCTAAGTGAAATTCCTTCATTATGCGACTGGAACAATTTCATCACAATTTCATAAAAATATAATCCCCCTCAATTTTTGAAGCTAGATGAAGCTAAACGCCCATGCTGAGTTACCGTAAAAATATGTCAGGTGTGCCCCTCTTAAATTCCAAAAGCATTGGATTGTCGATCTTAAAAACTGTCTCAGGTTCCTAATGCTACGAAGCAAAACTTGGAGTTATGAGCGAATTTCAATATCATATATATTTGTATCATTTATTACAAAATGGTTATTGCCATTATATAGTGCAAAGTATGCCCCTCCTAAACTCCAAGAGTGTTGGATGGTTCAGTCCAAAATCTATCTCGCGGTAATAATGCAATGAAGCTAAAATTTGAATTATTTAGAGCGAATAGCAATATCGTATATGTTTGTATCATTAATCATAGAATGGTTCTTACAATCAGATAGTGTAAGGTAAGTCCCTTCTTAAATTCTAAACGCTTCGGATTGTCGAGCCTAAAAACTGTCCCAGGTTCCCAATGCTACGAATATAAAATTTGAATTATTGAGCAAATCGCAATATCATATACGTTTTATCATTTATTACAGGACGGTTGTTACTACCAGATAGTGTAAGGTATGCTTCCTCCTAAAAGAACGCTGAATTGTCGACCGTAAAAGTCATCTCGTGTACCTAATGCAATGAAGCTAAAGTTTGAGTTATTGAGCGAATCACAATATCATATGTGTTTTATCATTTATTACAGAAAGGTTGTTTCTACCAGACAGTGTAAAGTAACATCTTTTTACTTTCCTTATATACAATAATGTATAAGGAAAGTAATGTGACGGGGTCGAAAATTCGAATTCAAGTTTTCGATGGGAGAGCACGTTTCAAGCATCCCTGATCACTATCGAACATTTTAAAAGTGATGTCTGTCTCTCTCTCTCTGTGTGTGTGTGTCAGTGAGTCTGTGGAGACGATAAATGACGAACGAATGAACCCATTAGAACGAAATTTGGTACAAAAATTACAATAGGTAAACACTGGAAGCCCATTGTTTTAAAACGCAATCGAATGTTCAGAGCCCCGCTATATCTTCGAGTGAAATATTGAAAAAAATCGTCAAAAATCAAAAGCTCTAATAAAGTTACGCAAATAGACATTTCTTAAGTAAATTTTCATTAGAAAACGATTAATATGAATTTTAGAACGCTAACATGAACCGTTCTCGCGATATTGCACATTTTTAAAAAAAATATCAAAAAATCATATAAAATAAAAAATAGTCATCTCGGGTACCTAATGCAAAGAAGCTAAAGTTTGAGTTATTGAGCGAATCGCAATATCAAAAAGGTTTATCATTTACTACAGTAAGGTTGTTTCTACCAGGCAGTGTAAAGTAGCATCTTTTTACTTTCCTTTTATACAATAATGTATAAGGAAAGTATTGTGACGGGGTCGAAAATTCGAATTCAAGTTTTCGATGGGAGAGCATGTTTCAAGCATCCCTGATCACAATCGAACATTTTTAAAGTGATGTCTGTCTGTGTGTGTGTGTGTGTGTCAGTGAGTCTGTGGAGACGATAACTGACGAACGAATGGACCGATTCGAACGAAATTTGATACAAAAATTATAATCGTTAAACACTGGAAGCCCATTGTTTTTAAACACAATCGAATGTTCAGAATCCCCCTAAATTTTCGAGTGAAATTTTGAAAAATATCGTCAAAATCAAAAGCTCTAATTAAGTAACGCAAATAGACATTTCTGAAGTAAATTTTCATTAGAAAACGATTGATATAAATTTTAGAACGCTAACATGAACTGTTCTCGAGATACTGCATATTTTTCAAAAAATTATCAAAAAATCATATAAAATAAAAAAAGTCATCTCGGGTAATAAAATTAATATTAAAATATTAACTGTTGAGGAACATGTTCACTTTTCATATGTAATACCATGCGATAAATTTGGTGACAGCATTCTCGTGGATCTAGTTCGTTCCATTCATGAAAAAATATACTTTGAGTAATTCTTTTGTATTTGAACGCCAATAGTCATTTATCTGCTGTAAGAATAACTTACTTTTCCGTCCATAACGCTTGGCGAGATTTTGGCGACGAATTTGGTAGAATGTTGCCAATTTGGCGATTTTTTTAAATGTTGCTAAATTAACGAAAAACTCGCCAAATGGATAAAAATGACGCTAAATCAATGAAAATAACGACTCATTGACGAAAATTCAATATCTTGGAAAGAATATAAGTATCTACTATAAGAATAACTTTTTTTTAACTGTGAAAGTAGTAAATTCATTGCATTATATAAGGAAAGTCATGTGCTGCCCACATCAGATTTTTTCACAATGTATAAGTTACCATACCACGATGTTCTTTCTAAACAGCCGATAGTTTAAACGATGTATTTTTTTTTAATGTTGAGCAATATTCTGGGACATAAATGGTAAAATCGATTATTGTTAAAATACACAATCGTCTTAAATGGCTTGAACCGCTTGCAGGTTTTTATGAAAATACTCAAAACCATTCAATTCGATAATAAAAAAGAATAATCTTCTATTTATAGAAATAAATAAGTGAGGCATAAATGATTTTTCAGACTGAAATCTAATAAATTTATAATAAACGTTTTATACATATTTAAAATAAGCAGTGTATTCCAAATGTAAGAGAATTGGATTAAAATATAAAGATTTTGAAGCTCAAAGAAATAAAGGCTATTGAATAAAAATAATCAAATCGCGCCAAAATCAGTAACAGATAGTAAATTTTCTAAATATATTGAATATCATCGTTCTTTTTAAATAAGTCGTTCATCATTATTCTATTTACGTAAACACAAAAGCTTCTCTGTTTTATATCGATTCATTTTTATCGTGACCAGCACGATATACGGCGTTACATCTAAGGCTTGAATCTCCACCGAAGGCGAAGTTTTCGTTGTAGTATGCGTGTCATACAGAAATAGCCAGCCAGTTGAGATTGGTTTTTATTGAGCCATAAAAGTCAAGGATTTTCAGAATTATTTTGTATTTTATTCTGCTTTGGCTGTATGGGGTTCAGTTTGAGAACATATGCTTTTTTTAAATCAGAATATTTAAATCTTCTATATTTTCAGACTTCTAAGCGAAAAAAGCATGTTTATATTCTGTATCAATATGTACAATATGCTTTGTGTAAAGGGTATTAAAAATTTGAGCAACATCAGCCCAAATAATACAATAATGCAGCATACAGATGTTTCGAGGATACGCTGGATCCTCTTCGTCAGTGCAAGATAGCCAACAAACCCGAAATTCAAAAGTAGAATGGGCGTAAAAGGAAGAAACAGAGGGGCTTCTATACGCAAGACTTGGATTAAGAGAGAGACGATCAGAAAGCAGTATGAAGAACAGTGCAGTCAATCCAAAACGAGAAGTAACACAGAAGATTGGCGTGCGCACAAACACAACTGGACATTATTGTCCTTTCGGATTAGCTGAACCGTTCTTTATGGTGCTTTCTGATTGACTCTCTCTTAATCCAGGTCTTGAGTATACAATCCCTCTAGTTCTTCCTTTTACACCCATTTGGGTTTTTGGGGCGCGGTAGCCCAGTGGTCAGCGCGCGGGAATTGCACTCGGTAGGCCCGGGTTCGAATCCCCCCGCTGCCAAAACTGCCGCCGTGTTCACGCAGAGTACGATCACGTTGAACATGTGGGTCCGTAAGTCCTTCCAAGAGGTTGGTGGTAGGGGAAAGAGTCCCTGTGCATGCCTCCCCCACTGGGTTCCGGTCTAAATTGGGTGGTTCTTCCTGACCGTCCAAACAGTTACCTTACACCTTTCTGGTAGGTCGGACGGTCTGGGTCTCAACAACAACAACATGTGCGTTACTTAATTCTCAGGTCTGCTTCTACCAAGGAAGTGCAAATAATTTGTATTCGCACAGACAGCACTTACATTCCTTAAGTAATAGTCTGGTTATAACTCGATGGATGTAACAGTATACCGAGTTTCTAAAAACGTCCTTATGCACCCAAAAACTTTGTAAGGCAACGTCCATGCATGTATACTTTAGGTTTATCTATAGCAAAATGACCAGACCTGATTAAATAAAAGTGATTGTAGGGCCTTTAGAAAAGAATGTAAAAAGTTAGAATGACGAACCCTGCAATAAAGTGATATAGACGATAAATGATAATTACAAAGTTGTAGAGTATCTTCGCGACAGCTGTATGCTGTATTATTGTGCTATTTGTGTTTATATACGTTGCTCAAGTTTTCCTTATAGTCTGAATCGTTCGGGTGATTCTGTAGCCTGGGGGCATTTTTGAAGGGTATTCTGCAATGTCGGGCCATCGTTACATTCTCTTCAATATTTGCATAATTCTAATTTAAAATGCATGTTGGGGCTTTTTAAAATCACAAGAGCCCCGTGTCTTGGTAGTACTAGCTATTTGTGGTGTCCATATTGAATATAAAAGTAAAGAGATTGTTTCTGTAAAGAATAGATAGAGAGTCGTCTGACCACCCGAAAATCGGTGGTTTGATTTCTAGCTGTTTCGTATTCTTTTTACACCGGCGCTTGAGGAGATTAATCCTGCATGGTAGATGCAGTGGATTATTTGGGTCTGAGTAACACAGAAATAAGAATTTTCAAGAACCCTATGTTTTATGGCAAAGGTTTTTAATTAGCGGAGAGATAAGGCTGGATATTATCCGGCATAAAAAAGCAGAGGAATAACGAGATTGTACCGATTTGATGGTGCATGAAAATCGAAGAAGATTCTAGCGTTTACTATAAATATGGAATGAAGAAAATCATCAATGTAGTGCTTTCTGACTAGTCGGAGAAAAGTTGTTCGAGTTCTCACTGACTCAAGCCTTGTTTATATCTGTGACAATGAGAGTTCTGTTTATAGAATCGGAACAATAGCGTTTCGCTAAATTAATACTTTTATATTAGTATATATCTAATACATCTAAGCACATGCCAAATTCAGTTTCGTATTGCACAGGGTTTGTACATCTGAGAGAAATTCGTTGTTTGACCACTTAAAAAAAATTGTAGGAAACAGTAAACTATGTTTTTATAGTCGAGTCTTCTTACAATCAGATCTCGGTAGAAGTCATTAAATAGTCATTAGAAAACCATATTGTTTTCAATGTCTAAAATATATTCAGTGCATTATTGCCTGTCCCAGAGGGAAAAATTATTTAAAGGTAACTACTGTTATTACTTAAATATCTGGGGTTTATTGACCTTGGTGACAAATTTGGCGACATTTCTGATACAAATTGTTACGACATATCCTTTGGAATTGCAGGTGTATTCGCAGGATAAAGAGATGAGTCCGAATTTTTGGCGCAGCATGTCCTCAACTTGGATTTTGCGCCATTAAACCCCAATCAACCAACCAACCGAATTTCTAAATAATTTACACTTGATTATAAGCACCAGTAATCGTAAACAGAAACAATATACAGCTAAGAATACCTTAGCTATCTTACAAGGTCACAAAAAAACCGCCAGGCGCAATAAAATAGTAATTAAATTAAATGTTAGATGTGAATAAGTTCGATTAATTCACAAAACAGGATTATATTCTCAAAACACTGGCGTATTAACAATTCACTTGTACTCGTATCTCGCCAACTCAACTAAAGAAATGAAGATCTGATCAGACTGTATAACTTTTGTGAAAATTTTTAGAAAAATCGGTGTAACTTGAGAAATTCTTAACCAATCCACAAATTTGGAGCAGTTTCGATAACGCGTTAAGTTGGCGATATTTCGCCAAATGTATCATCAATGTCGCCAAATGTATCCATAAGATCAAGCGACTTGGATCTTCAAATAATAGCAATGGTTGCTTGTAAATTCTGCTTTCCCCCAGGGACAGGCAATATACAGTGAAGATAATACTTTAGGTATTATTGATAAAAGGGAGCATACCAAAGTTCATGGAAATTCATTTTCTGGAGATGTGTCGTGTTATGGAAAAGTAAAATTTTTAATGTCTCGAGAATTGCTCAAGATAACCTGCTCGTGGCACTTTAGGAAAAATGGTCGATTCGTATTCAAGGATAATTTGAACGCCATTAAAAAAATCTTATGTGAGCAACACATGACTTTCCTTATATAATGTAATGAATTTACTACTTTTACAGTAATAAAAATAGGTTTTTCTTATAGTAGAAACCTATACTCTTTCCAAGATATTGAATTTTCGACAATTAGTCGTCATTTTCATTGATTTAGAGTCATTTTTATCCATTTGGAGAGATTTTCGTTGATTTGGCAACATTTCAAAAAGTCGCCAAGTTGACGACATTCCGCCAAAATCGTCGCCAAAATCTCGCCAAGCGTTATGGACGAAGAAATAAGTTATTCTTACAGCAGATATATGACTATTGGCGATCAAATACAAAAGTATTACTCAAAGTATCTTTTTTCATGAATGGATCGAGCTAGATCCACGAGAATGATGTCACCCAATTTACCGCATGGTAGTACATATGAAAAGTGAACATGTTTCTCAATAGGAAATATTTTTTTTTATTTTATATGACTTTTTGATAATTTTTTTCAAAAATGTGCAATATTTCGAGAACGGTTCATGTTAACATTCTAAAATTTATGTCAATCGTTTTCTAATAAAAAATTACATAAGAAATGTCTATTTGCGTAGCTTTATTAGCGATTTCCAGTGTTTACGGATTGTGATTTTTGCACCAAATGGCGTTCGAATCGGTCCATTCGTTCGTCAGTTATCGTCTCCACAGACTCACTGACACCCCCCCCCACACACACATACACAGACATCACTTCAAAAATGTTTGATTTGTGGTCAGGGATGCTTGAAACGTGCTCTCCCGTCGAAAACTCGAATTCCAATTTTCGACCCCGTCACAATACTTTCCTTGTACATTATGTATATAAAGAAAGTAATATGAGTCGTATAGTAGTAGCACAATATTTTACCCCAGTTTATTTTTTATTTAAATAAAGTCGTGTTAAAACGAAAAAGCACATAAAATTTCCACACTATCACCAAATTCTGATATTTCTGCTGTTATGAAGTGAAAGTTCTGCGAAATCTGTACATTTTCCCAGAATGTAAATGTTGCATTTCATACGTTTAGCTTTTAGGATGAAAATATTGACATTTTAAAGCTTTATTCTGATCCCGAATAACCGAATTTTCTTTTATGAAATTTTCCGTATTTTCTTTATGAATCTAAAAATCTATTTTACATTTCAACACTTCTGAATAACACATTCTATAAGAAGTTTATTCATAGATTTTGTGAAATTGATTCTCAAAATATTGCCTGAATTTTATCGAGAAAAATAATCAGTAAGGAAGGATTTAAAGAGTATGCAGAACTAAAAAAAAAATCTGATGTGGGCAACACATGACTTTCCTTATATAATGCAATGAATTTACTACTTTTACAGTTAAAAAAATGTTATTCTTATAGTAGATACTTATACTCTTTCCAAGATATTGATTTTTCTTTAATTAGTCGTAATTTTATTTGTTTGGCGTCATTTTTATCCATTTGGCGAGATTTTTGTTAATTTGGCAACAATTAAAAATGTCGCCCAGTTGGCGACATTCCACCAAATTCATAGCCAAAAGCTCGCCAAGGTGATGGACGGAGAAATAAGTTATTCTTACAGCAGATAAATGACTATTGGCGTTCAAATACAAAAACATTATTCAAAGTATTTTTTTTTCATGAATGGAACGAGCTAGGTCCACGAGAACGATGTCACGAAATTTATCGCATGATTTTACATATGAAAAGTGAACATGTTTCTTAATAGGTAATATATTTTTATATTTTATATGATTTTTGATAATTTTTTTGAGAAATGTTCAATATCTCGAGAACATTTCATGTTAGTGTTCTAAAATTTTTGTCAATCGTTTTCTAATGAAAAATTACATAAAAAATGTCTATTTGCGTAACTTTATTAGCGGTTTTGATTTTTTGACGATTTCTCAAAATTTCACTCGAAAATTTAGGGGGGTTCTGAACATTCGATTGCTTATAAAAACAATAGGCTTCCATTGTATACGGATTGTGATTTGTGTACCAAATTTCGTTCGAATCGGTCTATTCGTTCGTCAGTTATCTCCTCCACATACTCACTGACACACACATACTTTCACACACACACACACACACACACACACACACACACACACACACACACAGACATCACCTCAAAAATGTTTTATTCGTGATCAGGAATGTTTGAAACGTGCTCTCCCGTCGAAAACTCGAATTCGAATTTTCGACCTCGTCACAATACTTTCCTTATACATTATGTATATAAGGAAAGTAAAAAAAAGAAGTCATTCTTAATATCTCGTGTTTTATTCGAACACTAGTATTCAAGCCTGTCATAAACAGAAAACTAACACTCCTAAAAAATTAATTTGCAACTTTATATAAATACATTTAATTTTGTTTGACAATATATGGTACTTAGAGTTGAAAATATGTAGCTGCTTAATTGAAAATGGATACAGTTAGGTTCTTCCCTGCGGTCGAATTTCATCCTTTTATGCCCCAGGTAGGGCTTCTGGACGGTTTTGAGAAACTTTACCCTCCACCACTTTTATCCAGTCCTGGAAAAAAAAAATCGAAAATCTAGCTCTATTAGGTTCGGTTCAGTGGTTGCTACTATAAGTGTGCATTCAGCCTTTAAAATTACCGGAGGACAACTTTAGGGTCTGGAAAGTCTTTAAAAAAATCCATTATCTCCGTCACGGGAGGGGGAGGTATTGAAAATTCGACTACGTTAGGTTCTGTCCAATGGTCGATACTATGAAAGTGCAACGTTTCAGCGTTCTAGGTTAACGCCGGAGGGCTGCTTTAGGGTCTGGAACTTATTTTTTAAAAAAATCCATTATCTTCGCCACGGCAAGGGTGGATTGAAATTTCGACTACGTTTAGTTCTGTCCGATGGTCGATACTACAAATGTGCAAAGATTTAGCTTTCTAGGTTACCAGGGTGCTTCTGGAGGGTATAAAATGGCATTCTTGTGCTCTGACATACTAACACTGCGTTTTCAGAGAGTGATACGAAAGTCGTTACCTTCTGCAGATACTCCAAAAATACCGTGATTAGGTCTAATGTTGTTTTTTTAAATTAATTTCCCTGTTGATGAATTTGAAAATAATTGTAACTTTCTAACGACTGCAAATTTTTCTTTTTTGCAATTAAGACGCAAATTCTCAGCTTTGTCTTAAATAGGTAGTAGAGATAATGAATTTCTATTTTGATTAGAATGTTTTTATATTTATTTTTCAAGTTTATACATTAAAACCAGACTATAATGATATTTCTAGAGATTTCTTCAATAATTCAATAAATTGAGTTTAATTGCACAAAATAACATCTGTAATTATATTAAATCACACTCAATTTGAACTTTTAATTCAATTTTTGTTTTCATTTGGTAACTGGACTTATTTTCAAAGGTGGCGTAGCAAAAATGCGAAAAAAATAAAATATCCCGAGAATGGCCAGGGTTGATCTTATTCTTTTTGTCATAAAAAATTACGTATAAAATAAGCATTTAATCGATATAGAGCATATACGTAGTCTATTATTATCATATTTAAAGAGTTTTGCGGGCCATTTTACAAAAAAAAAAAAAAAAAAAAAAAAAAAAAAAATCAGGTTCCTTTTTTTCCTAATTGTACTAAAATCAAATCAGCACTAGGTTAAGCTACAAGTGATTCATATACCAAGTTTTGTGAAATTTGGTCTATTAATTTTTCAGCTAGCGTGGCTACAGCAATTTCTGCGAGCCATTCCGCAAAAAAAAAGGCATGTTTTTTTTATCCCGAATAAAATCTAATCACCACCAGGGTTACCTACAAGGGATTTACCTACTAAATTTTATGAAATTCAGTCAATTAGTTCTTCAGTTAGAGTGGATACAGAATCTGCGCAGACAGACACACAGACGCCATGCTAAGAATAGTTTTTTCGTGTTCTATGGGTTCCAAAACGTGTAGATCCGTCGAAAACTCGATTTGCAATTTTCGACACGATTCCAGTATTTTCGATAGACATTACCATGTATTGTAGGAAAAGTAAATATACGAAAGAAATATGTTTCATTAATCTAGCGCTTGATTTTTGTCCTTCAGTAAAACTGATTTTTGTCCTTCAGTAAGCATGATTTTTAAAACCATTACAAAAGTCATATATAAAATCACTCTTTCGATACACACTAAAAAAGCTCTTTTGATACGTCCGGAATAAGTTCTTTTAATACACCCTGAATACGTTCTTTCGATACGCCCTAAATGAGCTCCTTTAATACACTCATATCCAAAAGTTAAGCATAGTTGCTGTTTATGTGAAAATTCCAGGGAATCTACAAAGGAATGGTAAGAAACGCTGTATGCTGGCGTATAGGCTTATAGAAGAAGAAAACAATGCAAAACAAGGATAATAACGACTTTTATTATCCAAAGAAAAAGGTTGAGAGAAAAAGGGTCGCTATACGAGCGTCAATCTGAGTGAAATAGAATGATTCAAAAACAATGTGATGCTGCAATTATAGGTGTGTGGGAACCTCGACTAGCCACGCATGCTGCATAACGATTTCCCATACTTTCGATGAGGGTTTGAATGAGTTGTGTGCTCAAATAGTTCCAAGCCTCACGGAAAGCAGTTTTTAATCCCGGAATGGAACTTGGTGGGTAGCGGAGGGCTGCAAGATGTCTCCCGAGCATGTCCCACACATGCTCTACTGGATTCAGATCAGGAGAGTTGGGAGGTCACTTAATGTGCTGGATATCTTCAGTTAGAAGGAAGTCGTCGATCAAGGCCGCACGGTGAGCAGGCGCGTTATTAGCCATAAATATGAAATCAGGACCAACAGCACCTCGAAACAATCGAACGGTAGACTCAAAGACTTCGTCTCTGTACCTTTGACCGGTAACCGACCCCGTGCCAAAGATGTGGAGCTTCGTACGGCCATCCATTATGATGCCTGCCCAGACCATGACTCCCCCAAACGGAAAACGATGTCTTTCCGTGATGTTTCCTGGGTGCAAACGCGTTCTCTCCAGATCGTGGTACGATGAGAATCAGTCTGTAGGCTAAACCTGGACTCATCACTGAACATGACATTGCCCCACTGTTATCTACTCCACTGCCGATGTGTCAAACTCCATTGTAAACGCGCGCGTTTCTGTGCAGACGTCAGGGGGATGCAAACTACTGGCCGTCTGGCATAGAGACCAATTTGTCCGAGTCTCCTGTAAACAGTTTGTTTCGAAACAGTGACTACTGTGGCGGCTGTTAGGGCTCCTTCTTCTTCGACCCAGACCATCCGACCTACTAGAAAGGTGTAAGGTATCTGTTTGGACGGCCGGGAAGTGCCACCCAATTTAAACCGGAACCCAGTGGGGGAGGCATCCACAGGGACCGTACCCTCCTTCCCCTACCACTAACCTCTCGGAAGGACTTACGGACCCACATGTTTAACGTGATCGTACTCCGCGTGAACACGGCGGCAGTTTGGGCAGCGGCGGGAATCGAACCCGGGACTACCGAGTGCAACCTTCGCGCGCTAACCACAGGGCTACCGCGCCCAATGGCTGTTAGGGCTGAATCCAGTTGTCTGACAGAACTGTTGATCTGCCCTGTCACGCTGTTATCACTAAATATCGGTTTTGCCGAGCGGTTGTTACCCTTGGCCGACCTGGTACTGGTTGTCGGAAAACATCTCCAGTGGTTTGGAACATCTGCCACAGTCTGGAGATCACACATTGAGGCACATTCAGAATTCGAGCAGCTTCCGTTTGGGATCGACCGGATTCCAGCATTCCAACAATTTTTTCCCTTCAGAAACATGTCCAGTTGGCATCTTTGTGACATCTTTTGTCTTTTTTGACTGTTAACAACGCTCTGTACCACAGCAATTGCGAAATTCTGCCTCCTCTGGCTATGCCGCTCGAGGCCGTTTTATACTCGTTCTGACGTGCGTCGGTGCTTTGTGCATGTCGACGTCGACTGAACTGTTTTGCATGTGCACAATGATTTACCTTCATCCCACGATTCTCCACAACAGTTTGTTAACCATTGTATCCATATTAACTCCGAATTTTTTGCATTTTACGAATTATGTTTAACTTTTGGACATGAGTGTATGAGCTTCTTTCATTCGCTCCAAATATGCTTTTCATCCTCTGTGTGGGCATAATACGCTGTAAATATGCTCTTTTGATACACCCTATATAAGCTCCTCTGATTCACTACGTAAGCTATATAAGTTCTTTCTATTAAAATCAACAGCACGTTTTCTAAATGAAAATTCTTGCAAACTCTCATAATATTATTACGGAGTATCCCCTTTGAATCATGGGTGTACTCTACGGATACAAGAATGAGTCCAAATGGCTGGATAACTAACGCTTTTATTTAAAAGCACTAATAAGCGTGAACAGGAACAATATACAACAAATAGCTCGATTACTATCTTAGAAGATCACTAAAGAACTGTCAGATACAATAAAACAGCAATTACATGCTCAGCTAATTCACAAAGTAGCAGATACTATTCTCAAAACACTGACATATCTCATTATTCATTTTAGCTCGTATCACGCCAACTACTCTCCAACTGAGCGATGACTCCTTTTATATACTCTTCGTAGAAATTTCCCAGCTTGTATTTACAAGAAAAGTCGTTATTTCTAGTGAAGAAAGTTCTAGTGCATTCGATAAAGCCCCCAAGTTTGCGATAAATCGCCAAATCCGACAACCATGCCCCAAAAGTCAAAATATGATAACCCTATATTCACGTGATAGGAATAGCTGCCTGTAAAGGTGTTTTCTTCTTGAATATTTGCGCTGTTTCTCGATATGCATTATTTGAAGAGACAAATCACAGTGAAACTTATTATGTAGGGTGATTAAAAAAATATAGGCCAAACATTACGAGGTGATAGTCCACACCAAACCAAAATTTTTTCATCGTAGTTTACTGGGTCGGAAAAGAAACTTAAAGATGTTATAGGGCGCTTACTTGTTGGGAAGTGGCCGCTCCACTAAATTATAAAGCATCATTATGGTTGTTATTTTCTGGCTGAAGAGGAAAACCACGTATGCAAATTTCATCTGGGGAAGAAGAAGGACCCTTATGCAAATTTTCGCAACACTGAATGTAAGGCCTTGTCGGTTTGCAGCAGTTATTTCCAGATCCAACGTGTGAGACGGAGGAATTTACAAATAGGGAAAAAGCCGATATACACTTCATCTACAGATCTTCTTTTTGTGAAGATATCTCAAGAGTCTCGTCTATGAGAGAGAGTCCGCTTGAATCCGAAGAGGAACTTGCCGCTAGAATTTCGGCCGCTGCTGCCAAAGTGCGCAACATGCCTGGTCTGTTCGAGAGAGTTTCCCAATTCCTCCATCGCCGCTGTGAGACGTGCATTCAGGTCGGCGGTTGCTCCATTACTGTTTATTAAATATTATTTTATAACTTCTAAGTCATTCCTGTGTTTTCGCCTCACCTCGTCGGTTTCACAATTAAGAGTCCACTGGCGCCTTTACATTTCATTTCCGACCAGATAAGCTATGACGAAAATGCTTAATTTGGTATCTACTACCGTCTTGTAAAATTTGGCCCATCTCTTTTTAACCACCCTGTATATTCGTAACACGGCCCCTCTTTAAGACTGCACGTCTCAGGCAGTATCAACCTACTGCGGTCCATATTAAGGTGCTAATCTGTTAATATGGAATACTTTTGACTTGGTTGACGGCGATTTCTGAATTTCGATAAATGATACTGTTTATTTTTTTTTCATTATGACTTAGGGCACCTCTCAGTTGTTCTGTAGTTTCGGCAAAAATTCTGGTCATCGCCGAGGGTTGAAATAGCTACACTTTGCACCTTCCTAGAATCGCCCTTTATTGTCTTTAACATCATACCGGGTCTTCATTTTATCGGTAGCAATATTGTTCCTATCGCGAACGAAACGATGAACCTCCTCTAACTGTGCCTGCAGATCTTGCATATTGTGCCTGCAGATCTTGCATATCGTGCCTGCAGATCTTGCATATCGTGCCTGCAGATCTTGCATCAGACGATGAAGGCGCATTACGTGATTTTCCAAACATCTGATCACACGGTAATCATAGATCCCGGCCAACTGAAGTTTAACGTTCAAGCGACATTTCGGAAGTTTTGGCCTATGACTCCGCTTTAAAATATTAAACATTCTAAAACACCAATTATCGTATAATGGTATCTACCTTTGTACCAAAATTAAAGTCCATAGTTCAATAAATCTGGAGTTTAGCCCTCACTTCACAATTCGAATATTTTTGTCCATGAAACACCCTAAAGTAATTATACATACTTGAAAACATTAGTTAGCCATTTTGATTTTATCACATGTTCTATCTTTGTACCTAATTTCAAGTTTCTACCTTAATAACTCGGAGATTTTTGCTTATTCAACAATTCGAACATTTTAGCCTATGACACTCTCTAAACTAATTATATATTTAAAACCAGCAATCACTCAAGTGTATCTACTATCATATAATCTACTTTTGTAGTATCATATAATCTACTATCATATAATCTACTACATTTTTCTACTATCATATAATCTACTATCATATAATCTACTTTTGTACTGAATCAAACTCACTAAACCTGAAGTTTCC
The DNA here is from genome assembly GCA_951213105.1 of Amaurobius ferox. Classification (NCBI taxonomy): domain Eukaryota; kingdom Metazoa; phylum Arthropoda; class Arachnida; order Araneae; family Amaurobiidae; genus Amaurobius; species Amaurobius ferox. The sequence goes on from OX578136.1 coordinate 105,016,796, forward strand.
TATTCACTCGGCTATTCGAATATTTTTGTCTATGACACCCTTTAAAATAATAAATATTTGAAAACAACATTTATCTTATTATAGATTCACTTTTGTACTGAATTTAAAATTCCAAACTCAATATACCTGGAGTTTCCATGTTCACTCGACAATTAAAATACTTTTGTTTATGATAACCCTTAAAATAATAAATATTTGAAAAACAGCATTTATACATGCTGATCTTATCATAAGATCTCCCTTTATACTAAATTTAAAGTTTCTAGATCAATACATCTGGAGTTTCGCGTTCATTCGACAATTCGAATATTTTTCTCTATGTAACACTCTAAAATAATTATATATACTTGAAAATATTGATTAGCCATGTTGATTTTATCCCATGTTCTATCTTTGTACCCTATTTCAAGTTTCTACTTTAATAAGATTTACGTTCATTCGACAATTCGAATATTTTTGCCTTTGATACCCTCCCTCTTAGAATAATTAAATGTTTGAAAACAGCAATTATTCAAGTTGATCTTGTCATATTATCCACATTTGCACTAAATATAAGTTCATAGTTCAATATACCTGGCGTTTAATGACACTTTATTATTTCACCCCTTGAAATAATAAATATTCGAAAACAGCATGCACCCATGTTGATCTTATCATAGGATCTAACTTTGTACCAAATTTCAAATCCCTAGCTCAATAAACCTAGAATTTCTCTTCACTGGACAATTCGAACATTTTTGTCAGTATTAGCAACCCTAAAATTCAATTTTTGTATTTTCGTAAAATGTAAACTGCCAGTAACATTTTTCTGAACGGTGAATGAAATTCCTAGCCTTTATAGAATTTAAAAGTGCGTTTTACTGTTGAAAAGATTGTTCAACGTTTAATTCTTTCGAAAAATTGTGTCATTATTCAAAACCCTACCTTTCCTCTTGAAATATGAAGTCTTCCCTGCAACTGTCAATGAAGTAAAAATCTTGGAGTAAGACCATACATAAAAACATTTGAAGAGTTATGAATATTCGGTCCTAAAGGTGATGAAAATCTTTAATGGCCAAAACTATAATCCAAAGTTATATGAAGGTGATACTTTTATACGATATAGCAGTTTACAACAATTTTATGCAACATTCTGTAAGAATATTTCTCATAATCATTTTCAATGTCATCTAGAGGGTAAATTATAAGAGAAACAAGTGTTTTGACCTCTGATTCAAGTTCAAGGTTATTTTTCGGACTGTTGAACTTGTTTCAAGTGTTTCAATGTCATGTGAAGGTCATCCTTTACAATCATAATGTCATTTAGAGGTCATTTTATTAGGAAAAAATAAAATTTTTTGACTTCTAATTCAATTGCAAGGTCATTTTTCGGATCATTGAACTTTGTCTCAATATTTCAATGTCATTTGACGGTCGTATGTCATAAGATCCTTCCATGAATATTTTTCATAATCAGTTTCAATGTCATCTAGAGGTCAAATTATAAGAGAAAAACATGTGTTGACCTCTGACTCAAGTTCAAGGCTATTTATCAATGCTCAAAACACTCCTTTGCAATCATTCTTAATGTAATTTGGAGGTCATTTTATTAGAAAAAAAAATTTTTTTGACCTCTAATTCAATTTCAAGGTCATTTTTGGGATTATTGAACTTTATCTCAACATTACAATGTCATTTGAAGGTGATATGTCATAAGATCCCTCCATACTTCTGCGCATGACACAAGGAGGCGAATCCATTAGGATAATAGGGTACAAGACGTCAATTAACGAAATTGCACATCCCTTATTCCTTTTACCTCTTCAGTATGAATTGACTCTTCTTGGCACTCTACTAGCTAGGGATTTTGGTAGTTTGGTTGAAAAGTAACCAATCACTTGTATTAATAACTAAATGGGCTAGACACAACCACATACATATAATACTACAAAATTTACAAGTCTCTATATACCCTAGTATAGAGTCTTTTTCGGGCACTTCTCTAATAGATAGAGAATTGAAATCAGAGACAAGGTTCAATCGTTCGATAAAACCCGCAAGGAAAATCAAATTTTCCATAAATGTCCATTAGAGGGGGGGGGGGGGGCCTCTACAACAAAACGTTCGAAATGCGAAATGACAGAATACATATTTGAAGATAAGGTAGAGATTTCAAATTTGGTTTAAGAGTAGATAGTTCGAAACAAAGAAAGTGTACAATCTTAGTTTTCTGATATTTGCTACTTCAGGGATGCCGTATACTAAAGTGTTCGATTTACCGAATAAATGGAAAACGCCTCTTTTACGTGGAATAGAGAAATATTATTTGGTGTACGGATTAATAAGTTGATAAAGCCTAAGAGAATAATTGAATATTTCATAAATATTTATTAGAGAGGGTGTCCCCACACTAAAACGTTCGAAATGCGAAATGACAGAAAAATATACTTGACGATCAGATACAGACGTCAAATTTGGTTTAAGGGTAGATAGTTCGAAACAAAGAAAGCGTACAATTTCAGTTTTTTAGTATTTGCTACTTCAGGGACGCCGCACACTAAAATGTTCGATTTACCGAATAAATGGGAAACGCCTTCATTTACGTGGGATAGAGAAATATTATTTGGTGTACGATTAATAAGTTGATCAAGCTTACGAGAAAGATTGAAATTTTCATAAATATTCATTAGAGAGGGTGTCCCGACACTAAAACTTTCGAATTGGGAAATGACAGAATACATACTTGAAGATAAGATAGAGACTTCAAATTTGGTTTAAGGGTAGATAGTTCGAAACAAAGAAAGCGTACAATTTCAGTTTTCTGACATTTGCTACTTTAGGGATGTAGTACACTAAAATGTTCGATTTTCCGAATAAATGGGAAACACCTTCATTTACGTGGGATAGAGAAATATTATTTAGTGTGCAGATAATAAGTTGATAAAGATAAAACCTACGATAAAGATTGAATATTTCATAAATATTTATTAGAGAAGGTGCCCATCACCAAAACGTTCGAAATACGAAATGGTAGATAAGTATACTTTATGATGAGATAGCAGCTTTGAATTTGATTTAAGGGGAGATATATTAAAAGGAAGAAAATGTACAATTTTACATTTTCCATGTTTACTACTTTAGGAGTGTTGTACACCAAAATTTTCGATGAACAAATTAAATAAGAAACTCCTTCTGTTAAGTGAATAAGAGACTTGCGATTTGGTATATGGGTCAATTGTTCAATAAAACCCAAAGGGGAAAAATCGAATTCAAAAATGTTTGTTAGGGTGAGGGGGGGGGGGCAGGTCCACGCCAAAACATTCGAAAAGTTAAATGATAGTAAAGCATGCTTTGCGATAAAATAGAGATATAAAATGTGGTGTATGTGTAAATCGTTCGACAGGAAGAAAAACTGCAATTTTAGATTTCCAATATTTGTTACTTTAAGGGGTGCCTCACACTAAAATGTTCGACTTGCCGAGCATATGAGAAACGCCTCCTTTAAAATTTGATAGAGGTTTGAATTTTAGTATGTAGGCTAATCATTTGATTAAAAATCCCAAGAAGAATAGAGTTTTCAAAAATGTTCATTCAAAGGGATGCTCATCAGAAAGACATTCGAAGGGTGAAATGATAAAAATCATGCTTCGGAATGAAATAAAGACTTCAAATTTGGTGCACGGGCAAATAGTTCGAAAGGAAGACAATGTGCCATTTAAGTTTTCCAATATTTTCTACTTTAGGAAGTTCCGCACACGAAAATGTTCGATTTTCGGAATAAATGAGAAACGGTAGTTCAAAATGTGACAAAGGCTTGATATTTGGTGTATGGACCAACCATCTGTTAAAAAACCCAAACAGAATAGAGTTTTTAAAAAATGTTTATTCAAAGGGGTGCTTCACGGAAAAATATTCGAAAGGTGAAATGATAAAAAAAAGTCTTATTTCGCGATGGAATAGAGACTTCAAATTTAGTGTGTGGGTAGATAATTCGAAAGAAAGAAAGTGTGCAAATGGAGTTTTCCAATACGTGCAGATTTAGGGTTTACACACCAAAATATTCGATTCTCCGAATGAGAAAGGGCTCCTTTAAATGTGATAGAAACTTGAAATTTGGTAGATAAGCTAATCATTTGATAAAGAAGCCAAGAAGATAGAGTTTTTTAAGAACTTCATTTAAGGGGGTGGGTGCTCTACACAGAAACGTTCGAAAGGTGAAATGATAGAAAAACATACTTCGCGATGAGATAGACACTTCAAAATTGGTGTACGAGTAGATAATTTGAAAGAAAGAATGTGTGCAATATTAGAGTTTTCCAATATTTGCAACTTTAGGGGTTCTGCCCACCAAAATGCTTGCTCGATTTTTCGAACAAATGAGACTCTTCTTTTAAAATGTGACACAGGCTTGAAATTTAGTAGATAGACCAATTATTTGATAAAGATGAATAGAGTTTTGAAAAAAAATTCATTTAAGGGTCTGGGTGGTCCATACAGGCACGTTCGAAAGAAGAAATGATAGAAAACATATTCTGCGATGATATAGATACTTTGAATTTGATGTAATCATAAATAGATTGAAAAGAAGAAAGTGTATAATTTCAGTTTTCCGTAATTTCATGCTTTGAAGGGAGCTGCATGCCAAAATGTTCAATTTTCAGAATAAATGAAAAGTTATTTTTTAAATGAGATAGAGCCTTGCAATCTGGCACACGGGCCAATTGTAACCCTCTGAAAAAAAAAAAGAAAACACATTTTTCAAAAATGTTCTGTACAGGGGGTGCTCCACATGAAAACGTTCAACATATGAAAAGCACATTTCGTGATGAGATAGAAATTCAAAATTTGATGTATGGGTAGATAGTCCGAAAGGAAGGAATTGAGCAATTTTTGTTTTTCAATATTTGCTACTTTAGGGTTTGCCACTTCCCAAAATGATCGATTTGCCGAATAAATGACAAACGTCTGCTTTTAAGTGAGATGAGGAATTGAAATGTTTTACTCAGATCAATTATGTAATGAAATCCTCGAAAACATTCGAGTATTTCAAAAATGTTTAGTAAAGGGAGGGGGGGGGGCTCTACACCAGAACTTTCGAAAGGTGAAATGAAAGAAAAATATACTTCACGATTAGATATAGATTATAAATTGTGTGTGAGGATAGATTGTTCGAAAGGAAGAAAGTGTACAATTTCCGTTTTCCAATATTTACTTCTTTAGGAGTGTGCCACACGAAAATGTTCGATTTGTGGAATAAATAAGAAGCACTTTATTTTAAATGAGATATACACTTGAAATGTGATACACAGATCAATCGTCAGAATAAAGAGAAATCGAATTTTTTTTTTAAATATTCTGTGGAAGGGAGGGGGGAGGGGGTCAGACAAGAACGTTCGAAGGGTTAAATACGAAATAAAGACTTAAAATGTGATGCACGGGCTAATCAATCTATAAGACCTCAGGCAAAAAACGTAGTTTTCAAAAACGTTCATTTAATATCACACTAAAACGTTCGAAATGAGAAATGATAAACGGATTTTCCAATGAGATAGAAATATTTTAAAATTGGTCTAACGATAGATAGATCGTTAGATAGGAATAAAGCACATTATGCCGCATACTTAAATGTTTAATTTTCTGAATAAATGAGAAATGCACAGTCTGGTGTGAGACGTATATTTGAAATTTGGTGCACGGATAAACAGCCACAGAGAAAATCGAATGATTAAAAAATTTACGTTATTTGGGGGTTGTTAGTGAGACCGTTGATTTTCAACGGGTATTCGGCTAGTCAATGATAATTACTTTCCTTATATACATAATGTATAAGGAAAGTATTGTGACGGGGTCGAAAATTCGAATTCGAGTTTTCGACGGGAGAGCACGTTTCAAACATCCCTGATCACGAATCAAGCATTTTTAAGTGATCTCTCTGTATGTGTGTGTGTGTGTGTGTGTGAAAGCATGTGTGTGTGTGTGTGTGTCAGTGAGTCTGTGGAGACGATAACTGACGAACGAATGGACCGATTCGAACCAAATTTGGTACAAAAACCACAATCCGTAAACACTTGAAGCCTATTGTTTTTATACGCAATCGAATGTTCAGAACCCCCTAAATTTTCGAGTAAAATTTTGAAAAAATCGTCAAAAAATCAAAACCGCTAATAAAGTTACGCAGATAGACATTTCTTATGTAATTTTTTATTAGAAAACGATTAACATAAATTTTAGAACGCTAACATGAACCGTTCTCGAGATATTACACATTTTTGAAAAAAAAATTATCAAAAAGTCATATAAAATAGAAAAAAATATTTCCTATTGAGAAACATGTTCACTTTTCATATGTAATACTATGCGATAAATTGGGTGACATCATTCTCGTAGATCTAGCTCGTTCCATTCATGAAAAAAGATTCTTCGAGTAATAGTTTTGTATTTGATCGCTAATAGTCCGTTATCTGCTGTAAGAATAACTTATTTCTTCGTCCATAACGGTTGGCGAGATTTTGGCGAAAAATCGACAGCTTGGCGACTTTTTGAAATGCTGCCAAAGTAATGAAAATCTCGCCAAATGGATAAAAATGACGCTAAATCAAAGAAAATGACGACTAATTGCCAAAAATTCAATATCTTGGAAAGAATATAAGTATCTACTATAAGAAAAAACCTATTTTTTTACTGTAAAAGTAGTAAATTAATTACATTATATAAGGAAAGTCATGTGTTGCCCACATCAGATTTTTTTGTCTCGAATTTCGGTGCGTCCTTTTAACTAATTGTAAAAATCCACGTAATATCTTGCTTTCTGAACCTTTATTATTAACACTTTACAACAAAGATGAAAAGTGTTTATGACTTTGTTCATTCTGTCTGTCTGTCTGTCTGTCTGTCCGTTAGCACGATAACTGCCGTAAAAATGACTTAATCAAAATGAAATTTTAGTATGTTGTTCAGACGGTCTGTAGGACCTATGGGAATATAAATGAATAATATCACACAATTAGTTTTGGATTGAACCCGGGTTGAAAAAATGAAATACATTGAGCCCTATGGGACCTAATTTTTCTAACATTTTTTAAGCGGATTTAAAATTCACAAATTGCTTCGAAAATTTTAGGTAATAGTCAAATTGTTCCATAAAATATATAAAAAAAAAATCAGCTAAATATATTCAGTAGTTTTTTAAATAAAAATTAAAATAATAATTACACATCTTATATGACACGATCACGTGACCATGATATGAAACGATCACATGACCCACTTCAAAATGATATATGGCATCCATCTTGTTTCAAATTCGTGATTTTTTAAAGTTCTTTTTAATTCATATTGAGTGTTGTATCCATCCTAAAACTACTTTATTTCTGCTTAAATTCTGTGTATCTACATACTAAAAGAACACAATGACAATATATTTGAGTTTAAATTCTCATTCAAATTTGATTATTTCTTCAACTAAGCCTATTTTTCACCTATGTAAAATGTAAACAGCAAAATATGTAGAATGAGTTGTATTAGAATTATTGTATTTCTTTAACTCAAAATAATTCAGTCCATGGAGTCTGCATGGCTGATATGAATGAAATATTAATTGATTTTATAAACAGAAGAACGATTTTTGTCGATGAAGTTTTAAGCATAAAGTTTATGAATTGTAGCTCCATGGTCTTAATTTTTAAATAAAATAAATTATTATAGTATTGTGATGAATGAAATGGAGAAAGTTATGAATGAAATCCTGCTTTTATAGAGAGATCCAGGCCAGTTATTTTTTCTATGACGTCATTTGAATGAATTTCAGTTGTTTTCGATGAAGTTTTCAAATATAATAAATTATCGTAGTATTATGATAGATTTAAAAATATTACCGTGGAATGTATTGCATTTTAGAGATATTTAAACCACGCAATTTATATTTCAATGCCGTCATTTGAATGAAGTTCATTTTTTTCGATGAAGGTTTAAGTTTTCAAATATAATAAATCAATGTAGTATTGTGATAAGTTTTAAAATATTACCGAGGAATGTATTGCATTTTCGACTTTTTTAAATAAAATTGCATTGAAGTTGGAAAGTGTTTCATAATCAATGCTTTAAGCATGATTGATCTTTCTTGTTTATATTTATATTTATCTTGACTCCATCTGTTATTATGAACCCGTACAAAATCTCAATTTAGCGTGGTCTCTCATTCTTAATTCCTTGAAGGCTAAATCATTATCTGCATTTTTAGCACTTTACAACATAGTTAAGAAGTGTTTATGACTTTGTTCTTTCTTTCTGTCTGTCTGTCTGTCCGTTCGTATGATAACTATCGTAAAAATGACTTTATCAAAAGGAAATTTTAGTATGTTGTTGAGACGAGCTGTAGGACATGTGGGAATATAAATGAATAATATCACCCAATTCGTTTTGGATTCAATCCGGATTGAAAAGAAATAATACACTGAACCCTATAGGACCTAATTTTTCAAACATTTTTTAAGCGAAGTTAAATTTCATAAATTGCTTCGAAAAGTTTACGAAATATTCAAATTATCTCATATAATATATAAAAAAAAAATCAGCAAAATATGTATGGTAGTTTTTTAAATAAAAATTAAAATATTATTTACACCCATATAATACGAAGGAATCACGTGACCCACTTCAAAATAAAATACTGCGTCTATCTTCTTTTCCTAGTGTAAAAATCGGGATTTTTAAAGTTCTTTTGCATATTTTCTGTGCATCTATATTCTGTGCCAACGCAATTACAATATTTTTGAGTTTAAATGATCGCATAACTTTGAATACTTCTACAACGAAGCCTAATTTTAATAGATGCAGAATGTAAACAATTGATAGTAAGATGAGTTGTATACGAATCGCTGAATTTTTTTCACTCAAAATTATTTAACTCTGGAGTATGGATAAAAGTGTATGAATGAAATATTCACTGCTTTTACATAGAGAGCCAGACGATTTCTATTTTGATGACGTCATTTGAATAAAGATCATATTTCTTAAATAAAGTTTTAACTTTTCAAATATAATAACTCATTGTAGTACTGTGATAATTTAAAAAAAATCAGAGCTGAATGTATCGCATTTTAGAGATGTTTAAATAAAATTGTATTTCAGTTGGAAAGTGCTTCATAGTCAATGCTTTATGCATGATTGATTTTTCTTGCTAAACATCTAAACATGCTACATTTTTAACACTTTACAACAAAGCTGAAAAGTGTTTATAACTTTGTTTATTCTGTCTGTCTGTCTGTCTGTCCGTTAGCACGATAAATGCCGTAAAAATGACTTTATCAAAATTAAGTTTTAGTATGTTGTTCGGACGGTCTGTAGGACTTATGGGAATATAAATGAATAATATCAATCAATTAGCTTTGGATTGAACCCGGGTTGAAAACATGAAATACATTGAACCCTATGGGACCTAATTTTTCAAACATTTTTTAAGTGGATTTAAAATTCACAAATTGCTTCGAAAATTTTAGGAAATATTCAAATTATCCCATAAAATATACTAAAAAAATTCCAGCAAAATATATTCAGTAGTGTTTTTAAATAAAAATTAAAATAAGAATTACACCTTTTATATGAAGCGATCACCTGACCATTATATGAAGGGATCACTCAATTTAAAATAAAATATGGCCTCCATCATGTGTCAAAATCGTGATTTTTAAAGTTCTTTTTAATTCATATTTAGTGTTGTATCCATCCTAAAACCGCTTTATTTCTGCTTAAATTCTGTGCATCTACACACTGAAACAACGCAATTACATTATATTTGAGTTTAAATGATCATCCAACTTTGATTATTTCTATAACGAAGCCTACTTTTCACTTATGGAAAATGTAAACAGCAAAAAAGTAGAATGAGTTGTATAAGAATTGCTGTATTTCTTTAACGCAAAATTATTTATCTCATGGAGTCTGAAATATAGCCGATATGAATGAAATATTCATTTATTTTACAGAGAGAAGGACGATTATTTCGATGATGTTTTAAGCATAGAGTTTAATTACTTGTGTCTCCATGGTCTTAAGTTTTTAAATAAAATAAATTATTATAGTATTGTGATGAATGAAATGCTGCTTTTATAGAGAGAGTCAGGCGTGTTATATTTCGATGACGTCATTTGAATAAATTTCATTTGTTTTCGATGAAGTTTTAAAAAATAATAAATTATCGTAGTACAATGATAATTTTAAAAATATTAGTGAGGAATGTATCGCATTTTAGAGATGTTTAAACCAGGCAATTTATATTTCAATGCCGTCATTTGAATAAAGTTAATTTTTTTCTATGAAATTTCAAGTTTTCAAATATAATAAATTAATGCATTATTGTAATAATTTTAAAAATATTTCCGAGGAAAGTATCGCATTTTAGAGATGTTTAAATAAAATTGCATTGAAGTTGGAAAGTGTTTCATAATCAATGCATTATGCATGATTGATCCTTCTTGTTAACACTTTACAACATAGTTGAAAAGTGTTTATGACTTTGTTCATTCTGTCTGTCTGTCTGTCCGTTAGCACGATAACTGCCGTAAAAATGACTTTATCAAAATAAAGTTTCAGTATGATGTTCAGACGGTCTGTGGTACCTATGGGAATATAAATGAATAGTTTCACCCAATTAGTTTTAGGGCGCGGTAGTTAGCGCGGTTAGGTTGGTTGGCGCGCTGGAGTTGCACTCGGTAGGTCCGGGTTCGATTCCAGCCACTGCCATAACTGCCGCCGTGTTCATGCGGAGTACGATCACGTTAAACATGTGGGTCCGAAAGTCCTTCCGAGAGGTTGGTGGTAGGGGAAGGAGGGTACGGTCCATGTGGATGCCTCCCCCACTGGGTTCCGGTCTAAATTGGGTGGCACTTCCCGACCGTCCAAACTGTTACCTTACACCTTTCTGGTAGGTCGGACGGTCTGGGTTTCAACAACAACCCAATTAGTTTTGGATTGAACCCAGATTGAAAATTTAAATACATTGGACCTTATGGGACCTAATTCTTCAAACATTTTTTTAACGAATTTAAAATTCACAAATTCCTTCGAAAGTTTTAGGAAATATTCAAATTATCCATTAAAATAAATAAAAAAAATTTCAGTAAAATATATTCAGTAGTTTTTAAAATAAAAATTAAAATAATAATTACACCTTTTATAGGAAGAGATCACGTGACCATTTAATGAAGAGATCACGTGACTCACTTCAAAATAAAATATGGCATCCCTCTTGTGTCAAAATCGTGATTTCTAAAGTTCTTTTTAATTTATATTTAGTGTTGTATCCATCCTAAAACCGCTTTATTTTTGCTTAAATTCTGTGCATCTACATACTGAAACAACGCAATTACAATATATGTAAGTTCAAATGATCATCAAACTTTGATTATTTCTACAACGAAGCCCAATTTTCACTTATGGAAAATGTAAACACCAAAAGATGTAGAATGAGTTGCATAAGAATTGCTGCATTTCTTTAACGTAAAATTATTTAGCTCTTGGAGTCTGCAATATAGCTGATGTGAATGAAACTTCTATTGATTTTACATAGAGAAGCATACGTTGTTTCAATGAAGTTTTAAGCATAGAGTTAAATTACTTGTAGCTCCATGGTTTTAAGTTTTTAAATAAAATAAATTATTATAGTATTGTGATGAATGAAAGTAATGGAAAAAAGTTTATGAATGAAATGCTGCTTTTATAGAGAGAGCCAGGCGATTTCTATTTCGATGACGTCATTTGAATAAAGTTCATTTGTTTTCTATGAAGTTTTCAAATATAATAAATTATTGTAGTATTATGATAATTTTAAAAATATTTCCGAGGAATGTATCGCATTTTAGAGATGTTTAAAGCAGGCAATTTATATTTCATTGCCGTCATTTAAATAAAGTTCATTTTTTTCAATGAATTTTTAAGTTTTCATTTATAATAAATTATGCATTATTGTGATAATTTTAAAAATATTTCCGAGGAATATATCGCATTTTAGAAATGTTTAAATAAAATTGCTTTGAAGTTGGAAAGTGTTTCATAATCAATGTTTTATGCATGATTGATCTTACTTGTTATTTAGTTTCTGCTGTGTCCATTTTAATATTATATGTTTTTCCATTCCCAGGTTTTCCCTCGTGCAAGTTGGCTATTAATGATATGCAAATTTTGTTCTCTGTCCTCGGCTGGGTATAAGAAGCCAATATATTTTCGTCTTATCATATAACTCTGATGAAGGACGTTTTACGCTGGAGAGTATGTTTTTAACGTCCTTTAGTACGGTCTAATAATGACTTTTATTTTAAAGCGTTTTATATTTGAATTTAAACATACATACCAACATTAAACATACCTGCCATTAATTTAAACCTGAATTTAAACATACCTGCCAACATTAGAGTATAACAAGAAAGATTAATCATGCTTAAAGCATTGATTATGAAACACTTTCCAACTTCAATGCAATTTTATCTAAACATCTCTAAAATGCAAAACATTCCTCGGTAATATTTTAAAACTTATCACAATACTATATTAATTTATTATATTTGGAAACTTAAATCTTCATCGAAAAAAATGAACTTCATTTAAATAACGGCATTGAAATATAAATTGTCTGGTTTAAACATCTCTAAAATGCCATACATTCCTCGGTAATACTTTTAAAATTATGATAATACTACGATAATTTATTATATTTGAAAACATCATCGAAAACAACTGAAATTCATTCAAATGACATCATAGAAAAAGTAATACGCCTGGTTTTCTCTATAAAAGCAGCATTTTATTCGTAACATTTTCCCATTCATTTCATTCATCACAATCATATAATAATTTATTTTATTTAAAAATTAAGACCATGGTGCTACAAGTAATTAAACTCTATACTTAAAATTTCATCGAAAAAAATCGTCCTTCTTTCTGTAAAATCAATGAATATTTCATACATATCAGCTATGAAAATTCCATGAGCTAAATAATTTTGCGTTAAAAAAATACAGAAATTTTTATACAACTCATTCTACATACTTTGCTGTTTATATTTTACATAAGTGAAAACTAGGCTTCGTTGTAGAAATAATTAAATATGGATGATGATTTAAACTCAAATATATTGTAATTGCGTTGTTTCAGTATGTAGATGCACAGAATTTAAGCAAAAATAAAGCGGTTTTAGGACGGATACAACACTCAATATAAATTAAAAAGAACTTTAAAAATCACGATTTTGATAGAAGATGGATGCCATATTTCATTTTGAAGTGGGTCAAGTGATATGAGTCTGCAGGGAAAGACATGTGCTGCCCACATCAGCATTTTTAACAATATTACAAAAATGGTTTATAGAAGTACGCCACCTTTGACAATAAGTCCAGCTATCAAATGAGAACCAAATGTAAGTTTAACGTGCAAATTCAATGTCATTTAAAATATTCATGGCTGTTATTTTGTACAGATAATCTCAAATTTTTATTGAAGAAATAAACAGAACGTGAATATGAGTCTGCAGGGAAAGACATGTGCTGCCCACATCAGAATTTTTAACAATATTAGAACAATGATTTATAGAAGTGAACGGGGATTATTTGCAGACCATTTCGAAAAAAATGTATGATCTATATTCAAAGATCCACCAAATTTTTGTAGAATAAAATGTTCAACAAATTTAAGCTGTGTACCAAATTTTAACTCTCTAGGACTGTGCATTAAAAATGGAAAGTGCATTAAAAATGTCATCAAATAAGTATATCACGAAGAGTTATATAAAATAAAAAAAAATTTGAAAAATTGTTATCTATCAAATTTATTTTAAAATGTGAAGCCTCTCTCATATACAAAATAATTAAACTCTTGGAAAGATATTTATTATATAATATATCTCTTTTTTCTTTCTGGACGATATTCCAAATGTCAGAATTTAATTGAATTTGTTTTTTTCCCTAGATTAAATAATTTTTAATTAAAAAACTACTTAATATATTTCACTAAATTTTTTTTTATATATTTTATGGGATAATGTGAATATTTCCTAAAAATTTCGAAGCAATTTGTGAATTTTAAATTTGCTTAAAAAATGTTTGAAAAATTAGGTCCCATAGGGTTCAATGTATTTTATTTTTTCAACCCGGGTTCAATAAAAAACTAATTGGGTGATATTATTTATTTATATTCCCATAGGTCCCACAGACAGTTTGAAAAACATACTAAAATTTCATTTTGATAAAGTCATTTTTACGGCAGTTATCGTGCTAACGGGCAGACAGACAGACAGACAGACGGACAGACAGATATATACAGACAGACAGACAGAATGAACAAAGTCATAAACACTTTTCAACTATGTTGTAATGTGTTAAAAATTCAGCAGATAGCGCGGTAAGCGTTTTTTACGACACTCTACAAGTCAGAGTATAATTTGTTTAATATCATTTATGAAAAAATAGGGATTTTTTAACATCACACTAAAAGTGTATGTTTTCTTTTCTTTTTCTTCAAAAAATCAGAACTGCCTACTGCATTAGAAGAATGTTTCTACACAGTCACTATATAAAGAAAACATATCATTGGCATAAACAGAGAAATGTTAGACAAAGGGGGGGGGGAATAAAAGGTATTTAGTTCTCACATTTTAATTTAGTTAATTAGGTGAATGAGAAAGAAACTTTTGCGACTCTACTGCCTAGAAAATAAGGGAAAAAGAGCATATTTTAAAGAAAATAAGCCTTAATTTTTACATAAACCTCAAAGATGTGAAAGTACTGTTTACTTAATTTGAGTTTACTTAAGCGGCCGTCGTACCGGTGAGGCAGCTAGGCTTCGGACTTTTCCAGGTGGCTGGGATCTCACGGACTGTGTTTATTCATGACTCTAGCCTAGATCCGACCGGTGACCGGGGTCGGGCTTGGAGGGTGTTCTTCGGACCCTACCCGGTGAATGATCCGCCGAGAACGTGTCCCCTGGCTGCGGCTCTGCTGGATGGGAGATTGAACCCCAGCTATGGAGAATTAATAGGCATAAACCCCCGAGGATGTCTTCTCCATTGGTCTTAACTCTGTTTACTTAATTTGAGATTTAATCCAAAAATGTTGGTTGGAATAGGGTGTTTAAACATTATACGAGAATTTAATCTATACACGTGAAATCGTACTTAAAAAATAATCATCAATATTTTATGAAAATATTGAATAAATCATGAAACCTACTACAAAGAAAAGAATGTTGTATATTTTTCATTCACTTAATTTGAAATTAAACATGGATGGAAACGTATGTTTCAACATTACACGGCAATGTAATCTACACACGCGAAATCACATTTATGTGAAGCAGTATCCACCATCAAAGTGGAAATGATGCAACTTAATACTGGCACTAGGTTCATGCATGGAAGAAGAAAATGGCAGCCGCAGGTTCGATAAAAATTCCCTTTAACAAAAAATTTTGTTTGAAAAATCCCTAACTTTAGGGAATTCTAAAAAAATTAACAAAAACCGGGAGATTCTCGTCTAAAATCTTGAAACCGGGAGAAATCATCAGAAACTGGGAGTTTCCTGGAAGAACCAGTTGTCAGCTATGGACATACTACCTTAATATAATTATTGAAAGTTATACTGGAGAAGATATGGCGAATTAAACGCTGCATTAATAAACTCAAGATTATTGAATTTTCAATGCGTACATGTCAAAGCCAATCGTACGATAATGTTGCCAATGTGTAAAGCCGCTGTCAGGCAATACAGAAAAAACTTCTTCAGCATTAATGGATTATTAAAGGTTTCATTGCTTTGAAAAGTCTTCGACATAATATAAGGTCAAAGTTTGAAAAGTTCAAAATTTTCGTTGTTTACAGGTTTACTCAAAAACAAATTATCGTTATAGTTCAGTTCAATTTGCATTAGTGATATATGAATTTTTTATCGGCAATCTCGTTATGGACAAGTTTATCGTTATTGGCAATATCGTTATAGCAAGGTTTCAAGCTATTTCATTAAATGAAAAAAAATGCTAATCAGTATTTAAATATTTTAAAGATTGAAAAACGTGTATTTATCAGTCTTTATGGATTAGAGAACACTATATTGTCATTGTTTATAATGGAAACTATATGTCGCAGCTCTACAGAGTAATTTTATTTAGCTAATAGATAACAAAGTAGACATGAATTAATAATCTGTTTTGACAGAAAATTAAATCCTGGCTAGAACTTGTGTTCTACGAAATATTCTTTTTGAAGTACACGTATTAACTTTGCTCAGTTACGCGTTCAAAACAATCTCTGTTAAGAAGCTTCAGTGTTGACAAGTGAATGCCAAACTCTAATTTATTACTCCACAAATCTAAAGTTTTTAATATACTTATGTATTGTTAAACTTATTATTTATTTATACATGCTTAGTATATTATATTTAAACTCTTTCATCATGTTACAGAGCCGTTCAAACCTTTTGTAATCGATAGCTCATAGTCACTGTTGAATTAGAAGATCTTGCTTTTGCAGCTTTAGTCTATATAAATGGAAGGGTAAAGGGATGCATAAAGACTGAGATACCCGGTATATGGAGGGAAAAGTAAAAATTGTCAAACAAAAATTTCCAAATAAATTGTCAAATTCAATTTTCACATGATATTGAAACTATCAACTCAATTTAATTTAGATGTAAAAAGCTTCTGCTTATGCAAAATCGTCTGTTGCAATGCTCATTTTGAAAGCAGTATTAGTGTTCCTAATGCTTCTGGAGTTATTTTTACTGAAAATTTAATTACTCTGCATTGTAACCTTCTCCACGCCCCGAAGCGCTACGACGCGATTTCATTCAGCTAATCGGTGATTGAACAGGATAAAAACATTATTTCAATTAAGTGTTAATTTTGTTTTGACAGAAAATGAGATGAAGACCAGAAACTGCGTTTATGAAGACAGCCTTTTGGAGTAGAAATATCAACTACTTGGAGTTATTGGTTCGGAATAATCTCAAGTAATCAGATTTCGTGTTGTCGCATGAATGTCAAGTGACATTTAGTTTAGAAAATATGTATAGATATATTTGAGACTTTATTATGGTTATATTTATGACTTTATTATGTTTATATTTTTGACACTATTTATATTTTTGCTGAAATATATACAATGGGCCCGATAAAGTTGTAAGTAGGCCAAATAAGCTTGAACGATGGTAGCTAGAGCTATGAAAGTGAGGTATCGGTGAAATAAAGTTTCTACGCGCTGTGTGATGAGATTGACGATTGCGCTCCTAGCGCCGAAATTTACTTATACAGCCACTGTATAAAGAAAACATATCATTGCCATAAACAGAGAAATGTTAGACAAAGGGGGGGGGGAATAAAAGTTATTTAGTTCTCACATTTTAATTTAGTTAATTAGGTGAGTGAGAAAGAAACTTTTGCGACTCCACTGCCTAGAAAATAAGGGAAAATGAGCATAATTTAAAGAAAATAAGCCTTAATTTTTACATAAACCTCAAAGATGTGAAAGTACTGTTTACTTAATTTGAGTTTACTTAAGCGGCCGTCGTACCGGTGAGGCAGCTAGGCTTCGGACTTTTCCAGGTGGCTGGGATCTCACGGACTGTGTCTATTCATGACTCGAGCCCAGATCCGGCCGGCGACCGGGGTCGGGCTTGGAGGGTGTTCTTCGGACCCTACCCGGTGAATGATCCCGCCGAGAACGTGTCCCCCGGCTGCGGCTCTGCTGGATGGGAGATTGAACCCCAGCCATGGATAATTAATAGGCATAAACCCCCGAGGATGTATTCTCAATTGGTCTTAACTCTGTTTACTTAATTTGAGATTTTATCCAAAAATGTTGGATGGAATAGGGTGTTTAAACATTATACGGGAATTTAATCTATACACGTGAAATCGTACTTAAAAAATAATCATCAATATTTTATGAAAATATTGAATAAATCATGAAACCTACTACAAAGAAAAGAATGTTGCATATTTTTCATTCACTTAATTTGAAATTAAACATGGATGGAAACGTATGTTTCAACATTACACGGCAATGTAATCTACACACGCGAAATCACATTTATATGAAGCAGTATCCACCATCAAAGTGGAAATGATGCAACTCAATACTGGCACTAGGTTCATGCATGGAAGAAGAAAATGGCAGCCGCAGGTTCGATAAAAATTCCCTTTAACAAAAAATTTTGATTGAAAAATCCCTAACTTTAGGAAACTCTAAAATAATTAATAAAAACCGGGAGATTCTCGTCTAAAATCTTGAAACCGGGAGAAATCATCAGAAACTGGGAGTTTCCCGGAAAAACCAGTTGTCAGCTATGGACATACTACCTTAATATAATTATTGAAAGTTATACTGGAGAAGATATGGTGAATTAAACGTTGAATTAATAAACTCATGATTATTGAATTTTCAATGCGCACATGTCAAGGCCAATCGTACGATAATGTTGCCAATGTGTAAAGCCGCTGTCAGGTCATACAAAAAAAACTTCTTCAGCATTAATGGATTATTAAAGGTTTCATTGCTTTGAAAAGTCTTCGACATAATATAAGGTCAAAATTTGAAAAGTTCAAAATTTTCGTTGTTTACAGGTTTACTCAAAAACAAATTATCGTTATAGTTCAGTTCAATTTGCATTAGTGATATATGAATTTTTTATCGGCAATCTCGTTATGAACAAGTTTATCGTTATTGGCAATATCGTTATAGCAAGGTTTCAAGCTATTTCATTAAATGAAAAAAAATGCTAATCAGTATTTAAATATTTTAAAGATTGAAAAACGTGTATTTATCAGTCTTTATGGATTAGAGAACACTATATTGTCATTGTTTATAATGGAAACTATATGTCGCAGCGCTACAGAGTAATTTTATTTAGCTAACTGATAACAAAGTAGACATGAATTAATAATCTGTTTTGACAGAAAATTAAATCCTGGCTAGAACTTGTGTTCTACGAAATATTCTTTTTGAAGTACACGTATTAACTTTGCTCAGTTACGCGTTCAAAACAATCTCTGTTAAGAAGCTTCAGTGTTGACAAGTGAATGCCAAACTCTAATTTATTACTCCACAAATCTAAAGTTTTTAATATACTTATGTATTGTTAAACTTATTATTTATTTATACATGCTTAGTATATTATATTTAAACTCTTTCATCATGTTACAGAGCCGTTCAAACCTTTTGTAATCGATAGCTCATAGTCACTGTTGAATTAGAAGATCTTGCTTTTGCAGCTTTAGTCTATATAAATGGAAGGGTAAAGGGATGCATAAAGACTGAGATACCCGGTATATGGAGGGAAAAGTAAAAATTGTCAAACAAAAATTTCCAAATAAATTGTCAAATTCAATTTTCACATGATATTGAAACTATCAACTCAATTTAATTTAGATGTAAAAAGCTTCTGCTTATGCAAAATCGTCTGTTGCAATGCTCATTTTGAAAGCAGTATTAGTGTTCCTAATGCTTCTGGAGTTATTTTTACTGAAAATTTAATTACTCTGCATTGTAACCTTCTCCACGCCCCGAAGCGCTACGACGCGATTTCATTTAGCTAATCGGTGATTGAACAGGATAAAAACATTATTTCAATTAAGTGTTAATCTGTTTTGACAGAAAATGAGACGAAGACCAGAAACTGTGTTTATGAAGACAGCCTTTTGGAGTAGAAATATCAACTTCTTGGAGTTATTGGTTCGGAATAATCTCAAGTAATCAGATTTCGTGTTGTCACATGAATGTCAAGTGACATTTAGTTTAGAAAATATGTATAGATATTTTTGAGACTTTATTATGGTTATATTTTTGACTTTATTATGTTAATATTTTTGACTCTATTTATATATTTTTGCTGAAATATATACAATGGGCCCGATAAAGTTGTAAGTAGGCCAAATAAGCTTGAACGATGGTAGCTAGAGCTATGAAAGTGAGGTATCGGTGAAATAAATTTTCTACGCGCTGTGTGATGAGATTGGCGATTGCGCTCCTAGCGCCGAAATTTGAAAGTTACAACTTCTGTCTCAGAAACTATAAGAAATATAGAAACACGGCGTTTCGTCTGAATTCGTTGTATAGCAGTACCATCTAACAATAACCTTCATTCGAATATGTGTATAATGTCGTGATCTTTTTTTTCACAAGATGTTCATCAAAGTACACACATCTATAATGATAGCCAATTGTTTGCAAAATTTCTCGCATTATTTCTCTACAGGCGCTATTTTGCACATCACAGCCATCATTTACATATGATACTCACAGTGTGATGCTTAAAGTTTCCTATTTGCACCATTTGTTTCTGTAAAATGTTCTTTCTTACTGATTCGATGATATATACGTTTTTAATTGACATTTTTTCTGTATCTCTCATAGTTTCTGAGATAAGGGTGCTAACTTCCAAATTTTCTCATAAGGGGTGCTGCCATCGATCTTATCTGATAGCGCATGGTTACTTTACTATACTAATACATCACTTCAACAGTTTTAGATACCAAAGTTCAAAACTATTTGGCCTACTTATAACTTTGCCGAGCACCCTGTATATTTTCAACATACTTTCGTTCTAACTTTGAAAACATCTAAATATGACATAATTATCATTACCTTTATAGACCTGATTTCAAGAAAACCGCGTTTAGAGAGATAAAGGCTTTTGAACAAACAAAAAAATATAAAATATAAAACGTGTGGTGTATTTCTTAGTAAAAAATGTGTGTGCACTAATTCCTCAGTGCTGAAGGGGCGCCTACGCAGTAAAAAATGCACTCAGCATCATCCGGGAATTAAAGCAAATATTATTTAAATTTATTCATTCAAGTTCACAAAAGGCGATCAGGTTATGAAGAGAAATTAATTTGTTTTAGCTTGTAGCAACGTTCAATAACAGATGGCAACATCAGTCGAGTTGGTTAAATGCCGAAGATATCTGTAGAAAGCTGACAAATGCGGATTTTTTTGCAGTTTGTTAGTTTGAGGTCGATAAATGAATCGCAGTTGATAAAGTTAGATAAATAGATCGAAGCTTTTTGCTTATCACTAAAACACCGATTTTGTTTATTAAAAAAATGTACCAAAAAATTATTTACGTAATCAGATAAAATGTTTTAGAAACCGGAAAAAAAAGTTTTAGCAACCAGAGAAAAGTTTTAGCAATAGGAAAAATGTTGTAGCTTTAGCAACGTACAGTAGGTGGCGCCACCAATCTAATCCCGAATTTCGATTTTTTAGTTCATAAACTAATTCGAATTAAAAAAATTCTCTCGAAAACGTGCTTGACAAATGTCATGACTGTATGTTACTTAGATTTTTCGCTACAGACGATACCAAACACACAGACATCTTAATTTATCATTATTTTCCTTCATTTTACATTTAGATAATGCGTCAGGAATACTTTACTCATGTTTACTAAAAGCAGCGCTAAATTGACACCTGGTAAGTATTGTTTAAATGGGATTTCTTTCCGAGGAAGTAGCAACCGTATGTTTCGCAGCGTATTCCTACTAAGTTTGGTTAAGCAACTTATCTCTTTTTATGCTGTCATAAGCAGCTTTAAAATCAATAAATAGATGGAAGGTTTTGATGTTATACTCTTTAGTTTTCTCCAAAATTTGTCTCAGTGTATGAATTTGATCCACAGTAGATCTTTGGGGCCTAAATCCACACTGGTAGTTTCCAATAACTTTCTCAGTATGGGGTGGAAGTCTTGCAAAAAAAGTAAGTTGGAGAAGATTTTATATGCCGTATTAAGGAGTGTGATGCCCCTATAGTTACGACATTCAAGTTGGTCTCCTTTTTTAAAAATAGGGCAGATGGAACCCACTTCCCACACAGTGGGCAATTTCTCCGATTCCCAAATTTTAGCCAAAATATGGTGCAAAGCATTAATAAGCACTGGTTCATCGACCTTTAAAAATTCAGATGGATCCTTAGTTTTACGCATTTGATATTTTTACACTTGTTTTTATATTATTTTAATAACCTTATTTGAGATCACGATCTCATTGCAGATAACATTATATGCTACTATCTGCAATAGAAGCCGGTTCGAAACTTTCGGAATGGGACATATATTGGAGAGTTCTATGAATATAAACTTGGTCGCTGTAGCCTCTTGGACCCTCAGCTTTAAGAAATTTAATTACAGCTGCATGGTAGAGCTTAATTTGTAGGTTTCTCTAGAAGTTCACAAAATTGTGGCAAATAGCATGTTTTAATAGTTTCATTTCACGTATCAGCCATGCTATACTGACAAGTGTATAAAAAACGTTTGTACGTGAATTCTGCTATTTACGTTGAGAGCGTGATTCGAAAGTATGCCTATTCAAAGCATTCTTCAGAGGTATTTAGTTTAAAAAGCATTCAGTGAATAATATTTGAAAAATTATTGATCTTTGCATGATTGATCTTTCTTGTTTCTCTTACGGATATTCTCTGGAACGATGCCATAATCAAAATGTTTTTTACCGTAGTATAAAAAGCGGGAATCCGGCCTTCCAAATTGCCATTTCGTCTTTAAATCATCACCACTTACTAATATCCTCTAAATACTTCTTTTGATCTATTTAATTGAGTCGCAATTTTCGATACGGTAGTTCCTTCTGAATTAAATTCCAAACCAAGGATATCTCCTCCCAATTAACTGCTGAGCTTTCTGCATTTCTTTGAAACACCTCAAAAGTTCAAAGTTTTACACTAGTCGCTCATCTCCGGCCGTCCAAACAGCTGCTCATGTCTCAGGACGAGTCGGACGGTCTGGATTTTTGACGAGTCGCTTATGTCATAACATCAATTATTTTATTCAATCCAACAATAAAAGAAATCTACATACTGTTTTAATTGTGGTCATACTTTTTTGACATGATGTTTTATAAATTATCCTTAGTTTTCTTCTTCTTTAAGAGCGTAACAACCTGTTACAGGTCTTAGCTGCCTCGACAGCACGCCTCTTCTAACACCGTCGGTCCAAAGCGACTCTTTGCCAGTTTTTAATTTTCAAAATGTTGATGTCATTCACAATGTCGTCTAACCATCTAGTCGAAGGTCTGCCCCGGGCGCGGGTACCTCCAGGGTTCTTAAAAGTGTACAATCTAGTCGGGTTGTTTTCAGGGGTTCTCCAGACATGTCCGAGCCATCTCAATCTGTTACTTCGGATGATTTGTGTAACTTGGGGCTCTTTGTAGAGTCTATAAAGTTCAAAATTATATCTGGTTCTCCAGCATACTTGTTCTTGTACAGGCCCGAATATAGTTCTTAACACTTTTCTTTCAAAAGTCTCCAGGGCACGCTGGACGTCTAAATTTAAAGTCCAAGTTTCGCTAGCATATAGCAGCACAGGTAGTATAAGTGTCTTGTATATTCTCATTTTAGTTCTTCGGCTAACAAGCCTGGATCTTAATTGTTTTTTTAGTCCAAAGAAACATTTATTGGCCGATTTTATTCTGTAGTTAATTTCGGCTTTCAACAAGTTTTGGTCATTGATAGTAACTCCAAGGTATTTGAATTCACTAACCCTTTCAAATATATGACCATTAATGCAAAAAGTGTTGTAGTTCCCTGACGCGGACGGGACTTCCATAAACTTTGTCTTGTCCTCATTGATAGTGAGGCCCATGTCTGTAGCAGAGATTTCAAGGGCACGAAAGGCCTCTTTCACTGCCCTTTAAGATCTTCCAATAATGTCAATGTCGTCTGCGTAAGCCAATAAATACTGCGACCTATTCCAGAGAGTGCCTCTTCGGTCTAATCCGCTATCTCGGATGCATTTCTCCAATGCGAGATTAAAGAGCAGGCAGGCAAGCGAGTCTCCCTGACGCAGTCCTCTTTCAGTAACAAAAGGCGCAGAAAGGTGATTTTGAATTTAAACCCTGCAACGAACGTTGCTAAGCGTGGCTTTAGTAAGTTTAACAAGTTTAGAAGGAATGTTAAACTCAATCAACTCAATCATAGGACGGCGGCATTCCGAAACTTGCGTGGCCCAAAGGACGAAGCGCTTCGTTTCCGAAATGTGCCTAAAAGACGGCTATTTTTTTGGGTTAAGCCTAACTCTCGAAAAAAATTCACTAAAAATCACCCGTTCAACACAGCATTCTACTTTTTTCAGGAAGAAAGGAAATACTTATTTTCTATTTGATGTATATTTTTTATACACATTTTCTTTTATCAAAATATTAAAAATTTTAGTGTATATATGTTTTAGGTACAAATGGATAATTATTTGGCATGTCCTTCCGATTTTTTAAAACTGTATCACATACATGCGTATTCTTAAACAACAAATACTTTGCAAGTACAGGAGAGGTAAAAAATTTATCCAAATACAAAGTATATCCTTTTCCTAAAAGTTCACTTAGAAATGTTTTCACAACGCGTTCTCCATACCCACCATCAGAGCTTGATAATCCCGTGTCCTTTCCAGTATACACAAGGAAATTTCATTTATAGCCTCATTCCGATTCTGACGATTTATATATTTTTATTCGATATCTGGACCTTTTCGATGGGATATATTAACGAAATCCCAGCCTTCCTTTCCATGAGAACATAAATAACCTAATCATTTCATTGCCTCACGTTCCTTTACCCCCCCTCCACCACCCACTCAAAAAAAATACTCTCTTATATTCCTCTAATTCAACAACGAAATCAATAAAAGACAAAATCAGAACGAGACCCGGAACTCAATTATAAAATTGTTTATGCTGCGAGAAGTCAGCTGTCTGCTTACGCTACAGAACCATGTTTCATCCCTCCAAATGGAGAAATAATTCATTGGGTACTCCTTGTGCCAAGGTCAAACATCTACAAAATACATTTAAGTTGCTTCCACGGGCATTTAACGCCATTTAGTAGACAAATACATTCAAATTAAAACGTTCCACGTGCCAGTCGTCCTTCAGGGTAAAATTTCCTCCGGCCCGAGGGCGTGCCGTTCGTTCTTGAATGCAAGTTCGCAGTTGGCACGTGGGCGTGCCAATCGTCGCGAAAGGGTTAACAAGCATTTTAATTTCTCAAAATCCTGAATAAAACAAATAAAATAAAGAAAGATCAATCATGCTTAAAGCATTGATTATGAAACACTTTACAACTTCAATGCAATTTTATTTAAAACACAAGTCTAAAATGCAATACATTCCTCGGGAATATTTTAAAACTTGTCACAATACTACATTAATTTATTATATTTGAAAACTTAAACCTTCATTGAAAAAAATTAACTTCATTCAAATGACGGCATTGAAATATAAATTGCCTGGTTTACACATCTCTAAAATGCGATACATTCTTCGGTAATATTTTTAAAACTATCATTGTACTACGATAATTTATTATATTTGAAAACTTCATCGAAAACAACTGAAATTCATTCAAATGACGTCATAGAAAAAATGACACGTCTGGATCTCTCTAAAAACAGCATTTCATTCATAACATTTTCCCATTCATTTCATTCATCACAATACTATAATAATTTATTTTATATAAAAATTAAGACCATGTAGCTACAAGTAACTAAACTCTACGCTTAAAACTTCATCGAAAAAAATCGTCCTTCTCTTTGACATCAATAAATATTTCATTCATATCAGCTATGCAGACTCCATGGGCTAAATAATTTTGTGTTAAAGAAATACAGCAATTCTAATACAACTCATTCCACATATTTTGCTGTTTACATTTTACATAAGTGAAAAATAGGCTTCGTTGTAGAAATAATCAAATTTGGATGATCATTTAAACTCAAATATATTGTCATTGCGTTGTTTCAGTATGTAGATGCACAGAATTTAAGCAAAAATAAAGTGGTTTTAGGACGGATACAACACTCAATATGAATTAGAAAGAATTTAATAAATCGCGATTTTGAGACAAGATGGATGCCATATATTATTTTGAAGTGGGTCATGTGATCTTTTCATATCGTAGTCACGTGATCGCTTCATATAAGAGGTGTAATTATTATTTAAAATTTTACTTAAAATTAATTTTTATTTAAAAAACTACTGAATATATTTCGCTGAATTTTTTTTTATATATTTTATGGAATAATTTGAATACTACCTAAAATTTTCAAAGCAATTTGTGAATTTTAAATCCGCTTAAAAATGTTTGAAAAATTAGATCCCATAGGGCTCAATGTATTTCATTTTTCATCCCGGGTTCAATCCAAAACTAATTGGGTGATATTATTCATTTATATTCCCATAGGTCCTACAGACCGTCTGAACAACATACTAAAATTTCATTTTGATTAAGTCATTTTTACGGCAGTTATCGTGCTAACGGATAGACAGACAGATAGACAGACGGAATGAACAAAGTTATAAACACTTTTCAACTTTGTTGTAAAGTGTTAATAAAAAGAGAAAGCGGGCTTTAAATTCTTAAACATACCCTTTTCAAAAGATAAGAGAATGTGGCACAGTATTTTATCGAGATATGGCTCCGAAATCACTGTTGCAACTACAGCATGAGATTGAATGATTGCAATGGGCTAGCAAACTTATGTACTTTGGTGCCAAATGTTTGCCATTTATATTTAGTGCCAAAACAAGTGGAACCCAGATAGTCCAGATGATTGAATTTTATATTAGTAGGGTTTGAGGAAGAAGACAATAACTTTTTACAGTAGACAGCTATATGTAGTGGGTGAATCTGTGATAGTCTGCGGAGGATTTGGCTTCAAAGCACAAACATCCCTTTCATATATAAAGGAAAAGCAGGAATCTGAACAATTTAATATTCTTTGGAAATCTTGTAGATCCCAAATGGATTTTATAGAAGGCTCGTACTCCCATTCATATAATGAATTCAACTAAAACGTGGTTCAAACTAAAAAACTATTTCGCTTTTAGACTGGACTAATGACACGAGCCAACTTCATGTGACTTTTGAAAGAATACTACGGATATATGGAAGAACACTCATTTTACACTGTTAAATTAATGAAGATATTAATGATTAGAATGTACATTACGTGATATTTTGAGGATACTTCATACTTGTAAGTACAATTAAGACCGTGGAAACATCTTCCTACACATCTAATTTAATCTTGATTAGTGAAATCTAAATAATAAAACACAAATTCAAATATAAGTTTATAAGGTTTTAGGATTTTAACGAGTTTAGATCGAAAACGGGGTTTGTGAGCATGTTGAGCTACCTAGTTAGTAAAATGTTTTTAACACTTTAGAACATAGTTGAAAAGTGTTTATGACTTTGTTCATTTTGTCTGTCTGTCTGTTCGTTAGCACGATAACTGCCGTAAAAATGACTTTATCGAAATGGAATTTTAGTATGTTGTTCAGATGGTCCGTGGAATCTATGGGAATAAAAATGAATAATATCACCCAATTAGTTTTGGATTGAACCCAGGTTGAAAAAATTGAATACATTGAACCCTATGGGACCTAATTTTTCAAACATTTTTTAAGCGGATTTAAAATTCACAAATTGCTTCGAAAATGTTAGGTAATATTCAAATTGTTCCATAAAATATATAAAAAGAATTTCAGCAAAATATATTTAGTAGTTTTTTAAATAAAAATTAAAATAATAATTACACCTTTTATATGAAGAGATTACGTGACCATTATACGACGAGATCACGTGACCCACTTCAAAATAAAATATGGCATCCATTTTGTGTCAAAATCGTGATTTTTAAAGTTAATTCATATTTAGTGTTGTATCCGTCCTAAAACCGCTTAATTTTTGCTTAAATTCTGTGCGTCTACATACTGAAACAACGCAATTACAATATATTTCAGTTTAAATGATCGTCCAACTTTGATTATTTCTACAACGAAGCCTAATTTCCACTTATGGAGAATGTAAATACCAAAAGATGTAGAATGAGTTGTATAAGAATTGCTGCATTTCTTTAACGCAAAATTATTTAGCTCATGGAGTCTGCAATATAGCTGATATGAATGAGATATTCATTGATTTTACACTTTGCTGCTCTATGTCTTAGAATGAGACGGACGGTCTTGGCTTTCGACACTCCTTTCGACACAGGAGCATACGATTTTCTCTATGAAGTTTTAAGCATAGAGTTTAATTACTTGTACCTCCATGGTCTTAAATTTTTAAATAAAATAAATCATTATAGTATTGTGATGAATGAAATGAATGGAAAAAAGTTTATGAATGAAATGCTGCTTTTATAGAGAGAGAGCCAGGCGTGTTATATTTCGATGACGTCATTTGAATACATTTCATTTGTTTTTGATGAAGTTTTCAAATATAATAAATTATTGTAGTATTATGATAATTTAAAAAATATTACCGAGGAATGCTATCGCATTTTGGAGATGTTTAAACCAGGCAATTTATATTTCAATGCCGTCATTTGAATGAAGTTCATTGTTTTCGATGAAGTTTTAAGTTTTCAAATATAATAATTTAATATAGTATTGTCATGATTTTAAAAATATTACCGAGGAATGTCTCGCATTTTAGAGACGTTTAAATAAAATTGCATGGAAGTTGGAAAGTGTTTTATAATCAATGCTTTATGCCTGATTGATCTTTCTTGTTTTAAAATTATAACAGCTAATGAATTACTCCTGGTATGTATGGAACGACTTTATATATTCAGACTGAATAATTAGAACAGCAGATAAAGTGAAAACCTGAGCAACGTATTTAAGCTCAATGTATTTAAGCTTACGTATTTAAGCTTACGTATTTGAGCAATGCATTTAATCAACGTATTTAAGCTTATGCATGGAGGTGAATGCACACATGACTGGTCTGAGAAATCCCCAGATCTCACACCCGTGATTTTAGGTATTCCCACAACGAGAAATCAGAAGGTGTGAGTTCTGGGGATCTCGCAGGCCAGTCATGCCTGCAATCACTTCCATGCATAAGTCATCTCCATGGCTTTATCTGCCGCAGTCCCCCGAGTGTCGAGAGTTTGAATTAAATTTTTTTTGATGCCACACAAAATCCCCTACCACGGTGAATATTAATCTGCAAACCGCATGTCTCTCCGACCCATAGATATTTTTTATAGCGTTTTTCTTTCGCTCCGAAATTTTAAATCACCCGGCATAATGACAATCACAGCTGTTTCGAGGATATGCTAGATCCCTTTCGTCAGTGCAAAATAACCAACAAATCCGAAATCAAAAAGATAAGATGGGGACAAATAGAAAAACAGAGGGGTATATATACACAAGTCGATAGGTTCAACAGCCCAGCCAATTTGTTTTGGATTGGCTGTACTGTTTTTCATTCTACCTTGATTGGCTCTCTCAGGTGGACTTCTTATTCACGACTTGGGTATACGTATCTCTGTTTCTTTTATTTGTGTTAATTTCGTTTTTTGACTTTGTTTGTCGGTTGTTTAGCACTGATGACGGAAAGCCAGAGTGTTCGAAGTAGCTATGCACTGTATTGTTATTCTACGTATATAGACTTAAATACATTACTCAGGTTAAATTCCTTAATCTTTATACATTTTTTTTACTTTCCTTATATACATAATGTACAAGGAAGGTATTGTGACGGGGTCGAAAATTCGAATTCGAGTTTTCGACGGGAGAGCACGATTCAAGAGTCCCTGATCACGAATCAAACATTTTTGAGGTGATGTCTGCGTGTGTGTGAAAGTATGTGTGTGTGTGTGTGTGAAAGTATGTGTGTGTGTGTGTGAAAGTATGTGTTGGTGTGTGTGTCTGTGAAAGTATGTGTGTGTGTGTGTGTGTGTGTGTGTGTGTGTTTAAGTGAGTCTCTGGAGACGATATCTCACAAACGAATAGAGCGATTCGAATGAAATTTGATACAAAAATCACAATCCGTGAATACTGGAAGCCTATTGCTTTTAAACGTAATTGAATGTTCAGAACTCCCTAAATTTTCGAGTGAAATTTTGAAAAAATCATCAAAAAATCAAAACATTTAAAAAAGTTATGCAAATAGACATTTCTTATGTAATTTTTCCTTAGAAAACGATTGACATAAACTTCAGAACGCCAGTATGAACCGTTCTCGAGATACTGCCCATTTTTAAAATAAATTTATCAAAAAATCCCATAAATTAATATTAAAATATTAACTGTTGAGAAACATGTTCAATTTTTATATGTAATATCATGCGATAAATTGGGTGGCATCATTCTCGTCGACCTAGCTCCTTCCATTCATGAGAAAAGATACTTTGAGTAATACTCTTGTATTTGAACGTTAATAGTTATTTATCTGCTATAAGAATAACTTATTTCTCCGTCCATAACGCTTGGCGAGATTTTGGCTACAAATTTGGCGGAAAATCGCCAACTAGGCGACTTTTTTAAATTTTGCCAAATTAACGAAAATCTCACCAAATGGATAAAAATGACACTAAATCAATGAAAATGGCGACTCATTGAGGAAAATTCAATATCTTGGAAAGAATATAAATATCTACTATAAGAAGAACATATTTTTTTATTGTAAAAGTAGTCAATCCATTGCATTATATAAGGAAAGTCATGTGTTGCCCACATCAGATTTTTTATTTATTGAAAACAGATGAAATTAAATAATGTAGAGTATTAGACTTAATTTGGAAAAAATAATTGGCATAATTGGCCAGAGTCAGGGACTGAGCACTACTGACTTTCTGGATTCTATCTATTGTACCTCTCTTGTTCTGTAATGAATTATTAGAAGTATCTTACAGATATTTCTAGATAAAAAGTGAAAAATATTATGAAAATGCAAAGACGTTTTCGGTGATAAAGTTCAATTTTTTAGTCGAAAAAACGATGGAAATGGATAGTACAAGTATGACGTCAAGACATACTTTTTGTAACACATATTTTGAAACTCACTTCCATCATCATTTCAAATAAAATGGTGAAATGAAATATTTCGTTCACATATTTAGGAAATGTATTCTGAGAATGAGTAAAGTGCAATCTAAAATTTTTTGATGGAATGGAACTATTTTTATCGACTTCCCATTTTTTGTGGCTTTCCGATGAAACGTAATATAATTTCTCATTTTCAATTTCTCGCTTGTGATTCAGATAAAATGCATAGTATAGCTGAACTAAAAGTACAAGAAGGAAATGTACATAGTAAATAGGTGAAGGAAATATACATAGAAATAGGTGAAGGAAATGTACATAGTAAATAGGTGAAGGAAAAATACATAGTAAATAGGTGAAAGAAATGTACATATTAAATAGATGAAGGAAATGTACATAGTAAATAGGTGAAGGAAATGTACATAGTAAATAGGCGAAGGAAATACAGTAAAGGGTTGTGGAAAATTCACATTCGAGTTTTCATTTAATTTAGATGTTTTTTGGTATAATAGAAAGAACATAAATAACGCAATAAAACTAAAGTAACTTTATCAATGGCAATATATAATACAAAAATAATAATGTCGACTGGTTTTGTAGGCAAGAAACAACCTTCTTCGTCAGGACACACAAGATGCTCAACCTTCGCTGGTGACAGCTAGATCGGTGAGGAATGTAAGAATAGCAAAAGTGACTGAATCAGAGAAATGAGGTTGCTAATTGCGAGAGAAAAAGAAATAGGTAAAGAAGCCAAAGAGGAAAGAACAAGCGGTAGGACACAATAAAGAAACGGTAAAATATCAAACTAGTAAATAAACGTCCAATGAAGGATTCAAAGCATTTGTTTAGTGAGTAAAAGTACGAATATATGAGCTCCATTAATATTAAAAAAGCAACTAATTTGTCTCGGAAACTACATTAGTCAAACGGTAAAATTAACAGATTTTAAACAAGTACGAAAAATAAGTAGAACAGAAAGTGGCTTTGGAAGTTAAAAGAGTCGTCAATAAATATTTCGTAAAAAACAAAAATTCAAGAAAGGATAAAGAATTTTTGTCGAACTATTTTTACGACAAATTTGTTGATAATGTTAGCTCTTTAGCTTCCAAACTCATTTTTTGTTCTACTTATTTTTCGTATTTTTTAAGAATCTGTTATTGTTATCGCTGGTTTAGTCGACTCATGTAATTTTCGAATCCGGTTAGCTGCCTTTATTAATTTAATAGGAATCTCAGTTACAGTTAAAAAAAAAACTCTGAACAAGTGCTTTGAATTCTTTGTTGGATGTTCACTTTCTTTTTTGGTTTTTTTACCGTTCATTCATTATGTACTACCTCTTGTTCTATTCACCTTGGTTTTTACCTCTTTGTTTCTTATCTCACCCATTAGTAACCCCCTATACCTGCTTCAATCACTTTGTGCTTCTTGTGTGTCTTGATAAAGAAGACTGTTTCTCGCCTTCGAAATAGGTTGACACTATTATTTTTGCATTGCATACTGTTTATAGTGAAATTATTTTAGTTTTATTACTTCAGTAGCAGTGAGTTGTACTTACGAATAAACTCTATTTAGCTTAACGTGTATGTCTCCGCAATGCATGTATATGTTGCAGGCATTAAGGAAAAATATTTTTTTAAACAAAAGTCTAGACATTTATCTAATTTCTGTAGCTAAATAATCAATAATTTCTCGTTTTGATTGTTAGATTTCAGGCATTTAGTTAAATAGCGGCAATCCGTAGGCAAATAGAGACACGCAATGTTTCCCCCATCTGCTTACCTCAGTTTAAGCGTTTATCTTTTAGTTATAATTGCAGATGTGAGACCATTTACTTAACAATGCCTAAAATGCATTAACGACCTTCAACAAGTATTGATATGAACGCATACCTTCAAGTCTGTCTTAGACTTTGTCACCAGCTCGTACGTAATGTCGCTCATTTTACTGGAATCAATTCGTATAATTCTCTCACTCGTACTCGTCGATCATATCGTATTGCGTCTACGTGTTAATATCGAACACTCCTAGATCAACTGTAATCAGGACATTCTCGTTTCTCATTTGCCTCTGTCTCACGTAGAAGTCGTCGTGACTTCTTGTCTATGTTGCCTCCGTACTATCGTAGAAATCTAACATATTCTCCTAGAAGTTGTGTAATATCATCTCTTGATTGTCGCTTCTTTTTGCCTGAGGTCTTTACGTTAATTCATCCAGACATCTAGCATATTGGTTACATTTTTTACCTCTTTTGTGGCTTCTCGTGGCTTCACCTGGGCCTCTACGGTTTATTGCCTACTTTGACCTTTCGAGTCAGGGTGCCATAAAACTGGCGTCCCCAAGTCTGATGCTGTTGTTAAACATTACAGATATCATAAACACTGCACATGAAACTGTCTCACCTAATCTTTCTCCAATCTGGTTTCATATACCTATTCCTGCTCTCACAATAATATCCATCATTTTAAGTTTTGAATTATAGGTTCTTTGGCACTAATAAACTTTTGGTTTTGGATAAATAGCCAAATAGTGGCCAGCCAAGCAATTTCTGCAATCCTGTAGTTGAGGCAGGATAAAATATACCTTATATAGATTTCGATATTGGTCTCGATCTTAAATTTGTACAAACAAATTGTTTTAAATAACATTAAGATAAGAAACTAAATCTTGGAAGATACGTTTAGCCAGTAGAATGAAGCGTTGTTGGTGGTAGCAAAACATAGTTGAAGGTTTGCTGAAAGTGGATCAGTGAAAAAATACTTGCAAGAGATAGAAAAGTTATTTCAACAAAAACGAGAAATGATGATAAAAAATTAGTATTAGTACAATTGACACTAAAATGGAAAGCTTGTTATTGATAGGATGTACTAGGATATGATATATGTGTAGCAGCAGCCGACTCCACACATATCAGACATCTCCTGCCAGAAACATCAATCGAAAATACTAGGAATCAGTACACGAATTATAAGTTCGAATCTGAAGCTAGCTTTTGGTATAATGTCGGTATTGTAAGCTTTTGGCATAATGTCGGTATTGTAAGCTCTAGGTCGAGTCTGGCTCGGGACTATCAACATCAATTCCTACAATGGTGAACTGGACAATTAATGCAGGCCGAATATAAACCGCAAATGAAAAATGTGTTCAAGGGAGTATGAAATAGAGTAAAGCTAGAAGTCGAATTTTATGGTGTAGCACAGCAACCGAGAGATTCAATGAGTAATTGTCTACCGAGAAAAGTTGAATGGAAAGACCTTGCAAACTTTTCGTGAGTTACGACTTCTAAAAGATTTCACACAAAAATAAACTCCAAGAATCTAATGTCAGAAAAGAGCTGCTGAAAAAGTGTTAGAAGGAACATCTAAAGAATTCAAAGAAGTTGATGTAGCATCGAGTATGTTTGTTGAAATACGAAGGTTGACGACTGATCTCGTGACAAGAATTTATTAACATCCGTATACTCTCATTTTAAATGAGTAAATTTCACTCACATAATGAGCTAATTTTTACTTCTTTAGTCTGTGAAAACGCAACTTCCATTTAACTGGCTCGTATAACCTATTATAATGGCTATACAGTGTTTCACTTGCTCTCAGCCCCTGATTTTCCTCTAAAACTTTCAAATTAATGGATGAAATTCAATGGAATTTCACATGAACATAAATAGGTATATGAGAATATATAGGTATATTACAGAAGGTATATACGGATAGGTATATACGGATATACATAGGTATTTACGGATATATATATAGGTATATACGAATATACATAGGTATAGTACGGCAGGACACGAGTGGTGGCACTACTATCTAGCCCAATAGTGAAAAACAGACTGCTGGTCTTGCCACAAAAGTTCTTATGTTAACTGTCGCAGGAGATGGGGTGATTTCCGTTGAATGACGTCCACTAGTTTGGAAGTTATGAGAGAAAATCAGGGGCCGAGAGCGAGTGCAACACACTGTATAAAATCAGCGCAGTTGTTTGGAATTTCGAAAATAACGGATATTTTCGATATGCAATTAAGATCTCATCTGTTCATACAATTTTATGAAGAAATACTGGATGTTTCGGTGTCATTTAAGGAATGCGTGAGAAGCATTAGCCATGTTTCTATTAAGGCTCTCATAGGTATTTGTGTGAATCTTCTAAAATGCCGTGTCGTAAACAAAACGTATTTGTAAAAGATAGACAGTTTTGTATTTCAAAGTGTCACAATCCATTAAAATGAGAATATAAGTATGTAAGTGACAAGTACCTATAAAATATTTTCATTACCTAGCTAATTTAATTTCTTAATGTCCTATTTTTTAATATTATTGTCCAACTCCACAACTGAACTTTTTCAAATCTGTTGCACGGGAGTACTATGTGAGTTCCCCCGTTTTCCATTGGTCACCGTAATCTGTTTGGGTCCACGAAACTCACGTGCCAGGAGATCATTCATTTCCTTTATCATGAATGAAAGTTCGTCCCACAATAAAAGATTAGCGTCTTCGTGTCTGAGGCTGTTGCCACTCTGTCGCTTTTGCTACTTTTAGAATCTAACACTTTTTACTACCAATGTATCACAATCATTTTTTTCAAGTTTACAGATCAGACGAGTCTAGACTTGATCCCTCATCTAGCAATCGATTGAATATGACTGGTATTTATTGCCTTCCGAGACGCATTTCGTTCCTTCCTGCCATCTAATCCTACGAAGTAGATAATGCAATGTATATATTTGTAATTGGTTTTATTAGTCTCTTTCACCTTTTCGACGAACTTGTTTCCTTAACTTTTAATTTCTCCGCTAGAGGCGATGCAATCCCTTTTATTCGATCAGACATGGCCACTTTACTATAGACAGACATAACGTGTACATTCATGGACTCTTCCTTACAAAGTTATTGAAGTGCTTAAGGGCTTTTCCCTGAACTCTTTATAATGCACGCGTAGACTGCAATCAGTGAATTTTTCTTCAGATGAAAATATTTTGTATGATCCCTAAAAGAATTAAAACCTTAAGACGATTAATTTTAAATTGCACAGCATAACTTCATAGTTGATAAATTTTGTGAAGCTAAATACTCTTAATGCGCTTAGATTTAAAGTTGGAATCCTAAAAGTCTTGTTTAAGAAATACAAATGTCTCAAAAGCTTTATAACATTATCGTAATTTTCCATAGATTTAGTAATTAAAAGAGTTCGGAGTTATTTTAAAACAGTAAGATCCTATAAAGACGGAATTTGAAATTACTTTTCCAATCGTCTGAAAATATTTCTTATATTTTGATAAATATTGTTTTAAAAAACTAGGAGACTCTACCCCCTGCTCGCCAACCCCCGTAACTCGCTACGCTCGAAGAGTTTGCTTCACATCCGTAGCTTTTAAATATTATACTTTAAAAAATTCCCTTTTTCGATCCCCACCTATTTACCGCAGGAGGTAAAAGCAGAGGTTTTTCTCAGACCAGAGCATCCACAAACTGAATTCCTTAATCCAGAGCTCGCTTCGTGAGCTACACTCACGGACAATGAGAGTTGCGCATCAAGAAGGAAGCATAGGATGGACTTGAAATTTTATTGATGGAAGGATACAGATGAATAATATACATGATTTCAAAAACAGCGCAGCAGAACACGTACAGAGGGAGCTGCGGTACACAGTCCGGTCATCCTCAATAGCGTGTCGCACCGCCTCGTGCTGCGATACAAGCAGCAATACGGTCAGGCATGGTGTCGAACAGACTCCTGATGTTGTCCTGCGGCAGACAAGTCCACACCTGTTGGACTTTATGTTCCAAATCCCGAAGATTGCGGCAACGAGGCAGCTAGCGTTTCAATTGGTCCCACACATGCTCGATAGGGGACAAGTCTGAGGAGCAGGTAGGCCATGGAAGTGTCTGGACATGACTCAGGCAGGCCTGGGTGACACCGGGTATTATTCTGCTGGAATTGAGCACCTGGAATCCCAGCAACGAATGGGCGCATATGGGGCCATAGAATCTCACCCACGTACCGCAGTTCCGTCAATGTTCCAGGTACCACTACTAGAGCGGATCGGCTGCCGTAGACTATGGCTCCCCAGCCTATGATGCCTGCAGTGGGGCTGGTGTGGCGCTTGACAACGAGGTTGGGATTGTGGGGTTGTGCAGGGGATCTCCAAACCCGAACACGCTGACCATCAGTTCCCAAAACGAAGATGTACTCATCGCTAAACACAGCACATCACCAATCTGTGGCGTTCCATGTTGCTCTGGCTCGGCACCACTGCAACCTGAGCTGCCGATGTTCCAGTGTTAACGGCAGCACACATAAGGGACGCTAGGATAGCAGATTCGCTTCCTTCAGACGTCTAGATGTGGTTCGTGGGCACACAGGAGCCGCTACGTGTGCCTATATCGCGAATCGGGTCGCCGTGGGCTCTATACGTGCCTGCATGACGATCATTCGATCCTCTCTACTCGTGGTATGCTTGATCCGTCCGGAGTCAGTCCTCCGTGTCTAGGTGGCGTCCCGTGACCAGTGCTCCCAACATCGTCGGACGGTATAGTCCGAAAGATCTATGTGCCGGGCTATCAGACGCGCTGACCAGCCTGCGGTTTTCAGCCGGATGATAAGGTCTCTCTCGAAGTCCGTCAGATGCGTATATCAACGTTTTTGGCGTCTACCCACCATTCCTTTCAAACCGTACTCGTGCTTGCTTCGGTCGAGGCTTCTCGTATTGATGAGGCGTCGACTACACGCCGGTTTATAAGGCCGATGGCTCTTGCTTGCAGCGCCACTCACGGGTGTACGGTCATGTGCAATCACACCAGACTGGGATCATTTACACACCAGCCCATCCTCTAGCTATCTACATTATTTCGCGGTTGTACCATGTTTTCTTCTTGGTGCGCAACTTTCATTGTTTGTGCGTGCATTTCAAACCAAACTAAAGTTTAAATCGGTAAACGATTTATTTCATCTTATTACCATATTATTTCTCTAAAAGTGTACTAAATTTCATATTTTTGTATGCCATAGTTTTTGAGGCACGTGACAGAGAAATTGCTGGACGTACCGATATGAAAGAAAAATTTTTACTAAAGAAGAGCATAAAAAGTAAAATATCTCGTATAAATATCTCGAAATTATAAAAAAGGGCTCCGTCCTGTCAAAATTCAACTATGTAGGTGCCTGCTTGCAAAAATTCGTGGTCTTGCTATTATTAGTTTATCCAGGATGCGAACTCGCAGCTCAAATATTTTGTCTTTGATTTTAACATTAATTATTTCTTAAACTACACTATATATCGAAAAACAGTTTATTTCAGCGAGTTTCCTAAAGCTTTCTCTACAAGTGTACCAATTTTCATATTTTTATATGCTATAATTTTTGCGGTACGAAGCAGAGAAACTCGAGAAATGAGAAAATCATCAAGGGGCGGAGGCGTCAATTACTTTCTTTTTAATATTGTTACGAAACGTATCCTTCAGAATCGTGGGTGTACGCGCGGGACACAAGAACGAGACCAAGTTTCTCTATAACTTACGTTTATTCACAAGCACAAAGTAAAAAGGAACAATATACAATCTAACTGGATTTAAATCCTCCATTAATTTCACAGAATGTTGTTGAAAGTAATTTCACAAAACAGCTGCTACCATTCTCGAAACACTGACAAAAATCACAGTCGAATGTAGCTCGTGTCACGTCAACTCGTCAACTCCACTGCAACGGAGGGGTGAGTTCTTTTTATAGTCTCTTCATAGAAACTTCTGGAACTCTCTATATTTCAAAGAATAATCGTTCTATCGAGAACATTCTGGAAGTCGCCAAATGTCGCCAAATTGGCGATAAATCGTCATATCTGGCAATCTAACGAGGAAACTTCTTCTAATTAGGAAACCCTGGCAACCCTGGGATTTCGTCATCCTCACATCGTGCACTGTTTCTTCTTCGCCTGGCCTTTGAGACAGACGAAAGAGGAGGCGCCAAACAGAGCACTGCGCGTTCAAAACACTACCCCTCTTTAAGACTGCACGTTCCGGGCAGTGTTAATCTGCCGTGGTCCAAAAATGGGGTCAATTTGTCGATATGGACGACTTTTGACTTGGTTAAAGACGATTTCTGGAGTTGATAAACGACGCTGTTTACTCTTTTCATGATGATGTAGGGTCCTTCCCCGTTGTGCCGTAGATTTGGCGAAAATCTTCGTCGTTGCCGAGGGTTGAACAGTCACACTTTGCAACCTTCCTGAATCGTACTTCATTAGCTTTGGTATAGTACTAGGTCTTAATTCTATCGGTAGCAATGTTGATCCTCTCACGAGCGAAACGATGCACATCCTCCAACCGTGCCTGTAGATTTTGCACATATTCAACAGGAGATGAAGAAGCATCACATGGTCTTCAAAACATTATGTCACACGATAGTCATAGGTCCCTGCCAAACAGCATTTTTGATGGAAAATAACCGGTCGATTCGTGGACAGCATTTCGGTAACCATCTGGAACAGTAGGTGACGTTCCCAGACATGCTGGTTTCTAGATATATAGAGAGATGATTAAGTACCGTTCTTTTGAATCTCTCTACCATGCCGTCTGATTGAGGATGAAGAGGTGTAGTTCGAGTTTTGTCCATTCCGAGTAGTTTGCACAGTCCCGTGAATATGTCAGAGCTAAAGTTCGTTTCCTGGTCAGAATGGAAGAGAGAGGAAACCCCGTAACAAATCCGGTTCCGAGTTAGAACTTCACTAATAGTTGTAGGCTCTTGGTCAGGGATTGCGTAAGCTTCTGGCCACTTTGTGAAGTAGTCCATTACTATTAGGATATACTTGTTATTGTCTGCAGTTCGTGGTAGTGGGCCCAAAACGTCGAGTGCAATTCTCTCGAAAAGAGCTCCTACATTGCAACACTGATGAAATCCACGTGATTTCTATTTTGATCCCTTCCGAGTGTCGCATTCTGTGTATTCTTTGCACCAGCGCTCACCATTGGATCTTGCATTACACAGGAAGGAGCGTTCATGAACTTTGTTCAGCGTCTTGCTGAAGCCAAAATGTCCTTCAGTGGGGATGTCATGTATATCTCTTTCATATCGTCTTTCAACTCTTCTTGTCCGACTTTCATCTCGTCTTGTCCGACTTTCATAGCCTCTTGTCCGACTTTCTTCAAAGTCATCATTTCGTCTTGTCCACCTTTAATGAAAGCCATCATTTTGTCTTGTCCGGCTTTTATTTCGTCTTGTTCAGCTTTTATCTCCTCTTGTCCGGCTCTCATAACTTTAATCAAAGCCGTCATCTCTTTCATCTGTTCCTCCATCGCTTTTTTGATTAAAAATATCATTTAGTAAACTATAGGAATTTGCACATGATTGTGAATTTTAAGTTTCTTTATCTTATATACTCCGTACGAAGACGGGTATGCTGCTAGTTAGTATATAGATAGATTTTGCATATTCAAAGATGAATAATCAAAGGTTTCATGCAAGACATTAGATGAAAATAAATATAAATGAGATATTTTTCGAAATATAGAAAACACAGCGTTTGTGAATGAACATCGATTGCGTAAAAATAAGATTTAAACCTCAAAAGGTTTTTCTCAACATCACGGATTTGACAACAAATATAAAAATATATGCAAGTACACCTCAAAGCATGGTCGAAATGAGAAAATTTATATCATTACATATAAAATAGAGATAAAATGTCCTTATAGAGGGAAATGTTTAAAAAATAGTAAAATATGTTCTAAAACACAATATACTCGAAAAATATATAAGAAATTTAGCATATGAAAATGACGTTGTATGGGAAACATTTCTAAAGATTTTAAGATTTCTATAACCTTTATATAGAACTTCATATTTCTAGTCCCCTCCAGTTTATTCATCGCTGTGATCATCTACATTTCCTTAAAACATGTAGTAACCCTTCATTGGCTTCCACGTAAAAAAGACTATCATGTAAATTTGAGTAGATTATAAACCTTTATGACTGATTAATGGCATGGCAAACTGTTGCTTGCTTTGATATCAACTTCCAAATAGAAATAAATATAGACGTAACTTTGGGAATGAGCAATATAAATAAATAGATTAAAGTGTTAAATGCCGCGCAATTTCTCTCATTAGATGACACGGTACTTTCGTATTAACCGCATTTCAGCGATAGGGGTTCGACTTGAAGGTCGAAATCTGTGGAACGAACGCACCAGTGGTCCGTGTAGGGGCAGGGGTTTGACTTAAAGATCGTTCTACACCGGGACGGGACTCTTCGAGGAGTAATCAAGAGCTCTAAGAGATACTAACTCTTTGACGGAAACCCTAGTGATCTCCCGTTTATTGGGAACGGTCGCCTGCGGCGTCCAGACACAGAACTGCCATGTGGTTAATGCGAAAGTACCGATAACATTACCACTGCTGCATTTGAGAAGTTTTCAGCACGCTGTAAGTTCATTAAGCGATAGCTGGTGATCTGCTCGCACGGAAGCAGCAAACCCATAAAGTGCTTTCGAAAGAAACGTCTACTTTTTAACACTTTACAACAAAGTTGAAAAGTGTTTATGACATTGTTCATTCTGTCTGTCTGTCTGTCTGTTAGCACGATAACTGCCGTAAAAATGACTTAATCAAAATGAAATTTTAGTATGTTGTTCAGACGGTCTGTAGGACATATGGGAATATAAATGAATAATATCACCCAATTAGTTTGGATTGAACCCGGGTTGAAAAAATGAAATACATTGTGCCCTATGGGACCTAATTTTTCAAACATTTTTTAAGCGGATTTAAAATTCACAAATTGCTTCGAAAATTTTAGGTAATAGTCAAATTGTTCCATAAAATATATAAAAAAAAATTCAGCGAAATATATTCAGTAGTTTTTTAAATAAAAATTAAAATAATAATTACACATCTTATATGAAACGATCACGTGACCATGATATGAAACGATCACATGACCCACCTCAAAATGATATATTGCATCCATCTTGTTTCAAAATCGCGATTTTTTAAAGTTCTTTTTAATTCATATTGAGTGTTGTATCCGTCCTAAAACTACTTTATTTTTGCTTAAATTCTGTGCATCTACATACTAAAACAACACAATGACAATATATTTGAGTTTAAATTCTCATTCAAATTTGATTATTTCTACAACTAAGCCTATTTTTCACCTATGTAAAATGTAAACAGCAAAATATATAGAATGAGTTGTATTAGAATTACTGTATTTCTTTAACACAAAATAATTCAGTCCATGGAGTCTGCATGGCTGACATGAATGAAATATTAATTGATTTTATAAACAGAAGGACGATTTGTTTTGATGAAGTTTTAAACATAGAGTTTATGAATTGTAGCTCCATGGTCTTAATTTTTAAATAAAATAAATTATTATAGTGTTGTGATGAATGAAATGAATGAAATCCTGCTTTTATAGAGAGATCCAGTTATTATTTTTGATCCAGATGTTATTTTTGCTATGACGTCATTTGAATTTATTTCAGTTGTTTTCGATGATGTTTTCAAATATAATAAATTATCGTAGTATTATGATAGCTTTAAAAATATTACCGTGGAATGTATTGCATTTTAGAGATATTTAAACCAAGCAATTTATATTTCAATGCCGTCATTTGAATGAAGTTCATTTTTTTCAATGAAGGTTTAAGTTTTCAAATGTAATAAATCAATGTAGTATTGTGATAAGCTTAAAAATATTACCGAGGAATGTATTGCATTTTCGATTTTTTAAATAAAATTGCATTGAAGTTGGAAAGTGTTTCATAATCAATGCTTTAAGCATGATTGATCTTTCTTGTTATATTTAATTTATTTATTGTGAACTGATATAAGTATTCCATGCTTCACAGAACGGGTTTTTGTCTCATTCATTTTGCGATAAAATAAATTACTCCAAATTGAAAGTTTGCAGGAATCGCAGAATGATGTTTCATATTATAAATGCAGAAAAATATAAACTCAGAATTCGGGAATTATTAACCATCAAGAAATATGAGTTGATCACCTTACCTTCACTATACCGTCTTCACAACCAGATGCTATCCATCTTCCATCGGGGCTAAATTTCAGTGTATTTACAGGTTTGTTGTGACTCTGAAAAAGAGTTTGAAACAGTTCAGTTTAACGAATTGACTCCGTATTGAACTACTTTTTCAAGGTATATATATAGTGGTGTAGTCGTAAAATAAATAGTGCCGGGAGCCTTACAAACTGCATCACCATGACATAAAACACTGGTAGTAAATACGCTAAGCTACGCAATATGATGGCGTCATAGTTGCTAACATGATTATTATTATTATAACTTTGAATCTGGCACAAACAAGACCTAAAAGATGCACGTGACAGACGAGGCGCCTATCACATAGTGTATTACATAGTGTAGTGTAGTTTTAAGTGTTTGCCAATAAAATAATTATTATTTTGTTGTTATACAACAAAGGAGTCCTAAGGTAGGTAATAAGGTAGGTTTTGTTTAGATAAACACATAGCAAATAAACGTTAAATAAAGCAAATTTAGAAACTAAATATTTACTGTCATTTAGTGTGCTCCCTGATTACACAAAAAGTACGGGGGTGACGTCATCGCACGACTACACCACTGTATACATATGATAAGATAATGACGATTAGTACTTCGAGACCATATATCATATTTTTCTTATTATTTCTTCTTTAAATAATTATTTTTTGTAAAAATATTGATATGGTATTAATGTATTATGGTTCACTTTTTCAGATCTTTTTAAAATTTTTAAATAAATATAAAAAAGAGCGTGTTAGAAACATTTACACATCAGAATTTCTTTTGGGTCATGAAACCACACATTTTGCAATAAAAGCGATTTTATTAGATACACTTTTAATAAAAACATAGCTGAAAATACCTTTAGATAAATTTGCGTAATTTAGGGTAGGGGTAATTGGAAAAGTCGATTTAGTGTAGTTTCAAAAGTGACTTGTAACATACTATGTATTTCATATGTGACTTGTAACATGATAGTTTTTACTTAATATTATTCAACGTATTTTTAAACGTATTTTTAGTATTTAATTGTATTTATACTCATTTAAATTAGAATTTATAAATAAAATATTTTGAAACAAGAACTGTTTTCTATTCTTTGAGATATAGATAAAAATATCCTGGGAATAA
Organism: Amaurobius ferox; assembly: GCA_951213105.1. Lineage (NCBI taxonomy): Eukaryota > Metazoa > Arthropoda > Arachnida > Araneae > Amaurobiidae > Amaurobius > Amaurobius ferox. Next base: position 105,060,750 of record OX578136.1, read on the forward strand.
TATTCAAGGATCCAAATATCTGTTGATATCTGTAAAGTTTCCATTAAAAAAAATTATAAAGTTTTTCAGTACAATTAGTCGAATAGTAAACGAAAAATCCAATATAAAAATTAGTGATATACCCATTGTTTTTCCAATTATGGTGGTAGATGAAATGGAAAAAGTGAATCAGCGTTTTCACCTAAAACGAATTCAATAACTAAAACACTGGATATTCAAAGCGAAAAAGGTTATTCAATGCACATTTAAAATATTTATATATTCCATGTACTTGTTCCCAATTGACACCATTTAAAAGTAAATTGTTCCTTTTACGATAACACTTCGCTTTGTCCGTTACTGCGCATTAAAACATGATTAAGTAATTCTATTACATTAAAATGTAATTGATAAAGCTGAAAAACAAAGTTAACTGAGGAGAAATAAATGTTTTCGTTGAAGTTATTTCTTAAATAAGCAAATTAATGCATTTGCAAGGACTTGTATATTTACCATATATGCCTTATTTATATTCACAGAATCCGCCAAAAAAGGGACATTTCCAAAGCTTAGATCCTGTTCTCATTTGCAGATCCGTTAACTGATTTCGAACTGTATAACTTTCTTCAGAACGGAAATCTGATATCTGCACCTAGTTACTAGTTAGTCTCCATTGATGCGTATGAAATTGTAGCACATAGACAGTTTTCTTGCATTAACATTACAGGTATCAGCTATTCCGTACTGAAGAGAGGTGAAAAGTTCGAAACCGGGAAATGGATGCTAGTATCTTTAATAAGAACTGGAGATCCTATTACATGTAATTTAAATTTAAATATTAAAATGTTAAAGTAATCATATCGATTTTTTGCTTATTTCCTACAGATTTATGATTTAGTGTACTTGACATTTGTTCGGAGCTCATTTTTTACGCGTGTTCTCAAACAACTTTTGAAGCACACATATTGAAAATAGTAAGCAAAAATGGTTGGTTAATTTTATCCTTCAAAATGTGAAGACCTAAGTTTTTTTTTTCATTGAGCATATCATTGATGTTATCCATGAAATGTCCCCCCCCCCCCCCACATTTTTTTTCTCTTTCAGAGAGAAAATATATTCTATACCAGAGATTGGGAACATCTTTTATTCTTTTCTCCCGTTTACGAAATTTTTTGAAAGGGAAATTTTTTTTCTATTCTGGATTTCGGCGAAACGTAGTAATAAAATTTAAACCCGCACTACTAGCTACATTGTTGCATTCGGATAAAATATACCCTAATGTGTCTGCATAAAGATTCCGAGTGCGAATTGCAAATATCTAGAAAACACCCCTTTTGGCTAAATGCATTTTACAACACGCTTACCTTGTATGTGAATATGCTGCCCTTTCTTCTCTTGTCCCATAGCTGTAAAAGAAAAATATAACATATACCTAATACCTTTTTTATGAACCTATGTTACTTTGCACAAATTTAATCTCGCTTTCACCAATGCCCAGAATAAAATAGTTGGAAATAGTGGATATTGGAAAGAGGTACACAAAATAGGAGGTATTTGCTATACTGAAAAGGAATTTATTTCAATATTATAGTTTCTATTTTACACATTGCGGGAAGAAATTTGAATGCATAGTGTTTTAAATTGTGTCTGGAATCTTTCTTGCATTAAGCTTTGTAAAAGAAGCAATTATTATTACTTTCCTTATATACATAATGTATAAGGAAAGTATTGTGACGGGGTCGAAAATTCGAATTCGAGTTTTCGACGGGAGAGCAAGTTTCAAGCATCCCTGATCACGAATCAAACATTTTTGGGGTGATGTCTGTGTGTGTGAAAGTATGCGTGTGTGTATCAGTGAGTCTGTGGAGACGATATCTCACGAACGAATGGAGCGATTCGGATGAAATTTGGTACAAAAATCACAGTTTTAAAAAAATCATCAAAAAATCAAAACCTTTAATAAAGTTACGCAAATAGACATTTCTTATGTAATTTTTCCTCAGAAAACGACTGACATAAACTTTAGAACGTTAGTATGAACCATTCTCGAGATATTGCACATTTTTCAAATAAATTTATCAAAAAATCCCATAAATTAAAAAAATATATACTAACTGTTGAGCAACATGTTCACTTTTCATATGTAATATCATGCAATAAATTTGGTGACATCATTCTCGTGGATCTAACTCGTTCCTTTCACGAGAAAAGATACTTTGAGTATACTTTTGTATTTGAACGCCAATAGTCATTTATCCGCTGTGAGAATAACTTATTTCTCCTTCCATAACGCCTGGCGAGATTTTGGAGACAAATTTAGCGGAATGTCGCCAACTTGGCGACTTTTTAAATGTTGCCAAATTAACGAAAATCTCGCCAAATGGATGAAAATGACGCTAAATCGATGAAAATGACGACTAATCGTCGAAAATTCAATACCTTGGAAAGAATATGTTATGTTTATTAAGATCTACCTCAGCAGATTCAACGGTACTTTCATCATGCTCCAGCTCAACAGCCTCTTCACTGCATGTCGCCTCAACAGAGTTGACTGGTGCATCTATTATAAGAAAAACCTATTTTTTTACTGTAAAAGTAGTAAATTCATTGCATTATATAAAGAAAGTCATGTGTTGCACAGATCAGATTTTTTTCTTATATACTGTTACGACGTTTCACCTGAAATCACAGTTGTATTCTTAAGATCCAAGAATAAGTCCGAATTTCTGGAAAACTCACGCTTTTTCTACTGGCCCTATGATTGCCCTAATGTGGCAACAGTAGGGCTCGTACCATTCTATCCCTAACCCATCTCCTCTCGGATGGACCTTCGGATCTACGGATTTAACTTATCATACTCCGAGTAGACACGGAGTAAGTTTTGAGCGGTGTCGGGGATCGAAATATTTATTACTCTTTTTTCGCTTTCCCTACAATACATGGTAAAGGGAAAGTATTAAAATAAGGTCCAAAACTGGACAACATTAAAAATGACGCTAGAATTTCAAAAATATTAATACTTCGAGAAAGGTAATGGGAGTGATTTCACTCGTTTTGTTCTTAAAAATTGCACACAAAACAAGCAATCAGTTAAGGTAAGTGTACCAGTAGTGGGCCATTTAAGGGCATTCAATCAATTATCAGACTTTAGGGAATTATAGCATGAATATATTTTTTTATCATTGGTTAAACTCTTATCTATAACTATTATTACATCAAATTTCAAACAAAATATTAATTGTTTTTTTAAATAAAAAACTTTAACTTCCTTTATGTTCCAGTAGTGGGCCTATTAAATATCTTATATACCTACAGTGGACCCACCAAAAGTGGGCCACTCAAATAATGTATGACTTGTTGAAAGTTATATTTCATTATATATTATCATTAATATAATTTCTAAAATATATGTATAAGAAAGGTACCTAATTAAAAGCGAATGTAGTTGAAATCTTACTTTACAATTTTTCTATTATTGCCAATTTGTTACAAGAAGTGAAGAAGAAGAAGTAGAAGACTCAGATGAAAGTTTTTGGTTCTCTTTCTCTTCTGATCTACAATCATTTTTTTCTTTTCTTCTATTTCAATTTTTTTCTTTCTCTTTCAGTTTTTTTTCTCTTTCAATTTTTCTTTCGCTTTCAGTTTTTTTTCTCTCTTTTTCTGAAGCTGTAGCAATTTTAATATCTTCTTTCTTCTTATAATATTGAAGCATTTGAGGAGAAGTCACAACTGTAGGAAGTTTTTCTCGGCTTCTCTTTTTCTTTATCTTGTCATCCTCCCCCTCTGGCCAAAAAAGAACTCTCTTGAAGGGAGATGGTACATTTTTGGATGGACCTGCAATAGGATGGACAGTATTTAATGATATTGGATGCATTGCATCCTCAATAAACTCAATTGAGCCTTCTTGAATATTAAGATCCACCTCAGCAGATTCAACGGTACTTTCATCATGCTCCAGCTCAACAGGCTCTTCACTGCATGTCGCCTCAACAGAGTTGACTGGTGCACCCTGAAAAAATGGTTCCATATTCGAAGTTTCCTTTGTCTCCAACCATACATAGTAAAGGTCTTTTTGCTCTACAGGGCCTTTCCATTCTCCTTTATTTTCTAAGAATGTTTCTAACTTCACTTTTTCAATTTTTTCTTCCAAAATTAAAAAACAACAACATTTTTCTCTTCTTTATCGGTGATACTGCCACTTTCTTGGATTTTAGTTCAGTTACAACAATCACTTTCTAACCACTACTAACTCTTAGGCCCACTACTGGAACAATTTAAAAAGTAATGATCCAAAAGTGGGCCTCCCCTCAAAATTAATAATCTGTTCATTTTATGTCTTTTAAGCATAATTTACAAAATATTAAGTATACAATGAAATAGAAATATAACATTTTAAAACCAAATTAAATATGCTTCTAGCGAAAAAAAAATTAAATGAATACTTGCCTCTTGAGGAAAGCAATAAGAATGAGCTAGAAAAATACCTTTGTATAATCACTTCAGAAAAGCATCCTTCCACCTCAAAGACTAACAGGTTACTGAGATTGTGCCTTTGTCAGATAACTGATAAGGGTTTCAACCAATCAGCAATTGTTCTGTTACTTTACAAGTATGACTTTTAAACTTGTTTTTTCGCTTTGAAAACTGGTGGCCTACTATTGGTACATGGCCCACTATTGGTACACTTACCTTAATATATTTAAGAATATTTATTATTTAATTTCATTTTTTAATTTTGCGCACTATTTAAGAAAACGCCTATATATTTTACATATCGTACCAAATATACATTGAACAAACAGACCCTCACATGTATGTCAGGCTAAAGCATTGTTGATTCGTGTGCTGGGATTCTCAACACGCATAAATTAATTTTCACCTTGAATTCCATATTTAGAACCCATTTTAATACTTTCCTTATACATATATTTTATTATAGGGCAAGTAAAAATAATTCGCATTTCAAAGCTTAATGCAGGAATGATTATTAAAACAATTTATAACGGTTCTTTATTAAAGATGCAATTTTCACTGTTATTATGGTTAAGAAATTTACGAATTATGGTACAAAGTTAAATACGAAGCTTTTCTTCAAATTTACGTACAGTAAGAAAATACTATTGAGGCAACAATAGTATTGAAATAAAATCACATAAATATCTTAGAACCTCCTGATACTTTAGTTAAGTTCAGGTAAATTAATTATGAAAAAAACGGACCGAAACAATATAGAAAATGAATATATGGGGTAAGTTTAGGAGTATTTCACGGTTATTTGTATAATATTATATGTGATATTTCATGGATGTAGTTCTTTTTTACCTTAATACTGTTGTCGGATGATCCGGATGCTACGAAGTCGCCATACGGATGAAAATCCACGCAGTTCACCTTTCCTTTATGCCCCAGGAGTGTTCGAATGACTGAAAAAATAAAAAAATAAAATAAATACTACTAAAATAATATTAAAATATTTTATGAAATGAAACATAAAACAATCTGAGTAAGATCAAGTTAAGTTCCTGGGCTTATTTCCAAGTTGGTGCGACATGGCATTTCGGCACAAGTTTTGGCGATCGTACAACTCGTATCTCACTAGCCGTTCTTTCTACGTACAAGTTGATAAAACTCTCTCTTCTATTCGACTAATCATTGCCGGGATTCCACAGGTTGAAAATCTCAGTCCACTGTTATTCAACATCTTTATCAATGACTTACCGAGGATACCAAGTTAAGCTGACCGCCTTTGCAGACGACACAGCACTGATTGCACGAAGCTTTTCACCACACAATGCTATCAATACACTACAAAGTTACATAAAACATGGCCTTGAGCACTGGCTCGTGACCTGGAGAATAAAAATTAACACCTCCAAGCGTGCAGGTATATTCAAACCCAGCTACCAAGAACTTAACCATAATTTCATCTTAAATATTTTCAACGAATCCATCCCTTTCTGCCACTCTAAAGTATTTAGGCGTCACTCTCGACGCTCATATGCTATTTTCAGAGCATATTACTGATAAACTGAAAACCTTAAATAAATCCTATTCAGCCCTTGTCCCACTTCTCAGTAGGAAATTCCACATTTTCATCCATAATAAGCTTATTGTTTACAACCAAATCATTGCACTGGCGTTTCTGTATACCTGTTCTGTTTGGGGATCGGCTGCAAAAATGCACATTGATAAATTGCAAGTATTCCAAAGCAAAGCATTACGATGCATTGTGAATGCTCCTCGATTTGCATACAAAATGAAGTCATTCACCATGACCTCAAAGTCTCTTGCGTAGCAGAGCAGATTCGGCGGTACACTCGAAATTTTTACAAGAAGAATTCAAGCAAACCATGTTTGAGAGAAACAGATAAAAGCCAAGACAACACTTCTCTTAGTTATCTACGGAAGCGTCGTCCTCATAATCTTCTGGTCGGCTCTCTAAAGGTCACCTGCAAAAAGGTTTGCGTCTCCCCAATCGGGTGTCATCTAGCTGAATTCGATCTGAATGACGACGATAGATGGCGCCACAGCTGCGACGGATCGTCATTAGATCAAAATCCACTGACATGGCACGATTGCTTATTATCTAGCTGTTTTTGACACCAGATCGCTTGCAATCTGCTTTAATTGTTTTCTTTAATTTTTAATTCAACTTATATATTCTTATGCTTTCTCGTCGCCTTTATAAACTTTAATTTTAAATTTGACTATGGTATATTCTACCAAGTCTGAGTTTTCCCTTCACCCCTCCATTACCTCTTCTAGGCAGTCGGCCAATCTCAAGACAAAGTCACCATCAAGCAACATCGAATGATTCAGAACAACATCCTGTTAGAGAGGAATGAAGAAAGATCACTACTCACCGAGGAAAAATACAAATTGGACATTATTCACAAATTCGATGTGGGGATAAGTGCTGAAGCAAAGGCGCCCCATAACGTATTGTCTTGGCTTGGCTTTGCTCAACTTAAGGGATTTCTAGCATAATATCGAATTTGAAATTTTAAAATAATTTTCTTTCTATTTGACGGAATGATGTTCTTTAGAATACCGTAATGTTATCAAAAATATAAATTATTGTAAAAACAAATTGCAGTTTAGCCTTAAACGATTTTGTGTTTTTCTGAATTTCTGATATTCGGCATATAATGCTTTCAAAATGATCATTTCTCGTCTATTTTGGCGAAATTTTGCAAATGGATACTTTCAAAAATTATATACATCTAATTTTTTTTCCAAATGGAACAGCAAACTGCGTAATTCTGGTGGCTCAAAAGAAAAGAAACTGTAAAAACATCAAAATATTTTACCATGGTCATTTTCGAAGGTAAGAGGTAAACGATTTAAGCTTAAGTTTTCAGAATTTCGAATGTAAATAACTTTCATTAAAGATTTTATGAGGTGTAAAATTTACAACTTCTTCTGCATTGTTATTTTAAAATTAATTATAGTCTGAAGAGTCCTTTTGCTGGTCTTCACATTTTTTCACGACGCACGGAAACTTAAAGCTCACGATTTTTCTAACATTTTGTGCCTGTAGTATTTAAAAGTAATTTGCATCTGGTTGAATCAGATATGGTCTATGTCCTAAACGGTATAAGCGGGACATTTTTTTCAGCCGGTGCGAGTCTATACTCATACCGGTTAACGTAGGCTGCATACCGGAAAAACAATTCGAATATCAAATTACAGCCAATACGCTAAACTTTACTCCATACATATATTTTACCGATACAAAAAGTAAAGAAATAAATAAATCGGTCCAAAGAAGATTTCAGCAGCATGTCTAAAATTTGGAACACTCTTTAGTATGCAAGATATTTATTTATTACTTTTCCTATAATACATGATAATGTATAGGGAAAGTATTGGAATCGTGTCGAAAATCACAACTCGAGTTTTCGACGGATTTACGCGTTTCGAGCCCTCTAGAATCCCAAAATACTATTTGTGACAGCTGTGTCTCTGTCTATGCATTGTTTATATCCACTCTAGCTGAAAAATTAATTGACCAAATTTCACAAAATTTGGTGCTGATTACTTTTGGCATGATTCGAAAAAAAGGAACCTGCTCTTTTTTTGTGAAATGGTCGCTAAAAATTTGTCATAATCAAAAATAAAAGATTACATGTGATCAATTGTATCAATTAAATGCTTGCTTTATACGCAATTTTTGCCGACGAAAAAAAAATAAGACCAATCCCATACTCTAGAACTAACCGTTCTCTATATATTTTGGTTTTTATTTGTATTTTTGACACGTCGCTTTTGAAATTACCCACAGTCGTCAAATGGGAACGACAATTGAAGTAAAAAGGCAAAGTAAGTTCAATTTCAAACAATTATTCGTGCTATTTTGTGCTATTAAATTCAATTCAGTGAATTATAAAAGAAAGAAAGAGAAGATAAATTTTAGTCTGTAGGTAAAGTCATGTGCTGCTCCCATCAGATTTTTCAAATTTAAATTGGGAAAAATGACCTGTTATTCTGCATGTTACAGTAAAAGTCGCGTAAAAATTAAGTGCGATAATAGCAACCCTTCCCTCTCTTCCCATTCCTACTTGTAAAATAGAATATTTCCACAAATTTGAATCTAGCACATTATTTTAATAGAGTACTGACTCATTTTTTTAGAAGAAAATATTCCGCTGGTGTAATGAACAAAAATTTATTGAACCAATAAGCGTAAAATTTAAAATTTTGATTCAGGAAATCGTCCACACAGAGCACATAGTAGAGACAAGACGGCAGACAATAAATATTCACTTTTAAAAGCAGAAACATGATTAACAATTTTGACGATATACGAAAAATGCGACTACAAATCTGCGTTCAATGTGGAGTCATATCGGGCATAACCACTTTGCTATAGGTAGACCTAACGTGTACACATCATAGGCATCTATTTACAAAATTATTCAACAATATCGTTTATACTGACTGGCACCACAACAGTGAAGAGTATTAATAATTGTCGTGGCATAAGATTGTTCCTCCAAATTACATGGCTGCATCACGTCTAAGTCATCAATTGAAACATTTTGCAGAGTAACATGGATTTGATCTTGGAACATTTGAGTGAATGTACAGCATTATAATTTATTTTCGAGCTCAATATATATATCTTCGTGACCAAACAAATCTTCGGACCTGTGATACCAAATTACAAAATATGATGGGAAAACGTGTCAATAAAGTATGTTTTACAGATGCACTGTAAGGGGCGCGACAGCCCAGTGGTTAGCGCGCAGCAACTGCACTCGATCGACCCGGGTTCGATTTCCGCCACTGGCAAAACTGCCGTCATGTTCACGCGGAGTACGATCACGTTAAACATGTGGGTCCGTAAATCCTTCCGACAGCTTGGTGGTAGGGGAAGGAGGATACGGTCTCTGTGGATGTCTCCCCCACTGGGTTCCGGTCTAAATTGGGTGGAACTTCCCGGTCGTCCAAACATATATTTTATACCTTCCTGTTAGATCGGACGGTCTGGGTCGAAGAAGAAGATGCACTATAAAGGAACAATGATTGAACACTGGAAGTACAAAAGAATTGCCATACTGGCTCAAATGGGGATATTGATATTTCAGCATCGAAATATTTATTATATAGCAGATGTTGATAGAATTAATGCAATTTACACTAAAGAAAGTTATTATGCATCTCATATTGGTGTCTTAATAAAAAAAACCTACACCACAGGGCCCAAGACATTATTTAAATTTTAAACGTTATTTCAATATGATTTCAGGTATATTTAATTTATCTTTCTTTTACTTATCCCAGAAGGGTGATGGGGACTTTTGCCGTTGGTTAGATAACGCAGAGACACTGTGGCAGTCAGATTTCGTGTGATTTGCCACCCAATTTAGACCGAAACCAATGGAGATAGCAACCACATGATTATACCCTCCTTTCCCTGCTCTCTCGGAAGGACTTTCAGACCTACTTATTTATAGCGCCCATAGTCCGCGTAGACACGGAAATATTTTTGGCGGCGATGAGGATCGAACTCGGGTTTTCAACTGCTGATTTATCCGGGCCCCTATTTGATTTATCAGAGGTTTTGGAATGCAAAATTTTGAGATTCCTTCGTCAAGAGAACTAAAATATACATAAAATAATATGATTATTTATTATAAACGAATTAAACTAATAGATTTCTATTCTGTCATACGCTAAACTAAATGCATTGACCTTATCATCTAAAGACTAGAAGAAATCCTTAAATCACTTCCGCCAGAGAACACGCGATATTCGAAAAGAACATCTGTCCAACATCTCGTTTTCCTGCAGACGCCATACATTTCCCTTTGTTACAATCGATTACGTTCGAAAATAGACGCCATCTAGGCGAACACCGGTTAAAGAAAATCCATAAGGTGAGATGAAAAAGAAAAACGGTTGAAGTTAGATTTTCTTAATATATTTCCAATAATAAAGCGGGAACAAGGGATTAAATATTAATGCGAGAATTTTTCTTTTGGCATGAGAAATATTAATATTATAGACTTGTTGGATTGGGAAGATATTTGCATAGTTGTAGAAAGCAATACGATTGATAGATACAAATTTATGCGTTGAAGGTACACTTGAGTTGTTGATGTTGAAACCCAGACCGTCCGACCTACCAGAAAGGTGTAAGGTAACTGTTTGGACGGTCGGGAGTTACACTTGAGTAAAATATTTTAAGTGGGCAGTACTTAATTTACACATCAGACTTAAATTTGTTTTTATGCTTTATGTATATCAAAAAATCTGATGTGGGCAGCACATGACTTTCCTTATATAATGCGATGAATTTACTACTTTTACAGCAAAAAAAAAATCTGATGTGGGCAACACATGACTTTCCTTATATAATGTAATGAATTTACTACTTTTACAGGAAAAAAATAGGATTTTCTTGTAGTAGATACTAATATTCTTTCCAAGATATTGAATTTTCGACAATTAGTCGTCATTTTCATTGATTTAGCGTCATTTTTATCCATTTGGCGAGATTTTCGTTAATTTGGCAACATTTCAAAAAAGTCGCCAAGTGGGCGACATTCCGCCAAATTCGTCGCCAAAATCTCGCCAAGCGTTATGCACTAAGAAATAAGTTTTTCTTAAAGCAGATAAATGACTATTGGCGTTCAAATACAAAAGTATTATTCAAAGTATCTTTTTTCAAGAATGGAACGAGCTAGATCCACGAGAAGGATGTCACTCAATTTATCGCATGGTATTACATATGAAAAGTAAACATGTTTCTCAATAGGAAATATTTTTCTTTTTATTTTATATGATTTTTTGATAATTTTTTTAAAAAATGTACAATATCTCGAAAACGGTTCACGTTAGCGTTCTAAAATTTATGTCAATCGTTTTCTAATAAAAAATTACATAAGAAATGCTTATTTGCGTAACTTTATTAGTGGTTTTAATTTTTTGACGATTTTTTCAAAATTTCATTCGAAAATTTAGGGGGGTTCTGAACATTCGATTACGTATAAAAACAATAGGCTTCCAGTGTTTACGGATTGTGATTTTTGTACTAAATTTGGTTCGAATCGGTCCATTCGTTCGTCAGTTATCGTCTCCACAGACTCACTGACACACACACACACATACACACATACTTTCACACACACACACAGACATCACTTCAAAAATGTTTGATTCGTGATCAGGGATGCTTGAAACGTGCTCTCCCGTCGAAAACTCGAATTCGAATTTTCGACACCGTCACAATACTTTCCTTATACATTATGTATATAAGGAAAGTAATAGGTTATTCTTATAGTAGATACTTGTATTCTTTCCAAGATATTGAATTTTCGTCAATTAGTCGTCATTTTCAATGATTTAAAGTCATTTTTATCCATTTGGTGAGATTTTCGTTAATGTGTTCTAAAGTTTATGCCAATAGTTTAAAAGGAAAGTTTATGCCAATAGTTTAAGGAAAAATTGCATAACAAATGTCTTTTTGCGTAACTTTATTAAAGGTTTTGATTTTTGATGATTCTTTCAAAATTTCACTCGAAAATTTAGGGGGGTTCAGAACATTCGATTGCGTATAAAAACAGTAGGCTTCCAGTATTCATGGATTGTGATTTTCGTACCAAATTTCATTCAAATCGCTCCATTCGTTCGTGAGATATTGTCTCCAAAGACTCACTGACACACACACACTTTCACACACATACACATACTTTCACGCGCACACACACACACACACACATACTTTCACACACATACACATACTTTCATGCATACAGACAGACATCACCTCAAAAATGTTTGATTCGTGATCAGGGATGCTTGAAACATGCTCTCCCGTCGAAAACTCGTATTCGAATTTTCGACCCGAATTCACAATACTTTCCTTATACATTATGTATATAAGGAAAGTAATAAAATGATATATTTCCCTTTAACCAAACAAAATAGCATTGGAAAAATAATTGGTGGCAAAAATGTTTCCATACTACTGTTTTTGCGAAACTTAAAACATCTGTTATATCTGCTATAGCTAGACCTTGGGTAATGACCAATTTGAATTTAGTAGCGAATACTAGAGGGGGGATTGAGGGGTTTATTAAGGATTTCCACTTTCGGTTCTTTTTTTCTATTCCGGTTGAAAAATGTCCCTTCTGGTTGAAAAATCGATTTCTATAGATTGGTTATAGATAGGGCTTAGATGATAATGGACATGGACGCATTATTAAAGTTTGAAGACGATAGGGTGGTTCACTAAGTATTTTCACTTACAGTTTCTTTTCCATTTCCAACTCAAAGAGCTTTTTTAAACATTTATTTATCAGAGATGGCTATAGGTAGAGCTTAGATAATGATTGAATGGATTTATCATGCAACCAGCAGAGACAGAGGGGGGGGGGGGGGAGGTGTTAAAGATTTTGCAATTTTCGGGTTTTAGAGACATCACTTTCGGCTTTTCCAAAAATTCGTATGCCTATCCGAAATAAGTATGCAAAAGCGAATAGAAATACTGCGTCAAAAATGTACACACTCATTCAAACCATAAGAAGATTCTTCATAAAATTCGTGTTTAATGTTCGATTTAGCAATTGAGTCCAATTTATGAAGACACACATTTTCAAAATGGATCAAATTTTCAAAATGAATCAAATTTTCAAATACTGGCTATATGTTGTGAGCGGATAATTTCAGCTTAGCGACAGCGGTTTTCATTTGTTTCATTATCAGAAACAACATATTACACAAGTATTTAGTTAAGATAGTAGGCATACTTTATTTTATAATTTATTTTTAACTTAGTGGGCAATTTTGAAAAAGAGAGACACACTTGTCCTTTCTCAGCCATACATGGTAATTTATAGGAAAAGGATTGGAAGAGAGTCAAATATTGAAATTTTAGTATTTGACAGATCTACCCGTTTTGAGTACTTTATTACCTAAAAGTTTTCTTAGCAGGACGTCTGTGTATGGATGTGTCTGTGTCATGAGTGCATCTACTTAGCTCAAAAACTAATAGACAAAACTTTATAAAATTTGGTTGTTAAGTGAATTATGGTTTACCTTGCTGCTAATTAGATGTTATTACAATTTCGATACATATAAAATAGTTTGAAAAAAGCAAAACAAAGTTTAGATATATTATCTACTAATCCAAAAAGTAAAACAAAGCTTTAATCCATTAACTGCTTATTTAACTTAAATGTATTAAATTTTTTCTTCCGACCCAGACCGTCCGACCTACCCGAAGGTGTAAGATAAAATGTATTCACTAATTTCTCTACAATAAACCGTTCTCGAGATATTTATGCTTCCATGAATTTTGGAAACTTTGTAAAGATTAGCAATTTCTATTCTCGACTTAATTTTCAAGCAGTGCCTTGCCCGGAGAAAGAAGAGTATAATTTTTAATAGTAGTCGCTCAGATTTCGGACAGCAGGGGGAGCTGGCAACCAGGTTCTCAAAATGCGAAGTGCGAAGCACGAGTTGGAACGTGGCGTGTGCGGCTGCAGTCCACGGTAGAAATGTCGGAGGAAGTTGACCATGCACTTTCTGATTTATTATTTGTAAATTATGTTAATGGGTGTTTATTTTAAGATTTTCTACAGTTTTAAGAATAAACTTGTTGTTTTTATCAAAAGATGCTGGCTTGTTCATTTCGCCACCGTACAATTTTGCGCAATTTTAGTATACATTAAGTCGCCAAATGAAAATAAAAATATTTCAAATGGTGCAAATTCAATGTAATTAAAAATATAAGTATGCATTTTATGCGTTACTTTGTGTTATATAAAACTGAAATTAACATAGAAAGAAACACAATAAATTAGAATCTGCAGAGGAAGTAATGTGCTGCCAATATCTTATATATTTTTTTATTTATAACAGAATCTTTTCGCGTAATGCGCAAATCACCAAATTTCAGAAAAATCTCAAGGTTTTTCAAACGGAACTAGAGGAATCGTGTGTTGATATTGAAAGAATGTTAAGACTATCCAGACAGAATCTTTTTTCGCTGGCATACATTGATGGATATTCTGTAATTTTAGAGAATCTTGAATCGGTTACTCGTGGCATGATCGGTCTTCCGCAAGTTCCAAAAGAAAAGAACTACTTTAAAATTGGTTTTCGTGGAAAAATTCTGCCGTCCTGGTTAATTTCGTCCAGGTATTACCCTCTTCACTGATCGCAGTTCTTATATTCAGGAAATGTGAATAAGTGATGGATCACAGAAAATGTTCAATTTTATGGAATTCTATTTATGTTCTATAAAATATTAAAAGTTAAGTCGGTAGGAGGGAGATTCTTGGGATTCTTTCCAGATGCAAAAATAATTTCTAATTTTATGCATATTCCCGTTCTTTCCTGTAAGAACTTATGGCAAACTTAACTTGACAAGAGAGATTTATAGGAAAAATGGTAAGTCTCTGCTAAGTTATATATAGTCCATTTGATAAAAGCTATTCATAAATATAAAATATTTTTCTATAACCGATAGTTTGTGCTCAACTTAATCGATTTCTAAGATGAATATTGAAAAATCTACTCATATTTTTCTATATTCCAATTAAAATGTATTCTAAATTAATATTAAAGATAAATTCACTCTGTTGTCATAGTAACCATGGAGTCATTGTATGTATAATGGGCATATCAAGACATAACTGAGTAATTAGACATTCATAGCGTCTATAATGGATTCAAGTTAATCCTACCGCGAGCATAGTTTCAAAATGTTATTACTTTCCTTATGTACATAATGTAAAAGGAAAGTATTGTGATGGGGTCAAAAATTCGAATTCGAGTTTTTGACGGAAGAGCACGTTTCAAGCATCCCTGATCACGAATCAAACATTTTTGAGGTGATGTCTGTGTGTGTGTGTGTGAGTGCGTGTGTCAGTGAACCTGTGGAGACGATATCTCACGAACGATTGGAACGATTCGAATGAAATTTGGTACAAAAATCACAATCCGTGAATACTGGAAGCCTATTGTTTTTAAACGTAATCGAATGTACAGAACCCCTCTAAATTTTCGAGTGAAATTTTGAAAAAATCAAAAAATCAAAGCCTTTAATATAGTTACGCAAATAGACATTTCTTATGTAATTTTTCCTTAGAAACGATTAACATAGACATTACAATGCTAACATGAACCGTTCTCGTGCTATTGCACTTTTTTAAAATAAATTTATCATTAAACCTCATAATTAAAAAAAAATATTAATTGTTGAGAAACATGTTCACTTTTCATATGCAATATTATGCGATAAATTGGGTGACATCATTCTCGTGGATCTAACTCGTTCCATTTATGAGAAAAGATACTTTGAGTAATACTTTTGTATTTGAACGCCAGTAGATATTTATCTGCTATAAGAATAACTTATTTCTCCGTCTATAACGCTTGGCGAGATTTTGGCGACGAATTTGGCAGAATGTCGACTAGGCGACTAACTTGGCGACTTTTTGAAATGTTGCCAAATTAACGAAAATCTCGCCAAATGGATAAAAATGACGCTAAATCATTGAAAATGACGACTAATTGTCGATAATTCAATATTTAGGAAAGAATATAAGTATCTATTATAAATAAAACCCTATTTTTTTACTGTAAAAGTAGCAAATTCTTTGCATTATATAAGGAAAGTCATGTGTTGCCCACATCAGATTTTTAACACTTTACAACAAAGTTGAAAAGTGTTTATGACTTGTTCATTCATTCTGTCTGTCTGTCTGTCTGCCTGTCCGTTAGCACGATAACTGCCGTAAAAATGACTTAATCAAAATGAAATTTTAGTATGTTGTTCAGACGGTCTGTAGGACCTATGGGAATATAAATGAATAATATCACCCAATTAGTTTTGGATTGAACCCGGGTTGAAAAAATGAAATACATTGACCCCTATGGGACCTAATTTTTCAAACATTTTAAAGCGGATTTAAAATTCACAAATTGCTTCGAAAATTTTAGGTAATATTCAAATTGTTCCATAAAATATATAAAAAAAATTCAGCGAAATACATTCAGTAGTTTTTTAAATAAAAATTAAAATAATAATAACACCTCTTATATGAAGCGATCACGTGAACATGATATGAAAAGATCACGTGACCCACTTCAAAATGATATATGGCATCCATCTTGTCTCAAAATCGTGAGTTTTAAAGTTCTTTTTAATTCATATTGAGTGTTGTATCCGTCCTGAAACCACTTATTTTTGTTTAAATTCTGTGCATCTACATACTGAAACAACGCAATTACAATATATTTGAGTTTAAATGCTCATCCAAATTTGATTATTTCTACAACGAAGCCTATTTTTCACTTATGTAAAATGTAAACAGCAAAATATGTAGAATGAGTTGTATTAGAATTGCTGTATTTCTTTAACACAAAATTATTTAGCCCATGGAGTCTTCATAGCTGATATGAATGAAATATTTATTGATGTCAAAGAGAAGGACGATTTTTTTCGATGAAGTTTTAAGCATAGAGTTTAGTTACTTGTAGCTCCATGGTCTTAATTTTTAAATAAAATAAATTATTATAGTATTGTGATGAATGATATGAATGGGAAATTATTTATGAATAACATGCTGCATTTAGAGAGAGAGCCAGACGTGTTATTTTTTCTATGACGTGATTTGAATGAATTTCAATTGTTTTCGATGAAGTTTTCAAATATAATAAATTATCGTAGTATTATAATAATTCTAAAATTATTACCGAGGGATGTATCACAGTTTAGAGATGTTTAAACCAGGCAATTTATATTTCAATGCCGTCATTTGAATGAAGTTCATTTTTTTCGATGAAGGTTTAACTTTCAAATATAATAAATGAATGTAGTATTGTGATAAGTTTTAAAATATTACCGAGGAATGTATTGCATTTTAGACATGTTTAAATAAAATTGCATTGAAGTTGGAAAGTGTTTCATATTCAATGCTTTAAGCATGATTGATCTTTCTTGTTTTAATTTATAATGATAACAGTTGAAAAATTCTCGATTGGACGCCATGGAGTAACTTGTGACGTAGTGTTGCATCGCTGTTCTAGTGTTATTTTTAAAATTGCGAGAAACCGATTCAAATCTATCTTATTGAAATTTAAATAAATTGAAATGGCATTTCATTCTGTTGTTTTCCGATTTCTAAATAAGTTGAAATAGGAATCAAATAATGGGAAAACCAGAATCTTTTAAATTCCAAGTATTTAAATGGAGAATTGGATGTTCAGTACATCGTCTGCTGGGTCACGCTTATCATCATAGAATTATAGTGAAAAATCTGATGTGGGCAGCACATGACTTTCCCTGCAGACTTATATTAACGTTCTCTTTATTTTAATTAAATTTATTTCATTTTTAATTCAATTTTCGTTCTCATTCGGTAACAGGACTTATTTTCAAAGGTGGCGTAGAGAAAATAAGGAAAATTAAAATATCTCGAGAACGGCTGGTCCTAGTGTAATGGGGTTGGTCTTATTATTTTAGTCGTTAAAAATTACGTATTAAACAGGCATTTAATGGATATATTTGAGTATACCTAGTTCTTTAGTTTAGATTTTGACGATTTTTGCGGGCCATTTTGTAAAAAGGCAGGTTATTTTTTTCCGAATCGTACCAAAATCTAATCAGCACCAGAGTAACCCACAAGTGACTCATCTACCGAATTTTGTGAAATTCGGTCTAGTAGTTTTTCAGTTAGAGTGGATACAAGCTTTTGCGGGCCATTTCGCAAAAAAAAGGCGGATTCTTTAATTCCAAATCGTACCCAAAACTAATCAGCACCAGACTCACTCACAAGTGACTTACCTACCAAATTTTGTGAAATTCGGTCCATTAGTTTTTTAGTTAGAGTGGATACAAAATCTGCACAGACAGACAGACAGACACACAGACAGACAGACACACAGACAGACACACAGACAGACAGACACACAGACACACACACAGACGTCACGCTAAAAATGGTTTTATCGTATTCTAGAGGTCTTGAAACGTGTAGATCCGTCGAAAACTCGAGTTGCGATTTTCGACATGATTACAATACTTTCCCTATACATTACCATGTATTGCAGGGAAAGTAAAAATCTTGACAACCATTATTTTTTTCAACGTCGTATGTTGGGACAAATAAAGAATGCATTTTTAACATCATTTAGACAGAAGTGTGAACGAATTTTTCTAATTTTACAGCATTATTCAATTCAAATGCTTTTTTACTTTCCCTGCAATACATGGTAATGTATAGGGAAAGTATTGGAATCATGCCGAAAATCGCAACTCGAGTTTTCGACGGATCTACACATTTCGAGACCTCTAGAATACGAAAAAACCATTTTTAGCGTGACGTCTGTGTGTGTGTCTGTGTGTCTGTGTGTCTGTGTGTCTGTGTGTCTGTCTGTCTGTCTGTGTGTCTGTCTGTCTGTCTGTGCAGATTTTGTATCCACTCTAACTAAAAAACTAATGGACCGAATTTCACAAAATTTTGTAGGTAAGTCACTTGTAGGCGGGGCTGGTGCTGATTAGTTTTGGGTACGATTCGAAATAAAAGAACCCGCCTTTTTTGTGAAATGACCCGCAAAAGCTTGTATCCACTGTAGCTGAAAAACTAATGGACCGAATTTCACAAAATTCGGTAGATGAGTCACGTATAGGTCCCCCTGGTGCTGATTAGATTTTGGTACGATTCAGAAAAAAATAACCTGCCTTTTTTTGCAAAATGGCCCGCAAAAATTGCCAAAATCTAAAATAAAAACTGGGTATACTCAAATATATCAATTAAATGCTGATTTAATACGTAATTTTTAACGACGAAAAGAATAAGACCAACCCCATTACACTAGGACTAGCCGTTCTCGAGATATTTTAGTTTTTCGTACTTTCCCTACGCCACAGTTGAAAATAAATCCGGTTATCGAATGAGAACGAAAATTGAATTAAAAGTGAAATAAATTTAATTAAAATAAGGAGAACGTTAATATAAGTCTGCAGGGAAAGTCATGTGCTGCTCACATCAGATTTTTCAAATCCGTGAGTGATTCTGGTGATAACAAAGAAGAAACGAGATGCTATTGTCTACTCACTGCAGTTTTACCAGAAATATTGCCTGTAGATCGTTATACTTTCTTACAGAAGAGGAAAATTCTCCCTCAAAAGGTACATTTATTTCCAATTTTCTTGATGTTTTTAAAATTGATATTCATTTCGAATTATCTTGATATTTCAAATATTTTTATACTGCAGAAAATATTCCAAAATAAGTTAATGATGTTCAAAAACGTTTTTTTGTACATTCCTAAGAAAAATATTTCTTTATACATTCCTAAGAAAAATATTATTTTGTAAATAAAAATGCCCATATTGTTAATAATACTTCTCTCGGAAATATATCGTGTAGATATTAAAAGTTTCTTTTCTTTCATGGGGATAAAAGTATCTCACATTCTTTAATTTTTCTCTTTTAAAGCAGCAAATCAATCATAGGTAGAGGAAACTAGGAGACAGTTTGGCGGGGCTTAGCACTCCCAGTAATTTTTCCAATATATATTGGTATTATGCATTGTAACTGTAATAATAACGGAGTGCGACTTCCGAAATTTAAATTTAAAATCCTAGCTACAACTATGGACAAAATATCTAAAACTCTTTTTTGAAACAGAGGAATGTATACTTTACTTTTGGCAGCATCAAGGTCCCATATTTTTAAGGCTCCACTTGCTGACCCAGCACACACAATATCTTCACAATGGCCAAATTTAACGCATGCTATTGTTGAAGTATGTCCACTTAAGCTCTGAAAAATATGAACGAATTAATAAGAAGTGTGAAAATTTTCATTAAATGTTAAAATAGACTATTATTGCAGATTATAGAAACAACTTAATTCATATGTATATAGAAAAATTTGCAATAATGAGAAAAAACTATTAAAACATGATGGAACACGATTAATATAAGTGAATGTATTGGATTTCACTTAATTACTTTTATAAAATTAAGGACGAAAGTTCTCAATTGGTCATCCTTTTACCACTCTTAGAATAAGGTTTGTGTTTTGTTACCAATAATCAAAGTTAAGCAAAAATATTACTTGTATATCACAAAGCTTCTTGAATCCAAGGATTAATTTTACTGGTGAAAGTTATAAAATATTTACTTCTGAAACCAGCGACAGCTTAGACTTTAGAATATTATTTTAACCTCTACAACTAAAAAATCTGATGTGGGCAGCACATGACTTTCCCTGCAGACTTATTTCCACGTTCTCTTTATTTTAATTAAATTTATTTCACTTTTAATTCAATTTTCGTTCTCATTCGGTAACCGGACTTATTTTCAAAGGAGACGCAGAGAAAATAAGGAAAACTAAAATATCTCGAGAGCGGCTAGTCCTAGTGTAATGGGGTTGGTCTTATTATTTTCGTCGTTAAAAATGACGTATTAAACGAGCATTTAATGGATATATTTGAGTATACCTAGTTCTTTAGTTTAGATTTTGACGATTTTTTCGGGCCATTTTGCAAAAAAAGGCAGGTTATTTTTCTCCGAATCTTACCAAAATCTAATCAACACCCAGGTGTTCCACATGTGACTTACCTACCAAATTTTGTTTAATTCGGTCCTTTAGTTTTTCAGCTAGAGTGGATACAAGCTTTTGCGGGCCATTTCGCAAAAAAATGCGGGTTCTTTTATCCCGAATCATACCCAAAAC
Source organism: Amaurobius ferox (assembly GCA_951213105.1). Classification (NCBI taxonomy): domain Eukaryota; kingdom Metazoa; phylum Arthropoda; class Arachnida; order Araneae; family Amaurobiidae; genus Amaurobius; species Amaurobius ferox. The sequence goes on from OX578136.1 coordinate 105,081,932, forward strand.
TAATCAGCACCAGATCCGCCCACAAGTGATATACCTACCAAATTTTATGAAATTTGGTCAATTAGTTTTTTAGTTAGAGTTGATACAAAATCTGCACAGACAGACAGACAGACACACAGACACACAGACAGACAGACACACAGACAGACACACAGACGTCAGGCTAAAAATAGTTTTTTCGTATTCTAGAGGTCTCGAAACGTGTAGATCCGTCGAAAACTCAAGTTGCGATTTTCGGCATGATTCCAATACTTTCCCTATACATTACCATGTATTGCAGGGAAAGTAAAAATTATACTTTGAGGATAGCCACACTTCAGCAAGTTTTTGCTTATTTACAGTGTTCTGTTAAAGGACAAAAGTCGCTTTACAGTTGTTTTGAGTTAATTTAGTTCAAAAATGTGTTAGTTAGAACTGAAATCTTGTTCTGTCCATAATGCTATATTTCAACATCCTTCATAAGAATGTTAGAAATAGGAATCGGCTTCAAATTTGAGTTTAATCCTTTGGCAAAGCAACTAAGACCTTTCTCTCAAAGCTCCATATGACTAGAGTTGATGTAAGTAAATCATTATTCGATGATGTCCTTAGGGATGATAGATTGTGTTTTCGCAGTAGCACTCAACACCCAAAACCACCCCCATGAGCGTCTAAAAGGCGTTCCTAATACTATGATCACGCTTCCATTCAAGATAACAGCATTTATAGAATGGTTTTGAGCTTATTATGCGCCAATTAGCATGAAACAGTCGATATCTGTAATAGCAGCAAAGGAACATGCACATTGCTACAATTTTGTGGAACCAGTAAAAAGATCAACATATGCAGTCCTATCATATAATAGAAATATGTGTGGCATAAATACCTAATTAGGGCCGAAAATAGTACGCTGGTTATATCGCAAAACCCACTAAATTTGGTCTAAATAATTTAAGTACCGTACATCGCATATAATGCAATTGATCGTTGTGTACCAATAACCCACTAGTTTTATACCCAAGTGCGAGCCCACTTACCATACCTAAAAATAAACACATTAATCATTAAATAAACAATTTTAACTTCAAAATTAGTATTTATTTAACACACAATTATGAGCAAGAATATAAATACAGAGATAACTTCCTAATTAATTGCTATTTTACGATGTGCGTGCTCTAGGAGGTTTGAATGTGAGACTTTTATTTGAATCGAACGCATTTAAAAGGACTCGACCGTGGTCAAGTAACCTTCTGGCAACAATACCTTTGGTATTCTTGCACTGGTTTGTCGCTGGAATCTTGCTCACTGTCATACATATCTCGTTGTCACCACTCTATTCCAACTAAGTTCTTTTTCTTCTCTGCACTGCTCAATTTAATTTCATCTTTACAGTTCTGGACCTCTTCTCATGTTTGGCAGTACTGACTTTGTCATATTTCTCAGCAACACTGACCATCACCTCAGTTCAATCTGATTACTGATCTCACTTCTCAGCTTACTGACACTCATCTTATTTAATGCTAAGCAAAAACATCCTTTTATTCTTCGGGTACCTCGTCGAGACTTCCATTCGCCTATTCATTTGTGCGAATTAGAGTGTCTCTTGATTAGTTCCTATGCAGCCCATGAAAATTGTGCAAGTCTTACCAGGAAGCATTGTTTATGCCCAAATCGCCATCGTAATTTTGATGTGATGGATTTACGGGTCGTAAACTTTTCCTAGCCAAGACTGTCAAACTGGCGTTCAGATGGTTGGGCCTAACAGCTTGTGAATAATAGTCAACGTTTAACGATGTTTCAAAAACTATATGAAACTCGTGGTTGCTAAAAGTTTTCCAGCATAATGCTTTTCTTAGACATCCAAAAAATCTTATGCTAACTTGGATAGCGGATGATCGGCATTCGGTATTAAAGAACCGAAAAGACTACGGGACGAAATACGGTACTCCATCATCTCGGCTAATATTTGGTTCCAACCGACTAAACCCAATTCGTCATTTCAAACTGTACCAAATCATTAAAGAAAGAAGGGCATTCTATTTAAAACTGCAAATTTGATGCATGTGTGAATAAACTCGATTTTAGAAATATATAGCAACGAACAATTTGAGCCTGCAGGAAAAATTATGCGCCGTTCACATTAGATTTTAAACACCCTAAAGAACTATATCTCATGAGTGGTGAACACAGAATAGCACTGTCTCAAGCCATGAAGGAATACATGGAAGGACCAAGGTTCAGAAGATAATTGTAAATGATAATATATATCCAAGAAATGCAACTTTTTAGTGATGTGATATATTGACAGTATAACGATGTTTTTTTTTAATTCTGACACAAAGTGTCACAGTTTGTAATTAAGCTTGTAAAAAGAAAAAAAGAAAGCGTCCGGTCAAATCTTTCAGTACAGCGGACGAGAGGCTAGGTATTTTTCGAAGTATCTATCTTTAGATTCAGTGGTTCGAAATTAAAAAATGATGAAGTTGTATCTCTATCTTAGCATGGTATGCTTTATGAGAGAGTAGAAATTTTGAGCAGCGACAGATCTTGTTGCTGCACAGTGGTTGCTCAATCTTGGGTCGGGACGGTTGGGTGCTATTAAATTAAATTAAATTATATGAAGATTCATAAAACTGTCTACATTTTGGAACTGAATTACGTGTTAAATATAAATAACCAAAGATATTATTATCTGCCGAACAAAGTACTAGCCCGACAAATACGAGTGTGTTTCGATAGGGTTTCGAAAGAATATGTTTCGAAACAGAGAATATATTTTAAAAACTAATTGAATTCATTTTGACTTTCTCATGGTATTTTATAAAAGTATCATTTATCCGAAAATTTTCGAATTTGATATTTTGACAAATAAACACGTTTCAAGATCTCCTGAACTCATTTAGAATGTTTTTGGAAATCTGTCTGTCTGAGTATGTGTGTGTGAAGTGCATATGCGACAACTCTAGAACGAATCTATCTTTCGCTATTTAATTTTATGCGTAGGATACATGTCAAATTCTAGAACAGAAAGGAATGTTTAGTAATTATCATGAGTAAAATTTGAATTATTTATATTTTGAAATTTTAATAGTGCTATTATTTCCCGTTAAAAACAATGATAATTCTCGAAACATTGATGGTAATATGCAATATGTGAGCGACTGATAATTTGAATTTCTCTATGGATGTTAATGGATTCAAAATAGCTTTTAATGGCACAGATAAGTCAACTGTATCCTCAGCCGTCATTAAGATGTTAACAACTTGAGAAAATAATCTTTTAAATATTCATCCGAAACATTTAAGAATAATTTCACACTGAAATATAAAACAGATACCTCGTTTGTTTTGATCATGGTAATGATTGTGATACAAATAGGACAAAGCAGTGTGGGACATCAATGCACGAGCAAGTCTCGTACTGCAAATACTTCTAAACATCATTTACCTCTCAAACGATAAGTGTGGTCCTTTTAGGCATAGCACAAAACCTCGAAAGAAAGCATAAAAAACGTATGCAGTTTACAACGGATGCGTGCATTTCAAGAAGTATTGTATTTATCAAAAGGAAAACAATTATGCCGAAACTACAAAAAATAATAATAATAATAATTCCCTAAATCTCTCATTTTCTTTGTAAAAGAACTACTGACACTTAATTCGTGCTAAAACGGCAATAAAGAAACAAGGGCAACCAACAGAATACAAATTTGTCTTCAAATCTGGGCTACGACGGGAAAGTGACGTCATTCGCACCGATTTGTCCCAGATTGCGCGTTTCGTGACAACGCAAGTAAGGGAAAAGCTCCGATATTAAAAAGAAAAAAAAAAGATGGAAATTAGTTTGCTGTGTTACTAGGTAGGGGGAAAATGAAATTCGGAGAGAGCCAGATTTTGATAAAATTACTTTTCTCTCCAGCTACTGAAACTGAGATTTTGGATTTGGCATTAGCCCCCTTTTTCTTCAGTCAATAAGTAAGGCAGCTGTAATGTTACATGTAAGTAAGTACCTGTGAAGGTTAAGTAAGTACCTGTGAAGGTTAGAGTATGGGTAGAATCAAGGCCGGTTCACGCGCAGAAATAAAAATGGTTCTTTATTTGGAAGAAAAAGTATAACTGAATGAAATTCTACTCTACAAACAAGCCTTTATAACTCTTGTAATAATATATTCGTCGTACCCCTCAATTTGTAAACTTGTAAAATTTTGCATATGCCAGAGAATCAGGCCCACAAATGGGGGGAAAGAACGGGCATCATTCGACTGGGGGCTTGCGCCAGAGAGGTGGTGGTGGGGGGGAGGAGGCGGTCTTCCAATATATTATTTTCCTTATATACATAATGTATAAGGAACGTATTGTGACGAGGTCGAAAATTCGAATTCGAGTTTTCGACGGGAGAGCACGTTTCAAGCATACCTGATAACGAATCGAACATTTTTGAAGTGATGTCTCTCTCTCTTTCTCTCTCTGTGTGTGTGTCAGTGAGTCTGTGGAGACGATATCTCACGAACGAATAGAGCGATTCGATTGAAATTTGGTACAAAAATCACAATCCGTGAATACTGGAAGCCTATTGTTTTACAACGCAATCGAATGTTCAGACCCCCCCCCCTAAATTTTCGAGTAAAGTTACGCAAATAGACATTTCTTATGTAATTTTTCTTTGAAAACGATTGACATAAACTTTAGAACGCTGGCATGAACCGTTCTCGAGATCTTGCACATTTTTTTAAATAAATTTATCAAAAAATTCCATAAATTAAAAAAATTAACTGTTAAGAAACATGTTCACTTTTCATATGCAAAATCATACGATAAATTTGGTGACATCATTCTCGTGGATCTAACTCGTTCCATTCACGAGAAAAGATACTTTGAGTAATACTTTGAGTATTTGAACGCCAATAGTCATTTATCCACTGTAAGAATAACTTATTTCTCCGTCAATAACGCTTGGCGAGATTTTGGCGACGAATTTAGCGGAATGCTGCCAACTTGGCGACATTTTTAAATGTTGTCAAATTAACGAAAATCTCTCCAAATGGGTAAAAATGACGCTAAATCAATGAATATGACGACTAATTGAAGAAAATTCAATATCTTGGAAGGAATATACGAGTAAGCATCTACTATAAGAATAACATTTTTTTAACTGTAAAAGTAGTAAATTCATTGCATTATATAAGGAAAGTCATGTGCTGCCCACATCAGATTTTTATTTTGTGAGAGGAGAGAATGTGAAAAATTCCACAAGATGGAAAATCAATTATAGAGGGGTGCGTGGCGTAAATGATAATAGGGGAGCCCACAATCTGTGTTCTCGGAACACGGTAAAAGATAAACTGAATCATAAAAGACAAATATGATGGGCCGAGGGATTTTTTGATTGCAGGTATTTTAATTTAGTGAATGTTTTGTTGAATTTAAAAAAGTTTAACAACTACCGCATTTGAATGCACTGCATACGCTTATTTACAGCGTATCAAATGAGCTTATTTAGGGCGTATTACGCTCTCGCAGAGAGCAAAAAGCGTATTTAGAGGCAGTTGTAATAGGACGTAGCAGTCGATATGCCCAGCTTCGGGACAAAAAGCGTATTACGCGACCGAGCATCGGACTAAGACGTGTTTAAGCGCTTATTTAGAGCGTATTAGGCCCACTAAAAAGGCTGGGCATAACCGCGCGTACGATCGCGCAGATTACTCTTTTGAAAAATTGAGTGAATGAATTCAATTAATCCCTGCTTTAAATCATGGGCAGCCCTATGTGTATTTCCTAGTAAACGACAAAATAGCCCTTCAATGAAACGTATTAAGCATTTTGAAATTATTTTCGATTTTTTGAAAAAATTGCCCAAAATGGATTATTTATTTGCCATGTATAGAGTGCGCTTAAAATCAGTCCTGTGTTTATAAATTGAAATAATTAGACCAAATTTCATGTGATTTTCTTGAATATTTTGAGAGATATTTCACTCTTTGCAGAAAAGTGAAACGTCTAATATGTCCAGAAAAGCTAGTGATATATCCGAAATAACTTTTTCCATTTATTTCTGACGGCATGTTCATGCGAAATTCAATTTTATAATAGCGAATATATGTTTTATAAAATATGCTCCATTTAAAATTAAAAACTTGCAATATTTCGAGAATGGAGTATGTTAACGTTATGTAAACTTCCTCATTAGCTTTTATATAAAACATTACATACTAGCAAACAGCCGAGCTTGTGCATATGAATTTTTTGGGCTGTGAAATATTTCAAATTTAAACTTGATGTAACAAATGATTATGAAATTAGAAGTATAAAAATCAATTTCAATATATGAGAATTCTAATACAAAACAGAATATAAGTTCTTAGAATTTGAATATTAAATTAAATACATCAGAATACAGGAAAACAGTGAAATTAAAGTAACGCATTTAAATCGCAAAAACGTATTTAATACACAGAAGCACGTTTGTATGCAAATGCACACGCTTTGATTAGCTGTTTAAAAGTTTTTTACTTGTTATTTGTACCTAGCGTACTGAGCATACACGGTTTAAAAATGGAAGTTTCGTTCTATTACATTTTGTTTTGATTATTGAAATTGTGATTCTGCACATCTGCGTGCAATTTTACTTACGTGTGCAAATTTTCATCTTGCTATCTATTGTAGTTTTCGAATAAAAGGGACCACAAATTCAGATAAATGTTGTCTTCTCTTCGTTAGGAATGGAGAATGGAGTTTCGTTTGTCCATAATAAAGTAACAATTTTGAAACAATTGCAAACATAATTATTTCCTTTATGTTTTCGATTTCCGAAAAAATGCTTGAAAACTATAGAGCTTTCTCCTGGTTCTCTCTTAAACCAATAAATCTCTAACGCTTATTGGTTGAAATAACCATACCGAATTTCCTCGAATTTGCTCAGTTTGTTCGAGAGATATCGTTCTTCTTGTGTAAAAGTAAAGCTTTAATATAGTGAAACAATATTCTCGTAATACTTCCAACAATGATATATTTTATTTCTGGTTATAAGTACTTATAAAGTATTTACTCATTTGATAATAATAGATATATTTATTTCATGGTCTGGTTTTCATTTGAGATAAAAAAAAAACGTGCATTATCTCTTGAACAGTGCAAGTTAAAATTTATCAAAATCTAAGAGTCGGAGTTTCGACCCTCTCACGATACTTTCTCTTTACATATACTATGCATTTCAGGAAAAATAAAAGCCGTTGATTTTTGTACCGGTGGGTTTACAAGTGTAAGTAAATCCACGAATATCTGAAACTCTATTTTTTGAACTCTTCATAGTATAATCTCTCTAAAATACAATCAAACTATGGTACCCCCAGCAAAAATCTCTAAATTGATGAAATTTTTTATGAATAGATATAAGAATTAATACTAACCGATGTTTTACCCTCTAATGAAAGTGTTTGAAAAGAATTTGGTGTTCTCGGACGATCACTTAAAAGAAGATCGGTGATGTTATTTTGAACGTTTTCAGTGACCGTTTTTAGCTTCATCGTACTAAATTATACTCCTGTATGTCAAAATGGCAACACCATGAAGGAATTTTCAAAATTGAATGACATTTACTCCACAAACGACCTGTATTTTTACAAATAAATGATTAAATTTGCAAAGCAAAAAATCAGTATTACATGTTGAAAATCAGTATTTGGTGAAGCCACCACGCGCTGCAATAAGTGCTTCTATACGACGTGGCATCGAATCAAACAGATTTTGAATTTGCACCTGAAGAAAAGCATTCCAGATTGCTCCTATCCGAACTCAAAGTTTAGCTGTATTAGCTACAGGGCGAGCGTCACTAGCAAGGCACCGCCCGACGAAATCCCAGACATGTTCAATAGGCCACATATCCGATTAATAGGAAGGCCAAGGAAGAAATTGTATCTATCGCTCTGAAAAGAAGTCTTGACCATTGCTGGCAATATGTGGACGGGCATTGTCCTGTTAAAGTGCAGCTCCAGGAATCCGTTGAAGGAAGGGTACGACTTCAGACTCCATAACTTCTTGGATGTACTGTTGAAATTTTCTACAATTCATAGCAGCTGAGATCGTCCAAGTTACCCAATGACGCCCCAAACCATCATGCTTGGCGTTCGTCCAGCATGACGTTGGATAACGCACTGCGGACGACGATATTCACCGCTATAGCATCAAACGTGGATGCGGCCATCCCTGTACCCCAAATTAAAGCGGGATTCAATTAGGCGGAAAGACGGCTTATTGCCAATCGACACGCTAGTGTCTAAGTTGATGAGCCTGGTGTAACCGCAGGCGTCGATGGTTTTGCGTTAGGGAAATCCTGTATAAAGGAATTTTTGTACGCAGTCCACTGTGCAGCAGACGCTGTATAAATTGTTGGAGTAGACAATGACACAGCTGTAGCAGTGCTCCAATGTTCTGCCAACTATCGAGATGAAGCTGTACGGTCTATCACTGCCATGCGGATGAGGTGTCTATCATCCCGTTCTGGCATAACACTTCGTCGTCCACTGCCGGATTTGAGACTCATCCGGTTCTCTTCAGTTGACTACTTTCACACTCACATCACTGTCGTGGCATTCCGCTCCACACGAGCTGCTATTGTATGATAAGGAAAACCCCCTTCACCAAGGCCCATCATTCTTCCCCGTTCAAACTCCGTAATTTGCTTATATGGCGCCCTCTGCCGTCGTAGAGGTATAGTAACTTCTCATAAAACGTTTATCGTTGGAAGACAACCATAGACTATTTTCAACGTCCCGCTCAATCGCGTGATTCCTTCATGGTGTTGCACTTTTTACAAACATTAGTTTATTTTTGCGATGCAAGTAGAGCCGCCTCGTATAGGTAGGCACCGCACAAGGGCGCCAAATCAAAAAGGGCGCCATTTAGAATCATATAGATATTTAAAATTTTAAGAATGAATTTTAATTTTCAAAAATCATAAATAGGAGCTTTTTTATTTTCTCTATACAATAGTTTCACACACCCATTTTAGTCAAACTGAGTTAAATTTGCATGTGCTTAGTACTAAGATTCTGTTTGATTACTTTTCTAAGCCACTGTACTTTCTCTTTTCTTATATTATTTTCCAATAGATTTTATTATTAAGTGTTATTGGTACAGTAATAAATTTCGAAATTTATATCTTTAGAATATAAACCGTCGAAATATTGTTATATATTATCGATGTGACATTTGTCTGGGATCAAGAATATGATGAACACGAAAGGTCAACACAAAAGCGTCAATTCTAAAAATTTGATTAGCATTTTATTTAATATTACGTGATTTGTATTCCTTTCAAAAGTTTAGAAAGGTCCGTATTTCGCAAAAGGGAGAAATACTCAAACGTTATGCAAATGCGTTTATTATCGAGTTATGCTGCTCAGACTTTCGAATTTAGTTCTTTCAAGTGATGGATGATGCTTTGAACTTTCGAAGATTTTGGATTGCTTCCTCTATGAGCTAACGGAAGGAAATTTCAATTTGAAAACTATTTCAGCAAGAAAGAATTTGAGAAACGCGTCAGATTCACGATGTTTTGGACCATGTTAAGACGAGAATAATATTTAGAATGTCACTGCTAAAGCATATAACCTTTTGCTCTCTTATTAAAAGTATAGTTGTGAATATATTTGCTGAAATAAATACATAATAATTATATTAAAAATATGATCTGAACAACACATTGGATGCATAATCATGAGGCGAAATTTTGAATTCGAATTTCAATGGATTTACCCCTTTGAGGCATCCAAGCACACTCTTCAATAATTTATTCAGTGGGTGTATGTGTGTGTGCCTGTGTGTGTGTGCTTGTGTGTGTAATTATCTGTATGTAATTGTCTGTATGTCTATCTGTGCAATGCATGCATCTTCTCCACCTCCGAAACTATCCATATGAACTTTATAAAATTTGGTAGTCAAGTACGTCGTGGGTAACTCTAGTTGATTGTGTTTACATTTTGGTCCGACTTACATTTTTGAAGTAGTTACGGTAGATACTCTGAAACAGAGAAACAAAAACAGATTTCAAGAATGGTTAGACAGATTCGGTAACGTGTGAGTCAGTGAATGATTTAGCTTTTATATTTATAGATTTACACTAGAATGTGAAGGCCTCACTGGTGCTATCAGATGGTGTAAACCTTTTTGTTTTATTAGTCTACAATACCCATTACTCTTTGCCCGATTAAAACTGTTCTGTCTAAGATTTACATCACTTCATGGAATGTAAAAGCACCTCTGTTTCTATTGGACAGCAGATAGTGTGCAATCACATTTTTTACAGTGTGTAATACCCTTCATTCCTTTTCGATTGAAGCAGTTCTGGCTGAGATTGTTTGTCTCAGAATTCTTTTATATTTCTGGCCATTCGGTCGTTGACTGGAGTAAAATAAACTAAGAAACTTTAAATCACTTTGAAATATTTTTTAATATGCACTACCAGAAGTGATTTTATCATACGGTGATAATACGGTGATACACTAGATTGCTACTATATTTCTGCTGTCGCTGTTGTTGTTATTGGTGACCTCCTGATTCGGTGAAGCCAATTCAGGACCAGTGACGCAGGCAGCAGGAAAGAACGAAGAAAGACATAAGACGAGAGAACAAAGTTTATTACAAGAACGCATCACTGACGAAGGTCGTAGGGGGTGCAGCTTCACAGTTAGACGAGGACCCAGAAGGCGGAAGACTGACTTTATCCTCGAGAAACATCCATGCCTTATTCGGGATTCGAACCCGAGCTCAAAAGACAGCAGCCGAAGGCGTTATCCACTTCACCGCCTGGGCGGCATATTTCTTCTGTTATCTTCATCATAAAAGGATCTCATATAGGAAGAAATAAATCATTGTGACTATTTTTAGCAAATTTCAGAATTCTGCTTTTTTACGAATATTATATACAGGATACATAAAGTATCCTTGTTGCATACCCATACTCCCAGAATTTACCTATCAAAATGTTCCCAAAGTTAAGATTACTCCCCTATTGTAGGGAAATGAGAGAGTATCTGCAATAGGAGTATAATCCCTACTTTAGTAACGCCCTCTATAGGGAATTCTGTGAATATTAACTTGACCTTATATCCTAAGTTAAAGTTTTAAAAAATGTAGCCGGCTGGTTTTATGGTAGGAATTAATTCGTTTCTTGTAGAGGTTCGCGAAATTGGGGCACATAGTAAGTTTTCTTGCTGTTATTGAGGTGCAAAGAATCATGCTGTCTCAACGGTGACTCGAACCACTGATTTTTGTACTGGTCAGCCACTACATTACCATTCAGCTACTGAGACCTGATTTGCAAGCTCGTATGGGCGAAGAGGACTCTGAAGAGGATGTCGGCTATTCCATACTTATGATTGCAAAATAAGCGTAAAACCAGTCCATGGATTCTATTAGTTAAGATGGAAGTGTAATTTTAAGCAAGTATGCTTTTTCAAACATGCGGAAGGGATTTCTCTCAAAATATATTAATTTAAAAATTTATCGCCAAGGGTAAGTTTAGCGCTGTCAGTGAGGAAAATGAGTATAATTTGCTTACGATGCTCAATAGATAATTTAAGAATTTATAGGCCTACTGGAGTCGCTTCATTATAATTTTCATTTTTCATTTAATTATAAAAACATGAAAGCTCAATCATGCATAAAGCATTAATCATGAACCACTTTCCAACTGAAATGCAATTATATTTAAACATCTCTAAAATACGATATGTTCAAGTTGATAGTTTTTTAATTATCACAAGACTACAATAATTTATTTTACTTGAAAACGTAAAACTTCATGAAAAATGAACTTTATTCAAATGACGTCATCCAAATATAAATCGCCTGGCTCTATATAAACGCAATAAATATTTCATTGATATCACTTTTATTCCAGACTCCAGAGCTAAATAATTTCGAGTGAAAAAATTTTAGCAATTCTTGCGAATTATCTTTACAATTATTTGTTAACATTCTGAATCCATTAAAATTAGGCTTCGTTGTAGAAATAGTCAAAGTTTGATGATCATTTAAGCTAAAAAATATTGTAATTGCGTTGGAGCAGAATATAGATGCACAAAAAATGCGCAAAAATAAAGTAGTTTCAGGACGGACGCAATACTAATTATAAATTTAAAAGAACTTCAAAAATTACGACTTTTATTCTGGGAAAAAAGATGAATGCCATATTTTATTTTGAAGTGGATCACGTGATCTCTTCATATTATATGGGTGCAATTATTATTTTAATTTTTATTTAAAAAACTACTGAATATATTTTGCTGAAATTTTTTTTATACATTTTATGAGATAATTTAAATATTTACTAAAATTTTTGAAAGAATTTGTGAATTTTAACTTTGCTTAAAAAGTGTTTGAAAAATTAGGTCCCAAAGGGTTCAATATATTTCACTTTTTCAACCCTGGGTTCAATCCAAAACTAATTGGGTGACATTATTAATTTACTTTCCTATATGTCCTATAGATCGTCTCAACAACATGATAAAATTTCATTTTATTACGATTGTGAAGTCATTTTTATCGCAGTTATCGTGCGAACGGACAGGCAGACAGACAGAATAAACAAAAGCATAAACACTTTTCAACAATGTTGTAAAGTGTTTAAAAGCTCGATGACTCCAACATAGTTAAAATATTTTGGTGTAGATAATGTTCGATAAAAAATGGAAACAAGAAATTTATGAGGAGCCTTCATAGTTATTTTCGACGGAATTGTTGTGAATTTTTGTATTCTTTTGAAAATTTCATAGAATCATACATATTTTCAGAAAGACTGGAAGTGGAAATCCTTAGTTGTTGTTGTTGTTGTTGAGACCCAGACCGTCCGACCTACCAGAAAGGTGTAAGGTAACTGTTTGGACGGCCGAGAAGTGCCACACAATTTAGACCGGAACCCAGTGGGGGAGGCATTCACAGGGACCGTACCCTTCTTTCCCTACCACCAACCTCTCGGAAGGACTTACGGACCCACATGTTTCACGTGATCGTACTCCGCATGAATACGGCGGAAGTTGTGGCAGCGTGCAAATCCAGCGCGCAAACCACCGGGCTACCGCGCCCGAAATATGCCAACAGCACGCGGTGTTCCTAGGTGGTCACCCATCCAAGTACTAACCGCGCCCGATGCTGCTTGACTTCGGTGATCTAACGAGAACCGGTGTAAATCCTTAGTGTAAATCCTTAGTGAACTTCTAGGTGGTCACCCATCCAAGTACTAACCGCGCCCGATGCTGCTTGACTTCGGTGATCTAACGAGAACCGGTGTAAATCCTTAGTGTAAATCCTTAGTGAACTTCCTAACCCTTTATGCAATATAATGCTGAATCCAGATCAGTTAGCATATAAGCTTTATCTATAGCCAATCCTCAGAAATGGATCTCTCAAGGAAAATTTTTGAACTGGAAGTGGATATCGTTAGTGAATTTCCTATCCTTTCCGGAATTTGATACTCTATTCATATTAGTCATCATCTAAGCTCTATCTGACTCTGAGAAATGCATGTTTTAAGAAAACTTTAAATTTCTGATTGGAAGAAAAATTTTAGTGAGTTCACAAGTTTTTAGTGAGTTCAAAATCAGTTTATGGTGAGAAATAGCTTATGGTGAGAAATAGATTTTTAAGGAAAAATTTTGAACAGGAAGTGAAAATTCTTAGTGAATCACCTTACCTCTTCCAGAATATGATATTTAATCCATATCAGTTATCGTCTAAGCTTTATCTATAATTAATCTTGAAAAGTAAATGTTTCAAGTAAAATGTAAATGTTTAACCATAGCTGGAAAAAGAACAGGAAGTGGAAATCCTTCATAAACCTTCATTCCTCTCCGACGAATCCAAATCAGTCAGCATACGAACTCTATCTATAGCAGATCTTGAGAAATAGATATTTTAAGGGAAAATGCTGCTTTAAAACAATAGAACGGCAAAATTTGGGCCACCAATAAGCCATAACAACTAATTATTTGACTTGAAAATCTTATTGTAATTACGATCACAAAAACAAAGATTATCACAGTAGATCCCAGGGGTTAAGTTTTTGAATTTTAATTATGCAAGATTTAAAAGGAGATAACAAAACAATGCAAATTAGAATGGAATTAGAAATCTATTCGGGGAAGAACTTTGTTTGGGATTTGGAAAATTAAATATTATTAAATCATTTTCAAATTCCGGATTAATTGGTATTAAAAAAGCATTCTTCTTTGTCCCGACAAGTGGTTGAAATTGTAATATTAATAATAATTGATCAAATAATAATTAGAAGGGATGGCACACTAATTCAGAAAAGTCACCCACTTAGAAACTTAAATATGGAATACAGGTTATGCATGCTTGATCTCACCCATTCAGCCTCTCACATTGCTCTGAATGGTAAGATACACAATCTCGGAAAACATCCAGGGTTTAAAGATTTAAAATGAGAAAATAGTGTAATTAGTAAGGAATTAGAAACCCGTGCATCAAACAATTTATTTGGGATTTGGAAAATTAATTAGTACCATATTATTTTCAAATCTGGGACAAATTGGTCTTAAAAATACATTCTGATCAGCCTAGGTACAACGAATGATTAAAATTATAATCTTTGTAATAATTGGTTGAAAACTATTTTTAGCTAAACGGAATTAAATATAAAATATTCATTAGAAAGAATAAAATATTCATTAGAAAGATACTAGGGTAGAGAAAGTCAGCCATTGTAGATCTTATGTAGAGAATACAGAAAATGTTATCACGCATTAGATACTGCTCTAAAAGTTGTAAAATATACCACCTTTGTAAAAACATAAAAAAATCTGTAGGAATACACATCCAAATTTAAGCGCAGGTCATAGACGTACATGTTGGCCTTAAGATTAGCCTAAACAGTCTAAGCTCGTAAAGACAAACCCGAGTGTATTGGGCGGCTTTCCAGCAAATCGTTTGGACTGTTGAATTGTGAAAATTCCCAACATTTCTGCCGTGATAACGACGTGGTTGAACTGGCGCGTAAAGAGTGGCCTTCAGACCCAGTCTTAAGTTCATAGGTTTGCCCCCGTTGCCCAGCATCGTCTATGTTTGTATTATTTTCGTCAAGTTTGTATTATTTTAGACAGATTGAAGAGGGCGTTCCAGACCCAGACCTTCCGACTCGTCCTAAGACTTGAGCAGAGATTGAAGAGGGTGAATCAACAATCCAATCTGTGAATGTATTGGGCGTAGGACAAACAAGCATAACTCTCGCTGTTTGGCCTATCAGTTCTAATTTAAAGTTGAACTACACAAGCATGACGGGCCTTAGGCACACACTTCAACACATGCTGAATCGGTTCCTCGGAAACATAGTTTTTTAACATTTTACAACATAATTGAAAAGTGTTTATGACTTTGTTCATTCTGTCTGTCTGTCTGCCAGTTCGCTTGATAACTGTCGTAAACATGACTTTATCAAAATGGAATTTTAGTATGTTGTTCAGACCCTCTGTGGGACATATGAATATAAATGAACAATATCACACAATTAGTTTTGGATTGAACCCGGGTGGAGAAAAATGAAATGCATTGAACCCTATGGGACCTAATTTTTCAAACAATTTTTAAGCGAATTTAAAATTCCCAAATTGCTTCGAAAGTTTTGGGTATTATTCAAATTATCACATGAAAACTATGAAAGAAATTTCAGCAAAATATATTCGGTAGGTTTTTAAATAAAAATTATAATAATTACACCCATATTGTATGAAGAGGTACGTGACCCACTTCAAAATAAAATATGGCGCCCAATTTTTTTCCCAGTTGTAAAATTGTGATTTTAAAAGTTCTTTTAAATTTATATTTACTATTGCATCCGTCCTAAAACCGCTTTATTTTTGCTTAATTTCTGTGCATCTATATTCTGAAACAACGCAATTATAATATGTTTGAGTTTAAATGATCAATTCCATTCATCCTGTGTCAAAATCGTGATTTTTAAAGTTCTTTTTAATTTATATTTAGTGTTGTATCCGTCCTAAAACCGCTTTATTTTTGCTTAATTTCTGTGCATCTATATTCTGAAACAACGCAATTACGATATATTTGAATTTAAATGATCATCAAACTTTGATTATTTCTACAACCAAGTCTAATTTTCACTTATGGAGAATTTAAACACATCAAGCTGTAAGATGAGTTGTATAAGAATTGCTGAATTTCTTTAACGCAAAATTATTTAGCTCTGGAGTCTGCAATGTAGCTGATATGAATGAAACATTCATGGGTTTTACATAGAGAAGCAGACGATTTTATAACAGACTTTTTCGATGAAGTTTTAAGCATAGAGTCAAATTACTTTTACCTCCATGGCTTTAAGTTTTTAAGCAAAATAAATTATTGTAATATTGTGATGAATGAAAGGAATGGAATAAAAGTGTATGAATGAAATATTTACTACTTTTACATAGAGAGCCGGGCGATTTAAATTTCAGTGACGTCATTTGAATAAAGTTAATTTTTTTCAATGAAGTTTTAAGTTTTCAAATATAATAAATTATCGTAGTATTGTGATAATGTTAAAAATATTACCAATGAATGTATCGCATTTTAGAGATGTTTAAACAAAATTGCATTGCAGTGGGAAACTGTTTCATAATTAATGCTTTATGTATGATTGATTGTTATTGTTTTAAAATATCAACGTTGTAAGTGGTAAAAAAGAGTCAAATTGGTATACGACACAACTGATAATAGGAAACTTCTGAATGTATATATACTGATTGGAAGCACACTGGAATATACTTATTAGAAACGCTTGATGCTTGCCAACAACATATGGTGGTTGGTTGGTTGGTTGGTGCCGTGTCCCTAACATATTTTTATTAAGGAAGAATGTATGCACTGCTTCTGTTTAGTCAACGACTCGGGACACCCGAAGGTAGAAGTTTGACTTCTGCCCCAATAAGACATCACAACATCCATGCCCGCAGGCGGGACTCGAACCCGCAATCCGGCAGCCGAGCCATCACGAGGAAACGCCTGCCTCTTCAACCGTTCGGGCACCACATGCCAACGACATATAGTTTGAGGTTAACATTTTTTATCCACTTAAGGGGCAGACCTTTTCAGTGAGTAGGGCATCTACATCTAAATTGTAGCAAAAAGTAGGAAATCTCCAAAATGCATCTAATTTATGATATTTCGTAAATGCGTCTTTCAAATGAAATGTAGCACAAAAACTAGGTATTGCATAAATGTGACACTGAAAATTCCATAAATGTGTCCATAACTACAACCTGAGAAACTTAAATTCGTAAAATGAAATAAAAGAAGGAAATGGGTTTAATTTTAGCATGATAGCATAATATTATCTTTATAGTGCCTGTTCTCAATAAAGAGGAGCTTATAAATTTATTTTGATTTGTTTAGAATAAAAAATCTGTCCATAGTTTATACAAACATATTATTGTCACAGAATTCGTCTCTATGGCATTGCTATTCCACTGTCCCTGAAAAGGTTAAAAGTAAAATATGTTGAGTCTCACATTGCTGAAAGTTATTTTCTTGAAGTGATTTAAAAGGAAAACAATTATCTTGCTGTGTTTGAGAAACTGTCAGAAAATTTAGCTTCAGTTAGATTTAATTAGTTTCAGGTTTGTTCATTTCAAAATTATACGCTTCAAAATAGCGTATTTTTGGTAAGTTTTACTAGATTATAACCAAAATTTCCTTGGTAGTGATTTTGCAACGTATTCTTTCCATAAAATTTCTTCCGTATCAAGGGATATTTCTGCTATATATATATATATATATATATATATATATATATATATATATATTATACAAATGTAAAATACAATTTAGCATACTACTAATTAAACAATAAAAATATAAATATTCGAAACGTTGACTGAAAGCTGCAGAACTCAATCGAATACTAACATAGCTATCCAAATGGAAAAATGTACTGTATTCCATTTTTCCATTTGGATAGCTATATATAATGTTTAGATATAGAACGAAAATATATAGATCAGAACGTATATAAAGCGTTTTGGTCTATTCTCAATAGTTACAGGATCTTTCACTAATAAATAACCACTTTTCTAACGTTTTCATAACGAATTGAAAAGAAAGTTCAACCACTAAGATCAAGTTCCAAACGCGTTGAGAATTTCTTCCGTTCAAATCCAATGAATTTCGAAGCAGAAGGAGTTTGCAAATTATCTATTTGATACAATAGTATCAATAATTATAAATGCACTTTAAATTAGGACCCAATGACAAATAATTTGAATGAAAGAGTAATCTAAAGGAGCAAAGTTGGAGTTTTTCGTGTACATCTAAGCTTAGACAA
This sequence comes from Amaurobius ferox, assembly GCA_951213105.1. NCBI lineage: Eukaryota > Metazoa > Arthropoda > Arachnida > Araneae > Amaurobiidae > Amaurobius > Amaurobius ferox. Next base: position 105,100,248 of record OX578136.1, read on the forward strand.
GATCCAGATGTGACCTAAATGTCACGGAAAGAAGGAAATATTCCTCTCATGGATAATTTTATAAATGAAACTGTGGTGCAAACGTTCCTTGCAAGAAAAACAACTGTCTAGTACATATAACCTCATAAGACCATATCAGCGGAGGATTTTCCAAGAATTTAAAATCTACTCGAATTATAAAATTAAACTCTATTAGAAATAGCAAGTATAAATTATTTGAAGTGTGTTTAAAGCAAATATAAAAATCTGATGTGGGCAGCACATAACTTTCTCTGCAGACTCAAATTCATTTTTTCTTTATTTCTTTAATAATTCATTAAATTGAGTTTAATTGCACAAAATAACACTAAATTTGCATTTTTAATTCAATTTCTGCTTTTATTTGGTAATCGGAAATTTTTTCCAAAAGTGGCATAACTAAATGCGAAAAATCTCAAATATCTCGAGAGCGGTTAGTCCTAGAGTAATAGAGTTGTTCTTATTCTTTTTCTCACCAAGAATTACGTATAAAACAAGCATTTAAGTGATATATTTGAACATACGTAGCTTTTTTTTAGATTTTGGCCATTTTTGAGGGCTATTTCGTAAAAAAAGGCGGGTTGTTCTTTTCCAAATAATACCAAAATCTAACCAGCACCAGAGTATCCCACAAATAACTTATCTACCAAATTTTGTGAAATTTGGTCAATTAGTATTTTAGTTAGAGTGGATAAATAACATTTTGGGGGGGGGGGCATTTCGTAAAAAATGCCAGGTTGTTCTTTTCCGATTAATACCAAAATCTAGCCAGCACCAGAGTATCATACAAGTAACTTATCTACCAAATTTTAACAAATTTAGTCAATTAGTATTTTAGCTAGAGTGGATACATGAAATTTTTACCGGCCATTTCGCAAAAGAGGCGGGTTCTGTTTTCACGAATCATACCAAAAACTAATCAGCAACTGGGTCATGCCCAAGTGACTTACCTACGAAATTTTATGAAATTTGGTCTATACGTTTTTAAGTTAGAGTTGATACATACATTGCGCAGACACACTGACAGACACGCAGACACACACACAGCCGTCACGCTAAAAATGGTTTTATCGTATTCTAGAGATCTCGAAACGTATAGATCCGTCGAAAGCTCGAATTGCGATTTTCGGCATGATTCCAATACTTTTCCTATACATTACCATGTATTGTAGGGAAAGTAAAAATTCGCAATGATGCAAAGTCTGTAGTATTTTGTATTATAAGTTTCTTCAACTTAATATTTAAAATATGAACACAGGACTGCGAAACAAAATAGCAAAGATTAATATCTTATATTCATCTGAGAGATTAATCTCTGAGATTAACATCTTATAATCATCTGATATTATGCTTCACTTATTTCATCGTATTCAAAGTAAGGAGATTTAAAATTAAGTACTTTATCTAATCATTTCTATATAATATCGGAAGGGTGCCAAGATGAAATTATCAATCAACAAGACAGATCAATCATGCTTAAAGCATTGATTATGAAACATTTTCCAACTTCAATGCAATTTAAGCAAAAATAAAGTAGTTTTAGGACGGATACAACACTCAATATGAATTCAAAAGAACTTAAAAAATCACGATTTTGAAATAAGATGGATGCCATATATCATTTTGAAGTGGGTCATGTGATCGTTTCATATCATGGTCACGTGATCGTTTCATATAAGAGGTGTAATTATTATTTTAATTTTTATTTTAAAAACTACTGAATATATTTCGCTGAATTTTTTTTTATATATTTTATGGAGCAATTTGAATATCACCTAAAATTTTCGAAGCAATTTGTGAATTTTAAATCCGCTTAAAAATGTTTGAAAAATTAGGTCCCATAGGGATCAATGTATTTCATATTTTCAACCCGGGTTCAATCCAAAACTAATTGGGTGATATTATTCATTTATTTTCCCGTAGGTCCTACTGACCGTCTGAACAATATACTAAATTTTCATTTTGATTAAGCCATTTTTACGGCAGTTATCGTGATAACGGACAGACAGACAGACAGAATGAACAAAGTCATAAACACTTTTCAACTTTGTTGTAAAGTGTTAATAAAAATGACAGCTCAGTTTTGAATATGTTATTTGTTGTTAGCCCCTGTCAAATTACACAGAAGGGCATACTTGTAAATAAATAATGTGATTATTTCAAATTTTCTTAATGCATATTGTTGTGAGGCATCCTATGGGATCATGTGTGTATTTACAAGGTAAAAAGCACCACAATAATCTGATTTTTACTTTCCTTATATATGTAATGTATAAGGAAAATGTTGTGACGGGGTCGAAAATTCGAATTCGAGTTTTCAACGGAAGAGCACGTTTCAAGCATTACTGATCACGAATCAAACATTTTCAAGGTGATGTCTGTATGTGTGTGAAAGTATGTGTGTGTTTGTGAGTGAAAGTATGTTTGTGTGTGTGTGTGTGTGTGTGTGTGTGTGTGTGTGTGTGTGTGAGTCTGTGAAGATGATATCTTACGAACGAATGGAGCGATTCGAATGAAATTTGGCACGAAAATCACAATCCGTGAATGCTGGAAGTCTATTGTTTTTAAACGTAATCGAATGTTCAGAACCCTCTAAATTTTCGAGTGAAATTTTGAGAAAAATCATCAAAAAATCAAAACCTTTAATAAAGTTACGCAAATAGACATTTCGTATGTAATTTTTCCTTAGAAAACGATTGACATAAATTTTAGAACGCTAGCATCAACCGTTCTCGAGATATTGCACATTTTTCAAATATATTTATCAAGGAATTCCCATAAATTAAAAAAAATATTAACTGTTGAGAAATATGTTCACTTTTCATATGTAATATCATGCGATAAATTGGGTGACATCATTCTCGTGGATCTAGCTCGTTCCATTCAGAGGAAAATATATTTTGAGTAACACTTTTGTATTTGAACGGCAATAGTCATTTATCTGCTATAAGAATAACTTATTTCTCCGTCCATAACGCTTGGCGAGATTTTGGCGACGAATTTGACGGAATGTTGCCAACTTGACTTTTGAAATGCTGCCAAATTAACGAAAATCTCGCCAAATGGATAAAAATGACGCTAAATCAATGAAAATAACGACTAATTGTCGATAATTCAATATTTTGGAAAGAGTATAAGTATCTACTATAAGGAAAACCTATTTTTTTACTGTAAAAGTGGTAAATTCATTGCATTATATAAGGAAAGTCATGTGTTGCCCACATCAGATTTTTTATTATCCCTACACGACATAATATATACAAATTAAAAGTATTGTGATGGAGTAAAAATTTACGATCTCATTTTAACCGATTTATACGTCTTAAGCATAACTAAATACAAATTAACCCCTTTTTCATTGATGCCTCGGTTTATGTCTGCGATTCTGTAGGCACGATATCTGGAGAACAAATTGAGCGAAATGAATAAAATTTGGTGCGAATATTTTAATCCATAAATGTCAGAAGCCTATTAATTTTCGTAGAGATTACTTTCAGACATTTTCTAATTTATTTCGAAAATAGATAATCTTTCACAAAAATTAAATAATTATATTAAAATTGTTACAGAAACAGTTATTTTATATACCATTTTTAACTTAAAAGCGACTACCGAATGTTTTACAAGTTACTCGAAACAAATAGACACTGTTATAAATACACTATTTAGGAGTAATAAATAAACACTGGGAGTTGCCCCGAGCTGTTTTTTACGTATTGTAAATGTTGGTTTTCAACAAGGAGCCCGATATATCGCAAACAAATTGAATCAAATTAGGATTATTTCAATCGATATACATCAGACTTCTATTACTTTTCGTGCATGTTAGACCTGGGGAAGGTCCCTCTTTTCTTAGACTATTAAAATAGATAAAATATGTTTCAGAAATAGTTAATTTTTGTTGTTGTTGAGACCCAGACCGTCCGACCTACCAGAAAGGTGTAAGGTAACTGTATGGACGGCCGGGAAGTGCCACCCAATTTAGACCGGAACCCAGTGGGGGAGGCATCCACAGGGACCGTACCCTCCTTCCCCTACCACCAACCTCTCGGAAGGACTTACGGACCCACATGTTTAACGTGATCGTACTCCGCATGAACACGGCGGCATTTGTGGCAGCGTGCAAATCTAGCGCGCAAACCACGGGGATACCGCACCCGAGATGGCCAACAGCACGCGGCGTTCCGAGGTGGTCACCCACCAAGTACTAACCGCGCCCGATGCTGCTTGACTTCGGTGATCTAACGAGAACCGGTGTTTTCAGCACGGTACGGCCGTTGGCCCCTAGTTAATTTTTGTGTAATTTCTTAACTAAAAGCAAGTGAATCACCTACAAAACATTAATAGACGCTTTATTTAGTATATTGCAACATTTTTGAAATAAAATGGGAAAATGATTAAAAAAAACCCAACATGTCCAGTATTTTCTAATGATTCGCAAGTACTTTAAAACCAGGAATAAATAAATAGACTCTATTGTTTAGGTGTTGTCAATCAAGATAATAGAAATTTCGTTTTTCCACAGGGAAGTAGATTTCTCGAAAGAGTTAAACGTTTTCCATGAAATTCACATGCTTCTTTTAGTCAGTGGCGACGAAAAGTTTATTTTATTTTAAGACATATCAAGTTATATGAAAAAAAATTAATCTGAATATTTTCCCACATAATCTAAGCCTGCTAATTGGTGGGGAAACGTCATGTGTTGGACACATTAGAATTTGAACAGATGATTTCATTCTGTTCCTGATAATCCTCTGTTAACTGAAACTGCTCGTCATAAGTCGAAAGTTCATAGAAAAATTCCAATTTCGGTGTTATTCAGATAAGATTTATTTACTGAATGTATTCTTAAGAATTAAGAGGTTTCTTGGGTGCTTTTGTGAGGAACTGAAGCCTCAACAGGAAATTGAACCTCTGCTCATCGGTTGAACAAACATCACTCATTTCATTGAGCTATTATATGTTTTTCTGCATTTGCAGTTGCCAGTACAATCAGCACCATTTAACAGAATTTGTGTAAGTTGTTATACTAAAATATGTAAATTAATAATAATAGCGAATATTAACAAAACTAGGTGGCACTTCAATCGCTCAGTATCTTGTTAAATACGAATGCGGGCTGTGTTCTATATAGCATAAATTTTGGATTAATAATATTATTAGAACTTTTGTAGTTTTCCTTTTATTTATTACAAACACAATCACAAGCTTGTGCAATTTTTAGAGCTTCGATTACACGGAACAAATTTCGTTTTCTTTTGCGCTTCTGAAATTAAACCAAGTTACCTTTATGTATGTATCCATCTTGTCTTGTATGATAACATTTATAAATTTTTTATAGGTAATACTGAAATGACTTTAGTATTATTAATACTGAAATGACTGTTAGTATTAGATTATCTAAACTTTCTCGTTACATTAAAAAAAAAAAAATTCTACGTCTTTATATTTTATTGAAATGAAAGTTTTATTGAAAACTTTCCCCTTCTGTCAGATAAAACTTTTCTTTTAACTCGCTGTAATAACTCCGCAACATTTTGCTCTTTAAATATTTCTCTTTAAATCCGTTTATTTATCTGTATTGTAATTCTATTTGCATTAACGTACCGGTTGAAAATCTTAGTTTTTTTTTTACGTCTAATATTTGTTGACACAGAGGAAAAATCACTGTCCATATGAACCTAACCATCTAGAAAATTCCCTCTCCGCCTTGATCCTTTGTGTATTATTTATTTTTCTTTTTATCCTGTGCTCTATGTCCCTAAGTATGCGTTTATATAATTCTTGTTGGATTCGTTTTTATCTTTTGGATAACTGTAATATGCAAATTTAGCTCGTATTTGACTTCGTAAAAACTTCCAATTTGCTGGTGCTCTGCCCGATGCCTTTGATGTAGGGCGTTTGATGCCCAAAAAGGATAAAACATTTTATATTGCCTTTTTACGACCCTAATTGTGAAAATAAAACTTTTATATTTCATTACGTTTAATCTTACTTATGTTGTTTGGTCTGCTGAATATGAAAAGGGTCGTTAAATTAGATTAGTTGATTAGTTCTAGTTTTTGAAAGATCTACAAAACAAGTTTCGCACATTTGCATATACATACCCTGTTTTAATTTTCATACAGTAAATCTGTCGTATGTAATATGTCTCTGGAACATCTCTCACAAGTGTTTCACAATTATCTGTTATCATTGCTTCACTTCATTTACCTGAGTAACTTTTTTCGAGGGGTTTAATTCTTGGTGAAACCATTCTTCGTGTTCATCACTGAGTGCGCAGCAGTCAGGCGGGAAGAAATCCAGATGAGCGTGTGAAAAATGATGATCTCTAGTATACCTAGTTACACCCTAGTCCCTTGCAGCGCTGTAAAGTGGTTTCTACAAGTGGTGCAGACTATCCATTCACACTGAACTCCCCTCCTCCATATCGGAGTTAATCACCGATTTTCATATTCCTAACCAGCATATCCAAATTAGTGTCGTAAAGGTACCTTGCTAACCCAATTGGGAACCATGGATGGTCGTACTGGCCATCCGACGCTCTACCGTTGAGTCACTGGGACGGAATTGCAAGCTCACCGAAGTGGATTCTGCACAGCGTTGCTCAAGTTGAAATATCAATTAATTTTTGAAATACGAGCTGGTTTTATGTGATCACTTGTGTAATAACATACGTAAAATAAATGGCAAGTCAAAATTCTAATACATTTTAATAAACTTTTGATTATTTTATTGGTAACTGCATAGTTTTAAAACTTTTATTGAGCATCTTAAGGGCAATATTATTACACGTAAAATGAATAACAGCGCAGAATTCTTGCAGATAATTTTAAAACATTTTTGATTATTTCAATTGTAATTTTATTACATGTAAAATGAATAACAACTCAGAAATATTACATGTATTTTTAAAACTTTTTTGATTATCTTAATTGTAATTTTATTACATGTAAAATTAAAAACAACTCAAAATTATTGTAAATACTTTTAAAACGTTTGTTGCTTGAGTACCTTAATGATAATTTCAATTAAACGTTTGCTTTAGATTTTACGAATGAGTCAAATTTAATCAGTGATGAAAATAAAAGTAAAAATCTGATGTGGGAAGCACATGACTTTCCCTGCAGACTCAAATCCATTTTTTCTTTTTTTCTTTAAGAACTCATTATATTGAGTTTAATTGCACAAAATGACACTAAATTTGCATTTTTAATTCAATTTCTGCTTTTATTTGGTAATTGGACATTTTTCCAAAGGCGGCATAAAAAAATGCGAAAAATCTCAAATATCTCGAGAACGGTTAGTCCTAGAGTAATAGAGTTGTTCGTATTCTTTTCCTCGTCAAAAATTACATTCAAAACAAGCATTTAATTGATACATTTGAACATACGTAGTCTTTTTTTAGATATTGGCGATTTTTGCGGGCCATTTCGTAAAAACAGGCAGGTTGTTCTTTTCCGAATCGTACCAAAATCTAATCAGAACCAGAGTATCCCACATGTGATTTGTCTACCACATTTTGTGAAATTTGGTCAATTTGTATTTCAGCTAGAGTGAATACATGAGATTTTTGAGGGCCATTTCGCAAAAAGAGGCGGGTTCTGTTTTTGCGAATCCTACCCAAAACGGCACCAGGGTCTTACATACCAAATTTTATGAAATTCGGTCCATTAGTTTTTGAGTTAGAGTGGATACATACATTGCACAGACACACAGACAGACAGACACACCGACAGACACACACACAGACGTCACGCTGAAATTAGTTTTCTCGTATTCTAGAGGTCTCGAAACGTATAAATTCGCCGAAAACTCGAATTATGATTTTCGACATGATTCCAATACTCTCCCTATACATTACCATGTATTGCAGGGAAAGTAAAAATTTATCGAATTTTCGCAAGTAATTTCACTTTTCTTATAATATTAGTGTATACATAGGGCAAGTATTGTAATAGGGTCGAAAACAGGAATGCGAATATTCCATAGATGATAGATATTTCATGCGAATAATATTCGTGCTCATTTTGAGTGCATTAGAACACAAATCAACAATGATTAGCACGGTACCCGTCTGCATGTTGTTGTTGAGACCCAGACAGTCCGACCTACCAGAAAGGTGTAAGGTAACCGTTTGGACGGCCGGGAAGTGCCACCCAATTAAACCGGAACCCAGTACCCGTCTGCATGTATCTTTCTTTGCAATAAATGTATTTACTCTAGTTCAAAAATTATCTATCGAGTTTTCATGAAAATTAACTCAATTAATTTATGCGCTACCTTGCTTCTGATTAAATTTTGGTACACATTGTTGCGATGCCTCTGGGATCGTGGGTGTACAGTCACGATACAAGAGTGGGTCCAAATTTATGGATGACTAATGCTTTTATTTAAAGCCCAAATAAGCATAAACAAGAATAATGCACAGCTAATATCTCTAGTTATCTTGCGAGGTCATAAAACAGCTGCCAGATTCAATAAAATAACAATTAAATGCTCAACTTATTTATAAAATAGACGATTATATTCTCAAGATAGATATATTACAATTCACTTTTCAGTATTTACAATTCACTTTTCAGTATTTATAATTCACTTTTACTCGCATCAGGCCAACTCTTCTTGATCGATGACCAGCTTATATACTCTCAGTTGAGGTTTCCAGGAAAATCGATGTAACTTGGAAAATTCTTAACCAAATTACCAAAATTTAAGAAAGTTGGCGATATGTTGCTAAATATGTCGCGATGGTTTAGCGATCTGACATTCAAATAATAATAATGGTAGTTTGCAAATGTCGTTTTTCCTTGGGGAAAGACAAAGTGACATGAAAACATTTTAGACATTCATAACATTATAAACAAGAAAGATCAATCATGCTTAAAGCATTGATTATGAAACACTTTCCAACTTCAATGCAATTTTATTTAAACAAGTCTAAAATGCAATACATTCCTCGGTAATATTTTGAAACTTATCACAATACTGCATTAATTTATTATATTTGAAAACTTAAACCTTCATCGAAGAAAATGAACTTCATTCAAATGACGGCATTGAAATATAAATTGCCTGGTTTAAACATCTCTAAAATGTTATACATTCCTCGGTAATAGTTTTAGGATTATCATAATACTACGATAATTTATTATATTTGAAAACTTCATCGAAAACAACTGAAATTAATTCAAATGACGTCATAGAAAAAATAACACGCCTGGAGCTCTCTATAAAAACAGGATTTCACTCATAAATTTCTCCCATTCATTTCATTCATCACAATACTATAATAATTTATTTTATTTAAACATTTTGTTTAAGACCATGGAGATACAAAAAATTAAACTCTATGCTTGAAACTTCATCGTAAAAAATCGCCCTTCTCTTTATGAAATCAATTAATATTTCATTCATAACAGCCATGCAGACTCCATGGACTAAATTATTTTGTGTTAAAAAAATACAGGAATTCTAATACAACTCATTCTATATATTTTGCTGTTTACATTTTACATAGGTGAAAAATAGGCTTAGTTGTAGAAATAATCAAATTTAGATGAGCATTTAAACTCAAATATATTGTCATTGCGTTGTTTCAGTATGTAGATGCACAGAATTTAAGCAAAGTAAAGTAGTTTTAGGACGGATACAACACTCAATATGAATGAAAAAGAACTTAAAAAAATCACGATTTTGAAACAAGATGGATGCCATATATCATTTTAAAGTGGGTCATGTGATCGTTTCATATCATGGTCACGTGATCGTTTCATATAAGAGGTGTAACTATTATTTTAATTTTTATTTAAAAAACTACTGAATATATTTCGCTGAATTTTTTTTATATATTTTATGGAACAATTTGAATATTACCTAAAATTTTCGAAGCAATTTGTGAATTTTAAATCCGCTTAAAAAATGTTTGAAAAATTAGGTCCCATAGGGCTCAATGTATTTCATTTTTTCGACCCGGGTTCAATCCAAAACTAATTGGGTGAGATTATTCATTTATATTCCCATAGGTTCTACAGACCGTCTGAACAACATACTAAAAGTTCATTTTGATTAAGTCATTTTTACGGCAGTTATCGTGCTAATGGGCAGACAGACAGACAGACAGACAGAATGAACAAAGTCATAAACACTTTTCAACTTTGTTGTAAAGTGTTAAAAATGGAACTGGCTCGTTTTTTTTTTACGAAATAGCACAGAAAAAAAAATTATAGAATAAATCTGAACTAACTATAAATGTGTAATAAATGTGTATAACATGTGTAATGTGAATAAATGTGTAAAAAATGTATAAATACATACTAATTTTGTGTGTAATTGTTGATTTCAAATTAAATAAAACTAAATTAACTTCCTTAGGATGAACGGATATGAATATATTGTCTTTCGTTTAATGTTTTAGTGAGTTGACGTCACTTAAAAATGTGGCGAACCATCAAAGAATAAATATATTGTTAAAAAAACTGCGTATTTGATGAAAATTGAAATAAATATTGATATAATGTATTATTTTTTTAACAATAATTAAATTTAAGGAATATTTATAACAAAAGAAAGTAATTGACTTGACTCATCATACAGTAAAAGCTATCTGATCTGTTGCGATGTTTTGGCGTAGAGAAAATGAGCAAGCTTTTCGCTTAAATAAGGAATATTGTCGCTTTAAGATGCACTATGAAAAGAAAAATTAGTTTTTTGTTAAATTTTGTTCTGTTTTGTTAAACTCCTTAAGTAGGAAATAAACTTTCTACTCCCTACCGTCCACTTCATATATAGAAGATAATATCACAGAGTCAACAACTCAATATATTGAGCGCCATCTAGCTAACTTGATGTGGTTAAGTTGTTCTCTGAAATGCAAGTTTTTTATAATTTTACCCGAGCATGTTAACCCTGAAATCTGATTGAGGTCTGAATAACAACAGTATTAGAACTTTCTGATGATTCTACGATATATGGTCACACACCCAGAATGTTATGCACCATAAAAATAACAAAAGAATGAAGAAATTATACTGATTAAATGTTGCTTTTGATCTGAAATCCGAAGTAAAGATCCACTTCAAATTTAGGAGGAAAGACAATGTACTTCAATAGATTGATCGTACACTCTACACATGGAATTGGTGGTTTGAATCATCGTTGGGAAACCAAATCTTTATAATGTTATGCTCTGCAATGTGTTAAAATCATTCTATCAAGTTGTGTAGTTTTTTAAATATTTTCATTTATCTTAGTAAATGACACTAACATTTCGGAAAATATATAGTCCAGTGGTGAAATTATTTTATTATTAACAATTACACAAAGCCCGCTAAATGAGATTAATTTTTTTCTTTTGTTTCGAGAATGTGTTTTGGGCAATATTTTCCACTAAAAATAATGATAAAATTCCTTTTTGTTTTAAATTTTTGATTAGTTCCTGAACGTCTTGGGAGTAGTCCAAGTTCTCTGAGTCGATAAAGGAATTGTAGGCCACGGAATGTAGAAGGATTCTGAGGAAGTAGAGACTGTATCTCGGGTTTTTATAATATATGTATTCATGTTTCATGTAAAAACTAGAACATTTAAAAATAAGATTCAACAAGAATAATTACTTCATAGGAAATTCAAATATGAATTTATTTTTTATATTAATGCATTAAACATAACTTTTTATTGAATTTAAAAGAGAAAGTGTTCATTATTATCGCAGAACAGCATCCATAGACCGGTTTTGCTATTTCTTATGTGCTTTTTATAATGTAATGGCCGATACCTGCAATGGCAGCAAGAAAACGTGTCATGTGGTAACAATTACACTAACACTTAGAAACTTCAGGAAATTGAAAACCTGCATGTTGATAGATAGATGGTGAATACTTTTGAACGGTAAACCCCGAACTATCAACTTCCTCAGAAAGTATTCTAATTTTGTGGTGATCGGTGCTCTGATAAAAATTTCTCTTGTTTATACTTTGGATACGATTGCTACAGCAATTTTTCTTCTCTTTACTCTAAATTGGTTCTGACACTCGTTCACCACGAAACAGATCCACCACGTATGATTCCCTGAGAGCATGCAGAAAATTTCACATATTCACTAGAGACGCTATCAATGGCTCTCCCGACTGATTCCAAATGACAACTTGTAGGCATTTATGCATTCCTGCTAATGTAATTAATTTGGTGTCATATAATCTATTTGAGAGGATTCTATTATTTATTATCATTTTATTTTAATTCCACTTTTTCCTGATTTTAATTCATGTCCTAAACATCTCAACTTCATTCCAAAGAATCGCATGCTCATAATTGGCCAGATCTATAAAATGGCAGGCTTTAGAATGACGGGCTGTCATTCTGCCGAGTTCGCGCTTGTGTGTATCTCTGATCGTCCGTAGAACAAAAGTTGTGAGTACAGCATAGATATTTGAAGTGAGCATTTCGTATGTTGGTCATATTCCGTTCATACGAGATTCAGTTTAGTTATGAGTGAGGTTCGAATTGTATTGTAGATTAGTATGTCCCGGATAGAATTTATACTGTTAGCATTGTAAATAATTTGCATGCGAATTGTATTTATAATATATGTTTTGAGTTCCCAGCGAAGTTAGCTGTAAATAAAGTTGCTTATTTGTTAAATGTCGTGATTCCTTCATAGAACTCTAGTCATTAGGTCAATTTAAGTTTCATATTAGATTGAAGTCAATTGAAGAGTCAACACAAAAGTTATTATTTTGGGTTGAAATAGAAAAGTTCTTAATATATTTAAATGAGAGAGTCATTCCCGATCAGACTGGATGTTTCTAGCATAATTGAAGACTGAATTTTTCGATCTCTGTAGAGGCTAGCAGAACTCTGGCCCACAGCAAATTATCTTATTGTTTTTGCAAGTATCGGATATTTCATGAAGAGAATAAAAGCACGAAACCGGTCCTGTTAATTTTAATGTATTTAATTATATCAAAATCTTTGTATAATTTGAATAGTTCAAAATTGTATCTTCTTCTCAAAATATCATTTTTTCCCATATTTTACTAAAATACTGCTCAAAAATTTCCACTCAAAGATACAAAGAGTTTTCCCATTGAGTTCTGTTAATTTTAATGTATTTAATTATATCAAAATCCTTGTATAATTTGAATAGTTCGAAATTGTATCTTCTACTCAAAATATCATTTTCCCATATTTTACTAAAATACTGTTCAAAAATTCCACTCAAAGATACAACGAGTTTTCCCATTGAGTTCTGTTAATTTTAATGTATTTAATTATATCAAAATCTTTATATAATTTGAATAGTTCAAAATTGTATCTTCTACTCAAAATATTATTTTCCCATATTTTACTAAAATACTGTTCAAAAATTCCACTCAAAGATACAACGAGTTTTCCCATTGAGTTGTGTTAATTTTAATGTATTTAATTATATCAAAATCTTTGTATAATTTGAATAGTTCAAAATTGTATCTTCTACTCAAAATATCATTTTCCCTTATTTTACTAAAATACTGCTCAAAAATTTCCACTCAAAGATACAAAGAGTTTTCCCATCATATCCCTTGATATTCCAGGTTTCTGAAGCATAAAATAATGCAAGTCTAATAAGTACTTTATAAAGATGTAATTTTGTTCTCCAAATCAGGAGTTATCTGAAAAAAATTCTTAATCCATAAATAGGCAGTGATTTGCAGCTATAATTCGATTCTGGATGTCTAAACTAATATTATTTTTACTCTATATGCTCGACAGATTCAAATTCAGTGGTCGGAAGTATAAAGCGCTATAAATAGCGAAACTACAGTAGTCACTAATTTTTCTCGTAATTTGTAGTGTAAGGCGCTACTTTAAAAAAAAATTGTGTAGCGAGTGGCGCTATACAATAAATCACTAGTTTGTATCGAGTTTTGAAGCTACTTTTAACGTTACTTCAGTAAGCAAACAAGGTGCCATTCTACATATCATGTGACCATCCTTTCTTCATTTGTATGAAATTTAGTGTTCTGCGCAACGATGCACGATGAATGGCTGCAGGGTTAAGAAGGCCATTGCCTCATGAAGTTGATTTCTTATATGGATATATTCAAATGTGTTATTTCCCAAAAGATCCTGCTTATCTGATTGCAATTTTGCGATGTCATTAGCATATGAAAGAATTTGAATACAGTTGCGGTATATATTTCCTTCAGTATTAATATTAGAATATCCAATTGCTTTCTCTAGGGCTAAGCTAAAAATAGATAAGCAATAAAAATAGTGTTATGCATTTTCCTGCATAACACTATTTTTATTTTCAAAATGACAGGGCAACTAATACTCTTAAAAATGAGATTGAAAATATTTTCAATAAGTTTTATTTTGTTTAGTAATGTATGGCGCTTTGTGTTGAAAATTGTCGTATTTATCGAAAATTGGCTCAGTGAAGTTTCTACAGAAAATAAAGTAGTATATTAAGTATTTCTATTTTGAGGAATTTGTGATTTAAAAACTTTAATAATAAACAAAATTATCTTACATCAAAGACACCAAATTCACAGAAAATTGGAAATAAGATGCAGCTTAACGCGATTTTTTCCCCAGAATACCATAAAATTAGTTCATGTAGTAAAATTTCTTTTTAAAACCTCGTAAGTTATTGTTGTAATAAAGATGTGGTGTGGTATAAGAATAATCTCGGATGACATGTACAGCAACTATTGTGATCACGTGACGATCTAGAATTTTTAATTGATACATTGTGTATATTTATCCTATAACGCGCTTTTACAATTGAAGATTTCAGCAATTTTAAGAAGCGATTTAATTATCATCTTCAATCCCACGTCATTAAAATTCGAATATATTACATTACACCAAACTGAAATTCCTAATTTTCATACAGGTGGTTTTAGTATATTTAAACATATTCTTATCAAAATGCGTTTTCTTAAAAGTCTTAAAGTAGACCATTTCATTAAAAGCAATATATTTTGCAACAGTATAGGAAAGTAAAAATTAAATTCAAATAAAAAATCCGTTAAAAATGCAATAGTGTCCCGTAAACATTGAAACAACCATGAAGTTAGAAAGAAGGCGATAAAACTCCTGTGAATGATACGCTTGAAAATGCCATAATGCTTTGAGAATTATATCTAGGTGTCGCTAGTGTTAGTAAAGTAGCTGCTATTGTTAGTTGACACAACAGAAAGGCGTAGTATTTAGTAAATGTACTTTTGGTTATTTTTAAATTAAGGTTTCTCTAATTACGAGTATAATTAACGAGTATTTTTTCACAGCTATAGGATAGAGTACAGAATACATAGAGATAAAAATAAATTGAAAGGTAAAATAAATTTGAATACGTAGGAATATTTTTTATTGTTTCAGTTCTAATTTGCATTGAGCTCATAATTTTCTTTTACAAAATTGGCAGTTTAAATAAATATTTTACACCGTTCGCAATAGAAATGCATGCAATGCAGGACAAATTGTCTTATCCAAGCGCCACCTGAATTATTGTCCCAAACGATATTGGCGTTTTCTTAGTATGACGTTTTAACTCCTTACTTTTACCTCCATGGAAACAACATTTCTGAAAACATGATGCAGGGTTGAGAGACCCAGAATACAACACAACTCCCCTCTACGTAATAGTTTTCACTAGAATCATTTACTGCCCGTTCCCGGAAAGATTGACAACCGCTGGTAAATCAATCGATGCTTTCCCGTAAACGTGAGGACATGGAACTTCAGCGAACGTTTCATTTCTGGAAAAAAACTGTGGGTGTGTTCCAGGGGATGGCGGCTAGGTGACCATGACAGTCGATAGTCCACGGTCATCGAACTTGGTGGGGCTGCTAAGGTCGACGCCAAAACAAGGGCCATTACCTAGGTTTTATCGATCGCATACCTTGCTTGCGTTTTCATTACACTAAATGAGAAGGAGATTTGAGAGTTTTAAGACAGCAGGAAGTACAAGAGATTTTCAGCAATGAATGAAATAGTAAAGATGTTGAAATTTATTCATTAATCACCAGTAAGTTGTAGATGTTATAATATATGCATGAAATTCTATAGAACTATGCAAATATTATTTCACACATAACAAAGTGTTACTACTACTTAGATCTTTTTTTTTAATTTTATTTCAAATAATTTTTTTTGGTAGATAAAAATTATTACCTTTATGACACACATATACGAGTAAGAGTATACATTTAATATAAATTTCTGCAATAATTAATACATTTTAAACTAAATGAAAAGGCAAAATGAACAGAAACTCCAGGTTTAAGTTTTGTCGAAACAATAGATTTAAAAGTCATTTCTGTCGTTTTGTTGGTCAATTGGTTAAAATAAATATATCGTGAACTCTATAATTTCTTAAAAATTTTGAATACTAATTGTACTACTAGAATGGTAAATAATTAATATGAATAATATAAATTTTTAAATTTTATGTCAATTACTTTGTTTTGTACAGAGACATAATGATAATTTTGTTCTTTGAATTGTACTTATAATTATATTATTATTAATAATCAGTTATAAATTAGGTTCATAACAATAAATAATGTGTCGTTTTGTTCATCAATTAAAGTACTTTCAGTTGATATGTCATTTTTCATTAAAATTAAATTCAAGGTAACCATTTGGAGGTCGATACTCGACTTTGAACTTGTGGAACAAATAACACATTTAAAATATTAAAAAAAATTGTTCTTATATTGTTAACAGAAATTCTACATATGAATTTTTAAGTTGCGACTAAGGTTATAAGTGATATATTTAGGTTATAATTAAACTATGGAATGTAACGAAAGTTTTGCATGATTAGGAAGCATTTTTAATGGTATTAACACGAAAATATTAATAATAAAACGAAAATAATAACAATAATAAAATAAACATAAAATTTAGCACGATTTCGCACATTATTAAGTGCAGTGCTTCTTTTAGGCATACATCCGGGGGGGGGGGGGAGCTCCGCGAGACGATTATTCGCTCCTCCCCGGAGACATTTTATATGAACTTAATTTCTATTTATGTATTCCTTTTATATATCTTTATATAGGGCAAATAGAAAACTTGCTCCCCCTATAGTTTCACTCCCCCGCGGTCAAAAAGTCCTGAAAGACTGCCAGATTAAGTGATCGCATAATAGAAATTCTCTGGTAAGTGTCAAAGTTTGGATTTTGTTGAGTCATATGCGAAATGTTTTTCTTATGCTCATGTACTGTTATAGCAAAGTAATAAAAATATTATTTAGTGAGAGTATGGATTTCTGTTTTTAATTATTGCTGTAAAACTTATTTTACCTGTAAGAAGTAATTGACATTGATTTTGTTCTAAAAAAAAACCCTACTTAGTTAATCTTTGTCCAAGAATTTCGCTTTTAGATCAAGTGTACGAATGTTGAATATTGAGATTGGAATATAGTGCAGGCGCGTATGTTGAAAAATACGCAAAACTAAGCTTTAAGTTTTAGTTCCGTATTTTGTTTGTATGTTTTAAGGTGCAGCTGTCTACCCACTTTTGTCACTGGACTCGTTCAGTTATCACATGTGCACTTGCGTTGATGGTCGCGACCAGTAGCGGTGCGTGCATAGGCACTGCGGCACTGCAGGAGCGACAGTGCTCTCTCTCCCTCGCAGCCTCGCGTGCAGCTTCCTATGTGCGCATGTGCACAACAGTCAAACACCACGCTTCACTGTTCCAGCGGCGTGGTGCTTGACTGTTGTACGCATGCGCAAGTAGAAATGGTCTATGTGGTGAGGTGGATTTTACACATAAATACAATAAAACTTAAATACCTAAATACATTAAAGATACTCACCAAATAGTTCCACCAGGCTCAACCGCGTTAACGTATAGTGGGATCCGATTGGACCAAAGTACATTGCGTTTTGTTGAAATAATTAATCACTCCCTTTTTGTGGCCAACTAACACTTTATTTATAGAACACATGAAATCTCAATTTTAAACATTAATATACAAAATACACAATTACAATGAGTCCCCAATTTACCTAAACTTGACCTCGGGGTGCACAGTTTATTTTGCATTAATTTGCATATTTATAAAACCCAAACTTGTAATTAATCACTTTTTTTTTAAAGAAAACACATTATAATTTCATTTTGAAAAATATCACATTTATCATAAGATGCCCCTAGCACTGGGGATCAATTAAGTTTAAACATTCATATACGCATTTTAAAATCAATATATAATTTTCATACCTTCACACATAGGACTCTCACTGAGTGCTGTAGCTGACCTCTGCACGTAGGAATGGGTGGTACGATTAATTGAATGTTTAGTTCATTGATTCGGAAATGTTTATGGAAAACAATACCAGTCTGAGGACACTGTTGCGTATCATCATGTGACGAAAATTTTTGCCAAGTATTATTTTGGAGATGGGCACACGGTCCACTTTCCTTCTCCTCCTCTTAATTTCGGCTTAAGTCCCAGCGGCTCTTGAGTGAGTATGCGTACAGGCCCTTGCCTAAAGAGTGGAGATCAGATATTTTATTTGTAGAGATTGGCTGCTGCTTAGGAGCCCTGGATTGATGCTCCGCCAATATTCCGTGCACACAGTATTACAGTTACCACGGCTTAAATGCAGCTAAAGGAGCAAGGTCCTATACCGCGCCGTTTTGGTGGTAGAGCTGTGTGTACTGCAACCAAATAAAACATGACGACCTTCTTCCATTTTCTGGTCGAACTGCCCGAAGAAAAAATGCGCCCTCGCGCTGAGTTAGGCTCGGCTCGTCTTGGCTACGAGTCGCCTTCTATACCGGACTCACTACGTCGGCTCCTCGGCAAAGGCATTTGCCGCCCGAGATAGGGACCGCGGATGCCGGGTCAGAGATGCATCATCAAATGCATGCAGGATCGGACTTCACAACAAATTACAAGTGCCACGCACTTGGAGTGCTCTCTTCTTGAGCTCAGAAAAGCAACTGACTAAATTTCACATTTCTTAAAAATCCAAACTTTACAAATAAGGGGAACGACACAAAACAGGGAGGAAATCCCCCCAACTTTCATACGCTGTTCCCAAACGCTATAAAAAAAGGAGGAGGTCCAAAAATGCTTCACCATTGGTCTATGAAGCGACGCTTATTTTTTATGCGTTCCACTAAAAAACAAGAACCAGAGGGCATTCTCGCCAACCGAGTGGTCCCAAGGAGGTACCCCGACGCGAGCCACACCTGACAGGGCTATAAATTTTCAAAGATTTGTAGCTCAACTTTGACATTTTGCTGCAATTAAATCTCCGAATATTTACAATCCATGTCAGTGTGCACACAACCCAAAGGCGCCAAAAAATCCCAATTCCGTCTGCGCAAAGGCCTAGCTATAAACATAAATCACAAACATAGTATACATTTTAAATTACAATACACATTCCCGTTTTTCCCAGGGTTACGTATCAAGATATGTGATTACAGTATCACAGGCGCGTTATGTTGAAAAATACGCAAAACTAAGCTTTAAGTTTTAGTTCCGTATTTTGTTTGTATGTTTTAAGGTGCAGCTGTCTACCCACTTTTGTCACTGGACTCGTTCAGTTGTCACATGTGCACTTGCGTTGATGGTCGCGACCAGTAGCGGTGCGTGCATAGGCACTGCAGGAGCAACAGTGCTCTCTCTCCCTCGCAGCCTCGCGTGCAGCTTCCTATGTGCGCATGTGCACAACAGTCAAACACCACGCTTCACTGTTCCAGCGGCGTGGTGCTTGACTGTTGTGCGCATGCGCAAGTAGAAAGCTGTACGCCGTCGCGACTAAGGCAGACAGACAACAGCAGCAGCAATACAAATTTATAACCGTAGAAATAGACAGAAATTTCCAAAATTACACTCACGTGTAAAACTTAAGAAACCAATATTTTCCTCATTCATTTGTCTCTGTTTCGGTATGCAATCGCGGTGCAAAGCTTATATCAGTGTTTTAAGTAGTCATACAGTCTACTAAAGGACCGCTTCCTCTCTTTATTAAAGCTTTCACAGTCATCTTTCTGTCTCATAGCCTCCAGTGTAGTCTCACCACTTCTGCTCAAAGACATTTTTTACTGTTCGTATCTGTTCTTGTAATCGTATTGCTTTTATTCCTTGATTCAATAAATCTAGGCGTACCTTTTGCATCATTTTCCAGCATCTAGGTCACTTCACTACAAAATAGCAGCTGAAAACCTCACTGTTCCTTAAGTTTTGAAAGCCAGCGTAGCTGTAGTCACCGGTCTGTCTTATATTTTTCCGGTAAATAATGCTTTTATTTGCCTATAAAGCTGATTAATAATTTTAATGAACTATTTATGCAGTAACTAATGACAAGTAGTTTTAGTTTCAAAATGCGAATGTTCAATTATTTCAACGAGAAATATATAGTACGTCTTTGAAAATATATTATCAAGGACAACTTTTGGTTATCATAAAACTTTTGCGCAATTTGTAAGTTTCTATTTTAAAATATAATACAATTTTGAACTTACCATTATGCAGTTGGATTTTCCAACAGCCCACAGGTTGACTTTCTTGTCTTCCCCACCGGTGACCATGACTCTTCCGGATTTGCGGCCTAAAGCCAGGCATGTTACACTGCCACTGTGTGCAACAAATTCCTCTGAAAGAAAAAATAGGCACATGAAGTTATTCTTGCAGGTACATATAACATAGCTTATGTAGAGAACTATAGGCTAAGTAATTGAATAAACATTACTTTTTATATTGGTGATAGTAAAGAACTATCAGAGATGACAAGTTCTTTTGAGGCATACATAACTAGGCATACAGAACTATACTTCTCAAGAATCAAATAATCCACATATAACATTGCGTTATTATATTACATTACGTTTAGAAAAAGGAAAATTAGTAATTAAACAAAATCGTTGAAACTGCTGTAAAAAATAACTGTAAACAAAACACCCCATTAAACACAGATTATAACAAATTAGTTGTTCTGTGTTGTGAAGTAGTTGCTAATTTGTTGCATTCTGTGCGTTTTAACGAAATTCTGACTGTACAGAAAATTAGTAATGCTTTGATTGATTACTTTGCCCAAAATACATTTTGTTTGTTGCAAAAAATAATCTATGCAACACCAGTCTAGACAACTGATTGATAGATATCGATTTCAAATTTTATTCATATTAGGCAATAAAGTTGTCACCTGATTTCTACATTTTAAAGAGCTGTACGGTTGACGTTTTTAAAAACGGGTCGATTTCAAAAACAATTATAATATATTACCGCAACAACAGAAATAATATTTTATTTTTATATTCCAAATATTCCTATGCGCTAAAATTACTCACTATTTACTGGTATTGCTTTAGACATATTTTTCTGTTATTTTCTTCAAAATTTTAATTATGAGAAAGTGCTGAACCACGAAGCGTTATGTCACAGGCACGCAGCTATTAAAACCGAAACACTAATAATAAGATGGCAAGAATGCATTATTAATTTTCCTACAATGCATGATAATATATAGAACAGAAGAGAATGGGGACGAAAATTTGGAATTCCAGGGATAATTTGAGGATTATTTTTTTCTTTAAAACGTCTTTCTGACCCCCCCCCCCCCAGAAGGCCGTCCGATATGCTGGAAGGCTGAATCTGCACACACTTATAGTATCAACTACGAGACAGAGCTAATGGAGCCGGATATTTGATTTCTCACGAAGGTGGAAAAAGAGGATGAGTTCGAAAAGTATTTCCGGACTCTTTAGAAATCTACCTGGTAACTTAGAAGACTGAATCTTCGCATACGTATAGTATCAGCCGCAGTACAAAACCTAACGAAGCAGTATTTTCGATTTTTTCCCTAAGGGAGGACAAAATGGATTAAAAACTCTTTCCAGACGCCCTAAAAGTCACTCGGTGATGTAGAAGGCTAAAATTTTGTACACTTATAGTATCGGCTACAGGACAGAATCTGAGCCGGATTTTCGATTAAGGCGAAGAGTTTCGACGCCAAGCGTCGTACATTGTAAAAAAAACTTTAAAGTTTATTAACTTAAAAAGTTTATTAAAATAAAGTTTTAACCTAATTTTTAAGAGTGTCTTTGACGAGCTTAAATTTTAGTATGTAGATAAAAGGGGTATTTTATCTCTAAAATTTCATAAATTATATTTCTATTAAAGTCTGGCTCAAAATATGCAGTGTTCTCGAAATATGCAGATCCAGTTTTTATCAAAATGTAGCGTCCAAACCATTTGCATGGCGACCCCTTTTCAGTCTCAATGACCCTCCGATAAGGAAGCAGAAATATATCATTCTTCGGTGCCGGAATTGCTGCAGAATTCGGATGTAACTATACTATTACACGCAAGAATTATGTCCCGGAGTTAACAACGGAGATGTTATCACTGAGATAAAAAAAAATCGGATATACTTGGATTTATATCTTTTCAGAAAATAGAAGGAATCTATACCAGAAAGTAGAATATATTCCTATTTTTAGCATTCTTAAAATAGTGTGTTTCAACTACAGTCAACAATAAATATTAAGATCATTTTAAATATTTATTTATCATCATATATAATTTAGTTATTTAGGAATTTTAATTATTTTTAAGCCAATGTTATTTAAGGTATTTAATTATAATAATGCGTAATGAATTTATATACATAAGAAAAGCCAGTATCTTTGTCAGTCATGTTTAGAAACGACAAACTTGTCCAATATAGCCAACTTAACGATTTTTGGGAAATGTTGTTAATTTGGTGATAATTTATTTTATAATTACTTTCGCTTTGTGGTAGTTATTAATTTAATACCCTCAGTTTAGAATATGGCTACACGTTGTGGGACAGGTACATTTTATTTGAGTGTCGTATAGAATTTGCGTTTCGTTAAGGGTCGTATGGTTTTGTAAGGGGACGTAAAGTAATTAATAATATTGATTCAGAGGGGTGCGTGATCATGTCTATCCGGGGAGTTTAGGAGTGGAAAACTACAGGCGGTCAGATGGGACAGAATTTTTTACATAATTTTATCTCTTTGTCTCTGATAAACTTAAGAGCTTTTACTTATAAGATTTAATAATTTTTTTTATTTAAAACCTAATGTCATTGATTGCTTTGTATATTATTTGTTTATTATCTACCAGAAAATAAAATAAAATATTTTATTTTAAAATTTTTAAAATATAACTCTACTTGCAAATATTCCATCTTTTAAACAAATAAATGTCTTGAAAGTGAACGAAATTTTAAAATTTACCCTTGCATACCTCATTTGCAATTTTCAAGCATACGAAGTGAAGGTTATGTGAAGAAAATGATGATTTGTAATGAAGAAATAAAAAGTTGAGTTCCTGAAATCTCGACCTCAAATTAAAAGCAGAAGAATATAAGATTCTTTAATGATCTCTCTTGGGGATGAATTTTCAATCTCGAAATCCAAAGGTCGAAATTTCGACTCCTTTACTAGGCATCTTTTTATAAGATTTTTTTTCATTTACGTTTCTAAGCACACAGCAATAAGCTACACACTATTGCAAAACGCATAAAAATGTATTACGCGTTTAAATCTGCATTAATCCATACTTATACACAAATACTTACTTGTATACTGATGGTAATGTCAAAGTTAAAAAGTGAAATAATAAAAAAGTTAGTTTAAAATAAATACATTTTTAAACTTTCCAGTTTTTCTTCTACTTCCACATAACGCCTTTCTTTTTTAATTATTTGAAAAACAAATATAAATATTTCAAATATCTTGTTGCTACATAAATGTATGAATTCAACAAAATAATTATTTCGCTTAGAAGAAAATAATATTGCTTAAGAACAGATACTTTAAAAATACTTTTAAAACCTCAAATGCGATCGTAAGATTATCTTATCTACCAACTAACATATTTAGATTTTGTAGCAAAACATGCATGTTCACTTCGATGATAAGAACTTGCATTTCCGTCCAAGTAGTTACACGGTAGAGTGTTGGCTGACCAGTATGAAGATCTGTCGTTCGATTGCCGGTTGGGGCAGTAGGGTTCTTGATAATGGTGCCCGAGAAAATTAGAAAAGTAGATGCAAAGATGATGGAGGTCTGAAAGTGACCTTAATACGACTGGCACGGATTCAGTGGATATGGAGCGCGAATTTCAAAACGGGGGGGAGATAACGACCACAGAGGAAGCTAACCTGGATGATGTGAGGAAAATAGCAGCAGAAGGCTAACCTGAGACAACAAAATAGTAGGAGGTGGTCAGTCAGATTGTCAAGTCCACCTGGACAATCATTAGTCCACCTGGTCAATCAAGTCCACCTGGTCAATCAAGTCCACCTGGTCAATCAAGTCCACCACATCAAGTCCACCTGGACAATCTTCTCTCAATTGAGATAAGGGCCTTGCAATTCGGTTCCAGTAGCTCACGGTAGAGCGCCGGTAGCTAACCTGGATGATGTGAGGAAAATAGCAGCAGAAGGCTAACCTGAGACAACAAAATAGTAGGAGGTGGTCAGTCAGATTGTCAAGTCCACCTGGACAATCATTAGTCCACCTGGTCAATCAAGTCCACCTGGTCAATCAAGTCCACCACATCAAGTCCACCTGGACAATCTTCTCTCAATTGAGATAAGGGCCTTGCAATTCGGTTCTAGTAGCTCACGATAGAGCGCCGGTTGGCCAGTACGAAGATTCGTGGTTCGATTCCCGGTTTGGACAGCAAAGGTTCTTTACAAACTAAAAACAACTGTTTTTCTGCCTCAATCTTTCTGAAATTCTATTGGTTTTCAGATTATTGGATTATTGTAATTATCGAACAAATGTGCAAACCAAATTTCATGCAAGTCATTTAATTCTCTCGAGTGTTATTTCGTTTCCTCTCCAAAAAGTAAAATTTCTAGTATCTCAAGGATGGCTTGTGATAATTTTTAATTAAGAACGTCAATTCCTTTCTGGTTAAAAGTACTTATAAGAAACTTACTCATTTTATAATAGTGAGTATATTTATCTTTTGTATTTTTCTTTGGGGGGGGGGGGGTATGAGAAACATGTAAATATTTCGAGCACCCAATATGTTAGAATTCTATAAATAATGTAATTCGCTTCAAAATAAAATACATAGAATAAATATTTTTTTCAAAATACCTTCAAGTTCTTAGCAAAGTTTTATTTGATAATGTTTTATTAAATTTTCGAAAACCTGGGACTTTTTGTCTTTTCTGACTGAAAATATATAAGTCTTCTTACGATTGCGAATTAAAATATTCGCATGAAATATAATTTCAATAACAAAATTTATTCGAGAAATGTCGTGTCCACAGACTCGCAGGCAGGCACATACATGGGAAATAGTTTATTCGTGTTCAGGGATGTTCAAAACGTATAAACCAAGTTTGAATTGAACTTTTGACTTCATTACAATACTTTTTTTTTTACACGTACTATGCACCGTAAAAAAAGTGAAAAGAAACTGTACCGAAAAAACAACTTAAATATACAGGTTTTAAAATGTATTTCTAACATATACATATAATTATTAATTTCCAGTTTGTAAACTTTAAAAATTCTGGAAGAACGTGAAAACCCCATATAATCATGTATAGCACCCCCAGCTTTGAAACCTCACTTCGAATTTGTACCTTCACAAAACATATACAAGAAATCAGCAGTGGCTCCAGACCGATGGAGCCTAAATGGTTTCGCGTGAATAACATTTATGTGGGTGGTTTGTTTTCTTTAGATATTTTCAAAATAGCTCAAAATATTAAAATATCGAAATTATAGAACCATTTCTAACACTAAGAACTAGATCGGAAATATGATAATGTATCCTTGTAGGACTTTCAAAAGGCTATAAATTACTTCTCGTAGTTCATTGTTTTTTGTTGTTCTTAGTCACTTTTAATTTTCGATATAATTATTACAAACTTGAACAAGAAAGTTTAACCATGCATAAATTATTGATTACGAAACACTTTCCAACTGAAATGTAATTTTATTTAAACATCTCTAAAATGCGATACATGCAGCGATGACACTTTTTTAATTATCACAGTACTACAATAATTTATTTTACTTGGAAACTTAAATCTTCATAAGAATAAAGGCGATGCTATAAAATCGTCTGCTTATCTATGTAAAATCAATGAATATTTTATTCATATCACTTCTATTCCAGACTCCAGAGCTAAATAATTCTGCGTTAAAAATTCAGCAATTCTTATACAACTCATCTTACAATCCCATGGTTTGTTTGCGTTCTGCATATGTTAAAATTAGGCTTCTTTATAGAAATGATCAAAGCTTAATAATGATTTAAAACAAAAAATATTGTAATTGCGTAGGCACAAAATTTAAATACACAGATTATATGCAAAAGTAAAGCAATTTTAGGACGGATGTAACACTAAATATAAATATAAACGTTCCTTAAAAATCACAATTTTCAATAAGCGAAACAAAATGGATACCATATTTTAATTTGCAATAAGTCACGTGATCCCTTCATATAATATGGGTGTAATTATTATTTCAATTTTTATTCAAAAAACTACTGAAAATATTTTGATCAAATTTTTTTTACACATTTTACATGATAATTTGAATAATTCCTAAAATTTTCGAATCAATATGTGAATTTTAACTCCGCTTAAAAAAAATGTTTGGAAAATTAGGTCCCATAGGGTTCAATGTATTTCATTTTTTCAACCCGGAGTAATCCAAAACTAATTGGGTGATGTTATTCTTTTAAATCTCCATATGCCCCACAGATTGTCTCAACAACATACTAAAATTTCATTTCGATAAAGTCATTTTAACGATCGTTATCGTGAGAACAGATAGATAAGCAGACAGAATGAACAAAGATATAAACACTTTACAACAATGTTGGAAAGTGTTGAAAACGAAAAATTTTCAATCTTCAACTTAACAAGACGATTTCTCAAAAACTATAAATAATAGTTGTGTAAAAAAATATTAATCTAGAAACTGGATTTTCTTAAGATATTTGCCCCTAATTGTTTATATATATCTTTTATAGTTTAAAAGGTATTTCGAGTACAATTAAGAAAAGTGAGGCAAAAATCGCTCGGGCAAAACCTACTCAGTTTTATAGTTAAAGTTTAAAACATTAAAATCTTGAAATTATTTTATATATTCATAAATAGAACCCCATTTCCCGCAAAACAAGTCAAAATTGTTTATATTTTTACATTCCCCACAATACATGGTTGTTGTTGAGACCCAGACCGTCCGACCTACCAGAAAATCCACAATACATGGTAAATCTATTTTAGGAAAGTATTGGAAACATGTCGAAAATAGCAACTCGAGTTTTCGACGGATCTTCGACATGCTTCGATGACACGTTTCGAGCCCTCTAGAGTCCGAAAAAACTATTTTTAGTGTAACGCCTGTGTATGTGTCTGTCTGTCTTAAAAAGTAATTGGTCAAATTTCATTTTCATTCAAATTTGGTAGATAATTCATTTGTGGGTTACCGTAGTGCTGATTAGATTTTGGTACGATTTCAAAGGGAAAAAAAGAGAAAAAGATACCTGCCTCTTTTTTCGAAATGACCTGCAAATATATATGTATCTACTCTAGTTGAAAAGTAATTGACCAAATTCCACAAAATTTGAAGGGATATTCTAGTGCTCATTAGATATTAGTACGTTTCAGAAAGAGAGAACCTGGTTCATTTTTGCAAAATGGCCCGCAAAAATTAACAACATGTAAAATAAAAGACTACGCATGCTGAAATGTATCAAATAAATGACTGTTTTATATGTTATATTAGACGACGAAAAGAATGACGAAATCCACAACTCTAGAACTAACCGTTCTCAAGATATTTTAGTTTTTTTTATAATGTCACGTAAAATAAATAATTTGAAAATATGTGCAGTCACCAAATGAAAACGAAAATTGAAATAAAACTGCAAATTCAGTGTAATTAATATATATATATATATATATATATATGTATCTGTTTTATTTTGTGCTATTAAACTCCATTTAATGAATTATAAAATAAAAAAAAGTGAAAATGAATTGGTGTCTGTAGGAAAAATCTTGTGTTGCCCACATCATATTTTTAATAATTCTCCCGAAATTCCATTCTAAAATTGTGGGTGTTCCAAACATTATATTGCGTTTAAAATCAATGGGTTTCCAGTATTCATCGATCGTAATTTTTGTACCAAATTTCACTAGAAACGTTCCATTCGTTCGAGAGGTATCGCATCCATAGACTCACGGACAAACTCTAACATATACACACACACACACACATCATCTCAAAAACACTCGATTCGAGTTCAGGGGTACTTGAAACGTGCTCTTCTGTCGAAAACGCGAATTCGAATTTTCGACCCCGTCACAATACTTTTTCTATACATTATACTATGTATATAAGGATAGTAATAAAACATCACAATATGTAAAATAAGCATTGTTCTCCTCATAAGCGTTTTTTTTTTCTGCTCACTCAATAACTTCTAACCGCTGATTTGCCTATGTTTTCAATGCTTCTATTTACATAGATGTGTAAAGAAAGTTTTATTTCGTTACATAGTTCAGATATTTTATTATTGGGTTAGGAGATATATACGCGTCCACAGTGTTTACATTTTTCGTAACGCTACGATTTCAAGCAGAGACACCTCGACCATAAATATTATTCACATCAAAACGAAACAAAACTTACCCCATCTGACGGAATAGGCGGCTTCTTTCCAGTCCGGTGGCTGCTGGGGCCTGTTTGTGTCCGGCCGCTTCTCCACGAAGAACACGGATCCGGGCATACGCCTTGCGGGAGAAAGACATCGCATGACTGCCACGACTGTCGGACGCTCGACTGAACGGGAGCACTGGACAAAGTCCGAAGAGGGATTGATTAGCATGCGCGAGGGCGCCTCTGAAGAGCGCGGAGTGTCATTGTGAACAAGTTGGCATGGATTTGTTATTTAAATTATGATGTGCTTTGTAGGTGGTTGTTGCTTAAAAGTTGATGTGTTTTTTGTTAAAGATATAGTTATGGTAATTTATATTACGTTTCATCGATTTTTGAAACGCATAGTTGCCCATAGGCGTAGTCAGGATCTCGTAAAGAGGGGAGGGGGGAGGAGGATCGAATGAGAGTTACGGTGCTGGATATCGTTTTCCAGTGTGGTTTCTATGGAGAAATGACTCAATTGTTAATATGGGATTCTCTAGACTTTATTTTTCGGGATGGCAAACATCAAATTAATAAAAACCGAAATAAAATATTTGAAATTTTTATTATATCAAAATGGATAGCGTTGTTCAAATTATTAATTTATCTCATCTACTGTATGCCAGCATCATTGTTATGGAACTATCATTGTTTTCTGTAGGAAACAATGCTGTGAAAAGTCACAGATATCGAATAATTCAAGATCTTAATATGGGAATTATTAAAAATTATATCTAGTTCTAGTGTTCCACATAATGGACCTACACATAAAATTTTATAGTGGTATGTAGTCGTTGTTTAGTTATTGCATCCACATATACAGACACACACAAACGCTAAATGTGTTGACGTCTTGGAACGTGCTTATCTTCGGTAAAACAATATTTTCGTTATCCAATATTATGAGAAAATAAAAATCTTGTCCTGTTTCTTTTCATATTACTAGTACGCATCGAAATTAACGGAAAATTTACCAGTAACCAAATTAAACCAAATTAAACAGTGGAAAGGCATGCATTCTTGCAATGTTCGTCTAACGAATAACACGGAACTATATCATCATACGAAATCGCAAGGAATAATAGTAATTACTGTAGCCATTTCGCACCATGCTTTGTGCTAAGCAAAAATAACTGGGGGCCACTCAGTGTGATACCCACAGACTTAATAAAAGTTCGGATATCAAAAATCACGCCAAATTTAGGCATAAAAACAGCGTACATTTCATAGCTCTGTTAAGTTAACATGTGCTTCTGTTAACAACCACGAAATTTGGTATGGAGAAGGGATTCCCGGAATGCAGCCCCTATTCCCTAAAAGTCTATGGATGAAGTGTATCAAACTGTAAAAAATTTACTGTTAAAACTAAAGAAAAAGTCCTATGCAATAGGATCAGTACAAAACATAATTAGATAGTTAGTGAGTACATTAGGTCGGTAGGTGGGACTTTTTTTAGTTGTCATTTTAGGACTGTCGCCTCCCCCCTCCTTTCAGTCACAAGCTCAGTTGGAAATGTATTCGAACAAATGCTAGAATTTATCTTTCTGTTTTCTTCTAGAAAATATGGTCACCCCAAAAATATAGCTGGGAGAATGTTAAGCAAAAAAATTGTAATTCATAAATTTTTTGAAAAAATTTCTAAAATTTTAGATTTTTCTCTTTTTATATAATAAAAGAAGATGTTTTCCATTCCATCTCTCTCTTTCTCTCTCTCTCAGCCTGTGTGTGTGTGTGTCGTCTTTAGCGGAAAATCAAAATTTTGGACAGCTACGAAATTCGGTACTGAATTAGTTACGCTTCCGTTACAAAATATCACGGCGAGATTTTTTAAATTCGAATTAGTTTAAAAAAGACGAATTTTTAAAATCTAAAATCCCCATTTTGAGGCACATGGCCAAATTAAATCTGTTATATATATTTTTTTGCTACCGGTAATTCGATAGCAAGTGGCAGGATTTTCGCCTCAATGAAAAAACACCCGATCGCATTAAGTGCATTTAGTTTATGAGATTTTAAAATTTGCAAATTTAAAATTTGTCATCCTATTTTTACTTTCCTTATATACATAATGTATAAGGAAAGTATTGTGACGGGGTCGAAAATTCGAATTCGAGTTTTCGACGGGAGAGCATGTTTCAAGTATCCCTGATCACGAATCAAACATTTTTGAAGTGATGTCTGTGTGTGTGTGTGTGTGTGAAAGTATGTGTGTGCATGTGTGTGTGTGTGTGTGTGTCAGTGGGTCTGTGGAGACGATAATTGACGAACGAATGGACCGATTCGAACGAAATTTGGTACAAAAATTACAATCTGTAAACACTGGAAGAGTATTGTTTTTAAACGTAATCGAATGTTCAGAACCCCCGTAAATTTTTGAGTGAAATTTTGAAAAAATCGTCAAAAAATCAAAACCGCTAACAAAGTTACGCAAATAGACATTTCTTATGTAATTTTTCATTAGAAAACGATTAACATAAAATTTAGAACGCTAACATGAACCGTTCTCGAGATATTTCACATTTTTCAAAAAAATTATCAAAAAGGCATATAAAATAAAAAAATATATATTTCCTATTGAGAAACATGTTCACATTTCATATGTAATACCATGCGATAAATTGAGTGACATCATTTTCGTGGAACTAGCTCGTTCCATTCATGTAAAAATATACTTTGAGTAATACTTTTGTATTTGAACGCCAGTAGTCATTTATCTGCTGTAAAAATAACTTATTTCTCCGTCCATAACATTTCTCCGTCATTTTCATTGATCTAGCGTCATTTTAATCAGTTTGGCGACATTTTCGTTAATTTGGCAAGTCGCCAAGTTGGCCACATTCCGCCAAATTCGTCGCCGAAATTTCGCCAAGCGTTATGGACGGAGAAATAGGTTATTCTTATAGCAGACTATTGGCGTTCAAATACAAAAGTATTACTCAAAATATCCTTTCTGATGAATGGAACGAGCTAGATCCACGAGAATGATGTCACTAAATTTATCGCATGATAACACATATAAAAAGTAAACATATTTCACAATAGTTAATATATATTTTTAATTTATGTGATTTTTTCATAAATTCATTTGAAAAATGTGCAATATCTCGAGAACGGTTTCTACTAGCGTTCTAAAGTTTATGTCAATCGTTTTCTAAGGAAAAGTGGCATAAGAAATGTCTATTTGCGTAACTTAGTTAAATATTTCGATTTTTTGATGAATTTTTCAAAATTTCACTCGAAAATTTCGAGTGGTTCTGAACATTCGATTACTTTTAAAAGCAATGGACTTCCAGTATTCTCGGATTGTAATTTTTGTACCAAATTTGATTCGAATCGATCTATTCGTTCGTTAGATATTGTCTCCACAGTCTCACTGACACACACACACACACACACACACACACACATACGCACACATGCTTTCACTCACACACACACATATTTTCACACACGCTCACACGCACACACACACACACACACACACACACACACACAGACATCACCTCAAACATATTCGATTCGTGTGTAGGGATGCTTGAAACGTGCTCTTCCGTCGAAAACTCGAATTCGAATTTTCGATCCCTTCATAATACTTTACTTATACATTATACTATATATATATAAGAAAAGTAAAAAAGTAAAGAAGCTCCGTGACTTGTAAATATTTCGAACAAAATTCCAAGATTTAAAATTTTTCTCATTGTTTATAGGGCAAGTCCCCCGTGTATTCAAAATTTCAAATTTCTACCTTCAATATTTTGTTACTGGCTATTAATCAGTCAGTTTCGCTTAGCTGTATAGGATAATGAGTATTTTGTTTCACTAAAAACTGCGCTTTCTACAAAAGCAATGGAAAAGTTTTGTACTAGGAACAATATTACGCACCAGAGAACGAATTTGTGTTTAGTTATACAACGGCGCTCAGTCATTAATTTCCACTTCTGGCTGTTTTAATCGCAATCCCTGAAGTATTCTGCGCT
Organism: Amaurobius ferox; assembly: GCA_951213105.1. Lineage (NCBI taxonomy): Eukaryota > Metazoa > Arthropoda > Arachnida > Araneae > Amaurobiidae > Amaurobius > Amaurobius ferox. The sequence goes on from OX578136.1 coordinate 105,132,914, forward strand.
GCTAATATTCATCCGAGGCTCACAATTACATTCGCAGAGGTAGTTAAATAGATGCACTTCGAAAACTCGTATAATTAAATCTGAGAATTACGATAGTGGGAATGGGGAAATATACTGTGTGGAGAAAAATAATTATATGAATTATATCGTGAATAAGTAAATATCTTCTCAGGAAAGCTTAGAATTCTACGAATATTGATATACAGATGTATTTCCCCGCAATTTGTGTTTTTCGAAAATACGTACTGTATGTACTGAGAAAACGTTTTTGCTTGAAATTAAGTTTGTAAGGGATTGGTACGTTTAGAATATTCTAGAGCTTGAATCATGTATTACTTTCCTTATTTGCATAATGTATAAGGAAAGTATTGTGACGGGGTCGAAAATTCGAATTCGAGTTTTCGACGGGAGAGCACGTTTCAAGCATCCCTGATCACTAATAGAACGTTTTTGAGGTGATCTCTGTGTGTGTGTGTGTGTGAAAGTATGGGTGCGTGCGTGCGTGCGCGCACGTGTGTGTGTGTGTGTGTCAGTGAGTCTGTGGAGACGATATCTCACGAACGAATGGAGCAATTCGAATGAAATTTGGTACAAAAATCACAATCTATAAATACTGGAAGCCTATTGTTTTAAACGCAATCGAATGTTCAGAACCCCCTAAATTTTTGAGTGAAATTTTGAAAAAATTATCAAAAAATCAGAACCTTTAATAAAGATACGCAAATAGAAATTTCTTATGCATGATCAAATGTATCAATTAAATGCTTGTTTTATACGTAATTCCTGACGGTGAAAAAAATAAGACCAAACCCATTACTCTAGGACGTTTTTGAGATATTTTAGTCTATTCGCAGTTTTGCTACTCCGCTTTGGAAAATACCAAATAAAAACGTTACCAAGTGAAAACGAAAATTGGATAAAAGTGCAAATTCATTGTGTAATCTCAAATAAGTATGCTGTGCTATTTTGTGCAATTGAACTCAATTTAACGAATTACAGAGGAAATAAGGAGAAAATGAATTTGTGTTCGTAGGAAAAGTAATGTGCTGCCTGCTCACATCACATTTTTAATAATTCTGTTGAATTTTCATTCTAAAATTGTGGGGATTCCAAGCATTCGATTCCGTATCAAATCAATAGGTTCCCAGTATTCATCGATCGTACTTTTTGTACCAAATTTCACTAGAAACGCCCCATTCGTTCGTGAGGTATCTCATTCATAGACTTACGGACAAACACTAACATATATATTAACACACATACACATAAAGACATCACCTCAAAATCACTCGTTTCGAGTTCAGGGGTACTTGAAACGTGCTCTTCTGTCGAAAACGCGAATTCTAATTTTCGATCCCGTGTCAATACTTTTCCATACTTTATACTATGTATATAAGGATAGTAATTAAACATAGTACGTAAAATAAGCTTTGTTCTCCTCATTGACGTTTTTAACACTTTACAACAAAGTTGAAAAGTGTTTATGACTTTGTTCATTCTGTCTGTCTGTTTGTCTGTCCGTTAGCACGATAACTGCCGTAAAATGACTTAATCAAAATGAAATTTTAGTATGTTGTTCAGACGGTCTATAGGACCTATGGGAATATAAATGAATAATATCACCCAATTAGTTTTGGATTGAACCCGGGTTGAAAAAATGGAATACATTGAGCCCTATGGGACCTAATTTTTCAAGCATTTTTTAAGCGGATTTAAAATTCACAAATTGCTTTGAAAATTTTAGGCAATATTCAAATTGTTCCATAAAATATATAAAAAAAAAAAATTCAGCGAAATATATTCAGTAGTTTTTTAAATAAAAATTAAAATAATAATAACACCTCTTATATGAAGCGATCACGTGTCCATGATATGAAACGATCACATGACCCACTTCAAAATGATATATGGCATCCATCTTGTCTCAAAATCGTGATTTTTAAAGTTCTTTTTAATTCATATTGAGTGTTGTAGCCATCCTAAAACCACTTTATTTTTGCCTAAATTCTGTGCATCTACATATTTTAACAACGCAATGACAATATATTTCAGTTTAAATGCTCATCCAAATTTGATTATTTCTACTATTAAGCCTATTTTTCACCTATGTAAAATGTAAACAGCAAAATATGTAGAATGAGTTGTATTAGAATCGCTGTAATTCTTTAACATAAAATCATTTAGTCCATGGAGTCTGCATGGCTGATATGAATGAAATATTCATTGATTTTAGAAAGAGAAGGACGATAATTTTCGATGAAGTTTTACGCATAGAGTTTTACTTACTTGTAGCTCCATGGTCTTAATTTTTAAATAATATAAATTATTATAGTATTGTGATGAATGACATGAATGGGGGAATTATTTATGAGTGAAATGTTGCTTTTATAGAGAGAGCCAGGCGTGTTATTTTTTTATGACATCATTTGAATGAATTTCAGTTGTTTTCGATAAAGTTTTCAAATATAATAAATTATCGTAGTATTATGATAATTCTAAAATTATTACCGAGGAATGTATCACATTTTAGAGATGTTTAAACCAGGCAATTTATATTTTAATGCCGTCATTTGAATGAAGTTAATTTTTTTCGATGAAGGTTTAAGGTTTCAAATATAATAAATTAATGTAGTATTGTGATAAGTTTTAAAATATTACCGAGGAATGTATTGCATTTTAGACATGTTTAAATAAAATTGCATTGAAGTTGGAAAGTGTTTCTTAATCAATGCTTTAAGCATGATTGATATTTCTTGTTATTTTGTCTATTTAACAATTTCTAACTGCTGATTTCCCTATATTTTCACTGCTTCTATTAACATAGATGTGTAAAGAAATTTTTATTTCATCACATAGTATTTTATGATGTTCTTACTTCATTTTAAAACGAAGTTCAATATTTTTCAGAAAAAATCATAGAAGAGAATATATATATATTTTTAAATAGAATAATAGTTCGATAACTTATATTTCCACGAAGTTACAAATTACATAAATTCGGCAAATAAACATTGTTTCCAAATATGTCATAAATGAGTTCGAAGAATAGATCGTTTTATAGTAAACAATAAATGCATGTTCCATCTTGGGATAGTTTCTACTATCGCAAGACAAAATTCATGGCTGGATATTTAAAAATGAAGTAAGTCTTAATTGTTCTTCTCTTTTCTTTTTTTTCCCATTTATTTATTAATATGGATTTAATTCAAAATGTTATTTGATTTCGGCATTTTTAAAAACCAGAAAATATGAAAACTTCGTTTTTACTTTCCCTATAGGTCGAATAATGTATGGGGAAAGTACTGCGAGGGGGACAAAATTCCGAATTCGAGTTTTTGACGAAAGACCACGTTTCAAGCATTCCTGAACTCGAATCGTTCTTGAGGCGATGTCTGTGGGTGTGTCCGTGAGTCTGTGGAGACGATCTCTCACGAACAAATGGAGCGTTTTGAATGAAATCTGGTACAAAAATTAAAATCAGTGAATACTGAGAGCATATTGATTTAAAACTCGATTGAATTTTCGGCAGACCCCCCGAATGTTTGAATGAAATTTTAAAAAATCATTAACAAATCAGAATCTTCTATAATGTTATGTAATAGATCGTTTCGTATGTAATTTTTCATTAGAAAACGATTGACGCAAATTTTAGAACGTGAGCAAGTGCCGTACTCGAGATATTGCACTTTTCCGAATAAATTTATCAAAAAATCTAAAATAAAAAAAAATATTAACTATTGTGAAATATGCTCACTTTTCATGTGTAATATTATACGATAAATTTGTTAACATCATACTAGTGGATCAATTTCGTTCTATTCATGTGAAAAAATACTTTGTGTAATATTTTTGAATATTGACGCCTAATAATTCGCCAAAAGTTGTAGATACAAGGAGTGCTTTTCTTTTCGTTAGTCTGTAAAGCTTGGTAATAAATTTGGCGAATTTTGGTGACTAATTTCGTGAAATACGGCCAACTTGACAATATTTCACCACGGATAGACGAAATTATCGTTAAAATTGCAAAAATGGCGGAAAGTAAATGAAAAGGCCGCCAAATTGATAAATTTATCATTCTTTTCATTGAAAATATTTACATTGTTTTTCTTTTATCACTGCCCATATATTCATTGCATTATATAAGGAAAGTCATATGCTGCCCACATCAGATTTTTTATTTACGTGTATATCCATTTATCTTTATATAAAAAACTGAAAATTTGTCTGTATGTATGTTTGTTTGTTTATGTATTTGCCTGTGTATTTGTTTGTGTATTTGTCTGTGAGTATATTTGTGTGGTTATCATAACGGGAGCCTGGCTCCATAGAATTTCATGAAATTTTTTTGGTGCTTGAATTTGACTAGAACCATTTAAAATGTAGTCTATTTTTGGAGTTTCTGGGATCAAGGATTGTCGAGATATAAATCAAAAATGAATTTCCCATAGAATTAGCATTATGCAGACGATATTTGCTCCGCACATTTCTTTTAAGAATGATGTATCATGTCGTTTAGCAACGCAATTAAATCCAATGTACACACATTGGATTTAATTCCAGCATTTAACTCTATTTCATTATTTCGAGCATTTAATTGGAGTATACCATTTTTATTAACACTCTACAACAAAGTTGAAAAGTGTTTATGACTTTGTTCATTCTCTCTGTCTATCTGTCTGTCTGTCTGTCTGTCCATTTGCACGATAACTGCCATAAAAATGATTTAATCAAAATGAAATTTTAGTATGTTGTTCAGACGGTCTGTAGGACACATGGGACTATAAATGAATAATATCACCCAATTAGTTTTGGATTGAACCCGGGTTGAAAAAATGAAATACATTGAGCCCTATGGGACCTAATTTTTCAAACATTTTTTAAGCGGATTTAAAACTCACAAATTGCTTCGAAAATTTTAGGTAATAGTCAAATTGTTCCATAAAATATATAAAAAAAAATTCAGCGAAATATATTCAGTAGTTATTTAAATAAAAATTAAAATAGTGATTACACATCTAAACGATCACGTGACCATGATATGAAACGATCACATGACCCACTTCAAAATGATATATGGCATCCATCTTGTTTCAAAATCGTGATTTTTTTAAAGATCTTTTTAATTCATATTGAGTGTTGTATCCGTCCTACAACTACTTTATTTTTGCTTAAATTCTGTGCATCTACATACTAAAACAACACAATGACAATATAATTGAGTTTAAATTCTCATTCAAATTTGATTATTTCTACAACTAAGCCTATTTTTCACCTATGTAAAATGTAAACAGAAAAATATGTATAATGAGTTGTATATTAGAATTACTGTATTTCTTTAACACAAAATAATTCAGTCCATGGAGTCTGCATGGCTGATATGAATGAAATATTAATTGATTTTATAAACAGAAGGACGATTTTTTTTCGATGAAATTTTAAGCATAGAGTTTATGAATTGTAGCTCCATGGTCTTAATTTTTAAATAAAATAAATTATTATAGTACTGTGATGAATGAAATGAATGAAATCCTGCTTTTATAGAGAGATCCAGGCGTGTTATTTTTTCCATGACGTCATTTGAATTTATTTCAGTTGTTTTAGATGAAGTTTCAAATATAATAAATTATCGTAGTATTATGATAGTTTTAAAAATATTACCGTGGAATGTATTGCATTTCAGAGATATTTAAACCAGGCAATTTATATTTCAATGCCGTCATTTGAATGAAGTTCATTTTTTTCAATGAAGGTTTAAGTTTACAAATATAATAAATCAATGTAGTATTGTGATAAGTTTTAAAATATTACCGAGGAATGTATTGCATTTTCGACTTTTTTAAATAAAATTGCATTGAAGTTGGAAAGTGTTTCATAATCAATGCTTTAAGCATGATTGATCTTTCTTGTTATATATATTCCTATTTAAATAATAAAAAATGTATATAAAGAACATTTTATCGGAATTGAATTTTTGATTGGATTTTATCAATAACTGCCCGCGGGTTTAAATATTACGGTAATAATTGCTATTTACAATTGAAGTTCTCTCTTTTATTTTGGCAAATATTTTTCACACTAGATATTGTGTGTATTCAATTAATATATATATTTTGCTTAGCTAATTAATTCATATTTTGTGTTTAGCCAATTAACGTGTATATTTTGTATTACTAAACGAAATATAAGTAGTACGTGTATATCTTCTGATACCATTTTAATGGCATATATTGGCTTTTATTTTGGCATATATTGCTCACATTTCATAGCGATTACATTTTGGCATATATTGATCAAATTTCATATTTTTTGTAAATTTGTTTGCAAATTGGACCAGGATGTTTTATTCTTCCGATATGCCAGTGAATATAATTTTGTATAGCGAGGACAGAGATATCTGTGCTTCTTTTTAGAATGAAATTAAATATTTAAATATAATGTTTTGAATAATAATGTCATTTAGAATAAATACTAAAGAAATTTCCCACAATTGTGAATTTTAAGTCTCTTTATATTATATATTTCCTACGAAGAATGAGCATACTGCTAGTATATTATAAAAATATGCTTCACATACTATATTTTGATTAACGCAGAGTGACTTTGATTTTAGAAGTATTAAAAGTTACACTATATTTCCTATGTTTATTTTATTGAAATATGTTTTGCATATTGAATTCTAGATGATCCATATTGATATGTTTTATCCGAAATAAAATATATTGTACTATGAGAATCATACTAAACACAATATTTCAGGTATGTATGCATTTAATCGCCTAAAGCTTTGTGAAGGAAGCAACTAATGGTAGCATGCAGAAATACCTACTACACACAGTCTTTTTGTTATATTTTTTCCAATGAACCTAGATTAAATGTCTATACTAGAAGCTTGAGAACTCTAAGAACGCTTCTTACACAGTGAGCAAGTATTACATGATTATATTATGCATATAAACAGTGGTATAGCTTCAGATGCTAAGGAATTGTGTAAAAATAGATGAATTAGATGAAGACTTAAATGTGTAGTTCACGACATGTACGTGCCAACCGGCCTTGGCGGCAAAATATCTGTTGGCGAATTTTATGTGCAACTACCGCGCCAAGAAATAAAATAATTAGAAAATATTTATTTTCAGTGAAAGATTTCGAACATCCAAGCACCTGTAGATTTTGATAATATTATGTGACCTCAGCGAAACATAATGTTAATTAAATTAAGTAGAGTTCTGTAAATATATATAATAAATAATAATCAAAAAGTAAAAATATACATCCTACAAAGGTTGACACATTTTAAAAAATCTGATGTGGGCAACACATGACTTTCCTTATATAATGTAATGAATTTACTACTTTTACAGTAAAAAAATAGGTTTTTCTTATTGTAGATACTAATATTCTTTCCAAGATATTGAATTTTCGACAATTAGTCGTCATTTTCATTGATTTAGCGTCATTTTTATCCATTTGGCGAGATTTTCGTTAATTTGGCAACATTTCAAAAAGTCGACAAATTAGCGACATTCCGCCAAATTCGTCGCCAAAATCTCGTCAAGCGTTATGGACGGAGAAATAAGTTATTCTTACAGCAGATAAATGACTATTGGTGTTCAAATAGAAAAGTATTACTCAAAGTATCTTTTTTCATGAATGGAACGAGCTAGATCCACAAGAATGATGTCACCCAATTTATCGCAATGTATTACATATGAAAAGTGAACATGTTTCACAATAGGAAATATTTTTTTTTATTTTATATGACTTTTTGATAATTTTTTTGAAAAATGTACAATATCTTGAGAACGGTTCATGTTAGCGTTCTAAAATTTATGTCAATCGTTTTCTAATGAAAAATTACATGAGAAATGCCTATTTGCGCAACTTTATTAGCGGTTTTGATTTTTTGACGATTTTTTCAAAATTTCATTCGAAAATTTAGGGGGGTTCTGAACATTCGATTGCGTATAATAACAATAGGCTTCCAGTGTTTACGGATTGTGATTTTTGTACCAAATTTCGTTCGAATCGGTCCATTCGTTCGTCAGTTATCGTCTCCACAGACTCACTGACAGACACACACACACACATACTTTCACACACACACACACACACACAGACATCACTTCAAAAATGTATGATTCGTGATCAGGGATGCTTGAAACGTGCTCTCCCGTCGAAAACTCGAATTCGAATTTCCGACCCCGTCACAATATTTTCCTTATACATTATGTATATAAGGAAAGTAAAAAGACCTTAACATCATAAAATTTTGCATAATTAGGTGTTCATATAACCAAATTAAGTGTAATTGCTACATATGTTTATACTAATATTTCATTATTAACTTATCAAAACTTAACTAACCGGTTTTTAATAAAATGTGATACAAAATGATTGTTTAGAGTGCCAACATATTAATTCAACTCCGAAACCTATGAGCTGATAAATATTAAACTTTATCCTTACCGCATATTTTTTAGAATTTCTAAATGCGACATGCTTAAGTACTGAAAGTTATCTATGTTTAGAATCATTCTATTGTATTAACCCTCAAAATGTGTAAGGAAATGATAGAATTCACCCCATAAATACCTTTATAGAAAAAAATCTCTTAGAATCAACGAAACAAATACGTTATCAGGAGGAAACTATTCTTTGATTGCACTGAACAAACACTTTAACAAGCATAAATACACACATAACTTCCATCAAAAAAATCCTTTAAAATGTAACAAGTCCTTTAAAATCACTTAAACTTGAATAAATAAATTTCCCTTCGAATCTACAAAACAAACACTTGCAAACGATGCTATTCTGAACACCTACACGTTTTAAATGCATGGGCATACTTGTTGAATGTAATTCATATCATATTTCAAAAGTATATGTATTTATTTTTAATAAATCATATATGTTACATATCTAAGTAGCGAAAGATAATTTGTTTTTTAAAATCACCCAACGAAAAAATTATCTTCCCGAAAACTTGCAATTTTAAGTGAAAAAATTTTCACTTAAAAATGCAAGATATTATTTACTAATTTCAGAAAATATTAAACATACTCTTAGAGAAAAAATTTGAGACTTGGAAAAATGTTACTTGGATATTCCAATTTTAAATAATGTAAAGCTAATTTTTACTGTATAACATAGAAAAATAGTTTATTAGGTAGGTAACGTTTTAAGTGTTTTTGAGTATTATTACATTTATAAACAACATTAAAAGTTAATTTTTTAGTTCATAATTAGATAGTTGAAACAAGGCCGTATTTCAACTTAATTTTTACGATACTTAAAAATAACAATATCTTCAGTATTCTATATATACAGTAAACAGAATATTTTGAGAAAGACAGTTTATATCGTTTGTAAAAAATTCTCTTCGAAAATCTAAAAGTTAATTTTTGTATCAAATAAAGTTAACAGTTTTAGAAATGTTAATTATTGTGAAGTGCGCACTTAGAAAACATATTTAAATTTACATGAATTTACTAGTTAACGAATATAAGACTAAAATGTGTTTAAACCTACTGTGACAATTATATATATATATATATATATAACAAGTCAAAAATTGCAAGAACGTGAATACATGAACAAAGTGAAAAAGACCAACAGGAAATATATAAAAGGCCTAGAGGGATGGCGACCTCTAGTTCCCGGTTACAAATCGACTTTTTACACCATAGGAAACACTCCCGGAGCCATATATTACCAGTGGTCATAATTCAGAACAACGTCAAAGTAGAAGACGCAAATCACACAAGAACGTGCATCCGTAGACGGCAATGCCTCCATAAACATTTAGTACTATTTGTACATTGGCAATTACTGTTTTTTGACATTCTTATATATATATATATATATATATATATATATATATATATATATGCGACTGTTTTTATTGAAATTAAATATGTGTACAGTTCATACACAGGCAATGAAATGATTACAAAATCAAGGCCGTAGGACCCATCAATGGTTACTAATTGCACATTGAATTCTCAAATCAGTAATTGGTGAAACCCCCCTTGGCGGCAATGCATGCTTATATAGGTCCCGGTAAGGAGTGATAAAGTTCCCTAATGTCATCCTGCGATACATTCTGACAGGCATTACTCAATTCTTGCTCCAGATCTGCTACATTTTGGGGTTCCCGAATCTGGCGGCCTAGCATGTCTCATACATGGTCGATTGGCGAAAGGTCTGGTGACCTTGCTGGCCAAGGAACAGTATCAACAGCACAGAGACAGTCCACGAATATGCGAGCCGTATGTGGCGCGGCATTATCTTGTTGGAAAATGGCCCCAGAATGACGTGCCATGAAGGGTAACGTAAACGGCTGCAAGATTTCATCAACATATCGTTGAGCTGTTAAAGTTGTGAGTAGGCTGACTAGATGCGACTTACTGTCGTAAGAGATAGCACTTCACACCATCACACCAGGGGTACTGGCTGTGTGCCTGTGTAAAACAAAGCCTGATTGGGACCGCTGGCTCTGACGCTTCCACATACGTATTCGATGGTCATCTGCTGAAAGACTGGAGCGTGATTCATTGCTGACCAGTATGCGATGGCAGTCTGCTGGCAGCTATGATGCTCGGCTACGACATCACTCCAAACGACTCTGTCGATGTTGTGGGGTTATGGGCAAACGTCTTAAAGGCTGTAGCACGTTGGATAGCGGACAATGATGCCGTTGGGCCAGTTCGGGTCTGTCTCACAATCACTCAATCTTGCCCCGTATTCGTGCACCTTAGCCTTCCAGAGCTTTCATTCCGCCGATCAGTTCCTTGCAGCAACCATTGCTGCCAGCACCTTTGCACAGCAGTGTCCATTCGGTGCTGGTTGAGGTCTATTGCTCGGTGTGACCAGCCAGCTTCACGCATCCCGACTATACGACCACGTTCGAACTTGTCTAATTGTTTATAAGGTCTACGGCAGCATCGTAACGGCATTATTGGTTGTGTCTGCACGGAACTGCAACGCCGATAACAAGCAAAGATAAACCGTCCACATTTTTAACCTGTTTTATAGAATGCTAGTTGCGCAGTAGAAACGCGCGTTATGACCAAAGTTAACACTCATTGGTCTTGCTCAATCATTTGCGTACTTGCTTTAATCATTTGCGTACTTGGTATAAACGAATTTGCATGTGAAATTTCGAGATGATCGGATTGTTTCTTAGGGGTGCTTCGTTTCTTTACAAGAGTGTATATGTATATATATATATATATATATATATATATATATATATATTAAAATAACAGATACAAAAGTGAAGGAGTGTGAATCAGTAATCACAGTATCTAACAGCGGGCAATATAAAAGCGTGTATTGAATAGCAAAAATCAACGAGGAAGGGCCAGAAAAACAGAGCACGGAGAAGTCAGGACAAGGAAAATATATTAAAGAATAGTATATCTGCCAGAAACGTCTTCAGGGGCACATTCCAGACAGATATACTAAAATCCGTTGTTTCTATGATAAAAACACGTGGTTAAAATTTTATGCAATCTGTGCCCAACAACGGAATAACGAGAATAACAGAAAAAAACCAAATAGGATAAAATTCAACTATAAAACATAAAATACCACATGAACATGAAATATATAAAATACCACATAAACATGAAATATATAAAATATCACATAAACATGAAAAATATAGCGCACAAATATACAAAAAAGAGCAACTCACAAGTCGGAAGGTCGCCAGAGTGAATAATCTTCAAATGAGACCACCACATGTTACAGCCTGAACGCTCACCTCGCATAATACCACGTGGGAATAAACCAGACCAGAGGAAGTGGAAGTAGCAGTACATACTTTCGGTGAGATAAACCCAAGAGTTCAGAAACTGACCGAGAAGAGGCCACGATTATCGGAATCATTTAAAGTAGGGATAACACTGCTTTTTACAGCCGTAGCCTGTTTTTTTGTTTTATTTGCTTTTTAGATATCCGCCTTAACGGTTTTATGAGTGTTTTAAACTTTTTTCTTTACCCGCCGAGGCGGTGTTTTAAAAAAAAAAAAATTGTTTTTAGTGTAATCGAAATTACTGTTTTTTAATATTTTTACATCTTTATTTTTGCCCGCCGGGGCGGTGTTTATTTTATGGTGTTTCCACTACTATAGAATACCGTATTTATACTGCGATCTACAAATAAGGTGGGAAAATTGTACATAGAGCAAAGATGTTTGAGACGATTAATATGTGATAGTGTACACTTATTACTATCCAGGTGTTTAATGCGGAGCAAGTAGCTAATGAATAGATTTCTAAAAACGTGGTTACTAAGGCAAGAAGAAAAATGAGGGAAAAATTTTACATTAAATTTAAATTGATGTCTCTTATCATAAATAGTAGTATTGAAAGAGGTACAATTATATCAATGGTGATGTCAAGATAATTTACAGATTTGGAAGGGTGGGATTCATTCGGTATTAATTCAAGATTGGATGGATATATATTAAGTGTGGGTAAAGAATCATGTGCAGTGTGAAAACAAAGAAAAACATCATCAATGTATCGAAAAATAGAAATGTTACGAGTGAACAGAGTGGATTGTCTTTCGTGAAAGTAAAGATAAATATTTGCGAGCAAGGAGCTACTAGTGGATCCTTGCGGTCACAGAATACTATCTGTACTGTCACAGAATCTGATCTGCGGTCACAGAATACTATCGGTAGTCTGTGCTTGCGGTATTCCAATCGTTTGGAGGTATACAGCATTACCATGTGCAAGATAGTTGTGAAAAAAGTTGTGTGAAAGTTGTGAATTTACTGCACAAAATGCAGTAAATTATTGAAGGTAGACGAGTCATATTTAGTAAGAGTATTTAATTTGAATTGATCGAAGAGTTGTTTAATGACAGAAAATAAATCTTTGATGACGATGTTATTAAAAAGATCTTTAAAATCTAATGTTTGGATTGAGTCAATGGCAGTAAAGGATTTCAGTTTTTGAATAAGTTCATAGCTGTTTCGGATAATGCAATGTGGCTCTTTGGAAATAGCATGAAATAGAATGTTATAGAATGTTGCTCTTTGGAAATAGCATGAAATAGAATGTTTAAGACTATATATATATACACACATATATATATGTATATATATATATATATATATATATATATATATATATATTTCGTCCCGAACGGAGGATCCCAACTACTAATTATATATATAATTATTTTCTCTGTTTCAAATATGAAATAATCAACGTTTCCAGAACGGTGAATGGTGTATTGATAAAGATGTTCCCCACTTTTTGATAAATTACTCAATAATTAGTTTAAATAAAATATAATATGTGATTTCAAGTATTATTTATTTGAAATCACATATTGTATTTTATTATTATATTTTGCTTGTCATGTTTTTTTATGGTTTTCATTGTTTGTAATAAAAAGTAAGCGGCATTTAAAGAACTGTGAATGTTGTTGACACGATAATATTATCGTTCATTTTATGATAAAATATTATACAAAATTAGATAATATAAAACATAACATAAAATTAAAATGATTATTCATTTAACTGCATTTGTCACAGTTATTTATGATTTCATTTGTTGAAAGAAAATAAAAATTCAGGACATTATGCCTGGGCCGATTAGCTGAAAATCAAACAGTTTTTACTTTCCTTATATACATAATGTATAAGGAAAGTATTGTGACGGGGTCGAAAATTCGAATTCGAGTTTTCGACGGGAGAGCACGTTTCAAGCATCCCTGATCACGAATCAAACATTTTTGAAGTGATGTGAGTGTGTGTGTGTGTGTGTGAAAGTATGTGTGTGTGTGTGTGTGTGTGTCAGTGGGTCTGTGGAGACGATAACTGACGAACGAATGGACCGATTCGAACGAAATTTGGTTGGTACAAAAATCACAATCCGTAAACACTGGAAGCCTATTGTTTTTAAACGTAATCGAATGTTCAGAACCCGCCTAAAATATTCGAGTGAAATTTTGAAAAAATCGTCAAAAAATCAAAACCGCTAATAAAGTTACGCAAATAGACATTTCTTATGTAATTTTTCATTAGAAAACGATTGACATAAAATTTAGAACGCTAACATGAACCGTTCTCGAGATATTTAACATTTTTCAAAAAAATTATCAAAAAGTCATATAAAATAAAAAAAATATATTTCTTATTGAGAAACATGTTCACTTTTCATATGTAATACCATGCGATAAATTAGGTGACATCTAGCTCGTTCCATTCATGAGGAAATATACTTCGAGTAATACTTTTGTATTTGAGCGCCAATATTTATCTGTTATACGAATAACTTATTTCTCCGTCAGTAAAGCTTGGCGAGATTTGGTCGACGAATTTGACAGAATGTCGCCAACTTGGCGACTTTTTGAAATGTTGCCAAATTAACGAAACAGACCAGTAGTTAAGGCACGGGGATTGCACTCGGACGACCAGCATTTGATTCCTGTTTCTGCCCAAATTATCCCCGTGTTCACGCAGAGTACATGCACGTTAAATATGTTGGGCTGTGTATCCTTCCGAAAAGTTGATAGTAGGGGAAGGAGGGTGCGATTCCTGCGGATATCACCTACACTGGGTCTCGGTCCATTGTGTGGCGATTTCCCGGTCGTCCAAATAGGTACCTTATACCATCGGGTAGGTCGGATGGTCTGGGTCGAAAGAAAGATACGAAGTGTGAACCTTTTTGGCATCAGAGAAGCTACCCCGTGTACTAAAAACAGAAACTCACAAAAGCGATTAAGACGAAAACACGTTATGGTTGAATTATATGTACGAGGGCTAAGTCTACTGGAACGTAGAATTTAAAGTATATTTAAAAACACTACAAATATGCATGTATACTGGGGGACCCCATCTCATAACTAGGATTCATACCCAGCACCGGATCCTGTAGAACCAAGAACTAGAGATCTAACCATTATACCACGCTGGCAGTAAAATAATAATACTAAACTAATGGTATTTATTAAACTCGTAAGCAACTATAATGTACAAAATTCACTTGTATCACGCTGAAATAGTTATTATTTTGATTAAGCTTCCTTAATCATATTCTCATTTTCAAAATGTAAGCTATTTATGTTTTCTTTTTTCTCTCTTGCTTTATTAATATTTTCTCGCTAATTTAATAAATTGATTAATTCTGCTTGATAC
Source organism: Amaurobius ferox (assembly GCA_951213105.1). Taxonomy (NCBI): domain Eukaryota; kingdom Metazoa; phylum Arthropoda; class Arachnida; order Araneae; family Amaurobiidae; genus Amaurobius; species Amaurobius ferox. Next base: position 105,148,077 of record OX578136.1, read on the forward strand.
ACATGTCCCGGTAATCATTAAAAAAAGCAACGCTTGGATAGCGTTTATGGAACAATAAGTCATTCTGTTTTTTACCCACTTGTAATTACAAGTAAAATAAATGTCCCGTCTCATATGTTTCCTCCGTAATTGTATGCAAACATTTTGAGGAATATGTAAAACTTTAGGGGGTAATTTGTTATCTTCATTGTTTACAAAGGCATGCGAATACGGCATTGCGGTGATTTTTTGTTCTTCAAATATTCATGCTGAGAAATTAATGAATAAGTTACCAAGTGAATTAACTTATCATTACTTCATAACTCCAGTTAGAAATGATGTCATCGTTTTATTTAATAAAAGCATTTTGGAAATCAGCAGTATGTGACAGTTAAATTGAAGAGATGTTAGGTGGATACGCAATTATAAGAAAATGACGTACAAAGAGAAGAAAATGTTTCTTTATGGCAGCTTTTCCCAAACTGCATAATATGGTAGGAATTATATGTGACATTTGTGACAGTTAAATTAAAGAAATGTTAGGTGGATACGGAATTATTAGAAAATACCATGCAAAGAGTAGAAAATATTTCCTTATGGAAGCTTTTCTCAAACTATAGTATGTCAGGAATTATATGTGACAGTTGTGGCAGTTAAATGAAGTTGTGACAGTGTGTGACAGTTGAATTGAAGAAATGTCAGGTGGATACGCAATTATTAGAAAATGTCGTACAAAGAGTAGAAACTGCTTCCTTATGACAGCTTTTACCAAACTGTTGAGTATGACAGTAATTATATATGACAGTTGTGACAGTTAAATGAAGCTGTGATAGTATGTGACAGTTAAATTGAAGAGATATTAGGTGGATACGCAATTATAAGAAAATGTCGTACAAAGAGAAGAAAATTTTTCTTTATGGCAGCTTTTCCGAAACTGCATAGTATGATAGGCATTAGATGTGACATTTGTGACAGTTAAATTAAAGAAATGTTAGGTGGATACGGAATTATTAGAAAATACCATGCAAAGAGTAGAAAATATTTCTTTATGGCAGCTTTTCTCAAACTATAGTATGACAGGAATTATATGTGACAGTTGTGGCAGTTGAATGCAGTTGTGACAGTGTGTGACAGTTGAATTGAAGAAATGTCAGGTGGATACGCAATTATTAGAAAATGTTGTGCAAAGAGTAGAAAATGTTTCCTTATGGCAGCTTTTCCCAAACTGTATAGTATGACAGCAATTATATATGACAGTTGTGACAGTTAAATGAAGTTGTGACAGTATGTGACAGTTAAATTGAAGAAACGTTAGGTGGATATGCAATTATTAGAAAATGTCGTACAAAGAATAGAAAATGTCGTACAAAGAATTAAAAATGTTGCCTTATGACAACTTTTCCCAAACTGTAGTTATGACAGGAATTATTTCAATACTCCAAGGGGTATGTGAAATGTTTGTAAGGGGTTTGGTGACTAATATTTTATATTTATAATAAAATAATTTTCAAAATTTCATAGATATCTACACGAAAGACACCTGATCGTTTAAAGAGAGAATTATTACATGCTAGTATGCCTGTCAAAGTCAGGGAAACTAGCACGTTTAAATAATTTTGTTGTAAATTTTTTTTTAATAATTTTTATTTTGTTTAACAATGTATGGCCCTTAGAGCTGAAAAGAGTCATTTTAATCGAAAATTGGTACAGTAAGTTTCTGTTCCATAGTCAATAATGTAAGTTTGCAAAGTTTCAGGTTTCTAAATCACGCTAAGGTTTTGGAGGGAGAAGGGTCTAGAAGGATTTTTCCCGCCATTTTATTTACCCCCAGAAAACCCGACTCTATCAGACTCTTTTCTGTTGCCGATAGAAAGACTTTCTGGAAGGTTTGAACAGACAAAAACACGTTGAAGAATTATTATATAGATTTTGGAAGTTTTCAGAATGAATGCAAACAGCAAACTGTAAACACTGACTGAAAACGGCAATGTAAATCTAAGTAATCTTTGCAGAGTCCACTTCAAAGGTAAGAGCTCGCAATATCGTCCCAGTAGCTCAACGGTAGAGCCTCGGCTGGCCAGTTCGGAGATCCAGGGTTCGATTCCCGGCTGGAGCAGCAAGGCTCTTTACCGCTTCTTGTAAGGGGCGGTAGGGATTTTTACGGACCATTTTGAAAATGGACCCTGTTTTCAAAATGGTCCGTAAAAATAGAGACCAAAATCTGAAAAATAGAGACAAAAATCTGAAAAATAGATCTAAATATGATTAAATGCATTGCTGTTTGTATTATACGTAATAATATAAGATTACGTCCCGTATAATATAAGATTGGTAACTAGCCTAAATTTTATATTGAACTTCACGGCAAATAAAAAAAGTCCATGGGACAAAGGTAACCATATGTAAAAAGTATGGAATTAATAATTCCTTTATTAGAATTATCCATCATTTCCTCTCAGATTGCAAGAAAGGTATTATGCATAAATGTGTTACATTCTGTATCGTTTTGTATGAATACATTTTTGTACAAGTACTTAAGTTTGTAATTGACAAAGAAACTAATATAACGCCCTTAAAAATTAAGTTGCAAATCGTTTTAATAATATTTATTCACAATATATTTCGCATAGCATAGAAAATGTTCGTTTTAATTGAAAATTGGTTAAATTAACTTCTGTCACGTGATCGATATGATAATGTACAAAATTTCATCCTTATGAGTCTCGGAAGACCTTCTGGGGGGGGGGGGGGTTCTGCAAAATCTAGCCACGGCTGCGAACTCTCGCGCAGCGGGAAACTACACTTTTTGAAAAACTTAATGAAAGAATTCAATTAATCCCTGCTTTAAATCTCGGCAACACCTAGAAGATATTCTTAAGTGTATAGAGATTCAGATATATTGGATTCTGTCCTATCGTTGATATTGTAATTACGCAAATATTCTAGGGTCCCCAAGGGGTTTCCTTAGAGTTTTGTTGCGTTAACAATTATTTTATTACAAGCACGTTAAATAATTATTATATAGATTAGGTTAAATTACTAAAAATTAAACGAATAATTTTACTTTTCAAACCGCACAAGGAAATTACTATTGAATAATGTATTGGCAAAATATTGGAAAGGTATCTAAATTGAAATTCGAGTTTCCAATGCATTTACCAGTCTCGAGCCCACTGGAACGCAAATCGACTGTTCTAAATATGATTAAATGCATTGCTGTTAACAGATCTAAATATGATTAAATGCATTGCTGTTTGTGTTATACGTAATATTTGATAACAAATAAGCTATATTTTTGATAATTATTTATATGATTAAATATATTAAATGTTTGTTTTATATGTACTTTTTTATAACAAAACGAGTAAAAGCATCACCATTACTCCAGGATAAATGGTTGTGATATTTAATTTGTTTTGAAATTTTAGCGACCTGGTGACGTTTTAAATGTGCCAAGTCGCTAATTGAAAAAAAAATGTTTTAGAAATTCAAAATGCTATGTGAATGATATAAATACATATATATGAGTTATTTTGTACTACAAAACTTAAATTAATATTTATAGAGAAAAAAAAATGAATGCATGTTAGGAAAGTATCATACTACTTACATATATTATTACTTTCCTTATATACATAATGTATAAGGAAAGTATTTTGACCGGGTCGAAAATTCGAATTCGAATTTTCGACGGGGGAGCACGTTTCAAGCATCAATGATCACGAATCAAACATTTTTGAAGTGATGTCTGTGTGTGTGTGTGTGTGTGAAAGTTTGTGTGTGTGTGTGTGTGTGTGTGTGTCAGTGAGTGGGTGGAGACGATAACTTACGAACGAATGGATCGATTCGAACGAAATTTGGTACAAAAATCACAATCCGTAAACACTGGAAGCCTATTGTTTTTATACGCAATCGAATGTTCAGAATCCCCTTAAATTTTCAAATGAAATTATAAAAAAATCTTCAAAAAATCAAAACCACTAATAAAGTTACGCAAATAGACATTTCTTATGTAATTTGTCATTAGGAAACGATTGACATATATTTTAGAACGCTAACATCGGCCGTTCTCGAGATATTGCACATTTTACAAAAAAATTATCAAAAAGTCATATAAAATAAAAAAAATATATTTCCTATTGACAAACATGTTCACTTTTCATATGTAATACCATGCGATAAATTGGGTGACATCATTTTCGTGGATCTAACTCGTTCCATTCATGAAAAATGATACTTTGAGTAATACTTTTGTATTTGAACGCCAACAGTCATTTATATGCTATAAGAATAATTTATTCCTCCATACATAACGCTTGGCGAAATTTTGGCAGCGAATTTGGCGTAATGTTGCGAACTTGGCGACTTTTTGAAATATTGTAAAATTAATGAAAATCTCGCCAAATGGATACAAATGACTCTACATCAATGAAAATGACTACCAATTGTCGAAAATTCAATATCTTGGAAAGAATATTAGTATCTACTATAAGAAAAACCTATTACTTTCCTTATATACATAATGTATAAAGAAAGTATTCTGACGGGGTCGAAAATTTGAATTCGAGTTTTCGACGGGAGAGCACGTTTCAAGAAACCCTGATCACGAATAAAACATTTTTGAAGTGATGTCTGTGGTGTGTGTGTGTGTGTGTGTGTGTGTTTGTCAGTGAGTCTGTGGAGACGATAACTGACGAATGAATGGACTGATTCGAACGAAATTTGGTACAAAAATCACAATCCGTAAACACTGGAAGCCTATTGTTTTTATACGCAATCAAATGTTCAGAATCTCCCTAAATTTTCGCGTGAAATTTTGAAAAAATCGGCAAAATATCAAAACCGCTAATAAAGTTACGCAAATAGACATTTTTTATGTAATTTTTCATTAGAAAACGATTGACATAAATTTTAGAACGCTAACATGAACCGTTCTCGAGATATTATAGATTTTTCAAAAAAATTATCATAAAGTCATATAAAATAAAAAAAAAATATTTCCTATTGAGAAACATGTTCACTTTTCATATATAATACAATGTGATAAATATGGTGACATCATTCTCGTGGATCTAGCTCGTTTCATTCATGAGAAAAGAAACTTCGAGTAATACTTTTGTATTTGAACTCCAATAGTCATTTATCTGCTATAAGAATAACTTATTTTTCGGTCCATAACGCTTGGCGAGATTTTGGCGACGAATTTGACGGCATGTCGCCAACTTGGCGACATTTTTAAAAATGTTGCCAAATTAGCAAAAATCTCGCCAAATGGATAAAAATGACGCTAAATCAATGAAAATGACGACTAATCGACGAAAATTCAATATCTGGGAAAGAATATGAGTATCTACTATAAGAAAAACCTATCTTTTTTACTATAAAAGTAGTAAATTCATTGCATATATAAGGAAAGTCATGTGTTGCCCACATCAGATTTTTTATATACGTGAAAAGTACTATACTTTATATATGAGAAGCACTCTGTAATTTGTGTGAGAAGCACTCTATAGTATATGTGAGCAGCACATATATTATATTAATAATGTATGTGCTGCTCACATATATTATTTTGTTTCAATTGATTTCGGTTTTGCATATAATGTATATAGCAGTCATGTAGCAGTATTTTCCAATATATTGCAGATTTTATTGCTGCCAGTGCAGATATCAATTATTTCATGCTGACGAGAGCATAATAAACATGAAACCGGTCCATGGATGCTGTTATATGCGATGGCAGCATAATGCTAAACCAATAAATGCTTGTAGTACAGTTTATATACTTGAATTTTTTCTCGGATTGTTTTAACTGCAAAAATCTGATGTGGACATCACATGACTTTCCTTATATGGTGCAACGAATTTACTTCATTCAAAGTGAAAAAATGATGTTTAAGATCCACGGCACAATGCTGTTAACGTTGAATTGTACATTTGGTGCTTTTCCGGATGACAACATTTAGAATTATCTCGTAAGCAATTAATTTATATTTCATTCAACTCTAAATTAACAATTATCAATAGTGATAGCAAGTTCAATAAGCAATATAGTTCATATATCAAAATAGGAGTATCTTAATAATAAACTAATCAATTTGGCATCATTTCCATTAACTTGACGTAATTTTTGCAATTTTGACGATAATTTCGTCAGTTTGGGGTGAAATATTACCAGTTAGCGATATTTCATCCTAGATTGCCAAGTTGGCGATACTTCACTAAATTATTCACAAAGTTCGTCAAATGTATCGCTAAGTGTTACAACAAACAGAGAGAAGAACATTCCCTATACTAGAAGGTATGCCCGTCATATGACAGAATTAAAAATTTACAAAGCATTACTTCCCATTTAGCGTCATTTCTATCAATTTGACGAGATTTTTTTTATCAGTTTTGTGATATTTTAACAGTTTGGTGACATTTTCGTCAATTTTACAACATTTAAAAATTTGCCAAGTTCACGACACACACCAAATGTTACGCCAAGCATTATGGACGGAAGGACTGCTGCATGCTGGAGGAAGAAATGGGTTATTCTCATAGTCGAATTTTATGTTATTTCCAAATATTGAATTTTCATCGATTTGTCGTCATTTTCATTGATTTAGCGTTATCTTTATCAATTTGACGACATTTTTATTAATTTGGCGACATTTCTATCAGTTTGGAGATAATGTTATCAATTTTGCAACATATTCAATTTGGCGACATCGTCAATTTGGCAACATTTGAAAAGGTGCCAAATTTGCAATATTCCGCCAAAATTTCTCCAAGCATAAATGGCGGAAAATAGATTATTCCTATAGTAGATTCTTATATTCTTTGCAAGATATTGAATTTTCATTGATTCAGCGTCCTTTTTATCCATTTGGCGAGATTTTCGTTAAGTTGGCAACATTTAAAAGTCGCCAAGTTGGCGACATTCCGCCAAGTTCGTCGCCAAAATCTCGCCAAGCGTTAAAGATGGAGAAATAAGTTATTCTTATAGCATATAAATGATCCATTTGGTTATTTGGTCCATTTTGGTTATTTGGTCCAATTATCCATTTGGCGAGATTTTCGTAAATTTGGCAACGTTTAAAAAATTGCCAGGCTGACGACATTCCTCCAAATTCGTCGCAAAAATCGTTATGGACAATCGTTATGGACGGACAAATAGATTATTCTTATAGTAGATACATCACCAATAACGTCCAAATACAAAACTATTACTCAAAGTATCTGCTCTCGTGAATGGAACGAGCGAGATCCACGAGAATGATATTAACAAATTTATCACATAATATTACATATGAAAAGTGAACATATTTCACAATAGTTAATATATTTTATTAATTTTATATATTTCTTGATAGATTTATTTGAAAAATTAGCAATATCTCGAGATCGGCTCATTCTAGCGTTCTAACATTTGTGTAAATTGTTTTCTAATGAAAAATTACATAAGCAATAACTATTTGCGTAACTTTATTGAATGTTTTGGTTTTAATGATTTGTTCAAAATTTCATTCAAAAATTTGGGGGGTTCTGAACATTCGATTACGTTTAAAAATCATAGGCTTCCAGTATTCACAGATTGCAATTTTTGTATACAATTTTGTTCAAATCTCTCCATTCGTTCGTGAGATATCGTCTCCATAGACTCACACGCACACACACACACATCACCTCAAAAACATTCGATTCGTGATCAGGGAGGCTTGAAACGTGCTCTCCCGTCGAAAACTCTAATTCGAATTTTCGACCTCGTGACAATATTTTCTTTACACATTTACTATGTACTATATAAGGAAAGTAAAAAGGTACCTTTTGTAATTTTTAAATAACAATCAATGTTGAAAGTCAGTTCAGTAATGACTACAAACAAATGATTAAAATTATTTTTCCATTCTAGCGAAAATTGAAAGTTATAAAAATAAAAGATAGAAACCCAATTTAAAAGAAATGAACTTGTCATTTTTTCAAGAAAATAATGAAATGAAGTTTTACTTTCTTTCTTACAAAAATTTTAAACGCATGAAAATGCTTTCACAAAAAATGCTTTAGAAACAAAAAATTCATATTTTCTTTATTATAACTCAAGCATATAATTTTTATAGTGGTTTCATTATTACTTTCCTTATATATAGTATAATGTATAGGGAAAATATTGTGACGGGGTCGAAAATTCGAATTCGAGTATTCGACGGCAGGGCACGTTTCAAGCATCCTTAAACACGAATCACACGTTTTCGAGGTGATGTCTGTCTGTGTGTGTGTGTGTGTGAGAGAGAGACTGTGGAGACGATATCTCAGGAACGAATGGAGCGATTCAAAACAATTTTTTTTACAAAATTACAATCCGTGAATACTGGAAGCCTATTGTTTTAAACGCAATCACTTGTTCAGAACCTCCCAAAATTTTGAAAAAAGTCATAAAAAAATCAAAAATTTTAATGATGCAAATAATCATGTCGTATGTAATTTTTATTAGAAAACGATTGAGTTTAGAACGCTAGCATGAACCGTTTTCGAGATACTGCACATTCTTCAGATAAATTTATCAAAAAATCACATAAAATAAAAATAAATGACGAAATTGTCACCCAGTTGATAAAAATTCACCAAATTAATGAAACCGACGCTAAATCAATGAAATGACGACAAATGGATGAAAATTCAATATATTGGATAGAACATAAGAGTAGACTATAAAAATAACTCATTTCTTCGTCGTTCGTAACGTTTAGCGAGAAATTTAGCGAGACTTGGCCAACGCAATTATTTTGAATGTTGCCAAAGGGATAAAAATATCGACATATTGACAAGAATGACGCCAAATGGGCAGTAATGTTTCAGAAATTCTGATTTTCGTTATATGACGGGCATACATTGTTGTATGTAAGAAATTTTCTTCTCTCCGTTTGTTCGTGACATTTGATGATGCATTTGGCGAATTCGGCGAATAATCTAGCAAAGTATCGCCATTTTGGCGACATGTCACCTGAGATTGACGAATATATTGTCAAAATTGCAAAAATGGCGATAAATTAATGAAAATGACTCCCATTTGATGTATTAATTATTAAAATATTTTAATATATGAACTATGTCGCTTATTGAGGATGATATCAATATTGATAATTGTTTGTTTTGAGTTGCGCGAAATATAAGTTTATTGGGTACTTTGAAATAGTTTTACATGTTGTCATTCGAAAAATCGCCAAATATACAATTCAACGTTAAAAACACAGTGCCGTGGATCGCATGCATTTTTTTTACTGTAGAAGAAGTAAATGCATTACATAATATAAGGAAAGCCATGTGCTGCCTACATCAAATTTTTATAAAATATTTTACAGCCTTTATTAAATTATTTGTTGCTGTATAGTGTTTTTACGAAAGAAAAATGATTTAATTTAATAATAGAAGTAAAATAATTGTAGTTGTATAAAATTATCATAAAATACAGTTAAATATAAGACACTGAAAATATTTTAAACGTTTTATAAATAAAAAACCCCCTAGAAAGTAACGTCTTAATAGAATTAACTTACTGCTAGAGTATACTAATTTTTAGTACTAATTTTTCTTAAATGTTTACGGATAGCATGAATTATTCTTTCCTTCTTACTTTCCCTATATGCATAGTACAATGTATAGGGAAAATATTGTGATGGAGTCGAAAAGTCGAATTCGAATTTTCAACGAAAAAGCACGTTTCAAGTATCCCTGAACTTGAATCGAACGTTTTTGAAGTGAGAGCTGTGTGTAAGTGTGTGTCAGTGTATGTGTGTATATGTATGTGTGTGTGTTTGTGTGTGTACGTTTGTGTGTGTGTGTGCAAAATTTAATTAAATAAATGAAAATGTAACTTGAAGAAACATTGTATATAACTGTTACAAATTACAAGACCCTTAATGAGGACTAGAATAGGAATTCATTGAAATGCAATGGAATAATGTATAAACAGTTGAGGGTAAACAAAACAACAATCCATCTAATATATAAATAAAATTGAAAATCTGTCTGTCTCATTAACACGGGAGAACGTCTGAACTGAATTTGATGAAATTTTGGGAGGAGTGGCCTCGAAATAGCCTTGTTTAAAATTTAGTCCATGTTTCAAGTTCCTATGACTAGGGGTTCTTGAGATATTAATGAAAAACGAAACTTTCGTTTGTTTCATCATCACAAGAGAATGACTGAACCGAATTTAATGAAATTTTGTAGGTAGTCTTGAAATAGCCCAACTTAAATTTAGTCCAAGTTTCGAGTTCTAAGACCAGAGGTTGTTGAGATATTAATGAAAAATGAAACTTTTCATAGTACTTCTACTCTCTAACTCCCTGGTTCCTAATAACGAAAAAGGTTGAAAATCGTTGGTTTAAAACGTAAAAGTGATTTAAAACTAATCTCTGAGTTTGGTGGGAGTTTATTGCGCTAATCAGTCACTTTTTGAAAACATGAATAGTTAGATACCATGAATGTTTGAAACATGAATTTAAATGTAAAATCTTTCACCGTGGTTTATTTTTCACAAGCTTTTACTCAACAATGAAAAGTATTAAGAAATCAAAATGGTTATTTAATTATCCGCATTTTATGAGGAAGATTTTATCTTAAATCATGTTGCTCAACAACTCAACTAAATTAAATGTGTTTGTTAATTTTTATAATTATTATTTCGATTTGAATAATAAATAAATGGATAAAAAATATATCTTGTAAATAAACGGTTTGATTCTTCTTTTAAATATATTAATTACGGACTGAGTACATAACTTTCATTTATTTTGGCAAAGCGTTTTCAAACTTATATATTGTGTTTAGCCACTAAACTCATATATTGTGTTTAACCAATAAACTCATATATTATGTTTAGCCAATAAATGATGTCACCGAGAATGATGTCACCGAATTGATCGCATGTCATTACATATGAGCAGTGAACATATTTCTCAATAGGAAATATTTTTTTTTATTTTATATGACTTTTTGATATTTTTTTTTTGAAAAATGTGCAGTATCTCGAGAACGGTTCATGTTAGCGTTCTAAAATTTATGTCAATCGTTTTCTAATAAAAAATTACATAAGAAATGTCTATTTGCGTAAATTTATTAGCGGTTCTGATTTTGTGACGTTTTTTTCAAAATTTCACTCGAAAATTTAGGGGAGTTCTGAACATTCGATTGCGCATAAAAGCAAAAGACTTCCAGTGTTTAGAAATTGGGATTTTTGTTTCAAATTTCATTCGAATCGGTCCATTTGTTCGTCAGTTATCGTCTCCACAGACTCACTGACACACACACACACACATACTTTCACACACACACACACACACCCACATAGACATCACACACACACACACATACTTTCACGCACACTCACATACTTTCGCGCACACTCACATACTTTCACACGCCTGGGGCTTTCACACATACACACACAGACATCACCTCAAAAATGTTTGATTCGTGATCAGGGATGCTTGAAACGTGCTCTCCTGTCGAAAACTCGAATTCGAATTTTCGACCCCGTCACAATACTTTCCTTATACATTATGTATATAAGGAAAGTAAAAACGTAAAACTTGCCCATCGGCATCAAATGAGCAAATTACCAGCAGCAACTGCAATCTATCTTTTTGTAAAGTATATAACTGTCTGTTTAAATGAACTTGCAACATATATAATATTTCTAATGTAGGTCATACCTGTAATTCAATTCATCTCCGAATTAATGCTTATAGAGACCACATTAAAAAGTATATCTTGAATAATAAAGATCTTCCCACTTCAAACAAATATGAATATAAGCATTTTGCTCTACATGGATTTGAAAATATTACTCTTCATATCTTATATAAATAAAAATGAAAATCTGTCTGTCTGTCTGTCTGTCTGTCTGTCTGTCTGTCTGTCTGTTTGTCACACCATCACGGGAGAACGGCTGAACCGAATTTGATGAAATTTTGTGGGTAGCCCAGAAATAGCCCCACTTAAAATTATATCCGTGTTTTGAGTTTCTACGACCAGTGGTTCTCGAGATATTAGTAAAAAACGAAATTTTCGTTTGTCTCATCATCACGGAAAAACGGCTGAACCTAATTTAATGAAATTTGGTGAATAGCCTTAAAATATCCCCCCATAACTTTTGTCCAAGTTTCGAGTTTCTAAGACCTGGGGTTGTCGAGATATTAAAGAAAAACGGAACTTTTTCCTAGGAGTTCTACTCCCTAACTCCGTGGTTTATCCAAACGAAAAGCTTGAAAATCGTTTGAAAGTGAATTAAAATTTAATCTCTGAGTTTGGTGGGAGATTTTTTGCGTTAATTAGTCACTTTCTGAAAAAATGAATTGTTTGAAACATGATTTAAAGGGGAAATCTATCTCCATGGTTCATGGTTTATTTAAAACAAGCTTTTACGGAACAATGAGAAGTATAGAGAAATCAAAATCGTTATTTAATTTCGCAGTTTATGTTATAAGACATGACATATTTAACATGTTATAAGATTCTATCTTATATCATGTTACTCAGAAACGCAATTAAATTAAATCTGTCTGTTAATTTTAATAATTATTTTTTCGATTTGAAAAATAAATAAATGGATATAAAAATATATTTTAGAAAAGAACGATTTGATTTTTCTTATAGCATTTTTGACTGGATAATATCAATTACGGTCTTCAGGTTTAAAAATTATTATTATTTATATTTTCGGGGATTATTGATTCAAGGATTATTGATATTTTCAAGTTATTATGCAATTATTTTATTAAGACAAAAATTGTTTAAACTCATATATTGTATGTTGTACGAATCTTCTACAAATACACGTGTATATCTTTTAATCTACGAGAATATAAGTAGTACAGGTATATTGACATATGTTTTGATATATATTGGCATATATTGGAATCAATTACGACCTTCTGGTATAAAGAGTACGGATATTATTGATGTTTTCAATTTATTACGTCATCTCTTTTATTTTGGCAAATATTTTTGAGACGCATATTGTAATACGGGTAATCTTCTACTAACACATTGGCATATTTTCTGATCTGCGACAATATAATTAGTACGGGGTTGCATATATTCATTCAATTCCTATTTTTTCTTCTGTAAATTTGCTTACAAAAGGGGGCAGGATGTTTTATTCTTCAGATCTGATCGTGAAGATAATTTTGCATAGTGAGAACATATATTCTTAAACTTCTCTTTAGGAGCAATAAATTTAATATTTTAACAGAATTTGCACATGATTGCGAACTTTAAATTTCTTTAAATTATACACTCCGTACGAATAACGGGTGTGCTGTTAGTGGTTAATAAATTTTAACATTTTAGGAGGATATATCATGTTGCTCGGCATCGCAATTAAATTAAATGTGTTTGTTAATGTTTTTATTATTTTTTTTCGATTTAAATAATAAATGAATGGATAAATGGATATAAAAGTATATCTTATGAATGGACGGTTTGATTTTTCTTTTAATTATATTAATTGCTGACTGCGTACATCAATTTCATTTATTTTGGCAAAGAGTTTTCAAGCTTATATCGTATTTAGCTACTAAACTCATATATTGTGTTTAGCCAATAAATTCATATAGCCGATTGTTGAAACAGAAAAAGAGTAGAGCGGGTATATCTTCTAATACAATTGTAGTGTTTTCATTTAGTATATTGAAACGGGATAAGAATGTTTCATTTAGATCTGCAAATTCAAAGCTACGAATTTGGAGGGATATCGCTAATTTGACAACTTTTCTTAAACTTTGCCGAATTGACGGAAATGTCGCCAAATTGATATAAACGAGACACATACAGCTGCCATAAACCTTCGGGTTGGTCGTGTGGCTTGGGTCTTCTACATATCAATGAAATTTTTTTTTGTTTTGTTAGAAGAGAGTACTGAAATGATGTTTGGTTAGCATTTATCTGTCAGACTAACCATCCTACTTAGTAATACATTTAGCGAATTTTTAAAATGTCACCAAATTGATAAAAATGTTTTCAAATCTATAAAAATATCTTGAAATTGATAAAATTGCGCTACATAAATGATATTAATTGTTTTTTGTTAGGGGATAGTATTGTGATGATATTTCGTCAATTTGTCGCAAAGTGGAACTGTCAGTTCTACAGTCCCACTTGGCGATAAATTTGGCGATTTTTTAAAATGTCGCTAATTTGACGAAACTGTCGCCAAATGTTCCATAGAAATATAATTATTTAGACGATATTTTTTCTACCAATTTATTTGAAGCAAATGATATCATGTCGCTTAGCAACGGATTTAAATCCAATGTGTTTATGCGGCAGACGATTTTTATTAAATCCTTTCCGATTTGAATAATGAAGATATGTATATAAAATAAATTTCATTGCCATTTCATTTTGGACTGGATAATATCAATTATACTCTTCAGGTTTAAACATTATTATTATTGATATTTTCCGGAATTATTGATTCAGGGATTATTGATATTTTTAAGTTATTACGCCATTGTTTTATTGCGGCAAAAATTGCTGACACACGCATATTGTACGTTGTACGAGTAATCTTCTAGGAATGCACGGGTATATCTTCTAACCTACGAGAATATAAGTAGTACAGGTATATTGGCATATATTTTGACATATATTGGCATATATATTGGAATCAAGTACAGTCTTCTGGTATGAAGATTAAGGGGATTAATTATATATTCAATTTATTACGTCGTCTGTTGTATTTTACCAAAAAACTTTTGTGACTCATATTGCAAAACGGGTAATCTTCTACTAATAATCGGACATTATAAGTAATACGTGTATATCTTCCCATATAATTTTAGCACTTTAATTTTGACATATATTGGAATAAATGACTGTCTTCAGATTTAAAGATTACGGGTTTATTGGTATTTTCAATTTATACATGTAAGCTACTAATACAGGTTATATTTTCTAATATTCGCGTATATAATTAGTACGGGTCCCATACAATTTTAACGCTTTTATTTTGCATATATTGATTCAATTCCATATTTTTTTTATATTTGCTTACATAAGGGGTCCAAGATGTTTTATTTTTCAAATATGTCCATGAAGATAATTTTATATAGCGAGAACAGAGATTCTTAAACTTCTTTTTAGGAGCATTATATTAAATATTTTAACAGAATATTTTGATTAAACATGTCATTTAGTATACTATAAGAATTTGGGCATGATTATGAATTTCAAGTTTCTTTATATTATATACTCCGTACGAAGAACGGGTATGCTGCTAGTATTAGATATAAAAACTAATTTAGAAGACATTATCTCCTTTGAAAATTTCTACATTAAATCACACCCTACTCTATTTCCGTATGGACTAAATCAGCTGTATCTAAATGGTAATATTGAAAAAAAAAATTGAAGATAGAAATTATTCTATTTATAATCATTTATTCATTAAATCCCAATTATAAAACGATAGTAATGAAACTGGCAATAGTAAAAGATCAAACCGCGGCAAAGGTGTCCGGTAGAGAATGTCATGATATTCAAAAAGCATACTAAACAATTCCAAAATTTATCAAGTACCTAAAAATTTGCAAAGTTCTAAAGTTCCTAAAAACTGTCTAAAATATATCCGAAATAAACTAAAAAAGGTGCCTACTGACCAGTTACCCCCTAAATGCATAAAAATATGCTAACCTGCAAAACATTAAAATGGCACTTTCCTAAAAAAATAGAACACATTAAAGAAAAGAAAGAGAACACAGAGTTTAAGTTTTCCCAAATCTAAGGTTATTAAAAATTTCACTTCACGTTTAAAGATCCATTAAAATTTGCATCTCATTAGCCAAACAAATTAAATTAAACATCATAAATAAATTAAATAAATGAATTGAATTAATAAACTGGCCGGCCTTATAGTGGTATACAAAACGTTAGAATACTAACAATTAAAGAAAACAGCTTTTAATGTTTAAATTATGTTAAAATTATAGAATTATTTGCCAAACGAGAATCTACATAAATAAAATTGAAAATCTGTTTGTCTGTCTGTCTGTTTGTCCCGACATCACTGGGGAGAACGGCTGAACCGAATTTGATGAAATTTTGTGGGTAGCCTGGAAATTGTCTCACTTAAAATTTAGTCCATGTTTGGGGTTTCGACGATCAGTGGTTCTCCAGATATTAGTAAAAAACGAAATTTTCGTTTGTCTCATCATCACGGGAGAACGGCTGAATCGAATTTAATGAAATTTTGTGGATAACCTTAAAATAGCCCCCCCATAAATTTTCTTCAAGTTTCGAGTATCTAAAACCAGGGATTGTCGAGATATTAATGAGAAACGAAACTTTTTCCTAGGAGTTCTACTCTCTAACTCCGTGGTTTATCGAAACGAAAAGCTTGAAAGTCGTTTGAAAGTGAATTAAAACCTTATCTCTGAGTTTGATGGGAGCTTTTTTGAGCTAATTAGTCACTTTCTAAAAACATGAATTGTTTGAAACATGATTTAAATGGGAAAACTATCTCCATAGTTTATCTTTCACAAGTTTTTACTGAACAATGAAAAGTATAAAGAAATCAAAATGGTTATTTAATTTCGCAGTTTATGAGCAAGATTCTATCTTATATCATGTTGCTCAAAAACGCAATTAAATTAAATCTGTCTGTTAATTTTAATTATTTTTTTTCCGATTTAAATAATAAATATATGGATATAAAAATATATTTTAGAAAAGAACGATTTGATTAAATATTTTCCGATTTGAATAATAAAGATATGTATATAAGATAATTTTCATTGCCATTACATTTTTGACTGGATAATATCAGTTACGGTCTTCAGGTTTAAACGTTATCATTATTGATATTTTCGGGGATTATTGATATTTTTAAGTTATTGTGCAATTGTTTTATTATGACAAAAATTGTTTAAACTCATATATTGTACGTTGTACGAGTAATCTTCTGCAAATACACTGGTATATCTTCTAATCTACGGGAATATAAGTAGTACAGGTATATTGGCATATGTTTTGATATATATTGGCATATATTGGAATCAATTACGACCTTCTGGTATAAAGAGCAAGGGGATTATTGATATTTTCAATTTATTACGTCATCTCTTTTATTTTGGCAAATATTTTTGAGACTCATATTGTAATACGGGTAATCTTCTACTAACACACTGGCATATTTTCTAATCTGCGACAATATAAGTAGTACGGGATTGCATATATTGATTCAATTCCTTTTTTTTTGTAAATTTGCTTACAAAAGGGGCCAGGATGTTCTATTCTTCAGATCTACTCGTCAAGATAATTTTGCATAGTGAGAACAGATATTTTTAGACTTTTCTTTAGGAGCAATAAATTAAATATTTTTACAGAATTTGCACATGATTGCGAATTATAAGTTTCTTTATATTATATACTCCGTACGTAGAACGGGTGTGCTGCTAGTTTAGAATAAAAAGATACATCAGCTAGACAAAAAGGAAATTTAGAACATAATAAATATCCCAGCTAAAAGTTAAAAACGCAAAGAAAGATTACATAAAAATAAGCAGGGGTTCTAGAGGCCTAAAATATATAAGTCAAAGGGGTCTTATCCATACCAAATCAATTAAACTTTAATATAATGTAAAACTGATAGACGATTAGAATTAGAATAAAACTTATTTAACTGAGGAATGAAATAGAAAAGGTTTCACCAAAGACTTCATAATAAACTACAGAGATCGACGGAAGGCAGGCAGTATCACCAGAAGAATCGCCAGACGTGCTGCAGAACCAGAGAAAAACAAGTAGAAGAAATACATGGCACGGGATCACAATTATGTCCAGCAAAAATCCGGAAAAACGACCGTTCAACGAAGTCCAACTCCAAGGAGGATTTTCCAAATCGGCCTGACGTCCAATAACAAAAATAATTTCTCCAAACTGCTGCACCGGACTACTGACATCAGAATAGAAAACAAATAATGTGTCCGTCTATTGCATAATAGAAATAACAATTCCATTCTTCATAAATAGAGCTCACAGCTTGTCAGGATAAACAAATTGGCCGGCAAAACTTCCTCGACCGACATCGCATAAATATTATTTAGAGGACGCTAACAAAATTTTCAATTGTTCCGTCCGTCTAGACACGACAAATGTCCGGCTCTCACACCATCCAGACGAAACAACATCGGAAAGAGCAGGGAAGGAGGATTAAATTAAAAAAAAAAACAGCAAAAGAACGCTGGTTATAAAGTAAATTCATCCGTTTTCATCTCAGAGAAGACAGACACATCACAGGCTTAGTTAGGGGTAAAAGAACGTTTCATTCCAAATCGAACTTCGTTCGGCTCGCGCCGAAGCGCTAAATGTATAGGCATTTAAAAGTTCATTATAAAAACTGGAGTTCGTAGAGATGATATTTGGGGAATTAAAATGTATGAATTATTTTGTTATTCGCACCCTCGCTAAAGTATTTTACAGGCAACGTTTTTGCATCCATTACGTCTTTTCATGCAATAGTGTCATAAATATTCATACAATTCATACAAATATCAAAATATGCATAGATTTTTAAATATATCGGCATAATGAGAATAATACAAGCTGAGAGAAGAGTTAAAATTCCCGCGAAAACTTTGATTGGTTGAAATGCCACCTGTCTTAGCCACTGACATTGAGCCGTAAAGATTAATTGTCTCCCTTTGTAAACTGAAGGAGACATTCCAGGAGTTCGGACGCACCTTCTCCGTGATTTTCTGCGCCATCTATGTTTTTAAATTGAACCTATACTAGCCTCGTTTTATTCAAGTACAAACTTAAATGACCGTAACGATAATTCAAAGTATCTCAAATGTCATATTTTCAGTTTATCTCATAACTATGGTTATTTGAATCAAAATTCGACAGAAAATCTAAGATACATAGTTCAAATTGTTACGCAAAGTGTCCTGTAGCCGTTTTTATAGAATAAATTATAAATATTAAATTTTCAAATTTTAATGAACACTGATGACGATTCGAAAACACGCAAATGTAGTGTGCAAAATGTACAAGAGTTGGCATCCGATAAAAAACAAACTTGTAAAATTACAAATTCTTCAGCTTTACAAATAGTGCCAGGCATAAAAATCATTGATATGATGAACTATTGCCGATTTAATGAAAGTTCATAAGTGAAAAGTATAGAGACGAAATGTATTTCGTAATGCACCTGGCAACTTTACCTAAGAACGATATATAGAGTTTCAAATATAGCAGTTCATGTTTATCCCCCAACTCCTTCCAATTCATCTAAGTTAATTGTAGCAAGAAAGTGTTTTTAATTAAAGAGGTAAATTTGTCAAGTTCATTGCGAAGTACATCCAAAAACTCTTTCTCTCTATACTTTACACTCATTAAATTTGATAAATGTAGGCTACAGTTCTTCATCTCAATCATTTTTATAGCTATCACATTTTGTAAAGCTGTAGAATGTGACTTTTTACAATTTTATTTTCTACAGGATAAATTTAAATGCTTTTATTATTTATTAATATGACAATAATAACAAAAATCTGATGTGGGCAGCACATGACTTTCCCTGCAGAGTTATATCCACGTTCTCTTTATTTTAATTAAATTTATTTCACTTTTAATTCAATTTTCATTCTCATTTGATAACTGGACTTCTTTTCAAAGGTGGCGTGGAAAATATACGAAAAAAACTAATATATCTCGAGAACGGCTAGTCCTAGTGTAATGGGGTTGGTCTTATTCTTTTCTTCGTTAAAAATTACGTACTAAACAAGCATTTAATGGATATATTTGAGCATACGTAGCCTTTTAGTTTAGATTTTGACAACTTTTGCGGGCCATTTTGCAAAAAAAGGCAGGTTATTTTTTTCCGAATCGTACCAAAATCTAATCAGCACCAGAGTATCCCAGAAATGACTCATCTACCGAATTTTGTGAAATTCGGTCCATTAGTTTTCCAGTTAGAGTGGATACAAGCTTTTGCGGGCCATTTCGCAAAAATAGGCGGGTTCTTTTATCCCGAATCTTACTCAAAACTAATCAGCACCAGACTCGCCTACAAGTGACTTACCTACCAAATTTTGAGAAATTCGGTCCATTAGTTTTTTAGTTTCAGTGGATACAAAATCTGCACAGACAGACAGACAGACAGACACACAGACAGACACACAGACAGACAGACAGACACACACACAGACGTCACGCTAAAAATGGTTTTTTCGTATTCTAGAGGTCTCGAAACGTGTAGATCCGTCGAAAACTCGAGTTGTGATTTTCGGTATGATTCCAATACTTTCCCTATACATTACCATGTATTGCAGGGAAAGTAAAAATCTGATGTGGGCAGCACATGACTTTCCCTGCAGACTTATATTCACGTTCTCTTTATTTTAATTACATTTAATACATTTTTAATTCAATTTTCTTTCTCGTTTGCTAATTGGACTCATTTTCAAAGGAGGCGTAGCGGAAAAACAAAAAAACTAAAATATCTCGAGAACGGCTAGTCCTAGTGTAATGGGGTTGGTCTTATTATTTTCTTCGTTAAAAATTACGTATTAAACGAGCATTTAATGGATATATTTGATCATACGTAGCTTTTTAGTTTAGATTTTGACAATTTTTGCGGTCCATTTTGCAAGAAAAGGCAGGTTATTTTTTTCAGAATCGTACCAAAATCTAATCAGCACCATGTTGACCTATAAGTGATTCATCTACCGAATTTTATGAAATTCGGTCCATTAGTTTTTCAGCTAGAATGGATACAACCTTTTGCGGGCCATTTCGCAAAAAAGGGCGGGTTCCTTTATCCCGAATCATACCCAAAATTAATCAGCACCAGACTCGTCCACAAGTGACTTACCTTCCAAATTTTGTGAAATTCGGTCAATTACTTTTTTAGTTAGAGTGGATACAAAATCTGCACAGACAGACAGACAGACACACAGACAGACAGACACACAAACACACACACAGGCGTCACGCTAAAAATAGTTTTTTCGTATTCTAGAGGTCTCGAAACGTGTAGATCCGTCAAAAACTCCAGTTGCGATTTTCGACATGATTCCAATACTTTCCCTATACATTACCATGTATTGCAGGGAAAGTAAAAATCTGATGTGGGCAGCACATGACTTTCCCTGCAAACTTATATCCACGTCCTATTTATTTCAATTAAATGTAATTCACTTTTAATTCAATTTTCGTTCTCATTTGATAACTGGACTTATTTTCAAAGGTGGGGTGGAAAAATACGAAAAAATCTAATATATCTCGAGAACGGCTAGTCCTAGTGTAATGGGGTTGGTCTTATTCTTTTCTTCGTTAAAAATTTCGCATTAAACAAGGATTTAATGGATATATTTGAGCATACGTAGCTTTTTAGTTTAGATTTTGGCAATTTTTGCGGGCCATTCTACAAAAAAAGGCAGGTTATTTTTTTCTGAATCGTACCAAAATCTAATCAGCACCAGGATGACCTATAAGTGACTTATCTACCGAATTTTGTTAAATTGGGTCCATTAGTTTTTCAGCTAGCGTGGATACAAGCTCTTGCGGGCCATTTCGCAAAAAAAGGCGGGTTCTTTTATTCCGAATTGTACCCAAAACTAATCAGCACCAGCCCCGCCCACAAGTGACTTACCTACAAAATTTTGTGAAATTCGGTCCATTAGTTTTTTAGTTAGAGTGGATACGATATCTGCACAGACAGACAGACAGACACACAGACAGACACACAGACAGACAGACAGACACACAGACACACACACAGACGTCACGCTAAAAATGGTTTTTTCGTATTCCAGAGGTCTCGAAACGTGTAGATCCGTCGAAAACTCGAGTTGCGATTTTCGACATGATTCCAATACTTTCCCTATACATTACCATGTATTGCAGGGAAAGTAAAAAAGCATTGTTTCCATAATATTTTCGTCATATTTGATGAAGATCACTTTTAAAGATTACGGAAATTCGAACCATTTTGAAAGAATGGTCGTCCGTGTGAGTGTGTGTGCATGTTTATAAGTACTATGTGTGTATATCTGTGAGATAAGGAGACGGCGACTTACGAACAAGTGCTCATTTAAAAATTTTAAACTGGGTGGACAATGTTGTAATTAGTATGATTTGATAACTAATTGCTTGTAATTGATTATTTTCACAGCATTACATTCCAGGAAAAAATTACACTTTAGCTATAATGTAATCATCCCTCACCGCACATGGACCACATGAATCGATGTCGTTGCCCATTCTTCAGCACGAAACAAGCTATGAGATGATCAGTGAGCAGGAATTTAGCACGGGTTAAAACAAGGATTTACGAATTTGTCTGGTTCAAATATTGTGACTTCGAATCCAGTTACGGTTGAGGGTGTTTATAGCTCCAAGCATTATCTTAATGAATGTTACTAAACTTCTTTCAATTCTTTTAGCGAAGGTACTGTTGGAATTGATGTCTGGTTTAAAAAATGTGTTTACTGAAAATGGATAAATGGATCATTGTTACAATACACATATATATATATATATTGTAATAATTTTATTTTGCTTGTTAAATTACCAAATGCCTGCGTCTCATTCGCTATCAAAATCAAAGGTGGATTTTGATAAAACTGTTAAATTGCTGATTGATCAATTAACTCCAAATTTTAATGGTCACATATTTTAATGCACTGTCCTGACATTTCAGACCAATATGCTAAACCTAATACAAAAAGGAGGCGTATCTCTCTGATGTGAATTAGAAGATATTTGCGATACGATAAAATACATGTGCAAAGCTCATTCTCCTGATGGCAGACTTCACAGTATGAATTTTTAATAGAATGCAAAAACTAGAAAAATATTTAGTAGAAAGAGGAATTAGTGGAGTTGTTATAAACTTAATACAACCTTGTTCCTTGACGCCATTTTGTTAAATTGGTGTTAAATTTCAAAATGATCCCCTGATTTCAGTTTTAACAAATATCGAAATTAATTAATTTAACAAATTTTTCATAACGTACTATATATATATATATATATATATATATATATATATATATATATATATATACATATATATATTAGCAAGAAGTAATAATAAAAATCAGAAACTACAATCAGAAACTTCAATCAGAAACTATTTTCGACCGTTAGCAAAGAGTGATATACAACAAAAAAGTGTAAAACCTATTGATCTCAGTACTTGTCACGATATACCAGCTGAACCTCATAAATATAATGAATTTTTGACTCATATTAATGATTCAGTGTATAGAAGTAATTTTCGTAATATGAAATCATACAAATTTCAAAAATGTAAATCCAAACGATGTATGCTCTGCCCTAGTGCAGATCCAGACATCATAAGTCAATCTACTAAACATCGACTTTTCTGCAAGGCTTTACAATGCATCTATTTGATAAAATGTAATTCTTGTGCGAAGTGCTATATTGGACAGACTAAAAATCCTTTAAACATCCGTATAAACCTGCATCGTAATCACATAAAGAAAAATCACAGCAACAATCAAGAATGCCATTTGCTATATACCCATTTCCAGGACCACTCTTTCAATAACATTACAGTTTCAATTATTGACTTTGTTATTAAAACTCAACATCGTTTATGGTGGGAAAATATCCACATTCTGCAAAGAAATACCATCTACCCTTATGGGCTTAACTCTGTTTTATTTAATAAGCTTTATAATAATGACTACTACCATTCTATGCAAAACTTCAGTATCAATTATAGTTCCTTAAAAATACGCAAAAGATGGTACAGGAGTAAAAACAAGAAAAAACAAAATTTGGACTTTAGCATAGAATCTTTTCGGAGTTTTATACGGGATGTATATGGATATGCTGATCATAAACCTGATATTATACGTACATATATTCTGTCTATACGCAAAAAATTCATGCTTAACATTTGGAAAACTTGGATAAAGCAATTAACAGTCTGGAAAACGAAAGAAACAAATTTGTTTCAAAAACTGAATTTGGCTACTACTAGCGATTGGCTTAAAAAACGTTTTAACTTCCTTAATATCAAATTACAGAATGAAGAAGAGGATATTGTTACACACTCAACTTATTTAAATCTCCTTTTCCAGAACAAAACTTTTAATCGTATTCCATTTCGAAATATTTTAAAAGACCATCAAGATACCCTTCCAATCAGCAACTTGAAAATCAGGACTTCTTATCGTTATGTCATTCCTTTAGGAAGAAAAGCATTCAACTATAATATTTTAAGTCAGAATCTACATCTACCAAATTTAACAGAATGCAAATGCAGAAACAATCCTTATTCAGATCCCATATTAGGTCATATAGTAACAGGTGATTGCAGAGTTCTTACAGATACTACATTAATTCAAGCTTTCAAACTAGGTACTAAATATAGAAATCCGTATCATGGAGATCCGTTTGAGGCTTTTCGAGAGGACATTGATCAATTCATTTATAAACTTTCCATTCAATACAGTCTGCCAGATATGGCATTCCATCAATGGCGATCTAAGATGTGCAGGGACTTCAAGTACTATTATAAAAAACTTTACCAACCTCCAGACCAATGTAAAATAAACTTCCAACTTCTGAAGAACATTCAAAATCAATTTATAATTACTTATATTGACAAGGCAGCAAGTAACTACGCATTTACATGTAAGCTCTTTTACATTGACATATTGAAAGAAAAATATGAGAATGATGTTCTTTACAGTAAAATCAACCTCTCCCTTAAGGAAATCTCAAATAAAATCAAGGCTTTGTATTTATTAACTGGTATCAAATATACAGGAATTATAAAGTATCCGTATCTGATTAATATTCCGAAACTTCATAAAAGTCCTATTACTTTCAGACCAGTTACTGTTGGATGCAATACCTATCTCACGAAAGCCAATAATATGTTAATGAAGATTTTACAACCTATTTTGCTGAAACTTAATAACCAAGGAAGCTATATTATAAAAAACAGTCTACAAGTGATCAATATATTGAAAGATCATAAACATCCTTTGCACTTAAGAACTTATGATTTCCAAGAACTATTTAATACTATAGATCTAGATGACATGACAAATATACTTTACAGCTTGTTTGAAGAATATGATTTAAAAAGGAGTCTGGAATTCAATAAATTCAAGTCTATAATCAAAATAGTTATTAAAGAAAATTACCTTTACAACGGATTGTCTATTTATCAACAAATTAAGGGCATCCCCATGGGGGGGGGGATGTTCTTCCATATTGGCTGATATATATCTTAGTTTTTATGAAAGAAGATCTCATATAAACAAGGAAATCATATACCTACGTTATGTGGATGACGTAATTATTGGATATGAGAATGAAAACTACACAATGAACTTTGATTTTTATCCACCAAACCTCATCTTGAAGGAAAACCCTCTTAAAAATAACAAAGAGGTCGAATTTTTGGATTTGAATATCAACTATAGTCAAATCCCTCTCATATTCACCATCTATGATAAAAGAAAACAATTTAAACTACCTATTATTGGAATTATACATTGGAACTCCAACATACATTTGAATGTGTTTCGCAATGTTTTCTTGGGAGGTTTAATCAGAATAAAAAGAACTATCAAAGAGGAACATTTACGTATCAATTTTGATCAAGAATTTTTAAAACAAGCATTTTTTAATAAATATCCAATTTCCTTTATGATTAAAAATATTGATAATTTATACAGAAACAATTTTGCATATGGTGTAAGACTTAAGTATTTTTTGAGTTCAATTAGAGACAAAATCATCGAACCCTCCATATGACAGGACCGCACTGTGATCACAGGACCGCGGCTGGAACTACATTTCATTTGAGTCGGCAATTCAGTTGGCTTTATTTGTGGTGATATGGCTCTCGTACACATCTCTATCCAGGTCTCGTGATGATTTCAAAGTCACTCCGGAGGTTGGCTTGGGCCAGGGCTGGCGACCAAGAGTGAAAATGCCGCGGCGATTTTGACGAGCTCGTTGAACTGAGGAGTAAGGTCACAACCTCTTACCGCATTAATGTAAGCTTTTTGCCGAGCCATCCTTCCTTTTTTACATGTTTTTTACATGTTTTTTTCACTTTTTATATTTCAATTTTTCTATATATATAGTGTTTGGTACCCTCATGCTGCCTTGCGCAAAAGTTACTAAAACATTTTTATTTCCGATTTTTCAATTTCTATATATTTATATTTTATATATATATATATATATTAGCAAGAAGTAATAATAAAAATAATTGATTCAAGTAATCGTGAAATATTAACATCACCACAGAACCAAAACCACTGGTATAATGCCCACAATAGAAAAGATGAACACCGGCCCAAATTTGAAGATTAAAAAGAATTAAATTAATCTTCAGGTCTGAGTATTTAATTTTAATATATATTAATTTAAACCAAACAAATGCTTGTTTCAGATTGGACAATAGTACATTACTATAAATGTCCAAACTCAGACTACAGGCACCAAAAGATGAAAAAATGAAGTTAGGAAATACTAGGAAAATTTTTATTACCATGTGGCAGGAACCCTTCTTCTTTATATAGATATATATATTTCCTATATATATATATATATCTATATATATATATATATATATATATAGATATGTGTGTGTGTGTGTGTGTGTTGATGGATATTGGATGTCTATTAATTTTAAACGCAATCGAATGTTTAGAATGAAATTTCCGAATGAACTTTTGAAAAAATTATGAGAAAATCAGAACCGGTATTAATGTTACGTAAATCATCATTTCGTATGTAATTTTTTATATTGAAAAATTATTGACATAAACTTTAGAACGCTAGTACGAACTGTTTCCGAAAAATTTCACGTTTCAAATAAACTTATCAAAAAATCGCATAAAATTAACATAAAAATATTAATTATTGTAAAATATGCTCATTTTTCATGTTTAATATTATGCGATACATTGGTTAACATCATTCACGTGGATTTAGTTCATTCCAATTACGAGATAATATACTTTGTGTAATAGTTTTGTATTTCGACTCTTAATAATTTACCAACAGCCATTTATAAATAAAAAATACTTTCTTCTACGTTTGTCTATAAAGCTTGGAGATAAATTTGGTTAACTTGGCGACTAATTTAGCAAAATATCGCCAGCTTGGTGATGTCTCCCTCCAGATTGACGAAAATACCGTTTTACTGCATTATAATTGCAAAAATGACGCTACGTTAACGAAAGTATCGCCAAATTGAGAAATTAATTATTAAAATATATATGAACTATATTGTTTTTGCGGATGCTTCAGTATTGATAATTGCCAATTTAGAGTTGCGTGAACTATTAGTTAATTGAAATATAAGTTAATATGACGTGATATAAGTAAAGTGAAGCTGTACATATATTAGGTGGCATCAAAACGCAAATCTATTAGAAAAAGTGGCTTTTCTTAGAAATGCCACTTGCTAACTACTCAAAGAGGATGTTAACAGCTTTGTCGCACAATATTGCATTTAATAGCCCAATGTAATTCATTAAAACGTACAAATCTAATGGCTTTTAATAAAATTATTTGAAATATGTGCAATTTCTCTTCAACGATCCATACTAACGTTTTAAATAGTGTCGTTTGCTTTAAATGAAAAGTTACATATTAGACGGTAATTTGTTTAACATATTTAGGAATGGGGCAGCATTCCGTGAGAAGTAATGAAACGACGATGAAATATGAATGAAAATGTGCGAGCGCTAATAAGAGTATATTTACTTCGCGCCACAAGATGGGTTCTTCCCCTGGATCTCGAAAGCAATTTAAGCTAGAAGAATAACATTTTCATAGCTGTCATGGGGCAAGTCTAGAGGCGAAAATACAAATAAAATTCATAAAATAAATATTCAAATCAGTAGAATTCAAGTAGATAAAATACTGCTGAAGACAGTTTTTTTTAATGCAGCGTTTCTCGTTATTCTTGTCCTTGTTGTCGTCATGTTTTTCTGTTGACGCCAAACCACAGTTAACCGATTTTGGTGATATTCTTTGTATCTTTTTCCTTATTATTTAATTGTGTGCCATTTAAAAATAAATTTGAATTTCGGTTACTTTCTATAGGAGTTAAGTAAGGAAATCAAAACTAGGTAGAAATTTGATAGGTCATTTGGCTTTGGCGACAGAAAATATCCCAACAATGAAATTCAGCAATTTTTATAATATATTTATTTTACGCAAGGTGAATTAGGTACATTTTTGAAAACTTGAAATCATGGAGTTGGAGAGATTGTTTACCCCAATTCTTGGCATAAAGGTATATTTTATTGTCACCAATTTTATTAGGTTTTTTATTAAATTTTAATGTTGCTGTAGGCTCTATAAAATGAAAATTGCCTAACCGCAGGTTTGGGAATTTCACATTCGAATTTTGCATTGAAAATCGATACAGTTGCAATACACGAGTGAAGCATAAAGTAACAAAAACGCTACATTCCTACAATTTAAACCAGACGCAAACCACACTTAAGTACAGAGTAAAGCATACAAGCACGATCTCACTTTCGTTTTAACAAATAATAAAAAAAAAATTCACCTCAAAAATATGTGATATCTCTAAACGAAAACAACTGTATTGTAAAAAAATTCTGCCATGTAATGAAAAACGTCAGCCAAAAACCAGAACTGAAATCACATATTTTGGTTCCAAGTACAATTCCATCTAGGTGGGAATGTCACATCAATGCTTTCCAATTACAACTTCAGTAAGAAAAACGCCGAAAAAGAACGTGAGACGATTCAATATACCTTGGCTTTCTGCCAGGATTCTGTTTTTCACTGTACGAGAATTACTTTAGTGTAGCCGCGTTGCACTGAAGGGACTTTATGCACACTTTAATAATTAACGAGGCAGTGCGCCAAGGTATATTAAATCTTTCCTTGTTCTTTTCTTATTATAGTTATAATTGGAAAGCTTTGATGAACTTCCCTCCTGAATGGAATTGTATCTGGCGCCAAAATATGTGATTTCATTTTTTTTGTGGCTGACCTTTTTCCTTACTTGGCAGAATTTTTTACAATACACAGTTGCTTTTGTTTAGAGATGTAATTATTCTGATGAAAATTAAAGAAATATTTGATACTGTAATGTTTATTCCTATGCCTGAAGCAGAGTTTAAACTGACAAATAAAAATGTTTAGCATTTTAGCTATGATCTTAGAAATTATCTCAGATATTTTAGACTTTTTTCAGCTAAAGACCAAGATATATTTCAATATCCGTATGAAATAAATATAAGACATTTGTTTAAGAACTATAAAAATATTTGCGAATTCAAATATTCCAACAACCAGTACTAAATTTTGTTCCAACTGCACCATTCAGTCAAGAATTACCATGCCCAAAATCACTCCTCTGGAAAACGTTCGATTTGTTTAATGGATAGTGCTTTGACGGAAATGGTTATAGATTTATTAGTAAAGATACAGAAATCGAAACAGTATATTAACATTAATGGATAAAAGAGAGCTAAATAAAGGATTTTTTTTTACGTTACGTTCTAGAAAAATCACTGAAATTAATCTTGTCAGTACCATCTGAGCTAATGATCGATCTTTGTTGGGTGATGATCGTTACAAAGTAAATATGGAGCAACAATAAATGCACTATCATTGAAAATTAATATGAAACCACTTTTTTAAACACTAGCGTGCACTATCTTTAAAATTACCTGAAGTGTGGCTCAACTCGACTTTCTCACTCCAGCATCCGTTTTTAATAGCTTTATTTTTTCAAATTTAACAAGAAAAATTTTGAAAAATCAGTATGATGGATCCAAGTGATTACAATTATAGGGTGTTGCCCTTTACTTTAAAGGGCATGAAAAAATCTTTCAATTGATACCATACTGAAAAGTGTACACTCTGGAAGGGGGCCGCTAACTTGTCCCCCGAGGGGAGTTAATGACGTCACGAACATTTTTTTTTTATCGTGGCTATTTTTCACAACAATGATTGAAACTATTAAGTCTTGTGATCCTTCATCCATAAATAAACCCTTTTATGCATGCTTATGTCAAATTTCGTTCTATGCTGCTATGTTAAAAAAAATTTCGAGGTTTTCGCTCGATTTAAAAAAAAATCTATTTAGTTGTAGATGTTTTAATAAAAAATCCGGATATAAAATTTCGTAAAAATCCATTAATATGTGTTGCCGCTATTATGTGCACAAGAAATCGATCACAGACATGCAGACAGACGGACATCACTCCAAAAATAGTCAAAACGTGTTCAGAGGTCTTAAAACACATATTGGCATCAAAA
Organism: Amaurobius ferox; assembly: GCA_951213105.1. Lineage (NCBI taxonomy): Eukaryota > Metazoa > Arthropoda > Arachnida > Araneae > Amaurobiidae > Amaurobius > Amaurobius ferox. The sequence goes on from OX578136.1 coordinate 105,178,359, forward strand.
TCTCGAAATCGAAAATTTTCGTGTAAACAATACTTCTTTATACTGTGAGAAAGTAAAAATAATGAGCACCACTTTTCATAAAATTCTACAGACTCTTTTGAGACACTGCGTTTTTTGAAACTGTTGTAATCAAACACTTTTAAATTTCAGCTACTGAGACACAAAAAATAAATATTTATATTTCATATTATGAATATGGTCTTGTAAAAATTTCACTTCCACCATTTTATTTAACTTTGATATTTGTCTTTCATTGAAACAATAAGAGATTTTAAATATTTATTCAAAACTAAAATTATTCTTCTGATAGAACGCGAAGAGTAAACGAAAGGAAAAAAAAAACATTGTTCAAATAACGGAACTAATTCTTATCCACCACGTGCAAAAAATTGAAGTACTATTGTAAATTGGAGTTAATAATATTAATTAACTGAAGTGTGGCTCAACTTAACGTTCTCATACCAAATTAATTTTTTCCCAAATTTTATAAGAAAATTTTTGAAAAATCGATATCGTGGGGCCAAATGATTACAGCTTTAGCGTGTTACCCTTCACTTTAAAGCGCTTGAAAAAAATCTTTCGATTGATACCATACTTGATGTGAGACCAAACATAGATCTCACAAGTGTTTTAGTGAGACAGTTTTATGCCATTTATTTATTGATCTGAAACGTCGGACAATACCTCCAGTCTGAATGACGCCAAGGTTTACGACACGTGAACCCAGAGGTCAAAAACCATAAATTTAGGGGCGTCAAGACAGAGGGGGCCGAACGAACTCTTATGAAAATGTGAAGTAACGACATTGGATGGAAAGGCAAGCCAATGGAGAAAGTGTTTGATGTGGCACCCTGAATGCTGCAAATCAGAGAAAAGGGGGAGTGACAGTCCCGAGGCAAAAGAGTCACAACTTGTGACATAAGAACGACACTTAAAAAAATAGCGACATAGAAGCACGATGACTTGGTTAATAAGAACAACACTTATTCGACATTATGACTAGAACGGTGATGACTTGGTTAATACTGACTTAAGAGATTATCAGCTCGAAATTAAGGAGCACGAAACTTAGAAAAATGTGGCTAGAGATGTAGTGAACGACTTCGATGGCTAGATCAATTTGCAGTGCAATCAGAAGTACGAGATGGAGCCAAACACCCTGAGTTACGGCCAGTACGAGTTACTGATGCAAGCATTAAGGTTTATGGTCAAAACAGACTTGAAGGTATGTGTTCCTCAAATATGATATCTAGTCCTAACTACATTTTAAGCATTTTCATACTGGTGTTACATGGTCCCTCCGCCGAAATAATTAATGAGAAGAATAATTGTTGTAATTAAATAATTAAGTATTTTATGTTGTTAATAAATGTTTTATTGTTGAAGTTAAAATGGTGTAATCCATTTAGTACTATATTAACAATAATACCTTTACAGAACTCACTCGAAAGGTAAACAATTGGAGGGTTAATAGCTGCACATAATGCAATGTACAAATTTAATAATGGAGTCCACTATGTACGATTTTAAGGCCATGCCTTTAAGTTTCCTTTCCCACACTTGACAATATACCCCCCCCCTCCCCAAAGGGAGACTAATAGCGTTACGAATAAAAATGTCTTTCGTGGCTATTTTGCACAATGTTTGATCAAATGTTGATCAATGTTTGATTAATGATTTTATTTGATTAAAAGTAATTTGAATTTGGTTGATGAAATTGTTTACGTAGCTTACAATAAGAGGTTGTTCTCCTTCAACATTTGTTATATTTTTAATGCTAAAGTTTATCCAGTTAAACCGGTTGCTTTCCTTCATTTTTTACTTACAAGTATTTTTAGAAATAATTTTTGCGTATGTCTTCAGAGTTTACTTTATTTGGTGCTCATATATTTTCCTATGCGGATATTCACTTATTCTTTTATACGGCACCCAGTTTGTAGTTTCCTTTCACTTTTTATTCTTTCCTCCGATGCTTTACCTTCTATTCGTCTAATTTTCGACTGGCAACGATTACCTTCCTGTGTCACGTGGTACAACTGTTTTCCGACAGCCGCGATCTTGCGGTTGTTGGCACTGATCTCATTAATTCTGGCAAAAGAGGAAGTTTATTGCTTTTGAAATCGGTTGATACATTTTCAACCTTTAAATACTATGTTCTCATGACGTTTTAATTTTAAGGGAGTTTTCCTACCACTTTACCAAAAACATTGCGGATTTTAAAGTATTTACCGTACAGATCATATTTAATTTATTATGGAATACTTTTGTTCCCTTTTTTTTTTAATAAAAATATATGTAAACGTGTATACCTGTCAAGATTTAAGAAATATTACATATTTATATTTTAAAATATTTAACTATTTTGCCTCTATAAAAATTTCGAACATGTCTTACATTCAAGAGGAATTTTACAATAGATGCTCTATGTCCTCGAATGCGTCGGGCGGTCTAGGTCTTCAACACTGCAAATTGCAATAAAATCACAATAAGTGAGGAAAATAAAACAAGTTATTTGAAAACTTTCTAAAAAAAATGCAAAGATTTAGAAAAATTGAAAGAATTATAAGAATTTGCGCTATGAAACTCAAAATAAACATATTGTAGCAGATAAGAGTGTTATGCTATCTCCTGATGTTTAAAGCGAAATAAATCTTGTTTCTAAAAACAGTGTTCATTTAATCATATTTAAAAATCAACAACAATACAAATTTCTTATACTCTTTATATTATGTATTAGAAAGAAAATGTACCACGCATTGCTCAGTATTTAAAGCACAGATTAATTGAATACATTCATTCAATTTTGCAAAATATGTAGTCCCGCCCTGAGCGCTTTTTAGAATCGGAGATCAAAGTAACAGCTATGCAAACCGCACATGAAATAACTGTATTTTAACTTTATCGTCTGCCAGAAAACTCTTTTTCGATAAATATCGATAGTATTTTACGATAATTACAATAGTCACCGCTTCTCATATCAACGGACAAGTTGTGACGTCAGTTCTAATCCTCACGGCTAACTAGAAAGACCGGCCAATGTACTTCTCGCTTGAGCAAATGTCACATGACTAATATAGTGTCATAATGAATGACGGCTTTTGCGTAATTTCCTATTTTGACACAGCATAATCTTAAACAAGAAAGATCAATCATGCATAAAGCATTGATTATGAAACACTTTCCAACTTCAATGCAATTTTATTTAAACATCTCTAAAATGCGATACATTCCTCGGTAATATTTTAAAAATTATCACAATACTGCATTAATTTATTATATTTGAAAACTTAAAATTCATCGAAAAAAATGAACTTCATTCAAATGACGGCATTGAAATATAAATTGCCTGGTTTAAACATCTCTAAAATGCCATACATTCCTCGGTAATATTCTTAAAATTACCATAATACTACAATAATTTATTATATTTGAAAACTTCCGAAAACAACTGAAATGCACTCAAATGACGTCATCGAAATATAAATCACCTCTATATGAAAGCAGCATTTCATTCATAATAATTTTTCCATTAATAGGTCCGAAAGTTCAAGCGAGAAGTGATGGGTTTGGGAAAGGATGGTATCGGCCCCGTGGTTGCCACCCCATTGGTTTCCAGTTTGAATTGAGTGCCACTGTCTCCGTCGTCCAAACAGTTACCTTACATCTTCGGGTAGGTCTGGTGGTCTAGGTACTGACAAAACTATTTTGGGAGGATAACACATGGTGATACTCGACGATTCGATAATCGACGCCGCTCAAAGCTAGTACGAGCACGTTAAACCCGTAGGTCCAGAAGTTCAACCGAGAAGTGATGGGTTAGGGGAAGGATGGTATGGTCCCTGTGGTTGCCACCCACATTGGGCTGTAGTTTAAATTGGGTGTTACTGTTTCAGCCATCCAAACAGTTGCATTGCACTTTCGGGTAGTCTGACGGTCTCGGACGAAAAAGGTAATTCGCCGAGCATTTTTCAAAAGTATAAAAAAAATCCCCATATTAAAAAAAAAACCTTTTGGACCAAGGTAGCCCAATGGTTAAGGCGTTGAGATCGTACACGGTGGATCCGGCAGATTCAATTCCCGCCACTGCCAAAACTGCCGCCGTGTTCACGCGGAGTACGATCATGTTAAACATGTGGGTCCGTCAGTCCTTCCGAGAGGTTAGTGGTAGGAGAAGGAGGATACGGTCCCTGTGGATGCCTCCCTGACTGGGTTCCGGTCTAAATTGGGTGGCACTTCCCGGCCGTCCAAATAGTTACCTTACACCTTTCTGGTAGGTCGGATGGTCTGGATCTCAACAACAACAACGGTAGACCCGGGTTTGGTTTCCGCAGCCCCAAAACTATATCCGTGTCTACGCGGATTATTATGAACACGTTAAATCTTTAGGTCCAAAGCCCATCCAAGAAGGGCTGGGTTAGGGAAGTAGTAAATAACAATCCTGAGAGGATCACACACGGTAGACGCATGTTCAATCTTCGACGACGCCCAAAACAACTGTATTCTTTACGTGGAATATGAGTATGTCACTGTAGGTCCAAAATTCCAACACAGAGATCATGGGTTAAAGGAGGGATGGAGCGGCCCCTGTGGTTGCCACCCGCATTAAGCTCCGGTCTAAATTAGGTACTGTATATGCAAGTATTACGCATGTAATTATTATTTGACCATGTTCAGCAATGAAATCAGGTTGCAAAATATTAAGTCACGCTATATATTCAAATTCTAAAAAAGTTGGATAAGTTTTAGTATAGTTATCATCTGACAATTAATATCTGTAAGGGATATAGGAGTGCAGTACGCCCAAATTTTTACAATTCCAGTACCCCATTTTTACAATCCCAGTAAACCATTCATTATGTATCCAAATTAGATAAAATATCGTTTAGGTTCCAGAGATTTATCTTTGTATAAAACTTAGTCACTTTGTTCCCTCGCATCATTAAGAAAACAATATCTATGTTAAAATTATGTGAAAGAGAATGTGAGAGCTTTCTCAGCTGAGATAATCCAGTTGTAGACCACTTGTCTCAAATATATTTTCAATGTTGCAACCAGGGCAGGATTTCCCATTAGGCACTGTATAGGCACAGTGCCTAAGGCCTACGAAAGAGGATTTGGGGTCTACTAAAGACATTTTAAATACCGTCTTTTACATACCTCGACTTTGCTCATTTTCCTGTAAAAAAACTATTTTTTTACATATCTTACTTCCAAATTTTGAGATGGTATATTTTGGACGAAGTAATGAATGAGATCTGCATCTATTTTCCATTTAGCTGGATCAGTACCGAAACCAGATGGTGAAACAGTAACGAATATTTCTTGGCTTGTTAAATCACTCATAAACTGCAATTTATCTTGATGCAGTTACATCAAATGTTTACAGCTTAAAATTTGTACGTTTTGTTTCAATTTTTCATTATTTTTGCCTTTTTGGTTTTTGATCTACAGACCTATGATTGTCACATTTGAAATGTTCTGACTGACAATGGGTAGTCGTGTTGCTCGTCAGATGTGGAACATGTATATACACTGTGTTGCAAAAAGAATATATGTATATACACTCTGAAAAATTGAGCTATAGCCGTGAAACTCGGCATGCAAATACCGTTCTAAGAGTTGTCCAAATGATCAAACTGTCAGAATCAATGATGTTATAGGGCTCATGCAACGCTTATAAAAGCAGCGCATCGTATAGCATTTAAAACGACCTGTGTCTCAGTCACGGGCAGTTGGAACTGGATTATCTGCCTTGATACTGCTAGTTGTGCACAAAAATGCCTTTGAGACGGGTTCGACGGCAATACGAGCAATTGTCAGATTTAGAAAGAGGTCGTATCATAGGCCTAAAGGAAGCTGGTTGGTTCAATAGACGTATTAGTCGCCATCTTGGTCGGAGCAATATGGTATTGCTCGGTGTTGGCAACAGTGGATCAGAAAAGGCACATGTAACCATCGCAAAAGTTCAAGACTCCTCAGACAGACAACTGCTCGAGAGGATTGTTCAGTCAGGAGAGAAGTCACGTCCACACCATGGAATCGCTATCAGCCATTCAAAGGCATTTGCGTAGTGTATTAATGGATACCATCCGGAGACGATTGGCAATTGGTGGGATTAGGTGTCGACGTCCATTAAGGCCTCTACCACTAACCCTCCAACATAAACAGATAGTCTGGACTGGTGTCAAGTCCGGTCAGCTTGGACTGTATCCGATTGGATGCATGTTATCTTTATCGACGAATCCCGCTTCTTTTTCACTGCTGATGACCGCCATATACATTTGTGGAGGAGGACTGGCCAGCATTCCGATCGCGTATTTGTTGTCGAGAGGGGCACACTGCCACCCCATACGCTGTAATAGTCTGGGAGGCATCTCGTGGTACAGCCGATCTCTTCTCTAGTTGTACTTTAATCTAATCTGACAGCTCGTTTGAACGTCGACGATATTCTGCACCCGATTGTTCTGCTGTCAAGCCGCCCAGGTTCTATTTACTAAAAAAACAACATTCGATCACATACTGCATGACTTTCTCAACAATGCCATCGAGGATTTAATACCATCCCATATGTCGCACTGTATATCGGCTTGTGTAGCTGGCAGGGGAAGATTTACCACTCACTGAAATGTCATCTTCTTCTTCCCACCATTTCTCAATTAAATGTTTATTTTCTTCCAAATTCTAATCATTTGCATATTTCCTCAAACGATACATGCATGCCAAGTTTCTCGGCTACAGCTCAATTTCTTATGGATGCAAATATTATTTTGAAACAGAGTTTGTTTAAGCAATGCAACTCTAATTTTTCTCAAGTTCTTAGCAATCTTTTCTTTCTTTTTCCGTTTTTCCAAAACCAGAATCATGCTTTCGCTTATACCTAGCAAACATTTTACATGAGGGTAACCTAAAAATAATAAAGCAGGAATAATTAATAGAATAAACACTTAACCGAAAAAAATTTGAAATTTTACCCTTAAAATCCGGACATTTAAAATAAATAAATATTCTGTATCAATATTCATATTACTAAAGGAAACAAAGTTTACAATCCAAGTTTTTTACGAGTCGTATCTTCAATCTCTTTCTCGTATATAAAATTACTAAATTATGAATAAAAAGAAAGAAATATGTTTATAATAGGAAAAGAAGCTGAAATTCAGAACAATTGCAGTTTAAATTAGATGTATATTAGAGCAAATTACCTATATTTTACAAACTTGTGAATCAAAAGTATTATACGGATAGGCTTAATAGATTGTTCACTTACCAAACCTGTGGAAGTGTTTTTAAATCTTGAGAGCGTATATCCAACAAAATTTATTCCAAATTGTGAACAAACTCTTTAATTTAATGAGTATATAATAAATGCTAGAATCCAAGCTAAAATGTTAAATAAATAGAATTTTCACAGTGAACGCGAATGTTAATCCACACGTTACAATGGCGATTTTCAGATGAAGCAGGGCTGCTCTGATCACGTGGTATTTAAAGTACCCTAGCTAGTATCTCCCGTTAGTCACTTAATTCCCAGTGCATAGCAACCGGCGAACCAGAAAATAAAGCCCTCAACCAAAGAATTAAAAATCTCCATTTTTATACTTTTGTTTGAAAATTCAGAAAATAGAGTAATTTAAATAATATTATATTATAATAATAGCAATATTAAATCAGGCGATTGCTTAATAAATTTCTTTTCGTCCCAAACAACGAAAATTGGGCAATTTTACAGCCGTGATTAAGACGTTTTTGGAATTCCAATTACACATTTTGCACAGTATTTTGCGAATTTTATATTCAAAATCCTATTACATGGATTTTCTAAAAGTAAAAGGAAAGTATTCTTTGCAAAACATAACATTTAGTAATGGTATAGAAAAAGTATTTTTTTCCCTTTATTTATTTTACAAAAGAACACTTTTTAAAAGTTCATCTGCGAGCCGCACAAAATTTGGTGACGTGTGTTGCGTACGGTCCGTGGGTTGAAGACCACTGCTCTAAACTAAAACCGAATATGCAGGATTTCTGTAACTGAAGCTGAATATTCGAAATTCCTCTAACAGAAACCGAATATTCAATACGCAATAAAATCTTAATTCATCATTAATTTCCATTAACTCGAAATGTAAGACCTTTTCCAATTAAAAAATAAAAATTTTGTACTTGCCGCAGATTCGTGCCTTTAATTCAAATAAATAAAATGTTCAGTATATAAATGAATTATCTATGCTTCAGAACTTCTAATAACTACGAAGACCTGGTGCTAGAAGAAATACGAAATTAAAAGAATAAATTCCGCAGAAAATAAATGATAGATCTGGCAATAGATGTCGCTACTATAGATTCTGGCCAGGCATAAAAAGCAAGAACAATTATCAATAAAATAAACTTCTGCAAGCCTCCGGCACTGTCAAAGGATTTAGAAAAGTTGCTTTTGAGCACTTAGAATTCAATCTTTTGACAAAAAATACTTGTGAAACTAAAATATTTTTATTTTCTCTCTTACGTTTTAATAATTTCCCTGCATGCATAGTATAATAATATATGTTGCATAGGAAAGTATTGTAGCAGGGTTGAAAAGGGGAATTCAAGGATTCGAATGGAACGTTTCTGAGGTGACGTGTTGTGTGTGTATACGTACGTGTGTGTGTGTGTGTGTTTGTGAGTCTGCGCATATATGCATGTGTGTCCGTGAGTCTGGACATGATATCTCACAAATGAACGAGTGAAGCGTTTCGAATAAAATTTGTTACCATTATTACAATAAGTCAAAACCTTAATCTTACTGATTTTAAGCACGATAAAACATATTTTCAGATTGATTTTTGAAAACACCAGTCCAGTCAATATTGTTAAATAAATCAAAAAGATTCATCATAAAATTCTCCATGAAAACTTTCCATTGGAATTTTTCATTAATAAACGAATGAGGCTTATTATAAATGGCATTTATCGTTCTAGAGATATTTTCCATTTTTCGATTAAATTTCTCAAATAATACTAATTATGGTCACCTACTGGTATGTCCATTTTCATATATAATATCACTCGACAAGCCTATTAATATCATTCTCGTGGATTTAGCGAATTACACTTACGAGAGAAAATATTTTTCGCAATAACACTAATTAGACTAGAAGTTCTCACAATCTGTTTTAGTGCTGAAATTCAGTGCTCTTCAGAGAACAGTAAAATGACGCTCAAGAGCACTTGAAACATCATTTAAAAATATCTAAAATTGTAATTTTGTTGTTAACACTTTACAACATAGTTGAAAAGTGTTTATGACTTTGTTCATTTTGTCTGTCTGTCCGTTAGCACGATAACTGCCGTAAAAATGACTTTATCAAAATGAAATTTTAGTATGTTTTTCAGACAGTCTGTGGGACCTATGGGAATATAAATAAATAATATCACCCAATTAGTTTTTTATTGAACCCGGGTTGAAAAAATGAAATACATTGAACCCTATGGGACCTAATTTTTCAAACATTTTTTAAGCAAATTTAAAATTCACAAATTGCTTCGAAATTTTTAGGAAATATTCACATTATCCCATAAAATATATATAAAAAATTTCAGTACAATATGTTAAGTAGTTTTTTAATGAAAAATTATTTAATATAGGGAAAAAAACAAATTCAATTAAATTCTGACTTTTGGCATATTCTCCAGAAAGAAAAAAAGATATATATTATATAATAAATATCGTTCCAAGAGTTTGACCGTTTTGTATATAAGAGAGGCTTCACACATTAAAATAAATTTGGTAGATAACAATTTTACATAACAATTTTACAAATTTTATTTTAATTTTATATAACTCTTCATGATATACTTATTTGATATCATTTTTAATGCACTTTCCTACGTCCTAGAGCATTAAAATTTGGTACACAGCTTAAATTTGTTGAACATTTTATTCTACAAAAATTTGGTGGATCTTTAAATATAGATCATACATTTTTTTCGAAATGGCCTGAAAAAATAATCCCCGTTCACTTTTATAAATCATTGTTGTAATATTGTTAAAAATTCTGATGTGGACAGCACATGTCTTTCCCTGCAGCCTCATATTCACTTTATGTTTATTTCTTCAATAATAATTTGAGTTTATCTGCACAAAATAACAGCCATAAGTATTTTAAATGATATTGAATTTACACGTTAAACTTAAATTTGGTTCTCATTTGACAGCTGGACTTATTGTCAAAGGTGGCGTAGCGAAAACGCAAAAAAACTAGAATATCTCAAGAACGGCTAGTCCTAGAGTAATGGGGTTAGTCTTATTCTTTTTATTGTCAAAAATCACGTATAAAATAGTAATTTAATTGATATAATTGAGCATACGTAGTCCTTTATTTTTATATTTAACGATTCTTGCGGGCCAGTTCGCAAAAATAGCCCGTTCCTTTTTCCTGAATCGTACTAGAATAACCTACAAATGATTTATGTACCAAATTTTGTTAAATTTGGTATATAAATTACTTGTAGGTCATTGAAATATTATACACCAAAATTTGTTAAATTTGTTCCATTAGTTTTTAGCTAGAGTGGATAAAGGCAATTTCTGCCGGCCATTTCGCAAAGAAGGCAGATTCTTTTATTAAGAATCGTATTATAATCTAATGAACATCAGGATTTCCTCCAAAAACATACCTACCAAATTTTATGAAATTTGGTCCATTAGTTTTTCAATTAGAGTGGATGTAATATCCTCACAGACACACAGAAATATACACAGATACACTCTTACACACACAGACGTCTGCCTAAAAATGGTTTTCTCGTGTTCTAGAAGTCCCAAAACGTGTAGATGCTTCGAAAATTCGAGTTCCGATCTTCGGCACGATTCCAATACTTTGAATACACACGCACACACGCACACACACATATATTATCTGCGTATCTGTGTATTATCTGTGTATCTAAATTCCGTGCCTATGCAATTACAATAGTTGCGATTTTAAATGATCCCTAAACTTTTATTATTTCTTCAACGAAGCCTAATTTTAACTTATGCAGAATGCAAATATCTGAAGCGATTGTAAGGTGAGTTACATAAGAATTGCTGAATTTTTTTCACACAAAATTATTTAGCTTTGGAGTCTGGAATACAAGTTCCATGAATGAAATATTCATTGATTTTGCATAGAGAATCAGATGATTTATATTTCGATACAGTTTTAAATATTTAGGTATAATAAATTACTGTAGTACTGTGATAATGTAAAAGATATCACCACTGAATGTATCACATTTTATAATTTTTTAAATGAAATTGCATTTCAGTTGGAAAGTGTTTCATAATCAATGCTTATGCATGATTGCTCTTTCTTGTTTTGAAATTTACTGCCGTGATAAGTTATAAAATTTCCTGCATTATTGCTCTCGAAATATTGACCATATAAAAATGTATATGCAACTAACTCTTTCTTTGACCCAAACCGTCCGACGTACCCGAAAGTGTAAGGTGCCTGTTTAGACGGCTGAGGAGCACTACCCAATTTAGACTGGAACCCAGTGGGGGAGGCATACACAGGGACCGTACCTTCTTTCCTCTACTACCAACCTCTCGGAAGGACTAACGGACCCACATGTTTAACGTAGTCGTACTCCTTATGAACACGGCGACAGTTCGGGAAGTGGCGGTAATCGAACTTGAGTCGTCTAAAAGCAATCCATGCGCGCTAACCACTGGGCTGTCGCGTCAATAACCAACTCTTTAACATTTTGTAATTTTTCATTTCACTATACATAAAAAAGGTTTCTGATCTGTTGAGTACGCTATTTTCTTTGCAAGAGGTATGGCGCCTAAGGCTGCATAGCCTTAGCACTATGCAGCCTAAACGCCAAAGCTATGCAGCCTAAGCGCTAAACCCATGCAGTTTTGATTTCCTTTCTACCTTACTTTTAAGTTCGTTGGCGATTGACAGAAGATATCTTCCAAGTTCAGAAAGCTTCTTGCTCTTCTACTACTTACCATATGTAATGACTTATGCACACAAATGTAATTCAATTCAAATATCACTTTCCTTATATACATATTATATAATTTATAAGGAAAGTATTGTGAGGGGGGTCGAAAATTCGAATTCAAGTTTTCGACGGGACGGCACGTTTCAAGCATACCTGAACACGAATCAGACGTTTTTGAGGTAATGTGTGTGTGTGGACACGATATCTCACGAAAGAATCAATCGATCCGAACAAAATTTAGTACAAAAATCACAATCAGTAAATACTGGAAGCCTATTGTTTTTACACGTAATCGAATGTTCTGAACCCTCCTAAATATTGAAATGAAAATTTTAAAAAATCATCACAAAATTAAAACATTCAATAACGTTGCGTAATTAATAATTTCTAATGCAATTTTTCATTAGAAATCGATTGACATAAACTTTAGAACGCCAACATGAACCGTTTTCGAGGTATTGCACATTTTTCAAATAAATTTATCAAAAGATCTCATAAAAGGGAAAAAAATATTAACTATAGTGAAATCTGTTCACTTTTCATATGTGATATTATGTGATAAATTTATTATTATCATTCTTTAGATCTAGCTCGTTCCATTCAGAAGACACTTTGGGTAATAGCTTTGTAGACGTCATTAGTCGTTTATCTATCATAAGACTTACCTATTTCTCCATAAACAATACGCAGCGAAATTTTGGCTGCGGATTTGGCGGAATATCGCCAACTTAGCGAGTTTTCTAAATGTTGCCAAATTGACGAAAATATCGCCAAATTGATAAAAATGTCACCAAATTGATAAAAATGACGCTAAATCAATGGAAATGAAGAGTGATGAAATTCCAATATCTTGGAAAGAATAAGAATCTACTATAAAAAAATACACTTTGGGTAATAGTTTTGTAATTGGACGCCATTAGTCGTTTATCTGCTATAAGAATAACCTATTTCTCCGACCATAATGCTTGACGAAATTTTAGCGACGAATTTAGAGGAATATCGCCAACTTGGAGAGTTTTTAAATGTCGTCAAATTCATAAGAATGACGTTAAATTAATGAAAATGACAACTAAATGATAGAAATTCAATATTTTGGAAAGAATATAAGACTCTAACATAATACTCCGTCTGTAATGCTTGGCAAAATTCTGGCGGCGAATTTTGGCGGCATATCGCCAACTTGGGGACTTTTGTAAATGTTGCCAAATTGACTAAACTGTTGCTAAATTGACAAAAATGTTATTAAATGGATAAAAGTATCGCCAAATTGATTAAAATGACGACAAATTGGATGCAATATTTTATAATTTTTAAATTCCGTCATATGATGGGTATACATTTTATTATAAAAGAAATGCGCTTCTAAATATAGCCAACTTGGCGATATTTGGCCCCATATTGACGAACATATCGTCAAAATTTCAAAAATGACGCCAAGTTAATTGAAAGCACTCCTAATTGATGAATTTATTATTAAAATATATAAATATATGGAATATTGCTTATTGAGGATGCTATCAATATTGCTAATTGTGAATTTAGAATTGCATAAAATATAAGTTAATTGGGTGCGAATGAGTTTTAGATGTTGTCATCCTGATGTACAATTTACCGTGTCAAAAGTGCAATTTAACGTTACAAACACTGTGCCGTGGATCTTATGCCTGCAAAGGGGGATCGACCTGTTTGGGATAGGGTATGTCAAATACCCGTCTTTTTGAGAGGTTCTTCGTTTGGGATGGACGCTGTCCCACCCGTAAGCAAACGGTTAAAGAAGTATATTCATTGCATTATATAAGGAAAGTCCTGTGCTGTCCACATCAGATTTTTTAAATTTTATAATAGGAGAGAAAGCTGATAAAATTTTCAGGATCTCTATTATCTATTTTATCTATTAATTTTCTTTTGCAATGTGGAATTAGATTATGTACGGAGATACTATTCGGAGATATTGTTCGGAGATATTGTTCTATATACTTTCGGAGATATTGTTCTATATACTTTCGGAGATATTGTTCAGTAACTTTAATAATATCCAGTAGACATTAATGCACAGTTAAACTGAACATGTACTGTTTGTAAACTAGCATTTAAAATTCATATATTCGTGATGAAACAACGAAACTATATTTTGAAACAAGCGTACGCTATTTCCTTTGCATAGAGAAGATACGAATAATAATACACAAGTGAGATGTGATTTATTTTCAAAGACAAATATGACATTTGACTTATATACACAGCTAAAATGAACATATACTGCTTGTTAAATATCATTTCCTATTAAATTCCTATATTCGTGATGGAAAAGCAAAGCTATATTTTGAAGCAAGCGTTCGCTATTTCCTTTTCATAGGGAAGATACGAACAATATACAAGTGATGTGGGACTTATTTCCGAAGACACATATATGACGCTTGACGTATATTTGAATAGATAATAGAAGCAGAAGGGAATATTTTGTTCATCTGATTAGTTATCATGTTTATTCAATATGAGAATATAAGGAAGGTATTATCAGAAGCATCATAGGTAACTATAATTTGTAAATAAACTTTAATAGTTTTAAACGTCTATGCATACATAATATATGTGCTGAAAATATGTTTTGATGCCGTCAAAGGTTATTTAAGGTTTTGACAATTAAACAAGTTTTGGGTATGCCCGAACACAAATCGGACGTTAAACAGATGTATGTGTATAGTAAGTGTGTGAACTATACTATCTCTGAAAGAGATTAAACCATTGCAACAAAATTTTTGTAGTTAGTTTTGCAACGAAATTTTCGCAATTAATGCAGTTAGTGTAAACCCAGTAATTAATAACCACCACTGCTTTTTAAATCATGCTATATATATAAAAAAATCTGATGTGGGCAGTACGACCTTCCCTACAAACTCAAATTCATTTTCTCTTTATTTCTTTAATAATTCATTAAATTGAGTTTAATTACACAAAATAACACTCATAATTATTTGAAATTATGCTGACTTTTAATTCAATTTTTGCTTTTACTTGTATTTGATAACTGGACGATTTTCAAAGGCGGCGTAGCAAACAATCGAAAAATGAACTAAAATATCTCGAGAACAGCTAGATCTAGAGTAATGGGGTTGGTCTTATTCTTTTTATTGTAAAACATTACGTATAAAACAAGCATTTAATCGGTACATTTAAGCATACGTAGTATTTTATTTTAGATTTTGACAGACCATTTCGCAATAAAGGACAGGTTATTTTTTCCGGAATCATACCAAAATCTAATCAGCATCAAGGTAGCCTACAAGTAACTTATGTACTACATTTTGTGAAATTTGGTTAATCAGTTTTTTTTCTAGGGTAGATACATACGATTTTTGAGGGCCATTTCGTAAAAGAAGGCAGGTTATTTTTATCTCGCATCGTACCACATTCTAATCAGCACCAGGGAAACACACACGTGACTTAACTATAAAATTTTATGTAATTTGGTCGATTAGGTTTTGAGTTAGGGTGGATGCATAAGTATATTGGACAGATAGACACACACACAGCCGTCACGATAAAAATAGTTTCTTTGTATTCTACAGGGCCCAAAACGTGTCGATCCATCGAAAACTTAAGTTGCGACTTTCGACATGACTCCAATACTTTCTCTACACATTACCATGTATTGTAGGGAAAGTAATAACGATAATCAATCATGTACAATAAACAATTATTTTACATAATTTATTTCACTCAGCGAAACGATTAAAACTTTCAGAAAGCTGGGCTGTACTGACGTCGAACTAGTGCAAGTTTTCTGAAATGATTTTTCTAAGTAATGCATAAAATTTAAATTATATGAGCGTGTTTCCCTATTTATAAATTTTTGTATCTTTCTGTTTTGCTATTTATATAAACTAGTGAGGCCCGACGGCATACCGTCCGTAAATAATTTAAAAATTGGGCTTAGCAATTGGATATCCTATTATCAAGGAGTCAGAAAGAAAGAGATAAAACTCCTATGGATGAAACGCTTAAAAATGCCATAATGCTTTGAGAATTATGTCTAGGTGTCGCTTGTGTTTGTAAAGTAGCTGCTATTGTTAGTTGACGCAACAGAAAGGCGTAGTATCTTTTATATATATTTTTAATTATTTATAGATTCAGCGTTCTCTAATTATGAGTATAATTAACCAGTATTTTTTCATAGTTGTAGGATAGAGTACCGAATATAAGAAGAAAAATAAATTGAAAGGTAAAATAATTTTGAGTACGTAGGAATATTTCTTATTGTTTCAGTTCTAATTTGCAATGCGCTACTAATTTATCTCTACAAAATGGATAGTTTAAATAAATATTTTAGGCTATTCGCCATAGAAATGCATACAATGCAGGACTACTTATCTCATCCCAGCGCCACCTGAATTTTTTTTCACCTGAATTTTTTTTCACCTGAATTTCTCAGTGAATTTCACTGAATTTTGTTTCACTGAATGAATTTTTATGAATGAATTTATTAATTTATTAATAAATTATTAATTTATTAATTATTTAATAATTTAATAAATTAAATAATTAAAATGAATTTTTGAATTCACTGAATGTTTGAGAAACTCACTGAATTTCTCAAACGATATCGGCGTTTTCTTAATTTGAAGTTTTAACTCCTCCATGCTTACTATATTAAAAGGCAACAATTACTGTGCGACCACAACACAAAAGGAGGTATTGTAATATCATTGTTGTAAATAAATTAAAAGGAGTCCAATGTCCGGCTTTGTTACGCAAAGTTCCAGCATTCTCCATTGTTGTAAATAAGTTTAAAACAAGGCTTCGTTTTCAGTAGCTAGGGTCACTGAACGTAGAACTCCAGAATATTACTCTTTATATAGAGAATGAATTAATATATATTCTCCTTTTCCAAATTAACGTATTAAAGTAATTTGTAAAACGTATTAAAGTATTTTGTAAAGAAAAATCTAAATTGCTTCAAATTTCCAAGTTTTCATTTATTTAATTTTTACTTGGTATTGATGCCAAATCTCTAAAATTTCCATAACAGCGAAACTCTGTTAAACCGGTATTTAGCATATTGAAATTGATCGGCAAGGATATCCCATGGAAAATGTCATCAAATTGCTAAATATAGATGTGCGTATTTCCTCTTTTATTTGAATTTTTTCGGACAGTAATGCAAAAAATCTGATATGAGCAGCACATGACTTTCCCTGCAGACTGAAATTTATATTTTCTTTATTTCTTTAATAATTCATTAGATTCAGTTTAATAGCATCAAATAACACTAAATTCGCATTTTTTATTCAATTTTTGTTTTTATTTGGTAATTAGACATTTTTCCGAAATCGGCGTAGCAAAAATGCAAGAAATCTCAAATATCTTGAGAACAGTTAGTCCTAAAGTATAATGGAGTGTGTTATATTCTTTTTTCTTAAAAATTGAGTAGAAAATAAGAATTTAATTGATACATTTGAGCATAAGTTTTTTTTTTTGTGCGAGCCATTTCGTAGAAAAAGGCAGGTTGTTCTTTTCCGAATCGTACCAAAATCTAATCGGCACCATAGTACCCACAAGTAACTTATCTACCAAATTTTGTGAAATTTGGTCATTTAGTATTTTAGCTAGAGTGTATACAAGGTATTTTTTGCTGGCCATTTCGTAAAAAAAGTCGGGTTCTTCTTTTCCGAATCGTACCAAATTCTAATCAGCACCAGAGTATCCAACAACTTACTTATCTATCCAATTTTGTGAAATTTGTATTTTAGCTAGAGCTGATAAATGAAATATTTACGGGCCATTTCGCAAAAACAGGCGAGTTCTGTTTTTACGAATCGTATCAAAAACTAATCAGCACCAGGGTCGCATCCAAGTAACTTACCTACCAAATTTTATGAAATTAGCCCCATTAGTTTTTGAGTTAGAGTGGATACATACATTACACAAACACACAAACATACACACAGACAGACACACAGGCACACAAACACACAGACAGACACACCCACAGCCGTCACGCTAAAAATGGTTTTTTCGTATGCTAGAGGTCTCGAAACGTGTAGATCCATCGAAAACTCGAGTTGTGATTTTCGGTATGATTCAAATACTTTCCCTATGCATAACCATGTATTGCAGGGAAAGTAAAAATCTGATGTGGGCAGCACATGACTTTCCCTGCAAACTTATATCCACGTTCTATTTATTTCAATTAAATTTAATTCACCTTTAATTCAATTTTCGTTCTCATTTGAAAACTGGACTTATTTTCAAAGGTGGCATGGAAAAATACGAAAAAAACTAATATATCTCGAGAACGGCTAGTCGTAATGTAATGGGGTTGGTCTTATTCTTTTCTTCGTTAAATATTACGCATTAAACAAGCATTTAATGGATATATTTGAGCATACGTAGCTTTTTAGTTTAGATTTTGATAATTTTTGCGGGCCATTCTGCAAAAAAAGGCAGGTTATTTTTTTCTGAATCGTACCAAAATCTAATCAGCACCAGGGTGACCTATACGTGACTCATCTACCGAATTTTGGGAAATTCGGTCCATTAGTTTTTCAGCTACAGTGGATACAAGCTTTTGCGGGCCATTTCACAAAAAAGGCGGGTTCTTTTATTCCGAATCGTACCAAAAACTAATCAGCACCAGCCCCGGCCACAAGTGACTTACCTACAAAATTTTGTGAAATTCGGTCCATTAGTTTTTCAGTTAAAGTGGATACAAAATCTGCACAGACAGACAGACAGACACACCCACAGACGTCACGCTAAAAATGGTTTTTTCGTATTCTAGAGGTCTCGAAACGTGTAGATCCATCGAAAACTCGAGTTGTGATTTTTGGTAAGATTCAAATACTTTTCCTATACATAACCATGTATTGCAGGGAAAGTAAAAAGAAGCAGTTTTATTTCTTTAACGTTTGCAAAAATCTAATGAGCACTAGAGTCAATCACCAACTGTAAATATACCCTAAAATTTTTTGATGACTGAGTTATAGTTGACACATGCGCACTTTGCATTTTAATTGGACAGATAGGCGCACCACACACGTATATACAGAAGCGGCCTTAACCTCTGAAAATAATTGAATCGACTTCTAACACCGACAGAATCTGCAAATCTAATAAAAACACGATTTCGAATACTTGACTCTGTAATGATACATTTCCTCTATACAGGGTGTCCCAAAAAGATTGAAACGCGCTTTAATTCTTTACCTTTTGGAGATAAGTGGGCAATGTAAATTGCAAAAATGTTGAAAGTAAGGTAGGAAATAAGACTACGTTAATGAAATAGTCCTCCCATTCATTTTCAAAAAGTTAAACTTTTTAAATTTTTATACGACCCTCTTAGACAAATTGGGTCAATCAGAAAGTTTTTATTTTTAATGCAACAAGATCATTAAAAAAACCCGCATATCTGTATCTTTGAAATTGAGCGATTTATATTGAATTGAACATTGTGAACGGGGACCCTATATCAAATTAGAAATGTAAATTTATGACCGTTCACGAAAAAGATAAAACTGGATGATAATACATAGGATACCCAACCGTATTAACGGTTGGGTATCCTATGTATCCCATCCGTATTAATGGTTGGGACACATATTAACGTATTTTTAATCTAAAAAATTTCCATTGTCAATTTGTTTATGATCCCTATTTTCACCGATGAAACAGTTTTTCACATGGTACGGAAAAGTGGCGTAGTCAGATTTTTTCCTTTATCATAATTCAGTTAATTTTAAAGGTACGTGTATGCGGGTTTTTTTAATGATCTTGTTGTATTAAAAATAAAAATTTTCTGATTGACCAAATTTGTCTAAGGAGGTCGTATAAAAATTTAAAAAGTGTAACTTTTGAAAATGAATGGGATGACTTTTTCATTAATGTAGTCTTATTTCCTACCTTACTTTCAACATTTTTGCAGTTTACATTGCCCACTTATCTCCAACAGGTAAATAATTAAAGAGCGTTTCAATCTTTTTGGGACACCCAGTATATAGCAAATATATTGTGAATGTAAAAGAATGTAAAAATGTGTTAAATATTGGGAAGTAAATAGCCTAAGACTGTATAGCTGACTTCTACGATCCAAAAGTGCTTTTAGAAAAGAATAAAATAATTTTAAAAAGTTATACTTATTGTGGATAAAGGAAGGGAAATAGTCCCTGTAATTACGGGTCTTCAGCATTTGCCTACTTTGGCTATCTTCTTTTTAGTGAATTGGTTGAACATTTATCGTTCGCGGATTTCATGCTCACGTGTAGCAGCCGTAGCTGATAAAAAAGTATCTGCTAAAAGAGTTACATCTAGAAAATGGCATTTAAAATAAAAACTACTAGTAGCGAGCATCTCATCTAGTAAATATTAAAACAAATTTTAAATATGGATTAGACGGATTTAAGATATATTTAAATATAGCTATATTTAAATTCTTTTACAAATACTTTAGAAATATGAATTATAGTAGACCAATACGCTCGTGTTAAAAATCACGCTTAAATGTTATTAATTTATGCTAGAACTTCATTCAGAAATTGTAGAAAATTCGAATAATTAAATGTGTTCAAAATTCTTTATTTAAAGCTGGCCTGGGCTCACGGATTACAAAATTATTTCACAGTGCAGATGTAGATCATAAGTTGAGGCACAAATAAACAGCCCTGTGGAAGACGTATAATATATGCAGTATATATGTATAATATTTAAACCTCTTTACAAAATAACGAAATCGCGCTCAACTGTTTTAAATTAACGCTGGTATGAAACTATAGACAATCGCTACACAGTGGATTTTCATACAACACCATACGTTTTTTCATAGTCAGCGGCTATCAAATGTTGTCGGCAGAGGATGTATACGAGTGCCATACTGAAATTTTTGAGACGGGTGCAGACGATATGCGCTAGAAAAATATTATTGGTCGGATATTTACATTTGAACTCTTTTATATCCACAGACCATAATTTGTGGCAACAATTACAATTTAGCTATCGTAAAATAAATTTTGAAAGAAAAGAAAATGGAGTTGACGCGAGAGCATTATCGAGCTATGATTTTCTATGATTTTAAAGTGGGGCTAAATCAGGAAGAATATCTTCAACGTCTACAATTAGCATATGGAAATGATATTCCGTCTCATGCCACTGTATTCAGATGGTTTATAGAGTTTAGGAGAGGTCGAAATTCTCTCCTGGATGAAAAACGCACAGGAAGACCTTTGTCAGCTGTAGTCCCAGAAAATGTGTCGGCCATTCGAAAAATGTTACTCGATGACAATCGCTGCACCTACCAAATGATACAGAAGGAACTTAACATTGGATCCGCAGGAAAAATGAAGATGAATTTTTCATGAAGATGAATTATTCATGAAGAACGGTATAAGAAAAAATTAGTTTGTCGTTGGGTCCCCCATAATTTAACAGAACATCAAACAACAGAGCGTGTCAGAATCAGTAAAGAAACCCTAAAATTACTTAATGATGGTGAACACCGTATTATTTTAAAAATCATAACTGGTGATGAAACGTATATACCGTTTTTTGACGTTCCAGCAAGTCATGAAAGTAAAGTATGGGTCTTCGAAGATAACCCCAAACCAACAATGGTGAAAAGACAACGATCAATGAAAAAAGTAATGTATGCCGTATTCTTCAGAAGTACATGTCTGGTCAAAGCCATAAAGCTAGAGGGACGGAATACAGTTACAGCTAACTGGTACACCACTAAGTGTCTTCCAGAAATTCTTCAGGAAGTGAATGTTAAGGGACTCGTGCTTCACCATGACAATGTGCATCTTCTCATTCCGCAAGAATGACAGTTGAATTTCTTGAACAAAAAAACATCAAAGTGATTGAACATCCACCCTATTCTCCTGATTTTGCTATGTATGACTTTTTGCTAATTTTATCTAAAAAAAAAATTACGTGGGCGTCGTTTTCATTGATGAGACTATAAAAGCATATTTTTCATCGATTTCAAGAAATGGATGGCTTAAAGCATTTAATCATTGGAAATTCGTATATAAAAGGGTATTGATGTTGGAGGAGAGTACTTTGAACATTCCTAAGAGTTGGTAAGTTTAACTTGTACGATTTAGTCGTATCTCAAAAATTTCAGTGTGACCCTCATATATTGTCTAATCCACTGTAGTACCACCGTTCAATTCACTGATGCCTTTATGGCGCAGCTTTCTAGATTAAAGTGCGTTTATATTATGTAATACAATAATGACTGAACGAAATTATTTGTTATAAAATATGATTGTTATATATTATTGGTGCATACGCGTGGTAAGGAAAAAAGAAATAATTTTTCGCAATCGCATATTCTATGGGGAGGTAGAATAATATTACCCGTCGCGGCCTTAACTAAGAGCTGCTCAAATGACTGCCATTGAAAAGATTATCAACGACATTTCGTGCTATAAATAAAATAAAGTAATATTTAGATTAAAATCGGCTGTCGTAGTAATATCAAATCCACACAAAACATTTTTTTCAATTTTCGTACTTTTTCTTGGACATATTAGCTTCTTCGGGAATATTGATTTCGAATGAAACCATCTACTAAAATTGACCCCTCTCTTTTATGGCAAATAAACATTGTTTCAATGCCTCAAAAGAAAACTTGACGCACTGAAAACTTCAAAATGGGAGTGGATAAATGTGGATGTGGCCATACTCACAAATGTTTCAGCTATTTACAATAAAATCGTGTGGATATTTTCTAATAACGCATAATTTCTGTAATTGAATATAATTCTCAGGATCCTCGGTTTGCTTAATTTCTTATGAGAGGCAGGCAGGCAGCCGTAACATTTGCCTGGACTCCTGTGTCAAAGCAAGCCCCCTTAGCAGCAATTATTAGGAATATATAGAGTTCCGCCAAAAGTTATACCAGGAACAGTAAATTATGCATAATTCATGAAGTTCTTCACAGATCAACTTTAAATTTTACAAGAAAATACGTCGATGTCATACAAAATCCAATGAGGCAAAAAATGTACACACATATTTATATATATATATATATATATATATATATATATATATATATATATATATATATATATATATATCTTCATAAATTCATCAACACCGTTATCAAAAATAACTACCCGCCCAATCTTATTTTTTCTTTTATTAAAACACATTTTAAATTTAAATTCAAAAACTTGCAACAATTACAGCAACATATTGACAGATCATACTCTAGCATTTCTAAATAATTCATAATCTCCATGTCTTCTTCTAACAGTTAAACAATTCGTATAATTCACTTTAACCTGCTTTGCGAAAACTGCTTAGTCAGTAACTAAAAATTCACTGTAACCTGTTCTGAGATGATTGGTAATACACATGCTTTTCCAGAAGTACCACAGTACTAGGGGTAGATATATTTTCATTTTATTTTCATTATATTCTTTTGATATTACTTTATAATACTTTGCATCCTCATTTCAATAATTAGCCACAAGCTGGTGTAACAGAAT
This sequence comes from Amaurobius ferox, assembly GCA_951213105.1. Lineage (NCBI taxonomy): Eukaryota > Metazoa > Arthropoda > Arachnida > Araneae > Amaurobiidae > Amaurobius > Amaurobius ferox. The sequence goes on from OX578136.1 coordinate 105,201,824, forward strand.
ATTTTATATTCATGTTTGATTTTTTTGTGTATTTGATCCACTTTGTCTTTTCTTCTACATCGGGCCATTTACATTATTTCTGTAATACATTTTACAGTTGTGTAAACAGAAACGTAGAATCAGCATGAATGAAACATATATGGCACTTGATAACGTACATGGTTTCAGAAATGCTTTTCATATTCATTTTATTCCTTTTATATTCACTAGATTTCATTTATTCAATTTCCAAACTTCTTGCCTAGCTCATCGTGCAACACTTGGCTTCTGATTTGCAATTTTTTTACCTTTACCTTCAGTTTACAAGCAATTTTCTTTGGTATTTCTCGGGTATATATATATTACAAGTAATCATAAACATCTTCAATTATATATATATACATATATATATATATATATATATATATATATATATATATATATATAGGGGTTTTATTTAACCTTAAATTGCTACAGCAGAATCCATTACACTAGGAGGACCAAACGCATGTTGTCCAGCGATGTTTTTGGACTGGCTGCGTGTTTCACGTTCTCTCTCCAGATTAGAATATAAACACACTGCGATTGCAGGCCAAATCTCGATTCGTCCGTGAAATATATCAGCCGTTTATATATAAGCTTGTTTCCACGGTAATTTTTTATATAGCCACTGATGAAGGGTATGGTGATACCCGACAGCGTTCTGGCCTCTTAATATTTGTACGTCTTATAGGATGGTAGTTATTTGATTAAATGACCTTTTTATCTATGATTTGTGTCATTAATTTTATGCTTAAGTATGTTAGCTTATTTATACCTTTATCATTATAAAAAATCTTTTACTTCAACAGATTATAAAATTTACAGACATGTTGATGATCTGATTTATTTAATATTTACTGATAACTACGTATGTCATAGATATAGATTTCTATCCAGATAATTTGGAAATAATTCCTAATGAAGCCACTATTAGTAATAATATTAATTTTTTGGATTTAAATCTAATTAACCTACTAATGGGATAGTTACTAATTCGTATGATAAAAAAGACTATTTTAAATTTAACATTAATAAAATATTACCATTTAATTCCTGCAACTCGATTAAATAATTTAGAAATATTATACTTAATCAACTTTTTTGAATTTATAGATAATCAGATAAAAATTTTCATGCAATGCACATTAATTACCTAAAAAATTATAAGTAAATTATATAAATATCCAGCATATTTAGTAAATGGTATAGTTTGGATTAGTTAAATATTCTTAAATTTCTCTCCTTAGTATCTAATATTAGCCAAACATCAACATTCTTTTGAATAAACATTACAATGTATTTACATCCCCTTATATTTTAGCTTCTATGTTTTCAATGATATTACACGCCCCTTTATTTCATAGCTTATATATCCCATATTATATCCTATTAATCCAATATATCCCATAATATATCCCCTCGAATATATCCCATTTTATTGCCTTTTCGCAATACTGTTATTTATTTCTCAAGATTGGCAACAGTAGAACTCTACTTTTATCTTTTGCGATTAGCAATATTGACCTCTTCATTTATTGCACGAATGGATTGAACATTTGCAGTGTATTTCAGGTATTCTTGTTTCCTATATAATTTTTCAATCATTATGCTTGCAGTCCAAGTGAAAATAGTTTATAGATATAATCTATCTCTTTTTTAGAAACAAGCATATATGTGTTCATTTAGATTAAATACTTGAAATTGACAAATAATTTTTTCGAAATGAACATTTTTTTAGGCCTAGTGCTTATTCATGTGTATAGCTTTAATGCTTGGATATTTTTTGTTTTTCTATTTTCGAATCCACACCATTGAATTTTGTTGATTTTCTTTAGCTTGATGACTATAAATATGCATTTTATTTTCGTAATGATTGATGATTCTCTATTTAATATATTTTTTTTAATTTCTTGGCATATTTTAAGTTAGGGTTATTTGAGTTACAACGTCTCTCTCTTCTATCATTGGATTTTCATATTATATTTTTATTATTGAAATCATTTTATTTATAAGCTGCATTTGCACAAATTAAATGTATTTTGCATCGTCATTCTTTATTACTTTAATAACTTTAGTATTTCTAACTATTCATATTTGCAAAGCATCCTTAACTCTTTTAGTATGCTTCAGTATTTATGAAACTTTTAATTTGCAATCTATTAAAATTTATGCTACATTAGCGCCAAATGCTGTAATAGAATATGTATTTTTTAATTCTATTATCGTCCAATGTTAATTGGAGATTTTTCTAGCTCACATTCTCCTATTATTTTAATTGACTAAGTTAATAAATTTATAAATAAATTATTTGTATTATAAATCATCCTCATCCTTACAGATTATTAATTTAGTCAAGTTATTTTGTTATAATTAAATATGTCGCATTTATTCTTATTTTAAACTAATAGTAAACTAATATTAGTTGTAACAATTCTACTGTTGCCATCTATTGTTATTCCTTCTAACTATTTTATTGAATTTTGATTTCATGACTGGATAATTACTTATGGTAGGTTAGTCTTTTGTATTAGTGAATTATTAAAGCTTTTTCAAAACTGTACTTTTTAGTACAAACATTTTATTATTACATTTCTATATTGCATATTTGGAATGGATTTTATGTGAATCCATTTTTAAACTATATGTATTATTTAATACCCAGTGTTTGATTTAATCAAGTACAGAATTGATTGTAACAATAGTGTTAAATCTTTTCTTTTTATTTTGTAATATCTTTCTTACTAACATTAGGATTAGGTTTTACATAAACTTATTTGTTTATATAGATTTATCTATAAGCAATTATTTTATCTCATTTATATTATATTCTCTATGTAATATTGTCTACTAATTACAGTGCAACTTGGATAAAACGAACGTCTCTAATTCGAAGATTTCTCTTGGTCCCTTGAACTTTGTATTAAATTAATGTTAAAAAATTGTGGATAATTCGAAGTTCAACTTCCTTAATTCGAAGTTTTTATAAAAACTTTCGAACCATAAAAATTGTTCGACCTTTCATCTTTAAGAAATCATCGCCGGAATACTCCCACCTGTTCTACACGTGACAGCTGAACCCCCCTTCCCGTCCCGCTAGCTGTTCGACCGGTTCGAGCTTTCAACCTACAGAGGGTACTGGTTCAACCGGCTCCAGACGTCATTTGAGCTTCCTACTGTCAGTGTGTCTGTAGTGTTGTGAAAGTTTCGCTAGTGAGCATTCACGATGTCTTTGAGTAAACCACGCGTTCAATACAAGAATTTAACGTTTGCTGGGAAAGGTCGCCGTCATTCGCGATGTGGAAAAGGGTGTGAAGAGGAAATGCCAAATCGCCAACAAGTACGGGATAGCGCCGAACACTTTGTCTACTTTTTTGAAAAATAAGGACAAAATTCTGAGTAACGCTGCTGCTACGCGTGGAAATGGAAAGGAGCTAGAGAACCGGACAATCCTGAAGTCGACGAGTGCGTGTTGAAGTGGTTTAAACAAGCACGGGGCAAAAACATTCCTCTGAGTGGCCCCCTTATTCTAGCAAAAGAGGAAGAATTTTTTGCCTCTTTCGGAAAAAGTGATTTCAAGGCTAGCACTGGTTGGTTGGATGGATTTAAGGAAAGAAATGGAATTTCCTTTAGGCGTATGTGTGGTGGAAGTGGAAGTGCGAATCAAGAAACAGCAACTGTTTGGAAAGACGATGTTTTACAAATGATTGAGAGAACACCGGCTAAAGACATTTTCAGCGTTGACGAAACTGGGCTGTCTTTCAAATGTGCTCCAGACAAGACATTAGCATTTAAGGGACAGCGTTGCAGTGGGGAAAAGAACAGTAAAGAACGAGTCACTTTATTGGTTGGGGCTAACATGGATGGCAGTGAAAAGCTGCCTTTGCTCATGATAGGCAAATCTACTAATCCAAGATGTTTCAAAAATGTCAAATCAAAACCAGTAGAGTATAGATCAAATAAAAAAGCTTAGATGACTGCAGAAATTTTTAAAGATTGGCTGCTGAAACTTGATAAAACGTATCGACAAAAGAACAAAAAAATTCACTTGTTTATCGACAATTGCACTGCGCATAACGCTATTCCACATATGGACAATGTAAAGGCTACTTCTCCCCCCCCCCACCAAATAAGACTTCAGCTGTGCAACCGATGGACCAGGGCATCACAAAAAATCTCAAGCATTTTTACAGATGCCTTTTCGTTCGAAGCCTCTTGACGGATTCTTTCAAGGACATTAGAAAAAAAAAAAAAAAAAGTTATAAGTGTCCTTAATGCAGCACGATTGCGTCACAATGCATAGTCTCAAGTAACGGAAACAACAATAACAAATTGTTTTCGAAAGGCAGGCTTTACCAATAAAACTGACCCAGCTGAGTTCATAGAAGAAAAATGTCCCCCTACCGGACGCATGGGGTAACAATATGGGCGTGACATTCTAAGATTACCTCAATTTGGACGAAAACGTGGAAGTTTGTGGAGAACTGTTAGATCAAGACATTTTATCAGAAGTGTTAAATAAGACGAGTGCAGCGGAGTACAATATCGAGGATGGAGGAAGAAGAAGAGACGCCAATCCCTACATCGTCGGAGCCGCTTTTTCAACTAGGCGAATTTCGTCGGTACATTGAAGGACAAACAAACCTTAGTGAAGCTGTTCTCCGTTCATTAAACATGCTTGATGATTTTGCTAACCTTAAACGACTGAACTCTACAAAACAATCAGACATTGCACAATTTTTTCTAAAACTATAATTTTCTGTATTGAATGTAATACGTACATGCATGTAGCTTACGTAAATCTTATTTTGTTTACATACATATAGTGTTTAAGTCCTTCATACCATGATATTTCTCAATAAATATTTACTTATTGACAGAATAACCTTTTCAAGCATTCAGTGGACCTGAAACTAAAGTTAAAAGATGTAATCTTCTTAAATCGAAGTTTTGGATAATTCGAATTTAGAAATCGTTGTGCAGCATGCGTGGCTACCCGAGGATCTCACACACCGTATTCAACTGCAGCTTCACATCGTTTTAATCATTCTGTTTCACTGAGGTTGACAGTGAAACAGAACAGTGGTCGTATTGCTGCTCTTTTCCTTGCAAACCTTTTCTTTGGATAATAAAAGCCATTATTATCCTTGTTTTGCATTGTTTTCTTCTTCTATAACCCTATTACAACCGTTTACCGCCGGGCCGCGGTAGCCCATTGGTTAACGCGCTGGAGTTGCACTCGGTAGGCCCGTTTCTGGTAGGTCGGACGGTCTGGGTTTCAACAACTCGGTAGGCCCGGGTTCGATTCCAGCCACTGCCAAAACTGCCGCCGTGTTCATGCGGAGTACGATCACGTTAAACATGTGGGTCCGAAAGTCCTTCCGAGAGGTTGGTGGTAGGGGAAGGAGGGTACGGTCCCTGTGGATGCCTCCCCCACTGGGTTCCGGTCTAAATTGGGTGGCATTTCCCGACCGTCCAAACTGTTACCTTACACCTTTCTGGTAGGTCGGACGGTCTGGGTTTCAACAACAACAACCGTTTACCGCGTTTCCTTCCATTCCGATGTAGATTTCCAGAAATTTTCACATAAACTGCAACTATGCTTAACTTTTGGATATGATATATATATATATATATATATATATATATATATATATATATATATATATATATATATATGTATATATATATATATATATATATATATGTATGTATATATATATATATATATTATATGTATATATGTATATGTATATATATATATATATATATATATATATATATATATATATATATATATATATATATATATATTATATATATATTGTTTGTTTGGGAACATTTCCAAGATAAGTAAACACATTTTGTATTTATATGGCTTGTGCAGCCTTCAGACGATTTTCTTCTGAATGTTGAATAATTCATAGCGCTCAATTTATGGAGTGTTTTATAAAAACAGAATGAATTTTTAAGAGTATATCTAAACAGTTAAACATTTCACCAAATATGCGCTGGAAGACAGAACGAATTTTCATGTGTAACGTGTAAATATATTATGAATCAAGGTGTTCCAGGCAAAAATTTGAATAATTCAGTACTGTTAAAAGAATATGTTACTGATTTTATTCTAACCGTTGAGAGATGATGCGATAACGTTGGCTGCTTTGAAGTATCCGTCTTTCTGAATTTCTTTGCTTATGAAATAAGTAGCCAATGGAAATTGAACAAATGAAAAGAATTTGGGGTATTTTCGTGTATTTAGCAAATTCATTTCTAATGGCGAAAATATAAAAGTCACATCTGGAATAATTCATAAGAAAAATTAATATCTCTGTTACGTTTAGCGACACATTTGGCGAAATATAACAGAATTAACAATTTTTGGGGAAATTCCCCTAAGTTGGCGATAATTTAATGTATCTGAATACAAAATGTAATTTATTTCATAATCTCGTTACTTTGCTGGAATTATGAATTTAATATCTTGGATTTAAGATATAGCGTGTTTCACTCTTTGTGGAACAGGTGCATACAGGTGCCGTATAGGATCGATTTGTTAGGGAGTTCTAGAATTTGCATCGTTTTATGATGCGTTATTAACAAAGTTTTTACAACAGAATTATTTTTACGATAGTTTGAGCGATTTAATTTAAATAAACGCTCACAAGTGTTAGGAATATATTCTTCATAATTGAAAATATAATGACCTAATTATTTTATCGGTTTGGAACTTTTGGCCAACATTTTCCTGTGCATCACCAAACATCATGCTCTAAAACGCTTATACATCTTGCTCTACAACACTATTCATCTTGATGTATAACACTAAAGAACTTGCACTACAACACTAAACATCTTGCTCAACAACATAAAACAGCTAGCTCGGCAGCACCAAGCATCATTCTCTACAACACTAAATATATTGCTCTACAAGATCCAAACATCCATCGCTACAGCATAAAACAGCTTGCTCTATAACAAACACTAAACAGCTTGTTTTAAAACATTAAACATTTCGCTTTGCAACAGTAAACATCTTGGTCTTCAACACTAAACATTTTGTTCTACACAGACAAACATCATATTCCACACCGCTCAACACCATATCCTACAATTTTCTCTAAAACACTTCTTGTGATTTCTTGCTCAATTAAACGATTCTTGCTCAATTAAACGATTCTTGCTCGACATCATTGTTGCTAAATATCTGGCTTAACAACATTAAGCATCATTCTTACTTGAATGAGTTTTTTCTACATTTCTTTACAGAATTCTGGCATCTGTTTGATTTGTCGCAAAATGGAAGAAAATTTGGCAAGAGTTTCTCCATAAATATTGCAATAATCCAGATCTCTCTGTTAACTCTGTCTATATATCTGTTAAGAATGCCAGGAGAAATACTGATGACAAATTTGGTAATATTTTTAAATGCCGCAAAATTTCAATATATCAGCAAATTGTACTTTTTTAAGGGATAGAAATGGACAGCTGTCCATTTCTATCGCGTAAAGCTAGGGTAAAATGGTTAATTTAAAATTAATAACTTACTTAATTTTCACACGTCCGCCATTACTGAAATTTTTATGTGTACCCACTAAAGCTATTGTGTACGCCCGTCTGTTTATTCTCGTACTTTAGATTGGAAATCGATGCTCTAAAAATTGATATGAGGTATAAGAAGTGAATCTAGTAGGTCAATATTACTTGACAGTTAACAAAATATAATGTTTTCAGAGAGATCAAATTACTGAAAAGGTTCCAATTTTAGTTACCGTTGCCAACAAAATAAACATTTGTGATTTGTAGTGAAAACCATGTGTTGGATAATCATATTACCTTATACCACACCAAATAAACTTGCAAGTGCAAGTGTTCGTTTTCTGTGAAGTCATTTTAGGCAGATGAAAATTTTATATTTTGAGTGCAGGTTATTTTCAGGATAGGATTCAAACGCGCGATACATGACTGAGGCACTTCGGAACGTTTTCCTTCAGGATGTTGCATTATTCATAAAGCACAAGATATGGAGTATTTTATAAAAACATAAATTTTAAGAGGATATTTCTAGATGGTGAAACATTTCATCACATGCGTTGGGGAATGAAATTTTAAGCGAACCGTGTAAATACATTATAAATCAAGAAGATTTGAACATGTTAATGCTCTGCAATGAAAATGTCTTGCAGATGTAAGTGTAATAAATAACAATACAATGCTTATTACGAGGAAACATGCTGTGTGCCGCATTTATTAGAACCTCTGTGGTTACAGACCAAGTCAGTCGTATCACAGAAGGGGCTTCAAATTTCTTAAAGCTTGAATTTAAACTGCACTAGACTGAATTATGAATCTGCGCATTGCAGTTTTAGCTTAATTTTACGTAAATGTAAAGTAATCTGCGTGTGTAACTGATATCATAGTCACAGAATTCACCTAAAGAGAGGAATGTTCTCAAAATTTGAATCGTGTTAACCATTTGCACATGACATCAACCGGTAAGCGACTTTCTGTCAGCTCTGCTGGGCGGGAAGATCGTTTTGCCGTTCTGCGTTAAGAGTATGCTTTTTTTGCTGTTCGATGTTTCTTCTAGTACAATTAGGTATTTTTTTAAGATACAATGGTTGTAAATCGTTGTGCAGTACAATTCTTATAATATGCGGTACAATTTCTCAATATACATCTTTCAAAGGCGTACCTTCATATTTTTTATATTATCTGATAACGGTATCGTGTCTGGATCCATTACGGTGTCGACGTTTATGTTGTCCAGAATAGTGACGTAAACAACCATGACATCACATTGCGATTACGTATAAATAGTCAATTCCCATCCAATCTGCGCTGGTTTAAAAGCTCGAAATCGGATGATGGTACCTCCAGTGGGATATGGTAACGGTTATGAGATGGATGATGGTATCTGTAACGATAATGGGATACTACTTCTGGGACGTCACCCGTTTAGGTTGATTTTGTGAGCATGAATTTGCCATTACGGCCCCGCTCAGCCTGAGCGAATTTGTTGGTATCCATAGAGGTTTGTAAAATTATGTCTCATAGCATGTTGTCTTGCTACCATTTCAGGAATCTGCTATTCCGTGTTGAAGAGAGTTAGAAAGTTCGAAAGCTGTCCATGAATGATACCTAAAATAACAGAGAGATTCATGAATGATATCTCCGTTTACTATAACATTTATAAATATTTTTCAAACTGATCACTTGTTACCGGAAAACTGGTTCTATAACGTGGATCACTGCACTGAGGAGCGTAATTCAAAGTTTTGGTATGACTACCTACTGGCGATTTTTCTGATAATTGTTCTGCTATGTAGGTAAATACACCACATGGGTAATTATAATGCATCAAGATGTTCGAGATTGATCCATCAATGAATCGAAACCAAATAATCAACAAAATATCTTCCTCACATCCAAGTTTATTCTCACTTGTTGCAAACACTTATACAAAAAATACAATGAAAATAGCATTTTCATTGCATATAACCTTCAATTTATCTGATAAACTGCTTGTGTAAAATTATCGTGTAAATGCTAATCCAGTAAATCTAAACTAACACTTGTATAGGTTACGGTATAGGTTATTTTATGGCATAGGAAAGTATAAAACGTGACTTGAACCAGTCAATAATAAATTATATAACAACTTAAAATGTTGGGCAAATGTAAGCAGACGTTTCGAAAATCTTTAGATTTCCTTCTTAAGTGCCAACAATTATCTGGAGCGATGAAACTCTTTATTTTGGATCAGAATACTTGGATGCCGAAAAATTGCTACTAGTTTCTAATAACATTCACCCAAAATACTTTTTAATTCCGATAATATCCTTAGGTGTCGCAACTCTATTTAATCGCGAAAATTGGTTAATAAAATTGGTTATGAATAAAAAAAATTCAGTGTGTTGAAATTTCAGTTTTGTGTTTAGCTTGTGCCTAAATTAGTCCCATAGTATTTCCACAAAATATATGATTGCCATACGTTGATAACTTGAGGTGCCACAATCAGGTGGAAATTTGCTGAATTTAAATGTCAAAATTGATTCTCGATTCTCGATATCGATTATCGATAATCATTGATTATCGATTCAATAAAATGCCAAAAACTCTGGTGTCAGTTTAACTTGATTGGGTTTTACAATTCATTCTATATCAGAGAAGAATTTGTTGAAATTTGGAAAATATTCGAAGCTGTTGGAAAGCTGTTTGAAACCAAGTAAAGATATGCAATTTAATTTTAAATGCTTTAATTAAATCATACAAGACGATAACTATCAACACTTTGCGATTTATCCATTCAAATGCAAGCACAAATCTGTAGAGAACACTAAATTAGAGATTCATTTAACGTCCATTTTCTTGTGTGCCATAGGTTTGCCATCTCTGTCCTTGAAGAACATATAGTTTTGTTAAAAGAGCTAAATTCCGAATACACAAGTCACATCGCACTTTTATCCGGGACGTATTTGAGTATTAAAACAGTACAGATTCAGTCAGTACCTCCGGGCGATCTTGAGTGGCTTACGCCAGATGATGGATGGAGGACCAAAGGTGTGGAAACCCCAGGCCGTCCGACTCATCCAGAGGGCTTAGAGCAACAATTTGGACGACCGGGAAGTGTACCAAAGGTGGTCGGCCGAAATCAGGCGAGATCACGGCCAGGGGAGTGAGGTCAGAGGAACAATTCACCGGGCGGGAGTAAGAAGGTGGTCCTGAGATATCCAACTTCAGTCGCCTATGGATCTAGGGTTAGGGTTATAAATGCCAGTCCCTACTTTAACCTGTAAAGAGCTGGGGATACTCAACAGATTTGTGTAACTCTTTGGAAATGAGGATCAGAACTATAAGGAACTAAGATCCCTACACCACCCTCTAAGATTGGGACTTCCCTAGGGGAAAATATTAAAACATTATTAAAAATGATTAAACACAGTATAATAAACTTTTTGTCTAAAAATGAGATTACAACAGCAAGGCGCGATGGAACTTATGTAAATTCTGATGGGAACGAAGGTGTACTTCGCTTATTAAAATGAATTACACTAAGACTCTTTATTGGTTTATGTGCATTCTCCACATAAATAAGCTTCCACTGAGGTACCTGTTAATCAGCCTTGAAGACACAATCCATGGTCCCAGCTCTTTCTCTGGACCAATTGGTGAAGCTCTGAAAAATTATGTTCTACCTGTCCAAAAATATAACAGAATTGAGGGTAATGTATTGCTGAAAATTGATATGAACGAATCCAGTGATGATCAGAAATATTTGTTTAAAATTACTTCAGCTGTTATGTCTGGCAATTTCATAAAAGAGTTATCCGATACATAACCTGAACCAATGTCTCAATCAAGGTGGCTGACTACTGACATTTTCCGTTTGTACATTTCACCAATTGATTTGTCTGAAAATCTTGTAACTATGACCACATGCACAATTAATGTTTATGCATCTGTTTGGTTCGAAATCAAAACTAAATATGGATGCTCTGAGGGCCCTCGATATTTATGGAAAATGGTTGTATTCAGCAGATATCTTCCTCAGAACATTGAAAAACTAGTTGATGTTGTAATATAGGAGAAAGCATTTTTTGCACACAAAGATATGTTGCAAGTTATACTAATTACCAAAGCAGTTGCTGTTAGACAACTAGTTCTTCATCGTGCACGCTGATGATTAAGAATCAGCAGAAGTAAACGGAAAAATTCGATACTTCAAAATCAAAATATATTATGAAATGATAAGTCGCAATAATTACTTTAATATTGAACCTCTATTGACAAGATCGATTAACCGAGATGATATCATGAGATGCATTCATGTGGATCTAGTTCTAACTTTTCCAAACAGGTGTGTGTGTGTGTGTGCCAAGTTACACTCAAAATGTTGAATGGTGTACTAGTTTAGTGAAATAAGTTTCTGTGTGCAGCTGTTTATGAAAATAATAGGGATGGATAAATTCGATTCCGACTGACATCATGGTCAGTAATGCATAAGTTTAACACAAAGGCTGATTATATTATTTTCAAGTTGTTTCATCGAATCATTATAATCTGTACTACTACTTAAATATTTTACATTACCATTGCCCTTTGAATAGTAAATATAAATTTTATTATGTAAAAACCAAACACTTTTCAATAAATGAAATTTTCCTTGAAATTATTGATATTCAATCTCATTGTCGCACCTCAAGATATCAGTGTAGGTAATTACAATGATTTTTCATTCATATTGATAAGAATAAGCAATTATTTAAACCTGAGCTAAAATATTTTTTTAAATGGCAAATTTTAGCGCATGTGTGATTTTTCAGCTCTTTAAGTTAATTACGACAACTCAAAATATTATCCAAATTCAAAACCCCATTAGAATGTTGTTAATGATACATAGTATCAACTTTCCTATTCCTAAGCACAGTATAATTTATAAAAAAAGTCAAATTCCACTCTTTATCGCTCATCCTTAGCAAACAAATCAGGACCTGCAAGCCCAAGTGAAATGTAGAGCATTCCGGGCAAACAGAAAAAATGGTTAAACTACACAACCCAATATTGTAGCGCCACCTAATGTGACGAATGAGAAGTAGAACGAGAAAGAAAATAAAAATAATGCAAAGAATATGATCTTGAGAAGAAAACAAGAAGAAAACCCATAAAATGCAGAGTATATGAAAGCAAAGTGCGGGGGTAAGAAAAGAATGATACAGAGAGAGAAATAATAACTGATGATCATGCTATACCTTAAAAAATAGGGTGTCATTGACAAATCATTAACCAGAATTCTGAAATTTTAGTGATTAAAAAGTTTCAAAGCAATTCATATCGAAAACTGGAAAGCACGTTTCAATAATCGAGTTAGAAAAAATATCAAACCTGTGCCTAATTATCCATTAATGATTAGAGATTGAAGATTCATTGATTTCTTGGTTTCTGACACAATTTTGATGTTCTTTCAGTCGGTACTTTTAGCCATATTCATTATGACGAATCTGCAATAATCCACATTGCCGAAGAGTTAATTGATAAATGCCCCAATTATTGAACTCTTCAGTAGGATCATTAAGAGAAGAAAAATTCATTTCATGTATTGGAGAATATACTACTGTAAAATTCAATTTTTTTCAGAATTCTACAAATTTAATGACTAATTTTAGGATAGAATGGGAGGCCCATACTATTGCTAAATGTTTTAATTGGATCTTCCCTTTTCTGTGATGGCTTAGAAAATTTGGGGGGAAAAAAAAGGAAAGGATCAACAAATTTCCTTGAGAATCTAAAATCTAAAGAGATATCTTTTAAATTATCCAGCTGAAATAAGAAGTAGGGTATACTTTAATAACGTAGTATACATAAACATTGGACAAGGCATGTTCTTGAAAGAGAGATGATAAGAATTATTATGAACGAGTAAAATAAGTGCAAAAGAGTTAATGTTAATAGTGATTACAAATAAATTTTCACTGCAAATGATCTCAGAATGAACAGAACATCCTGTATGCTCATTACACCCAATTTGCGTATCATTTTACGTTGTGATGTAATTTATTATGGAATTGGGAGTTGATGAGAACCGATTCGATGCCATGTGCTATCCCTTATGGATATAAAGGGTGTCCCAAAAATATTGAAACGATGTTTAATTCTCTACCTGTTGGAGATAAGTGGGTAACGTGAATTGCAAAAATGTTGAAAGTAAGGTAGGAAATAAGACTATGTTAATGAAATAGTCCTCCCATTAATTTAAAAAAATTACACTTTTTAAATTTTTATACGACTCCCTTAGACAAATTTGGTCAATCAGAATTGTTTTTATTTTTAATGCAACAAGATCATTAAAAAAACCCGCATATCTGTATCTTTAAAATCCACTGAATTACGATAAAGGAAAAATTCTGACTTATGCCACTTTTCCGTACCATGTGAAAGGCTGTTTCATCAATGAAAATAGGGATCATAAACAAATTGATATGGGAAATTGTTTAGATCAAGAATACGTTAATATGTTTCAACATTTTTTATCACAAATGCATCTAAATAAAGAATTACACAGACAGAGATCATATAAAGCAGTTGTACTCATCACGCGGTTAGGTATCCTATGTATTATCATCCAGTTTTATCTTTTCTGTGATATGTCACAACTTTACATTCCTAATTTGATATATGGTTCCCATTCACAATGTTCAATTTTCAATTAAATATAACTCGCTCAATTTTAAAGATACAGATAGGCGGTTTTTTTTAATGATCTTGTTGCATTAAAAATAAAAAATTTCTGATTGACCAAATTTGTCTAAGAGGGTAGTTGTTGTTGTTGTTGAGACCCAGACCGTCCGACTTACCAGAAAGGTGTAAGGTAACTGTTTGGACGGCCGGGAAGTGCCACCCAATTTAGACCGGAACCCAGTGGGGGAGGCATCCATAGGGACCGTACCCTCCTTCCCCTACCACCAACCTCTCGGAAAGACTTATGGACCCACATGTTTAACGTGATCGTACTCCGCATGAACACGGCGCCAGTTGTGGCAGCGTGCAAATCCAGCGCGCAAACCACCGGGCTGTCTAAGAGGGTCGTATAAAAGTTTAAAAAGTGTAACTTTTTGAAAATGAATGGGAGGACTATTTCATTAACGTAGTCTTATTTCCTACCTTACTTTCAACATTAACGTAGTCTTATTTCCTACCTTACTTTCAACATTTTTGCAATTTTCATTGCCCACTTATCTCCAATAGGTAAAGAATTAAAGAGCTTTTCAATCTTTTTGGGACACCCTGTATAGAACATTTGTTTAAAATGGTTAAAATTAAAAAATAAATAAACTCAAAACAAGAAAACACATATGTATTTTATTATTCTTAAACCATGTTAAATGGAAATTGTACCATGCAAAGTGATAATGTGCAGCAATTTCGTCAGCCAACCTTAATCATGAAATTTAAGTAGAGTGCAAATCAAGTATTGAATGTATTTATTTTCCCGATTTAATGTATTTTTTCCACTTCCGAATCTGAAACTTTGTATTCTACTTCCGAACATTTTTATTTTCAAAAATGGTACATTTCGAAATACTCAAGTTATATGACTAATATATGTTGAAAATGTTGAATTATGCATATAGTGTATAAGTTATGGAGGGGGAACTTTCACGAGGAAATTTAGGTGGCGGAATGTTTTATCGCATGCTCTAAAGGGTTTGGAAATGTATTTAAAATCGAATAGTTCGGCAAATATTTATGACGTCTTCTAAAAATTTTAATATTTAAGTGTTACAATAAGGGTATGTTAAATGATGTTTTTGGAGTAATTTGAGAGATCCTAATGGCTGCAAACAAATTTGTCATCTATATTTTTACCAGAAAATTTTGAAGAAGTCTAAGGATTTCCAATGCCGTTTTTTCCGGCTTTTCGTCACAAAAATTTCCTTGAAAAATTATTTACTCACGATCGGCTAGATATAGAGCTTAGATGATGACTGATATGAATTAAGCATCTAATTCAGGATGAGGATAACGGGATTTGCTGAGGATTTCACTTTCGGTTATGAAGATCTAAATTTCGGTTTTTTCGAAAATTCGTATTGTTACAAATATGTAAAAAGTTTTAAGCTGCTTGCCTCCCTGCAATGAGAAAACACTTTCACATGCAACCATTACTATTATGTGAGAATAGTTTTGCCGTAGCTTGGAGACTTTTTCGGGCATGGGTGCCAGATTTCGCGAGATATCGCTAAGTTCGGGACTTTTGGGAGTTTCCGAATCCACTAGAATTTTCCAGACATATCGACTGGTTTCGATGATACCGCGCTTCTAAAAATATCTGTGGAGACCATATAAAGAAGTCATTGTTCAGTTAGAGGTAGTAGACGTGATATTAGACAAAGTGAATTATGAAATATGTCAGTGTTTTGAGAACAGAATCTGCTATTATTTTGTACTATTGTATAGAGAAAGTCTTATTTTCCTCAAAAAAATTCTGCTTCGAGATTTGATGGATAGGCAAGTTTGAGATTCTGCCGAATCTGTTTCGAACAATTTTGGAAATATATCTGTATGCATGTGTATGTGCGTGAAGTACTTATACAATAACTCAAGAATAGATATAGTTATAGTTACAAACTTAATGTGTTGATACATTATGTAAAAAGCTAGAACTAGATTGAATAGTCATCTTTATGATTAGAACTCGAATAACTTAAATTTTAAAATTTTTACAGCATTATTTATGATGGAAATCGATGATAATTACCAGAAGAATGACGGTAGGGGTAGTACATAACATATGGCGACTGATAATTTTAACTACACTAGGATGTTAATGGTATCACAATAGTTTCACGACTACCGATAAGCCAAATGAATCCGTAGGCGTCGCTAAATTGTTGCCATCTTGAAAAAACAAACTTAAAGTGTCTATAAGAATAACTTGCGTAATACATAAGAAAAATATATTACTTTTTTATTCTGATAATGATTGTGATACAGATATAACTGAACACTATGGTATATGAATGTACGTGAAAGTCAAATCGAGACTCAAAACTATAGATATTATTTTTTAAATTTAGTTAGAATTTTACTTAAATGATTTTCTAGATTAATTTTTCTAGTTGGCAGTAGCTGAATGGCAGCTATAAATTTGATGTATTTGGTTGTTTTGTATTCATATATGCAATATTAATATCGTTTAACTACTAACTTAAATGCCATAGTGTAGTTGAAACTAGCATGTTTCCTTCCCTCATACACTATGTTACCACCAAAATTTTTTCCTGAAACTATCATTATTTTCTATTCCAAATAATACTATGAAAACTTTAATTTCATATAATTCATATTACGCATGTTACAATAAATGTACCTAGTCAAAATTTCATACATAATGTATCCACACATAGAATTTCAGAGGTATACTTGTGTCTGTTCTTGTGTTATTGTTATCTAATTTCTAGATCTGACAGGATGACCATCCTTATAAGTATTCGAAAAACATTCACAAAGTCTAAAATGTGCTTATCCGGCAAAATCTTGAATTTATAAATATTCGGAAACATAATACTTTTCAACATAGTAATAAGAGAAAGTCATGAAAATTAAATATTATTTATTTTGGACAAGCAGCATACCCGTTCTTCGTACGGAGTATATAATATAAAGAAACTTAAAATTCACAATTATGTGCAAATTGCTATAGTATACTAAATGACATTTTTAATCAAAATATCCTGTTAAAATAGTTAATTGAATGCTCCTAAAAGGAAGATTAAGAATCTCTGTTCTCCCTATAAAAAATTATCTTCACGGGCAGATCTGAAGAATAAAACATCCTGGCCCCTTTTGTAAGCAAATTTACAAAAAATATGGAATTGAATCAATATATGCAAAATAAAAGCGTTAAAAATGTATGAGACCCGTACTACTTATATACGCGAATATTATAACATATAACCTGCATTAGTAGATTACATGTATAAATTGAAAATTTCAATAAACCGTAATTTTTAAACTTGAAGGCAGAAATTAGTTCCAATATATGCCAAAATGAAAGTGCTAAAATTATAGGGAAAGATATACCCGTACTACTTATAATGTCGTAGATTAGAAGATATGTCCAAGTGTTAGTAGAAGATTACACGTATTACAATATGAGTCTCAAAAATCTTTGCCAAAATAAAACAGATGACTTTTAAAATTGAAAATATCAACAATCCCAGTAATCTTCATACCAGAAGGCCGTACTGGATTCCAATATATGCCAAAATACCTGTACTAATTATATTCACGTAGATTAGAAGATATACCTGTGCATTTGCAGAACATTTCTCGTACAACGTACAATATATGAGTTTCAATAATTTTTGCCGCAATAAAACAATGACATAATAACTTGAAAACATCAATAATCTCTGAATCAACAATCCTCGAAAATATCAATAATAATAATGTTTAAACCTGAAGACCGTAACTGCTATTATCCTGTCAAAAATGTAATGGCAATGAAAATTATCTTATATACATATCTTTATTAATCAAATCGGAAAATATTTAATAAAAATCGTCTGCCGCATAAACACATTGGATTTAAATCCGGTGCTAAACGACATATCAATTGCTTCAAATAAATTGGTGGACAAATATCGTCTGAATGATGCTACCTCTATGGAAGATTTGGCGACATTTTCGTCAATTTAGCGACATTTAAAAAAATCGCCAAATTTATCGCCAAGTGGGATTGTAGAACTGACAGTCCCACTTAGCAACAAATAGACGAAACACCATCACGATACTATCCAATAACAAAACACAATTAATTTCATTTATTTAGCCCAAATTTATCAATTTCAAGATATTTTTATGGATTTACAAATATTTTTGGTGACATTTTAAAATTTGGTGACATTTTAAAAATTCGCTAAATGTGTTACTAAGTAGGATGGTTGGACTGATTGACAAATTCTAACGAAACATCATTTCAGTATTTTCTTCTAACAAGGCAAAATAAATTTCATTGAATTGCGTCGTTTTTAACAAATGGCAAAATTTCCGTCAATTTGGCAAAAAAGAAAAGTTTCCAAGTTAGCGACATCCCGCAAAATTCGTAGCTCTGAATTTGCAGATCTGAATAAAACATCCAGATCCCGTTTGTATATACTAAATGAAAACACTAAAATTGTATTCGAAGATATACCCGTTCTACTCTTTTTCAGTTTCAACAATTGGCTAAATGAATTTATTGACTAAACACAATATATGAGTTTATTAGCTAAACATAATATATAATAAGCTTGGCCAAACTAACCAACACTCTTTGCCAAAATAAATGAAAGTAATGTACGCAGCCCGCAATTAATATAATTAAAAGAAATATCAAATCGTTTATTTATAAGATTGTATATATTTTATATCCATTTATCTATTATTCAAATCGCAAAAATAATAATAAACATTAACAAACACATTTAATTTAATTACGTTGCCGAGCAACATGATATATCCTCATAAAATTCTAAAAATAAATTAACCATCTTGATTTCTTAATACTTTCATCATTGAGTAAAAGCTTGTGAAAAATAAACCATGGCGATAGATTTTCCATTTAAATTCATGTTTCAAACAATTCATGATTTCAAAAAGTGACTATTTAACGCAAAAATCTGCCACCAAACTCAGAGATAAAATTTTAATTCATTTTCACGTTTTAAACAAACGGTTTTCAACCTTTTCGTTTGAGGAACCGGGGAGTTTGAGAGTATACCTCATAGGAAAAAGTTTCGTTGTCAATTAATATCTCGACAACCCCTGGTCTTAGAAATTCGAAACTGGGACTAAGTTTAAGGGGAGCTATTTTAAGGCTACCCACAAAATTTCATCAAATTCGGTTCAGCCGTTTTTCCGTGATAACAGGACAGACAGACAGACAGATTTTCAATTTCATTTATATAGATTTTAAGTGGAACTATTTCAGGGCTACCCACAAGATTTCATCAAACTTCGGTTCAGCAGTTCTCTCGTGACAAACAGACAGACAGATTCGAAGTCAATGGAGAAGACAACCTTGGGGTTTATGCCTATTAATTCTCCACGATCGGGATTTCAATCTCCCATCCAGCAGAGCCGTAGCCGGGGACCACGTTCTTGACGGGCTCATGCACCGGGTAGGGTCCGAAGAACACCCGCCAAGCCCGACCTCGGTCGCCGGTCGGATCTAGGCTCAGGTCATGAATAGACAGAGTCCGTGAGATCACAGCCACCTGGAATAGTCTGAGGCAGGGGCGGCATTTCAGCATTTCATTTGGGGGTGCGAGATTTGTATGTATGAAAATCCACAATATGGAATAAATAAAATGTTTGTTAACAGGGGGGGGGGGAGGAGGGATCACAAAATTGAATTGATGTTGAGAAAAATAATTGTTAACATAATTTTTGTACATAATTGTGTTAACATAATTGTTGTTAACATAATTTTTCTAAATACAAATATCTATATTTATTTACCTTTTATTGAAGTTTTAAACGCCGTTCTTACAGTTTGGAAGACGAGAACATTTTGTTACAATATCATCATAATCCAGTGGTGTATCTTGTTCGATAGCTAAAACAGTTAAAGATGAAGGTCTTTCTTGTCCCATTGTACTGCGAAAATAATTTTTCATCCTCCTGAGATACGAAAAAGACCTTTCACAACTGTCTGAGTTGATCGACACAGTCAAAAACAATTTAACTAGTAATTTTATGACAGGAAACACATTTTTTATATTCCGTTCTTTAAAATAATCCAGGCGACTTTTAAAATTGGGATGGTCTATGTTTTTAATTTTCACCATTAAATAAAACAGTCGCAATTTGCATAACAATTCTCTTTCTGGAAGTCATATAATTTACATATGGTTGAAACATTTTCTTTTTCGACATCTGATCCTGATAATACTGAACTAAGGGCAAATAAAAAAAGATATATTGTTCTCACATACACACATTAAATTTTGTCTCAATTTCATTAGACACTGAATCAATAATTTCATATTGAATATTGATTTTGTGATATGATTTGACATCATCATGGGAATTTTTTTAACCGCCACCGAATTCGCTTGGAATTTTCTTACGCCTTTTCAGTTTTGGTCCAGAATAAGAATTTTTTTCGCAAAGTCCTGTCACAAAACTCCACACTTGATTGAAAAATGCATCAGTGCGAAAAGAACTAACAGTTTCAATAGCAGCTTTAGCCAAAGCTTGCACAGTCTGAAAATTAAGATCAGATTACTGAAGATGCTTTGAGAGAGTATTTCAAAAACACTGGGCAATACAAACAAAGTGAACAAAAATTCGAACGATGTCATTCATGTCAAAAATCTTCGGCTCTTCCACCATTGAGATAATCGGTTTCAGATAATTCTTCCAATGTTAAACTCACCACTTCAAAATTATCAAGTAGTGCTTTTATGGCTTTAAATCTGGAAGACCACTTCGTATCACTTAGTGATTGTAGTGTTGAAGAGTCTCCAGAAAAAGTAATTGTTGATGAGCGAATCTTTTCGAAAATAGCATTTCTTTTACAGGATGTTTCTATGAAAGAATATAATGCATTGAGCTGCTGAAATGCATTTCTATCAGAAGGAATGGATGAACATGCACTAACTACACATAAATTTAATCGGACACTTGAAATTTTCAAGTGAAAAGAATAACATCACCCCAGTCTTTTCAAATTGATAAGTATTCATTTCAGCCGGAAGAGAGAAGCTTCACTGTGAAGGTCGGCTCTTATGAAGCTCCATAGCGTGAAAAAATTGACCAGTGGACAGTCGATGAAAAAAGGGAGAAGCCGATAGACGACGGGGAAAATTTTGGGGGCGCGACCGCGCCCCCTCGCGCCCCCTATTTGCCGCCCCTGGTCTGAGGCCTTGCTGCCTCACCGGTATGACGGCCGTTTCCTCGAGAGCCGGTTCCCCGGATTTTAATGCTCCCCAGATACGGAAGACCAGAGCTACAGTGCTAAGATCCGTGCACCACATCTTAGGTGGCGCTGTCCCGGGGGGGGGGGACAAACAGACAGGCAGACAGATTTTCAATTTTATTTATATACATTGATTTCAAATAATATACATTCAGAAATAAAAACTTTTTTAGCAAACGATTTTTTACACTGGGGAATATATAACTACAATTGATTGTGATCATCTCTTACTGAACCATTTCAAAATTATGAGAAAATAATTTTAAAAGTAACTTTTTAAAAAGTAAAAAAATTGCAAAGTTTAACCCTAAAACCTCTTTTCATAGGTTAAGTGCCTAAATATAAGTTTTATTTTTTCGGTTTGTGATTGATGTTCTTTACCAGGTTCAAGATGTATGGGGAAATACGAGTACACTCAGCTTGCTGCTATTCATTTTCCTCGATCGAATTATCAATGCTTCCTTTTAATCGGTTTCAAACATTTAAAGGTTAGTTAGGTTTTAGTTTAGTTAAAAGCCAATCGTTTATTTAAAATAATGTTGGTATTTTGTTACAAAAAGAATGGCGTTAGTGAGGTTTTGAAAATTGATTTATATTCGAGTTTTAATGATATATTGAACGCTCAGCAACAAATATAGAACGAAACATACCGCCTCACTAGTAGAGTTACATTAAACACAACTTTATCTTGTACTAGATTAGAATTAATACTTAAATACCTAGGATTTAAAATACAAACCTCTGATTAAAACTACGCCCAAACTTACAGCGAATTCTCGAAAACCAAAGACCAAATAACCAGTGTATACATTTATAACAGAAAAAAAGTTGTGACGCCACGACTTTCGAGAACGCATTCTCCCGCCGCATACGCAATACGTAGCAATGGGGCACGTTTCCTGTTGTAACGTTAAGAATCCGGAAATCTGTCTTGGAAAAACTTGCTTCCTTCCTTTTTTCTGGCTCGTGATGGATTTCAAAATCGGAATGTTTTATAGATTCAAAATGCGTAAAAAATCAGAATCAGAGCATTTTTAAATATAAAAGACTTATCTTCTTATCTTACGAATTCGGTTCAAAGTTCGTTAAAAAGGACATTCTTTGACCTTTTGATTATGCAAACTCTGCGATAATATTTTCCATTGATGAAGCACCGATTTGTGCGAAAATCGCTCAAAATTGCTCTTCCACATAAAATAACTAAAAAACTAATTTGAATTAAAAAAATATCTTCGAAGTATCTTGGGACTAAACCCGAAGTATCGTCGCACTGAATTTAGCTGTGGGTCGCTTAGATTTTACACTGCGCGACCGACAGGCAAACAGACAAGCATTTTCTTTTATTATATTAGATAAAATCGCATATAAATTAAGAGTTGCACTTTTGTCTGAGGTCCGAAAAGGAAAGATGTGGGGTACACTTCAAATATCGAAGGAAAAATGTTCCTATCGTCTCAGGAGTTCAATGGATAGAACATCCCGAGAAACGTGGTTTGATTACCCAATAGGGGAAGCTTTCTTTAGAATATATTTAAAAGAATGCCACATTTTTGTAACAAACGAGGAATATTATGTAATATTTCTTCAGTTTAATTTAACGTATAATTTTAAGTTGGCATTTTACGATATATGTAAAGAATTCAAGTAATCGTGAAATATTAATATCACCATAGAAGCAAAGCCACTGCCATAATGCCGATAATAGAAACGATCAGCACCGACCCAAATTCGATGATTAAAAAGAATTAAATTCATCTTCTGGTCTGAGTATTTAATTCTAATTAACTCAAACAAATGCCTGTTTCAGATTGGAAAATAGTACATTACTATAAATGTCCAAACTCAGACTACAGGCACCAAAAGATGAAAAAATGTAATCATAACTATCAGGAACCTTACTCCCTATTACGGACAGGTGATTCCCCTCAGACTTTCAGTGACATGCTTGCAAATGTTTTACAGTGTATAAATATTTAGAAATGTTACTATTCATTAGATCAGGTTTCGTAGTTAAAGAACAGTCCTAGAAAGGAGCCTGTTCTTTTCGTTTCCCAAACCGATAGATACCATAACAAATTATTATATGCTCTGTTTTAACGATTTCTTTTATTGAATAATAAGTTTTGCAGCAGTGAGAGATTTGATTTATATGTATTTATTGTTAAGTTCAAGTTCGTATCTATGAACTTTAAAATGCTTACGTTTACGGACATTATTATTAACTCAAAACACTACTGAGTACTATTGAACATGTAGAAAAATTTATATATATAAGTGTATCGAGCAAAGTCATGGACCAGTCAATAACTCTAGAAGTATTAGGGTTATTGTATATTTATTATACAGTTGTATAGCAAACCTCAATGACGCTACACGATAAAAAAATTTTAGGGGAATGATCCCCTTTTTTAGGGAGGACGAAAGGGATATCTTACTTTCTATTAGGTATAAAAAAAAAGTCAATTTCAAAGCTGTAGAACGTTTCAAATTTAGTACTCAGCAGTTTTGTTTTCCAACAAAAGATGAAAAGGAATAGTGAAAACCAGTGTATAAAATCTAGCTCCCCTCCCCAAAAAGATTGAGTTTTAAACAATATTTCAGAAAACAATGGACTATGTTAAACACTGAAATCCAAATGGTCACCTTCAGGAATGATGCATGTTTCCACATGTGTAATATGATATCCCTGCGTGATTTCGAACGATTTTACGTTTACATTGCTACGTGCAGATTAATAAAATCGTATCTTTCAAAATCGATATTTAGAGAATTATTTTGTAGCTTTTGCTGTGGAACTAATCATCTTTAGTCAGTACTGAGTACTATTGAACACTGCACATCTCTCTTTAGTACTAACTTTTAAACACTCTTTTACTATTTAATTGATTTTTAACCCCTATCTTACAGGGAGCCAGATAGCATCTTTAACCTCCTAAAAAGGTACTAGTCCACTTCCCCTAAAGTTATTCTTGTAGTGGAATAGGAATTTCCTATACAGCTGTATAAAAATGTACGATAACCTTAATACTGGAGTTATTAGTCTGGATCAGGATTTTCCTGACCTTTTTCTCAAAGTCAGGCACTTGATAGTTACGTTATTTACCTGTAGAAGCTGCCAAAGCATGAGCCATTTTGCCGTCATAACACGTTTTCCCTGCGCACCACAAGGGGATGAGCACTTTACGCCCTTAATTTTTCCTTATCTTTTTACTTTCCTTATATAATGCATAAGGAAAGTATTGTGACGGGGTCGAAAATTCGAATTCGAGTTCTCGACGGGAGAGCACGTTTCAAGCATACCTGATCACGAATAAGACATTTTTGAAGTGATGTCTGTGTGTGTGTGTATGTGTGTGTGTGTGTGTGAAAGCATGTGTGTGTGTGTGTGAAAGTATGTGTGTGTGTGTGTGAAAGTATGTGTGTGTGTGTGTGAAAGTATGTGTGTGTGTGTGTGTGTGTGTCAGTGAGTCTGTGGAGTCTGTGAGTGTGTTCATGGAGTCTGCATAGCTGATATGAATGAAATATTCACTGATTTTACAAAGAGAAGGACGATTTTTTTGGATGAAGTTTTACGCATAGAGTTTATTTACTTGTAGCTCAATGGTCTTAATTTTTAAATAAAATAAATTATTATAGTATTGTGATGAATGCCATGAATGGGAAATTATGTATGAATGAAATGCTGCTTTTATAGAGAGAGCCAGGCGTGTTATTTTTTCAATGACGTCATTTGAATGAATTTCAGTTGTTTTCGATGAAGTTTTCAAATATAATAAATTATCGTGGTATTATGATAATTCTAAAATTATTACCGAGGAATATATCACATTTTAGAGATATTTAAACCAGGCAATTTATATTTCAATGCCGTCATTTGAATGACGTTCATTTTTTTCGATGAAGGTTTTAAGTTTTCAAATATAATAAATCAATGTAGTATTGTGATAAGTCTTAAAATATAATAAATCAATGTAGTATTGTGATAAGTCTTAAAATATTACCGAGGAATGTATTGCATTTTAGACATGTTTAAATAAAATTGCATTGAAGTTGGAAAATGTTTCATAATCAATGTCTTTCTTGTTTTACTGTAAAATTAGTAAATTCATTGCATTATATAAGGAAAGTCATGTGCTGCCCACATCAGATTTTTTTCTATATTTATCACCGTTGGAATCTTGAATTTAACACCGTTCTTACTTTATTTTGCCTAGTTCTACTAACAGTAACAACACTTCGACTATTTAAGGAATTGTCATGCATTACCTTACACGTTCTGACGAAGAAGCCACTGCCTCAGCGTAAAGACGATAAATAGTTTCACGAATTTCGTAATTAACACTAGAGATAAAAAATTTTGAAAGTATTATTATATTAAAAATTCCGATTTAAATTTAAGCGCCAGCAATTTTCTTCCCCATATCTGTACCGCCAGAATTGTAGAGCTTTGTTTAAATGTGAGAAATTTTGAAAATCATCAAAAGAGACATATGCAAGGAAGGGAATTTAACTCGCATCATACTTGAACCCGTAATTGAGTTGAGTTGAGTTGAGTTGGGAGAATAATACCACAGGGCGTTTTAATCAAAATTGATAAAATTAACTTCGAATCGCTTTCAAGATTCACAGAAGAGAATGGAGAAATTAATTAGCATATGGAAATGAGGAAAATAATCTTGAGTTTTAAAATTGATGTATGCAATCAATAATTTTTGTCTAAAGTAAAAGTGGCACCCATCGGTAAAATAATAGTAAAATAATAACAGTAAAATAATTGTAATAGTAAAATAATATGTATAGAGATAAATTCTAAAGCTTGAGAGATTTATCTACATTCACAGAATCCTTCTAAAGGAGGCGTTTCCAAAGCCAAGATTGCGTTCGTATTGCAGATAACTGCATTCATGGATGTATTTCGTTATTTTTTAAACTCTTTGACATGGAATATTCAATACCCACAATGGTGAAAACTTGATATCTGCCTAAATTTGCAAACCTTTATGGAGAGAAACACATGTAGACTTATAAAGACATACACATCCATTGCATAGGTATCTATCTGCTACACCATGGTGAAAGCAGAATAAAGTGGTAAAACTGGTGCATAGATGCGGTTATCTGCAATGAGAAAGCGATTCTATCTTATTATATGTTACATTTAAATAGCTTTTACACTGTGCATTCGAAATTTTGGCTAATCTTCTATTTAAAAATATAAACTATATCATATTAAAGAGCGCACCCTGTGTGCTTGATATAGTTAATTTTGTATATAATAATCAATAATAATTATTATTATTTAATATTGGATCATGGTTTAGTTAAAATTGACTCTAAATAACAATATTTGTATTAATTTTAAACCATGAACTATAAAATAATTTTTGCAAGTGTTGCCATATGCGAAACCTAATGCTACATTAAAATATATAATCTCGGCAAACAAGCATTGTTCATTGTTTAAACAGATCAAGCTATTGGTACATCAATACCATTGAGGAATCAATACAAAGGAGAATATGTGGTAGAACCATCATATATCGATGTTTTAAGGGTGAGCGTTAGTAAATCTTCTGCCCTATCCGCTCTTTGTTAACTTTCGCGGCACACGTTTTTCGCCGAAATGCTGCTCATACAGTTGCGAAACATTTTCTGATAGATAAAATGGAATGCTTAACTATATAATTATATTAAAACTAAATTTAATACCCAATAAAACATAGAAAATATTTTTTATTTTAATTCAAGATATTTTTGGTGCTGCTATCTGTTGTCGTAATTTAATTTATACCGACTATTTTTATTTTTTAATGAACATTTTTAAATATCTATTGCTTCTAATACAGTATTAAATACAACAACAGATCATATATAATAATGCCACAATCACGGAAAGGTAATTTTTCATTCTGTAAATTTAATAAGGGGATCTGAATGTACATCACTGAGGACTGCAGTTTTGTCTTTTAAGTTCCTTTGTCTTCAAGTTCAAGTCCAAGTTCAATTACGTTTCCGTGATTGTGGCATTATTATATATGATCTGTTGTTGTATTTTAAACTGTATTAGAAAGAATAGACATTTAAAAATGTTCATTAAAAACAAAAATAGTCGGTATGAATTAAATTACGACAACAGATGGCAGCACCAAAAATATTTTGAATTAAAATAAAAAATATATTCTATGTTTTATTGGGTATTAAATTTAGTTTTAATATAATCTAAGCATTGCATTTTATCTATCAGAAAATAATTCGCAATTGTTTGAGCAGAATTTCGTCGAAAAATGTGTGTCGCGAAAGTTAACAAAGCGCGGATAGGGCAGAAGATTTACTGACGCTCACACTTAAGGAAAATAAACTTTGTTTTACTACATCATCTCTCTAAAATATTATTTTAATTTCAATAAAAGTACCCAATTTTTATCTCATTATTATTATATATATGCCATTCGTTGTCATGCATATCCAATGTGACGATTTTTCTATTACTATTAATTTACTATAACGATTTTTCTATTACTATTAATTACTATAACTATTAATAATCAATTGTTGATAATGCAAATCACAGTGAATGTCAAAATTGACGTTTTGAACGGGTCTGTATGAAATCATTTTTATCTACTAATAAATAAATTCATTAATTTCTTTTCTATTCCTATATTTATTAGTATATGCAAATAAAAACTATAGTGATTGGGTCAAAAATTCGAGTATTGCATTTTGATGAATTTACATGCTTTGGGTATCGATGATTGCGAATACACTATTTTTCAATGATCTCTGGCTTTGTGTGTGTATATGCCAATAATGTGGGATATGTATTGAATAAGTTGGTCAAGTTGGAGAAATTTTTTTATGATTATTTCAATGGATAAATATCAGACGCCTATTAATGTTTACGAAGCTGGAAACAAAGTTATTAAATTTTCCCTGATATATTTTGAAAATAAAAAAATATATATACCAATTTCCTTATAAATAGTTAAATAAATATTCATATTATATGTAATTTTTTATTTAAAACTGAACGACATAACTTCCACTTTTAACATTTTTTATATAAAAGTGAATAATTTATAAAAGTGAATAATTAATAAAAGTGAATAATATATTGTTTGAAAGATAAGTTGAAATAATATACTATTAGTTTAAGAAACTGCAATGTTTTATGACAATGATCATTTAAAGGTCGTAATCAAGCACTGATCTCGACATATTGCGCGTTTTGATCTGAAATGAAAAAATTGTAAATATGCTGACTCTTATTACATTAGTGAACGCTTTGATGCACTTATAACCAGAAATAAGTGAATATCATTGTTTAGGAGCTTTCGCAAACCATTTAAGAGATATTAGAAATGCTTTCTTTGTTCCAAAAAAAAAATGATTTCCAATAAATAATCAAGCAATTTATTTGAGGTTTTATATCCGCATTTTTGCATACAACAATAAAAGTCATTGATTTTGAACGAGATAAAATTATCAGAAATCTGAAATTTGTATTTTTGTTTTCACATATGGTTATATATGTAAGAAAAATGACATATTGAGCACATCAGATTAAAAAAAAATTCGATTTGTCATTTCCTTATTTTTCATGATTTTCCATTTTCAAAATAATTACACTATTTTTTCTCCTAAACTTTTTGCTACCCACTAGTTCGTAAAATGCTGATTTGGAGAATTTGAAACATACCGACTACGATGAACGTCCAGGAATCGATTATTTATTAGCCATTTTTACTTTCCTTATATACATAATGTATAAGGAAAGTATTGTGACGGGGTCGAAAATTCGAATTCGAGTTTTCGACGGGAGAGCACGTTTCAAGCATCCCTGATCACGAATCAAACATTTTTGAAGTGATGTCTGTGTGTGTGTGTGTGTGTGTGTGTGTCATTGAGTCTGTGGAGACGATAACTGACGAACGAATGGACCGATTCGAACAAAATTTGGAACAAAAATCACAATCCATAAACAATGGAAGCCTATTGTTTTTATACGCTATCGAATGTTCAGAACCCCCCTAAATTTTCGAATGAAATTTTGAAAAAATCATCAAAAAATCAAAACCGCTAATAAAGTTACGCAAATAGACATTTTTCATGTAATTTTTCATTAGAAAACGATTGACATAAATTTTAAAACGCTAACATGAACCGTTTTCGGGATATTGTACATTTTTCAAAAAAATTATCAAAAAGTCATATAAAATAAAAAAAAATATTTCCTTTTGAGAAATATGTTCAATTTTCATATGTAATACCATGCGATAAATTGGGTGACATCATTCTCGTGGATCTAGCTCGTTCCATTCGTGACAAAAGATACTTTAAGTAATACTTTTTTATTTGAACGCCAATAGTCATTTATCTGCTGTAAGAATAACTTATTTCTTCATCCATAACGCTTGGCGAGATTTTGGCGACGAATTTGGCGGAATATCGCCAACTTGGCGACGTTTTGAAATGTTGCCAAATTAACGAAAATCTCACCAAATGGATAAAAATGACGCTAAATCAATGAAAATGACGACTAATTGTCGAAAATTCAATATCTTGGAAAGAATATAAGTATCTGCTATAAGAATAACATTTTGTTTAACTGTAAACGTAGTAAATTCATTGCATTATATAAGGAAAGTCATGTGTTGCTCACATCAGATTTTTAAATTTAGAACACAGTTAATGCTACCGCAAAGCAACAGCAATGTTACTTTCGGTTACATTGTAATTAGATGCGCAAACAATACACCCTCGAAATCGAGAGGGAAATAAAATACAATACTTTTCCAAACATTGTTAATTATAGCGTGCAATTTATTGAATATCTAACATGTTTCTTGGTAATCATAGTAATACTGCAAATGAAGATTTAATTTAAAAGCTGCAAGATCGTTGCGAAAATGGTATTGATTGTGTAACGAATAGGTTTGCGTTAAATTGTTGTTTACTTGACAACTCACGCTGTTTGACAACTGTATGCGCTGTTGCCTTCTAAATTAGCTTTTAATTGCCTTTTAAATACAAAGTTTTCACATCAAACATTCAAATTAGATTAAAAAAAACTCTGTTAGTTTTTAGAATTAATTATATCAATCTATTTTTAGCACTGGTATTTAAGAATGTTAAAGACGGGGAAGTATTGAAAATTTAACTTGCAATTTTTTTTAATACATTTTTTTTTCATCATGTAATGAGAACGCTTAGTGTTAAAAACAGTTATCTTAATCAGAAATTAGCCCGGTCAAATTCTATCCTGTGGTCTATACTAAAAAAGTTTGCAAAAATTTCAATCTTTTAGGTCACGAGAGACTTCTAAAAGGTCTGGAAAGACATTACAGAACAAACCTCCCATTTTGTCCCCACCCAACCATGTAGAAGAAATTGAAAATACGGCTTTGGTAGGCTCTGTCCCGTACTCCATACTATACGTCTGCAAAGATTTAGCCTTCTAAGTTACTGGGTAGGTTTCATTTTTCGAATATCTCTCCGTCCCCCCCCCCTTTTTTTTTTCCTTGAAAAAGAGGCTCCGTTCGATTCTGTTTTGTACTTGATACTTGAAGTATTAATCAAAAGGTGTCACTGTATTCCAATTATCAGACATTTCTATTGCATTTGTTATGTTCACTATATGATAATAATAACAATAATAATAATAATAATAATAATATATATATATACATAAAATATATATATATATATATATATATGTGTGTGTTCATTTCGAAGGGATATATGGACTTGACAAGAATTTTTTCGAAATGAACTTATCTTAAGCCTAAAGATCTTCCACGTGCAAGCTTTTTTACTTGATTTTTTTGTTTTCCTACTTTCATTCCTCACCTTTGAAATCTGTTGATTGTCTTAGTCTTTATGACCTGCATTAAGCTTTATAATTTCCTCTTTATGGTTGAATTTCTTTTATTTCTTTGTATTTTGTAGAAAATTTTGGGATAGTGTATTATGAGTTACTACTTACATTCTAACATTGGATTTACAATTTTATATTTATATATATATATATATATATATACACACACATATTCAGGGTGTCCCAAAAACATTGACCTCGGCTTTTATTCCATAAATATTAATCTTAGAAATATATAATAAATTACAAAGTTGCGTAAAAAACGGTACAGAATTTTATGAAATCGATTAAAATTTTCAAGGGAATCAAATTTTAAGAAATACAAAATTTAAATTTCTATAAAGCCCCTGTACAAAAACATTTCCAATGAGTAAAATGTGCCCCATACTCTAATAAGGTAATGTACAAAATTTCAGAATTTTATCATAAAAAGTCTCAGAAATATGAAAGGACAAAAATGCTGACTTAAACCACTTTTCGATGCATCGAGATGAGTTTTCAGAGGGGAAAAATTATATCGGGAGATCGCGTTTCAGGGGTCATACACAAATTACGAAAGAAAACAATGATTACATAAATAAATAATAATTTTGCTATTTATTGATACAAAAGTATCTACACTGTGTAGAAATAATAATTTTACACAAAGATTACAAAGCTTGTTCAAAATGTTTTCCATCCATGCCAATGATCCATTAAAGATAAGAGGCAGATATTATATGCCTATGATGCATTTCTGCGTTGCTTCATTTGCACTCTTTCTGTAAACATTTACATTTTAATTTGTAATTAATCCCTCACCAACTTTGTTTAAACATAACTCTGGGACTTTTTATGATTAAAATACTGAAATTTTTTACATCACCTTATTAGGGTATGGGGTACATTTTATTCATTGGAAATGTTTTTGTACGGGGGCCGTATAAAAATTTAAATTTTGTATTTCTTCAAATTTAGTCCCCTAAAATTTTTATCGATTTCATAAAATTCTGCGCGTTTTTTTTACGCAACTTTGTAATTTATTATATATATCTAAGATCAACATTTAAGGAATAAAAACCGAGATCAATGTTTTTGGAACACTCTGTATGTATATATATATATATATATATATATATATACATATATATATATACATATATATATATATATATATATATATATATATATATATATATATATATATACATATATATATATATATATATATATATATATATATATATATATATATATATTATATATATATATATATATATATATATATATATATATATATATATATATATTATATATATATATATATATATATATATATATATATATATATATATATATATTATACATATATATATGTATATACATATATATATATTATACATATATATATATATATATATATATATATATATATATATATTATATATATATATATATTATATATATATATATATATATATATATATATATATATATATATATATATATATATATATATATATATAAATTTAAATTCAAAAACTTGCAACAATTACACAACATATTGACAGGGCCAACGGCCGTACCGTGCTGAAAACACCGGTTCTCGTTAGATCACCGAAGTCAAGCAGCATCGGGCGCGGTTAGTACTTGGTGGGTGACCACCTCGGAACACCGCGTGCTGTTGGCCATCTCGGGTGCGGTATCCCCGTGGTTTGCGCGCTAGATTTGCACGCTACCACAAATGCCGCCGTGTTCATGCGGAGTACGATCACGTTAAACATGTGGGTCCGTAAGTCCTTCCGAGAGGTTGGTGGTAGGGGAAGGAGGGTACGGTTCCTGTGGATGCCTCCCCCACTGGGTTCCGGTCTAAATTGGGTGGCACTTCCCGGCCGTCCATACAGCTACCTTACACCTTTCTGGTAGGTCGGACGGTCTGGGTCTCAACAACAACAACATATTGACAGATCATACTCTAGCATTTCTAAATAATTCATAAACTCCATGTCTTCTTCTAACAGTTAAACTATTCGTATAATTCACTTTAACCTGCTTTGAGAAAACTGCTTAGTCAGTAACAAAAAATTCACTGTAACCGGTTCTGAGATGATTGGTAATACACATGCTTTTCCAGAAGTACCACTGTACTAGGGGTTGATATATTTTCATTATATTCTTTTGATATTACTTTATAATACTTTGCATCCTCAATTCAATAATTAGCCACAAGCTGGTGTAACAGAATATTTTATATTCATGTTTGATTTTTTTGTGTTTTTGATCCACTTTGTCTTTTCTTCTACGTCGGGCCATTTACATTATTTCTGTAATACATTTTACAGTTATGTAAACAGAAACGTAGAATCAGCATTAATGAAACATGTATGGCCCTTGATAACGTACATGGTTTCATAAATGCTTTTCATATACATTTTATTCCTTTTATAATCACTAGTTTCTATTTTTCAATTTCCAAACTTCTTGCATAGCTCATCGTGCTACACTAGGCTTCTGATTTGCAAAAACCTTCAGTTTACAAGCAATTTTCATTGGTATTTCTCGGGTATATATATTACAAGTAATATATATATATATATATATATATATATATATATATATATGTGTGTGTGTGTGTGTGTGTTGTTGTTGAGACCCAGACCGTCCGACCTACCAGAAAGGTGTAAGATATGTGTGTGTGTTGAAGACCCAGACCGTCCGACTCGTCCAGAGGACTAAGAGCAACTATTTGGACGGCCGGGAAGGATATGTGTGTGTGTTGTTGTTGTTGTTGAGACCCAGACCGTCCGACCTACCAGAAAGGTGTAAGGTAACTGATATGTGTGATAGGAAGGATATGTGTGTGTGTGTAATATTTGACTTGAATAGTCCAAGGAAAATATAATTTAAGTTATAAAAATCTATTTTATTCGATGCTACTAGAAATAAAGATAATTGCATGTTCTGGACGACTCCTGATCGTCGACCAGCGCTAACCAAATCTGTGTGCCATCTGTGTAGTCCTTTACAAGTGAAAAATACATTTTCATCAGAGGAGGAGGGAGGATATGAAGCATGTGACTGCTATCTTAGCGGTGTAGGCTTTAAAAATGTGATTGGGAATGCAATTTCAATGAGAACGTTTACATAGGGTTAAGTTTAGTGACCATATATGATATGATCGAGGAAGCGTCTGCAGACTTGTTAATATTAGAGACGTGGGATAGAATTTAATGTAGTTGCAATATGTGCTGGACATGAGATAGAAAAAGAATTTGGAATAATAAAATAACTATGAAAGATAGGGGCGCGTTATTGGGAAAGGCTTAAAATTTACGTATTATATATATATATATATATATATTCTTCTTTCTTTTCTCTCTTTTTTTTTTTTTTTTTTGAGATCAAGGGGAGCCTTAAATTTTCCTTGTGGACAAGATTTCATGACCTGAATAAATCCACCTTTCATTTTCTTTTTTGTACATTTGTGGGGGTTACCTTTGAAGCCAAATGAGCTCAATTGCTAGAGCACTGGTCTCGAAATCTAGAGGTCAGTGTTTTAAATAGCTTCCTAAGTATGTGTCCAGTTAGAGGTTGAAATTCAGGACTCCGGATCTAAGACCAGGACTTTACCAATGTATTTACCCATGTCTTTGAAGGACCCTCACTAGTAGACATCCTTATAAAATAGGTTGACTCATGTTTAGAAATGCCAAAAGCGTGTTAATCCATTAGTCGACATAAGTTTAATTTCTCTCGCCATCGCAACACTTTCACTTTACATATATTGGGTGGCGCATTTAAAGTAAAAATTCTCCATCGCACTATCAGTTTCAGCATCTCTGACGTCTGGCTGCTAGGACCACTTTCTCTAAACATAAACACTTGGAGTAAAATAGCGAAAAACGGACCTCTTTCTGCACCTGATCCCTCCCTTTTTCTTCCCAAAACCCCGATAGTGCGCCTGCGCCCCCATCTTAGAAACTGTGGCGCTCAGCATCCCGGTGATCAGTGCTGAGAGCAACAGGCGAGCAGGATCATGCCGACCGCGTAAGTCGTAGTTTTTTCTTTATCGTTTTATCGTCTGCGAGAATCTTCCTGACTTTGCCGTATTTATGACGTTCTGGGTAAATTTGCTGGCGGTGTTCCATTTGGGTCTAATTAAATGTAAATATTTATTTTTTGAGGGTTGGCAGTTTTAACGACGTTTATTGGGTGTTTGTAATATTATATTCAATTCAACACTTCGCGTTTGAAACGTGTTGCATCTATTATTTTTTTATCATTTGTTGGAGGTAAAGCATAGTAAAATTATGGTGCTTTACATAATATGCAAACAATATATAAATACGTCTTTTTCGTACGTGATATTTTTAATAGTAATATATAAGAAAAATGGGATTAAAATATAATTTTTCACAAATCAATTGTAAAGATTTTATACCAGAAAATTTTGAGAAGAAAGTATTTCATATTTTGCCACCGAAACTATTGACCGATACAAATTAAGAAAATACAGCTTGTAAAGCGTACCATTTAGGGCAGGAAAAATTATTAACTTTATGCAAAGTTTATGATCGTAAAATTTCCAAATTTAATGTACAAGCTTTTATTTGCTTATAGTTAAGTTTCATTTGAATATAAAGAATTGGAAATATTCATTTTAACGTACTTAATTAGTTTTAACCGGATTTGTGACTGCTAAAAGTAGTTTAATTTTTCTTACATGTTCCTATAAAAATAATTTTTTGGAAGACACTTCCTCCTTGATATTTGACGATATCTAGAATATCTATATCATTTTATGAAATTCTTATTTTAAGAATATAGTTCGTGTAATGCCATAATTGTTAGTACTTTTGTATGTTCTCATGTGTACGTTAAAATAACATGTTATTGATATATCAAATTGCAATTGATTATGGTTTGTAATAGAACAAGTGAGGTATGAGGAATTTTTACATATATGAAATTTTAATATATTTTGAGTAAGGAATATGTAAACCATAAACAAGTAAAGGCAGAAAATATAGATTTTTAAAGTACCTCTTTTATTATTTGTATGCAAATTAAATTTATAAAAAATGTTTATATTAAAATGAATGCAACTTAAATGAATGAAAGACAACGACGTAACAAATTTGGACGTTCTAGTTACTTTGGGTCTAGAGTTATTCCCAAATATCGAGTACATCTCTATGTAAGGGGCCAGAACGATCTAACCATTTGAGGTTCAAAAAAAAAAATATATATATACCACAAAAGACAACGTGGACCTTCTCGCTGCTTTGGTTCTTGAGTTATTCTCCAAAATCGAGTACATTTCTATGTCGAGACCAGGACAGGCTGGTTCGTTAAGATTCAAAATCTGAAGAATCAAAATATATCACAAAAGACAACGACATATCAAATTTCCTGTCACTATGATTAGTGAAAGTTGGGGCGTCAAAGATTTGAATGACTTTAACAAACACCGGATCACGGTAAATAAATTGTAAACAGCGTTATTTCAGGAAACTGCATAATTTTTTAGATGTAACTCGTAAATAAGAAGGATATTGTCTTTTATTAAGTAGATATGAAAATAATAATGCAGAAATATAAACTTTGAGAAGAAAAAAAATATTTCATAATGGATATGCAGAATATATATCATTCAGTATTATAATTTGGATTCAAATGTCCAATGGATAAAATTATTTTATATTTTTGTTTGCTCAAAATAAAAACTTTGTTGTCTACACTCTTGGGCTATTTATAATTGGGAATGCGGTATTTTACTATAAAATAAATATAAAAAGTTAGAAAATATCTAAAAAGGACAGTACAACTTTAAAAATTTGAAATAATTTTTTCTAATTTTATTATCATTTTGTAGCCTACCAAATTAAAAAAAGCTACCAATTACTTTTGCGTACTTTCATTATCATAAGATGTTTAAAAAAGATACTATAAACCCGTTGTTTTAATTCTTAACTTGAAACTTGAATCGCGTTTATCTAGAAATACAGTTTTTTGCTCTCTCGCTCATAATATTTCGTGATCAAGTTACGAAAATGCCCTGAAACTTTATAGATATAAAAATGATGTAGGTGTCAAGTTATATGGAACTCTTTCGGCATTTTCTCTTATTCTAGTTATAAGTGGAAAGTGTTGGTAGTACGTCCCCATCTGGATGTAATCGTACTTGGTGCCAGAAACTTCGATTTTATTTATTTACTTTTAGGCTATGTTTTACCGAATTTTTCATTACTTGGCGAAATTTCTTACAAGACAGATGTTTTTGTTTAGGAATGTCACACATAAATTACTGTGCATGCAAATTGGGGTTCGGAGGCCAGAACGCGAAGCAGATTTAATTTTGATTGACAAGTCACGATTATATTGGAACTTTTGAACGATATTTCACAGCAAATTTCTTAGCGCTTTTGATAAGCCTTAAAGAGATAAAATTCGACTCAAAAGTTTAACTCCTTGATCCTTAATAGTTTAAATTTTTCTTCTTCCACTCGTATATCGTATAGACAACTAGCATATGAAACAGCATTGACAAAACAGAATGCGATTAAGTACTACCTTTTCAATAACTAAAAGTTCATAGATTTTTAGTGGTATTCAAAT
The DNA here is from genome assembly GCA_951213105.1 of Amaurobius ferox. Lineage (NCBI taxonomy): Eukaryota > Metazoa > Arthropoda > Arachnida > Araneae > Amaurobiidae > Amaurobius > Amaurobius ferox. The sequence goes on from OX578136.1 coordinate 105,239,782, forward strand.
GAACGAACATTCAAGGTAAACATAGTCCAACAATTTAGTTTTGCAAGATAATTCAAAATATTTAAGTGCAGGACTGGAGAGGTGTAAGTTAGTAACATGCGTGGGGACAATTTAAGAGTCTCGGGTTTAAATCCTGGCTTTGACCGAATTTTACTTTCATTTTAAATTAAGTCTTATACACACTAGAAAATTATCGGTAAAAGCACACAAAAAACTGGGTTTTCTGCCACTAGAATGAAAGAGGTAAATTTCCAGTTATATACTTCAAAAAGTTGCTGCATATCTATATGATTGTGTAGTTTTACTCTTTTATATGAGATTTGCATGAAATAGTGGGTATATTTTATTTTGTGCTGAAAAGACCGTTTTAAACAGGTCATTTTACGCACCTGTTTACCTCCTACCTACTTGCTTACGTGCTTAAAAGGGTCCATTAAGAAGGACCTATTTAAGTAGGTAAACAGGTGAGTAAAATATACCTCTTTACCTGTTTAAAACGATCTTTTCAGCAAAAAATAAAATATGCCCATTATTCCGCACAATTCTCAAATGAGTGAGTAAAATAACACAATAGATATAACTATATTTTCAAGTGTGTAAGTGTGTAACTAGAAATCTACCTGTTTATAAGTGTCATTCTAGTGGCGGTAAACCCAGTTTTTTGTGTGCTTTACCCATATTTATAGTGTATACTATACTTTTGTATGACTTTAACAGAGCGATTCAGGAAGTTTTCCCGAGATCCGTAATTGCTCAAAAGTTGTATTCATGGGAAAAAAACAGAATTAAAAATTAAAATGTAACTGTAAAGAGTGCAGTTGAGACTCTCCTGCCAGAAAACGCGTTCATCTCTCCAAAAAACTGAAATTTGGCGGCTTTTGATGGTGCTTACGGTTTTAATCCATGAAATATGATAGAGTGTTACATTATGCTAAAAATTGGAATCCATCCAGATTGTAATTGCTTGAATAGAACGAAACATCTTGATAAGGGACGCACAGATGATAGAGCAAGTTGTCAGGGTTTTAGAAAAATGTTGAAAATGAATAAAAATTCGCGCTTCCATTCCAAACGGGACCTGATTCTTCGCGTTTTTTATACACTCGTTAGCATGAAATGTCCGACACTTAGAATGACAGAAAGAAAGCTTATATTGCGCCCCAATTTTATCCAGCTCTATGGAGACCGATAAATTTACTCCTACCACGCAGCTTATATTTAAATGTATAAGGACCATTTTCGCGGAATTCTGACGAGCTCCTGTATTTAAAATTTATTATGCCATTTAGTTAAATAATAGATGTGGTGACAAAAAAATTAAATTTGCAAATTTGTTGATAATTATTTTTAAGAAAATAAATTCGGTAAAAACTGGATTCTGAAATCTTATAAAATTGTAATTTAAACAATTTGCATTGTGAAGAATATTATGTTGTTAGAGTACGTAAAATAAACTCCTGCAGCTGCGGCTACACTCCTATATTAACACAATATACTACTATCTCTTTTCTCATGGTATTTTCTCAGTTCCCTTAACACTATATTTGCTTACGTAAATTTCGTCGCATTGAAACATCCTTTTCTCTAATTATAAATTAATTTTATTCACAGGAAAATAATAAAAAAATTCTACTCGCTCCAAAGTATATAATGCGTAGAGAAATACAACGTATAAGTCAATAAATAATGCTTGAAGTCTAGAAATGCTACGTATAAGTCAATAAATAAAGCGTAAAGTCTAGAAATACTACATATAAATAAAAAAAGTGTAAAGTCTATAGAAGTATTACGTATAAATCAATAAATAAAGCTTAAAGTCTAGAAATACATACTATGTGTAAGTCAATAAATAAGGCGTATAAATCAAGATATTTTGAAAGCAAAAACTTTAAATCGCAGGGGTCAACTTTTTATGCTTGGCAGCTTAGAGAGAATTTTTTCTACCGAAATTTATAACTAGAAACATTTGCGTTTAATTTTAATACTGGATATTTTCAATTAATTTATTAAAAAAAAGGATTCTTAAAAGACAAAAATATAACTTTACTTATCATGCTATTACGTGGCGGAAAGCATGCAACAAGTATACGGGGTGTCGGGAAAAGTTCTGGATCATACCAATAACTCAAGAAGTTGTCGTCATAACTCAAGTTATCGTATATCTTTTATATATGTATATAGGAAACCCCATTGCCCCATTGACGAGTTGGTATCAATCGACTTGGAGAACGAAAAACAGCCTCCTTTTTAGGACTGTTCTTTGACTCCGAAACCTGATCTAATTGATAGTAATATTTCTAAATGCTTATAGACTGCAAAATATTTGCAAGCATGTTACTGAAAGTTTCAGGGAAATCATCCGGCCGTAAGTTCGTAATAGATAGTGAGGTAGCTGATAGTTATGATAACACATATATAAAAATACAAAAATAACGCTTCGGTTGACGATAATTAGCTGAATATTTCAGAAATGAAGCTGGAATTTTCATGAACGCTTATAATCGCAACTTTTCTGATAGGTTGTCGAAATGATCAACAAAGTAGCTGACAAAATGAGCAGAGGTTGCAGAATGTTTTACAGCGTACTATGTTTCAACGAAGTTTTGAACGTATAACTTTAAATATATCGTAAAATGTCAACTTAAAAATATACTTTAAATTAAAATGACCCCATTTACTGAGGAACAAAAATGTTTATTACTAATTTTGCAACGATTTACCACTTTGTAATTAACGCTGTGGGCCAAAAATGTTTACTACTAATTTTGCAACGATTTACCACTTTGTAATTGACATTTTCCCATCAACTCCAACATTAAGTAAGATAGTCCTCGTATTCCATAAAAAGTGGGTCGTACCCCAGAAATTGTCGCATCGTGGATTGCCATAGGGGTTTCCTATACACCTGCATAAAAATATACGATAACCCTAATATATCTCGACTTATTGGCCTGATTGATGACTTTCCTTTACATTCTGTACTTATAGTTTCAGACAACTTTAACTTTCGACAAAAACTAGCAGTGATATATACTAAGCCTAATAATTATAATTGCAAATCTAAGCGCGTAAAAAGAAAATTAACGCATTACTTGCAAATTAGAAAGAATATATTAGATTGGGTAAAAATCCTACTGAAAAACACCGTTGAAATTTAATTTAGAGAAGAGATAAGGGTAATGGCGTTAGTTAATTAGCTAAAATAACACTTCGATTTAAAAATGACTGATTTTGAGAGAGATTTTTTTGCAACTAATTTTCAAATACGCTAGTTTGAAGTTTCGATTTTTATACAAGTTTAACATTGTTGCAGGCTCTTTTTTCTCAAAGTTATTATTATTCTTAATAGATTAATTCAAAAATTTAATGAGCTTTTCCCGAAAGTTTGATTGCATTTATAATCCATAGAGTTCCAGTATTCATAAATTGTGATAATCGTACAAAATGTCATTCAACTCTCATTCAATTCTTGCGATACTGTGCAGAGACTCGCACATATACATACTGAGAATACAGATATACAGGATGTCCCAAAAAAATTGAAAAGCGCTTTAATTCTTTACCTGTTGCAGATAAGTGGGAAATATAAATTGCAAAAATGTTGAAAGTAAGGTAGGAAATAAGACTGCATTAATGAAATAGTCCTCCTATTAATTTTAATAAAGTTACACTTTTTAAAATTTTATACAATCCCCTTAGCCAAATTGAGTCAATCAGAAAATTTTTATTTTTAATGCAACAAGATCATTAAAAAACCCGCATATCTGTATCTTTCAAATTGAGCGAGTTATATTTAATTGAAAATTGAACGTTGTGAATGGGGACAATATATCAAATTAGAACTGCAAATTTGTGACATATCACAAAAAAGATAAAACTGGATGATAATACATAGGAGACATTTTTGCGAATTCCGCGTAGGCTCATGATGCAATCACGTATTCTTAAGTTCTTTTCACATTGAGACATGCCATTTTTTATTTGAAACAATTAAAATAAATAATGTAAGTATGTATTTGATGTGTATGTAAGTATGTATTTGATTTTGAAATTTAACATAATTTTTTCAAACAAATAATAGAACTCACAGACGACTTTTTCTTTCCTTTAACTCTAATTTAGCCGTTTCAAATGTTTATAGTAAAATAATTTTCTAGCATTTGTAACGGAATTTGTCCCTTTATATCAGTGGTCTTCCATCAATGAGTGCATATTTTAATTATGTGCCCCAACCGCGTAGTGAGTACCACTGCTTTATATGATCTCTGTCTGTGTAATGCTTTATTTAGATGCATTTGTGATAAAAAATTTTTGACACATATTAACGCATTTTTGATCTAAACAATTTCCATCGTCAATTTGTTTATGATCTCTATTTTCACTGATGAAGCAGGTACAGATGGTACGGAAAAGTGGTATAAGTCAGACTTTTTCCTTTATCATAACTCTGTTGATTTTAAAGATACAGATATGCGGTTGTTTTTAATGATCTTGTTGCATTAAAAATAAAAAAATCTGATTGACCAAATTTGTCTAAGGGGGTCGTATAAAAATTTAAAAAGTGTAACATTTTGAAAATTAATGGGAGGACTATTTCATTAACGTAGTCTTATTTCCTACCCTACTTTCAACATTTTTGCAATTTACATTGCCTACTTATCTCCAACAGGTAAAGAATTAAAGCGAGTTTCAATCTTTTTGGGACACCCTGTATACACATCCACATATATGTACACGCATATACATACACAGATGTACACACACACATACAAACAAATATCACCTACGAAACTTTTGATTGAAGCTCACAGTTGCTCAAAACATACAAATACGTCAAAAATTCAAATTTATATTTTTGATATAATCAAAATTCTTTCCTTATCATGGGAGCATGTAACTCAGAACAATGGTGCCCAACCTTTAGAGCATAGAGAGATAGACAGATAGATAGATAGATAGATAGAGAGAGAGAGATTAATTAACTTACAATGTTGTACTAATAGATGTGGAGTTTCATAAAAAATTTAAAATTCTGATTTAAATATCCACCACATTTTTAATAAAATAAATAAATACTTTCATTTAATGTGGGGATTTCTTAGCTTGTGGAATAATGTTTTTTAATCTTTCGGTAAAGTACACCTAAAACGAAACTTTAATCAAGATATAAATATATTTGACCTCACTCATTTACTTAATGAGTCTAATTTTCGTTATTAACGTGATAAACCATGTTGATAGATCGCGATCGACGGGTTGAGCACCTCTGGTTGAGAAAATGTACCATTTATTCTCAGACTAGCCAGACGCGAAAGTTTGACAAGGAACTTTAATTTGAGGTAGGCGTGGTAATATGCGTGCACGCGGACATATGCCAACTCGCCATCTGCTCATCTGTAGGCTAAAGTTCGAACTTCATAACCACTTGTAGGAAGAAGTTCGCCAAGAAGAAGTATTCCGCAATGTTTAATTAAGTATTCATATTTTAGGAGAAAACTTAACTACCGATTATTTTATATATACAACTATTATTAAAATTTTCTATAATTTCCCTGAAATATCTTCTGTATAATTTACTTATACTGTCATCCCTGAAACGATGAGAAAAAAATCTTATTTATCCTGAAATGTATTTTACGAAATAATGAAATTTAAACAAGTAATAAAATATTCCGATAAAAATAATGTGCATTACTTTATAAAATTTTCGAAATTGATTTTCGTTTCTTTATAACGAGCAAAATAAGGATTCTAATTCTATAACTTACTTTTTCCGTGCTTTACATTTTAAGCTTTTCATCTAAAATTTCAAACGTCAGAATAGATAACGGTGCACACTATTTCATTGAAGCGACATGCAGGAAGTGATTACTAATACTTAAAACGATGACAAAATATTTTTCTGCCCTGTTATGTTCTGTGCTGTGGTCCATATATAAGTATGCAAAGTTTTAGTTTTATAGGTCATCGGAAAGCTTCTGGGTCTGAAAAGTAATTTTGACTCCCCCATGTATACGCTCTCAGGACAGAAGATAAAAATTCGACTAAGTCATTTTGTTGTTCCGTCATTTTGTTGTCCCATCATTTGTCTCATATTTTTTGTCTCGTATATTTTCGTCCCGTCAGTTGTCCCGTAATTTTTTGTCCCGTCTTTGTCTCATTTGTTCCGTATTATTTTGTCCCATATTTTTTTGTAATTTTTTGTATTCCCTTATTCATTTGTATTTTTTTGTATTCTCGTATTCATTTATCCCCTATTTTTGTCCCGTCATTTTTCCCATCATTCGTCCCATTTTTTTGTCCCGTCATTTGTCCCATCATTCGTCCCATTTTTTGTCCCGTCACTTGTTTCGTATTTCTGTTCCGTCATTTGTCCCGCATATTTTTTGTTCCGTATTTTTTGTACTTTTTTATCCCGTACTTTTTTGTCCCGTGTCCGCTCTCGGGAACGAAGACAAAAATTCGTCTACTTCATTTTTTGTCCCGTAGACCAAAGGTGCTCAACCTTTGGTTCGCGACCTCATGCAGAGTCACGTGGGTGTATTAAGAGGCCGACGAAATAATTTTATGGAAGATAGAGAATAAGATATGAAAAAATAGTGCTTATTTTCCGTTTCAATATATAGATCTAAGTTCAAATTCCATATTATAATTGTCAAATATTTAGTTCAATATTTTTTTATATTAAAAGTGTTTTCATATTTCAAAAATATCTGTATGACTATTTTTTGCTTGGTGGAATATTTTGATATTTTTAATGGCTAACCGTAACTTACACTGGCGAATGTAAAATAAATGCATTTTTAGAATATATATTTAATTATAATTTTTAACATCTTATTTTATTCACATGGTGACATGGGGTCGCCTAAATAAAATAATACTTCAGTGCTGGGTCGCATCAACAAAAAGGTTGCAAACCACTGCCGTAGACAATACTATGATTGTACATAGATTCAGTTTCCTAGGTAATTCAGCGGTTTTTGAAGAGTCTTGATATATTTTCAAAACCCTCCATTTTCTCCGAATCCTGAAGGACAAAACGGAATTTTATCTCCGTTAGGTTCTGTTCAGTACTATAAGTTTGTAAAAATTTAGCATTTTATGTCACCGGAGGGCTTCTGGAGGGCCTGAAGGAACAAAACCGCGTTAGACATTTATTATAAAGACTAGTTTTAAGCCTGTCATAGACAGGAAAACTAATACTTCTTAAAAATTACTTTCTTAAAAGTATTAGTTTCCCTTCAACTTTTTAAAATAAGTCATATTTGTTTAACTGAGTATGGCGCTTGGCATCGAAAACATTTGTTTCAATTGAAAATTGAAATTTGTTTCAATTGAAATTTGTTTTAAAAATTTGTTTCAATTGAATCGGTCCGATAAGGTTCTGGCCTGTTAAGGTTATAACCCGTGATCAAAGTTCAACCTCTTATGACCCAAGTGGCGACGTAGGGAGAATTCTGAGAGATTTTACACCCCCCCTTCTCCCCCACTGGGTTCCGGTCTAAATTGGGTGGCACTTCCCGGCCGTCCATACAGTTACCTTACACCTTTCTGGTAGGTCGGACGGTCTGGGTCTCAACAACAACAACAACAACCCCCCCCCCTTCATTTGCTTATTTCGGGAAAACAATTGAAGATAAGACTGTTTGGTTCTGTCCAGTGATCGATATAATAATTGTGCAAAGATTTAGACTTCTCAGTTTAGCCTTTTTTAATTAAAACTTCTTCTATATTACATGAAAAGACATTAAACAATTATATAATCTCCATCCCGGGGATGAGGAATTGAAAATCCGAGTATGTGAGATTCCTTCCGGTGATCGATAGTACAACAGTACTAAGATTCTAATTTCTAGGTTACCAGGGGGTTTCTGGAGGATCAAAAAAACACGTCAGAAAATCCCATTATTTTCCATCCACGAGGGGTTATAAATTTAAAATCCTGCTACATTAAATTATGTCTGATAGTCGACAATATAAGTGTGCAAAGATTCAGCCTTTCAGATGACCGGGGGGTTTCTAGAAGGTTTGGAGTAACACAATCACGCTAGACACGTTAGAAAATTATATATAGTGATTTTCTGATGTGTAGAATCTATTTATGTGCTTGCTAGAAACAATCTCTTGCTTGGAGAAAGTTCCATTTTTACCAAAGAAAATAAACTACGTACGAGACATCCAGTGACAATGCAATTCACTGAGCTTTATTATCGAAGATATTAAACTTTGAAAAAAAATATACTTCACAGTCTACTTTGCATTATCGTGAAATATAGTTTAAAATTTCCCTTATGTTTCTTTACAAACGAAAGATTTCAGAAAAGTTTCTTATTCTTTGTTAGCAATATAAAGCTTTTTGAAAAACTCATTTATAAAAGATTTCTTAGACTTTCATATACAGACGATTTTACGCATCGTGAGCTGTATGACGTGAATCGATCTGCTGTCCGATGGTTCGAGCTCAGAAAATTTTCTTTGTTACTAGACTGCTAGGAGTCTTAATGGGATAGCTAGGATTCTTTACTTTATAGGACAGCTGGTATTCTTTACTTTATAGGACAACTAGGATTCTTTACTTTATAGGACAGCTAAAACTCTTTACATTATAGGGAAGTTGGTATTCTTTACTTTATAGGACAGCAACGATTCTTTACAGAACAGCTAGGATCGGGGATTCCGAGACGTTGGTGGTAGGAGAAGGAAGGTACGGTATCTGTGGATATCATCCCCCACTGGGTATCGATCTAAATTGGGTGGCACTGCCCCGGTTGTCCAACAAGATACCTTACAACTTTGGATAGGTCGGACGGCCGTAGTCAAATGAAAGGAAGAAGGCTGGGATCGGGGCGGATAGCCCAATGGTTAAGGTACGGTGATATCACTCAAGGGTCCCGAGTTCGAACCTCAACTCTACCTAAACTATCATTGTGTTCACGCAGAGTACGAACCCTTTAAATCTGTGGGTTCGAAAATCCTTCCGAGAGGTTGATGATAGGGCAAGGAAGATACGGTCCCTGATGTGGCTGCTGCCCTCATTGTGTTCTGGTCTAAATTAGGTGGCACTGTTCCAGTCCTCCAAACAGATACTTTACACCTTCGGGGAGGACGGATGGTCTGGGGTAAAGAAGGAAAGCTAGAATCATGTTTTTTCTAGTATTGAGTTCTCAAGAAATAAATTTTCTGGATACTGAAATGCTAACCTCTATTAATACATATATTACAATACAAAGTAAGGTAATCCTAGGATTCATTTTCTATGCAAAACAGTGAAGTGTGTATTCAACCTCTGAGCGAGACTATATACATTTGTATAAATTTCTTCTCAGCATTCACATCTGCATAATATACGGAATATACCACTCGAATTTTTGATCCAAATCTTTTCGGCGGTGTTTCAGAATACGAAGGGTCGCTGATTTTTTAAAAATTCGTGTTTTATATATTCACATCTACATAATATACAAAAATTGCTAACCGAATTTGATCTATATAACTTTAGCAGTTTTTGAGATTACGAAAGGTCAACGACTTAACACACACCACACGCATATATACCCACCTACACACTACGCATTTACACACCCATACACTACACATATACATACCCACACACTACACACATGCACATCCACACATTACACATATACGTACCTACACACTACACACATACATACCTACACACTACACACATAAACACCTATCAACCCACCAATAAAAATAATTTCTAGTATCTAAGGCTGCCCCCACCCATGCATTTACGAAAACTCAAACTGTAATTAAATTATGACTAGCCGAATGCCCGTTGAAAATCAACGGTTTCACAATAAGCAGTCTCCAAATAACGTGAATTTTTCAATAATTCGATTTTTCCAGTGGTTATTTTCAAACTATTCACCCGTGCATTAAATTTCAAATATACATGTCTCACTTCAGAGACTGGGCTTTTCTCATTTATTCAGCCAATTAAACCTTTAAGTGTGCGGCATCCCTAAGTTACCAAATATTAAAATACTGAAATTATGAACTTTATTCATCACATTTCGAACGTTTTTGTGTGGCGAACCCATTGAATGAACATTAAAAAAAAAACATTTTTTTCATGAGGTCCTATTGAGTGATTGATTGACCCATGCATCAAATTTAAAGCTTTATTTATCATTTCATCTTTCGAATGTTTTGGTGTGGAGAATTCTCCTCTACAGAACATAATTGAAAAATTTGATTTTTATTTAATCTTACAATTGACCCGTGTATCAAATTTCATGTCTATATCTTAGTTAAAATAAAGTTTTACAAGAACATTTTGGTGTGAGGAACCTCTAAAGTAGCAAATATTGGAAAATTGAAATTGTACACTTTTTTCCTATCGAATCATCACTAAGTTAGCAAATATTAAAATACCTCAATTACACTCTCACACCCTCACACCCTCACACCCAATTTATATTCTATATTTGATCGCAAAGTATATTTTTCTATCATTTCACTTTTCGAACGTTTTGGTTTGGATCCCCCCCCCCTACTTTACGAAATAATTTTGAAAAATTGGGATTGACTCGTGTACCAAATTGCAATACTCTATCTTACGTAAAAAGGCGTTTTTCGTTTATTCGGAAAATCGAACATTTTAGCATGCTAAAATATAAAATTACGGAAAACTGAAATCTTACACTTTCTTTTTTTAAAACTACCTACCATTACATCAAATTTAAAGTCTCTATATCATCACGAAGTATACATTTCTGTTATTTCACCTATCGAAAGCTGTTGTATGGAGCACCCACCCCCGTAAATGAAAATTTTGAAAAACTGTAATCTTGGCTGTTTTATCAAATTATTGACTCAGGTATTTTCAGACTATATCCCATTTTAAAGGCGGCCTTTCTCATTTACTCAGAGTTCGAACAATTTGGTTTGTGGCAACCCTCAAGTAGAAATATTGGAAAACTTAAATTGTACTCTTTTTTCTTTTCAAACTATCTACTCATACATCAAATTTGAAGTCACTATCCCATTGCGAAGCATGCTTTTTCTAAGATTTCACCTTTTCAACATCTTTCTGTGTAGCACCCTTTAAATGAACATTTATGAAAAAATGCAGTCTTTTAGGTTTCTTTGATTAAATGTTTGTCCCATGTGCCAAATATCAAGCCTCTATAACATTTTAAAGGAGGCGTTTCTGATTTATTCGGAAAATCGAATATTTTGGTATGCTGCACCCCTACAGTTGCAAATATTGGAAAAAAACCCAATTGTCCATTTTCTTCCTTTTGAACTATCTCCCCATACACCAAATATGAAGTCTCTGTCCTATCGCGAAGCATCCTTATTCTGTCATTTCACTATTCGAACGTTTAAGTGTAGAATACCCACCCCCTTAAATAACATTTTTTGAAAAACTCTATTGTTCTTGGTTGTTTCATCAAATGATTGACACATATACCAAATATCAAGCCTTTACCATGTTTTAAAGGAGGTGGTTCTCATTTATTCGGAAAATAGAACATTTTGGGTATGCGACACCCTCTAAAGTACAAAATATTGGAAAACTGAAATTGCATACTGTCTTCCTTTCGAACTATTTACCCATACACAAACTTTGAAGTCTCTACCCCATCATGAAGCATGCTTTTTCTATTATTTCATCTTTCAAACGTTTCTGTGTGAAGCTCTCACTCCCTTAAATGAACATTTTTGAAAACTTATTATTTTTGGATTTTTATCAAGCAATTGGTCCATGTACCAAATATCAAACCTTTATCACATTTTAAAAGGGACGTTTCTAATTTATTCCCAAAATCGACAATTTTGATGTGCGGCACCCCCTAAATTAGTAAAATATCGAAAAACTAAAATTGCACACTTTCTTCCTTTCCAACTCTCTACCCATATTTCAAATTTGAAGTCCCTATCTTATCCCGATACATGTTTTTAATAATTTCAAATTTCGAACGTTTTTCTCTGGAGCACCTCCTTAAACGAACACTTTTAAAAAACTCTACCCGTCTTTGGGGTTTTCATCTAACGATTAGCCGTTATAACAAATTTCAAGCTGCAATAAAATTTTAAAGGATGTTTATCTCATTTGTTCGGCAAATCAAATATTTTGGTATGTGGCACCCCCTAAAGTAGCAAATATTGGGAACTGAAGTAGCACACTTTTTCATTTTGAACCATTTACCCATATATGAAATTTGAAGTCTATATCTCATTTGCAAAGCACGATCTTCTATCATCTCACTTCTCGAACGTTTTCGTGTTTGAGAACCCCCTCAACAGAACTTTATCAAAAAATTCGATTTTTCCAGGGGGTGTTGTTGAAGGATCGACCTGTGCACCACATTACAAGTCTCTATCTATTGGTGAAGTGCCTAAAACAGCGTAACAGACGGACAGACGGACAAGCTGACAAACGGTTGGACACTTGGTACTTAGTATATAGATTATTACACTTTCCCTGGGCTACATCGGTTTTAAAGCAAAAAAATTACATAATCTACTGCTAAAAGCATCATGGAACGTAGTACAAGTCAAAATCATCATTACAATATTTTTCTATATCTCGGCGCGAAGAACATAAAATCATTATTGTGTCGCAAAATTTAATTTTACCGTACAACTTGCAACTATATTATTGATTTATGAATACTTTTTTAAACTATGCAATACATTAGCTATAATTCAAATTTATTTTTTCTAAATCACAAAAAATAATCATATCAATTATTTTCCCGTTTTAGCTTCTATTTTTAATTTAAACCATAATAAATGTGACAAATACACTACATCTAAAAAGTCAAGTTAATTATTACGTCGATGATACTCTATTCCGAAAAAATAAATTTTAATTTCGACTTGCGCTAAATAAATATTAATTATATGTGCAAATCCACAGAAAAGTTTGTGCATCGTAACATAATATCACCTCCAGAATTTAAAAAAAAACAGAAAGCATACAAAAACGCAATTCATAATGCAAGAGAAAATATTTTCCATGCTGGTAAACCAAAACCAATTTTCAAAATTCTATTGAGTGACGCAATATTTTTAAAAATCATTTTCTCCTTGCATAAATTTTGTTTTCATAACAAATAAAATTTCAGAATGAAATAGGAGGGGAGGGGGGGGGGTGTTGAGCTGAAGCTGAAACTATACAAGACGCGTTTCATTAAATTATGAAACAAAATATATGACAGAAAAACAATAGTTGTTTTTCTTATCGAATTATCAGGAGTTTATTAAAAGCTTTTATTTGTTCTTCTAATAAAGTATTCGTCCGCAAATATTAACCGACACAAGAAATTCTGCTCACCGAGTTGCCGAATCTATATACGTATCTGCAAAGTTTAATCTTTAGGTTTTGGATCAACAGTTCAAATTCTTCAGTTGAAATACATATACAGTAAGGTAGCTAACGTCCAACTTAATGTCAACAAAGTCTTAAACAGTGCAAATCCAGTACATGTGATTTTATGCCGATCGTCCACATTACGATATTTACTCTTTCGAGATATTTTACTCTCACGATATTTAATTTGGGTCGAGGCAAAGATGTGGAAGGTCGCAAAAATTAATGAAACGCAAAATATCTTTGAAATACAAAATATCTACATAATAGTACATAATGCTTTTAATGAAGTACAAAATATTTTTAAATACAGTAAAACATATATTTTAAGCACGTGTACATGAGTGATAATTGTCTGGCGAAAGATGCATTTTACCAAATCTTCTTCTCCACTGTAAATCGGTTTACCATACGTAATTACCTCGGCATTCCAAATCGCAACATGTTCAAAATCTCACGATGTGCAAATTAGTTTTTGCTCCCTAAAATCGGTGAAAGATTGTTTTGCAAAGAAGCAGTAGGCAACCTCTGATCCGAAATCGCAAAATGAGGGCATGTTTTTCTTTTCGTATATGTAAAAACTAGGTTACAGTGTAAGAAATGGAGAAAAGGGGTATCAGCTGAGTTAGGGAGTAAAGAGTCTGATGTGGGCAGCACATGACTTTCCCTGCAGATTTATATCCACGTTCTCTTTATTTTAATTAAATTCAATTAACTTTTAATTCAATTTTCGTTCTCATTTGGTAACTGCACTTATTTTCAAAGGTGGCGTAGAGAAAATACGAAAAAAATAAATAAAATATCTCAAAAACGACTAGTCCTAGTGTAATGAGGTTGATCTTATTCTTTTCTTCGTTAAACATTACGTATAAAAGAAACATTTATTATTTTATTTTAGAGTTTGGTGATTTTTGAGGGCCATTTTGCAAAACAAGCAGCCTATTTTTTTCCGAATCGTACCAAAATCTAATCAGCACCAGGGTAACCCACAAGCGACTTATATACGAAATTTTGTGAAATTCGGTCCATTAGTTATTCAGCTAAAGTGGATACAGGCAACTTTTGCGGGCCATTTCGCAACAATGGCGGGTTCTTTTATTCCGAATCGAATCGTACTGAAAACTAATCAGCACCAGGGTCACACCCAAGTGACTTACCTACCAAATTTTAAAAAATTCGTTTTATTAGTTTTTGAGTTAGAGTGGATACATACATTGCACAGACAGACAGACAGACACACAGACAGACACACAGACAAACACACAGACACACACACAGACACACACACAGACGTCACGCTAAAATAATTTTTCGTATTCTAGAGGTCTCGAAACGTGTAGATACGTCGAAAACTCGAGTTGCGATTTTCGGCATGATTCCAATACTTTCCCTACACATTACCATGTATTGTAAAGTAAAAAATGTTTCATACAAATTCTTATAGGTTCATTTTATATTAATCAAATATGTCTTTAGTTAACACATACCAATAATTCCTTATTAAAAAAATCCCTTAATTTGTATTTGTTTGCAGGGACTGACTAACGCAGGGGCATGCGGGGCATATGTCCTAAGCCCCTGCATCAGGGGAGCCCCAAATCAAACAATTTCAACATCGAAAAATGCCTACTGCCTCAAATAAATGTATGCCATCGGAATATATTTATCCAACGGATAGATGCATTTAAGGGATATACGAGGATTAACCACGCTAATTTTGCATTTTGACATCTTAGCTGTGATAAGAAAGTTGCCAATGATTTAAATTCCATTAAAATAAGCAAGAACTAACCACCTTTCGTATACTCTGTTCTAGAATCCAAAGATTTAAAAAAATATTTTTGTTCATTTCATATATATCGAGAGGTGAAGGGGAACTCGGAGAGATGTGCACCCCGGGTCCCAGTCAGACCAGTCGAGCCCTGTTTGTCTGACATAATTTTGGGGTTGAGAAGAGGTTGCCACTGCTAATAGATAATAAAATGGATGACAAAACTGTAGCTGTAACTTTTTCAAAAAACGTAGGAACGTGATTTATTTCTTTATATACTGATCCTTGACATACTCTTGCAGTTACAAAGTTTCCTAAAATGAAATGCAGAATTTTATGGAAACTGTCGAAATTTTATGGGGTGGAACTTCTGGAAAAATTCTAACTTTTTACAAACGCCTTCCCCTAAAGTTAAAGTTCTAATTTGCAGAATATTCTTCATGACTTTATTAGTTAAATAAATTACATGTAAAATTCGTGGAGATCAGCTTAATAATTTTTCCCCAAATATAAATTTTACTTAAAAATCTCTAAATCCACATGAAGTCTTGAATTTTAGTCTCTAATGGACATGATAAAGTGATTTAAGTCAGCATATCCATCTCGAATCACAATACTAAGAATTTCAAACCTTTTTAATTAGAGTTATGCGTCGTAAGGGATCTTCTACAAATTGCAATTTTTATTCTACGGGACTCGTTTAAAAAGTTATAGTGCGAATTTTGTCATAAATACCATCCATATAGTTCAGACTATTTTCATAAAGTTTTGAACATTAGTTTTAGAAATTCTGAAATTGCAAGTATACGTTTAGGGTCAATGTTTAAGAATATAAAGCCCGTCATCAACCTTTTAAAGCATTTTATATTCAATTGTGCTTTCAGTAGTGTTTAATACTTCTGCAGTTGATATTTTTCAGTTTTTTCATCACTGATTTTCGGTTTTCTTGATCAATGGTACTAGCGATCTTTTTTATCTACCGCCTCATGTTTTTAGTGGTATTCATCTAGTCAAAAGTGTTTTTAGTAGTATTTAGTACTTTCGCCTTCCTGTCTGTTTTTCGTTCACTAATTTTCAGTTTTCTTGATTAATCGTACTAGCGATCTTTTTTATCTTTAGCTCTTGATTTTTGGTGGTATTCATCTAGTCAAATGTGTTTTTGTCATCGATTGTCTCAAACAGTGTATGCTTATAAACTAAATCTGAAATCCCGAATAAATGTGCAGCAGGAGAGTTAACAATGAAATAATGTATGTTTATAAACTAAATCTGAAATCCCGAATAAATGTGCAGCAGGAGAGTTAACAATGAAATAATGTATGTTTATAAACTAAATCTGAAATCCCGAATAAATGTGCAGCAGGAGAGTTAACAATGAAATAATGTATGTTTATAAACTAAATCTGAAATCCCGAATAAATGTGCAGCAGGAGAGTTAACAATGAAATAATGTATGTTTATAAACTAAATCTGAAATCCCCAATAAATGTGCAGCAGGAGAGTTAACAATGAAATAATGTATGTTTATAAACTAAATCTGAAATCCCCAATAAATGTGCAGCAGGAGAGTTAACAATGAAATAATGTATGTTTATAAACTAAATCTGAAATCCCGAATAAATGCAGCAGGAGAGCTAACAATGAAAATAATGTTTACATTCCTTGTTAATTATCGTTCTTTAATAATTGTTAATTACCGATTTTTTTTGTCTATATTCTTTTGTATTTTGGAGGTATTTATCCAGTCAAACGTAATTTTGTCATCTATTATCTTAAACAATATATGTTTATAAATTAAATATAAAATCCCGAAAAAATCTACATCAGGAGAGCTAGCAATGAAAGGATTTATTTTTATTATTTTGTACTCTGAGTCAAAAACAACAAATTTACAGATTTTGAACTTGTACAGGGTGTTCACATTGGACATTCCCAGTTTCAAAGGACAAAACAAAGAGCAAATCAAACAAACTATCGACCTGATATTGTGCGGGCTGCAAAAGGAGCACGCGTGGGCGTGGCAGAGTACGGATTTCTACTTTCTCATACTATGTAATATAGTATAGAGGAAGTATTGCTTTAACGGAAATTTTCGAATTCGAGGTTCTGATGCCAATATATGTTTTAAGACCTCTTAAACAAGTTTTGACTATTTTCGGAGTGATGCCCGTCTGTCTGTGGTCGATTTAGTATGTACACAATAGATGCTGAAAACATTTTCTGATTTTTGCGAAACCTTATATCCGGCTTTGTAATAAAAATCTAGAACTATATAATTTTTTTTTTTAAATTCGAGTGAAAACTTCAAAATGTATTCAAAATTTTACATTTTCTTAACATGTCAGTAACAAAATTTGACATAATCATACATAAAAGAGTTTATTTATGGCTCATCGATCGCGAGACGTAATTCATACATTGTTGTTATTGAAAATAACCGCGATACAATTTTTATTTTCCTTATATACATAATGTATAAGGAAAGTATTGTGACGGGGTCGAAAATTCGAATTCGAGTTTTCGACGGGAGAGCACGTTTCAAGCATCCCTGATCACGAATCAAACATTTTTGAAGTGATGTCTGTGTGTGTGTGTGTGTATGTGTGTGTGAAAGTGTGTGTGTGTGTGTGTCAGTGAGTCTGTGGAGACGATAACTGACGAACGAATGGACCGATTCGAACCAAATTTGGTACAAAAATCACAATCCGTAAACACTGGAAGCCTATTGTTTTTACACCTAATCGAATGTTCAGAATCGCCCTAAATTTTCGAATGAAATTTTGAAAAAATCGTCAAAAAATCAAAATCGCTAACAAAGTTACGCAAATAGACATTTCTTATGTAATTTTTCATTAGAAAACGATTGGCATAAATTTTAGAACGCTAACATGAACCGTTCTCGAGATATTGTACATTTTTCAAAAAAATTATGAAAAAGTCACATAAAAAGAAAAAAAAATTCCTATTGAGAAACATGTTCACTTTTCATATGTAATACCATGCGATAAATTGAGTGACATCATTCTCGTGGATCTAGCTCGTTCCATTCATGAAAAAATATACGTTGAATAATATTTTTGTATTTGAACGCCAATAGTCATTTATCTGCTGTAAGAATAACTTTTTTCTTAGTGCATAACGCTTGGCGAGATTTTGGCGACGAATTTGGCGGAATGTCGCCAACTTGGCGACTTTCTGAAATGTTGCGAAATTAATGAAAATCTCGCCAAATGGATAAAAATGATGCTAAATCAATGAAAATGACGACTAATTGTCGAAAATTCAATATCTTGGAAAGAATATTAGTATCTACTATAAGAAAATCCTATTTTTTTACTGTAAAAGTAGTAAATTCATTACATTATATAAGAAAAGTCATGTGTTGCCCACATCAGATTTTTTTTGTTTGTAACGTTTGGCTTCCTCTCCCCCCTCTGGGTGGCAAAACATACCCCGTGGGTACATTGTCAAGAATGGTATCTCTTTTCAAATATTTTATCAAGCCCTTTAAAGTAAAGGGTAACTTCAAATTTAATTGTAATCAATATACAGATCAACTATGCAGATCAACTATAGAATCAAATATACAGATTTCAGACCCACAAGCTTGGGTATGAGAAAGTCGAGTTGAGCCACTCTCTAGTTATTTTTACATAAACTTGGTGAGTGTTTCTTCTCATTTGCACAAGTTCGAGATCATGGTTCGAAAACTTTAGTTGTAGAAAGACATTGAAACTAGGAAGATCCAATGTGGAATCCCCATTTTGCAATATTTAGAAGATGCAGGGTGTAATGCCAGAAATGTAAAGTAATAAATATTTGGAAGGATTAAAAAATAATGGAACCAGGAATGCGGGCGGATTATCCCCACGCTAAGCAGATGGGCGATAATATACAGGTGGCCCCATATCTTACATACCACGCCCATGTTTACATACCACGTTAAGCCGTTTGGCGGCAACCGAGACGGCGACGCCATGTCTACGGATTAGCCCTCAGCTCTAGTTTTCAGCACGTGGACCGCCGACCGAAAAAGGGATATAAGTGAGAGTTGCTCGAAGTGGGAGTCAGAATTGGTCAAGGCAGGCTGTTGGAGTGAGACTAGTCAAGAAGAAGCGACGGTAGCAGAGTTAAGAGTTGTGTGTGCGTCTCTGATATAGGAATTCGAAAGAGAGCTCATGTTCATCTGGTATTGCAAGTGTAAAGTGTGACAAAGCATCGGTGTTACCCAAGTTATATGAAAGAAGATCAGGTACCGTACAATTAAACTATATGAGGATAACCTCTTTGTCTAAATTTGTGTTTTTAAGGAAAAGCTAATTAATGCATCCCACCACGTGCTCCAACCAAATATCAATTCATCTGGCATTACACCCCCCGAACTACCATTGAGATGTATTCCACTATGTATGATATTTATGTAATTTGTAAAACTAAAGAGTGTAAATTGAGTATGTGATAAATAAATGTTTGTTCCTTTACTATTAACCTTAATTTTTACTTTGTTAACTTAGTATCCCGTTAAGCACAGAAATAGGTGGGTTTTGCGGCCACCAACGCAATGTACACAGCAGTAAGTTAGAACAGATACTAATAAATAATTAATATACTAATAAATAATTAATATACTAATAAATATAATTAATATACTAATAAATATAATTAATATACTAATAAATAATTAATTTAATGTAAAATGCATTTTTGACAATATTAATTTTAATCAACAAAATTAAGAATCGGCACATTTGGTGCTCGTGACTTTAGCAGAAACGGGAATAAAATAGCAATTTATGAAATTAATAAAAATAAAAGGAATAATAATAATAAAAAATAAATATTGATAAGGTTGGACAACTGGTGGCGACATAGATGATTGTGAAAATATTGTGCACAATTCTCATTTCTCCTTATGTTGTATGTATGATTATGTAAAGTTTTATCAATGAAATGGAAAAAATGGTTCTTCTAAATGAGATCGAAGGTATAATTAGAAAAATGGGATATAGGAATGGGACCAGTTAAAAAAGTGGTGAAAAGTTCAATTATAACAAGGAGTTCAAGTTTGAAAGAAGATTCAAAAATATCAAATAAAAATTATAGTAAATTGGATAGAAATAATAAAAATATGGATATTCCAGTAATGCAGATCCTGCCATTATTTAGTGGGAGTAAGGAGGAAGATATAAATTTCTTTATAAAACAATTTGATGAATTAGCGGAGTTAGCAAGTTGGAAGGAAGAGCATAAAGTGGCTATCATTAAAACCAGATTAAAAGATAAGGCTATGCAGTTTTTAATTCAAAACCCTGAATTACAAAACGAAAAGGAGTTTGATAAAATAAAAATATTACTAATAAAAAAATTTTCAAACAGAATAACGATAACGCAAGAACAGGACGCTTTCAATAAAATAAAACAAACGCCTGATATGTCAGTGGACGAGCTTGTGCTAAAAATAAAAAACGCAGCGCGTAAATTTCTGAACCTTAAGGATACAACAGATGGAGAGGTAGAGAAAATAACCAATAAAATAATGTTGGGAAAATTCATTAGCGCATTACGCCCTGATTTGGCAATTGAAGTGAAGAAAAAAGATCCGCAGCGGATTGAAGATGCCATAAAAGATGCCGAACTGTTTGAAATAATTCTTAATGATAGGACTCCAGAAGAATCACATAACGAACTGAAAGAAATGTTACTTACAACACAGGTTCAAGATTTGACTTTAGAAATTAATAAATTAAAATTGCAAAATATACCAAATCAATCCATGGAACGAGCTGTTTTTTGCATAGGGTGCGGAAAAAATGGACATTATTTCTCAGATTGCTGGGACAATGAGTGTAATACTGCATTTGCAAGGAATCCCAAACGAATGAATTATCAGCAATATGGGTTGGAGCAAACAAATTATATCAGAGGAAACAGAAACGAAAATCTCAGAAATTTTGAACGAGGAGGATATAATAGAAATAATAGGGAATATCAAGGAAATAATAATGATCAAAGAAATTATTACGATCAATTAGAAACCAACGTAGAAAATAGAGAGAGGCAAAGTATAAGAGGAAATTTTAGGGGGCGCAACGGAAGAAATATAAGATCAAACACATATGAGAGAAACAATAATAATAGTAATTTAAACTAAGAGCTGGAATTTGGGACCAAGGAACGAATCGTACAAATTCCAGAGAAATAAATAAATTCGGTTCACAAACAGATAGAAATAACAAAAATGGAGATGACTGGCAAAACTATACAAATTTGGAGAGAGGACAATATTATGAAAATAATGATAAAGCAAAATATGATACCAAAAGTATCCTTTCAAGCGAATGTGAAAACGTATCTAGCCCACAATTACCGATGGTAGAAATAGATTGCAAAGGAATAAAAATAATAAGTGTAATTGATAGTGGGGCTCAAGTTAGTATTATAGATTTGGAAACATTTCAAAAACTAAAACAGAATAGAAATGTAAAAATAAAATACATAACCAGAAGAGTAATACTTCAGACGTTTACTAAAGAAAATATAGAATT
Organism: Amaurobius ferox; assembly: GCA_951213105.1. Lineage (NCBI taxonomy): Eukaryota > Metazoa > Arthropoda > Arachnida > Araneae > Amaurobiidae > Amaurobius > Amaurobius ferox. The sequence goes on from OX578136.1 coordinate 105,261,449, forward strand.
TTTAAATTGCATTCAATTTTCATTTAGAATTGGGGAAAAGGCATGCAAAAATTATTTTTTCGTGACAAAACAGAACTTTCAGGGGCAATATAAAATGCTTTTAGGCTACGACTTTTTATCCTCACATAAAGCAATTTTAAATACAAAAGATAACGAAGTACAATTTGGGAATACTGCGATTAAATTGTATAAAAGTGAAAATACAAACCCAATACAGAATTCAAAACAAAAACCACAAAGCCAGGGAATTCGCGATGAAAATAGATATAATAGTAATTATGAAAATTATAATACTGATGACGACGAATATGAGGAAATAAATAGTTGTTATAATGAATCCAATAATGAGAATGAAGATAGAATAAGCGATGATAATGATGACGACGAATATGAGGAAATAAATAATTGTTGTAATGAATTCAATAATGAGAATGAAGGTAGAATAAGCGAGGATAATGAAAGCGATAACGATAGAAAAAACGCTAATATGCAAAATTGTAGCACTCGCGATAATGTAAATGATGAAAAATGGGAAAAATGGTTACCAAGTTCTAATGAAAGTAATAAGAATAAGAATGTTAAAAAGAAAGAGGAAAAGCAGATTTTCGCTAAATTGAAAAGAAAAATAACATTAAAGCCAGGGGAGTCAGAAATAGTCCAATTGATTTTGTCACAGGAATTAAATGAGGGACAGGATGTTTTATTTTCTCCAATAAAAATGGCAAGAACATTAATCACGGATGAAGCGATCCAAAGTATAGAAAATAAAAATAAGATTAGAATGTTGTTATACAATGAAAAAAATTGCCAAATTACACTTAATAAAAATATGAACGTGGGTATAATAACAGAACAAATCGAAATTGTTGATACAAAAAATAAAAGCAGTAAACCCACGTTGGAAATTAATAATATTCAAAATTTAAATAAAACAGATTATCAACAAATTCGGGAATTAAGAAAGAAAGAAATATCTCCAGACGATTTTCAAGTACAGCACTTAAATAAGGAAGATAGAAATAAAGTTATTGCATTAATGATGACCAATACAGAGGTTTTTTCAAAGTCATATGCTACCCTAGGTAAAACATCAGCAATAGTACCGAAAATCGAACTTATGCACAATTATCCTATTCAGAGTCGACCATACCCAATTCCGAGAGCAGTACGAGAAATTGCGCAAAAAGAAATTAGGGAATTATTGGAAAATGACATTATTGAAAGTTCACAAAGCACGTACGCTAGTCCCATTATTCTTGTAAAGAAACCAAGTAAACCAAATGAAGAACCTAAATATAGACTTGCTATTGATTATAGGGCCATAAACGCGTATTTACCACTTTTGCCAATAAACTTACCAAAGGTGAAGGATATATTACAAAATATCGCTGGTAGTAAAATTTATACAGTTATGGATTTGAAGGCGGCGTTTTTTCAGATCGAACTAAGAAAACAAGATAGAAAGGCCTTAACGTTCACAACTTTTATGGGAAATTTTAATCCTAAAAGAATTCCGTTTGGTCTTAAAAACTCAGGAGCATATTTTCAACTTTTAATGAACAAAGTGTTAGGAGATCTATCAGAGTTAAAAATATACTTTTACTTAGATGACTTAGTCATATGCGCACAAAATAACGACGAAATGTTAGAGAAAATCAAAATTGTTTTCCAAAGATTGAAAGAAAATAATTTAACACTCGACCCGGCGAAGTTACAGATATGCAAATGGCAAATTGAATTTTTAGGATATAAAGTAAATGCGAATGGTATAAGCCCATCAATAAAAAACTGTGCAAAAGTGCAAAATTTCAAACAACCCCAAACGGTTAAACAAGTAAAAAGCTTTCTTGGGACAACAAACTATTTTAGAGGTCTGATAAAAAATTATGCACAAATTGCAGAACCGTTGGTAAATTTGACAAAAAAGAATGTTAGGTTCGAGTGGAATAATGAATGTAGAAAAGCTTTTGAAAAATTAAAAAATGCAATTTTTAAAGAACCAGTTGTAAGACAGCCTGATGAAGTAAACCCGTTTGTCTTAACTACGGATGGCTCAGGTAAGGGAATTAGTAGTATTTTGATGCAAAGGGTAAATGGAGTCGATCATGTTATCGAATTTTATTCAAGACCTGTGAACCCGGCAGAGAAGCGTTATCCTGCAATAAAGCTAGAATTGCTAGCTATACACGCATCCTTACAACACTTCAGAGAATATCTGTTCGGAAGGAGTTTCACCTTGCTGAGTGACGCAAAATCCCTTATGTATCACATAAAATTAGATAAAATGCCAAATATCATATCGAGGTGGCTAATTGACATAAGTCAGTATGATTTTAAATTCAAATATCAAAAAGGTGAAAATAACGCAAGTGATTATTGCTCGAGATATGTATTTGACAATGATAACCAAATCAAATATGTAAATACTTTAATTAAAAATGATGAGATAAATGTGGAGAAAATATTAGAGCAACAAATGGTAGATGAAAAATTAAGTAAAATTAGAGAGGAATTACAAAAAGGAAGAAACCGATATCACAATAACAAGGTATACTATATTGATAGCCAAAATAAACTGTTAATGGTAAAGAAGGAAAATAAAAGACAAACGTATAGGAAAATAAATGAGAATAAGATTGTAATACCGCACTCGCTAAAGGGAAAGATAATAGAGATAGCACATTTCCCTCATTTCGGAGTAAAAAAGACATACCAATTACTTTCAAGAAAATATTTTTGGATAGGGGCTTTCCAAGACGTGGAAAATTTTTGTAAGTCTTGTAATCAATGCTTATTAGTAAAACACAAAAATATACCACCAGCCAGACTTCAGGCCATGCCAGAAATATTAAAACCAGGAATATATTTACAACTGGATTGCGTAGGAAAACTACCGCGCAGTAATGGAGGAAATAATTTTGTAATTACAATTGTAGACATGTTTTCACGATACTTTGAGGCCTATGCAGTCAGAGACATTACTGCTAAAACAATAGTGAATAAGCTAACAAACTTCGTGACAACTTATGGAGTTCCAATTATTATTCAAAGCGATAATGCTCAAATTTTTAAAAGTAAAGAATACATAGATTTTACAAATGCATTAAATATTGAAAGGCGATACAGTTCGGTTTATTTCCCAAGTTCTTTAGGTCGTTGTGAAAGAATACACAGAGACATGAAACAATGTATAATGTGTTTGTCAAAGACTACGTTTGAATGGGATGAATCTTTAAAATGGTTTAAGTTTTATGTGAATAACACTATTAACAGTAATACAGGATTTGAGCCTTCATTCCTGTTCTATCTTAGAGATTTATCATTGCCATTTGAAAATATTAAACAAACAAACATACCAAGTAAGGAAGAAATAGATATAATGTATAGTGATGTAAATAATTATAAAAATTATGTGGCACAGCATTTAAAAAATATAGATAAAGTCGTGAAAGACGCATCGGAACAACAAAAGCTGATAAATGACAAACAAATAAAGAAATATAAAATAGTGAGAAAAAACGATATATTTATAGGAGCGACAGTGTACCTAAAAAAGTTCCTAAAACCAAGGGTATTAGAGGATCGATATGATGGACCATTTAGAATTACGCAATTAGTCCGAAATAATAATGTTATAATATGTCTTAAAAGTGATGAAAATAAAACTTATAAAGTGCACATAAATAAACTATACATGGCAGCGGAGCGAAAACAATATTTGAAATATAGTGACGAAAGCGAATCAAACCACACACACACACAGGACAAAGAAAAAAATCAAAATGAGAAAGTGATTAGAAATAATGATCAAAGTCAGATTAAGGAAGGGAAGGTCACTAAAGAAAAGCAATTAAACTGTGAAAATAATAGAAATGATGATGAGGTTTGTTATAATGCCAGAGGGTATAATTTTCGCCCTCGAATTGTTGTAAATAGTAATTTCATAAAACAAAGAATATAAAAAATATGTAAAAAGTTTGTAATTAATGTCATAAATAGAAAGTGATAATTGAGTGTATATGTATATGTTTTAAATTGTGGATATAAGTATATTTCAAAAAGTATGTTATGTATTTCTGACATTACATATATGGCAAGTTCAAAAAAAAAAAAAAAAAAAAAAAAAAGTGAAATAACAAAGTAATTTATAAATAATATGGTGGTATGGAATTCAACCATAACCAAGAATCGGAAGTTGATAGTTGCACTACTACAATATGTTACAAAATGAAATGATAACAAGAAAATGTATAATAATAATAAAGCAATGAATGCTGTTATGTAATGATATGTCGTATGTAAATAATTATGTAAAAGGAGAAATGAAAATTATGCATTGCAAATAATATATATCAAAATTTACAATTTAATAATAATGTGAATGTTGGTAATCCTCATGTAATTTATGGTACATTATGTCAATTATGAATAATGGACTAACTTGACAGGGAACTATTAAGAAACTACAAAGAACTATCAAAGCTATGAGTTGTACGAGGCTAAAAAGTGGAACTCAGCCTTTCTCACGATGGATGAACTTATGTGTTTGCGAGGAACCATTGTGAACTTAATTTCTTACCACTGGGGTGAAACTGTGGGAGAGTAACTTTTGGACTTTTTTTTTTCGCGGGGGGGTGAGAATGTAATGCCAGAAATGTAAAGTAATAAATATTTGGAAGGATTAAAAAATAATGGAACCAGGAATGCGGGCGGATTATCCCCACGCTAAGCAGATGGGCGATAATATACAGGTGGCCCCATATCTTACATACCACGCCCATGTTTACATACCACGTTAAGCCGTTTGGCGGCAACCGAGACGGCGACGCCATGTCTACGGATTAGCCCTCAGCTCTAGTTTTCAGCACGTGGACCGCCGACCGAAAAAGGGATATAAGTGAGAGTTGCTCGAATTGGGAGTCAGAATTGGTCAAGGCAGGCTGTTGGAGTGAGACTAGTCAAGAAGAAGCGACGGTAGCAGAGTTAAGAGTTGTGTGTGCGTCTCTGATATAGGAATTCGAAGGAGAGCTCATGTTCATCTGGTATTGCAAGTGTAAAGTGTGACAAAGCATCGGTGTTACCCAAGTTATATGAAAGAAGATCAGGTACCGTACAATTAAACTATATGAGGATAACCTCTTTGTCTAAATTTGTGTTTTTAAGGAAAAGCTAATTAATGCATCCCACCACGTGCTCCAACCAAATATCAATTCATCTGGCATTACACCCCCCGAACTACCATTGAGATGTATTCCACTATGTATGATATTTATTTAATTTGTAAAACTAAAGAGTGTAAATTGAGTATGTGATAAATAAATGTTTGTTCCTTTACTATTAACCTTAATTTTTACTCTGTTAACTTAGTATCCCGTTAAGCACAGAAATAGGTGGGTTTTGCGGCCACCAACGCAATGTACACAGCAGTAAGTTAGAACAGATTACATGTATAATTAATATACTAATAAATAATTAATTTAATGTAAAATGCATTTTTGACAATATTAATTTTAATCAACAAAATTAAGAATCGGCACACAGGGTCTGTATGGGCCAACGGCCGTACCGTGCTGAAAACACCGGTTCTCGTTAGATCACCGAAGTGAAGCAGCATCGGGCGCGGTTAGTACTTGGTGGGTGACCACCTCGGAACGCCGCGTGCTGTTGGCCATCTCGGGTGCGGTATCCCCGTGGTTTGCGCTCTAGATTTGTACGCTGCCACAAATGCCGCCGTGTTCATGCGGAGTACGATCACGTTAAACATGTGGGTCCGTAAGTCCTTCCGAGAGGTTGGTGGTAGGGGTAGGAGGGTACGGTCCCTGTGGATGCCTCCCCCACTGGGTTCCGGTCTAAATTGGGAGGCACTTCCCGGCCGTCCATACAGTTACCTTACACCTTTCTGGTAGGTCGGACGGTCTGGGTCTCAACAACAACAACACAGGGTCTGTACTGTAACTCATATTTCGATATCTGCAACAAACGAAAATATTCAATTCTAGTTAGTTTTGCTCAAAGTGACAACCTAAAGCATCATCAAGTCTATTACTAGAATACAACATTATTCGAATAATGACAGTTTTATTTTTGTATGTTTTGTTTCTATTTATTATATCATTGTAAATAAAAAATCAGGTGTAAGATAGCACACGAATTTCCTTCCAGACTAATATTTATCTTTACTTTAGTAAATTTACATTCACTGAAAAGAGTCAAATGCTCACTTAAAAACTGCTGCAATAAAACACATAATAAATACAGCATAGGTACAAAAATCTGGTCTACAAGTTTCAAAGACAAATAAGACCCTTTTTCTTCAGGACCGGCAAGAAGTTCAACTTCACTTGCTGAAGAACCGATATACATACTTCAAAATTGCGGTCACGCTACTTGTCGGACCTGAAGAAGAAAGCGATTATTTGTCTTTGAAACTAGTAGGTCAGTTTTTCTAGTAAGTATGCTGTATTCATGAAGTATTTTATTGTGTCACTGAAAAGAGTTGTGTGTAAGTTTTATGGCACAAATTAATGCGTGCGTTTAATTTTATAAACATCAAGGAACCGGTTGTATTCATGAAGTATTTTATTGTGTCACTGAAAAGAGTTATGTTGAAGACCCAGACCGTCCGACTCGTCCAGAGGACTAAGAGCAGCTATTTGGACGGCCGGGAAAAGAGTTATGTGTAAGTTTTATGGCACACATTAATGTGTGCGTTTAATCTTATAAATATCAAGGAACCGATTGTATTCATTGAGTATTTTAATGTGTCACTGAACACTGAAAAGAGTTATGTGTAAGTTTTATGGCACAAATTGATGTGTGCATTTGATCTTATAAACATCAAGGAACCGATTGTATTCATGGAGTATTTTATTGTGTCACTGAACACTGAAAAAAGTTATGTGTAAGTTTTATGGCACAAATTAATGTGTGCGTTTAATCTTATAAATATTAAGGAACCGATTGTATTCATGGAGTATTTTATTGTGCCACTGAATACTGAAAAGAGTTATATGTAAGTTTAATGGCATAAATTAATGTGTGCATTTGATCTTATAAACATCAAGGAACTTATTGTATTTATGGAGTATTTTATTGTGTCACTGTGAAAAGAGTTATGTGTAAGTTTTATGGCACAAATTAATGTGTGCATTTAATCTTATAAACATCAATGGACCGATTGTATTCATGGAGTATTTTATTGTGTCACTGAAAAGAGTTATGTGTAAGTTGTATGGCACAAATTAATGTGTGGGTTTAATTTTATAAACATCAAGGAACCGATTGTATTCATGGAGTATTTTATTGTGTCACTAAAAATAGTTATGTGTAAGTTCCATGGCACAAATTAATGTGTGCGTTTAATCTTATAAACATCAAGGAACTGATTGTATTCATGGAGTATTTTATTGTGTCACTAAAAAGAGTTATGTGTAAGTTTTATGGCACAAATTATTGTGTGCATTTAAACTTATAAACATCAAGGAACCTATTGCATTCATGGAGTATTTTATTGTGTCACTGAAAAGAGTTATGTGTAAGTTTTATGGCACAAATTATGTGCGTTTAATCTTATAAACATCAAGGAGACGACGCAATTGGTTTAGAACGTTGGCAAATCTCACTGCGAAATAAAATGTATATGAAGAACCTATAGCTAAATTATGGGGAACCTATAAATAAATATACAATAGGTGTAAAACATAACATAACTAAAGCAACGAATTCGAAATAAAAAAAAAATAAATGAAAATAACATCGATGTGTTCCTATTCGGGTCCTGAAGTATCTGTGTACCAAATTCCATGGCCGTATAACGCTTAGATTCCTCGCTGCAGATTGCACACGCACATACACACGCAAACATTTTCATTTATTATGTAAGACGTTAAAGATGTGCACATTCATTGAAAACTCGAATTTAAATTTTCGAATTCACGGCAATGCTTTCTCTAATTATACCTATTGTAGGTAAAATGAAAAAGCTGTATTTTGCTATAATTTATTGTGGTCTCTTCATAATTTTTTTTATCTAATTTCAAATATATTTTTAAATTAAAATTTTATTGGTAATGAATTAAACATCAAATGGAGATTATTTCATTAACTTCATATTTTTTGCACAATTAACGACGACAGGATTCTAAATTTAATAAGAATTTTTTGACGGAATAATTGAATTTTTTTTTCATTGTTTGATTAAAAATTTATCTTAAATATTTGAAGTATCTATTCTTTCTAATTCATGATAAATGACGCAACCAAAGTAACATTTTATTTCGACGCAATTACTTTTATTTTAACGTGAGCCGTAATTAATTTATCGGGATTACCCTATTTAAGTTGTCAAATTTCTCCAGTTACCGTTGATACCTGCTTCATTTCTGTGGAAATAATAAATTTTTCGCTCGACTTTTTCTTTTATTTAAACAAATATTGATTCCACGAGCGCCGCTACATATAACTTCGGTGGTCTGTGATCTAGTGTTACCCAGGGAATTTCAGACGAAAACGAAAAGCACAAAGGACGTAATTAATGGTTGTACAGCCATTATTTCCCTTATTATAGGGAAAATTGAATCCATTTTGATAATTCCATAGAGCGACGCAACTTCTTTTTTGAAAACTATTCATTCTTATAAGAACTTTTCTATTTTCTTGTCAAATAAATTTCTAGGGCGAAAGTGATTTCCTTTCAGGTTTTTATGAGCAGTAGTGTAGAAAACTATACATAATTTGCATGTATCAAACTGTTCTTAACCACGTACAGAAAAAACTATGTTCTTCAAATTTATTCATTTATAGATAATATAAAACTTGCCTGTCGTTCTTAATTATTAAATTCATTATGGGAAAAAATAATTATGTTTACAAATTTCTTTCCGCGTAATTGAAGTTCTATTTCTACAAGAAAATTGTTAAATATACACTGGCTTCCAAAAGTTAAGCACGCCCGGTAAAATCTACAGAAATGGAAAAGTAAAGCTTTGATTAACTCAAAATTGTACATGAAGGTAGCAAATGTATTTATGCATTAAAGAAAACAAGAATTATGTAAGAAGATGAAAAAAATATTTTCTTTTCGTAAGTTATATGATGACATCACATTTGAGTCATTAACAAAATGATGTTTAAAAGCGAACAAACCAAGCAAAACTCACATTAATATGGTATGTGACCACCCCGGACCTTCACACAAACTTTATAACGATTTTCCATGCTTTCAATGAGGTGATCATCCATCGTAGATGCGAGCAATGGCCATTTCTCCAATAGGGCAGCTTCCAACTCTTTGAGACTGGCTGGAGGAGGTAAACGTGCAGAGACAGCACGTCCGAGGGCATCCCAAAGGTTTTCAATGGGATTAAGGTCGCTGGAATACGCCGGTCACTCCATACGAGAAATGTCCTTACTTTCCAGGTATTCGTCAAGGATGTTAGCTCGATGGAGACGGGCATTATCGTCCATAAGGAGGAAATTAGGACCAACTGCTGCAGTGTAAAGTCTCGCCATGGGGTCTAGGACTTCATCCTAATACCGCGCAGCCGTCACAGAACCGCCTTTAAAGATGTGCAGCTCTGTGCGATATCTCATTGAAATTCCAGTCCACACCAATAAGCTACCACCTCTGAATGCGTGATGTTCGATGATGTTCTTGGCCTGATTGCGTGTGCTTTATTCTCTCCAGACCATTATACGCTTATCATCTGATTCCAGGGCAAATCTAGAGTCGTCCATGAACATGACGTTGCACCAATCTGAGACAGTCGATTTGACATGTTGACGACACCACTTTAATCTTGCCCCTCTGGCTTGGACGGTTAGTGGAACACAAAAACGTGGTACTTGGGAGTACAGTCCCTTCACACGGAGCCTTTGACGCAGAGTACTGGCAGATATTGCCTTACCAAGTGCCTCTACAACCACGGATGTAACAGTTGTGGAGGTCGCTCGTCGATTTTGCTTGGCTACTATAGCAATATAACGATCATCACAGGGGGTGGCAACCCTTGGACGACCGGGCACAGGTCTCCGGACAACTGTTTGACTTGTTTGGAAATGTTTCCATAATCGAGAAATTACCGAATGATCAACCTCAAAGAAAATAGCTATATCTTTGATTGACTGTCCTGCTCTAATTCGTCCGACAGCATGCAAGCGCTCACTATCTGTCATTCGTCTTCTATCAGCCATAGAAACACGAATATCATCAAAAATAATCCTACAAAAGTTATAAACACTTCCTATCAGGATTTAAATGCATCTCCTCAAACCCTTCTGAATGCTGGCGTCTTCAACGACTGCCTAATTAGCATATATCCGGACAGTCAATCGTTATTGGCTGTAACATACGGTATTTGCATACTGCCATCTACATCCGCAGCGATTTTCAGCCACGTAAATTCAAATACGCTTTCGAAAAATGAAAATTTGCATTGTGTGCTTAAATTTTGAAAGTCGGTGTATTAGTTTTTGAATATGTTTTCATAAGAAATAATTAAAGATTTTTCTCGTACGCAATCTGAAATATTAAAAATTGGCATTTTCCATATGTTGCAATTATTATTATTGCTCGTTGGCGCTTGCTAATGTGGCAACCTTGCTCGCCAATTGCCAGGTCAGAATCATATGCAAAGTTCGTCATGGTTGCTCTCACTTCCCCATAGCGGAAACGCTCATTTTTCCAAATATCTCAAGTATGTATTTTCTAATCAAAATCTACTCAATCATGAAATACAATCAATCTTTACAGTCCACACCAAGCTCTCTGTAAATTTGTCAGCGGTTTACTTAAGCTACAACCATACACTATATGTTGAGTTACTGCTTTTTTATCGAACTGCTTTGTAAAGATATAGCAAGCTTTGTAAAAATATCACTACTTTGTAAAGATATAAGGGAAGATATCACAATGTTGTTTGTATCAGATTTTCTAAATTAATCTGTTAGTCACGACTTTTATTCTTACTTTCCTTATATACATAATGTATAAGGAAAGTGTTGTGACGGGGTCGAAAATTCGAATTCGAGTTTTCGACGGGAGAGCACGTTTCAAGCACCCCTGATCACGAATCAAACATTTTTGAAATGATGTCTGTGTGTGTGTGTGTGTGTGTGTGTGTGTGTGTGTGTGTGTGTGAAAGTATGTGTGTGTGTGTGTGTGTGTGTGTGTGTGTGTGTGTGTGTGTGTGTGTGTGTCAGTAAGTCTGTGGAGACGATAACTGACGAACGAATAGAGCGATTTGAACGAAATTTGGTGCAAAAATCACAATCCGTAAACGCTGGAAGCCTATTGTTTTTATACGCAATCGAATGTTCAGAACCCCCCTAAATTTTCGTATAAAATTTTGAAAAAATCGTCAAAAAATCAAAACCACTAATAAAGTTACGAAATAGACATTTCTTATGTAGTTTTTCATTAGAAAATGATTGACATAAATTTTAGAACGCTAATATGAACCGTTCTCGAGATATTGTGCATTTTTCAAAAAAATTATCAAAAAGTCGTACAAAATAAAAAAAAAATATTTCCTATTGAGAAACATGGGCACTTTTCATATGTAATACCATGCGATAAATTGAGTGACATCATTCTCGTGGATCTAACTCGTTCCATTCATGAAAAAAAATACTTTGAATAATACTTTTGTATTTGAACGCCAATAGTCATTTATCTGCTGTAAGAATAACTTATTTCTTAGTGCATAACGCTTGGCGAGAATTTGGCGACGAATTTGGCGGAATGTCGCCAACTTGGCGACTTTTTTGAAATGTTGTCAAATTAACGAAAATCTCGCCAAATGGATAAAAATGACGCTAAATCAATGAAAATGACGACTAATTATCGAAAATTCAATATCTTTGAAAGAATATTGGTATCTACTATAAGAAAAACCTATTTTTTTTACTGTAAAAGTAGTACATTCATTACATTATATAAAGAAAGTCATGTGTTGCCCATATCAGATTTTTTTATATGAAATGTCTTGATTGTGAGTTTCTACAGGCCCTTCATATATATTCATATTCAAGATTGTTACAAAAACCTAAAATAATTTCGCGACATATTGCCTATCTCCGACTAAAAACTGCATTTACACGCAACCATTGATACTATTTAAAGACCCGTGTCACTTGACCTTTACGATAAATTGGTTACTGACCTTGGCGATAAATGTGGCGACTGACTTTGGTGCAAATTGTTGACTTTGACGAATTATCGCCAATTTGGCGATTTGAAGCAAGTTTTGAAGACTTCAAATTTTTTAAGGTTGGTTAAGAGTTTCTTAAGTTAGCTAGATTTTCCGAGATCCTTCCACAGAGGATATATAAGCTAGTCATCGTTCAGTTAAAATTAGTTAACGTGAAACTAGTAAAAATTATTTGTGAGTACTTCAGTATTTTAAGCATATAATCTTCTCTTTTGTGTATATGTTGAGTATTTAATTTCAAACTTTACTGTACTTGTTTTGTGACCTTGTTATATATATAGAGATTTATTATCTGTATGTTATTCCTGTTTACACCTACTGCTGCTTCTAATAAAGCGTTAGTTGTCCAGAAATTTGAACTCACTCTGTTCTGAGAATACACCTGCAATTTCAGAAAATACCTGATAGCAATACTCATTTGTACCTGTTGCAATATTTGTACCTGTTGCAATACTCATTTGTATTATTCAGTATCAGAGTGAAACAATTTATATTCGTATGAGATTTCTCTTATAAAGGCTATTATTTTAACAAATTGTATTAATTTAAATTAAAATTAAGTTGGAAATAAGTGAGTTAAGCCTAGGAAATATTTGCGCTTAACTGATTCATATGAATGATTTGTATGCTGAATTGTATGCTGATTTGATTGAATTCATTTTAATACCTTGCATAGCGAATGGGAGCAGATTTCAATTTATAAGCATTGACTATTTTATCAATGCTCCAAAAAGTAAAATAGTTCCAAAAATTACCATGTTTCTCTTTATGGAAAGAATACTATGACAATGCTTTATGTAGAATAATTTATGTTCTAATCATATCAATTACAAATACTGCTGTTTAGATCTAGTATCCTATGACATGTATCTATGAGCAATGGAAACTGGGTGTGTAAAACTACATTCATGCACTGAACCTAGATGGAAGAATTATATTGCGTAGTTAACATCGTAAACAATCCGATGTGGGCAGTACATGACTTTCCCTGCATAATGTAATGAATTTACTTCTATCAATACAGAATGTAGATGTACATGCACAAAATGTAATGTAGATGTACATGCACAAAATGGAATGTAGATGTACATGCACAAAATATAATGTAGATGGACATGTACAAAGTGTACATGTTTATGACGTTGAAAAGTATACTAGCGTTTGGCGCTTTTCTGGATGACAACATATAAAACTTTTCAGAAGTTCTACATCAACTTTACATTAAATTTTGTTCAGATCTAATTTAGCAATTAAAAATATTGCTAGCATCTGCTAAAAGGAATATAGCATATATATTAAAATATGTTAATTATTAATTCATCCATTTGGCGTCACTTTCACAAATTGAGCGTCAATTTTACCAATTTGGCGATATTTTCGAAATTCTGACACCATTTAAAAAAATAGCTATATTGGAGATATTTCGTCAGATTAGTCGGCAGTAATTCATTGACAAGTGTTACATAGTCGGCGTTACTTACAGTTTCTTCATTTTATGTAATTGTTTGGATGAATTTATTTCAGAAACGTACAACATCTCAAGAACGGTTCAAGCTAGCGTTTGTGTTATCAGTTTTCAAATAAAAAAAATACGTATGAGATGATTATAACATTATTGAATGTCCAGATCTTTTTACGATTTTTAAAAAAAAATTTTTCGAAATTGTGGGTCTTTTCAATGTTTAATATTTCAAATCAATAGGGTTGCAATATTAATTGATTATAATAATCGCATCATAGAGTTTTCGAAACACGCCATTCGTTCGTAATATATCTCTGTTATAGACTCATGAACACACACACACTAATATACGCACTCTCTAATATACACACACACGCGCTAACACGCTTACAGACATTACCTCAAAACGTTCGATTAGAGCTCAGAGATGCTGTAAAAGTGCTCTTCCGTCGAAAACTCGAATGTGAATTTTTAACCCAGTCACAATAATTTCCCTATACTATGTATATATAGCGAAAGTAAAAATTATCAAATTAAACTTTTAGTTTTAAATTGCTAGAATTGCTATATGGACCTTTTATACAAAGTTTCATATATAGCACTTTCTGGAAATATTTAACAGTATGCATGCCTGATAATTGGAATGGATAGGTCAGGCAGCTAAGTGAATATTCAAGAATTTATCTTTCTCTATCGTGTTACGTTCAGCGTTGTACCTGTGGGAAAACTGTCAAAGCACATATCTTAGGAATATTTTAACTGATATCGTGTTTAACGTGTGACAGTAACAACTAATAATTTTTACAGAATTTTATTTTTTATATATGACAAAGCTTTAAATGCGTGTTAAAGTTTATGTCATCATTGGACAGTAAAATTGTAACTCTGGATTAAAACATTTGATATGTTATTGCAAAATACTAAAATGTTTATCTCACTTTATTGGAATTACACGACTATTTTAACTGTCATATTTCACCAAAATAACTGCTTTCACCTAGGATCGTGCTCCCAATGGCATTTAGTGTCTATGAATGTAAACATATAGTATCTATGGCAACAGTGTCTATGAATAAGTTTTGCGAAAATTCGATTTCTTGCTGCCTTGTAGATATTGTAATGGCCAATACATGCAATAGCAACTAAAAAGCTTTATATGTATCTCAATGTCACAAAGCTCTACAGATACTGACATATTCAGTCCTATATTTATTTTCTATAGTGAGCCATGGGTAGTTTAAAGTTTCTTTCATTTTTACAATATTTTTTTCTGAATGATAACATTTGACTAGATATTAGCCATTAATCATATGTGCAAGTACTGCTATATGCATAAACAAAATTTATATTATTAGCAATATTAATTGCGGGCAAACAAATATTGTAAATTTTTTAAATAGATAAAGCCATCGCCATACTGCAATTGATGCAGTAATACAAAAATAGAAACATTAAAAGTGAGATTGTACTATTGATGTCTTCAGAAAAGTAAAGTTCGTTTCTTAAAATAGTAGCATTGGAATGACATTTGAATCTCAACAAAAAACACCCAATTTTTATCGAATTATTATGGTTACTTTCCTTATACACAATAATGTATAAGGAAAGTATTGTGACGGGGTCGAAAATTCGAATTCGAGTTTTCGACGGGAGAACACGTTTCAAGCATCCCTGATCACGAATCGAACATTTTTAAAGTGATGTCTGTGTGTGTGTGTGTGTGTGTGTGTTTGTGTGTGTGTGTCAGTGAGCCTATGGAGACGATAACTGACGAACGAATGGACCGATTCGAACGAAATTTGGTACAAAAATTACAATCCATAAACACTGGAAGCCTATTATTCTTATACGCAATCGAATGTTCAGAACCTCCTTAAATTTTCGAGTGAAATTTTGAAAAATTCGTCAAAAAATCAAAACCGCTAATAAAGTTACGAAAATAGACTTTTCTTATGTAATTTTTCATTAGAAAACGATTGGCATAAATTTTAGAACGCTAACATGAACCATTCTCGAGATATTGCACATTTTTAAAAAAAAAATATCAAAAAATCATATAAAATAAAAAAAAATTTCCTATTGAGAAACGTGTTCACTTTTCATATGTAATACCATGCGATAAATTTGGTAACATTATTCTCGTAGCTCTAGCACGTTCCGTTCATGAAAAATGATACTTTAAGTAATACTTTTGTATTTGAATGCCAATAGTCATTTATCTGCTGTACGAATAATTATTTTGCCGTCTATAACGCTTTGCGAGATTTTGGTGACGAATTTGGTGGAATGTCGCCAACTTGGTGACTTTTTTAAATGTTGTTAAATTAACGAAAAACTCGCCAAATGGACAAAAATAACTCTAAATCATTGAAAATGACGGCTCATTAAAGAAAATTCAATATCTTGGAAAGAATATAAGTATCTACTATAAGAATAATATTTTCATTAACTGTAAAAGTAGTAAATTCATTGCATTATATAAGGAAAGTCAGGTGCTGCCCATATCAGATTTTTTTCTATATATCAGCATACTACATAAATTATTCGACGAATATTCACTAGTTTTTATTATTCAATTAAGAGATGAACAAATTCCCAAAGAGACTCTACATTTGTCAAACATTTTGGCCATGCAGCTGCTATAGGTTTAAAGTTTAAAACTAAATACATCATTAACAAAAGAAGAATTTAAACGTGAATATATATCCTATCATTTAAATCCGACGCTTTTTTCTTACTTATTAACGTGTCGTAAAATTTTTCTAACGCTGAAAATAAGAGCAAAAATTTTATGCAACTACATATCTCCTATTCCAAAAATAAATATGTTAACTTAATCAGAATTTAAACGTAATAATCCACGTTTCATTCTACAATCCATTATTAAATACTTATCAATTCATGAATATTTTACTAAATACACAATATGAATTAAGTTTGAGTAACTACATATTTGTACATTTTCATTCTTTAAATATATTTATAGCATTAAAAACGTGACATAGAAATGCGACTTTATATTTTTATTTCAAATTTTTCAACATCCTAATTATTTATTAATGCATTTATTTATCTAGCGCTAGAAACATGAGATGAATTTAAAATAGTTAATTATCTAATGAATTTAATAATTTGGATATATTAATAGCACCAATGGTGACTTAAACCAGGCATATGGATGTTCAATGCAATATCTCAATTTATATTAAAATGTAGTTTGTAAAAGTCTATTACTTTAAATAACTATACTGGGAAGTAAAATGCCCCGCAAATAAAATGTCGCAAGTATGCGATGGTTTCGACAACACATGATGAGTTGCCTTCATCAGTACGAACTTTTCAGCATATACTCGTCGAATCGACTTACAACGCGCAAGAAACTACTTAAATATGCAGAAACGAGTATTTATGATACCACGTAGTGGAAAGACAAAAAATTAATCTTATAAAACTCGAAAAGAATTGACATAAAAAGAAAATAAAAGGGGTTCCGAAAATAGGTGAATAAGACGTAAAAAGCTATTTAAACCAAGGAGAGAGCTATGACTGGGAGAACTATGGTATTACAGACATATCGCTAACTAGATTATGGGAATTTTTATTAATGCGAAAAAATATCCAGATCGAAAACTGCTGAACTATTTAGAAAATCGAAGCAAAAAATATATACACGCAATCATTGGTTATCCAACACTGATTAGCTATAAAATATTTATTAGTTCATTGATTTTTAACATACTGGTGTTCCTTCAAGGAATAGTTTAATTCACTTTGACCAATATATGACTGTGAGTAATGTCTTGGAAATTTTAAAAATTGTCCTTTTTAGTAGAATCTTTAAGAGAAGGCAAATTTATTTGAATGACAGGAGAGAAAATCCCTTTGCAGACAAACTAAGAATTCTAGTAGTTTTATGATAATATTTGAATAGTGCGGAAGATGCTGCTAAATATTTTGCCTGTATTCTGCTTGATTTGCGGCGGATTGGAACGTTTGGAAAGGGTCGATCAACAATTTTACGTGAGAATGCATAATCTATCTCAATTGAAATATGACACAAAATTTTATTCACTGTATTTCAAAAATCATTTCAACCAGTTCATGTGCAGAGAGCTTGGTATAATTGATCAAGATGATTAATTCATAACCAGAAATGCTTTAAACATGTAAATCACAATAATTTATATTTTCTTATACTGCATTGACTTAAACGAGGCCGGTAATATTTGTTATTTTTAAATAACATTAATTTGATAACGATGTTAATGAAATCTAAAATTTTGATTATGTTTGAGTAAGTTTCTCGGAAACTGATAGGAATTATCAGATAAATTAACTTTTAGAGATATCAAATTCAATTAAATCTTCAGAAATTTCCAATTATCGCCAATTAAACGGGACAGATATTAGATTTTCTTATGAATATTTATTTTCTTATTAAGAAACACATGCATTATTTTTATAAATACGGGGGTTCGTACTCTTTTGATGGAAGCAATTTTCAAGAACTCTGTTGATAAGAATATAGTTTATAAAAACAGAGTACGTACTTTTTAAATAACAGTTTAGAATTTTGTTATTTAATGCATCGATCAAAGTCGAATTTGCTAGTTTTGGGGGCCAGGAACGCAAACATAAGGTGCAGTCCTCTTTGACCAGGATATAAAACTTCTAAAATTATAGTTCCAAACTGATATCTTCATTAAAACTTGAAAAGGTTTATGTCCTTACAGAGTAAAACAGTTAAATACCTAGGCTCCAGCAATCGTTTACAATGAAGTGAGTCCAGGAAAATAATTTTAACGAGCAAACATCTTCCAAATGAAACATCGTGAGCATTTCTGAATTACAATTCAGAAAAATCTGATGTGGGCAGCACATGACTTTCCCTGCAGACTTATATCCACATTCTCTTTATTTTAATTAAATTTATTTCACTTTTAATTCAATTTTCTTTCTCATTCGGTAACCGGACTTATTTTCAAAGGTGGCGTAGAGAAAATATGAAAAACTAAAATATCTCGAGAACGGCTAGTCCTAGTGTAATGGGGTTGGTCTTATTATTTTCTTCGTTAAAAATTACGTATTAAACAAACATTTAATGGATATATTTGAGCATACGTAGTTCTTTAGTTTAGATTTTGACGTTTTTTGCTGGCCATTTTGCAAAAAAAGGCAGGTTATTTTTTTCCGAATCGTACCAAAATCCAATCAGCACCAGGGTGACCAACAAGTGACTCATCTACCGAATTTTGTGAAATTCGGTTTATTAGTTTTTCAGTTAGAGTGGATACAAGCTTTTGCGGGCCATTTCGCAAAAAATGGCGGGTTCTTTTATCCCGAATCATACCCCGAACTAATCAGCACCAGACTCGCCCACAAGTGACTTACCTACCAAATTTTGTGATATTCGGTCCATTAGTTTTTTTAATTAGAGTGGATACAAAATCTGCACAGACAGACACACAAACACACAGGCACACAAACAGACAGACACACAGACACACACACAGACGTCACGTTAAAAATGGTTTTTTCGTATTCTAGAGGTCTTGAAACGTGTAGAACCGTCGAAAACTCGAGTTGCGATTTTCGACATGATTCCAATACTTTCCCTATACATTACCATGTATTGCAGGGAAAGTAAAAATACTATACAATTAATCATTAGTTCAACTTCACTAATTGTGTGTATCGCATATATATCTTTCCCTGCAATACATGCGGTAATGTATAGGGAAAGTATTGGAATCATGCCGAAAATCACAACGTGAGTTTTCGACGGATCTACACGTTTCAAGACCTCTAGTATACGAAAAAACTAATTTTAGCGTGACGTCTGTGTGTGTGTCTGTGTGTCTGTCTGTGTGTATGTGTGTTTGTCTGTCCCTGCAGATTTTTTATACACTTTAACTCAAAAACTAATGGACCGAATATCATAACATTTGGTAGGTAAGTCACTTGTGGGCGAATCTGGTGCTGATTAGATTTTGGTACGCTTCGGAAAAAATAACCTGTCTTTTTTTGCAAATTGTCCAGCAAAAATCATCAAAATCTAAAATAAAAACTACGTATACTCAAATATATTCATTACATACTTGTTTTATACGTAATTTCTAACGAAGAAAAGAATAATACCAACCCCATTACACTAGGACCAGCCGTTCTTGAGATATTTCAGTTTTTTCGAATTTTCTCTACTCCACCTTTGAAAATAAGTCCAGTTATCAAATGAGAACGAAAATTGAATTAAAAGTGAATTAAATTTAAATGATGAAAATGTGGATATAAATAAGTCTGCAGGAAAATGTGGATATGAAGTGATGAAGTGCAGGATATGAAGTGAAAATGTGGATATAAATAAGTCTGCAGGGAAAGACATGTGCTGCCCACATCAGAATTTTTTATATCCTTATTGTCTTATTTTTTCAAATAAATTACTGTGTGATACCTAAAATTGTAGATTAGCACTATGACTTGGTGTCGGATTCAATTTCCATGCATGATTGGATGACCTTAGTATAAATAGTATGTAATTCTTCGGGATCCAAATTAGAATATATAGATCCCAGTCATTCTAGTCAACTTTAGTTTATCTTTTATAATTCATCAAAGCGCTATATCATTCTACGCAAACCTTTTCTTCAGGACATATAATTTACAGGGCTCCACAATTTAGTGCAATGACTAGCAGATATAGCCGGCGTTATGAAACCTACGTGAATTCTAAATGTATTCCTATTGCTTTTCACAAAACATCCATTAAAATATTTAATTTAATTACTGTCTAAAAATTAGCTATAAAAATACCTGTTCTCGCTATGCAAAATTATCTGCGCAGGTAAATTTAAAGAGCAAAACATCCTGGTCCCGTTTATAAAAAATTTACAAAAATATTAATTCTTCTCAGTAAATTCTTTAAAAATTACTTTTATAAATATGGTAACAGATTAGATAAGCCAAGTACATCCATAAGTGTCACTGTAAAAACTATTTTGATTAAAATCCATTTTGATACCATATACATCCTTAGAGTTTATCAAATTATCAATCAAATCATATACCGTATACTACCAACATTGTTCCCTGAATTATCACTATTTTCCACTGAAAATAAGGCTGTGAAAACCTTTGAATAAAAATAATTCGAGTTGTAATTACGAATTACTAGAAATTATGTCACGTTCTAGTACTTTACATAATGTATCTACACATAAACTTTATAGGAGTAGATGCAGTTGTTCTTGAGTTACAGCATCTACGCCTCACAAATATACACTTTTACACAAATACATATACATGTACACACAAAAGTGTTTCAAGTGGGTTTGGACGGTCTTAAAACGTGCTTATCTGTCAAAACCTTGAATTAAAAAAAATTCTGGAAAACAATACTTTCTCTGAACAATAATATGAGGAAGCAAACATTATTCCCCACCAGATGAAATTCGGAACTAGATTGCAAAACATATTCAAAATATCACAATTTTGAAAATATGCTGAAGGGTTTGAGAATACTTTTTGAAACCCCCCCGATAAAAACAATGAAATCGAAATTCCAGCTCGTTAGATTCTGTCCCGGAGCCCATGCTATAAGTGTAGAAAGATTCAGCATTTTTGCCCATTCACAGTGGGGCTTCTAGAGGATCCAAAAAGGCAAAACCACGTTAGGCAATTATTATATAAATGAGGAATTAAAAATTTCTTATGCATCCCAATTCCGTAAATCTATAGTTAACTGGAATGTCCTTTGATGCTCGATTTAGTTAATAATCACAACTTTGTGATTTCAGCATTATTATTCCAATACATTTTATGTCTTACAACAAACCAGTTTTAAATATTTTACAGATTTAATTAGCTTTTTATAGAACGTATCACCTTATCTGTCGATATGCTTATCTTGACCGCAGTTATTTTCCAATAATTCCGCTTTCTATGGCGACGAAGCATGAATAATTATCTGAAATTGAAATTTATGCAGATAGAATGGCAACGTCCTCCCCCCCCCCCTCTCACCCTCGCGGCGATAAATTGAACCTCGCAGAGTGGAAGTAATTGTTACATCAGATATCCAGCTTTAATTATAGATTCTGGTATAATTATAGTCTAGGGTTTGTTTGGGATGCTCCCGCAACATTAAAACTGCGGTACGTAATTTGAATTAAATATGCATGTACGTCAAAAAGAGTTTTCAATTTCCGTCTATAGTCTGTAGTTAATGCATTGGCGTTGCAAAATGTATTTATTTTCCTATTATGGTTGAATTAGGGTTACTAAGGTTGAAAAATGGTGACTATGATTGAACTATAGCCACTAAAGATGAACTATGGTGACTATGTTTGAACTATGGTTATTATAGTTGAACTTTGGTCACTATGGACGAACTATGGTTACTGTGGTCGAACTTTGGTTACTATGATTGAAAAGAATTTCAACCATGGATCTCCACCAGGTCAGCCAATGCTTTATTGATTGAGCTACTGCATTGTTTCTCAACCTGGAGTACGTGAAAGGATCGTTGTAGGTACTTGGAATAATTTCAACAATAGCGCTCGAGAGCAAATTCATGATTTTAAAATTAGTTTGATTTCATTGCTTGAAATTGTTAACTGAAAATAAATTTATGTATATTGCAGCAACATAAATTACAGTAATTACACTTTCGAAAATACGTTTAAATTGCTGTCTAAAAAGCAAAAAGCATTTGAAAGTTTCGCATAAAACCAGTGGTCGAAAGTAGCTCGCTACAAGTAGCAAAACTACAGTAGTCACTACTTTTTCTCGTAGTTTGTAGTGCAACACGATACTTATAAAACAGTAGTTTAGCGAGTAGCTCAATACAAAAAAAAAAAATCACTTGTTTGTATCGATTTTTGTCGCTACACTTAACGTTACTTCAGTAAATAAACAAAGCGTCCGTCTACGTTATTACGTGATCACCCTTTCTTCCTTTGTACAAAATTTAATGTTCTGCGCAACGATGTACGATTTGCAAAGTTCCAAGCCTTTGGAATGAAACAAGTATGTTGGTTATCTTAGATGATAAGATATCGTTATAGTTAAGTGCTAGTCTCATAACGCTAAATAAGGCGAAATGGAACACGATGATTTCTTCCGTCGAACGCATATGGTGGCTGCTGAAAGAGAACGAGGAGAAATTACATAAAATTTTCAATGCTGCAGGGTTAGGAAGGCTATTGTCACATGAAGTTGATTTTTTATATGAATACTGTACAACGATAGACCCCCTTTGTCGTTCTTTAAATATCCTACAAGAAGAAGTGAGTGTCTCCATGGGATACTTCTCGCCTACCTTACGCCAGGTATTGTGGATTCTAAAATCCTGCACTGGTCTGCGATTTTGCAGTTCTTTGGTTATAGCTGTGGTGTTGGGAGTTCAAAAGCGATTCGGTTATTTGCCGTGGGATAGAGAAACTGTTCTTAGAGCCAGTTTGAATCCCTGACTCAAATGGCTCTGGATTGAGAAGAGGGACAAGCAAACTGAGGCCAAAGAATGGATGAAGAGTATCTCCAGGATATGTTTCCTGGATCTTCCGACACTGTAAACGAAGTTCAACCGTTGGATAATTTTGCAAGATATGTTAAGTTTCTGTCCAGCAGGTCTGAAAACACTTACCAGGATAGACTTGTAAAACCTGCCACAAGGCTTATGGCATATAATTACATAAAATAGGCGTTTCTTAAAACGAACACTGGTGTACCGTCAAGTGCATCTGTTGAAAGATTATTTTTATTTACTTCAAATGTGTTATGTTTTAAAAGATCCTTCTTATCTGATCACAATTTTGAGATGCAACTTGTACTAAAAATGAACAAATGTGTTTTTAAATACACAGTTTTCACTTTTATTTTATTTTATACTTTTGTTTTATTTTACTGTTTTCAGAAATAGGTAAAATCGTAAAAGAGTAGCTTCATGCTCTTGTATGATATACTATATTTAAAGTCTTATGTTTCAAAATGTGTTGCACTGGAAAGAAAAAATTGATAACTTGATCCGTAAACGATCAGTAACATACTTATCTATATAAATAAAAATGAAAATCTGTCTGTCTGTCTGTCTGTCTGTCTGTTTGTCCCATCATCACGGGAGAACGGCTGAACCGAATTTGATGAAATTTTGTGGGTCGCCCAGAAATAGCTCCACTTAAAATTATATCTGTGTTTTGAGTTTTTACGACCAGTGGTTCTCGAGATATTAGTAAAAAACGAAATTTTCGTTTGTCTCATCATCACGGAAAAACGGCTGCACCGAATTTAATGAAATTTGGTGGATAGCCTTGAAATATCCCCCCATAAATTTTGTCCAAGTTTCGAGTTTCTAAGACCTGGGGTTGTTGAGATATTAATGAAAAACGGAACTTTTTCCTAGGAGTTCTACTCCCTAACTCCGTGGTTTATCCAAACGAAAAGCTTGAAAATCGTTTGAAAGTGAATTAAAATTTAATCTCTGAGTTTGATGGGAGATTGTTTGCGTTAATTAGTCACTTTCTGAAAACATGTATTGTTTGAAACATGATTTAAAGGGGAAATCTATCTCCATGGTTCATGGTTTATTTAAAACAAGCTTTTACGGAACAATGAGAAGTATCGAGAAATCAAAATCGTTATTTAATTTCGCAGTTTATGTTATAAGACATGACTTATTTAACATGTTATAAGATTCTATCTTATATCATGTTACTCAGAAACGCAATTAAATTAAATCTGTCTGTTAATTTTAATAATTATTTTTTCGATTTGAATAATAAATAAATGGATATAAAAATATATTTTAGAAAAGAACGATTTGATTTTTCTTATAGCATTTTTGACTGGATAATATCAATTACGGTCTTCAGGTTTAAAAATTATTATTATTTATATTTTCGGGGATTATTGATTCAAGGATTACTGATATTTTTAAGTTATTATGCAATTATTTTATTATGACAAAAATTGTTTAAACTCATATATCGTATGTTGTACGAATCTTCTACAAATACACGTGTATATCTTTTAATCTACGAGAATATAAGTAGTACAGGTATATTGACATATGTTTTGATATATATTGGCATATATTGGAATCAATTACGACCTTCTGGTATAAAGAGTACGGATATTATTGATGTTTTCAATTTATTACATCATCTCTTTTATTTTGGCAAATATTTTTGAGACGCATATTGTGATACGGGTAATCTTCTACTAACACATTGGCATATTTTCTGATCTGCGACAATATAATTAGTACGGGGTTGCATATATTCATTCAATTCCTATTTTTTCTTCTGTAAATTTGCTTACAAAAAGGGGCAGGATGTTTTATTCTTCAGATCTGATCGTGAAGATAATTTTGCATAGTGAGAACATATATTCTTAAACTTCTCTTTAGGAGCAATAAATTTAATATTTTAACAGAATTTGCACATGATTGCGAACTATAAGTTTCTTTAAATTATACACTCCGTACGAATAACGGATTAAATTAAATGTGTTTGTTAATGTTTTTATTATTTTTTTTCGATTTAAATAATAAATAAATGGATAAATGGATATAAAAGTATATCTTATGAATGGACGGTTTGATTTTTCTTTTAATTATATTAATTGCTGACTGCGTACATCAATTTCATTTATTTTGGCAAAGAGTTTTCAAGCTTATATCGTATTTTGCTACTAAACTCATATATTGTGTTTAGCCAATAAATTCATATAGCCGATTGTTGAAACAGAAAAATAGTAGAGCGGGTATATCTTCTAATACAATTGTAGTGTTTTCATTTAGTATATTGAAACGGGATAAGAATGTTTCATTCAGATCTGCGAATTCAAAGCTACGAATTTGGAGGGATATCGCTAATTTGACAACTTTTCTTAAACTTTGCCAAATTGACGGAAATGTCGCCAAATTGATATAAACGACACACAAACAGCTGCCATAAACCTTCGGGTTGGTCGTGTGGCTTGGGTCTTCTACATATCAATGAAATTTTTTTTTGTTTTGTTAGAAGAGAGCACTGAAATGATGTTTGGTTAGCATTTATCTGTCAGACCAGCCATCATACTTAGTAATACATTTAGGGAATTTTTAAAATGTCACCACATTGATAAAAATATTTTCAAATCTATAAAAATATCTTGAAATTGATAAAATGGCGCTACATAAATGATATTAATTGTTTTTTGTTAGGGGATAGTATTGTGATGATATTTCGTCAATTTGTCGCAAAGTGGAACTGTCAATTCTACATTCCCACTTGGCGATAAATTTGGCGATTTTTTAAATTGTCGCTAATTTGGCGAAACTGTCGCCAAATGTTCCATAGAAATATAACTATTTAGACGATATTTTTTCTGCCAATTTATTTGAAGCAAATGATATCATGTCGCTTAGCAAAGGATTTAAATCCAATGTGTTTATGCGGCAGACGATTTTTATTAAATCCTTTCCGATTTGAATAATGAAGATATGTATATAAAATAAATTTCATTGCCATTTCATTTTGGACTGGATAATATCAATTATACTCTTCAGGTTTAAACATTATTATTATTGATATTTTCCGGAATTATTGATTCAGTGATTATTGATATTTTTAAGTTATTACGCCATTGTTTTATTGCGGCAAAAATTGCTGACACACGCATATTGTACGTTGTACGAGTAATCTTCTAGGAATGCACGGGTATATCTTCTAACCTACGAGAATATAAGTAGTACAGGTATATTGGCATATATTTTGACATATATTGGCATATATATTGGAATCAAGTACAGTCTTCTGGTATGAAGATTAAGGGGATTAATTATATATTCAATTTATTACGTCGTCTGTTGTATTTTACTAAAAACATTTGAGACTCATATTGCAAAACGGGTAATCTTCTACTAATAATCGGACATTATAAGTAGTACGTGTATATCTTCCCATATAATTTTAGCACTTTAATTTTGACATATATTGGAATAAATGACTGTCTTCAGATTTAAAGATTACGGGTTTATTGGTATTTTCAATTTATACATGTAATCTACTAATACAGGTTATATTTTCTAATATTCGCGTATATAATTAGTACGGGTCCCATACAATTTTAACGCTTTTATTTTGCATATATTGATTCAATTCCATATTTTTTTTTTATATTTCCTTACATAAGGGGTTCAAGATGTTTTATTCTTCAGATATGTCCATGAAGATAATTTTATATAGCGAGAACAGAGATTCTTAAACTTCTTTTTAGGAGCATTATATTAAATATTTTAACAGAATATTTTGATTAAACATGTCATTTAGTATACTATAAGAATTTGCGCATGATTATGAATTTCAAGTTTCTTTATATTATATACTCCGTACGAAGAACGGGTATGCTGCTAGTTCAGAATAAGTATGTTAAATTACTAAGCATATCCATATCCATCACTTTTTGTTTAAATTGAATCTCTGGCAAAATTCGTCTTATAAAAGTAGTTAAGTAGTGACTACATTTTAAATGTAGTTTGTAGTCACTACTTTTAAAAAAAAGTAGTTGTAGTTATAGTTCACTACAAAAAGAAAGTAGTTTTTTCAACCACTTCATAAAAAAACAGACAACACAAAAGTAAGAGTGCCAACCTATTTCGGAAGCTGGAAAATAGTCCTCATTTCTAGAACAAAAAAACAGCGCGACCAATACTCACCACAGTAAAATCGGCTCTAAAAAATTTCAACAACTTTTAATAATTACACTATTTAGATAATTGCAAATTGAAATAGAGAATACAGTGGAGAAATATGGACAGTTCAATCATGGGGTACAATTGAAAGAAATGGAAAATCAGGGAATACAATTGAAAGATATTGAAAAATCAAGCGATGCAATTGAAAAAAATATAATATAAGGAGTACAGTTGAACTACATGAACACTTATGGGATACAATTAAAAGAAGAATAGTTGGAAGATATAGACAATTACGATGTGCAATTGAAAAAATCTGATGTGGGTAGCACATGACTTTCCTTATATAATTCAATGAATTTACTACTTTTACAGTAAAAAAAAAGATTATTTTTATAGTAGTTATTTGTATTCTTTCCAAGATATTGAATTTTCTTCAATGACTCGTCATTTTCCATGTCGTCATCATCAATGAGTCCTCATTGATTTAGCGCCATTTTTATCCATTTGGCGAGTTTTTCATTAATTTAACAACATTTAAAAAAGTCGCCAAGTTGGCGACATTCCACCAAATTCGTCGCCAAAATCTCGCCAAGCGTTATGGACGAAGAAATAAGTTATTCTCACAGCAGATAAATGACTATTGGAGTTCAAATACAAAAGTATTACTCAAAGTATCTTTTTTCATGAATGGAACGAGCTAGATCCAAGAGAATAATGTCACCAAATTTATCGCATGGTATTACATATGAAAAGTGAACATGTTTCTTAATAGGAAATATTTTTTTTATTTTATATGACTTTTTGATATTTTTTAAAATGTGCAATATCTCGAGAACGATTTATGTTAGCGTTCTAAAATTTATGTCAATCGCTTTCTAATGAAAAATTACAGAATAAATGTCTATTTGTGTAACTTTATTAGCGGTTTTGATTTTTTGACAATTTTTTCAAAATTTCACTCGAAAATTTAGGGGGTTCTGAACATTCGATTGCGTTTAATAATACTAGGCTTCCAGTGTTTACGGATTGTGATTTTTGTACCAAATTTTGTTCGAATTGGTCCATTCGTTCGTCAGTTATCGTCTCCACAGACTCACTGACACACACACACACACACACACACACATACACACACATACTTTCAAACACACACACACACACACACACACAGACATCACTTCAAAAATGTTTGATTCGTGATCAGGGATGCTTGAAACATGCTCTCCCGTCGAAAACTCGAATTCAAATTTTCGACCCCGTCACAATACTTTCCTTATACATTATGTATATAAGGAAAGTAAAAATGAACAATCAGGGGGTTACAATTAAAAGAAATCGACAATCATGGTGAACAATTGAAAAAATAGACAATCAATGGAAATATGTAAAGAATCATAGGAAACAATTTAAAGAAATGGACATTCAGGGGGTACTATGGTGTATAAAGTTTGGGAATCGTTGAGCTACCGAAATGATATAATTTTCTTTTAGTTTAAACGGGCCCTATAAATATTAAAAAAAAGCATTATCATCTTTATGCAAATATGTTTTAAATGTCAGGATAACCAGTGATTAATAAAACATGGCTCAGAAAAGCTTACAAAATTTACTGAAACTACTCAGGATTAAATGAGGTGGTTCCTACTCAAATATTTGTTGTGCCGAGAATGAATTTCATTACATTATCGGGTCTGAAATACGTTGAAATAGAATTCTGGTGTAATTTGCTTCATCCAGTTTGAAGTAAGCTGCCTCTAACAAGCGTTACATTTTAGTAAAAGGCTTTTCCCAGGAGCAGCTATTCCGAAGATTTATTCGAAATGGGCAAATTTATAAACATTAAATCCAGGGAAAATAAGAAAAACATTGGAACATGATACTGAAAGAATATTTGTTTTTCCTGCTACTGTTACCTATAGAGAATTAAAATGTTTTCCCGAGAACTCTTAAGCTAATGGTTTGCTCCAACTTGGTAGGTTGCTTCAAATGCGTGAAAATTAATAATATAACTAGAAAAAAGCCCGACTTTGAATGAACTGGCGTATATGAAGTAATGCGAGCTGTGAAAATTTTCAAATTAAAACTTAATTTAACAGATAATTAGAAGTACAAAAAAAAACTGTTTCAGTATTTGAGAATCCTAATACAAAAGAACATGTAAATTTTTAGAATTTGAATATTAAATTAAAGAAATTAGAATACAGGAAAACAAGGAAATCAAAGTAACGCATTTAAGTCGCAAAAAATTATTTAGTGTACAGGAGTACGTTTAAATCACAATGCATGTAAGTGCACTCTTTGCTTACCTGTTTGAAAGTTATTTACACGCTATTTGTATGAAACGCAGCGAGCATGCGCAGTTTAAAAATGGGCATTTTGCTCTGTTACAGTACGTTTTAATAAATAAAATTGTTATTCTGCAAATTTGCGTGTAATTTCACGTATGTATCTAAAAATTCATCTTTCTACCTATTGTAGTTTTTGAGTAAAAAGGATAACAAAATTCAGGTAAATGTTGATTTCGCTTCATTAGGAATGAAAAATAGAGTTCGTTTCGTTCATCAATAATGGAACAAGAAATTTACTATTTATACTTTATATACTTTAAGTACTATGTATACTTTATTTTCGAAGAAACTCTTAAACATTTTTATACAATTATATACACTTAATTCGTACAGTTATACAAATTTTTGGAATATCCTGACGTGGAATTGGAAGTAGAAATCCTTATTAAACCCCCGCCTCTCCCTCTCCCCTAAATGCGAAACTGAATCCATATTAGTCATTATCTAAGATTCAAGGGAAATAACCGAATGTGAATATACATAGTGTGAAAATACTTAGACCCTATCTCCTCCAGAGTTTGATATTAAATTCATATCTGTTATAAATTAAGCTCTATCTACGGTCAATCTTGAGAAATAGTAGATGTTTCGAGTAAAATGAAATTTTAATAAATTTGCATAAATCAGCTACAGAATAATGATAATATAAACAGATTCATTATTCCGTACATTAGAGATTCCAGACTCATTATTCCGTAGCTGATTTATGCAAATTTGTCTGCCGATCTGGTCTACATATGAGCTTGTTTCCACGGTAATTTTTCATATAGCTACTGATGAAGGGTATAGTGATACCCGAAAGCGCTCTGGCCTTTTAACAGTTGTACGTCTTATAGGATGGTTTTATTTGATTAAATGACCTTTTTATCCATGATTTGTGTCTTTAGTTTTATTGCTTATATATTGAAGTAGACGTGATACCACCTTAATTATTTCAAAGAATGGTTTCTTATATACACTGAACTGGGTAATTAAAAATGCAGTTAGTAAAAATCCCTGATTTACTCTTAAAAGTTTATAAATCGAAGCATTTATCTTCTGCTAACTAAATATCAGTGCAAGGTTCCTTAGTTTAACAACCATCCGTGACTCAAATATTCCTCAAACCTTTAACTAAAATTATAAATAATAAAAATTTAAAATAATTTCAACGTATATTGATATATATTCATAACCATAACAATTTGTGCACCAAGAAGTAATTGTGAGATCGTAACGAAACTTGTCATGAACGTCCGCAGATATGCAAATGATTAAATGTCAAGCAGATATGCAAATGATTAGAAATACAGCCTGATTGCGCATTGCGTAATGCCACCAGAGGGCGTTGAACTTCGTTCTCCTTGGCGCAGAGAAAAGGCACGCACAAGCTTTTTGCCTGTACTTAATCTGTTGCAGAGGGACGCCTTTTCATTAGGGATGCCGTTACGCCGTCATCGAAGAAAATATGATCAGCTGTCAAAGTTCGAGTGGGGAAGAATCATTGGAATGATACATAGAAGCCTGCTGGCCAGCTCGGCCAATAGCCCGCCACCTAAGTCATTCTGAGATTACTGTCAGGAGGTGGTGGGACCAGTGGACGAGAGAGAGGTCGCATATACGACGGCCAGGCTCAGGACGCCCTCGGCTAACCAATAGCCTAGAAAACCGTGATACCATAGAAGACCGTCACATCACCCGACACCCGCGCACAGCGCCAAATGTATAATTGTCCGCCATCCGGACACAGGCAACACCTTCACTATGGGCCCCTGTGTCTGTCCGTACCATCGCGACGCGTCTGGCTGAAAGACATTTGGTACCGCGGCGCCCATTACGTGTGTTGCCAATGACACCCACCCACCGCCGCCTCCGTTTGGAGTGGTGTCAAGCTCGACGGGATTGCACCGCAACCGAGTGGAACCAGGTCGCTTTCAGCTACGAATCGAGATTAAATTTGGGCAGTGATGACAATCTGTACGTGTGTTGTTGTTGAGACCCAGACCGTTCGACCTACCAGAAAGGTGTAGGGTAGCTGTTTGGACGGCTGGGAAGTGCCACCCAATTTAGACCGAAACCCAGTGGGGGAGGCATCCACAGGGACCGTACCCTCCTTCCCCTACCACCAACCTCTCGGAAAGACGTGCGGACCCGCATGTTTAATGTGATTGTACTTCGCTTAAACACGGCGGCAATTTTGGAACCGAACACGGGCCTACCGAGTGCAACTCCCGCGTGCTAACCACAGGGCTACCGTTCCCAACCGTGTACGTGTGTGGAGGCCCCGTGGTGAAAGTCTCAATCCTACTTTTGCTTTACAGCGGCACAGCTGGTGTGATGTTATGGGGTGTTATCGCATACGACACCGGGTCACCTCTAATATTGATCCACGAAACCATGACAACCCAGCGGAACGTTCGTGGCATCCTCTAGCCACATGTGTTGTCACTCATAGCAGGGCTTCCAGAAGACATTTTTCACCAGGATAATGCTCAGCCACACACAGTAAGGATGTCGCAGGAATGCCTCCGCCATATTAACACCCTTCTGTGCCCTGACCGATCCCCAGATTTGTCACCGATCGAACACGTCTGGGATCACTTGGGACGGCAAGTTGGACAGTCAACGAGTTTGATCGAACTAGAGGCGCGCTTGCAACAACAGTGGAATGAGATGACGCAGAGCACCATACAGGATCTGTATGCCTCAGTGCCCGCCCGTATAGCATCGTGTATTCACGCTAGAGGTGGACCAACAAGGTACTAGAACCTCCATTCATTTTGTATTTTTTCCTGTAATAAATGATCCTTTTGCTTTGATTTTGTAATCAGTTAATTATATCAACATTGCATTCATATATATAAAATATCGTTCGATTCCGACAACTCTTTCTTGGAGCTCAAATTTTTACGGAAATGAGTGTAATATGAACTGAATTGAGTTAGTGACGGGGTGATGCATCAAAATTATCAAGCAATTCCACCTAATAAACTATAACTTCATCTATAGGTAGAATCTTGGTTTTGGTGTCACTCTATCTCAGCTTCCAGATCAACGAAAAAAAAATCCAATATTTCAAAAATTCGAATTAGGGGTGACGGTACAAAGAATAATCATAAAAATCAAATCTGTTTTGCTTAATTATCGAGTATTACCACTCTAGCTAGAATCTTGGTTTTGGTCTGTTTCAATCCGCCTCATCTTCTAGATCAACGAAAAAATCTACTATTTCGAAATTTCTAACAGGGTGACGATACAAAGGATTAATCATAAAACTTCAAGCTATTTAGCTTAGTTATAGAGCACTTCCACTATGGCTAGAAGCTTGGTTTTCGTTCTCATTCGATCTGTTTCAGCTTCCAAGTTTACAAAAAAATCTAAAATTTCGAAAATGTTATGTAGGGGTGACAATGCAAAACAGTAATTTTAAAATTCAAAACCACTTTTCGAAATAATCGAGCACTTTCACTTGCTTCCAGATGAACGAGGAAATCGAAATTTTCGAAAATTCGAATTAAAGGTTGTAAAGAACCTTGCTGCCCCAATCGGAAGTCGAACCCTGGATCTCCAAACAGGCCAGAAGACGTTCTACCGATGAGCTACTGGGACATAATTACAAGTTCTTATCTTTGAAGTAGACTCTGCATTCTCCACCCTCTAATGTCAGATTGACGGACAACTGACAATCTGACTGACCACCTTCTACTATTTTTTATCTCAGGTTAGCCTCCCGCTACTACTATTTTTACCCAGGTTAGTATCCTGCGTGGTCGTTATCCTCTTAATTTGAGATCATCACTCAATCTTCCTGAGTCCACTGAATTCGTACTAGTCGTACTAGGATCACTTTCAAACCTCCGATATCTTTCCCACTAACCTACAGGTTTGATTTGTTCGGGCGCCATTGTAAAGACCCTTGCTGTCCCAACCTGGAAGCGAACCTTGGATCTCCGAACTGGCTAGCCGATGCTCTACCGTTGAGCTACTGGGATGAAATTGCAAGCTCTTATCCTTGAAAAGGACTCTACAAGGTGATTATACAAAATAATTTTCGAAAAACTTACACCACTTTGCTTCTCAAAAATTATAAATACACCAATTTGATATCCTTCCGCTGCCACCCGTTAAAACTGGTTATTAACAATTTTGATGAAGTGTGTAGGTATCACATTTAATGACCCCCAGTCATCGAGAACGCGCGAACCGCTATGAAATGGTTGATTTTAAAATATTACTAACTCCAATTATCGATACTTCTGCTCTATATAGAAGTTGATATTTATGCAGTTTGCGAAAAACAATGACTAATAAAGCATGACATCAGAAAAATCATCAAAACAAACTTTAGCCACTCAGGAGTAAATGAGGAATTCTCTGCTCAAATATTTGTAGTGCTGAGAAGACCTTTCATTACATTATTGATGCAGCTACATAAAAAACCGTAAACGTAAGAATTTTCGAATAAATTGTTTCATTCCTTTTGAAGTGAACTTCCTGTAGCAAGTAATAAATTAAAACAAAAATGCTTTTTCCAAGAATAGTTATTTTGGATACTTATTTGAAAGGGGAAAATTTATCATGGCAAGCGAAAAAAGCCTTAAAAGACGAAACTCAATATTTGTTTGCAAATCAGATGCTTACTTATACAAAATTCCTGGGAAAACCCTTAGGCACCGCAATAACTTTGTAAGGAAATATCCAAGAGTACACACGTTAGGTATATCTATATAAAGAGCTGGCGCATCCGCCATTTTGTATTTTACTTGCCCATTGTTTTCTATTATGCAGTGACTCGATATAGTGCATTGGGGTATAAATTTTCAGCAAAATGGGAGGTTGTTCGACCATCAATTGCTCTAATAATTCTCGAGAAAAGATACGGATATTTAGATTCCTGAATGGCCAAGAAGGGAAAAAATAGATAAATTGTCGAAGAGGTGAATGCAAAAATATCATTTTATCGCCACAGTCGGCGATAAGTGAGTCAAAATGGGTGCGTTCCACTGAGGTTATATAGGAGAGTGGCACAGTTTGTCACTCCTCGGCAAGACTTTACTCACTGTGTGATACAACATGGCTGCCATAGGTGAGCCTGTGTTATAGAGGTAGTTAATCGTAAATGTTCATGATAAGAAGTTACGTAACCCTCTGTTTGTAAGAATCAACAATAAAGTCAAAGTGTTCCAACTAATGCTGTAGTCTAATTTAGAACTGCATATCTACGCTTTTAATATTTACAGTGCTTCAATAATTTATTTTCGGTCATTTTTGTGACATTTCAACCAATAATTTAGTTTTCGGTCATTTTTGTGACATTTCTGACAGCAACCAATCACAGAAAAGTTTGAAATCGACTAGACCAATTGAATCATTGATTATGCTGAAATTCGTTAAATTCATAATTACATAAAAAATAGAATAATATAAACTAAATCGAAATTTTAAAAACATTGCTCAAAATTTCACATAAACATTAATATTGTTACGAAGTACTCTTTGGAATGTTAAGGCACAATATCAGTCGAAATTTCTGGATAACTAAAGCTTATGTCGGCAAGACTTTACTCACTGTGTGATATAACATGGCTGCCATAGGTGAGCCTGAGTTATAGAGACTCTACTATAACTTATAGTGACATCACAGTATTTTCCAGGTGAACTAGTAAAATTCTTATTGGTAAAAACTGTTCTTTCGCTTTGATACTTCATTCCTTTGAATTAAAAAAACATAATATTTGGAAAATGACGTCACATTATTATTATTATTATTATTATTATTATTACTACTACTACTACTATTATGAAAAACATTGTTCTAGAGCTGTATTTCATTAGAACTAATCGACAATAAAACTATTATAGAAAGTATTTATTTGACACAATAGGGTTATTGTCGTATTGCTGTCTTATTCAGGAATTTATATTAATATATTATATATATAATTACTATAATAAATATAATTAATATACAATATAATATCTGGTAATAATATATGGGAATATATATAATTACAATAAACAAAACTTACATATACAGAAATCTAGTTGTTGTTGTTGAAACCCAGACCGTCCGACCTACCAGAAAGGACAGAAATCTAGTGTAAATCCTGTTTAAAATGACTCGTCGGGGAAAATGCATATTTGAATTCCAGAAAGGACATTATTGCGTAATTTGATAAGCATTGCAAATGTTACTGTGTTAGAGCCCAGGATGATACAATTTTTCACAGATATTTATTGCCTTCCCTATACGCGTTTCGTTCGTTTCTGGTGTTAATTCTTACTCATTAGACTATAGTCTACAACTTTATCAATGACTGTTCATTTTCAATCTCGCTTTGTTGCCGAGTTTGTTATTCTAACATTTTTATAATTCTCTGCTACAGGTGCTGCAATCACATTTATTCAATCAGGTATCATCATTATAAATAGGTATAACGTGACATTCATGTACCTTCCTTTATAAAGTAAGTGGTAGTTAATCCTAAATGTTCATGATAAGAAGTTACGTAACCCTCTGTTTGTAAGAATCAACAATAAAGTTAAAGTGTTCCAACTAAAGCTGTAGTCTAATTTATAATTGCATATCTACACTTTTAATTTTTACAATGTTTCAATAATTTAGTTTTCGGTCATTTTTGTGACATTTCTACTCAACCAATAATTTAGTTTCCGGTCATTTTTGTGACATTTCTGACAGCAACCAATCATAGAAAAGTTTAAATCGGCTAGTTGAATCATTGATTATGTTGAAATTGTTTAAATTCATAATTACATAAAAAATAGAACAATATAAACTAAATCAAAATTTTAAAAAACATTTATCAAAATTCCACTTAAACTTTAATATTGTTACGAAGTACTATTTGGAATGTTAGGGTACAATATCAGTCGGAATTTCTGGATAACTAAAGCTTATGTTTAAAAAATCAGTAAGCATAAACAGGAACAATATACAACTATACAACTAACCATTCTTTCTTTATCTTACGAGACCACAAAAAAAGTATCAGATATAATAAAATAGCAATTAAATGTTCAACTCATTCACAAAATAGACTATTATATTCTTAAGAGTCATACGCATTCGCAATTCATTTTTCCTTGCATCACTCCAAATACTTTTATCTTAAGAATGATCAGCTTATACACCTTCTGTGGAGAAATCTAAGTAACTTCTAAAGTTCCTACGTTTGAATTATTCTGTGCGGCCGGTATTGTAAATGTTTTTACCTGACTTAAGTTCCATTAATGATCTACAACATTTAACAAACATATACTTTATTCCAGCTAACTTCTCTGACAACTCAATACACAATTACATACACATAATATTTGCAAGCTAGCACTATCATATCTATACCTCGACCTAATCTTAAAACTTCGTTACTGAACTGAATTATCAATACTAACCAACTATTAAAACATAGCTATCTATACTCACAATACCGTAGAGACCATCCTTTTACTTCGTGTTTCCATTAATGAACAGACCAACACCATACTCTCGTATACAGATAACAGCCGAAGCTTACGGCGACGAATAACGCTTGCATCTTGGAGCTGACCTCTGTACTTCTGATCTGATCTTAACTTATCTGCCGCACTTATAGTCCTGGCCGGGCGTGAGTACATGACTCTCGAATACAGAGTTGAGGCGCTTCGTGCATAAATTAACATAATGAACAGTAGCATTAGCATATAATATTAGAATCCTCACAAACTCTTGAAATTCTTAACAAAAACAAAAGTTTCCCAAACTCGCCAGAAGTTACCAAGTTGGCTACGTTTTGCCACATTTGTCGCCAATATTAAATGCCCCGGATCTTCAAATAATAACAATGGTTACTTGTAAATATTATTTTCCCTCGGGGACAGACAATATGCCATGAAGATATGTTAGGCATTCATAACATTAATCAAACAACTAAAATCTGATGTGCAGATCATGACTTTTTCGACAGATTCAAATTCAGTTTTTTTTTTCTTTTATAATTTATTAAATTGAGTTTAACTGATCAAAATAACACATATAATTATTTGAAATTACCCCGAATTTGTAATTTTATTTCCAATTTCGTTTTCATTTGACGACTAGGCGTATTTTCAAAGGCGACGTATCAAAAGTAAGAAAAAAAGTAAAATGTCTCGAAAACGGTTAGTTCTAGAGTTGTGGAGTTGGTCTTATTCTTTTTGACGTCAAAAATTAAGCATAAAACAAGCATTTAACTGTTGCATTTGAGCACACGTATTCTTTTATTTCAGATTTTGGGAATTTTTGCGGACCATTTCCTCCCCCCCCCCCAAAAAAAAAATTATATTCCTTCTTTCCGAATCGTACCGAAATCTAATCAGCACCAAAGTATCCCACAGGTGATTTATGTTCCAAATTTTGTGAAATTTGGTCGATTAGTTTTCAGCTAAAATAGATACACATTTTTTGCGGACCGCTTCGCAAAACAAGGCAGGCTCTTTTGTTCTGAATCGAACTAAAATCTAACCAAAACCAGGGTAATCCACAAGTGACTTATATACCAAATTTTGTAAAATTTAGTTCATTAGTTTTTTCAGCTCCAGTGGATACATACATTGCACAGAGACACTGTTACACAGACAGACGCATATGCACAAACAACCCGCTAAAAATAGTTTTCTGCGGATTCTAGAGTCCTCGAAGCATGTAGATCCGTTGAAAACTCAAGTTGTGAATTTCGACAAGATTCCAATACTTGTAAATGTTGAAAAAAAAAATCAATACATCGCGATTCACGTTCCCGTGAACGGGCGTTTATGCACATTTAATATGAACGACTCTTCCCGTTCACCGGCGTGAACCGTGACGTTTTTCAACATGGGGTTTCATGCAAATCAGTTCTCAATGCGTACGCATCTGATTTGCATATCCGGGGGCGTTTCCGGAACAGTCCATTCTCGGATATATAAGGCAGAGATTTCTTGAAGCAATCATGATGTTCATAATGATGTTGTTCATGATCATCATCAGAGAGAATTCCCACTCAGTCTGATCCGGAGCGGAGAAGGCTTTGTAAGACATAGACACTGATGGTCTGATGCAGGCAGACAGAAATACTTTAGACAGAAGAAATTACGTTAAATATTCTTCTGATGTCTTTCTTATCCTTTGGTTTTCCTTTACCAAGTGTGATACCTTCAATGGTGGCTGCAAATACACGCAAGTGATAGAGGTAGTATAGTTACTTACTACCCATGCTTCAAGGAATTTCTGTCTGGTTATTTACAACTGCAAACTTTTTGTACATAGTATTTTTTTAATGTTTTGTGGCATGGAAACCTGGAATGTGTAACTTGTCTAGTGTTATGTGGGTTTTAACCACACGTCCTGTTAGAACGCATAATCCAGTGGTATTGTTCATTAAAACAATCTCCGACATTGGCCGTGTCGAATAAAAATACATAAAAATCAAATTATTGGAAAATGAGGACAACGGGCATGATATAAAACATTAACATTATTTATTGACAAAAGGAAATTGAAATAATAATAATAAAAGAACATATTTAATTAATTCAATTAACACTCTTACTACAACATAAATATTCTCTACTGACATATGTGTTTGGCAGTTCCTAAATCATAAATATTTAAAATATATATATTTAAATCCCCTTCATTTAAGTTTTATCGTGAATTCATTCTAATTATTTACTCAAGTATAAATTGACTATAGATGTCGAGAGAGTGTACAAATTAACTAACAAATCGTCATCAGACTAATAGTATAAGAGACATGCATTCCGTACCTTCAAATACAGCGTAGGATCCCTTCGACCGCGGAAACGCCGGTCATCGCTGCAGACCTTTTTTTGGAGAACTTTTCTCTCCGGAGCGCCCAACCAATTCTCCGTCCTTTCTGAAAAATCTAACACTCTCTCGATCATCGGAAAAATGTCTCCTCCTACACAATTAAGCCCCAGGTTTGTTACTGGTCCCCCCAATTGAAGCCCCTGGTATTTTCATTGGATATTTCCAAAAATGTCCAGCTATTGGGTGCTGTGGTGACAGGAGGATGGCGATCATCCCAGAATTAATATCTGGCAGGTGGACCGCGGGTTCTCACGACTTTGCGTGCACGTGCAGCCGAACCGGACAAGGGTCAGCTATCCCCAAGAGCGCCCTGCTGTGCGCCCCTTTGTAACTGGGCGATCGTTGTCCATACTTCCCAGAAACATGGCTTGTTCATCCTTTTGCAGGTGTTCTCTTAGGGAACTGTATATGAATTAAAGGAGAAGTACAAGGACCATCTTTATAGGTTACGCTGCTCTATAATTTGCAATGTCCCAAATTTGCCTTGGGACACCTAGTTATGTTTCTCTCGAAATAAAGTGAACGATGTTTTTTTCTTTGAAACTGGATCTGCATACTTTCATGACCCAGCCAACACTTATTGACTCTATGTCAGTGCGTACTTTGCTGTTTATCTTGCTTCTTCAAATTTTAAATTTTCCAACAGTAAAGAACCTTGCTGCCCCAACTAGGAATCAAACTCTAGATTCTCGAACTGGCTAGCCGACGCTCTACCGTTGAGCTACAGAGACGAAATTGCAAGCTCTTGTCTTCGAAGTAGACTCTACATACTTTTCCTATGCATTACCATGTATTGTAGGGAAAGTAAAAATCTTATGTGGGCAACAGACTTTCCCTGCAGACTCAAATTCCATTTTCTTTTTATTTCTTCAATAAATCATCAAATTTAGTTTAATTGCACAAAATAACACGCATAATTATTTTAAATTACACTGAACTCGCAGTCATTTAGCGACTGGACAAAACTAAAATATCTCGAGAACAGCTAGTCCTGGTGTAATAGACTTAGCCGTATTCTTTTCATCATCAAAAATTACGTATAAAACAAGCATTATACTTGATACATATGAGCATACGCAGACTTTTAGTTTAGATTTTGGCGATTTTAGAGGTCCATTTAAAAAAAAATCGAAGGTTATTTTTCTTGAAGCGTACTAACATCTAATCAGCACCAGAATAACCTACAAATGTTTTAAATACTACATTTTGTGAAATTTGGTGAAATAGTGTTTTAGTAAGAGTGAAAAAATTCGATTTTGACGAGTCTTTTCGAAAAAAAGGCTGGTTATTTTATCCCGAATCATACCAAAATATAATTAGCACCAGGGAAATCTACAAGTAACGTGGCTATAAAATTTATGAAATTTGGTAAATTAGTTTTTGAGTTATAGTGGATAAATACACTGCACAGACAGTCATACCCCCACCTACACACACCCACACACACCCCACAGAAAGAAAGAGAGAGAGAGCATACGCAGACTTTTAGTTTAGATTTTGGCGATTTTAGCGGTCCATTAAAAAAAAGAAAATCGAAGGTTATTTTTTCTTGAAGCGTACCAAAATCTAATCAGCATCAGAATAACCTATAAATGACTTAAATACTACATTTTGTGCAATTTGGTGAAATAGTTTTTTAGTAAGAGTGAAAAAATTCGATTTTGACGAGTATTTTCGAAAAAAAGGCAGGTTATTTTATCCCGAATCATACCAAAATCTAATTAGCACCAGGGAAATCTACAAGTAACTTGGCTATAAAATGTTTTGAAATTTGGTAAATTAGTTTTTGAGTTATAGTGGATAAATACACTGCACAGACAGCCCCCCCCCACCTACACACACCCACACACCTACACACACCCACACACATCCCACAGAAAGAAAGAGAGAGAGATAGAGCATACGCAGACTTTTAGTTTAGATTTTGGCGATTTTAGCGGTCCATTTAAAAAAAACATCGAAAGTTATTTTTTCTTGAAGCGTACCAAAATCTAATCAGCACCAGAATAACCTATAAATGACTTAAATACTACATTTTGTGCAATTAGGTGAAATAGTTTTTTAGTAAGAGTGAAAAAATTCGATTTTGACGAGTTTTTTCGAAAAAAAGGCAGGTTATTTTATCCCGAATCATACCAAAATCTAATTAGCACCAGGGAAATCTACAAGTAACTTGGCTATAAAATGTTTTGAAATTTGGTAAATTAGTTTTTGAGTTATAGTGGATAAATACACTGCACAGACAGCCCCCCCCCCCACCTACACACACCCACACACCTACACACACCCACACACATCCCACAGAAAGAAAGAGAGAGAGATAGAGCATACGCAGACTTTTAGTTTAGATTTTGGCGATTTTAGCGGTCCATTTAAAAAAAACATCGAAAGTTATTTTTTCTTGAAGCGTACCAAAATCTAATCAGCACCAGAATAACCTATAAATGACTTAAATACTACATTTTGTGCAATTAGGTGAAATAGTTTTTTAGTAAGAGTGAAAAAATTCGATTTTGACGAGTTTTTTCGAAAAAAAGGCAGGTTATTTTATCCCGAATCATACCAAAATCTAATTAGCACCATGGAAATCTACAAGTAACTTGGCTATAAAATGTTTTGAAATTTGGTAAATTAGTTTTTGAGTTATAGTGGATAAATACACTGCACAGACAGCCCCCCCCCCACCTACACACACCCACACACTTACACACACCCACACACATCCCACAGAAAGAAAGAGAGAGAGATAGAGCATACGCAGACTTTTAGTTTAGATTTTGGCGATTTTAGCGGTCCATTTAAAAAAAAACATCGAAAGTTATTTTTTCTTGAAGCGTACCAAAATCTAATCAGCACCAGAATAACCTATAAATGACTTAAATACTACATTTTGTGCAATTAGGTGAAATAGTTTTTTAGTAAGAGTGAAAAAATTCGATTTTGACGAGTTTTTTCGAAAAAAAGGCAGGTTATTTTATCCCGAATCATACCAAAATCTAATTAGCACCAGGGAAATCTACAAGTAACTTGGCTATAAAATTTTATGAAATTTGGTAAATTAGTTTTTGAGTTATAGTGGATAAATACACTGCACAGACAGCCACACCCCCACCTACACACACCCCATAGAAAGAAAGAGAGAGAGAGAGAAAAAGAGAGGTCACACTAAAATAGTTTCTCGTATTCTAGAGGTCCCAAAACGTATATATCAATCGAAAACTCAATTGCGATTTTCAAAATGTTTCCAATGCTTTCCTATACATTACCATGTATTGCAGGGAAAGTAAAACTAGTTCTATCCGTTGATTAGATTTTTCGCTACTTCGCGCACATACGGACAGACACCCAAACACGGAAATATTCTCCCATTATTTTAAATGCCCCATTGCTCAACAACGCTGCTCTTTGGAGTTTCTTTGCAATCAATGATTAATGAAACACGGCAAAATTCACAAAATTAAATGAAACTGCTATGGTACACCTCCAACCGTTAAATATTTGTACGGCTGAGAAAGACTCCTGTTACATCATTATTCAGCTACTTAAAACAGTCAAAGTAAGAACTCTAGCGTAATTTATTTAATTTATTTTAAAGCTAACTTTCCGTAACAAGCTTTCCATTTTAGCAATTGCTTTTTCGAAAACTTGTTCTATTCCGACTGGACAAATCTGCTTTTCTTAGATGCTTGAAAGTTTAAAACATTCTTAAACAAAGAACGCAAATACACCCCTTGTTTTAATTAGTTTGCTTTTCTATATAGCTTAGAAATGTTTAAAATTAGAAATGTCTAAAGTAGTAAAATAAGTTTTATTTATGAATAATTTTTCACTTTTTACTTCGTTTACGATATGATAAACATATCAGAGCTGGGAAAAAATGATCATTTATAGGACACTCGATATAGACTTTTCAGATTTTCACCTTTGTTGAGAAAAAAATTGAAACATTAATTATCTATTTTTATTTTTAATTAAGAATTTTAGTATAATATAAATTAAAAATTAATATTCATTTAAGTTTACAATTAGACTTAAGAAAATACTTATTCTAACATCTAATAAACTTCAAACGGATAAACGTTTAAATATTTTTTATTTTTATTTTACTCAAAATTAAGCCCATTTTAAAAATTGTTCAAGGTAATAAATATTAATACAAATGCCATAGATAAACGTTTAACTTTGCACTTCCGTAAAATATTATTATCCGAGTGAGAAATTGTTTGGAAACTCTGAACTAATAAATCACTGGGACGTATAAGTTCTTTTCTATATTCCATGTGAACCCTACATTCTCCTTCGATCAAAGTGCAAATTTGATCTGAAATCCGTATAATCACATCCTTCATATCAAACTACATAATCTCATCCGGCATATTGCACGTCGGCCACAATAACACCACAACTCAAAAAATCTGATGAGCGCAGAACATGACTTTCGCTACAGACTCAAATTCATTTCACATTATTTCTTTAATAATTCATTAATTAGAGTTTAATTGCACAAAATAACAGCCGTAATTAAAGTTACACTGAATTTGCACTTTTAATTCAATTTTAATTTTCATATGGTAACTGGACATGCACTCATGTCCAAAAGTTAAGCATAATTCGCAAAATGCGTAAAATTCGGAGTTAATATGGATACAATAGTTCACACTCAGCTGTGGAGAATCGTGGGACGAAAGTAAATCATTGTACATATGCAAAACAGTTCAGTCGACGTAGACACGCGCACACCGGTGCACGTCGGAACAAGTATAAAACGGCCTTGAGCGGCATGATCAGTTGAGACAGAGTTTCGCAATTGCTGTGGTACGGAGAGTTGTTAACAATAAAAAAAGACGAAAGATGTCACAAAGATGCCAATTGGACATGTTTTTGAAGGGACGAATTATTGGAATGCTGGAATCCAGTCGATCCCAAAGGGTCTCGAATTCTGAATGTGCCTCAGTGTGTGATCTCTAGATTGTGACAGACGTTCCAAACCATTAGAGATGTTACCTCACGATCAGTATTAGGTCGCCCAAGGGTAATAACCGCTCTGAAAGACTGATATTTGGGGATAACTCCGCGACGTCAGAGGAACCGTTCTGCCAGACAACTGAGTTCAGCCCTGAGAGCAGCCGTAGGAGTCACTGTTTCGA
Source organism: Amaurobius ferox (assembly GCA_951213105.1). Classification (NCBI taxonomy): domain Eukaryota; kingdom Metazoa; phylum Arthropoda; class Arachnida; order Araneae; family Amaurobiidae; genus Amaurobius; species Amaurobius ferox. The sequence continues at coordinate 105,306,116 of OX578136.1, forward strand.
GACAAACTGTTTACAGGAGATTCAGACACGTTGGTCTCTAAGACAGACAATCACCAGTTTGCATCCCCCTGACGTCTACACAGAAACGCGCGCGTTTACAGTGGAGTTTGGAACATCGGCAGTGGAGTGGACAACATTGGGCCAATGGCATGTTCAGTAACGGGTCCAGGTTCAGCCTGCAAACTGATTCTCGTAGTACCACGATCTGGAGAGAACGTGGAAGGCGTTTTCATCCGGGAAACATCACGGAAAGACATTGTTTTCCGTTTGAGGGAGTCATGGTCTGGGCAGACATCATGATAGACGGCTGCACAGACCTCCATATCTTTGACACGGGGTCGGTCGCCGGTCAAAGATACAGAGAAGAAGTCCTTGAGCCTACTTTTCGATTGTTTCGAGGTGCTGTTGGTTCTGATTTCATATTCATGGATGATAACGCGACTGCTGATCGTGTGGTCTTGATCGACGACTTCCTTCAAACTAAAGATATCTAGAACATGCAGTGGCCTGCTAACTGTCCTGATCTAAATTCAATAAAGAATGTGTGGTATATGCTCGGGAGACATCTTGCAGCCCTCCGCTACCCACCAAGCTCCGTTCCAGGATTGAAAAATGTTCTCCGTGAGGCTTGGAACTCTTTGAGCACACAACTCATTCAAACCCTCATGGAAAGTATGGGAAACCGTTGTGCAGCATGCGTGGCTATCCGAGATTCCCACACACTGTATTAAACTGCAGCATCACATGGATTTAATCATTCTGTTTCACTGAATTTGATACTCGTATTGTGACCCTTTCTCTTTCAACCCTTTTCTTAAGATAATAAAAGTCGTTACTATTCTTGTTTTGCATTGTTTTCTTCTTCTATAACCCTATTACACCCGCATACTGCGTTTCCATCCATTCCGATGTATAATTCCTGAAATTTTCACTTAAACAGCAGTTATGCTTAACCTTTGGACATGAATGTATTTTCAAAGGCGGCGTAGCTAATATGCGAAAATTCTAAAATATCTCAAAAACGGCTGGTCCTAGAGTAATAGGTTTGATCTTATTATTTTCACCTTCAAAACATTTGAGCATACATAATCTTTTATTTTCGATTTTGCTGATTTTTAAGGGCCACTTCGCAAAAAAAGGCAGATTCCTTTCTTCCCGAATCACACCAAAATCTAATTAGCACCAAGAGTAACCCAGAAGTGACCAACATATAAAATTTTATGAAATTTGGTCAATCAATTTTCAAGTTACAGTAGATACATGCATTGCACAGACACACAGATAGACACACACATGCGTCACGCTAAATATAGTTATTTCGATTTGCGATTTTCGAGATGATTTCAATACTTTCCCTATTCATTACCATGCATTGTAGGAAACATAAATATGACGTTTTTGAGTTACCGCTGTATTTGGATTCGTAAGGATCAAAACTATGACCATGCTGAGAGACATTTCCGCAGTTTTAAAACATTCCGCCAGAGAGCAGAAGTGTCGTTAGTGTAATAATCCAGTTCTGAACCGAATCAGATCAGCCATGAACAGTTTCACTTTGTACTGGAAGTTTCATTTCAGTCACAGCATTTTTGGGTAAACGTTAGTCGTGAATAGGAATAAAATCGAGAACAAAAATGAAAATCTGTGAATTAGCTGGGGAGCAAAAGTAGCACGACTGAAGAGCAAAGTATCCCAACTGAAAAAGTCACAATTTATTAATCAATAACAGCGACACAAGTAAAAGAGTTTCTTCGTTCCAGCCACTGTGGGTTCCTAAGATAGCAAATTAAATTCACATTTTTCGCATTATTATAAAGGATATAGGCAACCATTTTACCAAGGACAGTATTTCCTTTATTCCAGAATGGTGTGGGGGACGTTTGTTGTTAATTCTGGAAACACAGGTTGCGGCAGTCCGACTTCGTTTCAACATTATTTTTATTTAACAAATGCCAAGCCATTGGCCACTAGGTCATTAGGCCACGAGCTCTCCAATACTTTTCAACAATACAGTCCAAACTATTTAGTGCAGAACACTCGTCCAGATGAGCAACAGTCATGGGATGTCCAGAAATACACAAAATGCAGTCAGGCGAAGTAGTTAAATTAAAATGATACAAATAGGCACCAAGACAGCCATGTCCGGTCAAAAGTCTAAACAGTGCCACTGCTGCAGCACGAGGTGAATCAGGAACACAATAAGATCCGCAAAGCACACTCCAATGTTTGTCTCTAGAAAAGTGAGAAGCCACACTACGAAACGATTGTTTGAATATTCTTTTAATCTCTAATTTAGCAGAATGAAGTGGAAAGTCTCTGTAAGTCTTTTGAAGGATACTTTTTCCTTTTTTGCTAGAAAACCCGCCTTCTCATTTCCTTGAAGGCCACAATCAGATGGTCCCCATTGAAAAGCAACTCTTCTCTCAATCTCCCCCAAAAGTTTTCTACAGTTCTGTATACAGGAGCTCGTATTCTCCTGGATGCCTGTCAAAGTCTGCAGAGCAGAAGCAGAATCTGAAAATATCACTATCTTCTCAAATGGAATATGACGGACAGCAAGTTGTTAGAGAAATACATGGATAGCCTCGAGTTCTCTATCGAAGTGGGTTGTAAATGGTTCAACATGCAGATAAAAAGGAAAAAGTTCACTGAAAACACCGGTACCAGCACCCCCAGAAAAATCCAACAGAGACCCACCCATCAGTGTAAACATGAAGCCATTCATCGGGAGGGAAACGAGAGCTAATAGCTTCTAAGGCAGTATCTTGGTGTGCTGTATGACAAAGATCACTTTTTCTCACTTTCAGAACCAGGTCCAATCTGACATCAAGTTCCACATACTCCAATGGACTCACAAAAGCGAAAAGTTCATAGGGCGCATCATTAATCACATTATATTGAGCGTTCTCACGAACGAATTAAATGAAGCCCCTCTGAGTCTTTAAATTACCCTCTTTGTCACAGTCATAATGTCTCCAGAAGGAATTATTTGGTAGTCTAATTAGTCTACTATAAAGAATAGCCGCATTCCTCTGAATTAAATTAGTTAAGGGCTGTTGGTTGCACAGTATCTGCATTGTTTCAATATTATAACATCCATGACTGCCGGTGGAATTTGAACCCATGACCCGGCAGTCGAGAGTGTTCGAGAAAAGACTTGCCTAAGACAGAGGAGGAGGAGGAGGAGGAAGAAGAGGAGGAGGAAGAAGAGGAGGAGAAGAAAGAGGAGGAGGAAGAGGAAGAGGAGGAAGAGGAGGAGGAGGAAGAGGAGGAGGAGAAAGAGGAGGAGGAGGAAGAGGAGGAGGAGGAAGAGGAGGAGGAGGAGAAGGTTCTCGTCTTAAAAGTGTTACTTTTGTTACGTTTTTTGCTCATACAGGAAAGTTAAGGCTCTTGAGTTAAAAAAACCTTAATGTTTGGTAAAACTAAGATTTTACTGAAAAGTCGAAAACAATAAGGTAGATTATTGCAGCCGACATACAATATGTTTTATCATGTATAGTAGTATCATTTTGGGTGCAATTCTCCATGAATTGAACCTCGGGATCTTGAAAACTGTTCCATCTCGAAATTCTTCGGACATCAGCTATCCACTGCATCTATAAGGGGCAGTCAAATGAAAACGAGACAGACTATATAAAGGGCCTGGCGCGGAAGTTGGTAATGCAGGTAGGGTTGTGTATAGAAGCGCTCTCTATTGGGTATCAGCTCGAAGAAACAGCTCGAACGTTAAGTGCCGTGTGATTCGTCTGTTAGACGTGCTTGAAGTGAGGTCAGCGAGTCGTGTGTGCATCCGACATCACTATGGAGGCCCGGAAAGAGGAACAACATGCTGTAGTGCGTTTTTTGACTGCGGAAGGACTGTCAGGAAGTGAAATTCATGCCCGAATGTCTGCTGTGTATGGCGAATACAGTATGTCACGTGCGCGTGTGTTTGAGTGGACTAAACGATATCGAGATGGTCGGGTGTCATTGAAAGACACCAGTCGGCCAGGACAGGCTCATCCTGTCATTAGCCCTTCTGTCATTGCTGCGGTGGATGCTGCCATTAGACATGGTGGACGGTGGAAGACATTCGGCTCATGTTGGGTATTAGTCATGGTACCGCTCCCTTGACAGAGCATCTGAAGTTCCGGAAAATCTGTGCGCAGTGGGTTCCCCACAGCCTGACGGAGGATCAGAAGTTGAACAAAATGTCGACATCACTGTAGCACCTGGAACGGTATCACGATGAAGAATATCATTTTCTGTTCCGCATTGTCGTACGAAAGACATTCGTGGCCGTCGATTTGCCTCGGACGAAGAGGTACATGCCTGGGTACAATCATGGTTGCATAGGCAACCAAAAACATTCTTCCATAAAGGCATTGACCGTCTTGTCTCACAGTGGGACAAATGCTTTAACAGTTATGGCGATTACTTTTGAAAGAATAAACAGGTTACGTACTTTTTTTCCATCTGTCTCGTTTTCATTTGACTGCCCCTTATACTTTGAAAGTTTTAGAAGGTCGGACAACATGGTGAACCAGACTTGTCTCAGTGGGATGTAGAATTACCGATCGTCGACTAGCTTTGTTGATACTTTTCCCTTCGAGTTACTGGAATGATACAATTTCCTTTTATATTTGAAATGAATCCCTACACTCATTTAAAGAATAAAATTTGTATGCAGACGTTGATATGTGGCTAGTGATATTAACTAATAAAATAGTAGTAACCAATAATTTATCTCTATCTCACACACACACATACAGACACACACATGCACAGAAAAGGACATACACACACGCACACACGCACAAGAACATACACACACTCACATACTCAACCACATACACACAAGCACATACACATACACACATAACCCCATACACACACTCACATACACACATATACGTTCACATGCATAGACTTTTTTTAAAAAAACGTTCAAAAGGGATTTAGGCGGTAGTAATGCGTAAACATCTTTAAAGTCTCCATTAAAATATTTTCGGGAAGACAATACTTTCTCGACACAGTACAGTCTGAGAAAAAGCCATCCTCAAAGTTGTGGTAATCAAAGGTTAATACAGCATACATTTCAGCAAAGTCTACAAAATTAGATGAAGCTACTTGAGAAACCCTGTCTTCAAATATTTGTGGTGCTGAAAATTCATTACCTCATTGAGTCAGCTTCTGTAAACCGACAAAGCGAGAATTCTCGACTAATTTGTTTTATTCAGTTTAAAGTAAATTTTCTGCAACGAGCTTTATATTTTTGGAAAAAAAGAAAGAAAACTAAGAACAGCTAGCTATTCCGGAAATTTATTCGAAATCGGCAAATTTATCGACATTTTAATATAAGATGAAAACTTTAAAGGCTAGCATTAAAAGGAATATATTTTTTGCATTTTTCTGGACTAATAGAGAAAGAAATGGTTAATTCACTTTGATTTACTAACTTTGCTTTAAATAACTTTGCTTACGATAGTCTTTGTTAGGAGGTTAATAAATTTAATAATTTAATCGGGAGAGTTATGTGCGTTTGGGAATTTCAGGAGTAAATTAATTGAATTCGGGCCGATGGGAGGTAATCCTTTATACTATAACTTCATGCACTCTGCCATATTATGGGTTTAACATTTTGTTCTCACTAACTATAATAGGCGAGGGTTGGTTAAAGTGGCTATATGGTATAAGTGGCCGTGTGATTTATCTTCAATGTGCTATCACATATCGGAAATGGTAAACTACTGTGTATGCGGTTAATTTTTTAACACTTTACAACGAAGTTGAAAAGTGATTATGACTTTGTTCATTCTGTCTGTCTGTCTGCATGTCCGTTAGCACGATAACTGCCGTAAAAATGACTTAATCAAAATAAAATTTTAGTATGTTGTTCAGACGGTCTGTAAGACCCATGGGAATATAATTGAATAATATCACCCATTTAGTTTTGGATTGAACCCGGGTTGAAAAAATGAAATACATTGAGCACTATGGGACCTAATTCTTTAAACATTTTTTAAGCGGATTTAAAATTCACAATTTGTTTCGAAAATTTTAGGTAATATTCAAATTGTTCCATAAAATATATAACAGAAAATTCAGAAAAATATATTCATTAGTTTCTTAAATAAAAATTAAAATAATAATTACACCTCTTATATGAAGCGATCACGCGACCATGATATGAAAAGATCACATGACCCACTTCAAAATGATATATGGCATCCATCTTGTCTCAAAATAGCGATTTTTAAGTTCTTTTTAATTCATATTGAGTGTTGTATCCGTCCTAAAACCACATTATGTTTGCTTAAATTCTGTGCATCTACATACCGAAACAACGCAATTACAATATATTTGAGTTTAAATGATCATCCAAATTTGATTATTTCTACAACGAAGCCTATTTTTCACTTATGTAAAATGTAAACAGCAAAATATGTAGAATGAGTTGTATTAGAATTGCTGTATTTCTTTAACACAAAATTATTTAGCCCATGGAGTCTGCGTAGCTGATATGAATGAAATATTCATTGATTTTACAAAGAGAAGGGCGATTTTTTTCGCTGAAGTTTTAAGCATAGAGTTTCATTACTTGTAGCTCCATGGTCTTAATTTTTAAATAAAATAAATTATTATAGTATTGTGATGAATGAAAAGAATGGGAAAATGTTATGAATGAAATGCTGTTGAAGATCCATTGAAAGATCCAGGCGTGTTATTTTTTCTATGACGTCATTTGAATAAATTTCCGTTGTTTTCGATGAAGTTTTCAAATATAATAAATTATCGTAGTATTATGACAGTTTTAAAAATATCACCGAGGAATGTATCGCATTTTAGAGATGTTTAAACCAGGCAATTTATATTCAATGCCGTCATTTGAATGAAGTTCATTTTTTTCGATGAAGGTTTAAGTTTTCAAATATAATAAATTAATGTAGTATTGTGATAAGTTTTAAAATATTACCGAGGAATGTATTGCATTTTAGACTTGTTTAAATAAATTTGTATTGAAGTTGGAAAGTGATTCATAATCAATGCTTTAAGCATGATTGATCTTTCTTGTTATTAGACTGACTTCATATCACGTACATTTATTTAATAAAGTTTTACATTTAAAGAATTGTTTGTAATGGACGCTAATGTAAGGCATGTGTGATGCTTTTTATCGATTTACTATTCAACTTTATTAATTTTAAATCAGTAATTATAGAAAATTAATATATTGTGCCATGGAAATGCATATTTAGAACAATGCCAAGGTAGTTGCAATGGCGTCAAAGAAACAGATACCAGACTGATTGTTGTTGCTTTATGTTTTATGTGTAAATTTACGTTTTCTTTATTTAGTCATTACAAAGCATTCTACTATTTTTTAATTGTCAATTTTATATTTAAATATTATATTACTTATATACTTATAATGGACACTCTTATTTACTATATTATGCCTCTTATTTACTATATTATTTAAAATATAGTGTTCATGAAATTTTAGTCGGAGAGGGGGGGGGGATTTTTTAAGTCAGGGGGGAATTTTTAGTCAGTGGGGGATATTTTAAGTGTTTTAATTTTTTGTTTTACATAGTGGTCAGTTTACTCTCCCATGTCTGGTAAAGTCGCCATTTGATAAAACCATATTCATTTACTTCTTATAAGATGCATAACCAATAAAAAAAAGCATTAATACAAAAGCATAACTCTGTATACATCATGGTTAACTATATTATTTTAATATTTTTAAATGGATAATTTTATAATTTAATTTTTCATATGAGTGGTCACTTTAACCCACCTTGCCCTCAAGGTCCGTAAAATGCCCTACCCCTATTTTTTCAAGTTTGTGTAGTAGTCACATAGGGTATACTGTCTGAATACAATTGACAATATTTTATATCAGTTCGGCACAGTTCTATTTTTATTTATCATTTAGTATGCCATGTTCAACATCCATATTCGTGTTCCAGTATAAAGTTTTTTCAAAGCAAGAGTTCTAACTTACTACTTTTTGATATGGAGGTAAGGTCCCTAACTCCATTACCTATGATCTTGCATTCCAATATTACGTGAACTAGTTCCATAGCTGCTTAAAGTAATGAAGTTGTTCAACATTTTTATCCCTAGAAATTTCTTCTATTGTGTGCCTTATGTATACTTGCTCTAAAAATATCCAAATTGAAACTGCAGTTTTCGGAAATATGTTTGCTTAACTGATTCAATTTATCTGCGAAAAATGTGTTTACTCCTTAGATTTTCAACGTTTTAAAGGTTGGTATATAACAAGAGATCTTTCACATAGATGGCGCTTTTTATTTGAAAATAAGCTTTAAAAGCCTGTCTTTAATTCGTTAGTATTTTCCAACATGAAAAACTTTGTAAAGTCTAAAACCTGCTTCAACAAGGAAGAAAAAGTGTTATAAAGTGTAAAATTTCAAAACATGTAAAAACAAATTATCTATAATGGAATGCTCTGTGAAAAATTGTTGCACACTGCTCTAAAACAACAATTTTGTGTTTAGAGTCATCTGCTTATTATTTATAATTTTTATAAGGTATCAATGCATCGTAAAAATTTTTACTTCATCGTTCAAAGCGTTATTCAGCGGTTCAAAATTTTGCTGTTCAACACCTGGGTATTGAACGAAATATCCAGCAGAGAGAGTCCGTTGCTACTGGATTAAAGAAAAGTTACGTTCTCAGAAATCTTTTAATTTGTTTGATTATTGTGTGAAACTGAATTACTATTTTATGCGGTCGTGTTAGTAGGCAAATGCATAATGCGAAGCTTATATGGGGCCATTAGCGTCTGCGTAGTGGGTGAGGGTACCATGACTGCAATTTATCACTGCGTTTCATTCTTAGCAACGACGGACACATTTTCTAATTTTATAATAAATATTTCTAATGTGTAAAGAATATTTTTACTGAAGCTGGAATAAACATCTGCCTAGTTATTTCTAAAAGGATCAATAATTCAAAATAATGTATTGCTGAAAGGTTGGAAATTTTATTTTTGTCTCTTAGCATTTTATCCTGTCTTGACAACCAGTGGGATGTACTATAAAGGAATGAATGGCATTAAGTCATCCTTTACGTCAAATATAATTGGAGAGGGTCAAAATAGTATTCCTCCCATAAAGATGTAAAATTACTTTCAGATACCGTATTTCAAAAATATTTGATTTATGTCTTAGAAAATTATGCGATTGAAATTTTCATTCATTTTATTGAGTGTAACAAATATGTCTGCATAACTGTGGTTATGAAAAAAGGTTTAACGTAGTTCTCAGTATAGTGTTTAACATTATTTATGATTAAAAATTTAAAAAGTGTACCATTAGTTAATTATAGCGACTTATTTTATTTTTTAAATGAGAGTTATTAAATAGATGCAAAGTAACACAACAATAAGAAATACTAAGTGCACGACAAGTTTAAATAGGAACAAAGATTAAATAAAGTTTTGGAAGAGGACGCAAAAATCCACAATTTAAGCTTTTGACAGATATACATGCTATATTCATAAAGTTTTAAGGCTAATAGGTTCCAGATATTTCAAAATTATCACACAGAAAGAACATTTAATATTCAAGCATTGTAAAAAATTTACAGCTGTCCGTCTCAAATCGTTCTTTTTGAGGCTGACCTGCAGTCGCACCAGACTAGAAGACGAGCTGGTCTTGTTAAATATTATAATAAATTCTCTAGTTATGGTCTCTGCAATAAAACCTCCATGTATCTAAATACCTGGAGAATTCATCAAAGACTGAAGAAAAACATCCCTTTCAGCCAAGTTGCCTCCCTACGCCTACCTAATTGCGATGTCGAACTCCACTCATTGCAATACTGCTTGAATCCTGCGGAGGGACTCTCTAGGGTCTATTTCCACTTCAACTTAAACTCTCAAGTCAACAAGAAATACTTTTTCTCTAAACACCTCAGACAACTGACCTTGGAAAACTTAAATCATATACCTAATAATGCCATTAAGTTCTATACTGATGTCAGTAAAATTGACGATCTTGCAGTTAGTGACATCTTTATTGAGACCCCTCGAAATAATTTGACTCTTTGTCGTCGTAATCTTAATTTCTGCTCAGTCTTCAGAAGTGAATTGATAGCAATAGATCTGGGACTCAACGCTATTCTCCCAGAGAAGGATTATGGCGGCTTATGGATTTTATCTGATAGTCGCAGCTCCCTCCACCACCTTAATAATTGGATACTTGTAGGTGACAGGACCAGTATCTCTATTCTGCTTAAGCTAAAACTGATTTCGTTAAATCATGATGTCCAATTTCAGTGGGTTCCCTCTCATGTGGACTTTCATGGTAATGAAGTAGCGTATAAACTTGCTAAGGAGGACTGCACCCCTTTTTCTTCCGCCTTGACTTCTCTGGAATTATATTCTTGGAAAAAGTCAAAAATTTTGGTGGACTGGAGAGAGTGCCCCACCCATCATTGGTATGTGGGTAAAAAGCCGGGATTGACTCTAGACCTCCCGTGTGACAGAGGCTCCCAGACTGTACTTTCTAGTCTAGCTAGCGGTCACATCAAGTGCCTCTCTTTTAATGAGGGCAGGAAGATCTTCGCCACCTGCACCAAGTGCCACGATTATCAGGCTTCTGCAGAGCATATAATGGCATGGGTCTCTCCAAGGAGGATATCTATAGCGATCCACTTCTTGTGCTCGACTTTCTGAGAGTCAATGGACTTATGGATCTCGTCTGACTTCGTCAGATACTAGAGGATAAGCAAAAACAAAAAAAAATTAGCTTTCGATACTAATAAGAATTTTCAAGAAATTTCTCAGATGGATTGAAACCTTAGAGGTCTAGTTTGGCAGCACCAGACCATTCAAATTGGAGAAATAATTAAAATAAAATCTTCTGCATTTAACAATAAATTGTAAATCCTTGTTTGGAAAATTGAAATTAGATGGATACACATGTATCTTAAAGACACAGTTTATCAGCGCCCATTCGTGTTGCTCCTTTTCACGGAGCAGGGAATAGCTAAAGAAGTGACAGAGTTTGCGTCGAACCACGGACCAAAGTAGTGTTTCTGCGCATATGGCGCGATAACAGAGGGATTCGTAGAACCAGCGCTTGGCAGCCCGCCAAATCTTGCGCCCGAATTCCCGCATTAGTGAAACTCGGAGAAAGATATTCCAGCGGATTACACTTTTGAGTAAATATTCTTTACAGCGCTGAAATATCTTTTGCTCAGTTGCACTGTTATATTGGTGATTGTAAATCAGCTTAATTCTTTTCATTCATTTTAAACCTTTTTGAGTTTGTGTAAGTAAAATAAAATTTCATAAAAGTAGATATAACTTTCAGTAATTAATAAATATCAAATCAAAATTTCAATATTTTAATATGCATTGTTCGATAGTTCACTATTGATATATAATCCATTTGCACTATTTATGCAATTTATACGTTGAAATTTGTCCCATGAATTATTTATACAATGCAATTTGTACTTTGAATCAATTGTGTGGAAAGGTATAATTAGGGCAGTGCTTTTATTGCAGCGATAATTTACGCAATTTTTATCACTTTTTCTTAAAGATCGTGATTTTAAATCAAAATTTACCCATGCAAGCCTGTTAAATATATCAAAGGATAATTTATCAACCCTTTAACAAAACGTTACCTATTTATACTATAAGCTTAACTTTTTGTAAAGTATAAAAATCTACAAAATCTCGTGTTATTCGATGTAATAATTCGATTATAATAAATGTAAAATGCAATACAAATTAATTAAAATGTTCACAATTTTAATTTTTGCATTGAAAAAAGTTTATAATTTGCTAAATTTATTCACTGTCGGAATTTCAAGGAATGTGTATGAATTTTTTTAACTTTTGACGAATGCATCACGAATTTCGTTATTTATTTTCCATAATATTATTTATTTCCCACGGATTTCTGCCCTAGTTACAACATATTAACAGTAACATTGCCAGTCATTACTATTATCGCCATTAAAATCTTTGAGCACAGTGGTGCGATTGTTGTCGTGAGGGGGGGAATGACTTGCGCATGACTTGCGTTTTAGACCAGAACTAGTCAGTATTGTAGTATTTATTCACTTCAATTGTAAAAGAAAAACAAGAAAGATCAATCACGCATAAGGCATTGATTATGAAACACTTTCCAACTTCAATGCAATTTTATTTAAACATCTCTAAAATGCGATATATTCCTCGGTAATATTTTAAAAATTATCACAATACTACAAAATTTTATTATATTTGAAAACTTCATTGAAACCAAATGAAATTTATTCAAATGACGTCATCGAAATATAGCAAGCCTGGCTCTCTCTATAAAAGCAGCATTTCATTCATAAAAAATGTTCCTTTAATTTCATTCATCACAATACTATAATAATTTATTTTATTTAAAAATTTAAAACCATGAATGTACAAGTAATTTAACTCTATGCTTAAAACTTCATCCAAAAATCGTTTGATTCTCTGCGTAAATTCGATGAATGTTTTATTCATATCAACTATATTGCAGACTCCATGAGTTAAATAATTTTGCGTTAAAGAAATGAAGCAATTCTTATACAACTCCTTCTACATCTTTTGGTATTTGCATTTTCCATAAGTGAAAAGTAGGCTTCGTTGAAGAAATAATGAAAGTTGGATGATCTTTTAAACTCAACTATATTGTAAATGCGTTGTTTCAAAATGTAGATGCACAGAATGTAAGCAAAAATAAAGCGGTTTTAGGACGGATGCAACACTAAATTTGAATTAAAAAGAACTTTAAAAATCACGATTTTGACACAAGATGGATGCCATATTTTATTTTGAAGTGGGTCACGTGATCTCTCCATATAAAAGGGTGTAATTATTATTTTAATTCTTATTTAAAAAACTACTAAATATATTTTGCTGAATTTTTTTTTATATATTTTATGGTATAATTGGAATATTTCATAAAACTTTCGAAGCCATTTGTGAATTTTAAATCTACTTAAAAAATGTTTGAATAATTAAGTCCCATAGGGTTCAATGTACTTAATTTTTTCAACTCGAGTTCAATCCAAAACTAACTGGGTGATATTCTTCATTTATATTCCCATAGGTCCCACAGACTGTCTGAATAACATACTAAAATTTCATTTTGATAAAGTTATTTTTACGGCAGTTATCGTGCTAACGGACGGACAAGACAGAATGATCAAAGTCATAAACACTTTTCAGCTTTGTTGTAAAGTGTTAATAAAAACACAGTAGCGCAATGGATAGCACGTAATTCGATTCTGTTTAGAACATTTTTTTCACAGGCATCACATCAATTTAGCCTTGTAGTGGATCACTGAAGTGCTCAAACTATCAAGATTCGGTTTTTCCAAGGGTCCAGAGATCTTGGTTAGAACATAAAGACAGGTAATCAAATATTTTACAGGGTTAGACTCGTTTTTATGCAACAAGTCTTGAATTGAATTCTGACACTGATATAGTCAGACAAGGTCGGGTACATGTCTAAAATTTTGGAACATTCAGACGTGTACTGTAGAGAACAGAGGGAATTTCATCCATTTACTAAATTCATGATATGCAACAATTTATAACATTTGATAACAAGAATCCAAACATCAAAAGGAATATCACGACATCTTTGTATCACTAAATAGCAAGTCTTTGATCATCTTCCATTCAGGAAATGTTTGATGGTTCTTGAAAGATATTCTTCAATAAAGAGGGATGATTCACATTAATCGTTAAGGTAAGATCAATAACGTCTCTTCAGACTTTGTAATTATGTGCTCATCTTACTAAAAGCTGTGCAATTACTCAGTACATGAATTTCTGTCACTGTACTTAGAATACTTGCATATTTGGATTGACAAGAAAGTTCTTACTAATATATGCTGTAACTGAGACTCATAAATATGGATCTTAGTTTGCTCTATTGATAACGTATTTTCTAACAGGCCTTTAATAATATAGTTCATCGGCAGTAAATGACTTGCACTGCTGAAAATAAAATTCTGAAACTGGGCAATATAGCTAAAATTAAAGAAATGTAATTACTGCTGAAAACAACATTCTGAAATTGAGGTAAAATTACTGACATTAGGAAATATTATCCATTGTCACTTACTGGGTGAAAAATCTATTTTTCTTCTTGCTTCATACATATGAAATAATAAAAGTGCAGTTAGAACAAAAATAGTCTTGATATATTAAATCTCAAATAATAGAATTTTCACATACACTAACTCTCATTTACATAAATTATGGGGGTTTCCATTAAATAGAGGTGTAGAAATTTTCACATTTAAAAAAATATGTCCATTTACATAAGTACTAATATTTACATAAGTACTATCTTATGAACATAGAATGATGTAACAAGCTGAACTAATAATGGTCGCAGTAAGAAATGTATATTTATATTGTTTCGTAATTGTAAAGCACATTTCGATACAATGTAATTCCACCAATTTTACCCTTCCCCCTTTCTCATAAAAACCACTAATAGAAATATTGAGCGACAACATTTTAAAAATTAAATTTTATTGAATCTTATGAACATAGTTTTGGGGTGCATGTGAAAAATGTGTGCAGGATGTTTAAAAAACATTGATCAGACTTTTTTCAACAGTTAGGGCTAGGAATATACTTTCAATTGGAAAATGGTTTTGAATTGTAAAAATAATTATATTATTACAAATTCTTTCAAATTTGAGTGATGTATTTAGTAAAAAAATCCAGGAAATAACTTTTATATTCCGTTACCTTATATTAATCTTAGATTACTTTAAATTACATAGAAATTTACTTTAAATTACTAGAAATCTGAAGTCTATTAAAAATAATGGCTTCTGAGTAAAAAAATTCGATGTGGGCAGCACATGACTCTTCCTGCAGGCTCAAATTCACGTTCTCTTTATTTCTTTAATAATTTATTAAATTGAGTTATATAATTTATTAAATTGAGCTCATAAAAACCACTAATAGAAATATTGAGCGACAACATTTTAAAAATTAAATTTTGATGAATCTTATGAACATAGTTTTGGGGTGCATGTGAAAAATGTGTGCAGGATGTTTAAAAAACATTGATCAGACTTTTTTCAACAGTTAGGGCTAGGAATATACTTTCAATTGGAAAATGGTTTTGAATCGTAAAAATAATTATATTATTACAAATTCTTTCAAATTTGAGTGATGTATTTAGTAAAAAAATCCAGGAAATAACTTTTATATTCCGTTACCTTATATTAATCTTAGATTACTTTAAATTACATAGAAATTTACTTTAAATTACTAGAAATCTGAAGTCTATTCAAAATAATGGCTTCTGAGTAAAAAAATTCGATGTGGGCAGCACATGACTCTTCCTGCTGGCTCAAATTCACGTTCTCTTTATTTCTTTAATAATTTATTAAATTGAGTTTAATAGCACAAAATTATAGCCATAATTATTTTAAATTACACTGAATTTGCACTTTTAATTCAATTTCCGTCTTCATTTGGTAACTGGACTTATTTTCAAAGGTAGCGTAGCGAAAGTGCGAAAAAACTAAAACATCTGGAGAATGGCTAGTCCTAGTGTAACGGAGTTGATCTTATTCCTTTCCTCATCAAAAATTACGTATGAAATAAGAATTTAATTGATATATTTTGCATATGTAGTCCTTTATTTAACGAATTTTGCGGACCATTTTGCAAAAAAGAAAAGTCGTCTTCTTTTTTTTCGAATCGTACCAAAATCTAATCAGCACCAGGGTGACCCACAAGTGATTTAACTACTAAATTTTGTGAAATTTGACCAACTAGTTTTTTAGATAGAGTGGATGCATACGATTTTTGTGGGCTATGTTGCAAAACATGGCAAGTTCTTTTATCCCAACCCTTACCAAAATCTAATCCAAACCAGGGTCACTCGCAAGTGACTTACCTACCATATTCTATGCAATTCAGTCGATTAGTATTTCAGTTAGAATGGATACATACGTTGCACAGTCAGATACACAAAGAGACACACAGATGTCACGTTAAAAATGGTTTTCCTTGTTCTAGAGTTCTCAAAACGTGTAGATCCGTCAGAAACTCGAGTTCGATTTTCGACACGATTCCAATACTTTCCCTATGCATTAACATGTATTGCAGGGAATGTAAAGAACCCACTAGTGGTAATATTCATGGAATAAATTTTTTAAGACCAAATTGAATAATGGTTTCCAGCAAAACAAGTACACTAAGCAAAAGCTTATTTTTAAGGGAGGTCCCCAAATTATTTCCAAAATTGCTTGGTTACAGAGCATAATTTTGTGGGTAAATATGAATTTTGCTTTATTCACCATGTTTTAATTTTATAGGTACAGATGCCAAACAAGCGATTTATTCCATAAAAAATTATAATTATTTTTGAGTCGCCAGAGATCTTGCTCTAAGGGGGCTGTATAAGAAGTTCGTATATTTATGCAAATACCTCCCCTTATTCTAAAAACATTTTAGACAGCATTTTCCTATAATAAATATTTGTAGCAGGTAAATATATTATTTAAATTTTTCATTAACTGTTTCCTTCTTCGAAAATAAAAGCTGATATAACGAAGTTTGCCTGTCTACCTGAAGTAAAAAAAGTTTCGGAAAGAAAGGATATAAGTTGTTCAGTGCTGCATTATTATTCTTTTCATAGCCTCTATAAAAAGCAGCCTGATTGCGAAGTTTTCTTACGACGCCTCTTTGTGATGATGGATAACAGTGTCATACGCCTTCTGTATGTTGGTTTATTATCGCAGCAATAAATATCCCAGCTTAGGAAATAGGATAAAGAAACAACACTGCATCTGTATGATTGGTAATCGCTACAGTTAGAAAATGGGTGCGAATTTTTTTTTTTATCGTCCGCCTCTTTATGAGTCACTCAAATAATATCCACGTCCCCTTTAGAAACATTTAAACATTCGCCTCATCCCTTTCTAACTGATATCTCCCTTGAAAACTATATACTCTCTTGAAATATATACTCCCTTGGAAAATATTTGATCGCCCCCTCTTTTTGACTCACTCAAATATTCACGTCTCTTTCAGAGGTATTCAAGCATTCGCCACATCCTTTACTAACTGACATCAACCTTGAAAACTATATACTCTCTTGAAATATATACCCCCTTTCAGACATTTTGATCGCCTCATCTTTATGAGTCACTCAAATATTCACGTCCCTTTCAGAGGTATTCAAGCATTCGCCACATCCTTTACTAACTGACATCTCCCTTGAAAACTATATACTCTTTTGAAATATATACTCCCTTGGAAACATTTTGATCGCCTCCATTTTATGAGTCCCTCAAATATTCACAGCCCTTTCAGAGGTATTCAAGCATTCGCCACATCCTTTACTAACTGATATCTCCCTTGAAAACTATATACTCTCTTGAAATATATACTCCCTTGGAAACATGTTTGATCGCCTCCTCTTTATGAGTCACTCAAATATTTACGTCCCTTTCAGAGGTATTTAAGCATTCACCACATCACTTACTAACTGATATCTCACTTAAAAATTATATACTCTCTTGAAATGTATACTCCCTTGCAAATATTTTTGATTACCCCCTCTTTAGAAATCACTAAAATATTCAAGTCCCTTTCAAAGGTATTCAAGCATTCGCCTCATTCCTTACTAACTCATATCTCACTTAAAAACTAAATACTCTCTTGAAATATATATTCCATCGGAAACATTTTTGATCGCCCCCTCTTTATGAGTCACTCAAATATTCACATCCCTTTCAGAGGTATTCAAGAACTCGCCACATCCCTTACTAACTGATATCGCACTTGAAAACTAGGTACTCTCTTGAAATATATACTCCCTTGGAAGCATGTTTGATCGCCCCCTCTTTAGGAATCACTAAAATATTCACGTCCCTTTCAGAGGTATTCAAGCATTCGCCTCATCCCTTACTAACTGATATCTCAGATGAAAACTATATACTCTCTTGGAATATATACTCCCTTGGAAACATTTTTGATTGCCCCCTCTTTAACAGTCACTCATATAGAGGGGGCGACCCTGAAAACTATATACTCTCTTGAAATATATACTACCTTGGAAACATTTTTGATCGCCTATCTTTATGAGTCACTCAAATATTCACGTCTCCTTTAGAGGTTTCAAACTTTCGTCTCATCCCTTACTAACGACCCTGAAAACTATATACTCTCTTGAAATATATACTACCTTGGAAACATTTTTGATCGCCCCCTCTTTATGAGTCACTCAAATATTCACGTCCCCTTTAGAGGTATTCAAACATTCGCCTCATCTCTTACTAACTGATATATCTCGTCAAAACTATATACTCTCTTGAAATATATACTATCTTGGAAACATTTTTGATCGACCCTTCTTTATGGGTCACTCAAATAGTCACGTCCCCTTTAGAGGTATTCAAACATTCGCCTCATTCCTTACTAACGGATATATTCCTTCAGAACTACATATCTCTTGAAATATATACTCCATTGGAACCACTTTTTCTCACCCCCTCTTTATGAGTCACTCAAATATTCAAGTCCCCTTTAGAGGTATTCAAACATTCGCCTCATCCCTTACTATAGCTGATATATCCCTTGAAAACTATATACTCTCTTGATATATATACTCTCTTGAAATATATACTCTCTTGAAAACATTTTTGATCGTCCCTTCTTTATAGGTCACTCGAATATCCACCTTCTCTTCAGAGGTATTTAAACATTCGCCACATCCCTTAATAACTGATATGAACAAAACATTCTTGTCCGTACCTGTAGAAATGCTTGTTGGAATACAATAGTAGGGATAGAATAACGTGAACAAAAAATTCTACAAATAAACAGTAAAATATAAAAAGAAACCATTTTTAATAACATTGATTAATTTAAAACTGTTCACTGAGGATGTATGTCCTAAGTATCTATCCTGAAGCTGTAGGGACAAACTTTTAGGACATAATTGTTAGAACATACCTAGTACAAATAACTAGGATATATGAAAACAAAAATTATTTAATTTTATGAGATTTAGTTTCCAAGTCATTTTTTCAAAATTTCTCATTTTAAGTTATTAAAAAGAGAAAGATTTTATAAGTTTTTAAAGTTTTAATTTTCAAGTTGGCAGTAGGTGAGTAACGCCTGAATTAAATATACTCGCTTGATGTGAGTTAATATGTATAATTTGTGTATCATTTGAATTCATAGAGTACATGAAACTATATCATTTTTCCCGCAAAGGCTGTATTAACACTTTTGCTCTAAATATGAAATAGTACTATAAAACTCTTCAACTTTAATTCTTGATATTATAATGCAAGATATACATAATTCTTTGTAGTTTGGGTTTCTTACATACTATATACATATAATAGCATGACCAATGGCTCATCGAAATTCTAGTAAATCAGGTATCGGTTAACTTGGTTTGATAACGATGCAATAAAAATTATAATTTTTCAAATATTATTCACTGAATGTTTTTTAACAAGCATTTTAAGTTTTCAAAATCCTGAAGTAAACAAATAAACAAAAATCTCATAGAGAAATAAATTTTGTATCCCTATGGACACATATAAAAAGCATCTTCCTTCCAAAAGAAAATGTTAAGTTTATTTCAAAAGAATTTGCACTAAATGAAAAATAATTAGCTGAAGATTCATTATCAAGAATCATTGCGCCATGGATTATATATGGCTCGATAATGGTATATATGGTGCATATATGAGAGATATAAATGGCTACATATATGAACTACATATGATATAAATGGCTACATATATGAACTACATATGATATATATGGCTCAAAATGTTGCATTTTCTCTTAGGGAATTATTTTATTTTCTTCAAATTTATTTTCTGAGTAATATTAAAATATCCGTTAAAAATCCTTTTACAGATATTTAACACATTTTTCATTTTGTTTAAATTATGTTTGTGTTGTAAGAGAGCAAAATGAATCTTTTTAACAACATTATTCATTTTTGCATAGTATAATAATTAATCTATTTAATAACTATTTTTAGCTTCACCTAATTAGTTGCTTTGAGAATTAAAATTCTCACTGAATTAATTCCCACCGTAAGCACTTAATTTGTTTATCCACTTCACTTTTTTAGAAAAACATAAAAAAACTAAATCTTTTAAATTTTTACTTAGTTCAAAAAATATTTTTAATTCCAAAGCATCTCTAATAACAGTAATTTAATTACTCATTTATTTTGTAGACGAATTGTTTATTAATTAACAAAATAAAGGTTAAGAGACATATTTTTAGTGTCACTGAAATGATCTCTGAAATCCTATGTCATGTGTCATCAGGAACTGTTTTCTTTGTTTTAAGCAAACTAACATTATTCTAGGTTTAACAAGATACTCGTAGCTATAAAGTGACTCTAAAGTGCGACTATGGAAAATACCATGAAAAATATATTTTTTATATTAGCTATACTAGAAACGACTAAATTAGAGTGCGCGGAATAAAATGAAAGGGAAAACAAATAAGAAATTATCTCTTAAAGAGAATTCGAAAACCTTCAACGTCCAATGTCCTTTGTAATAATACTTCTTTGGTTACATTATGTCGCAACTGATGCTTCAATTACCATTTATCTTACACGCACATACAAATCTTCTTTTATTATGTGTGTGTGTGTGTGTGTGTGTGTGTAAGGATTAGATACGATATTTTAGCATAAATGCCAGTTTTCGACATTAAATTTTATGTGTGGATGTCTTGCGTAAAACTACTAGTATTAGATAGAATTTTTAGCATTTATCATGATTAGAACTCAAATAATTCGAAATTTAAGATTTTCATATCAGTATACTTTGTGAAATTAGCTGAAGTGTTTTCAAACTCATACTAGAATCCATTTTTAAATAGCTTTTTTTTTTAGCTAGTTTTGTTAAAGAAAAAAAATCTGATGTGGGCAACGCATGACTTTCCTTATATAATGCAATGAATTTACTACTTTTGCAGTTAAAAAAAATCTGATGTGGGCAACACATGACTTTTCTTATATAATGCAATGAATTTACTTCTTTTACAGTAAACAAAATAGGTTTTTCTTATAGTAGATACTTATAGACTTTCCAAGATATTGAATTTTCAACGATTAGTCGTCATTTTCATTGATGTAGCGTCATTTTTATCCATTTGGCGAGATTTTCGTTAATTTGGCAACATTTTAAACAATGTCGCCAAGTTGGCGACATGCCGCCAAATTCGTCGCCAAAACTTCGCCAAGCGTTATGGGCGGAGAAATAAGTTATTCTTATAGCAGATAAATGACTATTGGAGTTCAAATACAAAAGTATTACTCAAAGTATCTTTTCTCAAGATTGGAACGAGCTAGATCCACGAGAATGATGTCACCCAATTTATCACATAGTATTACATATTAAAAGTGAACATGTTTCTCAATAGGAAATTTTTTTTTTATTTTATATGACTTTTTGATCATTTTTTTAAAAAATGTACAATATCTCGAGAACGGTTCATGTTAGCGTTCTGAAATTTATGTCAATCGTTTTCTAATGAAAAATTACATAAACAATGCCTATTTGCGTAACTTTATTAGCGGTTTTGATTTTTTGACGATTTTTTCAAATTTTCACGCGAAAATTCAGGGGGGTTTTGAACATTCGATTGTGTACAAAAACAATAGGCTTCCAGTGTTTATAGATTGTGATTTTTGTACCAAATTTCGTTCGAATCTATCCATTCGTTTGTCAGTTATCGTCTCCACAGACTCACTGACACACACACACACACACACACATACTTTCACACACACACACACACACACACACACACACACATACATCACTTCAAAAATGTTTGATTCGTGATCAGGGATGCTTGAAACGTGCTCTCCCGTCGAAAACTCGAATTCGAATTTTCGACCCCGTCACAATACTTTCCTTATACATTAGAAGGAAAGTAAAAATGTTAAAATGAAAAATCTGTATGGTTGGTACAATGGTCGCAATTATAGCACATTACCCTTCATTTAAAAGAGCTTGAAGGAATCTTTCGATTGCTAACCAAGTTCGACAATATACCCCTCGAGGCTCCTCCCCGAGGGGGCTAATGATGTTACGAACACTCAAATTATATCACGAGTATTTTTTCACTGCAATAGTTGAAACTGTTCAGTTTCATGATCATTAAGCAATAATTAACCTATTTTATGCATAATTATGCCAAATTTTGTCCTATGCTGCCATGTTAAGAAAACATAACGTTTCAAATAAATTTGGAAGTTTTTGCTTGAAATTCAATAAATTATATCTGGTTCCTGATTTTTTTTGTTAACAAAGCCGGTTTCGTGAGAATTTGTGGCATCTATCGTGTATACCAGCAGAGACAGACATCACTCTGAAAATAGTTAATACGTGTTCAGGTGGTCCCAAATCATATCAAAATCCCGAAATCTAAAATGTTCGTTAAAACAGTACTTACTTTTTTTATACTATATTCAATAGTATAAGAAAGTAAAAATAAGGTTCTTCGAAAAGAATGATGGTAATGCCATCATTCATCAATGTGGGAAAATTATAGTTTAAAGCTTACTATAGTTGTAAAGGGCATGAAAATAACATATATTAGCACATATCAGGCACATGATTCGAATTCATCGGTAAGACAGATTTGTTTCCCATGAAATGGATTTTTTTTTAGTTTTTACAAAATATTGTTAAGTAGTAATTTAATGTAGAAAGTTTTAAGTAGTAATTTAATGTAGTAAGTTATTAGGTTTGTAAGATTATAATGTAGCTTGTCAAAGTTGTTTGCGAAAACGATTTGGGTTGTCCAGGCATACATTAGTATAATGATTACATAAGATGAAGTCACATATAAAGTATCTATACTCGAAGCAAGGTTAACTTGAATACATTCTAAACGGTATGACCGGATAATTACATAATATTATCTTCGTACACCTATTATGCATTACATTGACTAAATGGTTTTCATGGTGACATTATTCTTTTGAATAGAAGTGAAGAATACTTTTTAATGGAAATATAGAAAAGTATGAGTTAAACGTTGAGTGTTTATTTTAGAATTCGATTGATGTGAATTCATACTATTAACTTTGTGAAAATAATGTTGGCTTTTAATTGTTAATGACGTTTAATAAATGCATTATATAACTTTGCGAAGATGTATTGTTTTCCCTATACCTCTGTAATGTCAAGTTTGGTTTACTGCAAGTATATATTAGCTTTTGATAACTCTGACTAAAGTATCAGATTATTACTTTCTTTAAACAAATACATTTTTGAACCAGAGTGAGAAAAATTGTCTGTCATCTCATATTTCTGTTTTAATTCCGTTTCAGAAGTTCCGGTTTCCGTTTCAGAAGCCGCATTCAAATATGTTCGTAGGTAATCAATTAGCAAAGTAGTATGGATTTTACTCTCCTTACAGAGACTTAATTTATCACGTGACTTGCATTTCTAGAAAATCATTTCGAAATGACATACCTAACAATATTGACTGGGGTTAATGGTTAATAATGCATGGAACTTACGGTTTAAACAAATATCTTCAAGAACTTCTTATTTGCTCTTTAGCTGTGTCAATGGAAATTTCATATTTGGTTATGCATTATTGTCGTCATTTTAAAGATTTTCCAATTAACTGGGAAGTTAAGTTACTTTACGTATAGATTGCTAGAAAATTTTAAGAAATTAGAGGAATATTAATTTGCAGGGCGATATTAAATCTAATATGAAATACGCAACTAAATTTCTAACATTATCTATTTTCCTCAAATATCGACTAGTCTGAATAAAAATCTTCAAAATTTTTACAATCATAAATCATAAAATCCTATTATTACATGACAAGGAGCAAAGTAAAATATATCTGAAGAAGAATTTATTTAATACGTATGAATTGATAGAAATATAGAGAGATACAATAATCACTGAAGTTTAAGGGTAAGCGTCAGTAAATATTCTGCCCTATCCGCGCTTTGTTAACTCTCGCGGCACACGTTTTTCGCCGAAATTCTGCTCAAACAGTTGCGAAATATTTTCTGATAGATAAAATGCAATGCTTAGATTATGTCAAAACTAAATTTAATACCCAATAAAACATAGAATATATTTTTTATTTTAATTCAAAATATTTTTGGTGCTGCCATCTGTTGTCGTAATTTAATTTATACCGAATATTTTTATTTTTAATGAACATTTTTAAATATCTATTCCTTCTAATACGCTATTAAATACAACAACAGATTATATATAATAATGCCACAATTAATGAAACGTAATTGAACTTGGACTTGAAAGCAAAGGAACTTGGAAGGCAAAGCTGCAGTCCTCAGCGATGCACATTCAGATCCCTTTATCAAATTTATAGAATGAGAAATTACCTTTTCGTGAATGTGGCATAATTATATATGATCTGGTGCTGCATTTAATACAGTATTAGAAGGAATCTATATTTAAAAATGTTCATTAAAAAATAAAAATATTCGGTATGAATTTTATTACGACAACAGATGGTAGCATCAAAAATATTTTGGATTAAAATAAAAAAAATCTGATGTGGGCAACACATGACTTTCCTTATATAATGTAATGAATTTACTACTTTTACAGTAAAAAAATAGGTTTTTCTTATAGTAGATACTAATATTCTTTCAAAGATATTGAATTTTCGACAATTAGTCGTCATTTTCATTGATTTAGCGACATTTTTATCCATTTGGCGAGATTTTCGTTAATTTGGCAACATTTCAAAAAGTCGCCAAGTTGGCAACATTCCGCCAAATTCGTCGCCAAAATCTCGCCAAGTGTTATGGACGAAGAAATAAGTTGTTCTTACAGCAGATAAATGACTATTGGCGTTCAAATACAAAAGTATTACTTAAAGTATCTTTTTTCATGAATGGAACGAGCTAGGTCCACGAGAATGATGTCACCCAATTTATCGCATGGTATTACATATGAAAAGTGAACATGTCTCTCAATAGGAAATATTTTTATTTCATATTATATGACTTTTTAATAATTTATTTGAAAAATGTGCAATATCTGGAGAACGGTTTTTGTTAGCGTTCTAAAATTTATTTCAATCGTTTTCTAATGAAGAATTACATAAGAAATGTCTATTTGCGTAACTTTATTAGCGGTTTTGATTTTTTGACGATTTTTTCAAAATTTTATTCTAAAATTTAGGGCGGTTTTGTGCATTCGATTACGTATAAAAACAATAGGCTTCCAGTGTTTACGGATTGTGATTTTTATACCAAATTTGTTTCGAATCGGTCCATTCGTTCGTCAGTTATCGTCTCCACAGACTCACTGACACACACACACACACATACTTTCACACACACACACACACACACACACACACACACACACACACACACACACACACACACACACACAGACATCACTTCAAAAATGTTTGATTCGTGATCAGGGATGCTTGAAACGTGCTCTCCCATCGAAAACTCGATTTCGAATTTTCGACCCCGTCACAATACTTTCCTTATACATTATGTATATAAGGACAGTAATATATTCTACGTTTTATTGGGCATTTAATTTAGTTTTATAATCTAAGCATTGCATTTCATTTTTCAGAAAATATTTCGCAACTGTTTAAGCAGAATTTCGGCGAAAATCGTGTGCCGCGAAAGTTAACAAAGCACGGACGGATAGGGCAGAAGATTTACTGACGCTCACCCTTAAGCGTTAAAGTAAAAATATTTTGTCTGTTGGGTAAATATTGCGCAAGGCGTTCGCGGATATTGTACGCGACTCGCGCGAAATTAAAAAAAAAACAAAAAAAAAACATCATGCTGTTAACCGTGTAGTAGCGTAACTTTATACAAAGTTCAACTTCATTTAGTTTAGCTTTGGAGAAAATGAGGTTACAGCGATTTGGCGACAAATCAACCAACCTAAAGATACAAAAAATGAGAATGCTAAAAAGGGGTTTTACATATTCGACTTTTTTGAAAACGCATATATTTTTAATTTTCCAGAAAAAATTTTTTGGCGCGAAAACAAAAAGTTATTTTGCGAGGGAAGGAAAAAATCTATCTAAGATATTAAAAAAAATATTCAGACTTTACAATGATTTGATTTCTATCGAAATTAATAGGATTCAAATATTCCCTTATGCCAGTATGCGTAATAAATTTTGACTAATTCGCTTAATATGTTACATAGAATTTGTGTCCGATAATTTTACCAACAGTTTACTGCTGACTAGTTAGTTGGAGTTCCGTAATTTAATTCCTGGTTGACGCAAGGGTTCATTGGTGTTTAAACGTCTCACTTCTCAACTCTAATAGCTAACTGCAGCCAGCGGCTGAAGTGTGACACTGAATAACAATGAAATTGGAATTTTTCTGGAATCCTCTGATTAATGGCAGTGTATTCAATTCAGAATGGAGTATATCGAACAGCGCACTGTCCTGCTTTAAAATAGCTGGGGTGTGGCTCCACTAGACTCTCTTATATTAAAATTCATTTTTCTTTTCAAATTTCATAGAAAAAAATTGAAAAATCGGTATCATGGGTACAAATGATTACACCAATAGTGTGTTACCCATCACTTTAAAGGGCTTGAAAAAAATCCTTCCATTGATATCATACTTGACAATTTACCCTCTCTCCCCCCGGGGGAGAAACTTGCACCATGAGGAGGTTATGGATGTCACGACCAAACAAATATGCATCGCGGCTATTCTTCACAACATTAATTAAAGCTATTAAGTCTCGTCATCATTGAGCCGTAAATAAACCTTTTTATGCATGATTATGTCAAATTTTGTTCTATGATGCCATGTTAAAAAAATATAAAATTTCGAATAAATTTCGAAGTTTTCGCTCGAATGAAAAAAAAATGTGAAAATCCATTAATATTTGTGGACGCAAGAAATCGGCTACAGATATTAGACAGATAGACGAACATCACTTCAAAAATAGTCAAAACGTGTTCAGGCGGTCTTAAAACATGTATTGGCATCAAAATTTGAAAGGCGAAAATTTTCGTGAAAACAATACTTTCTCTATGCAATAGTGTATAGTATAAGGAAGTAAAAAAGAGAAGCTTGTACAGTTGCACTTTGATATGAAATCTGATAGAGGATAACATAATGTCTTTAGTTAAATATCAGAGGGAAAATAATTGATTCAGTATCTGTAAATTACCATCTGAACGCCGTCAGATATTAGAAGTTTGATTTATTTCTATGACAAGAATTATTAACGACAAATACACATATACACAATTTCATTTATCTAAACCCTCCAATAACCTTCAGGCGACTTGGTTTTCCTGGATTAGTAATAACAAAATTCTTATCAATAAACTTCGAAACTGTATTCTCATCGCTAGAGAAATTTCTAATAAAATTTAGTGATTTGTTTGTGTGTGCTTACTGCTATCAATTTCTTATGATCAATGAAATCTGCATTGTTCCAATAGCTCTTGTTTATTTCTGTGAATTTTACTCTTTATGTACATTTCTTGTTTGTTTTTGATGTTTTTATTGTGTTCATTTCTTATCTCGTTTATTTTCACACTATTGCTGTTATTATTATGTCTTGTAAATAATGTATATACTTCCTCCTTTTTTCGGCCATTTTCTCATTTCCCCTTTCACCATGCTCAAAATTCTTTCTTTCCGATTTTTAACTTTTCCTCCTCACTCTTTCCTTTTCTTTTTTGGCTCTTTTTTTAAATTTATTTATTTATTTATTTTTTTTTTTGCAAAACTTTATGCTAAATTTTTTCATCCTCGGGATAGCCTACTCTTAAGTTCCATAACATTAAAGAATTATGATTTGAATTATATTTCAAAATTCCTATCTTCGTTTCTTTATACTATTTCTTTATTAATTATATTACGTAAAACTGTCTGTGATTACTCATATATTCTTCAGTTGTATAAAACTCGAAATTCAACATATACACACAGACGTCACATCCAGGAATGCGTCTAATATTGTAAATCAATCAAAAACTTTAATTACAAATTTTGGACCCTTTACAATAATTTCCGTGTAGATGTACAGAGTGCTGCAAGTAAAGAAAAAAAATCTGATGTGGGTAGCACATAACTTTCCCTTCAGACACATATTCACGTTCTCTTGATTTCTTCAATAATTCGTTATTGAAGAAATAACGAATGAAGAAATAATAATTGAGTTTAATTGCACAAAATAAAACCCATAATTATTTTAAATGGCACTGAATTTGCACTTTCAATACAATTTCCCTTCTCATTCGGGAACTGGACTTATTTTTGAAGGTGGCGTAGCGAAAATGCGGAAAACTGACTTATTTTTTAAGGTGGCGTAGCGAAAATGCGAAAAACTGACTTAATTTTGAAGGTGGTGTAGCCAAAATGCGAAAAAACAGACTTAATTTTGAAGGTGGCGTAGCGAAAATGCGAAAAACTGACTTAATTTTGAAGGTGGCGTAGCGAAAATGCGAAAAACTGAATTTTGAAGGTGGCGTAGCGAAAATGCGAAAAACTGACTTAATTTTGAAGGTGGCGTAGCGAAAATGCGAAAAACTGACTTAATTTTGAAGGTGGCGTAGCGAAAATGCGAAAAACTGATTTAATTTTGAAGGTGGCGTAGCGAAAATGGGAAAAACTAAAATATCTCGGGAGAGGCTTGTCCTAGTGTAATGGGGTTGGTCTTATTCTTTTTATCATTAAAAATTACGTATAAAATGAGCGTTTAATGCATATATTTGAGCATACGTAGTTTTTTATTTTAGATTTTGACGATTTTTGTGGGCCATTTCACAAAAAAGGCAGGTTATTTTTTTTCGAATTCAGGATAACCCACAAGTGACTTATTTACCAAATTTTGTAAAATTTGATCTATTATTTTTAACTTACCCTGCAATACAAGATAATGTATAAGAAAAGTATTGAAATCACACCGAAAATCGCAACTTGAGTTTTCGAATGATTTACACATGATTGATGTGTGATTCCAATACTTCCCCTATACATTACCATGTATTGCAAGGAAAATAAAAAGGGAATTGTGTCAAGAGTATTTTGCAAGAAAAAATGTGCTGATATAAATCCTGAAAGTGGAGAAGAAGTGAAACCCTCATGTGCTATTCTTAGCTTTTCTCCCTTTGAGATGAGATTGTAGGGAGATAAAACCATTAAAGATGAAAATGGGTTTATGTGCTTTGCTGATATTTTAATGGTTTTGCAGGGAATCGAATGTAGCGAAGAGAAGCCAGACAGTGAGTTCGAAAACAACACTTCACCGACACTATGGTTCGAATCTGGGCCTATTTAATTGCATCTAGGCATGCTAATAGTTACATTTATCCGTTCATGCAAAGGGTTACATAAGTCTTCCGAGTTTTTGAATTTTTAAACTTCTAAATTTAAGACATTTTCTATCAGTATAAAGTGTATAAAACGTTTCGTAATCGAAAGCTATATTATATCAAAACAATTTTGGTTACTGTGTCTTTATATCCATCTATTTAAAAAGAAAAAATCAGAAAACAATGTCTATCTCTTCCTACATTTTTACGCGATTCTTTTCGAATTTGATAGGTGGATTTTATTTCAGATATATTATGTAAGATTATGTTGTGTATTGATGAAACATTTGCTCTCACGTTATACGGCAAATCTCTCACATTTTCTCCGCAAATAAATATGCAAATTGTGTAATGAATTGAGTAATTAAGTGATCTATGTTGTTAATAAATGATTTATTGTTAAAGTTAAGATGGTGCAATTAATGGAGTAGAATTATGTTAATTAATATTCCTTTACAGAACTCGCGCTAAAGATAAAAACTAAAGGATTATCATGGGCACAATGCATAATTTAATGAGTTCCACTATGTACAAATTTACTGCCATATTTAGATAATTCAATTTGATATGCTTTTGCATAATTCTTGTATGATGGTTAAAGAGGTATTATTAAATAACCAACGCAACTCGGAATAAATAAAGTTTAATATTTTATTCTCAAAGGTGCGGTATTAATGGTAATCAACGCATTAACAACAATACTTAAAAAATAATAAATCAGAAAGGTATGCTTGAATATTAATTTTAAATGTGCACCACAGACTTGAGCTAATGTAAGAAATTGAATGTATTTATCAAGATGTTCGCCATAAACACACAGTTAAAACTAAATGATATTTAATTTACTAAGAGAATAGTTAATAATATTAAACAATTAATATAGTTGAGTTTTCATAACTAAACACATATATCTGAATCTATATAATCATTTTCTAACGTGATTTTCTCTTTTCAAACTCTTTAGAACATCTCCCGGCGTTTTAAAAGGATGTACCTTTGCACACGTATAGTATCGACCACGGCAAGAACCAAACAGAGCCAAAATTTTATTCCTTCGGAGGTTAAAAGATCGGGATGCTTTCGAAAAATTTTTGCTAGTCCTCTGTAAGCTCCCCCTCCCGTAATCCTTGCATACTTATAGTATCAACTTTAGGACAGAACTTAACAAAGCCGAGGCTTTTCCCCAGGGGACGATCAACATAGCGAGGAGTCAAAAAGTCTTTTCAGTCCATAAAGTCACCAGTCTACTTAGAAGGCTGAATATTTTCACATTTATAGTATCGACCACTGGATAAAACCCAATTGAGCTAATTTTTAAATAACATGATTATTTTTAACATCAAGTGATGTTAAAAATAATCATGTTAAAAAAGTAAATTAACTTGAGCGTAGTAATAAGTATTATTACTACGCTCAAGTTAATTTACTTACTAAAAAAGTAATTAACTTGAGCGTAGTAATATAAGGTAAATTAACTTGAGCGAAGCTCAACTCGACTTTTTCATACCAGAATCCATTTTTAGTAGTTTTTGTTTTTATTTTACACTTTACCTTCACTTTAAAAGCTTTGATTTTTTTTTTATACCTTACTTGACCTTACCCGCCCCCGCGGGCTCCCAAGGAGGGCTAATGACGTCACGAATAAAAAAAATCTGTCGCGTCTATTTCTCACAACTATGATTGAAACTATAATGTCGTACCATGATCAGTGGGTCATATAAAAACCCTTTTATGTATGATTATGCAAAATTTTGTCCTATGCTGCCATGTTAAAAAAATATAAAATTTCAAATAAATTTCGACGTTTTCGCTCGAATTTAAAAAATTTCTACCTAGTCAGGATTTTTACTTTCCTTATATACATAACGTATAAGGAAAGTATTGTGATGGGGTCGAAAATTCGAATTAGGGGTTTCTACGGGAGAACACGTTTCAAACATCTCTGATCACGAATCATTTGAAGTGATGTCTGTGTGTGTGTGTGTGTGTGTCAGTGAGTCTGTTGAGACGATATCTCACGAACGATTGGAGCGATTCGAATGAAATTTGGTACAAAAATCACACAATCAGTGAATACGGGAAGTCTATTGTTTTTAAACGTAATCGAATGTTCAGAACCCCCAAATTTTCGAGTGAAATTTTGAAAAAACCATCAAAAAATCAAAACCTTTAATAAAGTTACGCAAATAGATATTTCTTATGTAATTTTTCCTTAGAAAACGATTGGCATAAACTTTAGAACGCTAGCACGAACCCTTCTCGAGACATTGTACATTTTTCAAATAAATTTAATCAAAAAATCCTATAAATTAAAATATATATTAAGTGTTGAGAAACATGTTCACTTTTCATTTGTAATATCATGCGATAAATTTGGTGACATCATTCTCGTGGATCTAACTCGTTCTATTCATCAGAAAAGATACTTTGAGTAATACTTTTGTATTTGAATGCCAATAGTCATTTATCTGCTATAAGAATGACTAATCTCTCTGCCCATAACGCTTGGCGAGATTTTGGCGACGAATTTAGCAGAATGTCGCCAACTTGGCGACTTTTTGAAATGTTGCCAAATTAACGCAAATCTCGCCAAATGGATAAAAATGACGCTAAATCAATGAAAATTACGACTAATTGTCGAAAATTCAATATCGTGGACAGAATATAAGTATCTACTATAAGAAAAACCTATTTTTTTTACTGTAAAAGTAGTAAATTCATTGCATTATATAAGGAAAGTCATCTGTTGCCCACATCAGATTTTTTATAATAGGACCGGATACAAAGTTTCGCGAAAATCCATTAATATTTGTGGTCGCAATTGTGTACATAATAAATCGACCACAGACATACAGATCGACGGACATCACTCCAAAAATAGTCAAAATCTCGGAATAGAAAATTTTCGAGAAAACAATACTGTATCAATATAATATATGAAAAAGTAAAAAAAAATTACAACTTACAAACTTACAATTTAATTTTTTAAGAGAGTTACTTTTCTTGTCTTTAACTGGCTAAAATAAATTATACCAAATATATATTTTATGATTATAATAGTTCAAGAGGATATGTATAACGCTGCAGGTCTTATGGATGAAAATTCGTGGCCCAATATATTTCTGAAATAAAATATCCCTTTTGGGAAAAGTTTATTTTTAGAAGGATGTACGCCCTTTCAACTCGCGTAATCTGATTCTGATTTTTGCAGATTTTTATTTTCATTTTCTTCCATCTTTTGAAACCTCGACGGACACGAAAAGTCCATGTCGTCAATCTTCAAGTACTTTGCTTATTCACACTTTCTGTGAAATCAGCATGAAATGGAGACGAATAGACAATACTTTATCTTGAATTGTATTCCAAATGCATCTGACCTCACGTTAACTGAGCTGGGTTAAACATTTTCTCCTAGAAGACATGTCGGTAAACTTACAGAAATGAAAGTACTTTCATGCTGTACTTTGTACTTCCTCATACCTAGTATTGAGAAAGTATCGTTGTCACGAAAATTTTAGATTTCAAAATTTTGTCGCTGATATATGTTCTAAGACCTCCTGAACATATTTTGACTAGCAGAAACAACAAGCACACAACTATAACAGACGGTCTTTATTTCACTTCTTTAAGACGTATAAAACTTAAAAAGGAAAGAGCGCTTTCGAACGTAAATACGCTCTTCATCAGTGGCTACATGGAAATAGGAATGATCGTTCATATAAAGACCAGAAAAGGTGACAAATTTGCATAAATACAATTATCAATAAACTTACGTTTATCTAAGGAGAATCCAAAAATACAAAACATTTTGCACAAATTTAAAAATTCGAGCATAAATCACGAAAAGAACAGTAAAAATTTACAATTTTATTACAGAATTTTCAAATTAAAAAAAAATTTTGAATTTGAAAATTCTATAATAAAATTGTAAATTTTTACTGTTTTGTCACCTTTTCTGGTCTATATATGAACGATAATTTCTATTTCCATGTAGCCACTGATGAAGAACGTATTTACGCTCGAAAGCGCTCTGGCCTTTTTAAGTTTTGTACGTCTTAAAGAAGTGAAATAAAAGACCTTCTATTATAGTTGTGTGTTTGTTGTTTCTGCTGGTTGAAATCAGACGTGATGCCAATTTTATTTATTATGTTTTGACTATTTTGGGAGTGATGTCCATCTGTTTGTCTTATGTCTGCGGTCGATTTCTTGTGTAGAGGATAGTAGCCACAAATGTCAGTGAATTTTCACTGAAATTTATATCCAATTTTGTTTTCTAAAAAACTAGAACTAGATAGAATTTTTCTTTTAAATTCGAGCGAAAACTTCGACATTTTATATTTATTTAACATGGAAGTATAGGATAAAATTTGTCATAATCATGCATAAAACGGTTTATTCACTGATCACGAGACTTAATAGTTTCAATCGTTGTGAAAAAAATGGGCTCGGTACATTTTTTAGTTTCCTTATATACATAATGTATAAGGAAAGTATTGTGACGGGGTCGAAAATTCGAATTCGAGTTTTCGACGGGAGCGCACGTTTCAAGCATCCCTGATCACGAATCAAACATTTTTGAGGTGCTGCCTGTGTGTGTGTGTGTGAAAGTCTGTGTGTGTGTGTGTGTGTGTGTGTGTGGTGTGTGTGTGTGTGTATGTGTGTGTGAAAGTATGTGTGTGTGTGAAAGTATGTGTGTGTGTGTGTGTGTGTGTGTGTGTGTATGTCAGTGAGTCTGTGGAGACGATATCTCTCGAACAAATAGAGCGATTTGAATGAAATTTTGTACAAAAATCACAATCTGTGAATACTGGAAGCTTATTGTTTTTAACTTAATCGAATGTTCAGAACCCCCCTAAAGTTTCGAGTGAAATTTTGAAAAAAATCATCAAAAAGTCAAAACTTTTAATAAAGTTACGCAAATAAATATTTCTTATGTAATTTTCCCTTAGGAAACGATTGGCATAAACTTTAGAACGCTATCATGAACCGGTCTCGAGATATTGCACATTCTTCAAATAAATTTATCAAAAAATCTCATAAATTAAAAACAATATATTAACTGTTGAGAAACATGTTAACTTTTCATATGTAATATCATGCGATAAATTTGTGACATCATTCTCGTGGATCTAGCTCGTTCCATTCATGAGAAAAGATACTTTGAGTAATACTTTTGTATTTGAACGCCAATAGTTATTTATCTGCTATAGGAATAACTTATTTCTCCGTTCATAACGCTTGGGCAGATTTTGGCTCCGAATGTGGCGGAATGTCGCCAACTTGGCGACTTTTTTTAAATGCTGCCAAATTAACGAAAATCTCACCAATTGGATAAAAATGATACTAAATCAATGAAAATGACGACTAATTGACGAAAATTCAGTATCTTGGAAAGAATATAAATATCTACATCGAAAAAGCCCTATTTTTTATTGTAAACTAGCCGCCTTTGGCTACCAGCCTGTTCGCAACCCTTGAAAATGCTGATCGTGGCAAATTCCAACCGTGGCAAACTCGTTGGCGCGACCTACCAGAAAGGTGTGAGGTAACTGGTTGGACGGCCAGGATGTGCCACCCAATTTAGACCGGAACCCAGTGGGGGAGGCATCCACAGGGAACGTACCCTCCTTCCCCTACCACCGACCTCTCGGAAATACATACGGACCCATATGTTTAACATGATCGTACTCCGTGTCAGTGGCGGAAATCGAACCCGGGCCTACCGAGTGCAATTCTCGCGCGCTAATTTAAATCTTATAATGACCATATGATAAGCGCTTAATTCCATCATCCTCGTTCCATCGTTCCATTATTTAAAATATCCATAAAATTAAAATATCAATTTAAAATATCTATAAATTAAAATATCCATTTAAAATATCCATACCAGAAAGTTGTAAGGTAACTGTTTGGATGGCCAGGAAATGCCACCCAATTCAGACAGGAACTCAGTGGGGGAGGCATCCACAGAGACCGTACGCTCCTTCCCCTACCACCAACCTCTCTGAAGGACTTACGATCCCACATGTTTAACGTGATCGTACTCCGCGTGAACGCGGCTGCAGTTTTGGCAGTGGCGGGAATCGAACCCGGACCTACCGAGAGAAATTCCCGCGCGCTAGTGCAAATCCCGCGCGCTAACGACTGGGATACTTCGCCCTCCGCGACATTTTCCATAACTTTCTTTTTATTTACCGAATTTAGACCGGAACCCAGTGGGAGGGGCACCCACGGGGACCGTACCCTCCTTCCCCAACCACCAACCTCTCGAAAGGACTTACAGACCTACATGTTTATTCCGCGTGATCGTACTCCGCGTGAACACGGCGGCAATTTTGGAAATCGAACCCGGGCCTACCGCATGCAATTCCCGCGCGCTAACCACTGGGCTACTTCGCCCTCCGCGACAATCTCCATAACTTTCTTTTTATTCACCCAATTTAGACCGTACCCTCCTTCCCCTACCACCAACCGCTCGGAAGGACTCACGAATCCACATGTTTAATGTGATCGTACTCTGCGTGAACGTGGCGTAAGTTTTGGCAGTGGCGGGAATCGAACCCGGGCCTACTGAGTGCAATTCCCGCGCGCTAACCACTGGGCTGCCGCACCCTCCGAGACAATCTCCATAACTTTCTATATATTCACCCAATTTAGACGGGAACCCAGTGTGGGAGGCATCCACAGGGGCCGTATCCTCCTTCCCCTACCACCAACCTCTCGGAAGAGCTTACGGACCCACATATTTAACGTGATCGTATTCCACGTAAACACGGCGGCAGTTTTGGCAGTGGCGAGAATCGAACCCGGGCCTACCGCTAACTTCCCGCACGCTAATTTGCAATTTAAAATGACCATATGCTTAATTACATCATCCTCATTCCATTGTTTCATTGTTCCATCATTTAAAATATCCATAAAATTAAAATATCCATTTAAAATATCCAAAAGTTAAAATATACATTTAAAAAATCCATATCGTTCCATCATTTAAAATATAAATATAATAATTTATATGGAGTAAAGGAGCTGCATTCAGAACCGTGACGTCACCTCCACCTTGACGTCCCCACCCACCACCTTCCCTCCTTCTGCGGGGGAGAAACGCTGGTTAAGAAGCGGCATGCCGAGCGGAACGCCGAGAAATTGAAATTCGGAAACTTTTAAAATCTCGATCCTGTGGGCAATACGGAATATTTCCTGACCAGATTGGACTTGTAAGAATGCCAGATGTTTGACCTTTCTAAAAATGTAAATTATTAGTCGAAATTATGAGTAGTTTTTACGATGGAAGGATTTAAAAACGAAAGTTGGTTTTTTTGAACAGAAAGTAACTTTTGTTTTAAAATCTTTAAAAAATATTAGAAATCGAAATTGAAATTGATATATTTTTACTCGCAATTGTCTGCTCTTTCCGATGGTGTGATTTGTTTTTTTCTACGACGTCCGGATTGTGGAGGAAATAGGGCAAAAACGTCAAAAAACGGTCGACATCGCATAAAACATTAAATAACAAAAAAAATAATTAAAATTTTAAAAATCGGTTTTCACGTGTCCTCTTCTCACCCCCCAGGGTCTCCGATTGCCAAATTTCATAACTCTCCGACGCGCGGTCGCGAAACGTATAGTGTATAAGGCAGACACACAGACATTGCCTTTTATTATATAGATGTAGTAAATTCATTGCATTATATAAGGAAAGTCATGTGTTGCCCACATCAAATTTTTTCATTAAGGATCTTGCCTCGTGAACAGATGCTGGATGTTGGAGTTCACTTTCAGTTACATCAAACAATGTTTGACGAATTTTAGAATAATTGACAAACAGAGCGTTGACAGCATCGTATAGTGCAGAGCATCTAGTATCTGTTAATTTTGTTGCATAATCGTTTATGTTGTCCGACAGTTTCAACCATAATTGAAATGGCGCGGAAAAAAATGCATGATTTTTTGAAAAATTCCGAAAAAAATCAGTGTTTCTAAACAACCCTCCACTGCACTGCACATGGAACCTATTCGGCAAGGCTGTTAACTTATTTAAAGCTAGCTTGTACACATTATATCCCACTTATATTGCTAGCGTAGGCATAAGTCGATGATCCACAGTTTGCAATATTAATAATTTGAAGTTCGAGAAAATTTCGTACAAAATCGAATGAGTATTTTCTATCATGATGTTCGATTGGAATAAATGTAACAAATCGCTCAACAACATTTGCATCTTTCTTTACATATCGAATTATAATTGTCAAATGATCAATATGGCTAATGTCAGGAGTTGAGTCATGAGCGTCCATAATATTCATAGATTTGAGATATTAAATGGCTTGTTATTCGAGATTCCATCAATGAATTCACATATAATAGCAGAAAGATATGACACATTGTTTTTTCTTGGATTTCAATACCTTAAAATATGCTCCTTTAGAAACGGATCAAATTCAGATAAAAGATCGATGCTCCCAAGATAATTTCCATAGTGGGCACAGTTGTGTAATTGATTGTCCCCACGGAAATCTAAACCTCGTTAAGCAAATCCAAACCTCGTCATGCATATTTCAAAGGTTGCAACTGTTCTATCGAAATTGCATTCAGATGAAGTGCGCAACTGTGTCTGAAAATATTTAAACATTTATTTCCTATTTACAGAAAGCAATGCTGTAGGTAGGGGGACCAGTCCCCCCTTCCATCGAAACTCCAATTTTCCAATGTTTCGCAATTGATCTTTCAAGAAAAAACAAGAAAGATTAATCATGCTTAAAGCATTGATTATGAAACACTTCCCAACTTCAATGCAATTTTATTTAAACATGTCTAAAATGCAATACATTCCTCGGTAATATTTTAAAACTTATCACAATACTACATTAATTTATTAAATGCTACAACTCTGTTATATATTTCGACAACAGCCATTTCATATTTGAGTCTGAAATTTGATTCCAAGAATTGACTGGAATCTGTATGATAGGCCCCACCCTAGTTCATTGGGTTAACAGTGCCCACGCCGACAATATTCCAGGGAAATTAGTGGAAGAGATGCCTTCAATTATTCCCTATAATGGGGATTATTATCAGTGTTATAACTGCTGAAGGTTCAAATAAGATTGAAATGGAAATGATAACGCATAGAAAGATATGTAATGGGAGAATGTCATTTCAGATCTCTTCCCAGTACTAGAGGGCCTACTGGAAAAAGCCACGGATTGTACTCGTATAATCCACTTGTGGCATATGCACCAGGTTGAGCCTAGGGGCACAGAATACTATATATTAGTCTGTGGTCTGTATATTAGTCTGTGCCTAGGAATGTCAAACTGAATGGGGAGGAACATGTAGTTTGTTGATTCTTGTAGAGGAAAGTTTCTTGACTCTAGTACTTAAGCATTTAAGTACGCAGTGCATAGACATTGTCTATGCACTGCGTACTAAGTTTTCTTCGAGCAAAATAGGGTTATAACATTGAAAATTGTCTTGGACTCAAACCAAACCATCGCCAAGCGCCCAGACCAAACCAGACCATCGCCAAGAGCGCCCCAACCCTCGTTTTGGTCTATCTCTAATGGCCGCCGCGAAAACGAAACTATCGAGAGTGGAAGGTCTGTATATTAGTCTGTGGTCTGTATATTAGTCTGTGCCTAGGAATGTCAAACTGAATGGGGAGGAACATGTAGTTTGTTGATTCTTGTAGAGGAAAGTTTCTTGACTCTAGTACTTAAGCATTTAAGTACGCAGTGCATAGACATTGTCTATGCATTGTTACAGTTTTGCATTTCATAATTGAGCGTTGGGATGCATCAGGATGCTTTGCAAATCCTGTTTCAACGCGCAATATAAATTATCTAAATATATCCATTTATCAACAATATCTGCTCAACAGAAGCCAAAAAATAAATATAAATGCTTAAGTTTTCTCACACATTGTAAATAAAAGTTTATCAGTAGGTACTGTTGTTGGTTTTGTACTGTTACTTTCCTTATATACATAATGTATAAGGAAAGTATCGTGACGGGGTCGAAAATTCAAATTCGAGTTTTCGACGGGAGAGCACGTTTCAAGCATCCCTGATCACGAATCGAACATTTTTGAGGGGATATCTGTGTGTGTCAGTGAGTCTGTGGGGACGATATCTAACGAACGAATGGGGCGACTCGAATGAAATTTGGTACAAAAATCACAATCCGTGAATACTGGAAGCCCATTGTTTTAAAACACAATCGAATGTTCGGAACCCCTAAATTTTTGAGTGAAATTTTGAAAAAATCATCAAAAAATCAAAACCTTTAATAAAGTTACGCAAATTTCTTATGTAGTTTTTCCTTAGGAAACAATTGACACAAACTCCAGAACGCTAGCATGAACCGTTCTCGAGATATTGTATATTTTTCATATAAATTTATCAAAAAATCCCATAAATTAAAAAAAATATATTAACTGTTAAGAAACATGTTCACTTTTCATATGTAATATCATGCGATAAATTTGGTGACATCATTCTCGTGGATCTAACTCATTCCATTCACGAGAAAAGATACTTTGAGTAATACTTTTGTTTTTGAACTCTAATAGTCAATTATCTGCTGTAAGGATAACTTATTTATCCGTCCATAACGCTTGGCGAGATTTTGGCGATGAAATTAGTAGAATGTCGCCAACTTGGTGACATTTTTCAATGTTGCCAAAATAATGAAAATCTCGCCAAATGGATAAAAATGTCGCTAAATCAATGAAAATGACGACTAATTGAAGAAAATTCAACACCTTGGTAATACTATAAGTATCTACTATAAGAATGCCATTTTTTAACTGTAAAAGTGGTAAATTCATTGCATTATATAAGGAAAGTCATGTGCTGCCCACATTAGATTTTTTTTGTTTGTGACGTTGTAACGGTCTCTACGTAATAGCGTCACGAACAAAAAAAATCGTCACGATTTTTTTCACGTCCTTTAAAACGAAAGATAACACGCTATAGTTGTAATAATTTGATTCCACAAAACTAATTTTTTAAATTTGTTCTTGTGAAATTGGAAAAAAAAATGAATTTTCTAGTATAAATATGTCTAGTTGAACCACGCTTCTGTTAATATTTATTTATACAATCAAATATATCATCCAATATTTTACTATTTTAGGCTTAGATTTTCAGTATATGTAAAATAATTAAAAGTTCACCCAAACTACAGTTAATTGAGTTGTTTTTTGCACGTGGATATAAACGTGAATTTGCAAGTATGAGTCACACTGCTTTGACCAATAGAATCACCGAAAGCACCAAATTCATATTTATGTGGCGTTAATTCATTGGCAATAGCATTGTGGTATGGCTTTATTTATTTATACGCGCATTTGACGATTTTGCGTAAGACGATTAAATATTTGTCAATCAACAAAAATTAAATAGCGAAAAGTTATATATGTTATTGGCGTATGAGAAATATTACTAGAAACATTATAAAATTACTAGAAATATTATAGAAATGTTATTAGAAATATTATAAAAATTTATATTTTAAATTTTAGAAATCTATTGATTTGAACTTAACCAAAAACGGGTATCATATTTTAACGCACAATTCAACTAAAAAATAATGCACCCTGTACCACCATTTTGCTATGAAAGAAGTAAATATTGCATAACGTAGGGAAAATTATGTGCTGTCCACATCAGATTTTGTTTTTGTTATCACGTACTTATGTTCATCAGCCTTATTCACAGAGCAATTATTTTTTAATATTGATGCTGCTTGTTCACATTCTTCTTAGGTTTTTTCTTTTTATTTTCCTTAGTTGGCGTTTTCCTGTTCCTTAGATTCCGTTCCAATGCCTTTATTCCTGTGTCGCATATGAAACTCACTGTTGATAAATGCGTTCTCTACTTTCTTCATGAAGGACATTTTCCTTTTTCTCTGAAACCAGTGGACATTATTCATTTGTTTTATGTTGTATTTTAATGATGATATATAATGGTTAAAAAATTGTAAAGTTCTTTCACGACAAAAATGATGGAATTGTGTGAAAGAATACGAGTAATAAAGACGCCTATAAAAGCATAATACGAACTCTTCACAGAAATAAATATATCCAAGATACGATTTTCCTTACAAACTGATGAATTTCAAACTGTGTGGGACAGCAATTTAAATAACACAATTGAAACAAACCGATCAATACAAACTTAATAAAAAAATAGATTACAAATGGACTTCTATGAGTTAAATAATACAGTTAAGGTTGCTATGAAATATGTGAAGTTTCATATGTGTTAATTGCAAAAATGTCGATTTTCCACAAACTGAGAATGTAAGTCCGCCTTAATTTGCGCTTCCGGGTGTTTTGGATTGAAATTGTTTGACGGCCTGCGGGAAGCAACATTTCCGGATTTTAAAATGAAGTGCATTGTAATCATCAAAAGTTCTGGGATTCAATATATATAAGTTTACAGTTGATTAGTTGTGGGTAAAATATTTAATGCTAACGTGAAGGCCGTCTTCCTCTCTTCTAATACTCCTAAATATACGGGTTAGCGCAACCGTCATTTTGAATCCAACCGGTCCAGTCAGTTGTCGTCTGTCTGTAATATTTGATATGCAATTCTGCTGTAAAATAGATGCTTCTGGTTTTAAAAATTACACCAATCATTCAAGAAAGTAGTCTAGAATGTTCTGATTTTTTTCGATATCCGTAAAAAATAACCATTTATAATATAACCCTTGCCATGTATAATCATCGTTTCAAATGAGAGTCAAAATGGCCGCTTTTGCGCCAACCTGTAGATTTAGGAGCGTTACTCTCTTCGTTCACCTGAGCAATTGGATTATTATATGTATGAAATTAATTACTTTGCATGTTCCTTCTCCAGTGCTGATAATATTTATTAGTTAAAACCAGTTTCCTTTTAACGTTTCTGCCACCGGTCCTTTTATAATTACTGTCACCAGTTTCCTTTTATCGTTTCTGTCACCGGTTTTCTTTTATCGTTTCTGTCACCGGTTTCCTTCTATCATTTCTGTCACCGGTTTCCTTTTATCGTTTCTGTCACCGGTTTCCTTTTATCATTCCTGTCATCGGTTTCCTTTTATCATTCCTGTCACCAGTTTTCTTTTATCGTTTCTGTCACCGGTTTCCTTTTATCGTTTCTGTCATCGGTTTCCTTTTATCATTCCTGTCACCGGTTTTCTTTCATCGCTTCTGTCACCGGTTTTCTTTTATCGTTTCTGTCACCGGTTTCCTTTTATCATTCCTGTCACCGGTTTTCTTTTATCGCTTCTGTCACCGGTTTCCTTTTATCGTTTCTGTCACCTGTTTCCTTTTATCATTCCTGTCATCGGTTTCCTTTTATCATTCCTGTCACCAGTTTTCTTTTATCGTTTCTGTCACCGGTTTCCTTTTATCGTTTCTGTCATCGGTTTCCTTTTATCATTCCTGTCACCGGTTTTCTTTCATCGCTTCTGTCACCGGTTTTCTTTTATCGTTTCTGTCACCGGCTTCTTTTTAACGTTTCTGTCCGAAGACACTAGTCGCCAGCACTGTGCACGTATCCTTACCTTACGACTACGTTTCCTAACGAGGAAAGCAATTGGTTGAGTTGATTTTAATTGGAAATTACAATCTGGGGTATTTTTATAATCCCAGAATTTTGGGATTATAATTATGTCAATCCTAGGATACCACGATAAAAAATTTCATTTCATTTTATTTCCTTTTATTTTATTCTTTCATTGTTACTTATGTAGATTAAAAAATGTTTATTCTAATGTAATTATCTCATCATATTACGGGTTAGTAAAGTAATGCAACAGAATCCCTGCCATTTACCCATTTGCAACTCTTGTGTTCTTAATATCCTTAGGCACACTTTAATTGCGCATCTCTCCCGATCAATGTTATTACTGACTATATGGAAGCCTAAAACATACTTTAAGATCCCTGAAAACTCAACCACTTTACAAATTTCTTAACAATTTAACTTAACGTAGTTTTAAGAACAGTAAAACTTACTATATTTTATATCAGGTCTATTAAATTATCAACTCCCAGAAAACTACGGTGGTTATAAATGAAATTAAATTTGTTTTCAGA
Source organism: Amaurobius ferox (assembly GCA_951213105.1). NCBI lineage: Eukaryota > Metazoa > Arthropoda > Arachnida > Araneae > Amaurobiidae > Amaurobius > Amaurobius ferox. The sequence goes on from OX578136.1 coordinate 105,349,561, forward strand.
TATGGTGAATTATCGCTAAGTTATCGACATCTCCTAAAACCCACTAGCTTTGCGGTATTGCACCAAATATATTGACAAGCATGACAGGGAGATATAAGTTTTTCTTACATATATGCACTGCTCAAAATAATTGGAAAATATTACGAATTCCGCTTAAAATATCAACATAAACCGCAAGTATAAGACAACTTAATGGAATTGTTTGAATTGCAATTTTTACGCAAATTTCATTTGATGGAATATGGAAATTTTTCTTGTGACGTTCGAAATGACACGTTTTCAGCAACGAACGAAAAGTTAGTTACACGAATCGTACAAAAATTTGGCCGATGAGAAAACTTCCGATAAGCTTTCATTAGATTATTTCTTCATAAATAATTCCTCAGCAACGTCTTTTATCCGAATTCTTAACGTGGAAGTTGTTTAGAAAAGGGTCAAAGGCAAACAGTTGTAGCATTTTTCTGAATTTCTCAAAGAATGGTTTCTGGTCATGGAAGCTGCTTTTGCAGACAGGAAATGCTTCTCATATACGAGGGTATGGCTGTAGGTCTTTAAAACTAGTAACTTAAGATCGATTTTTATCACTGATGGCCAGGAAGAACAGCAGTATAAAAGAAAATCTTCTGTAATGTGAAATTCTTATGGCCAGAAACAGAAATGTTTCAACCCAAACTACTAGAAATTAACTCCACATTGTTTGTCTATATACTTGAAGACCAATGGTTTACCTTTTTTTAATATCACATTATCGTTTCACAGGCAGAGAGTGAAAGCAGGCTCATATCGAAAGGATTCGATGAAACAATGTCCTCTTCTCCGAGGACTCGCTCTTTATTCTACATCCAGGTAATAGGCGAGTCCTAATATGGAGGAAACGAGTTATTCACAACAACCTTTTATCTTCAATAAAGCTATAGTCATCAATGAGGGAGAAGTAGACTAATGGCGTAGGGAAGTGGTCTAATGGCGTAGGGGAGTAGACTAATGGCGTAGCATAGACCTGTATATCATCAGGAATGGAACACCGAATGTTCAGCTGTATAAGGATGAGATCCTGACTCTCTGTCACTCCCTATGATGCGTGACTCTCTGTCACTGAGTGACCTGAGTGACTCTCTGTCACTCCCTATGATGCAACAATCATAGATGATTTCATTTTCATGAACGATTACTGCCTACCACATTGCGCTATGCTAGGCTTATGACGACTTCCTGTTTGATGATAGAATCCTGCGACTGGACTGGCTGGTATGCTCCCCAGACATGAATCCCATCGAGCATGCCTGGAATATGCTAGGGAGAAGGATTGCATCTCAAATACCTCCATAGACAGTTCAGGAACTGGAAACTACTCTTCTGCAAGAGTAGGAAAAAATTTCCCAAGGACTTGTGAATATCATCATATTGTCTAAAACTCACAGGTGAGTAACATTACTTTCTGTCTGGGGATATCACATCCTCCATTTGAAATGGCCCAGCATTAAGAAGTCTATGTCGCATATTGTCTACTTTTAATTTTCCCGTCTAAAATGTATTTAAAATTCAATTATTAATCTTTTAGCTTATTTATTTCTTTTCACATGCTTTATTTTCTCCATGTGTCACATTTCAGTCTTAAAACTTTCTTTGATTTCCATTTTATTTCTAAAATTACAATATCCTTGTAGTTGTTGTCAGCAGTGTACATTTGAAATTAATTGTTTTGCTCTTTGCCACGCACAAAACCCTTCTTTTAGAAGGTTTTCTGCGTGGTTTTCGAATGTGTGGTTTTTCGAATGTGTAAATTTTTTGCAGATTTTCACATTCGATATTCTAGAGCTAAATTGGTTACAGGAAGCAATAGATTTAAGAAGTGGGCCACAGTAGTTGAGTTTTTGTTTTTGAAGTCAATAACGTGTATGGTTGAAGCATCCAGCTCATTTTGGACGCTTATATCTAACAACCTAAATCAAAATGCAAGCAATTTTCCGTACTTATTTTGTCGTAAATGTGGTACCATTTATAAATATATAAAATGATTACAATATTTTAATATTTAGAACATTTTTTTTTAAATGTTTTTGACTGAACAGTGAATGTTTTGCTTTATTTTGCTTACTTTAACTCGAATACATGTATAATAAGTAAGAAGCATAAACGTTGCATATGAAATCAAATTTATAGATTTTATAGATCAATTATTTGTTTCTACAAAACTTTTATAGTTTTTGAACAATCAAGTTGAAGAAGATTGAACAATTACCATTTCTAAAGATTATAATGCTTATATATTGAAAATTAAAAGTGCTATCTTTGAAAAGTAACGGTAAATTTTGATGATTAATTTGTAGTTCTTTGAACATCGTATAATTTTATTTAGGGTTGGCTGCTCAGTTTTAGAAATAGACGGATTATATTTTCGATATTTTAGTATTTTGAACTATTCTGAAAAAGTGGTTTTAACTGAGAAAAATTAAGTTCTACCAATTGCGTATTTTACATTAATTATCATAGGCCCATATTATCTATTGTATACGAAACGCATCAGACAAAAAACAAACAATAAACTTAATAAATTTTATTTCAGACTTATTTTTCAGACATTTTACTACAAGACGTGTAAACCCATTTCGACTTCTGCAAAGCCACCTCCGATATTTCAATCTACAATTGTATATATCACGGGATATGTTAAAATTAAAAGAATTATTCATCCATCAAACGGCTTAATATTCTATTCTAAATGTAATTTACTGATACCTTTCTGCAGACAAAATATACTTTTGGTGTATTTTAGTTCCTTCACCTATGCGATCTATTTAAGTTTGCTTTATCTTCTCCCGTTTCATTATCTTTTGCACGCGATTCCGTATGTTGATCCACTGTGGAGTAAATATATATATATATATATATTTTCATTTTGACAATAAACGAGTATATAAGGTTCGTCAAGTACTTGTGAAAGACAAATATGTATAGAAAAAATATAAAAATATGATGCCGGTAAAAAAAATACATTCAATATGTAATCAGAAACGATATTGGAGCTTTTTCGACTACAGCATCTGGAGTATAAGGATCCACTCGACTTTCTCATACCGTCATGCTTACTCATATATTCATATTTTCTCAAACATTCATTCTTTCTCAGACATTCATGCTTTCTAATACAATCATGTTTCCTCATAAATTAATGATTTCTTATACTTACTCATACAGCCATGCTTTCTCATACATTCATGATTTCTCGCATTCGTACTTTCTCATACATTTTTCTCATACATTCATACTTTCTCATACATTCATACTTTCTCATACATTCATGCTTTCATACATTCATACATTCATACTTTTTTATATATTCATATTCTAGAATGTTTAGTATTTGTATTTTTATTGTAAACGAATTACTACCAAAAATATCTGGAGTGTGATTATCCACAACACTTTACTACGTATTCATATTTCATTTTGTTATGGTTTGCTTCTATAACAGTTAGCATGAGAATGCAAAACAATATTTTCTATCAGTTTTCCTTTCCTTCAAGTTATCTTTATAAAAAAAAATTCTAAAAATAATTCCTATACAATTTCTAAAAATATTATTTTTTCTTGAAAATAATTTGTTTCTAAATATATTTATTTCTAAATTTGGCAATATATCTATCACAAGGATAAATTGCAATCATTTGGATAATATATTCTAACTTAAAAAGCCTTTACATACTGTGTGTTTCACGAAAAAAAGTGTGTTTCACAAGAAGTCTGAAAGGAATATATAATCAGCGGCTGATTGTATAAGTTTAGCGAAATATAATAATTAATCACCAAACAGAGGAGGATTTAGCTAAGATAGTTGCACCCCCAGAAACTATAATTACATAGAAATGCAAAATTTTAAATTTTATATGCTCCTCCCACCCCCAACCTCACCCCCACAGAAATATAAAATAGTCAAATTTTCGTCGTACTCAATTAGGTCATAAGACATTTACGGCGATACCTTTTAGTGAAAAATTCACTGAGAGATTCCAAGTGTTGTTATTAGGTATTTTTCGTTCTATTGAAAATGACTGAAAATATTAAAAATTAAAATAAATGATTAAAAATTAAATAGTAGTGCATTTCATTTGGAATTTTTCTGTTTTACATAAATTTGTTGATGTTTTTGATATCTGCTAAATGAAATAAGTCAAGGATTTTCAGTTATCAATATTTAAGCGAATTGTTCATCAATAAATACCAGATAAATGTATTTAACTCTAATTGAATACGTGAGAAAATTTGGCTGATTGACATTAAGGGGACTGTACTATATTACGGACATTTATAGGGGGGGGGGGAGGGACTGGACTATATTGTGGAATTTTTTAGAATTTCAAATTGATTCAAAGAAAGGGGGCCCTTTCCAGTGGGTGGCGGATCGATAGAATTCCACGGTAATACATTCAGAGATATATCTAACTAAAAGAGGCACCGATAATAAGAAAGAAAATAATTTAGTTTCCATTTTTACAGTCACTGGAAGAGACTAGGTGGTAAAATCAGCGTTCTAGTTTTTTCCAATTTATGAAAGAGAAACAAGTGAACAAACTATTGCGAAAATATTTTTCATAGATACATTCTTTTAACCCTAATGTAGGAAAAATAACAGGCATGCTTCAAGTTGATGAGGAAAAGAGAGGTGTGCTATAATGGTGATATTAGGCTTTCACAATTGAGGGTGCTATGCATTAGGGGTCTCACAATTGGGGGTGCTCGTGCAAAGCATGTATAGTTTAAAAATAATAAATAGTTTACTTGTGGAACTTCAATTCATTATATTTTGTCCACCAATTTCTGCTTGATATAGCCATGGGCTTAATTCGCATTAAGTATTACACAAAGTATCTTTTTTTCTGAATGGAACAAGCTAGTTCCACGAGAATGATGTCACCAAATTTATCGCATGGTATTACATATGAAAAGTGAACATGTTTCTCAATAGGAAATATTTTTATTTTTACTTTATATGACTTTCTGATAATTTTTTTGAACAATGTGCAATGTCTCGAGAACGGTTCATGTTAGCGTTCTAAAATTTATGTCAATCGCTTTCTAATGAAAAATTACAGAAGAAATGTATATTTGCGTAACTTTGTTAGCGATTTTGATTTTTTGACGATTTTTTCAAAATTTCACTCGAAAATTTAGGGGGATTCTGAACATTCGATTGCGAATAAAAACAATAGACTTCCAGTGTTTACCAATTGCGATTTTTGTACCAAATTTCATTCGAATCGGTCCATTCGTTCATCAGTTATCGTCTCCACAGACTCACTGACACACACACACACAAACAGACATCACTTCAAAAATATTTGATTCGTGATCAGGGATGCTTGAAACGTGCTTTCCCGTCGAAAACTCGAATTCGAATTTTCGACCCCGTCACAATACTATCCTTATACATTATGTACATAAGGAAAGTAATAAATTAAATGACTTGAAAAAAAAAGAGAGAGAGAGAGAGAGAGAAACTGAAAATTGTCGTAATAAGGGGAAGTTGTTAAGTAAAAAGAAGTATTTGCGCAATTTGTAATGGGGGTGCTGTAGCACCCCATCCCCCCCCCCCCCCTCGTGGAGAGATCTGTGTCGTCTATGATGGAGATCTGTGGAAATTAAAGTAGAATAGCAACATTCAATTTTTCATTTTTACATTCATGAATGGTAGAGAAAGAGGAATAATATTTTTTTCTTTGTTGAAAAAGTAGAGAGCAAACAATTATAATTTTTTTTTTATAATTTTGTATGTTTTTTTAATTTAATTTTTTTTAACGAAAATTTGAATATGTTCCCTGCGTGCCATTTGTTCACTTTTTCATTAATTTTACATTATGATCACTCAAAAACTCATTATGAACAAATTTGGGTATTCATTTTTAAATCCCTTAGAAAGTTAATTTTTTAAAAATATTTTTCTGCATTAAAACTTAATTTTCATCATTTAATTAGGTTCTTATTCACTTTTATTCACCTTAATAAAGTAATAAAGTTCAATTATAAAATGCATACCCAGTTTCATTAAAAATATGAGAGGTGTCTTCTTGCCAAATTTCATGCATCTCAGACAAAAACTAAGACGCATGGAGCATTTTAAAAATGTAAAACCTTTGAAAATTCCGTTTCGAAAAAAATGCATTCAACCTATTGCTTAAGGGTGGAGCAGCATCCATTCCAAACGAAGAACCTCCCCAAAAGACAGGTATTTGACATACCCTATCCCAAACCGCACGACCCCCTTTTCAGGCATTGGCGTCCATGGAAATCGCTGACAGAAACATTGCACCTGCTGCAGCAAGTGCAATGTTTCTTGTTGTATATGTTGTTGTTGTATCTTGGTGCAATGTTTCTTGTTGGGCATGTCAAATACCTGTCTTTTGGGGAGGTTCTTCGTTTGGAATGAACGCTGTCCCACCCGTAAGCAAATGTTAAATGTGTAAAATAATGTTATATATTGAAACTTTTTTATTCGATTTTTGCTCATTTCAATGTCCACCGTCCCCTTAAATAAGCAGGCACATCTTACAAATTGCTATTTTATTTATGTGCTAATAAACAGGCACTTCATTCGATCATGCTCCTATACATCGGCTAGAATTGTGAACCATTTAACTGTCTCAAGATGTTGCCACAACGCACCTGTAGGGGCTGACCGCATTGCTTTCAAAGAACTCTAATCACTCCTCGATTGATTAGAGCTCGATTACTCCTGGAAGATTGCGTCCAACAACACAACAGGCATGCTCATAGGCGGAACTTGAACCCATAACCCTGCAGCTGAGCGAGTACGAAGAAACGCTTGTCTTCATCGTGCAGACACCGCGTCTGAGCTTTCACAGAGTAAAGAGTATTCAAGTTGGCTTTATTCGAATGATAGAATAATAATAGACTATTAAAATTTTAAAACAAAGCAACTGAAAAGATAGCAAATCTTAAATACTTCAAAAATTGCGAGTGTTTAAAGACTAATGTATGTATGTTTAAAGAATATTAGTTATTTATCTGGCTTTTGACAGAAATTGTGAAAGTAAAAGAAGTTATTCCACTAGGACAGGAATCACGCAATCTGTCAGCTCGCCCGTTGCTTAGCAACAGCACGAGAACAAGGCGAATCCGATTAAGTTTGAAGATAGAGTAACGGAGTTATTTATTCTCAGAGGAAAGGGGAGTTGACTGGCTTGTTGCTAACTGAAAAAAAAACATTTAAAAATATTTTTAAGAATCTTTGTTTTAGCGTTCAGTGGTTTTCAGCCAGCAGTTCCTGAATTTCCATAGAGGTTGCACATGCGCTTCACAAGGTTTGTACAATTAGTTCCGTAATAGTTAGAGCACGTTATAATTTATCATCCAAACAGGGACGTTTTTGAGGAGCAACGTCTGCCCTATCACAGAGCTCTGTGCTAGTCACTGTCACTCATCAGGCATGGCTAATCGACACTAGTGTTTGCCCGTTGCTTTGAATTGCTACAGCGGATATGAAAACCTATACTGCGCATGCTCATGGAGTTGGAACGAAAGAACTTTTGCAGGTTGGAAAACATATTTGGCACAAAATCGCTCATTTGGCGATGTATGTTTTGACTGCTGCTTTACTGTAATGTATACACTAAGAAAAAATTTAAACGTTCCATAGTACTTGATTGTTCATCTTTCAGATACTCCAAACAAATATAAAAATGAATGCAATGAAACAAAATTTCGAGAATAAGTTTCTGGAATTTTAATGTCGATTCCACGTTGCTTATTTAGAGATTGTATATATGCTATTTCCTAGATTTTAATGAATTTATTTAACTAAAAAGTTCTTTTAACAGAGCAATGCATGTAAATGTTTGTACGTTGTGCAGCTTGAAATTTGTAATGTCTGCGTTTTACTTTTAAAATTATATTGCCATTATATTCGTAATACGAATATATTTAATAAGCGTTCAGTGGCGCCATCTGTGATATATAATTGAAAGATTCTTTCCGGTCCCTGTTTAAATCAGTTTAAAAATATTGATTTTCTTTTCTTTAGTTTAATATATATGATAGGATAGTGCGCCACCGAATTGAACAATTCTTTAGTTGCACTTGATCCATTAAAATTCTAGACTCAGAAATTAATGTTAAAGGATTTAATAAAATTATACAAAATGTAAAAACAGAGAAAATATTCAAAACTGACATTTTGGGACTTTTAAATCTATTTGAAGAACTATAATATTCCATATTTTTATGTATTTTAAAACATTTAAATATTTTAGAGTTTAGTTATAAATAGCAGCACATATTCAGTATCCAAAACTACACATTATTTGTCTGGTTTTTAAGCATTATTATCATTAGCAAGTATCCAACACAAATAACATTTTATTGAAAATATATTTTGTATTACTTTCCTTATATACATAATGTATAAGGAAAGTATTGCGACGGGGTCGAAAATTCGAATTGGAGTTTTTGACGGGAGAGCACGTTTCAAGCATCCCTGATCACGAATCAAACATTTTTGAAGTGATGTCTGTGTGTGTGTGTGTGTGTCAGTGAGTCTGTGGAGACGATAACTGACGAACGAATGGACCGATTCAAACCAAATTTGGTACAAAAATCACAATTCGTAAACACTGGAAACCTAATGTTTTTATACGCAATCGAATGTTCAGAGCCCCCCCCCCCCCCTAAATTTTCGAATTGGATTTTGAAAAAATCGTCAAGAAATTAAAACCGCTAACAAAGTTACGCAAATAGCCATTTCTTATGTAATTTTTCATTAGAAAACGATTGGCATAAATTTTAGAACGCTAACATGAACCGTTCTCGAGATATTGTAAATTTTTAAAAACAGTTATCAAAAAGTCATATAAAATGAAAAGAAAAATTTCCTATTGAGAAACATGTTCACTTTTCATATGTAATACCATACGATAAATTGGGTGACATCATTCTCGTGGATCTAGCTCGTTCCATTCAAGGAGAAAGATACTTTGAGTAATACGTTTGAAGTTGAACGCCAATAATCATTTGTCCGCTGTAAGAATAACACATTTCTTCGTCCATAACGCTTGGCGAGATTTTGGCGAAAAATTTGGCGGAATGTCGCCAAATTAATGAAAATCCCGCCAAACGGATAAAAATGACGCTAAATCAATGAAAATGACGACTAATTGTCGAAAACTCAATATCTTGGAAGGAATATTAGTATCTACTATAAGAAAAACCTATTTTTTTACTGTAAAAGTAGTAAATTCATTACATTATATAAGGAAAGTCATGTGTTGCCCACATCAGATTTTTTTAATTTGGCCGTCGAATAAAACGTTCGATCATAGTAACTGCAAACGATATTATCACCATCTTTTTTATCTTTTTCTGACATTATAATTTCAATAATTCTCAGGAAAAGAAGACTCTAACTAAGAAGATGCGTTGTGAAAGATTAAGTAACGTGCACTATATTGGTATAGGCAATAGGCATAAACAACAAAGCTCCGTTCCAATGCCAAGTTACGGCGGTTCAATACCATAAAATATTGCCAAAGCGCTAGGTATTAGGGTTGATAGAAAATTTTTCAATCCGAAAGGCCCTTCCATAGCAATTCAACGCAACAGCCAGAAACTAGTCCAATTCACATGGTTAACATCTGTTAATGTACAACTGAGCGGAGTTACTAGTCAAAATGGCTTTAACTTCCAGTATGAGGGCTGCGTGTTCAAGCATGACATTATTTAAGCAAAGACAATGAGCAACACTTTTTAAAGAAATGATTTTAAATTTTTACTGGTAGAAGTATTTACTTAGAACCAGTAATGATGCAGGGCATTATTTTAGCCCCACCCTCTGTTGAAAATACTTAAAGCGGTCATGGTTGCAGGAAACGATTTCTATCGTATAAAAAGACATTGTATACAAGCAAGAATATGTTCAACTGGTCCACCCGCGAACCATGGTTTCACGGTCATTACCGCTCCTCGGACGGCGAAAATGATGAGTTGACTAGTGAGTGCAAAACTCCTTATATGAAGGATTTTTTAATGTCTCTGGTTTTCTTAAAATTATGTAGAATATAAAATTTTTGAGAGACTAATATATAGAATTAGTATAGAGTATTTTGAATTGAATATTCATTGACCGACACGTTGCTTTTATTACATTAGTAGACATATAAAAATAATTCTATTTAAATATATTTTCAAAAGTAAAATCATGTCTAAAAACTATTCTCGTTCAATAAAATAATAACTGCATTCTATAAGTTATCTAAATTTTATAAAAGTCCCATGATCAGAAGAGTTACGCATATTTGAAAAAAATATAGACGCACTGTATTCAGTCTATCGGGCTATTTATTTTCAGAACCGGGTCAGTGTCTTTTTCTCTTAGGTATATATATATATTTTTAATACGATCTTATTTTTAATTAAAAAAATGACTTGCAGTCTGGTTCACAGCTGTTAAAAAATTTAAGATAAAAGACACATAAAAAAAACTTTCATGTGTCTTTCATCTAGAGATTTTAACTTTTTGCTGTTCGGTTGTTGATGGTAATAAGGCCATTCTATAATTAAGTATCGGCTTCCGGGAGTGTTGCATTATTTAACCGGAGAGTGGGGGCACAACTCCCCCCGGTCTATTGTGATACTTTTCGTTTTTCGCATTCATCTTTTGCTTTTCTGTATATTAGGTATTCTTTTTAGAATTTATATATATATATATATATATATGGGGGGATGGGTGACTTTCGTGTATTCTGGTGGTTTTTGAGGTCATGTCGAACGTATTTTCGGTGCATGAGGCTCCTGATTGCCTATTTTGATTTGTGAATCGTTTGAGTAAATCATTTTCGGATAACTAGATGTATACATATATAAAAAAATTATAATAAAACAAAAAAAGACAAAAATTGTAAATACAAATATAATATATTAAGTATTTATTTGTACAAAAAAAGTAATAGATATTGTAAAAAGTATGGGATCGGCTTCTCCTGGAGTGATGATATATCGAATTTATAGGTTATAAGGTGGATGAGTTAGAAGATAAATTGTTGTAGTTACGATGATAATTGGATTGGAAGAGGTAAAGCTTTGGGGAGATACCGGAAGTGGTTAGATTATCATTGGCTTTGGCCGGGTTTGAATTTATTTTCGAACCGGTATGCGTTTCTTCTTAAACTTTTTTATGAAATGTACAATAATAAGAATTTAGCGACTGGCAACTTCGGGGTCTCTACCACGATTGCTCGGTCGTCAGATGCAAGGGGCGTAGGACGACCGTCATCCAGTTACCCTCTTGTGAATTCTATTAAAAACTACTTTAACGTTATTCATACAGGAGTTGCCGTACCTAAAAATAACGTGGTTGCTTTGAGTGTGCCTGTTTCTAATGTTATACAGTTTGATTCTAATATGGAATGTCCGGGCTCTACGTATCGCACTTATTATAAAAACTTTGGAAAATTTAAATACAGTAAATGTAGTTCAACAAAATGTATGTTGTGTCCTAAAGCAAACAAGATACAGATTTCCAATGTTGGAAAATATAAGAGTTTCTGTAAAACATATAATTGCGTGTACTCTATCACATGCGATATATGTGGAAAAGAGTATATAGGGCAAACTAAGAACTGCCTTAATATCAGAATAAATCTGCACCGTAGCATGATATATAAATGTATTAAAAATTCGGAAAGTGAGGTGTCTTTGGAAATAAGACACTTTGCTAATCACGGAGTTGAAGCAATGAAGGTTACTATTTTGGATATTGTGGTGGATACAAATTTAAGATTATGGTGGGAAAATACACATATAGCACAACATAGATCGGTTTATCCGTATGGTCTCAATACTGTTATGTTCGGTAATAATTATAACAAGGAATATTATTCAAGCGTAAGGACGGACAGTATGGTGAAGCGGGACTTGGAAAGGTCCAGTCGTAAACAACGAGGAGGATGTAGGGGAAAAGTGTGCTTAAAAAGAACAGTGGATAAAATTGATAGGGTTTTGCGAGATATAGATGTTGGAAAAGATATTCCCGAGACATGGCTGAAGAATATGGCTTACGGAATTAGATTGAAGTTTGTTAACAGAGTTTGGTGTCATTACAGAAAAATATATGTAGAATGTACTGAAAGCGATCGGTCCAGATCCTTGTGTATAATGTTGGATTACATCAAATTTAGAGCCAGGATACATGGAATAGTTTTAGAGGATGTTAAAATAAAAAAACATATTGACGAATATCTTATATTGAAATATATTAATAAAAGATACGATCTTATTCCTTTTAATAGAATTTTAAGACTAATGGCTCATACTTTACCAGTTAGGGACCTGAGGTTAAAAGTGGCTTTCAAATATGATAAACCTTTGGGGAGAAGGTTTTTTAATTATAATTTTATTGGTAGTAATTTACATACAGAGAGTTGTGTAAGTTGCAAATGTAATACATCGATATACAGAGACGTACATCATGGACATATTGTAACAGGAGATCTGGGTATAATAAAATCGAATATTAAAAAATACTTTGAATTGGGTACTAAATACCGATTTAAGAGTGACGTTTCCATTAAACGAGCAATGGAAATTGATATTACACATTATATTCAAAAAGCGGCAGTAAAATTCAGTTTGCCAACTGAGACATTTGAAGAATGGAAGGTCTTAGTGATAAATGAGTGCATTTCATGGTATCGCAGGAACGTACGGTGTAATACAATAGGAAGTGAGCTTAAATATAATAAAAAAGAGCTGGATGAAATACAAAGTATGTATGTAATTACGTACGTAGACAAGGTAACGTCGAATTTTGCAATGACTTGTAAATGGTACTATGTTAGTTTATTAAGACAAGCATACGAAGATCATAGTATGTACTCGTTGTTGAATCAAACTCAGTTGGAAATTAGTAACCGGATAAAAGCTTTGTACAAAAAATCTGGCATATGTGTGGGAAAAATTAGATATCCCTATTTAACGTTAATACCTAAGCTACATAAAAATCCAGTTAAATTCCGACCAGTAACCATCGGTTTTAAAACTTATTTAACAAGGGCCAATAAATTATTATTGGAACATTTAAAATTGGTATTACGGAAACTATATGACCAGGGTAGCTATTTTATAAAAAACAGCCTCGAAGTAGTTAAGAAACTGAAAGAATTGCCAAACATCGGTATATACAGGAGTTATGACTTTGCTGACCTTTTCAATAATATAGACATTAAGGATCTATATGGCATCCTAATAGAATCATACCATAGATGTGATTTGCAGCTATATATAGCAATTGGAAAGTACAAGGCTTTGGTGGAGTTGGTTTTATTCGAGACAGTTTTATACAATGGAGAAAACTTTTATAAACAAATTAAGGGTATCCCAATGGGGGGTAACTGTTCGTCAATTATGGCAGATATTTACCTAGATAGATATGAAAGGGGAACACATCTTTTAAATGAGATGTTATTCCTACGTTACGTGGATGATATCCTATGCGGATTCGAGGATAGTGGTTATACAATGAAGTTTGACTTTTATCCTCCATGTTTAACTTTAATAGAAACACCATGCAATGAGGATGAAAGTCTGGATTTTTTAGATCTCACTATAATGAAGCCTGCCACTATACAATGTTATCGTATTTACGATAAACGTAACACCTTTAATTTTGATATCAAATATTTGACGTCATGGACAACTAGTCTACACCGTAACATATTCAGAAATCTGATAGTAAATCAAATGAAACGACATAAGTTGTTGAATTTTACTAACAACGATAGATACAAGTGTGATTGCCGTTTTCTGGAGGAGGCTATCAAGGAGGGTTATCCTCCCGCTTTTCTGATAAGATTGGTTTCCAATTATAATGGTTTAACTGCAGCCGTAACCAGGAAGAGATATTTTGGAATGATAACAACATACGACTTTTCGGATATAGCCTAATGGCGGTAATTGTAATACGCAGAGGGTGACGTGTTTTTATGCCAAATTGAGGATCATAAATCAGATAGCTCAATATGGCTATACACCGGAATTTTATAGCTAGGGCTATTTTTATGTGGAAACATTATAAGCGTTATCCAGATTGTAAGTTCGTGATTATAAGGGTTTTCTGAAATATCGGACGAACTTTTAATAATTACTTTAGTCATATGTGAAAGTGGTATAAAATCAAAAAGTTATGTGTTGTTCCATGGGAAGGTGTATTGCGTAGAGTTTGGACTATGGCGTATTTATGTGTCTATATATATGTATATATATTTATAAGGTGATAATATTGTTTAAATGTCTTGTATCCAATATTTAAAAATAACTCTCTGACTGGAATGTTTTTGGAATTGAATATATCGATTTATGAGCATTAAACTATCACAAGTGAAGTAAATTCAAACATTAGGATTTTTATGGTGATAAAGAAGCCAATAGGTTTTGGTATCCAGAAAGGATTTTAATAATAATAACATGGATTTCAATAGTCTTGAATATATAGTTTTTAAAGTAATAATTAACCATAAGTGAAATGATTTCAAACATTAGTATATATATGGCGATGGAGTTGCCAATAGGTCTTGAGTCCATATTTAAAAATACAGACACTCTGACTAGTATTTCAAACATTAGTTTTGAATAGAAAGGGTTTAAAAGGATTAAATGACTAATTGTGAGGTAATTTTACACACAGGTTTTTATATGGAAATAATGCGGTTTATGGGTCTTATATCCATTTTTTAAAAAAATATCCTCTCAGACTGGGATTTCTTTAGTCTTAAGAATTTTGTATTTTAAATTATTTGTTATATTTTTACAGAATGCTTCATGGATAGTTTTAGCGTAGAAAAGTAAACTTTTAGATTTTACATGTTATTGAAATTGTATATGTATGTATTTTTGCGGATTTATAAAAGGTCATGAAGGAAATCGTGTAGGGAGTATCGGTTACCGGGAGCGTTTGCCATGGCGGAAAAAGCTTTAACCGGAGTGCTGGGGGTCGCAACTCCCCCCGGCCGGTACTTCTGTCACACATCTAGAATCTGTACGAGTACATTGCTACTTGTCCTTTTTGGGAATTTATATATATATATATATATATATATATATATATATATATATATATATATATATAATAGTAAATACATCATCAAATTGAAAAAGGGGGGGAGGTACAAAGGAAAGGGGGAAAAGAAAGGAGAGTGTTTACAGGAACGACAGAAAAAAGGCCGGGGGGATAGTTACCCCCCGTTCCCGGTAACCATGGGAATAATCCCGGTAATAATGAGAGTGTTTCTAGAGTAAAAGTGCTTTAACCGGGAACGGGGGGTCACTATCCCCCCGGCCTTTTTTCTGTCGTTCCTGTAAACACTCTCCTTTCTTTTCCCCCTTTCCTTTGTACCTCCCCCCCTTTTTCAATTTGATGATGTATTTACTATTATATGCCTGCTAAACATGAAAGAGCGGCAATGCGCCTTAATGTTATGAAGTGTTATGATTGTGTTTTTTGTATATCTTATTTTTAGATATTTTTCTAATATATATATATATATATATATATATATATATATATATATATATATATATATATATATATATATATATATATATATATATATATATATATATATATATATATATATATATATATATATAGATATATACATATATACACATACATATAATAGTAGAAGTTTGAAAATCCAATGAACGAAAAGTAAAAAGATGTAACACGATAAACCTAACTTTTTAAAACACCCACAGAATAAAATAAAATACAGCAAATCATCAATCAAATGGATAAAAAATACAAAACACAAGTTATCAAGTTACAGAAAATCAACAAATATATATATATACATATATATATATATATATATATATATATATATATATATATATATATATATATATATATATATATATATATATATATATATATATATATATATATACATATACGTGTACGTGTTACATCTTCTTACTTTTCGTTCATTGGATTTTCAAACTACTATTATATATATCTATATAAATAAAATTGAAAATCTGTCTGTCTGTCTGTCTGCTTGTCCCATCATCACGGGAGAACGACTGAACCGAATTAGATGGAATTTTGTGGGTAGCCTAGAAATAGCCCCACTTAAAATTTAGTCCATGTTTGGAGTTTCCATAACCAGTGGTTCTCGAGATATTAGTGAAAACCAATATTTCGTTTGTCTCATCATCACGAGAGAACGGCTGAATCGAATTTAATGAAATTTTGTGAGTAGCCCCCCATAAATTTTGCCCAAGTTTCGAGTTTCTAATACCAGGGGTTGTCGAGATATTAATGAAAAACGGAACTTTATCCTAGGAGATCTACTATCAAACTCCGTGGTTTATCCAAACGGAAAGGATGAAAATCGTTTGTTTAAAACGTCAACGTGAATTAAAACTTCATTTCTGAGCTTAGTGCAGGAATTTTGCATTAATTAGTCACTATCTGAAAGCATGAATTGTTTGAAACATGAATTTTAATGGAAAATCTAACTCCATGGTCAAGCATTTACTAAACAATGGAAAGTATAAAGAAATCAAAATGGTTATTATTTTTGCATTTTACGGAGAAGAGATCAAAATGGTTATTTAATTTCGCAGTTTATGAGGAAGATTCTTTATTATGTTATGTTGCTCAGCAACGCAATTAAATTAAATGTGTTTCTTAATATTTGTTATTATTTTTTCTATTTGAATAATAAATAAATAGATGTATAAATATATTTTGTAAATGAACGGTTTTATTTTTCTTTTAATTATATTAATTACGGACTGCGTACATCACTTTCATTTGACAAAGAGTTTTTAAGCTTTTTATATTGTGTTTAGCTAATAAACTCATATTGTGTTTACCAATAAACTCATTTATCCGATTGTTGAAACAGAAAAAGAGTAGAAAGGGTATATCTTCTAATACAATCTTAGTGTTTGCATTTCGTATATACAAACGGGATCAGGATGTTTTATTCTTCAGTTCTGCAATTTCAGAGCTACGAATTTGGCGGAATATCGCAAACTTAGCAACTTTTCTTAAACTTTGCCAAATTGACGGAAATATCGCCAAATTGCTAAAAACGACGCAAATCAATGAAATTAAATTCGTTTTTTTAGAAGACAGTACTGAAATGATGTTTCGGTAGCATTTGTGGGTCAGTCTATCCATCCTACTTAGTAACACGTTTATCGAATTTTTAAAATATCACCAAGTTGATAAAAATGTTTGTGAATCTATAAAAATGTCATGAAATTGATAAAATTGCGCTTAATGAATGAAATTAATTGTGTTTTGTTAGGGGATAATATTATGATGATGTTTCGTCAATTTGTCGCAAAATGGGACTATCAGTTTTACAGTACCACTTGGCGATAAATTTGGCGATTTTTTAAGTTATCGCTAAATTGAAGAAAATATCGCCAAACCTTTCATGGAGATAGCATTATTCAGACGATATGATTTCCATCAATTTATTTGAAGCAACTTATATCATGTCGTTTAGCAATGGATGTAAATCCAATGTGTTATGTGGCAAACGATTTTAATTAAATCTTTTCCGATTTGAATAATAAATATATGTATATAAAATAAATTTCTTTGGCATTGCATTTTTGACTGGAAAATATCGATTACGGTCTTCAGGTTACACATTATTATTATTGATATTTTCGGGGATTATTGATTCAGGGATTATTGATATTTTCAAATTTTTATATCATTGTTTTATTATGACAAAAATTGTTGAAACTCACATATTGTACGTTGTGCGAGTAATCTTCTATAAATGCACGTTTTATCTTCTAATCTACTAGAATATAAGTAGTACAGGTATATAGGCATATATTTTGATATATATTGGCATATATTGGAATCAATTACGACCTTCTGGTATAAAAATTACGGGGATAATTGAAATTTTCAATTTATAATGTCATCTGTTTTATTTCGGCAAAGATTTTTTAGACTCATATTGTAATAAGGGTAATCTTCTACTAACATACAGGCATATTTTCTAATCTGCGACAATATAAGTAGTAAGGTATATATATATATATATATATATATATATATATATATATATATATATATTCCCATATAATTTTAGTGCTTTCATTCTGGCATATATTGGAATCAATTACGGGTTTATTGATATTTTCAATTTATACATGTAATCTACTAATACAGGTTATATCTTCTAATATTCGCGTATATACGTAGTACGGGTCCTATACAATTTTAATGCTTTCATTTTGCATGTATTGATTCAATGCCTTTTTTTTTGTAAATTTGCTTTCAAAAGGGGCCAGGATGTTTTATTCTGCAGATCTGCCCGTGACGATAATTTTGCATGATGAGAACAGATATTCATAAACTTCTCTTTAGGAGCAATAAATTTAATATTTTAACATAATTTGCATATGAATCTGAATTATAAGTTTCTTTATATTTTATACTCCGTACGAAGAACGGGTATGCTGCTAGTATATATATATATATATATATATATATATATATATATATATATATATATATATATATATATATATACACATATATATATATATATATAGATATACATGTATATATATACATATATATATATATATATACATATATATATATATATATATATATATATATATATTTTATTTATTTATATGAAAAAGACTGCAAGCTACAGGACGTTGTCCCAGTTACAGCGTGCAGGAATAAAAATACATTAAAAAAAATACAGATTAAAATACCATAAAATACATTAAAAAGTTAAAAACATTAAAAATAGAAGCAAACTCTCAACAATGATCTTCATAAACAGATTCACATGAATACATACAATAAAATATAGGATGTTTACAACAAATGCTTATTAAAATCCATTTCCGATGAATAAAATATATCCTGATTATCAGGGAATTTGTTATATAATTTAGAAAAACTAGTAATTGCACAATTACAACCAATTCTCGAATTAAAATTATTTACATCAAATAAGTTAATGCTTCTTGTTTTATACTGAGGAACACGAAACCCAACACCACCCAAAACAGGGGAACAGTCAATTCGGCCACTAAACAAATTCCTGAAGAATGAAAACAGAATGTAATCCCTTCTGCTCTGTAAGCTTTTCAAACCAAACATACATACATATACATGCATACATACATATATATACATATATATATGTATATATATATAGGGTATATATATGTATGTATATATATATATGTATATATATATAGGGTGAGTCGGAATTGTTTTTACAGAAGCAGACGGATGATAGTACCCCACTAGACAAGCAATAATTACCATGGAACATAGGATCGCATTGCACTCTGAGAGGCAGAAAAGAGGAACGTCGAACCGCGTCGAGCATGGCGCAGTCAGCGCCTCTGACGCCATTGTGTACCTTAAGGCTCCTCTATATACGAGCTGACTCATGAAGCATATTGAAGCCCACCATAGCTGGATGCGCAATCCATTAGCATTAGTTCTATTCCTATTTTTACTTTAGGAAGTATAATTGAAATAATTATAGGTGGTTGTTCTACACCGAGCTGCTCTAATCATTCTAGAAAGGGTTTTAGGTTATTTCGCTTTCCTAGAAACGAAGAAAGAAGAAAACAATGGCTAATAAATAATTGGATACCCGGTACTAGAGCATACTTGTGCGAGCTAAGTTCTACAATATTCTAATTGAAACATCTTTTTTTATATAAACTATTTATTTGCACTTATATTATAATTTCTGTAACTGTAGTATGGAATCCTATGGGCTTCAATATGTTTGATAAGTCAGCCTGTGCCTACGTAGTATCTCCTACGCCAGACACGAGCGCAGTTACCGTATGCAAATGTCCAGGGAGCAGAATCAGCATAACTGACTCCTAGTAGATTCCGGCGATAACCAATCAGAGCACACGTTGCCCTTTAAAAATCGGCACAACTTAAACGCTGCAAGTTATTCCCGTGATAACATCGTCCGACACGTTGTGTGAATGCTATGGCGGAGTACACCTACGACGAATTGGCCGACATGCACCTCACATAAGGTGAAGCCAAAGGGAATGGACGTGCAGCACGAAGATTGTACGAGCAGCGGTTTCCAATGCGTCGTATTCCCAGTCATCCTACCTTTGCCAGTGTCGATCGACGACTGCGAGAAAACGGGTCGTTCGCCACCGCTAACAGCAATGCAGGACGGTCGCGAATTGCACGAAAGCCTGAACTGGAAAACTGGAAGGACGCTAAATCAATGAAAATGGCGACTCATTGACGAAAATTCAATATCTTGGAAAGAATATAAATATCTACTATA
Organism: Amaurobius ferox; assembly: GCA_951213105.1. Lineage (NCBI taxonomy): Eukaryota > Metazoa > Arthropoda > Arachnida > Araneae > Amaurobiidae > Amaurobius > Amaurobius ferox. The sequence continues at coordinate 105,369,903 of OX578136.1, forward strand.
AAAATAATCTATTTTTTTTACTGTAAAAGTAGCAAATTCATTGCATTATATAAGGAAAGTCATGTGCTGCCCACATCAGATTTTTTCAAAGTATAATCAACGTTTACCAGAAACAAGGAACAGCTAACAACTTCCTTGCTATTTATCAGTCACTAAACTATTTTTCGCAACAAATTCCCAAACAAACTGGTATTCCTATAGTACTAACGTATTTATAAATTGCTTTTCCAGGCATCAAGTAATATTGCTCTTTGAACAACGAATATTCTTATATACTCTCCAGGTAAAACTGTGAAAAAGACATACTTATTTAGCAAAACTCTTAATAAATAATTTAGATTCTCGCAATTTCCTAAAAATGCCACAAAGTCACACAGTTGACGACATACAGCCAATTTTGCGGATGGTTTTCAAATTTGTCAACACGGTTGAGCGATCTAGACTTTCCGGTAATGTCAATGGTTGATAGTTTAAATGTTTTTCCGGAGGTGTTCAATACTAGAACGACGGAAGCGGTCATTTTGATCGCATAACTACTTTGAGAAGCGATTCCTCCAAAACGGCTAATCCCAGCCCATTGAAATTTTATGCATCAAGAACACTTATTGCAAAAAAATGTGTCGAAGAAACATCCTAAATGCTGTAACTATGAGGTTTTGGTTTTGAATTAAAGGTATGCTGTATTTTTTCTATGGCGGTCAAATTGACCACTACCCGTCGTTCTAGGTAGTTCAAAATATCCGTCGTTCTAGTGTTAAGACAGAGAAAGAGGTAGAAGGCAAACAGGGTCGAGCAAGCAGTGTCTCGAGCCTTTGGCACAAAGGTAAATTCGGCTCCCTCTACAGCATAGACAATAGCTACCAATAACTAAAGCATCTGATATGGTCTTTGCAAAATTTTATTAACGAAAATTCGAACACGAGTTTTCATGGGATCTGGACGGGCTCTAAAATACGAATTCTCTATTTTTAGCATTATGTCTGTGTTTCTGTCTGTGAGTGTGTGTGTGTGTGTACCTGTCTGTATGTTGTCAGTCCAAGGTATGTATCCTCTTTAACTTAAAAGTTATTCAACGAAAGTTCTCAAAATTTGGAAAGTAAGAAACCCTAGTACTGATTATATTTTGGTAGGATAACAAATAAATAAAATAGGCCTTTTTTGAAAAACGGCTCTCAAAAATCATCAAAATCTAAAATAAAAGACTAAATATGCTTACATATATTGATTAAATGAGTTTTTATGTGTAACTTTTACGACCATACGAATAAGACCAATTTTAGGATAAACCGCTCCAGAGATATCTTAGTTTGTTGAGAATGTTTTGCATTCCGCTGCATTTTAAGATGCGTTAAGTCATCAATTGAAAAGTAAAATTATTTGAGAACTGGGCGATAATTGGGCAGCTTAGATAACAATGAACACAGAGATTGTTCAGTGAACCTGCCGGGGTGAAATAGCTCGCGCAGCGATATTTGGAGATTGGTGAATATTAACGAACAAGTGATGGCCCCAAAAGATGTATCATCTCATGAAAGAGCTCGCAAAGTGATCTCGGCTCGATCCAGCGAGTAGCAGATGAAGCTTTCCGACTCGTGAAGCCAGTCAGGGTGAGGGGGGGGGGGCGAACTTCAGCAAGCAGAAGGCGGAGCCCCTAGTTTTTCGAAATAAAAATCTTGTACTATGTTGATAGTTATTTCAATTTTACTAGTATAAATTTGAAAATATAATTTAATTTTGACAGCATATTTGGAAGCATATTGTATAAGTTAAATCATACCTGATTATGACTATGTATGTAAAATATTTTGCGTATACGTGCTATAGTTTATTGTACATTTATGAGGTATGGACACGATAACTTAAGAACAAATTAGTACCACTCAATCAAATTGTATGTGTGCATGTATTACGTCATGGAAGACTAGAACTAGTAGGTAAAATTAAAACGGATAATCTTCGTTAGAACCACAGCTCACATCACGTGAACCAAGAAGGAATCAAGCGCTCAAACGAAAAATACAAAAGAAGAAATGTAAAATCCTAGGAGGAAAGAAAAGATGAGCAGAAGGATTACAGACATGGTTTGAAATAAAACTATAAACCACCGCCAACAATGTACTGTGTAACACCAAAGTTGGAAACGGTAAACCCGAAGTAGATTCAAATTCCAAAGTTAATCATTATTCTTTACCTCAGAAACCGGTTGATATCGTTATTCTCACATAGATAAAAGCACATAAAAATAGTGAAATTTTAAATCCTATAACAGAGGCGAAACAATGCATAAAAAGAGAAGATTTTGAAACGTATTATTTTTGCCAATAAATAAAGTAGCATATGCACTTTTCCGTTCTTCGGTAAATTCCGTTGCTTAGCAACATCACGAGGAACTAGCGTCTATAAGTTTGTAGATATAGTAATAGAGCCATTTTATGCGGAAATAAGTAAAGAATAAAAGTTATGTCCGTTAGTCTAACGTAGCTTAAGAGATCTAAAGAAAAAGCTATAAACATAACAACTAAATGAATTACGAACGAAAATTGAAGACGTAACCAGATAAATGGATTTTCCGAGGATTTTAGCTTATTTTTTTATTTATTGCATTAACTAACATTCATTCGAAATATCGACACAAATCGATGCCTTTCAGAGGAACATAATATCACAATGCCGATAAATTGAATGAATTCAGTTGATTCATGTTAATACATACTATTTCAATCAGTGGTGCGATCATGCCAAAGCACCGCTTTAAATTTTTTTTATGTAGCAAGGGCACGCGCAACTCACAACATGAAAATAAATATTTAGTGTTTAAATTTGACTTATGTAACATTAATTGGTTATGTGTCTATGTAAACAAACCCTAACGTAGCATAAAGATCGCTTTGTTGTATAACAAGGTAATTATTATTGTGTTGCATAACAAGATAATTATATCCACTTTAGCTGAAAAACTAATTTCTCAAATTTTACAAAATATCGTAGATAAATCATCTGTGGAATGCTCTGTTGCTAATTTAAGTTTGCTACAGTTCGGAAAAAAGAACATGTCTTTTGTTTTGCGAAATGGATAGCAAAAATCTCCAAACTCTAAAATAAAAGACTACATGTGCTGCAAATTATCTATTAAACGCTGTTGTACACGTAATTTTTCACGACAAAAAGAATAAGACTAACCTCATAACTCTAGGTCTAACCGTTCTTAAGATATTTTGTTTCTGATTTTCGTATTTTTGCCACGTCGCATTTAAAAATACTTCCAGTCGCCAATTGAAAACAAAATTTGAAATGAAACTGAAAATTCACTGTCATTTTAAATAATTATCCGTGTTGTTGTGTTATTGAACTCAACATAATGAAATCTGAAAGAAAGGAAAAGAAAATGAATTGGAGTCTGTAGAGAAAATCAAATACTGCCCACATCACATTTTTTATGCAATAGAAAGACAAAGTTAAATATGCTAAATTAAGCTGTTTCTAGTTAAATGTCAACTTCGAAATATCTACGAGTTTCAAAATGTCTTTTTTAAGAGCAAAAGCGCCCATGTGCTTGCTACCCCGGGAAATATTTCGGAAACGCTTACCTAGAACTCGTGCGGAACAGAAGGCTTTTAAAAATATTTCGCTTCAGGAAATGTCTTTCGTGCGTATTCTTGCTTTGGAACACAAACCTTTTCTCGAAATAAATGGTGTTAAATATTTTATTGTTCCGTGGAATAACAGCGTAAAATACGTATTGGTTTCATTGTTTCAAAACAAAGGGTCAAAATAGCAAATGTAAAATTTTGCCTGTGAATTTCCAAAAGTAATGATGAGAAACAGACAAATGAACGATCTATTTTTATTGAAGTCTGTTCGAACTTTATCGAAGCAATTTGACGGAGACGAGTAAACATTTGGTCGAGAATTGATCTTATCTTTCTTCGCCATTTGTAAGACTAAGAGCAGAAGAAGAGAGAATATGGCTAACAGATTGCCCCAGAGTCAATAAGAGGATTCTCAAACAAAACATGCATTTGTGTTTATATTTCAAATGTATTGAAAAAACTTCCTCTTTCATGACTATAGTATTTTAAGAAACCTGCTGTTGAAAATGTGCAACAAATTGCAGTTTTGATGGCCAAAAGAAGCATCTAATTTCACTTCAAATTTTCTCAGCGGATAAACCAAGGGAAATTGTGAATTTCAAAATAAGATAAAAGCCTACATTCTATTATGTAGTCTAATATTTAGGTTCTGTGCAATCTTATCTACTCTTATCTATCTATTTTTCATTGCAATGAGAGTGAAGCTAATTGTAGCCCGAGGGGTAGGTAGGTCGTCAAGACACAAGTTGAAAGGTTACTGCTTTGATTCCTACAAGGGTGGGTGTCTGTTTTTCAAGTAATTAACTTTTGTTGCTTATTGTATTTGTCAATTTATGACTGAGAAAAAATTATCAAGGTACTATAGAGTCCTGATTATCTTATTCCCGATTATCCAATATTCCATGTTATCCGCGATAGCTTTTTCTCACTGACTCATCTCTTTTTTCTGATGATATTAAAACATCAACTCTCATGAAGTTTCAAACATCTTTTTCAGTGAAATAGAGAAAAAGATGACGATGCAGATAATCTTCCACTCATAGAGCTCATCATAGAGCTAGTAAAAATTCAGTTTCACAGCCTCTTGCGGCAGAAGACATTCTAGTTTACACGTGAAGGTGGATGAGTAACAGAGAATGACCTATCATATGATTACAAATTTAGTGAATGAGGTAAAACAAGAAAGTAAAGACGGAGATGATGTGCGTTTAGGAGAAGGATAAAAATTTCCGCGTACGTAAGACCTAAATGCGATTAAGAGCATTGCGATACATCGGACAGCGGATGAGAGTTAAGCAAGATTGGGAAACTTGGAGATACAGGTATCGTGCAACTTGTAATGCAATTATATTAAAAATATAATTGCAAAAAATGTCGGTATTTCATGTCACTTCAGAAATTTCGGCCACTAGTTTAGTAAACAGTACCAAAATTCCTAGATTTGAAATTTACCGAAGTTTCCAATATCAAAATAGACACACATCAATAATGTACGCCTTTTTTCTCTGATTATAAATTTTGCTCTGAAGCATATGATTTGCAGCTCAAGAAAGAAAAATAATAGTAAAAATATAATACTACAATGTAATAAAATACTTTATAGTATTACATACTTTATAGTATTACAAAGATCCATTTAAAGTAAGTTCATTGCTTACCCAGGTTGATAATTACCATTAAAAATATAACCTTAAATTAAAAATAAAGTGGATAAATTTTAATGGAACATAAACACAATGTTAAAGATATGGTATATTTTATAATATTCTCTAAATGGATTTTATATTGATAAACGCAATTTAGAATTTCTGTACTTTTTATCGATCAATATTTTATAAAGTATATTTGGCTTCTTCTAAAAGTGTATAATATATTGTATCTAGATACAATTTCATAATGTCAAGGTCAGCGCTACATTGTGCAATGCCGTATATGATGTTTCTTTTTCGTGTTAACCGAGTTTGATCGTATCCGAGCTATTCTTAATGCACATTGCTGCGATAATACTCGGAATTCTACTGTATTTAGTTATTATTGTTAAACAAATTTGTTCTTTTATTTAATTGCTTTTACTTTCCCTGCAATACATGGTAATGCCTATGGAAAGTATTGAAATCGTGTCGAAAATCGCGATTCAAGTTTTCGATGGATTACACGTTTTGGGCACTCTAAAGCACGAAAATACTATTTTAATGTGATGGCTGTGTGTGTGTGTTCGTGTAATATATGTATCCACTCTAGCTGAAAAAAGTAATTCACCAAATTTTACAAAATTTAGTTCATAAATCACCTGTGGATTACCCTGGCGCTGATTAAATTTTGGTAGGATTCGGAAAACAAAAACTGTTTTCTTTGCGAAATGGCCTTCAAAAAGCTATGTATTCAATCTAATTGAAAAACTAACTGACCAAATTTTACAAATTTTGATAGATAAATCACCTGTGGGATACTCTGTTGATTAGATTTTGGTGCGATTCGAAAAGAAAGAACCTGCCTTTTTTTGCGGCATGGCCCGCAAAATCTCAATCTAAAATCAAATGCTACGTATGCTTAAATGTGCAAATTAAATGCTTGTTCCATACGTAATTTTGATTACGAAAAGAATAAGACCAACTCCTTAACTCTATAACTAACCATTCGCAAGATATCTTAGTTTTTTTTTTGTACTTATTTTTGACAGTCGCCTTTTAAAATATGCCCAGTCGCCAAATGAAAAAAATCTGATGTGGGCAACACATGACTTTCCTTATATAACGTAATGAATTTACCACTTTTACAGTAAAATAAATAGGTTTTTCTTATAGTAGATACTAATATTCTTTCCAAGATATTGAATTTTCGACAATTAGTCGTCATTTCATTGATTTAGCGTCATTTTTATCCATTTGGCGAGATTTTCGTTAATTTGTCAACATTTCAAAAAGTCGCCAAGTTGGCGACATTCCGCCAAATTCGTCGCCAAAATCTCGCCAAGCATAATGGACAAAGAAATAAGTTATTCTTACAGCAGATAAATGAATATTGGCGTTCAATTACAAAAGTATTACTCAAAGTATCTTTTTTCATGAATGGAACGAGCTAGATCCACGAGAATGATGTCATCCAATATATCGCATGGTATTACTGAAAAGTGAACATGTCTCTCAAGAGGAAATATTTTTTTTTATTTTATATGACTTTCTGATAATTTTTTTGAAAAATGTGCAATATCTCGAGAACGGTTCATGTTAGCGTTCTAAAATTTATGTCAATCGTTTTCTAATGAAAAATTACATAAGAAATGTCTATATACGTAACTTTATTAGTGGTTTTGATTTTTTGACTATATTTTCCAAATTTCATTTGAAAATTTAGGGGTGTTCTTAACATTCGATTGTGTATAAAAACAATAGGCTTCCAGTGTTTACGGATTGTGATTTTTGTACCAAATTTGGATCGGATCGGTCCATTTCGTTTGTCAGTTATCGTCTTCACAGGCTCTCTCAGACACACACACATACTTTCACACACACACACACACACAGGCATCACTTCAAAAATGTTTGATTCGTGATCAGGGATGCTTGAAACGTGCTCTCCCGTCGAAAACTCGATTTCGAATTTTCGACCCCATCACAATACTTTCCTTATACATTATGTATATAAGGAAAGTAATAGGATTTTCTTATAGTAGATACTAATATTCTTTCTAAGATATTGAATTTTCGACAATTAGTCGTCATTTTCATTGATTTAGCATCATTTTTATCCATTTGGCGAGATTTTCATTAATTTGGTAACATTTAAAAAAAGTCGCCAAGTTGGCGACATTCCGCCAAATTCGTCGCCAAAATCTCGCCAAGCGTTATGCACTAAGGAAAAAGTTATTCTTACAGCAGATAAATGACTATTGGCGTTCTAATACAAAAGTATTATTCAAAGTATATTTTTTCATGAATGGAACGAGCTAGATCCACGAGAATGATGGCACTCAATTTATCGGATGGAATTACATATGAAAAGTGAACATGTTTCTCAATAGGAATTTTTTTTTTTTTTATGTGAATTTTTCATAATGTTTTTGAAAAATGTACAATATCTCGAGAACGGTTCATGTTAGCGTTCTAAAATTTATGCCAATCGTTTTCTAATGAAAAATTACATAAGAAATGTCTATTTGCGTAACTTTATTAGCGGTTTTGATTTTTTAACAATTTTTTCAAAATTTCATTCGAAAATTTAGGGGGGTTCTGGACATTCGATCACGTATAAAAACAATAGGCTTCCAGTGTTTACGGATTGTGATTTTTGTACCAAATTTGGTTCGAATCGGTCCATTCGTTCGTCAGTTATCGTCTCCACAGACTCACTGACACACACACACACACACACACACATACACACACACAGACATCACTTCAAAAATGTTTGATTCGTGATCAGGGATGCTTGAAACGTGCTCTCCCGTCGAAAACTCGAATTCGAATTTTCGACCCCGTCACAATACTTTCCTTATACATTATGTATATAAGGAAAGTAAAAATATTGAAATAAAACCGCAAATTATATGTAATTTAAAATAATTACCCTTGTTATTCTGTGCTATTAAACAAAGTTTAATGAATTATAAAAGAAAGACAAAATGAATTTGAGTTTGAAGGGAAAATCACGTGCTGTCCATATCAGATTGTTCATTTTTCTAAACATTTATAAAACCCGATTTATTTTATCAATTCTGTAGTACCAACCTGTAATCCATACTGCATAGGTAACTCGTGATTCACAAATTTACCGGATAAATACATTTCGAATAAATATTGTTTTCGATTAAATAGTTTTCAGAAAATTCATGAAACACTCACTGTTCGCTCATTGATAAACACCCTGATTTTCATTCAAAACCAATTAATATCTCGGAAAATACATGAAAATTGTAGAATGTTCCGTTCGTGAAAGAACACTATTCATACCTACACTAGGGCACAGTTAATACTTCAAATCAACTATATAATAATTTTGTTATAGCTTGGATGCGCATCATGTATCTTTAGATGTTACAAGACCGAAAATTGTATATCTAATGCCAAAGTACTGTTGACGGGTAATCTGAAAATAGTTTTCGGAAAACCTAGCTGTTCTAATATTTCAAAAACATCTGGAAATGGATGACAAATATCTAAACAAATTTCTGACAGGATTTGAAATTTTATCGCTAATATGCCAAAGTAATAATTCTAAAAGTTCTGAAAGACTTTTGTGCCACAAAATATTTAATGTTGTTAATTGTATTAAAGTTATCATTTATTATTTTAATATTATTTTATTTGTTAACTTAACTTAATTTGGCCTCGTAATCGTGTGTACATTACATAAGTGTCCTACATATTGTAAAGTACCTTGCGGCCCCAACCGGGAATCGAACCCTGGATCTCCTAACTGTCCAGCTGATGGTCTTTTGTTGAGCTACTGGGACGAAATAGCAAGCTCTTATAGTCGAAATGGACTCTGCATTCTCCTCCCTCTAATGTCAGATGGACGGGCAACTGACAACCTGACTGACCACCTTCCTGCTATTTTTACCGCAGGTTAGCCCCCTGCCCAGGTTAGTATCCTACGTGGTCGTTATCCTCTTAACTTTGAAATCAGCACTTAATCTTCCAAAGTCTACTGTATCTGTACTAGTCGTACTAGGATCACTTTCAAACCTCCGACATTTTTGCACTAATCTACGAGGTTGATTTGTTCGGGATCCATTGTAAAACACCTTGCTACCCCCAATCGGGAATCGAACCTTGAATCTCCGAACTGGCCAACCGAAGCTCTACCGTTGAGCTCCTGGGACGAAATTGCAAGCTCTTATAGTCGAATGAACTCTGCATTATAACCCACCTTTTTCTGCAGCCCGATATTAATCTATAAATAAACATAATTCCTAAAAGATAATACGAAACTAAAAAATGATGACACTTTGTTTTGTTAAACTTCAATATTTATTGAAATTATAATGTAAAGTTATTAAAATTATCATTAATTGTAAGATTCTCATGTTATAATTAAACTCATTAAATTTACGATTATTTATTGATAGTTCACCTTGCTTGATTGTCAATTTAACTCTCTGTTTTGGGAATTAATTCAGCATTTCATCTGTTTTATCAGTGTTTAGTTCAGGCACACTTCTGGGGGGTTTGGTCACATCCTAAGACATTTGATATTAACTTAGTTTCTATATATTTGACAGCATTTATTATATAGGGTAAATATAAATATTCCCCTCCCCCAAAGTTTCATTCGGCCACCGGCCAAAAAGTCCTGAAAGAAATACTGTATTTTATTATGCCCGATAGTTGTTCTGTGACATTCTAATGCTGAGGGTGAACCAAAATTATCTACGTACAACTGCAATGGGGAAAATGTTGAACACTAAAACAAACATTTTTCGTTAATAAATGCACCGGCAGGCGTCACCCTTTGGTGTTAAAGGACCCCATTGGGCGTTACAGAAATGGGCTACTTTTCGCCTTCGAGATTCGTGACGTGGATTTTATACGTCTACAATGAATATTTTTACGAATGGAAAGCAGGCTGTGACATGCATCAGTCTGGGATAGCGTACTGGCTATGGCGGAAAAGCACACGCAGTAGTGCCATGTTCAATCTTCGATGCCATACAAGGCTGTTCTCATGTCTACGTGGAGTAGAGACACGAAAATTCTGTATCCAAAAGTCCATCTGAGAGACCGGATGGTACGATTCCTGAGGTTCACAGGTTCAGGACTTAATTGAGTGGCTCTCTCCCGACCTATCGAACGGTTTATGAAGTACAGCTAAATTACATCTAGAGTAAGGATCGTATGGGACCAATCAAAATGGAAGAGTTTCTGTGTACCTATAATCTTCCAACAGCTTATCCCTTTCCAATGGTAGGCCCACACGCTAGATGCATATCGAACACCTTAGATTTCGTGCAATGCTCTATGTTGCATATACGAAATCAGCGTTATGAATGATGCTGAAAATAGCCAATTGCCGCACCGCCTAACAGCGCCTTATTACGGCAAAGAGTGACGTCTGCGAACATATATTTATCAACGAAAATGTTTGTTTTATTGTTCCCTACCTTCCATTAGAGTTTATAGAGAATTTTGAATCACTCTGTAGATTGTTTCCGTTTACGCTTATTGGTGCTTTTAATAAAGTGCTAGTTATCCAGAAATTCATGCGTATTCTTGTATCCTGAGAATATATCCTCGATTCTATAGGATATATCGTAACATTATACATGAGAGCGCATAGGATTAATTTCAATCTGGTGAAGTTAATTGTGCTCGTGAATTCATGTTGATTCCAAACATTGTAATATATGCAATAATCTACTCTGGTTTAGCTCACATTTATTAAGTGATAAAACATATACCTACTGGTGAATTATAGTAGATTGTAATTTAGGTCATGTCCTGATGATATTGATTTATGTTGAATTAGTTTGTGTACATTGAAACTATAGCATATTTCAGACATTGTAAATATGGTTTAATTTTAAATAAGACTGTTTTAACAGTGATACAATGTATCAAACCAATTGCCACATGTAACAATATTTGTCCCTGAAAACATAATCCACATTTGTTCTTTAGCTATCGTATCCACATATCGCAGACATGCACACATACAGATACACATACACATGTAGTTCCATACACACACTGACGGATATATTTTCAAAAATGTCCAAAATGCGACCGCGAGTTCTTAAGGGACTTTCCCTACAAAATATCCTTGCATAAGAAATGACTTTTTGGATAATTCTTATGAATTATATGTTATACCAAATAAGTGAGAGAAGGAAAAAGAGGACAAAATTTTTAAACGCAAAGTTTGATTTTATTCCAACATTTTTTTAAATTTGGCGACTTTTAGAATGCCCTCATAATTGGGTTTACTTGGCTCATGTTTTTCGAATGTTCATCAAACATATATAAATACTTAAGTATGGACTTTACTCTAAGTATAATACTTTTTACAAAATATTAAAATAAAGAAAACCTATAGAAAAGAGTAAACTTTCTATTCAGCTAAAATTTTTGTTTAACATTTTTTTGAAAACCAGTTTTTGTTCAATTCAAAAATCGATAATTACATCATGGAACATACTCATAATCTCTGAAAAATATCTAGTCAAAATATCGGAATTTGCAAAAGTAGTAGACTTTAGAAGTGTAATATATGAAAACAAAAAATAGGAGAAATGCACTTTAAAGATTTTGGTCCGGAATTTAGTCCATATTAATTGTTTGAATTTGTTTTAAAAGCAAACCCCATATTGCTCCTATCTTTCTGATTAGTTTTAAAGTATCCTGAACTTTAAGTGACTCCTTTCTTTAAAGGCGTTTTCGCTCAGAAGTTTAGCCCATTTTATAAGTAGGCAAGCCTTCTTATACTCGTATTTTGCACTACCTCGTTCGTCTTTTTCTGAAAATTACCTCTGAAAACTCTCGTCTTTTCTCTAGTTTCACAATCTCATGCCCAATAACCATTTTTGCAGCCTCCTGGGTGATTTTCAGTTGGATCTCAGTGGTTTCTACATTAAATCAGAAGACTTCGCCAGGATGAAGAAGCTATTGTCGTCATTTAACCATGATTTTTGAACTTCCGTTTTCTAGGCATGATAAAAACGTAACAAAAATTTTAAAGTTACATTGCGGTGATATATTCTTTTAAATTGGAATGAATTACGAATTCAACAAATCCGAGTAAACATCGTAGCACTTGTGATCAGAAATTGTATAAATGACATGCTATTGTAAATAAAGACTTTTTGGGGGAAATAATTTATGTGGCTGGAAAATGCAGTGGTAAGTCTATATGCATCTATCAAAATCTCGAATTCGAAAGTTTTTATTAAAATAATATGTTGGCTATACAATGATGTGATAAAGTAACAATTAAATTGGGTAAATTAACAATTAAATGCTAATAGGTATGTTTATAGTTTATTATGCAAGTTAATTAGGTTTAAATATTAATATCTGAAACATTAATATATTTAAATATTTATGTAGTATTGAAATTTAAATAAGCTTCAAAAGTGCTAAGTGCTTTGCAATCTTTTATAAATGAAAAGAGTTTTAGAGCCTAAATCCTTTGAGAGTCATTGCTGAAAGATTAATTCAGATGACTAAAGCGATGTATTTAATAACGGAACTAAAAATTTCAATTGTTGTATGAATAACAGCTGTAGAAAAATTACATTTTACAGAGTTGTTTCATATGCAACATCGTCTTCCCGGCCGTCCAAACGGTTAACTTACACCTTTCTGGTAGGTCGGACGGTCTGGGTCTCAACAACAACAACATGCAACATCGTTTTCCCGGCCGTCCAAACAGCTGCTCATATCCCAAGACGAGTCGGACGGTCTGGGCTTTCGACATGCAACATCGTTTGCACTGGAACTTCTACAGGGTGGTACAAAAAAAAACCGCAACCCGACATTTTCGAACTTGCTAGCAAGTGAATTTCATTTGAATTATTATTCAATGGATGACACTGCAGTCAAGATCAACCAAAGTATATAGTTAAAGTCACCGAAGCATGCCATCTCCCTGCAATATCGATTCCTATGTTTTGTGTCAGGTAGACCGTTTTGCAAGAGCGAACTTGTGTTTATTGTTGAAATATATTTCGCGTATAAATTTCATAAACGCATACAACACGAGGTTCAGGTCAGATGATATCTCCTCAGTCTGCATTTCCTGTTAAATTAACAATATCTTATTTGATAAGTTTCATAAGACTGGAAGTGTATACAAGATTTAAAGAACCCCAGATTGAAAATCACTCTCAAAGTTCTTGATGATGTAAACTAACATTTAACTGGATCGCCCAAGACATCAGTTGGAAAATTATCTTTACAAACTGACCCGTCACCAGCTATATTATTTAGGGACTGTAAAGAAGCTAACATTGCTCGCTTATATTAAAGCACACTGTCCTTGTCCTTTTTGAAACACAATGTCTTGGAAAACGTCATAGCTTATGACATAAAACACACGAATAGACATTTAAAGAAGATTCACACATGCCAAGATCATTTTAACGGTTTATGCTAATTTACTTTTTATATGGTGGTACCATAATTGACTAATTGACCTGCGGAAAAGTTCTACCATCTAAAATGTACAACTGCTTCCCTTTTGAAGCACCCTGTATGCAGAGTTCCCAAAAGTCATTAAGTACAAAATAAAACTTTGTAAGGAAAGGTCCATGCGCACACACATTAGCTCTATCTACAGTGAAATGACTATGCCTGATCGAATAAAAGGGATTTCAGCGCCTCCAGCGGAAGGCTTAAAAGTTAAAACGAACACGAGAACAGAGAAAGGTGAGGAAAATGCCAATTACACAGTAGTAGAGGAATGTCTAATTAGTATGAATACTAATTATAGCAGTGTCTAATTAGTATGAATAGATACCCGGAGCTAACAAAAGCATATATGGAAGACAACAAATACCTATGAATTTGTTTTATCACCAGGTTCTATAACATAGTAACACTTACAATGCTTGTCAAATATGCGGTCATATTCTTTCTGAAGTTCAAATGTGCATTATCTCTGACTGAGAGCATTTTAAATATGTTCTACATTAGATTTCTGTTCTTGTAAGCATTGTGTATTTTATCCTTCCTAAGTAGGACAAAAATTCGCCAAAAGCCCGATTGTGTTAAATAAATGTCTTCTGTAACAGTTTTATTGTCGATTTCTAATCATTGGACAATTCCCGACAACTTTGAAATCTACTTTTTTCATCTACCTCGCTTTGTTGCCGAGTTCGTTTCCTAACTTTTAAGTTCTCCGCTAGGGGCTCTGCGATTCATTTTACTCGATCGGGTATCGTCACTATGTTATAAATAGACCTAACGTGTACACTCATTAAAATCTTATCAAGTTATTAGGCTACTTAAAGACTTTCATAGAAACTTTACATATCCAGGGTTCGAGTTTAGAATAAAAAAAGGTAGTTTTAAATTAATTATTTTAAAGGCAGTTTTAATTAAATATTTAAGCTTTAATACAATATTTATGCGTAATTATAACTCCATACATTACATGTAATCGCAATAACCCTCCAAATTTTCCTTTAAAATGCGAGTCCACTTGTCGTAGCTGAAAAATAACACATTGGTCATTAACCACAAAGTTTATCTTTTAAATTATATATTTATTTATGTAACACTCAATTATTAAAATACATTTTCAACAATAACCATTATTTAACAATAACCATTACTATTGTTAATTTAGAATAACAACTAATTTCATCTTTTTAGAAATAACCTAGGAGGTGATGTGAGATTTAATTATTACTAGACATCAAGGATCTGAGCTTGACCTTTTCTGAAATTTATTTTGTTGGCAAGTACCTTTTTATGCATTATGTCTGGAATCACAACTTTATTGTCGTCGTTGTAAATATCTTTTGTTTTAAATTTCAAGGACACTTTCATTTTCGTAACTGAACTAACATTTTTCAATTGCTGTAGTCTTAGCAGTACACCGAATCTATTTTAACTCTCATCATCCTTCTAGTTCCACGACTCTTTTCCAACTGATCTGTCATCCTCTTTTTGATAATCTTAATTTATAAGTATATCTTATTTCTGGGAACTACGCCTTCTTCGAGTTTCATTGGCCTTGCTTTTCATGATATTTTGGAGTCAGTCCTGATTGGACCCCCCTTTTCGATGGAGCGTGTTGGAGTCTTGCCCGGAAACATCCTTTACGCCCATGCCACCATCATGACTCTCCCATCTAATGCTGTCATCGTGAATTCATGAATTTATGAGTCGTAAACCTCTCTGTGCAAAACTGTAAACCTTGGTGCCATTCGTCTGAATCCTTTGTTCAGCTTGTTTTGGTTGTTGTATTGATTGAATGAAAAACTGCTTATTTGATCTCACGGTTTGGTGCCAAATATTTAAAACTTTGGCTGTTATCGGACTTCAAGAAACTAGTGTCGATCTCTGAAATAACATTCACAATTGGAATGCCACAAGCAGGCGGCATGGAATGAGATCTCAAGGAGAAAACATGGATCCTTTGTTTGCACATTTTCAACGCAAACGTGTTTTTAAAATAAAATAAAATATTCTGAAGAAAGAGAAAAGGGGTCTGATAATGGAATATACAGATGTGGATACTCTAATACAAAAGATTATTATTCATGTCAGGTGTAAAATCACATCTATTCCTCCATTTAGATTTTGTAGGAACACAATCAGAACACCCGATTTTGCATAAATATGATAAATGTGGGTAAAATGAAGAGAAGCTTGTATTATGTATGGAGATTCAATTTAATACTTTTACCCGGGCAGTCCGGTATTAACAATATAAGAACGCAAAGACTATTTCAAATGCCAACCAATATTCGAACCCAATCCAAAAATGGTCTCTCGGTCCAGACCGAAAAAATGAATTCTCAAGTTCATCAAAATACATAAAGTCAAACCATCTGCGTGCACTGAATTACGTAAAACTTTTTTTTTAAGTTCACCACATAATCTAAATTTTATTTTTATTGCACATTTATTTCAATGACAATAATGACGGTGTACATAAAGTTATGTAAAATATTACCTCCCATACACTCGCCTCCAGCACTTGAGTTCCTAACATTCATTGCCACAGGCACCAGTACTGAATAATATTATTACTTACTATACGACATTCTAACAACATATAATTGCTATGAAACTCACTAAAGCCTGCCATTCATGTTAAGTTTGGCCTTTTGATCAACCTGAACAGTTAAAGTTTGAAAGGTTGAACTGATGCATGTGGGGTTCCTGCCTACAAATCGTTTGAATTGTGGGAATTTCCTCAGTTATGATTGCCAACTTTGATTTGAAGAGGGTAGAACGGTCGTATATGGAGTATCCATACGCCATACAATCCATTTATTAATCCATAGGTTATCAGACGTTGCTCAACATAGTCTGCATACTTACAACAAGACTCCAAGCAAATCAAATATGATGAACTAACAATTTGTCTGGAGCGGTAGGATAAACAAGTATAACTGTCTCAGTTTTCACTGGCTAAATATGCGCCAAACTCTATATGGAGGATTTAACAAAAGCTTGACAACAACTTAACAAAAACTGGGACTTAACAACTCGAAGAACTCTAACAACACGTTTCTTCTATTCGATTCCATAACAAACGTACCTTTTGCACGAACAATTAAATTAATTACATTTTGAAACAGGAATATTATATTAACAAGTTCCACAAAGTAATTATTTGCCACAAAGAAATTATAAAAACAAATTATGTAATTTTCAGAGATATTGAATTGAAGCCAGTGGTAACATTTCCAAAAACTCACCAAGTTGGCAAATTGTCGACAGACACACAGAGAAATTGCCTTTTTTCATATGTATATTATGCAATTACTTTTGCATTTAATTCTAGTAATAAATTAATCACTACAAAAGTAGCAGATGTTTTTCTTCTGTCTGATTGTTCTTTTTCATAACTCGTAAGCAATTTCTTATGAGAGTAGTCAGGGATCTTTCACGGACACGTCTGTTTAATCTCAGTATTAAAAACACGAAAATCAGCGTTAAGTTAACAAAAGCAAAAATACATGTATTAGTGAATAGTGAATACTGTTGGAGATTATAGAGTTGAAATGCTCCTATTGTTCAGCGGGGGGAGAATCGCGCTGATCACCAGAACATTAAATATTGGTTGCTAAGCAACGACATGTGATTTTGATACCCAACTTAATCGTCGAAAACCATGCATATCATACTAGAAATTATGACAAAACTAGTATTTGAACCTATCAAAAATAGAGCCACTGATATTGTTAAAAAATATGAGTTGTTGGGTTTTCAAATAAGCTCTATTTCGTTTTGTAATAACATGGTTTGTAATAACAAAAACACGCTAGAAAATAATTATATAGAGAGAAAGTGTAAATATAATTATATAGAGAGTGTGTAAAACGAAATCAACGTAACAATAGGCTAAATCATTAATAACAAATATTTTTATGCTCCTGCAAATTAGCATAAGAATAATCACTTTAACATCTCTGCATAAGCTGAAATCTGTTAAGCCCAGTATGCTCTATGAATACATATATGTTACATTACCTTTACAGTTATTTATCAACATAAATATGGTAAAATATAGGATTTGAAGTTCATTCATAGATGATATAATAGATAATTAATTTATAACCTAATTTTCACTTATGGCCCCACTCACAAGCCTAATTTTCACTTATAGGGAATGTAAACACATCAAGCTATAAGATGAGTTATATAAGAATTACTGAATTTCTTTAACGCAAAATTCTTTAGCTCTGGAATCTGCAATATAGCTGCTATCAATGAAACAGTGATTTTAAATACAGAAGCAGACGATTCCATATTATTGCTTTTTTGATGAAGTTTTAAGCATGGAGTTAGAAAGTAATTTTACCTCCATGTTTTTATGTTTTTAAGTAAAATAAATTATTGTAGTATTGTGATAATTTTAAAAATATCGCCGCTGAATGAAAGGAATGGAAAAAAGTTTATGAATGTCACTGCTTTTGTATAGAGAGCCAGTCAATTTATATTTCGATGACGTTATTTGAATAACGTTCATTTGTTTTCGATGAAGTTTTCAAATACAATAAATTATTGTAGTATTGTGATAATTTAAAAAATATCACCGCTGAATTTATCGCATTTTAGAGATGTTTAAACAAAATTGCATTTCAGTTGGAAAGTGTTTAATAAACAATGCTTTATGCATGATTGATCTTTCTTGTTAAATATGCAGTAGCTGCTGCCTTTATGAACACTTTACAACATCTTTGAAAAGTGTTTATGACTTTGTTCATTCTGTCTGTCTATCTGTCTATACGTTCGTACGATAATTGCTGTAAAAATCACGTTATCAAAATGGAATTTTAGTATGTTGTTGAGACGGTCTGTGGGACATACGGGAATGTAAATAAATAATATCACCCAATTCGTTTTGGGTTGAGACCGTGTTGAAGAAATGAAATGCATGTTACCCTATGGGACTAAAATTTTCAAACATTTTTTAAGCAAATTTAAAATTCATAATTTGCTTCAAAATTTTGAGGAATATTGAAATTACCCCATGAAATATATAAAAAAATTCAGCAAAATATGTTCGGTAGTTTTTTAAATAAAAATTAAATTAATAATTACATCGTATAATATGAAGAGATCACGTAACCCACTTCAAAATAAAATATGGCATCCATCCTTTTTTCCTAAGTAAAAATCGTGATTTTTATAGTTCTTTTAAATTTATATTTGGTGTTGCATTTGTTAAAAAACCGCTTTATTTCTGCATATTTTCTGTGCATCTATATTCTGTGCCAACGCAATTACAATATTTTTTAGTTTAAATGGTCGGTAAACTGTGTTTATTTTTGCAAGAAGTCTAATTTTAATGTATGCAGAATGTAAACAAGTGACTGTAAGATGAGTTGTATAAGAATTGCTGAACTTCTCATGCAAAATTATTTAATTATGGAGTCTGGAATAAAATTGTATAATGAAATATTTACTGCTTTTATAGAGAAAACTAGACAATTTGTATTTTGATGACGTTATTTGAATAAAGATCAATTTTTTCGATGAAGTTTGAAGTTTTCAAGTAAAATAAATTATTGTAGGACTGTGATAATTTCAAATATGTCATATGAATGGGTCGCATTTTAGAGATATTTAAATAAAATTGCAGTTGGAAAGGGTTTCATAATCAATTCCTTATACATGATTGATCTTTCTTGTATTCTTTACCTTCTTATGCAAAGAAAGATTATTTTGAAATTAAATTAACATCGTGTCGCCTTTAAATAGAGTAAGATGACATATACACTGCTCATGAAAAGTGAAATATCGACAATTTCGGCACTGTAAGCTATAGAACTTCTTTCCTTTAATATTAAAGAGTAGAAAATATCAACAAACCAATCAATCATCAATCGATATAAGTGTATCATCATCATAGAGAGTAAAAGGAGGAAAACACGGGTATAAAAATGTCTATTCAAAGATTAAAATACGAAGTTGGAAAAATACATTATGATAGATATGGATAAGGTGATTTTTTTTATCCCAACAAAACGGCTGTTGTCAATTTAGCGTCAATAATAACTTTAAATATTATCACTTTTTCCACAATACATGGTAACGTATAAGTAATGCAATTGCGTTGAAAATTGATTACGTGTTATTAAAAGATTTACACGTGTTGGGCACTAAAGAACGCAAATTCACCATTTTCAATGTAGGGTCGTGTGTGCCTGTTTGTGCAATGTCTGATTCCAAAAACTTACCAATGAAATTTAAAAAATCTTTGTGGGCAGCACATAACTTTCCCTGCAGACTTATATCCACGTTTTCTTCATTTTAATTAAATTTAATTCACTTTTAATTTAATTTTCGTTCTCATTTGATAACTGGACTTATTTTCAAAGGTGGGGTAGAGAAAATACGAAAAAACTAAAATATCTCAAGAACGGCTAGTCCTAGTGTAATGGGGTTGGTTTTATTTTCTTCGTTAAAAATTACGTATTAAGTAAGCATTTAATGGATATATTTGAGCATACGTAGTTTTTTATTTTAGATTTTGGCGATTTTTGAGGGCCATTTTGCTAAAAAGGCAGATTTTTTTCCGAATCCTATCAAAATCTAATCAGCACCAGGGTGACACACAAGTGACTTATCTACCAAATTTTGTGAAATTCGGTCCATTAGTTTTTCAGCTAGAGAGGATACAAGATTTTGCTGGCCATTTCGCAAAAATGGGCGGGGTCTTTTATCCCGAATCGTACTCAAAACCAATCAGCACCAGATTCGCCCACAAGTGAAACCGCCAAATTTTATAAAATTCGGTCCATTAGTTTTTTAGTTAGAGTGGATACAAAATCTACACACACACACACGCACAGAGATCTCGAAACGTATAGATCTAGAAGTCTCGAAACGTGTAGATCCGTCGAAAACTCGAGTTGCGATTTTCGGCATGATTATAATACTTTCCCTATACATTACCATGTATTGCAGGGAAAGTAAAAATTAGAATATAAATCACCTTTGCATTACCACAGTGATGCTTTGATTTTAGCATCCCTTGGGAAAATAAAATATAAATGTTTTCCAAATGACCGTCAAAAATCTCCAAACTCTGAAATTAAAGACTGAACATTTTATAAAAATACTGTAGATAAATTAAATGCTTGTTTTATACGTAAAGACGCGGCTTTTTCAAATCAGAATCCACTTTTAAGTAACTTGTGATTGTTTTTGCAAATTTTTCAATCTATATCGTTGGTCCAAATGATCCCAATTATAGCATGTTACCCTTAATATTAATACACTTGAAAAAATCTTTGGATTGATAAAAAGCTTGATGATGTATTTATTCCCTCTGGGATTAACTTGCTCTCTTAAAGGCGGGGGTTAATGACGTCACGATCACAAAAATTGTATCGCGGCTATTTTCAAGTTCAATTATTGAAACTGTTAAGTTTCTTGATCATTGGGCCGTGAAAACACTTTTTATGCATAATTATGTCAAATTTTTACTTTCCCTGCAATGCATGGTAATGTATAGGGAAAGTATAGGAATCATGCCGAAAATCGCAACTCGAGTTTTCGACGGATCTACACGTTTCGAGACCTCTAGAATACGAAAAAACTATTTTTAGCGTGACGTCTGTGTGTGTGTGTCTGTGCGTCTGTCCGTGCAATGTATGTATCCACTCTAACTCAAAAACTAATGGACCGAATTTCATAAAATTTCGTAGGCAAGTCACTTGGATGTGACCCTGGTGCTGATTAGTTTTTGGTACGATTCGTAAAAATAGAACCCGCCTTTTTTTGCGAAATGGTCCGTAAAAATTTCATTTATCCGCTCTAGCTGAAATTCTAATTGACCAAATTTCACAAAATTCGGTAGATAAGTTACTTGTTGGATACTCTGGTGCTGATTAGAATTTGGTATGATCCGGAAAAGAAGAACCCGCATTTTTTTACGAAATGGTCAGCAAAAATTTCATGTATCCACTCTAGCTAAAATACTAATTGACCAAATTTCACAAAATTTGGTAGATAAGTTACTTGTGGGATACTCTGGTGCTGATTAGTTTTTGGTACGATTCGGAAAAGAACAATCTGGCTTTTTTTTACGAAATGGCCAGCCAAAATCGCCAAAATCTAAAAAAAAAGTCTAAGTAGTGTATGCTCAAATGTACCAAATAAATTCTTGTTTTATACGCAATTTTTGAAGAGGAACATAATATAAGACACTCCATTATACTTTAGGACTAACCGTTCTCAAGATATTTGAGATTTCTTGCATTTTTGTTACGCTGATTTCGGAAAAATATCCATTTACCAAATAAAAACCAAAATTGAATTAAAAATGCAAATTTAGTGTTAATTGGTTCAATTAAACTCAATTTAATGAATTATTAAAGAAATAAAGAAAATATGAATTTGAGTCTGCAGGAAAAGTCATGTGCTGCCCACATCAGATTTTTTCATATGCTGGCGTGTTAAGAAAATATAAAATTTAGAATAAATTTTTCGTTAAAATTTCAAAAATGTCTATATAGTTCTTGATTTATCGCTAACAAAATCGGATTTAAAGTTTTGTGAAAATCGAAAATTCAGTAATGTTTGTGGCAACTATCGCATGCACAAAAAATAGAATACAGGCAGACGGTCATCACTCTAAAAATAGTCAAAATGTGTTTAGGAGATCCTAAGTCACGTAATATTGGCATCAAAATCTTGAAATAGAAATTTTTCTTGAAAACAATACGTTCTCTATATATTCTATAGTATGAGAAAGTAAAAATCAGCACCACTAGTCCGGTTAAACCGTTCTCGAGATATTCTAGTTATTTTTTAATTTTATCGAAATGGCACAATTTAAAAATGCGCTAACTTTCCAATTAAAAACGAAATTTATTTTTTAACTGCATATTGAGTATACTTTCAAAAACCAATAATTTTATATGTTATCTATGCGATAAATTGATATTAGTGCAGTACGAAATATACACTCTACAACAAAAAAATCGACGCACCAATAAGGAGTTGTCAGATTGTGCTAAAAATTGGTGAATGTAAAGAACATACATAGGAAAAGAAACGATTAAAATTTCAGAATAATTTAATGATTTAGAGTTTGACAGTATACAAAGGGGGGAAGTCCATAAGGCTTTGGTCCACCTCTAGCATAGCCTAATAAAGTTCACGGAGGGTGTCCTGCGGAATGTCTTGCCGAATTGTCTGCGACTGTCGGGCTAAATCGTCAACAATCTGGGATGGTTGCAATCGACTTCCCATAACGTCCCAAATGTGCTCTATGGGAGAGAGATCAGGAGACCTAGCTGGCCAAGGAAGTGTTGGGCAAGCTTGAAGACAATTCATATCAACACGTGCCGTGTGCGGTCGGGCATTATCTTGTTGAAAAGTAAGTCCGGGTTGTCGCAAAAGGAACGGTAACACAACCGGTCGTAGAATGTTGTCTACGTACCGCTGTGCTGTCAATGTGCCAGAAATGACTACCAAAGACGTAAGATATCCGCAGTCGAAATGCAACAGAAATTTTGACCACAGATTCAGAATAGTTCCTTTATATACACCTGCTGAATGCGCAGTTCCGATGCGCTGGAGCTCCAACTATTTATTCATTGGACGCCAAATTTTATTCATTTGCATGTTTGCTCAAAATGTCTTTGCATACGAAATTTCATTACAATCGGACAACTCCTTGGTGCGTCGATTTTTTTGTTATAGAGCATATAAAAATACATTAAGATATGCCTGTATGGAAAGCCATGTACTGCTTACACCAGATTTTTAACATAATCTGCAATTATAACAAATTTGGGAACCAAGAATTAATATGAATTGATACACAGACTAAGAAGTCAAACACACACCCAGATAGTTACAGTTATTGTCTTGATTTGAATCAAACAATGATGTGGAAATTTATGGTTGAAAAATATAAATTTCCACGTGTTGCTTTTAAATATTTAGACATTCTTTAAAGGTAATTATTTATTTAAACGAGTTCAAGCGGTTTACAGTTAACTTTCAAATTTATTTTTTACTCATTTTAGTTTTATTTAGAATTTCAAACTTTTCAAATATCAACTTATTAATGTTCCTTTTTCATATTTTTTACTCATTTTATTTCTATTTAGGATTTTCAATCTTTTCAAATATCAACTTTTATAAGTTTAGAAAAGCATTCAATTATTTAAAACTATTAAGAGTATTTTCATTCTATAATCTCTTCAGAAGATGCATTAGACTGTGAGAGGATCCTCTAGCATGGAAAGATAAATTAATAAGCTCGAATGTTTTACTAATAACCTGAACCACATAGGTGGAATAAACAAACTATTTAATTCCCTTTAAAATGTTGATGTATTCTTTCTTTAGGGTTTTGAAGAAGCAAAGTCCCAACGGCTTATTGACTGTGTATCTTAGCAAGCGAGAACTCATCGTGGAAGACAGCGGGAACGTTCGACCCATCGACGGAGTGGTGTTAACAGCAGCGGATTCGAATCGAATCGAGCCTTACAAAATATTCGCCTTGGTGGTCCTAACCTTTCGCTATGGAAGAGAGGATGAAGAAGTGATGGGTCTCAAGTTTTATACAGAAGCAATATTACATTATGACCAGGTAATAATCTTAATAGTAAACAATGATTCTGAAATTGAATACCGATATGTTTCAGACATTTTCTTTTCAAGTCGATGCACCAGTCAGTGAATAAGCGAGTAGCCTCAAGTTTTAAACGGAAAAAATGTTGCGTTATGACGAAGTAAGTGTCTTACAAAATACTAGTAAACAGTCAGTGATTCTTAAATTAAGTGGAGAAGGGCTCCAAAACGTCGGTGATTGTGGTTGAAAATGCTTCTTTGTGTCAAGATGCAGTCTGATTTTATGATATAAACGAGGTAGTCTGATCAGGCAAGATGACGAACGCTGCTCGTCTGATGAGGTGCCAGATGTAAGCCGGATGAGGTGCCCTAAGTAAGCTGGATGAAAGAAACGTCTACCGTTTTAAAACAACTGTTATTATGGCAAAACAAATGCCCTCTCAAGTTTGGTTGAGTGTATTTGCATACCTTTGCAACGAATTTAACGAAAAATCACAAACATGAAGCCTTTGGTCGACTATTGGAAAGTTTGATGATTGAAGCCGGACGTAACGTTTTAACGAATTTTGGAAATTCTTCATTCAGTGTCACAGCAACGCTATTTGATACCTTGTGCGAAGTACTTTTGACTGCGATTTTTTTCCAATATGCCATACCGATGTAGGCCTCACAACGCCTCCATATTGATACGACGACTTGTACAGGGTATCGCCTGCACTACCGTTACTGCGTCTCTGATGATTTAATTCCGTTTTAGGGGATTTTTTGCAGTTACGATATACGCTCGCTGCTCGTGTATAAGCCGTACGATAGTTAGCAAGCTTGTCGTGATACGAATGAAAATGAATGTGACAATGACATGTGACAAAGTCCCATTCAGCTAATTTGTGCGATCGATATGATAACAGATATGCACAGTTCTTGAACTTGTGTCGGTAACTGAGCACACCCGTGTGTGAATATAGTTCTAGATAGGGTATGCACCTATTCAACGTAATTTATTGTAGCGAGGTTCTCGATCTATGTGTAAAAACAAAAGTGGTTTAATACTAACTAGCATCACATATCAGATCCTCCTGAAGTTTATAAATGCCTAAAATGCTAGTGATAAGAAGATATTTCACAAAACTGGTTTATTTTAACTATCTGTAATTATGAATTTCTCCAATAAGGGAATTTGCTTTTCAATGTTGCTAGCACTAACAAAGGTAGATTGCTACCGAATAATGCAATGGCCTTCTTAGGATTTCATAGAAGCAAAAGTTACTATAAGATAACGGAAAAATGTTTTAATACCTATTCTCAGGATTACCAGCCAGGATAAAAATAATTAAGCACCGTATCACCATTCATTTCTCCTGTGTTTGTACCTGTATTTTTTTGTCTCGCCGTTGGTATTACACTTTCCCTGCTTGAGCCACGTTTGCTATATCTTTCTCTCACAAGTGAAGGTTGTACGTCTTCTGTGTCCTGATAAAGAAGGCTGTTTTTGCCTTCGAAAAGTGTTGATACTATTCATTTCGTATTATATGCTGCTTTTAATAAAGTTATTTTCGTTTTATTTTTAGCAGCAGTTTGGGATGCACTTATATTTGTTATATTATATGTGTATGGGGTATATTTTCTAGCATAAGTGCATTTTAAGATGTATAGCTTTAAACATGCAACAAAATACAGCGAGCTAGATATTTTGAACATAATAGAAAACTATTATGAAGCGTAAACTGAGTTGAATACATTTTAGTTGGTCATGAATATTTTCTGTTGAAAATATTCATAATGAGAATTTTTTTTTCAGAATTAAAGAAAGAATGTAATTATGCAAAATAGTGAGACATTGATTTTTTTGGAAACTTTGGAATTAGATTATTTTTATGGAAATGCATGTTTTAAATATATGAATCCATATCAAAATAGTTAGAATATTTGTAATTCCGTCCCAGTAGCTCAGCGGTACCATTAACTGGTCAGTTCGAAAATCAGTGGTTCGATTCCGGGTTGGCGAAATAAGGTTCTTTATAATGGCGTCCAAACAAATCAACCTTGCAAGTTAGTATAAAGATATCAGAGGCCTGAATGTGACCTTAATACGACTAGTATGGATTCAATAAACTCTGTTCTATTGAGCGCCGATTTCAAACCGGGAGGACAACGACCAGCAAGAGACTAACCTGAGGTAAAAATACCAACAGGAGGCTGACCTAAAATATTACCTGGAGGTGGTCAGTCAGATTGTCAGTTACCGATTGCAACTGTAGAGCTCCGGCTAGCCAGTACGAAGATCCGCAGTTCGATTCCTGGTTGGGGCAGCAAGGTTCTTTACAATAATCATGCAAAAGATCAATTCTAATTTGGAATGACCCGTGTAATATTGAAAAATTCCTACAATCATTAACCACATGTCACTAATCTTTGACTAGTTTTGCGATTGTTGCTATTTGTCCAGAAGAAACATGTTATAGGTACTGAAGATTAAAAATTTTGGTATAGAACAGAGTTAATAAATGTAACAGATGGAGATCATCGTTGCGGTCTGGGTAACAATGTGATTATACTTGGTCACGTTAGGTTTTTAGACTCCAGATGTGACATAAATATTCTATTCTGAATTATGCCCTGGAATATGTAAATATTTGCAACCACATAACTTTCCTCCAGTCACTTTTATATACAATCCATTTTTAATCACTTTCAAATCCAAATCCTTTTAAATCCAATCAATTCATAAATCAATCAATCATCTTTTCAATCTTTGCATCTGCATTGCTATTTCCCAATGACCTAATTCAATACATCATCTAATTACTTTCAAATCCAACACATTACTTAATCACCTTTAATGGATTTATCCCCAATCACCTTCAAATCTAATACCTCTTCAATCGCCTTCAGATCCAATCCCTCCGTTAATCACCTACAAATTCAATCCATTTTCTAATCAACTATCATAGTTACTTACTTATTAGTAAACATAAACGATGAGTCAATAAAGGTACAAAAACATTATGTAATTCAAATTTTGTAAATTTTACTAATGGATGTTATTTTTAGAACACTTCTGAAACAAATAAAACAGACTGCATCTACTCTGATGAATTTTTCAAAATCATAATAACTAGAAATTCGATCCAGAAATAATTATTCTAATACAAAGAACTGGTTGCATTAGCTATCACCCTTTTTAAACTTGTTTTTCTGAAAATGCAAAACATTGCACTAGGAAAAAATACTTATTCAATATAGTTTTATTCATTAACTACTAATAAAAATAAATTGAATAGAAAACTTTTCTAAAGTGCATTTACTTTTGTACCTTCGCTTTCTTGGTCATACAGGCGAATTCATTATATTTTCTAGTTTTACAACATTATTTGTTTAAATATTAACCATATCGGTAATTTTGTGATTCCAAAGCAAAACTATATATTTGCTTTGATTTGAAAACCTTCTAGTGATGTGAAATAGCTAAAACTAAAGTTAAACAAGAAATGTATGAAGAATCTTTCATATAGTGATAAACAGTGTATACTCTTAATTTCGTACGGAAATATTAAGTATTTCAATTATCTTTTGCATACGTTTTTCATAAAGTTATTCGAATAAAAGAAACTGGAAGTGACATCTCCAAAATCGGAAATGGAAATCCTTAGTGAACCGAACTTCCTCTAGAATTAGATACTGAATTCATATCAGCCATTGCCTATCGCTGTCTATACCCAATCTTGAGAAATAAATGTTTCAAGAAAATATTTGAGTTGGAAGTAGAATTCCTTCGTGAACCAGGCTTTCCAGAATTTCCTGAATTTAATGCTAAAACCATATCAAGTCATCATCAAAGTTATATCTATAGCAGATTTGTGAGAAATATATATTTCAAGGAAAGCATATATTTTTGAATCGGAAGTGATATCCTCAGAACCGAAAGCTGAAGTCGTTAGTGAACCCCTTGACCCAATCCAGAACTTGATGCTGCATCTATATCAGTCACTATTTAAGCCCTGTATGTTATCAGTCCTGGGGAAAATATGTTTCAGGAAAAATTCTTTAACGAGAAATGAAAAAGAAACTGGATGGGATGTGAAACTTCTTAAAGAGCAACTCTGCCTCCTACAAAATTTAAAGCTAAATTTATATCAATTATCATCAAAGCTTTATCTACAGTCAATTTTGAGATATTAACGTTTAAAGTAAAATGAAAATTTTGATCCGGAAACAGTAAGAAAACCGAAAGCGGAAATTATTAATGCACTCCTATATCTTCTAAAATTTAATGCTGAATCCAAATCAGTCATTATCGGAGCTCTATCTTTAGCAGAGCCTGAGAAATTAATGTTTCAAGGAAATAAATTCCAAAATATAATAGTATAGGAAAGTCTTACTAACAACAAATTTAGTTGTTAGAAGTTCTAAAACTGAATAATACAATGTTAACGAGCAATTTATTGCAATTCGATTCATTTCATCGATAAAAGATAATGATTCTTTCGATGAAGTTCTGTTGATAAAGCCCAATCGAATTTGCCCAAAGTCTGTAAGTTTGTTTCACTAATCACAAAGTTGCTAAATATAACTAATGCGTTAATTGGTAAACAGTTAATTCGATAAGCGCAGCTTTATTACAAACAGTCAATAACATTGTAAAAGCAATCCGAAATAAGTTGAGTGGCTGTTAAGAGCTTTGCATATCCAATTGTATGGAACTGTGAAATGAACAAAGTATATAAAAGAACTAGTTTTTGCTGTGTAAAACCTATTACTTGAATTCAAATCAATCCATTTCTAAAATGGTACTTGAAATATCTATACTCCTATTTTTCCTATTTTAGAATTACATAACATATATTCTGATTCATCTTTTAAGGTAAATCTATTTCTGTGGCAACTAATTGAGCATAGTTTGCTTAATCTGCGTACAAATAGGTAAAATTTGGGTGGAAAGACACTGGTTGCTTCTACAGCATTCTCTCATACTCTCTCTCTCTCTCTTCTCTTCTCTCTCTCTCTTTCTCTCTCTAGCTCGGTCGATCGCTCTCTATTTCTGTGTGTGGGGAGTATATGGGAGATATAGTGGGCACTATAACACTAGAACAAATGTTTCTATTGATACTAAATTCATAGATACATTATGTAAAATACTAAAATTAGGACGAAGTCTTCGTAGTTCTCATAATTAGGATTCGAATTGTTCGAATATTACAATTTTCAAAGCATTATTTCTTACGAACAATAATAATTCCAAAAACAAGGGGATAGTATAAAGTATATGTGGTAACGTAATTATTTGAACTACGCTGTGAGTATTGATAGCGCCGAAATTCTTTATATTAACTTCGATAAGCCAAAGCGTCCATCGACGTAATTAAGCTGTTGCCACCTTGAAAAATAAAACTCAAGATATTTCACGAAATGTCTTTAAAAAAAATAACTTAAGTACGAGTTTAAAAAAAAACATATTTTTTTTCTTATATTTGGACATATTGTTGCAGTTTGCTTTAATAATAATTGCCTTTCATAAATGAATTATAACTACTTAAGTTTCAAATAAATCTAAATTTAAATGTCATTTCAATAGATAAATTGACACCAACCTAGATTTTACAACTTAATGGCATATATAAAAATCTGATGTGGGCAACACATGACTTTCCTTATATAATGCAATGAATTTACTACGTTTACAGTAAAAAAATAGGTATTTCTTATAGTAGATACTTATATTCTTTCCAAGATATTAAATTTTCGACAATTAGTCGTCATTTTTATTGATTTAGAGTCATTTTAATTCATTTGGCAAGATTTTCGTTAATTTGACAACATTTCAAAAAGTCGCCCAGTTGGCGACTTTCCGCCAAATTCGTCGCCAAAATCTCGCCAAGCTTTAGGGACGGAGAAATAAGTTATTTTTATTGCAGATAAATGACTGCTGGCGTTCAATTACAAAAGTATTACTCAAAGTATCTTTTCCCATGAATGGAACGAGTTAGATCCACGAAAATGATGTCACCCAATTTATCGCATGGTATTACACATGACAAGTGAAGATGTTTCTCAATAGGAAATATTGTTTTTTTATTTTATATGACTTTTTAATAATTTCTTTGAAAAATGTGCAATATCTCGAGAACGGTTCATGTTAGCCTAAAATGTATGTCAATCGTTTTCTAATGAAAAATTACATAAGAAATGTCTATTTGCGTAACTTTATTAGCGGTTTAAATTTTTGGACGATTTTTTCAAAATTTCACTCGAAAATTTAGGAGGGTTCTGAACATTCGATTCCATATACAAACATGAGACTTGTAGTGTTTACGGATTGTGATTTTTGTACCAAATTTCGTTCGAATCGGTTCATTCGTTCGTCAGCTATCGTCTCCACAGACTCACTGACACACACACACACACACACACACACAAGCACACACATACTTTCACACACACACACACACACACAAGCACACACATACTTTCACACACACACACACACACACACACACACACATACTTTCACACACACACACACACACACATACTTTCACACACACACACACACACACACATACTTTCACACACACACATACTTTCACACACACACACACACACACACACACGCATACAGACATCACTTCAAAAATGTTTGATTCGTGATCAGGGATGCTTGAAACGTGCTCTCCCGTCGAAAACTCGAATTCGAATTTTTGACCCCGTCACAATACTTTCCTTATACATTATGTATGTAAAGAAAGTAATAAATGGCGAAACACGTATCAATTTGTAAAAATCAATTAACTTGAAACTTTGTAGGGTTTTGTAGATGGTTATTAAGGATCAAATAACTCATTACTGCTTCCTTATTGCAGTTTGTCAACGAATAATTACTGACTAACTATTCAAAATGGCTCTAAATTAAAGAACCGTTACTTTAGACTTATTCACTAATTAAAAAGCATTAGCATCTTGTAATTATCAAACATTCAATATGTATTAAGTTTCCAACTTAACAGTGCACTTACAATATATTAATGCCAATGTATCACATAACAGAATATTTAAGCTTGCAAAAATGCTCCAGACATTGCTTCATTGAAGGTCAAATGTTACAATTTACTCAAATGCATGCATGTACATTGAATTTATTCAGTATTCAGAAAATGCATTTTTGTATTGATTGCAACCATAATTTGAATTGATTGCAAACATAATTTTTCTATAATTCAGAGTATATTTAAGTGGAAGTATTGAGATAGGGCCAAAAATCCGACATTTGAATTTTCATAGATTTGCCCGTTTTCAGTATGCCTGAATACGAATCAGCGCTTCCTTCAGCAATGTTTTTGAGTCTCTCTATGTGCCAGTTTCTCTACCTCTCTGTTTTTTATGAGTCTGTAGACATAATATCTTTGGAGTAAATTGAATTGGTCGAATTAAAGCTGGTTACGATTATTTAAATCAAAGACCGAAAAAGCTTTGTTGATTTTCAGAAAGGTTGATTGGACAAGAAGACATTTTAGATTTTGTAAATTGAAAAAATATTGCATAGCATAATTATGTTAAAAATTATTAAACAAATATGTATTATATCATGTAAAATTTGTAGGAAAAAAGAGGATTTAAAGGAGTTATTGTAGCTTCACAAAGAGAGCATAATTGGACAGTTTGGAACAAGTGCAATATTGTTAGTAAAACTAGCTTTCGGGCAGGTCTGACTAGCTTTTGGAAGGTCTGAAAGTTCAATATACTCTACCTGATCTAAATTTGTATTCTTCCCTTTTAAGTACTGTGATTATACAAAAGGATGCTTTTTCAAAAAAAATATATATATATATATATATATATATATATATATATCGTTTGTATATATATCGTTAATATATATATATATATATATATATATATATATATCTAAATTTGTATTCTTCCCTTTTAAGTACTGTGATTATACAAAAGGATGCTTTTTCAAAAAAAAAAATATATATATATATATATATCGTTTTTCAAATTAATACCTCAATAAATTCACCACTTTAAACAATGACTGTTATCAAACTAACCTATTTTTCTACTAATCCGATGTTTGCAAATAATGTCTTCTTGCGTACTCATTTAATTCATTTCAAAATACTTCGAGTAATGCATCATATTTCCAAAACAATTCAATGATACAGAATTTGATTCAAAGGAAAAGGGCGTTAGGCTTGCGAGTACCTGAGTAGTATATGAATAAAAATAAAAGAAAATTATTGTAAAGCTGAAAATACGAAACCGGAAAAATGTTTATTTTCTACACGGCGATTTTAATCGTGGCACATATTTAGCAATATGTCGTTCAGAAATTTACGACTCTAACGCCTCTCAAGAGGGTGCACTTCGTTTCTAAACCGTGTATGTGGTACTTTATTTTTCTCCAATGGTTGATTTTCATATCATCCAATCAAGGTTTTATGTCGCATCAAGCACAACATTGCTAATCTATTGGACCTGAGTGAGATATATGGTGCAATGCATAAATTTGCTTAAGGAAGGATGGCACAACAGTTGCCAAAAGACAATTTGTGCTATTTAGGAGGTGAGCCCAACAAATTGATGCCTCTGATCTACCAATGGACGGTCCAGCCTCTCACTCAATTAAAAGTAAGGTGGCGATGCTCGGGGTCAACGAATGAAGATGTTGAATGGGTGGAACGAAAATTAAGCACGAAGGCTTCGACAACTGGAGTTTGTGGTATGTGGTGGTAATTGGACATTCTGACATATTTTGCAGGACTGAGGTACGAGAAGTGCAGCGAGAGGCTTTGACAACGGCAGCCCGCGATTCCTCGCCAAATACGATGATGTGTGCAAAAAATTGCCCGCAAAATATGGAGTCACCGTCAGAGTCATCCTACACCAAAAAAACAGCGAAGGCACAATGCTTTTTGCAAATAATATGGTCCTCAATACCTATAATCAGAAATACGCCCACCGGATAGCAATCCCTAACACTACATAAATAAATTGTAGGGTCTAAATCGACCATTAACAATTCTAATAGACTTTACAAAACTAAAATAAATGCGCTGTGTAATTAGGGAAATGCACAAGTGTGTGATTTTAGATTGTAACAATTTCAACTCTAAATAATTATGAAATAAATAATCTTTACAGCATAGTAGGATTCTTTGCTTGGCCTTAGGTCTGTTAGGGTGGCCTTTGGTCTTAGACGTTTCACTTGTTTCTGAAATCTGATGTGGATTTTATGGGTTTTTTATGGGATTTTTTAAGTTTTCTGGGTATGTACTTTCAAAATAAGTTCATTTTCAAATTATAGGACGTTAAAATACGTATATACAAATATCGCTTTAGCGTTTTGGGGAGTACGAACGTCCTTCGATTAGATTTGATTGGGAATATAAATTGTAACAGTACAATGGAGGTAATAAAACAGCCCAACTTGCAATTTAAAATTTGCATAATATCAATGTGGAAGATCGAAATTTTCAGCTTGTTTTCAGAAAACCTGGAAACACCTTAAACTGCCAGATAAGGGGTAATTTTTTACTCTGAATATTTATGATCATCCTGGAATACTTAAGATTTGTCCGATTTAAGCATCCATAAATTAAGCAACAAACAGTGTGATGGTTTGGGCATCATGTCTTTTGGTGAATGCATAGACCTGTATATTCCTCTTAGAGGAACAAGCACTGTTACAAAGTATAGCTATGAGCTCGTGAATCCTGTGTACGACCGTATGTGGATACAATAGAGAATAAAATTGCCTTACAAGAAGATTACGCTCGTGAAGAACGATTTAAACTGATATAGAAATATCTTCAAAAGGAGAGAATCATAGCTAAGAATTGAAAGCCAAATTTTCTGACCTTTCTCCCAGAGAACATGTCCAACATGGTCTGGAGAGACATGTTGCTGCTTCCTTCAACCCCCCTGTTTGAAGCCGTAGATAATGCCTAAAATCTTGAAGAGCTTTTAAGGATTGTTTAAATTACCTGCTGCGCTCCTCGCCACCACCAAAAATAGTATGAAGTATAGTTGTGAGTTCTGCACAACTTTGAAAGGTGATCGCACTCTATATTGAGGTACTTTGGTCATTTTATTTTGACCCATTAATTTTGACGACGTCCTTTATATACCAATACTTATTAAAAAGTATATGAAACATTTATTCTTCTATGTCTTTTTTACACTTGTAGTATAATAAAGACTTTCACCGACTCATACAAACTTCTCATATATTTCTTGAATTATTGTAATATTTATGTTTGTTTCTATATATGGAAACAAGTGTAGATGATTTGTGTTTCAGGGTTGTAGAGTCAACTTCGACAATAAAAGCTTGCAATTTCGTCCCAGTAGCTCAACGGTAGAAGATCGACTGGCCAGTTCGAAGATCCAGGATTAGATTCCCGGTTGGGGCAGCGAGGTTCTTTACGCTGGTGCCAGAAAAATTCAACCCTGTAGGCTAGTTCAAAGATATCGAAGGTCTGAAGACCCCAGACCGTGCGACTCACATAGTGGGTTTAGAGTAGCTAGCTGCACGGCCGGGAAAGGATACCTCCTGCACTCAGGAGGCACTCAAGGTCTACCATCCGGCCAAACGAACATTTATTTAGGTCTAAAAAGATAGCAATTGATGAAAAATAGTGTGGTTAAACAGACAGTTTTACATTATATTTGAACTTGACATGTACGTCCATTTTTCAAAAATGGGAAAAGGGTTATTGCGAATATAGATAAAATGATCATTGAAAAATAAAATTTAGAGTGAGGCATATTAACATAATGAAAAATAGATTAAAATTAAAGAAAATAATAACATTTTAAAAGTGAAATGTAGAAAATATATGGAAATGGAAAGGAATTTAGGCACATGGAAAACAAAAACAGAAATTTAAGATAAAATTCAGAAAAAAAATTTTAGAAAAAATACAAATAAAAAGGGTCAAAAGTAAAAAAAAAGAATCGAGGAAATAGAAACAGTTAACATAGCTTTT
Source organism: Amaurobius ferox (assembly GCA_951213105.1). Classification (NCBI taxonomy): domain Eukaryota; kingdom Metazoa; phylum Arthropoda; class Arachnida; order Araneae; family Amaurobiidae; genus Amaurobius; species Amaurobius ferox. The sequence goes on from OX578136.1 coordinate 105,405,192, forward strand.
TTATTTTATTTATGTTTTTTTTAATCAGAAAATATGGAAGGAACACAATAAGTCCATATAAGTTAATAAGAATGAAATAAAGGGATTAATTGATCAAAACTCATGAGCAGAATCTACTCATGAGCTTAAGTCACTTTATTAGAAATTTTCATGGTAACAAGAATACAGCTTTTAATTTTATCTACTGAAGAAGGATTTGAATGAACTTTGGAGAACCAAACTTTTTGTTAGGGGGGGAGGGTTTGCAAAGATGAAAATTTTTAGAAAAAGGACAATCGAAAATGTAATGGTCAACGTCACCGAATTTATTGCAAATACAGTTAGAGGTGGATTTAATTTTGAAAAAGTATAGGTAATCAAGAAAGGGGCCATGACCAGTAAGAAAGTAAATGAGGTATTAATTAAAAATTTGTGAATTAGGATTCACGATAGGGAGGTAAGACAGGATTCTAGCTGGGATGTCGGAAGTCTGAAAGTGACCCTAGTACGACTGGTACTCGGGTACTGGTACTCGGTAAGTGGACTCTGGGATATTGAGCTCCGATTACAAATCGAGAGCATAACGTCCACGCAGGGAGGATAAAAATAGCATCAAGAGGCTAACCTGGGGTAAAAATAGCAGGAGGTACTCAGTCAGGTTGTCAGTTGCACGCCAATCTGGTATTAGAGAGTGGATAATGCAGAGTCCACTTCGACAATAAAAGCTTGCAATTTCATCCCAGTAGTCAACGGTAGAGCATCGCCTGACTAGTTCAAAGATCCAGGGTTCGATTCCCAGTTGGGACAGCAAGGTTCTTTACAGGTTTCTTAACTATATAAATCTATTTAAAATGCAAATTCAGATTTTTACACTCATTCTACAATTTCCGAATACACATAAAATGTACTATCGTTGAGTAAATAAAAGGCATCTTATATAAAACCAGGAGTTCCGCATAAAACTTAAGAAGATGAGAATATTATTCTCTTCCCAAGCCTATGAAAGCCTATGTACCTCTTTAAAATTAAGAAGAGGAGAATATTAGTTTCTTCCCAAGCCTATGTACCTCATTAAGCCTACGTACCTCATTAAAATTGAGAAGAGGAGACTATTAGTTTCCTCCCAAACCTATGTACCTCACTAAAATTAAGAAGAGGAGAATATTAGTTTCTTCCCAAGCCTATGTACCTCATTAAAATTAAGAAGAGGAGAATATTAGTTTCTTCCCAAGCCTATGTACCTCATTAAGCCTACGTACCTCATTAAAATTGAGAAGAGGAGACTATTAGTTTCCTCCCAAACCTATGTACCTCACTAAAATTAAGAAGAGGAGAATATTAGTTTCTTCCCAAACCTATGTACCTCATTAAAATTAAGAAGGGGAGACTATTCGTTTCCTCCCAAGCCTATGTACCGCATTAATATTAAGAAGAGGAGAATATTAGTTTCTTCACAAGCCTATGTACCTCATTAAGTAGAGCGCTTGTTTTCATATAAAAAGCTTTAAATCCTTCCTCTGTCCAGGCTTTGAAATCTATAAAGAATAATTTAAAATCATTTTTTTATGTAATATTTTATAAAAGAAATTAAAAGCATTTTCTTAACTAATAAATATATTTTCCTAATTTCTATACAGAAAAATTCTATACAACTCTTCATTGTCACGAATTCCACACAATAATCACTCCCCATAATCCTGTGACCAGCAATCATCTGACAATTCTTATCCAATCTATCTCGTGGCGATTGGCTATACTCTTTTCGTGTCAAAGGATATATGCCGTTTAGATCATTTAGTGCCGTCTTTAGTGGTCAACATCAAGTCATTTGTCGGCGTTTCTATGGCAACGGGACGTGTAAAGCTGTCCTTCAAAAGCCTATCCGATACATTCCAGTCATCTGACAGCGTTTTCCAGATGTCGTATTTCGCTTAAATGGCTTCGGGAAAGTTTCATATATAAAACTATAGAAAGCTCTTTGTCTTTATGATAGCTTGAAATCTGTAGAAAAAAGCTTTTGCGGAAAAATCGTTGGAAAGAGAAAAGTGTTTAGAAGTATAAAACCGTTATATTCTAAATAGATTATATTTAAAAAACGGTAGTATTTAAAATGTAAGATTATTAATAAAGTTAATTAAAAAAATCTGTTCAAAATATGGTTTTTACAGTCGAGAGATTACTAATATACCACTTCTTGTAGGAAATTAAAATTTCGTATATCTCAAAAACAGATCGCGATAATTCCAAAAATTTGTTTCAATTCATTTCAGATCAAAGAACTCACAAAGAGCCTACTCATTTGATAATGACCGTATTTAATTTTTACTATGTTTTTTACAATTTAGATAATAATGTGCAATATCTCGAGAACGTCCCATAGTAGCGTGTTATAAAAATGTCATTCAATTTAAAATAAAAAAAAATTACATGCAACATAATAACTTGTTTACGAATATTTAGTATAATTAAATTTTTAATTTTTTTCATTTTTTGAAAAAAGGCTTTAAAAATGTCGAACATTCCTGTTATCGTTTTTTTTTTAAATCAATAGATTCCTTACGTTGCTAATTAAAATAATAGTACCAAAGTTTGTTTCAAAGTCACGATTTGTGCAAAAGATATTGGGCCCTTTGATCCCTATACAGATATAAGCAGACCTTTTATGTAATAAATGGTTGATTCTTATTCAAGATATATACTATATATCCATCAAAATATGAGAGACGGAGTTTTATCCCTATCATAATATTTAACTTTTGTTACACTATATTGAGTAGACTTCGTTATAAAAAAAAACATTATACTCGAAAGCGCGAGTTTGAATTAATTTTAGTCTGATTTCGATCTTACGAGTTGCTGAATCGATGTAATAAAATATGTCTGTTTGTCTGTCTGTTCCTTCTGTAGCGGAAAATCTAAGCTTCATGCAGCCGTCAAATTCGGCAGAGTTAGCTGAACACCCGATGCGATAGACCTCGTTAAGTTTTATTTAAAAGTGATGAACATTTAAGCCGAAAATCCCTTGAAATTTCGACTTCAAAATAATTTTTATTCCATGCAGACGATAAAAGATAAAATAGCGCAGATGACTTGCGAACGATATCTCAGAAGAAAACCTTGAGTGCTGATTTACATGTTACTTTCTAAATTCGTGAATTTAAAAGATACATTTTGGAATGTATAATTGTTTCAATAGTATAAGTATTCGCCGAAAATTTAATTATAATCGAAATCTCGCTGTAATGCTAATTATGTTTTGAATTTTACTTCTGGGGTAAAGGAACTTCTTTTTCACGACAAGGATTTTTATTTATTTGTGACGCGTTTACTTAGGACGCATCAAAGAGGCCTTATTTAGTGCATATTGAAGGAGAATGTTACGTTGGCCATGTATTATTGGCATGGTTGTGTATGGAAACACTGGAGCGCGGGGATGAATTTGGTACAAACAGTTGATTTGAAAATTGAGTAGTATTATCAGTATATGTGTTATTTAAGTAGCATACGCTCATTTAGGGCCTGGACAATGCTGGGTAGCTCATTGTAGTTGCACATAAAAGTGAATGACAGTTTGGTTATTTTACTATTTTAACGTGATTAATATACTATAATGTTTACTTATTTTTCGGATTAAGCCGTTACTTGATAGAAAATCCTGTTGGATTGAATCGTAACTTGATGAAAATCCTGTTGGATTGAATCGTAACTTGACGAGAATCCTGTTGGATTGAATCGTAACTTGATGAGAATCCTACTGGGTTGATCAGTAATATGAATTAAATTATGAATTATATCAGCAACCTACTCATGAATTATATCAGCAACTCTTCACTTCTTATTCATAGAATCTGTTGGCTTCTTTTTTCACTTCCTCCTTGGTTTTATCTTTCATTTCTTCTCGTTTCGATTTAAGGGGTGTCGAGAAAGAACCAAAAGAGTCCAGATGAAAACAACAAGCATTAAAAAAATGTTTAAATAATATTTTCGCTGGAAAAGGCACTAAAGTTTCTAATTTTTAGCATTCCATATCTTATTGTCTTTCTCCTGGGAAATTTGAATTTTGAAATCTGTTGGGTTTCCCCTACAAATCTTATTTGTTAACAGCCTTTCCTACTAGGTCACGTGAACTACTTTCTATCGACAAAAGCCATCTTGCTTTGGTGTGTGAATTGTCTTTTTGTCCTGAAGAAGGACGCTGATTTTTTTCTTCGCTTTTGAAACCTATTTATTTGCTAATTTTATTATACGCTGTTTTGTGAGAAGCTTTATTGATCGTAATTGGATTTTGAGCAGTTTTTTAAGTAATTTTTAGTAAAAGTGTTATGAAAGAACGTACGTACAAACGACAAATCTGAAGGACAAGTACTATACTTGTATGTAATAAACTCAACATTATAAACTCCTAAGAAAGTTCTTAGGCACCCCAATAACTTTGTACTGAAAGGTTCATGAATGCACACGCCAGGTCTATCTACAGCAAAGTGACCATGCTCCATCAAATGAAAAGAGTCGCAGCGTACCCAGAGGGGAATTAGAAAAGTTAGGGTAACGAATTCCGCAACAAAAGCGAAATGGACGAATAAAGCCAATTGCAAAGTTGTATATAGTGTTTTTAATGAGTAGGAATTGACCACAAAACTGCTACAGAAGGCGTATATTTGACACAATAGGGTTATAGGCGAGTCCTATTCAGAAATGCTGTCCTATTCAGAAAGGCTGTCCTATTACTGCTGTCCTATTCAGAAATGTTGTCCTATTATTACTGTCCTATTCAGAAATGCTGTCCTATTATTACTGTCCTATTCAGAAATGTTGTCCTATTATTACTGTCCTATTCAGAAAGGCTGTCCTATTACTGCTGTCCTATTCAGAAATGTTGTCCTATTATTACTGTCCTATTCAGAAATGCTCTCCTATTATTACTGTCCTATTTAAAAATGATGGAATTTGCAACACTTATATGTACAGGAATGTAATGAATTTTTACATATCTCACTTTGTTGCAGAGTGGTGTGTGAATTGTCTTTTTGTCCTGAAGAAGGACGCTGATTTGTTCTTCGCTTTCGAAACCGATTTATTTACTAATTTTATTATACGCTGTTTTGTGAGAAGCTTTATTGGTCATAATTGGATTTTGAGCAGTAGTTGCCTTTTGAGTGGTATTTCGAAAATTTTTAGTAAAAGTGTTATGAAAGAACGTAGGAACAAACGACAAATCTGAAGGACACGTACTATACTTGTATGCAATGAACTCAACATTATAAACTCCTAAGAAAGTTTTTAGGCACCCGAATAACATTGTACGGAAAGGTCTATGAATGTACACGCCAGGTCTAGCTACAGTAAAGTGACCATGCTCGATCAAATGAAAGGATTCGCAGCGCGCCTAGAGGAAAATTAGAAAAGCTAGAGTAACGAATTCCGCAACAAAAGCGAGATAGACAAATAAAGCCAATTGCAAAGTTGTATATAGTGTTGTTTAATGAGTAGGAATCGATCTCAAAACTGTTACAAAAGGCATTATATTTTTGACACAATAGGGTTACAGGTAAGGTCTATTCCTAAATGCTGTTCTATTATTGCTGCCCTATTCCAAAATGCTGCCCTACTCAGAAATGCTGTCCTATTATTGCTGTCCTATTCAGAAATGCTGTTCTATTACTGCTGTCCTATTCAGAAATGATGTCCTATTATTTCTGTCCAATTCAAAAATAATACAATTTACAGCACTTATATGCACAGGGATGTAATGAATTTTTACATCTATCTCACTTTGTTGCAGAGTTCTTTATTCTAACTTTTTAAATTATCCGCTAGGGGGCACTGCAATTAGTCCATTTATATTGCCTTCCGTCGTTGGCGATGCACATTTGAATTAGAGAAAGATTGTTATAAAAATAATTAATTATAATTAGTCGTTGCGCATACATCCGGGGAAATATGACAGGTATTTATTACCTTTCATATACGCATTTCATGCGCTCCTGGTGTCGATTTTTAACAATTAATTATACAGTGTTCTACAACTTTGTAATTGAATTTTTACATTTATCTCACTTTGTTGCCGAGTTCTTTATTCTAACTTTTTAAATTATCTGCTAGGGGTCACTGTAATTAGTTTTATTCGATCATAAATAGCCACTTTACTATAAATAGACCTAACGTACTCATTCATGGGCATTTCCTTACAAATTTAGGCGGTGCTTGAGGTCATTCCTTGAAATCCCGTATATTATACACAGCATTTTAATAAGGGTATTTTGCTAGCAGAGTAAAAGAGCGAACTACACAAGTTAAGGAAACGGTCCCAATGTGAGATGTCAAACTTAGAAAGTTCTGATGGAAACGGCTATGTTGCGTAAGGAAAAGTGCATTGGCTTGAAAAATACGTCCAAGAATTCCAGGAGCATATTTGCATTAGCATACTTTCTAAAAATAACAATTTATTTTTTCGTTTTTAAAGAAATTTCTGGTTGCAGAAATGGTTGGTAAATCAGCAAAAAATAGTTTTATTTAAATATGGATAATATTTTTCCACAGATTTTGATAACTAACTTCCGAAGTTTATAATTTTACTAATTAAAAGAAACTAAAACGAAGTAAAGTAATTTTAGTAGTTGCTAAATACAATACTGACTGCGATTTGTAATCGCTATTTTAAACTTACGCAAAAATCTAGGATTGCAATTTGACAAATTTGACATTTTTTAATAATGTTTTCTTTTTAAAAGTTTTCTGGTTTTCAATGACAAACTATCCATAAAAGTACAAGTATTAACAAATATAAATTGAACCCGCATGCTGAGCAATAGCCAAAAAATGCCTTCAATTGGCTAAAAATCTGCATATAATGATATTTAAGCATTAAACAAGTTGACACAGTTCTTTTCTTTAGAGCAAGAAAAATTATAAATTATTACAACATCTAAAATTGATTATCTAAAATTTAAAACCTCCAAAGGTTATTTTTGACTTTTTTTTTTTCAAAATAATTTGGTTTCGTGCTATCTTATTTTCTTAAAGTTTCAGTGAGAACTTTTTAATAGAACTTATAACGAAAGCTAAATAGTAATTATTTAACAAACATTATTTAAAACAAAATATAATGGCTTTTTCATTCGATTTTTTGTACATTTTTATATCATACATCGGTGTGAGACAGACTGACGAAGCGATGAATTACATAGATGAAACCGCTGAAGATAGAACTTGACACTTTGCATACATGAGAGTGTTGGCCTGTAAGTAATAAAAAATATCTGAATCTTGGAATTTTGTTTGAAAAATATATAAAAATCTCTTGAATTTTTTGCTCTCGGAATATTCTTCTATAAGTCACGAACGGCTGGACATAAAATTCGTTTTTATACTATCATACGCATATTTTAATTTATAGTTGCACCAAATTATATTTTTGATATTTTATAATTCATTTTTATACATGATTTTAATTCCATTTATATCCATAGTAACAGAGTTACGTTTTAGTTCTAAATACCGAAATCGTCTGCTGACAATTCTTTGACTGGAACTATTGAAAATAATTTTTCTTATTAATGATTGATTTTTATATTAAAATTTCTGGAATCGTTAAAAACAAGGCAGCACACGTACAGTAATCAGAGATGATATATAATTTTACATACCGCAATTTTCATGTTAAAGGAAATATAAAATGCGTGTTATTTTTAAAAGGGAGTATGTAACTCATCATGGCCGATGTCTGTTTCAACTTTTTTGATGATATTTTTATATTTTACAACGTCCTAGAGAGCGGATATTTTGTTAACCGTTTAGTCTATCAAAACCATTAATCTATTAAAAATTTCCGGAACCAGTATTTTTAATTCTGTTCTTTTTTTGCGAAATGTCCCACAAAAATCCCATTGTTGGAAGATAGTTAAAAAGATTCCAATGTTCAACTTTGCTTATATCTATATATATATATATATATATATATATATATATATATATATATATATATATATATATATATATATATATATTTGAAATGTAATAATAAGAATTATGTGAAAATAAAAAAAAAAAATAAATAAATAAAATAAAATACAATTCAAGTAATATTAACATCACCATAGAAGCAAATTCACGGCCATAATGCCGATAAGAGAAAAGAACAGAACCGTCCCAAATTCGATGATTAATCAGAATAAAATTCTTCTTCAGGTCTGAGTATTTAATTCTAATTAACCCAAACAAATGCCTGTTTCAGATTAAGCAATAGTACATTACTATAAATGCTTAAACTCAGACTACAGACATCAAAAAATGAAAAAATGAAAAAAGGATACATTAAGAAAATTGTATTACCATGCGGCATTAACCCTTCTTCCTCACCACGTGTATACACGATCAACCTCAACAGCAACCTCAACAGCTATATATATATATATATATATATATATATATGTATATATATATGTACATGTGTATATATATATATATATACACATATACATATATATATACACATATATATATATACATATATATATATATTTACCAAAAGAAATACCTAAAAACTGAAAAGCAATAGAAGAATGCGAAAGACGAAAAGTATCACAAGTGGCCGGGGGGAGTTGTGACCCCCACTCTCCGGTTGAGCAAATGCTTTATGCCATGGCGACACTCCCGGAAGCCGATACTTATACATGGAATAGCTTTAATACCATCAATACCGAACAGCAAAAACCCACAGCAAAAATACAAATATTCAAATTAAAAGATACACAAAAAACCAGTTCAATTTCTCTATGCTTTACCAAAAGAAACTACCCTATAACCCGTCTCTACAAAATTCAAAAACTAATCTTACCAAAAATGTCCGATGTACAAAACTCCAACCAGAAGTCAACCTCACCAATATCCGAACCCAATTCACGTGAGACAACGCTATTTATACAAAGTTTTAACAGTTTAAATATCTGCCCTTACATTCAGTTACAGTTAGCCCATTGAATTCTGAAAGTATTTTAATTACAAAACCCATGGGGTAACTATGTTTTACAGCTTCATCTATAAACTCTGTATCGTATAGTATTTGATCACTTTCCCTACTATTCAAACGTTTATTTCTATTCAATTGGTTAATGATAATATTACGAAAAACATTTTTATGTAAATTACTTGACCAAGGTGTTATGAAATTTATTTTAAATGGAAAATTTTTTCTCTTATCAAAAATTCTGAAATATGTTATATCATTGTCTTTAATTATACACAAGTCTAAATAATTTAAACTTTCATCCGAATTGCAAGGAGTTTCTATAAGTTTTAAAGTTTGTGGATAAAAACTAAAATCCATTTTAAAATCTGCAGCATTACAACACAAAATCACGTCATCGGCGTATCTCATGTAAACCATTTCATTTAGTATATGGGTACCCGTTTCATACTTGTCAAGATAGATGTCTGCAAGAACCGAAGAACAACTTCCCCCCATAGGGATACCTTTAATCTGCTTGTAATAACCCTTACCATTGTAAAGTACAGTTTCGAAAAGGACCAGTTTCACCAATGCAGTATACCTTGTCAACGACATCAATAAATACAATTTGTGTGTATTGTATAATTCAATCACTATATTAAACAAATCATTTATATCAATATTATTGTAAAGATCGCTAAAATCATAGCTCTTATACACCACATTATGCGGTATGCTCTTTAATTTATTAATAGCTTCAAAACTGTTTTTTATGAAATAAGATCCCTGGTTTCTGAGATCAGCAATAACTGGCCTGAGCACCATGAGTAACCTTTTGTTTGCATTGGTTAAGTATGACTTATATCCTATAGTTACAGGACGAAATTTAACTGGATTTTTATGCAGTTTGGGTATGAGCGTGAGATAAGGAAATTTAATGTTACCAATACCAATACCGGAAAGTTTATACATTGCCTCAATACGATTTACTATTTCTATTTTAGATTGATTGACTTGCAGATACATCTTCTCATCATTATAACAATTTAATAGCAACTCCATATAGTATTTTTTACAAGTTAAAACATAATTAGCCGTAACCTTGTCTACATAAGTGATAACAAATCTATTTTGTAAAGCTTCCAATTCTTTTTTTTTAAACTTCAATAATTCGCCATGATCTCTATACCTGTTATACCAGTAATAAATTTTATTCATTATTTTACTTTTCCATTCGCTGAATACCTCAGCAGGTAAACTGTACTCAACAGCAGTGTTATAGATGAATTTGATCACATCCCTTTCTACAGAAAGTACGGCTTTATCATATTCTTGAAATCTATATTTTGTGCCTTTTTCGAAAAGGGTTCCTATATTTGCATTTATAACACCTAGATCGCCCGTGATTACATGTCCGTGGTCGCTATCTGAATAACTGGATTCATGACAGGTACATTGGTCTTTCTCTTCCAAATTCAAATTTTGGCAGAAGCTGTTATAGTTAAAAAAATTTCTGCCTATCGGTTTTAGGTAACTAAAAGTAATACCAACATTGAAATTCCCAATTGGTAAACAATCCCTATACTCCCTCAGAATCTTATTAAAAGGAATCCTGTCGAAAGCACACATACATATATATATATATACATATATACATATATATACATATATATACATACATATATATATACATATATATATACATATATATATATATATATACATATATATATATATACACATATAAATATATATATATATATATATATATATGTATATATATATATATATATATATATATATATATATATATGTATATATATATATATGTGTATATATATATATATATATATATATACACACACATATATATACATATATATATATATATATATATATATATATATATATATATATATATATATATATATATATATATATATATATTTATATATATATATATATATATATATATATATATAAGAGGCGAATAGAGTCTGATGATAAAGGACACACAGACAGAGATAGTATATATAAGTGATATTAATTCCAGAAGGATAATGCAATACAGTAATGGCTTAGACAGAGTGATCAGTAGGCAGTAGGACAACTTATTGCGGCGATACAATCAGTAACCCTTCGAAAAACAGATGCAATGAGCATGCGGATAGTTTAATGAGTGATGGATGCCCATATGCCTTCAAGCATTTCCACGGGTCGTCCGCTGTTTGAGGCGGGGACAAGGCAGTCAAACGATGGCCAATCCTGCCCCATACATTACATGCTCGATGGGTGAGAGATCTGGAGACAGCTGAAGCCAAGAAAACACCTAAATACCTTGCTAGGCTTGTCTGATAATGGTTTCCATGTGTGATCGTGCTTTATCTTGCTGAAAAACAGCATTTTGCAACCGCTGAAGATAGAACAGGGCAACTATTTTGCAAACACTGAAGGTAGAACAGTGCAACCGGCCCCAGCACCTCATCCACGTATCGTTGTGCTGTCATTGTGTCTCTGATATGACCCAGAGATACGACCAGCTGCGAAGCCGATGACGCCCCAAACAATGATGGCGCATTGTAGAGAAGTATGGTGTTCACAACAGTCGCAGCAGAATCGGTTTTATTTCCACGTCGCCTCCAGACTCTCACACGGCGACTGTCATTCGACAAACAAAACTGAGACTCGTTGCTCAACACTACCCTGTCCCATTCAGTCGTCCAAAAGGCTCGAGTCCGACAACATTGCAAACTCTGACGTCGGTGTCTTGTCATCAATTGCAGTCTTCGTAAAGGACGGTTTGAGTGCAAGCCGCTTTCGGTGAATCGTCGAGAAACTGTTCTCGCTGATATTGGAACATCCAATGCACCTTGCAAAGTCCATACTTTGTCGACAGTCGTCGTTTGTGGGGCTGCCACCGAATGCCTTCGAATAAGTCGATCAATGCATGCTGACGTACGTCTGGATGGACCTGTACCGCAGCGACGATTCACATGCCCTTCTTAAATCCATCTTCTTCAAATCTTTTGCACAGTGAACGCATCTACGAGTGTTTCAGCTGCGATACGCGGGTACGACCACCCGGCCGTACGTAGGCCTAAAATGAATCCCTTCTCAAGATCGTTCAAATGCTGAACCGGATTCGGCGTCATCGGACAGGCATCCCTTCAACAACACGTGTCTTCTGAAATGAAAGACTGCTCGAAAAACGGGTTTCCGAAGGGGACAGACAGTAACAATTGTTCTCTGTGGGTGGTGGTGGCCTCTCGGTCGGTAGCGCGTGTCGGCTGGTTGGTTGGTCTCCTTGTGGTCAGGTCCCTGTTCCGCTGGTGGAGAGTTCTGTCGTCTTCGTCGGCGTTCTTCCTCGGGACTGGCGACGGTGGGCCTTGCCCGACGCGACGTTGGTCGGTTCTCCCCTTGATGTCCCGGGCGGAGCGCTCGTTGTGTGGTGGAGTCGGCGGCTTTCTCCGTCCGGCGGGGCAGGGTAGCCCGTTGTCCTGACTAGTACTGGGGATCGCTCTTTTCCCGGCCGTGCAAAAAACCCTTCAAGTCCTTGTTGGCAAGGGGCACGGCTTGGGTCACAAAGGCAAGTAACGATTGTTGACTCATCTGTTGTTTCCATCCCTTTTACCGTGCGCTCTAATCATGTGACCACCAGTAGTATGCGGCCAAAGCTTCATATGGTACTGCATTGTCTATGTCAGATATATATATATATATATATATATATATATATATATATATTTGTGATATGTATACACAAATTACTCGAAGTGGTGTTGTCAGTCCAATGAAGAGGCATGGTTCCCCTCAAAGTTCTTTATTGCACAACTCCATTAATTCCTTACTCTTACATAAGAACTTAGCTCTGAATCGGAGCTAGTCAGATACTTTAAAATGCTCATGACAATCTTTACAACATTATAACGTTACATCGTGTCTCAAGTCTAAGAGAAATGACTCCGAACAAGATTACAACAAATGTAAAGGAGAACGTGCGAGAGCGAGTAAGTAAGTATAAGTGCAAGTGGAAGCAGTAACAGTAGTAGTAGTGTCCAAAATGCTCTGCATGGACTTATATACTACACTTATAATACACTTCACAGATACTTCAGAGGGGCCTTTATCGGTTATACGAGACTTGGATTCTGGAGTGGTTTATATTATAGTCAATTACTTGCTATCTGAACTCCTTATTCTGTCAACCTTCTCGTTAACAAGGCACTTATTCCTATCTCCCATCTTACATTTCCACGATTCCTGACCATATATGGTATGATCCATATGTTATGAAGAGTTCTTCAAGTGTTCAACCTCTTATCACTTATTAGTGGCGGTGTTCTCCAACTTTTTAACAAGGTCTATAATAAAATTTTATGGCGACTCTCGTGATAAGTACTTCAATTAGTGTTAAGAGCGAAGAATTTCGAATACTTCTCTGAAACTAAAAGATTCTTTTTAGATAGAAAGTTTAAGCCTAAAAGTATATGTATTATATATATATATATATATCAAGCCATATCCATATATATATAGGACAGCAATTCACCAATGACCCTATTGTGCCAAATAAATATTTGCTGTAAAAGTTTTAATGTCGATTTTTATTTATTAGATAATATTCTACAACTTTGCAATTAGCTTTTGTCGTCTATCTCGCGTTCTTGCAATGTTCATTATCCTAACTTTTCCTAAATTCTCCATCAGTGGCGATGAAAGCCTTTTTATTTGAGCAGGCACGGTCACTTTACTATAAATAGACCTAACGTGTGCACTCATGGAATTTTCATTAGTTATTGAGGAAAAATCCTGTATGTTAGTAAATTATCAACATAAATCGTAATTTAGATATGGCAATGTTATATCCTTCAGCATTTTTTGAAAGCTTTTTGTACCTAGAATTTCAGCTGTCGTAAAAACAAATATATATCCCCGTAGATCTATATAAAGCGCCATTAATGCCATTTAAGAGAAATAGCAGATCTGGAAAATGATGTCGGATGGCAGCAAGGCATCCAGTGGTCTTTAGAGTGACAGCTTTACGTATCCAGTTTCCATAGAAACGGAGACAAATAACTAGATAACTACTAAAGAAGATACTAAGCGATCTTAATTGTATATCCTTTGACGCAAAAAGAATGTATCCATCGTCGCTCGTAATTGTGGTCAACATTTCTGGTGAAAACGCTTGCGGGATTACATGCTGATAGACGTGATTATTGCACAAAATTTGAATAGTAAAGATTTTCTGGTAAAGCAAGTATTTTGCAAATAATTATACTGATAATAGATACGGGGCGAAACGGCGAGTGATCATAAAATGTAACACCTAAAATAGTACTTCATAAAAGTTCGGAATATCGAAAACCGTTTCAAATTATTACAAAACAAGTAAATCTAAGAACTTCGTTTTGGGGGTAAAAGCTTTTATTCATGACTCACTATGAGCAGCTGCAATGGAGGCAAATCATATTAGAAAAACAGGAACTCTGAATAAAGCATTTTAGTTCTATGGAAAAATTGTAAAAGATCATTGAGCTCAAATTACACAGATGCATTATATATATATATATATATATATATATATATATATATATATATATATATATATATATATATATATATATATATATATATATATATATATATATATATATATGTATATATGATCTCCGCTTTTATCTCCTGCGAATAGCAACACTAGTCTCGTTATTTATTGCTTTGTGATAGAATATGTGCAGAATTATCTCAGGTATAATATTTTTTTATTTCTATTTTATTTTTCAATCTTTTAACTTGTAGGCCAAGTAGAAGTAGTTTATAGATATTATTAATTTCCGTCTTCAGAAACAAGCTTTTATTCATTTTGAATAGATACTTGGACCTGAAGACGAATCGGTTCAAAATGAATTCCTTTTTAATCCTAATTCTTTTCCACGTGTATGTCTTTAATGATTGGTTTTTTTCGGTTTTTCAATGTTCGAAATCTCACCATTGATATATGTTGATTATATTTATCTTGATGTCTGGGTATATGCATTTTATTCTCCTCTTGATTGATGAATCTCTATATTTTTACATCTTTTTACGTAGTTAACTTATATTTGAAGTTATGGTTATATGAGTTACAACTTATCTTTAATCTAAAATTGGAATTTCATATAATATTTTCCGTCTGTTTATCTATCTATCCATGGAGGAAAAAGCAAGGAGATAAAACTTTATATTAAGAAAATACCAACATCGTTTGAGACAATAATTCAGGCTGTTCTGGGATAAGACAAGTAGCCCTGCATTGTATGCATTTCCATGGCGAAAGGCATAAAATATTTATCTAAACCGTTCATTTTCTAAAAATAAATTATTAGCGCAATACAAAGTAGAAATGAAGCAATAAAGAATATTTCTACGTATTCAAAATTATTTTACCTTTCAATTTATTTTTATCTCCCTATATTCTGTATTATATCCTACAACTATGAAAAAATACTAATTTAAAAATAATTAAAAATACATATACTAAATACTGCGTCTTTCTATTGTGTCAACTAACAGTAGCAGCTACTTTACTAACACTAGCGACACCTAGATATAATTCTCAAAGTATTATGGCTTTTTCAAGCGTTTCACCCATAGGAGTTTTATCTCCTTCTTTCTAACTCCATCTATCTCTGGGTAACTCTGCTACAAAAGATTGACAAACGTGTTTCAATTACGGATAAATATTTCAATTTAGATACTAACCCAGACCCCCCCCCCTTATGTTGCAATCATGGAGCTTTAATTGGCGTATGACATTAGATATTAAAAGTGAAACCTCGATGTTATTTAATTTATTATCATTTTATAAACTTTTATTTGAGATACCTCCAGACACTTTCCGTGCCGTATTTGGTGATATGTGGTGTTAAGTATTTGATTCCAATCAAATGAAATTCAGGTTTTATACCTCGAGCCTTCCGTTCTTTTAAATGTTATAAAGCACAACATTGGCAGCAATACCTTCACTTAATTATTTCCTTTTCTGTTTACGTATACGAATACGAGCAACAAAGTTGTGAGATATAACAGGAGAACAGGTCTTTCATTGTATATTCTGATTCTTTGAATGTTGAACCATACTGGTCCAGCCCGTTCTCAGCTCGTATAGGAAGTTACATGCTTTGGAGAATAACTCGAAAACAGAAGCAGCTAGAAAGGAACTTTTGTCTTTCGTGATATATTTACTTTCGATTTTTAACCTTACCGGTATAATTTCTCATAGGAAAGTACGTGTTTTGGAGCGAAATTGAAGCTAGAAAAAAACATTTTATAGATCCACACACATATTTATTTTAAATTGAAGTAAAAAGTAGAAAACAAATTAAAAACATTTAATTTGATAATTTTGGTTTCTGGTTTTATGTATATCCAAATTTCACTACGTGACAATGAAAATGAGACACCAAGAAGGAGTGGGCAGAAAGTGGTGAAAATCGGCAAACAGAGAGAGACAGCAAAGAACAATAAGTGATGTTTATTGCAACATGATACACTTATACACTGAGCGATAACACCGTCTAATCAGTATCACCGTGAGCAGCGATACAGGCCGCAACACGTCTAGGTATAGAATCAATGAGCGTCAATTGTGTCCTGAGGGATGGCTGCCCATTCCCTGTTAACCACTTGTCAGAGTTCGTCTTCTAAACGCGAATGTGGCAGCGCACGCAAGCGACTTCCAATTACGTCCCAGACGTGTTCGATTGGTGAAAGATCAGGTGAGACTGGTAGCCAAAGAAGCACCTGGGTACCTTGCAGAGCATGTTGGCTGATGCGTGCCGTTTGTGGTCGGGCGTTATCCTGTTGGTAAATGGCATTGGGCACCCCCTGAAGGAAGGTAGTGTCACCAACCGCAGCGATTCACCCACGTATCGTTAGGCCCCCATAGTGCCCTCAATACGGACCACAGGTGACCTTCTATCGTAGGCGATGGTTTCCCAAAACCATGATGCCGAGGTGTGTGGCGCTCCACAAATGTGGCCGGATTGGACTTGTCACCACTTCGGCGTCAAACTCGCTCGCAGCGACTGTCAGTACTAAAACAGAAGCGTGACTCCTCTGAGAACGCGACCCTGTGCTATTCCGCCACCACGTGGCTCTATCCTGGCACCATTGCAAACAGAGGCGTCTGTGCTGTTGGATCAATGGCAGTCTTCTTAACTGGCGCCATGAGAGCAGGCTGCCGGCGAACAATCGGCGGATAATGGCCCAGGTCGATATGGGAGCATCAAGGGTGTCCTGCACATGCTGCAAAAGAACGACGCAAGTGGCCTGCGGGGCCGTCAACGCTTGCCGCTGGGTGCGTCGGTCCACGTGTGCTGACGTCGCTCTGGCCGTACCGATACCCCTCAAACGCGTTACATTCCCTTTCTCCAACGATCTTCGCCACAACCGGTGCACCGTGGACGCAGGTGGACGTAGGTGGCTGTCCGCTGAGATTTGGCGTATGAACCAACCTACCCTTCTGAGTCTGATCACCATACCCTTTGTGAAGTCGTCTGTCTGCTGGAACTGCCTTGGTTAGCGGCTGCCTGGCATTCTTTGTTACTACACGTTTCCTCTGAGGAAAAAATATTTGCAAAATGATTTCCCTGGCAGACAGAGCGGCACGACTTTTGTCGATTTTGCAAGTTCCTTCTTTTATATTTCACTCAACGTGCGCAGGACAGCTGCGCATTTCGCATCATTTACGTAACTCGGTGAGCTGCATCTACTCTGCAATTTGCATATATTTCTACCCACTCCTTCTTGGTGTCTCATTTTTACTGTCACGTAGTGTATTTTATCACGCTTCGCCACCGATGGTGAAACAATTAAAAATATCTTCGTAAACAAAGCATTGGATTTAGCTCTGTAAAAATAAAATAATTAGTAAAAACTTGTGTTTCTTAAAAATATAAAATGAATGTTTCCAATGGAAATGGCCCGGTCGAACTGGACATAATGCAACAATGTTCCATGTAGCCCGTGTTCGGCAAGAGGGTCAGACTAGCCCCAAAATTTACCTACGCTGCCATTGAAAATCCCTCAGTGTTAGATAGCCAACACAAGCCCTTATTCTTTTAACAATGTACCAGCTGTAAAAATTCGATAACCCGGAACGATTCCTTATTGTATAAGGTGCAAGCACCTATTCAGTACATAAACTGGATCAATTAGAAACCCATGTGTGTTTCCGAACCGTGATTATGATTGGATAATTACGTTTACCGCGGGCCAGACCCGAGGGCTCACCAAAAAGATGCCGAGCAACTTAAATCTCGAGCCGGGAAAAGATGTCGACCCCCAGCAAAAAGGAGAGCCAATGAGAAACCCAGGCCCATCGGACAAGAGATAATTATGTTTATTGAAATGTTCTCTACGTTGATTAGCATGCTCTGGAACCAAAGCGGTGCTCAAACCCAGCGGCCCATCGGGCTTTGTCCAATAGGCCAGTCCAACCCTGTCGTAAAGAACATGCCTTTTTTTATGCAAAATGGCTCTCAAAATTTGCCAACAAAATAGAACTCCGTAATAAAATCCCGTGTAATAATTATTTCCATATTGTTATAACAATCTGTCAGGAGTCATTATCAAATGTATTCGTAATAATTTACACTTTCCACGGCAAATAATACTCGTATATAGCATTTATATCATTTACTACTGTCTTTAGTGATTTAAAGCAAATCATTTGTCGGCGTTTCCATGGCAACGAAACGATAAAGGTTTCTTTTTCCCTTGAATGAGCAGCGGATACATTCCTTTCCTTTTACATCATTTTCTCGGTCTTATATTTCTCTTAAAGGGCTTAAAAAGACGCTTTAGAGAAGACAGTGAGAAATATATTGGAACTTACAAGACAGCAAATTCACTTTATTTTTAATCGTTGGTGGAATTTTTTTTTGCCATACTATTGTTTTAGCAAAAATATGTTCCTTGAAACATCTATTTACCATTAACTGCTTTTGAAAAAGCTCAGATGATGAAGACTTGGATTCTGCATCGAATTTTAGAAGACAGTTGGGAGGATGGGGTTTACTACTGCCGGTTCTTCTTTCCCATTTTCGATTAAAAAATGTTCGTTTTACTTGAAACTACCATTTATCAACATTGACTATAAATAGAACGTAGATAATGATTGATAAAGTTACTAAAAGTAGATAGGGATTGATAGGGCATTAACTTTCGGATGAGATTAGGGAAGGATTCTAAGGATTACTAAGGTTTTCCACTTCTGGTTCCAAAATTTTCTTAAAACATCCTTTTCCCAGGATTGCTAAGAATTCTTTTCCCAGGATCTTCTGAACCGCGAGATCCCTCTAAAGGTTTAGAAGATGACTGATATGGATTCATATTCCAATACTAGAGGGATATAGATGGTTTTCTAAGAATTTCCATTTATGATTCTGGACACGTTATTTCGGGATTTTTCAAAATTTCGAATGTCTGTAAGAAATACTCATGTAAAAGAGAATAAAATGCTTAAAATTTCCGTGAAAAATGAATTGTACACGCCATATGGAAGCTCCTTCATAAATTTCTTGTTTTACTTTTCTTAGCTAGCCAACGGCTCTACCTTGCTGAAAACACTGGTTCCCGTTAGATCACCGAAGTTAAGCAGCATCGGGCGCGGATAGTACTTGGGTGGGTGACCACCTGGGAACACCGTGTGCTGTTGGCTCATTTAAGTCGACGTGGTGGCCAAACGGTCAAGGCGAGCGTTTCCAGCGATCGATCAGCCACCACGTTGTGAGTTCGAGTCCCACATAAGACATGGATGTTGTGTGTTGTGGGCGCAGTGTGTTCCGCCCCCTCTGGTGCGCCTGGGGCAACGTCCTAAGACTGCAAAATGGTTCACGATTTCGGCCGTACATAGGGCAAACGACGTAAGTCGACGAAGGGTCTAATGCTAGAGTCTAGTGCCTGGCCATTGGAAAAAACTTTTCTTAGCTAAAGTCTACCTCCAAGATCATCTTAATTGGAGAATGTCTATTTAAAACTATCTGTAAAGACCAAATGTCTCTTTATCCTCTTTAGATGCCTTTGTAGAGGATTTTTACTTAATATGTCAAAAGTTACTAAACTCAAACTTAGAGTACTTGATATTTCGACCTTTCGGTCCAAGGACAATGACGCAGGACGGCATTGTTTAAAAATCAAACTCAGTTTATTGGGGACTTTACAGAAATTACAGCAGCTTGCCGCTAAAATCAACTGACAACATACATACTAATTGTTATTTCACACGCCCAGAATAAATGACAAATGTACAAGCTATTACAATATACTAGGCTGGTGATAATTCTTAAACAGAGACGAGTTCTCAAGTTTATATGCTTACCCCGGCATTACGTAACTTCGCCCGTATTGCTGCCACACCCCGAA
The DNA here is from genome assembly GCA_951213105.1 of Amaurobius ferox. Taxonomy (NCBI): domain Eukaryota; kingdom Metazoa; phylum Arthropoda; class Arachnida; order Araneae; family Amaurobiidae; genus Amaurobius; species Amaurobius ferox. The sequence goes on from OX578136.1 coordinate 105,425,527, forward strand.
TAATAGACTATTCCTAGTCATCGTTGTATCGAATGGGGTTCCCTTCCACTAGGCTGCCGGCCAACTTCCGAACTTCTCCAAATCTATCATCGTGCCTTTTGCTTCACTCAAGCTCACTCCCGTCCCAACTCTTCCTAGAATCCTGTCGCTTACTACTAGAATCCTTCATCTTCTTTCTACTAGAATCCTTCATCTTCTTACTACTAGAATCCTTCACCTTCTTTCTACCAGAATCCTTCATCTTCTTACTACTAGAATCCTTCAGCTTCTCTCTGAATCCCTCACAATCCGAAACATATTCCTATTCTACCTTAGAAACGCAGAAAATGCTGATTAGCTCGGTGATTGGTCTATCAACAGAACCAATTAGAATAGTTAGTTTAGGTAAACATAAATTATAATGCAAGCTGGGGGAAATAATAATCGTAAGGTTATTTAGACTCATACACGGCCCAACCAACATAAAGTTTTGCCCGTGAGTTCCCTCTAAACTGATCGACAGTGCAAAATTATCTCAACTTGCCCCATTCCTCGATAGCTAAAGGCCAAATGCCTACATCTCCGACTCCCTCCAGCTTACTTCCTATCAGAGTGAGATTTGACTGCCGGACCCCATTTATCACCAGCTTTGTTTTACAGAGAAGAGTGGCCAGCCTATGATGGGTATCCCTTCTTCCATCTCCATTCTGAGCAATCGACCCTTTCGCAGTTGCTTAAAGACCCCATGCGATCATTTCTTAAATTTTGGAGTAATTCAAGGGAAAAAAAACTGTCTCAATACAGGACAAAATGAACCTTTTAACTTAGTTAACAAAAGGTCAAGAACTGGACTTTAGACGGTCTCTTAGAAATGATCGCGAAACATAAAACAACAAAATGCACATAAATTTACAATTGATTTTTACAAATGACATGCATTGAAAATTTTATTCTTTCTAGCCCCTCACGACATCTACAAATAGAAATAAATTTTAATCTACACTTTTATAAACATTTTAAACAGTTTCGATTGTAAAATATTTTTAAGAACCAACACTTCCATTTCTATTCTGTGTTTCGTCATCACCTATACTTTAAAATCAAATTACATGCATCTTTTTTTATGATTATTTCGCTTTAAAAACATATCACTTTTTTCTGCCTCAAATGACTTCAAACATGAAATCATGAATTCAGCTAATCCGATGCATTTGATCAAGATATTTTCGTAATGCTTAAACTTCCCATTCCTAACTATTTTACAATTTAAACCATCAGCAAAAACCCTTAGATTCGCGATCTAACCTCGATGTTACTCCACCCTCTTGATCAAGCGAATGATTATCCGATGTAACCCACAACTACAAATCATTATTCTTTCTTATTGCAGAAATTAACTACATGATATACAGTGTCAAATAATTTAAAAATCCTAATATCAAATGCAATTTAAATCACTCTAAAACATCACATCAATTTCTATACTACTACATAAATTCAAATGCAATTTCAACTATAATTACTATATACATGTAAATTTCAAATTCTTATTTTCTAAATACTCCTCAGAGCACATCAATATAACTTTATTTTCTAAAACTTAGTCAAGGCACAATGCAGTACAATACAAGTTTAACTTATTTTAAAGCATCAATGCAATTTGAACTTCTTATTAACTTACTTCAAACGTATCCATATAATTTTTAACTTCTAAAAATATGGTAAACATTTCGACACAATACTTCAAAAAACTACATTTCATGCACTTTTTACATATTTAATTTCATACACTTAGAATTTACTTTTAAAAAAAAAATTCAAACTTAACTTCTTTCTTTCGACATCCTTCTATGCCGGCCAGTCTGGGTCTCTAAATCTCCCCTTTCGTCTTCTTTGTTGGTGTCTTGGTTTTGTTTTCACTCTTTTCGTCTATCTGGGGGCCTGTCCTTCATTGTCATTCCCGTGGTAGTTGATGCTCCTAGTCTGACCTCTGTTTGAGATTGGTCCTGGTTGGGCATACTCCTGTCTATACATTCTCTTGATCGTTGCTGATTCCCTTCTGCCCTTTCTTTCCATTCAACTCGGGTTGATTCACTTTGCGCCGGTGGTGCTATATTTTGAGTCTCTGGCCTTTTTTGAAAGTTTTTTTTTTTTTCGAACAGGATTTATTTTCCGGTTCTCTTTGTTGGGCCTCTTCCGCACTTCTATCCAACTCGGATAGCTGATCAAACTTCTTTTCAACTGCTTTTTGAACCTCTAAATCACATTTTAACTTCACTTCAACCTTTACATTCTCAACCGGTTTTTTAATTTCTAAATTATTTCTTCTGTTTCAAATATTTGAGTCCACTCCAATACCTCCTGCGATTGTAGCTTCCATTCCTCTCGCTCCTTTCTAATTTCTTTCAATTTAAATAGTCGTCCACTGTTTCTTCTTTCAATGCACTTTTCGTCTGCATCATCTAGTTGAGGGACTCGTAACTTCTCAATAGGTCATTTCTCCACTTTTTCTATTACGTGCGGTAGCTTACTATCTGTCCTTTTCACTGCGTGTATGGGTTTAACTAGCCCTTCTTTCTTCTTGAATTGCCATTCTCTAAAATTCGTTCTTTGATCACTCTCTCTTGCATTCCATTTCTCTGGGTGTCATGTGACCTCCATCATTTTTAAATGCCCATATCTGTTATTTGGCCCTTCTTGTGTTTTTGTTGGCTTCTAAATCCTTGACTTGAATTATATCTGTTCACTTCCCTCCGTTCGATTGGTTGCCATGCATCGAACTTATTTGCTACTTCATAAAACTTATCAAACGTCCTCGGTACTCTGCCAAAGAAAGAATCTGGTGTTCTCAGTATCTCATAGACTAGCTCAATCATGCTTTCCTCACTTATTTCTAATTAAAATTTCTCCTTCAATTCGGCTTTCTTCAATATTCCTTCATGGATTCTGTCGACTGTTGTTTCACACTGTACAACTCTCCGGCCATACACTAAATTGCCATTAACCCCTGGGTTGGCTGTATGGTCTGGGCCTTTCACACTGTACAACTCTGTTTACAACTCCGCTTTGTTCCAATTTTCTGAAAAGTTTCTTTCTATTTTTTCTTTAAATTCCGTCCATGTTTTGCCCTTCTTTTTTGCGATAATATTCCACACCACTTAGCCTCGCCGTTTAACGTATCTCCTACCATGGCTAACTTATGCTCTTCACTTCTTTCCGGCTTTTTTAAATAACTTTTCTAATCTTTTCACATACGCTTTCGCTGATCCTCGACCATCAAACTGAATTCTGGCTGCTTTGACCTCACTAGCGCCACGATTCACTCTTCCAAAATATTTTCCATTTCTAATTTCTTTAAACAATTTTATTTTAAACAAAACAAAACTTTTATGAACTACAATTTTCCTGTGTTATTTGCTTTTACTTTTATTCGGGCGCCATTGTAAAGACCCTTCTGAACATACTATTCATACTACATTAATATACTATATATTCATATTCAATTCTTATCATGCACACAAACACTTATCAGTTTCAATTCTTACTGAAACATCTGCTGGATATATAACCACCTTGCATTTATCATGGCCATAATGATAATACAAATATATCAAATATTTATAACTTTGCTTGGTATGGTGATAAAGCTTGCATGGATACGCATTTACAAAGCTTATATGATTACTTTGCATTCTGTTGCTTCGCCTTGTATTACGGCTACACCCCAAATACTAGATTCTTCCTAGTCATCGTTGTATCGAATGGGGTTTCCTTCCACTAGGCTGCCGGCCTACTTTCGAATTCCTCAAAATGTATCATCGTGCCTTTTGCTTCACTCCAGCTCACCCCCGTCCCAACTCTTCCTAAAATCCTTCCACTTACTACAAGAATTCTTTATCTTCTTACTACTAGAATTATTCATCTTCTTACTACTAGAATCCTTCATATTGTCTCTGAATCCCTCACAATCCGAAACATATTTCTATTCTACCGTAGGAACGCAGAAAATGCTGATTAGCTCGGTGATTGGTCTATTAACCGAACTAGTTAGAATGGTCAATTTAAGTAAACGTAAATTATAATGCAAACTGAGGGAAATAATAATCGAAAGTTATTTAGACCTCACAACTTTTTGTCTGAATAAAACTACGAACTCAAGTACCGTTTGATGAAATAAAATACAAAAACAACCGGTTTCAGAAGATCACCAGTACATACTCAACAACATACTTAAACATGTACAAAAATTATTGTAAAAAATCTTGAGAACAAAAGACTATGAAATGCAATAAATAACAAAATGAAGGAAACAATCTGTTGCTTGAATAAATTAATCTAATATTTTAATATTAAAAATAATAACTTTAAATTATGACACACAGTCTTTTGCACTACATGTACAACGAGAACATTTTATTTTAATACTTTTCTGAAAATTGTGTTTTCTTTCTTCTGCACAAGAACATTTTATTTTAATACTTTTCTAAAAAATACGTTTTCTTTCTTCTGTAACCTTGATAATACACCAAATGCAATAATAAAACATTTATACCAAGAATTTAATTTCTAAACAATCATTTATCGGATTTATGAAACTAATTTAAATATTTCTGTTTAATATACTTTTTATGAAAGATTTCGAAAATATAAATAAGAATTTCAGCCGATCCGCTGTAATATATGCTCTTTGACAGTATGAAAAGGAATTTTATTAATTTTCATTCACTTATAAGACCGAAAACATAACTACAAAGGGTTATTAGAACTAAGAATAAAAAAAATAATTCTTAGGAAATAGCGTTTCATATTTAGAAAATTAAAAATCATTCTAATTAATTTGCTTTTATTTTCATTTGGATAAACAATACCCTTATTCATAAATCCTTTTTGAGAATTTTGAATGAGATCTTGAATTGTAAATTTTCATTTTATTAAAATTTGTTAATTAACCTTGTTTGATAATGCATTCTTATTTGATCATTTATAATTATTTTTAGACATTAGACTATATATATTAATAATTAATCAACAAAACACAAATAATTGTTTATTCGAAAACTTATATAAACTCTTGGCGTTGCCCAGGGAATATACAGTTCAAAGAAAAAAAAATTTCTTATCTCTTCCAACATTTTCTAATTTTCTATATCGGGTATTATTATTTTTTTCAAAAACAATTATCCGTTTTATTAAATATGTATTATATCCATTTTATAATGAATAATGTGTTTAGAATATCCTCGAGAAAGCATTTCCTGTTGTCTTGAAAGTATATTAAGTATTACTTCTGTATACAGAACTGTATACATGACTGTATACACATCTTTAAGAACTAGGAGGCACCGTCCCCTTCCCGATAACGTTGGCCAACTTTTGCCTTCTATTCGCTGGTGCGAGTTCTTTTGTGCCGTCTGCTACTGTCCGTCTACCAATACCCGGAGCTCGCTTTGCAAGCTCCTTCAGAACACGACTTCCCTTGTACAATAACTTACTTACGTTCGCTAACCCCGGGAGCTCACCTCCGGTTTACTACACTCACTTAGTGAGCTGTTTCATAACGCATACAACCCCCAGATCTCGCTTCATGAACCCGTTCACCCATTTTGCGAAATGTAAATGATCGCATATTGACATTAATATTAAATTACATATTTACAACAATAATATATATAGTTAGTTGTTGTGCAATAATAATTACATATTAATGTATCTTTTTGAATCGGAAGTGGCATCACCAGAACCGGAAGTAAAAACCCTTAAAGCGACCCTTTACGTCCTCCAGAATTTAATGCTGAGTCCACATCAGTTCTTATTAAAGTTCTATCTCAAATTAATTCTGATAAATTGATGTTTCAAGGAAAACTTTTAAATCCAAAGGGGAAAAAACCGGAAGTGATTTGTATTTTTTCTGAACCACTCTACTTACTCTAATTCGATGCTAAATCCATATCAGTTATCATCTAAGTTCTATCTGTAGCAGATCCCGAGAAATAGATATAACTTTTGAACACGAAATGTAAAAAGAACCAAAAGTGGAAATCCTAAGTAAACCCCTCCCCCTCCAAAATGAAATTCTGTATCCATATCAGTCGTCACCTAAGTTCTATCTATAGCAACTCCTGAGAAAGGAAGATATATTTCAGTGCATTTTTTTTCCAGAAAAGAATCATATGCCAGAATTTGTTCCGTCAATAAAATTTCTAAGAACACATATAGAACAACAATCGAGAGGACACATTTAAGAACTACGTATTTTCATTTTATCCATCCAGAATTAGCCCATAAAATAAATTTTTATGCAAATGTAATGCAAGCAAGTATTTATAAGGCCTATTTTAACTCCGGTGAATCTATTTAACATGACAAGACCGTCTGTTGACGACGTAATCTCATTTCTTCTTAAGTGTATCTCATTTGACATTCTGTATACGCTCTTATGACACTAGACATCGCAAAATAACATGTCAACCATCTCAGTTGACATGTTTATCAGAAAACGTTTGATAATGCTACTCGCTTCAGAGAAGTCTTATGGTTTGGGAATCCCGTGGTCAAATATCCTCTGGGAAATTCCTCCAGTGTAGAAATAGTTATACCCTATTTTAATATTAACATACTTATGATTAAATATTCAGTATAATGGGATGTTTAAAATTCAAAGTACCTACGCTTAGGTTCCTGAAGCCTTTCATAATGCCCTAGCTCAATTTTTAGCCGGGGGTTAATGAATTAAAACATTATTTTGAGGAAACTAACTATAATCTATGAAACACTAAATCTTTTTTAAAGAGATTAGGTAAATTTTAATTTTTGGGTCCAACAGAGGTAAGTTCCAGGAAAATAATTAAAAGATAGCGGCGTGTAATTAATAGTTTATATAATTAAAAGATAGCCTCATGTAATTAATAGTTTAAAAATATTTATAAGCATTAAAAATTAATATAATTTCCTATCCCAAATTTGCATGACTCGAAACATAGTAAATATAGAACTTGACTTTGCTCGCAACTGAAATTAAACTAGATAACAACATAAAATGCCACGCAAGTGAGGTTTAACCAGCCAAATCTCATTTGTGCAGCATTTTTACAGTACTGTGGCAATTAATTGAGAAATGCAGTTTTTTTTTATAAAATTCAGTTGTATTCAAATTTTCTATGGATACATTTAAAACTAATAAGTGATATAACGTCCCCGAGACTTTATAACATCACAGACAACACGTTTTGGCATGGAATGTTTACATCGAATGGACTCATTCGATGTAAAGTTTTGTCGTCACGAGCCGAAGTTGATCTTTTTCGGCCGCATCTTCCAGAACGGTTGGTTCCAGCATTTCCTGTTTCCTGAAACCGCTTACAGGTCCTCCCGATACTTGTTGTACTCACTTCACATATTTTATCTATTTCCGCGAACTTCTTAGAAGTGTGTTCTCTAAGCGCAATCACTTTAGCATGTGTTTCCGCGCTGATATCCATGACGCTAATGACCCCCGCAACAATTGAGAAACTACCACTGCGCAACACCTGCCACCTGCCGGAGGAATTTGAACACCTGCTACTTACCAGGTGCATACGAACACCTGCTACTTTGATAATAACTGCAATTTGAACTCTGAGCTAATTTGGAGTGCTTCTTCCTAAGCTTACGTGTGATAAAACGAAAAAAATGACATTTTTCTCAATTGCCACAGTACTGTACCTTGTGATCTAATTTATCATGAGATATTAATTTGGAAAATTTTGAAAGAGTATGATTGAAGTCTGTAAGCAATGACAGAATCTCGGAAAGACAAGGGGTCGTTTATTCAATGGGGACTACAGTGGTGGATATCGCTTAGCAACTTTGAGAGAACCCAACGGAGATCTTATGTGTTTAAGTAGCTTATAATGTTGCAACCTTCTTTAGCATAATCTAGGTCCCTTAATCTGGAGATAAGCCGGTCGTTCAAACAGATACCTTATATCTTGAGATAAATCGGATTGTTTGGGTTGAAAAAATGCAGAAATGAGTGTAAGGTCAACTGAGCTTCCTGGGCCTTGCAATGGTTTCTCCCATTGTTCTCCTTACCATCTTTACCACTGAACACTTTAGACCTAGTTCAACGCGTCAAAATTGTATGCGGTAGCACATTTTAGATTATTACCTTTAGATTATTACCTTTTAGATTATTACCTTTAGATTATTACACTCTTGCAAATGATGTGACGGGGTGTAAAGTTTGGTGAAACGAATTATAAAAATATTCAAAGACTTCATTAAGCACTCCACAAATTTGAGCGGTGTTTTTCTCATCAATCTTTCAGTATTCTGATTTGTCATTTGGCAATTTGACTATTTAATCTACGTACTTTACAGTACAATAATTTGAAGCAAATTGGTGGCCTTCATTCTGAGTATTTTATTTTAATTATATACGCTTTCAATGGCAGTTGGTTGTTGAATTTGTGTGATGGATAGTGTTCCTTACCATCCTAAGATTTTTCGTTCTTTTATTCATTTCTGCCATGAATTTGGTTGCAAACCTGCTCACTCTAATATTACCACTTTATTTAATCATATTAGTTCTGATAAACTTGGGTAATATTGATGACTTTAAAAGCTTTGTTCTGGGATGTATGCAGTTCCCCTGTTACCTCCTGATGGTGACTATAAATTTTACATTGGTAGTACAAAACGTACTGGTGGCATCCGTTTAGCGGAACACGCTCGCGATGTCAAATATGGCAAACTTTCTACAGCTCTTGCTCAAAGTGTGGTTAAAGATAAATTTGTGTCCAATTTTAAAAAAACTTTCCTTTTAGTTTGTTGTAACAATCCACTTAATATTCTCCTTTATGAATCCCTCTGTATTAATATTTACCATGAGTCGATTTGTAATTTTGATCTCGTTCAAATTTTAAGTTATGCTTGGGGACTCATTCTCGACTCTATGTAATTCAAATCTCTTAATAGTTATTTATGACGTCATTCTCATGAAAATTACGCTTCACGGTTCTTCCGAAATTTTGCTTTTCTTGTAACTAAATGTATTGATAGTACTTTTTTTGTAATATTTTTACAATTTGAAAGCGTTTAAAGTAATTTTTGTATTTTTCGTGTATATTTCTTGGATTATTTTGTATTAATTAATAGCAAGTTCATTTACTATTTTATATTTTTATGCAAATTTGCTGTATAACTGGTCTCTATATATGAACATTCCATGTTTTACCATTCATGTAGCCACTGATGAAGGGCGTATTAACGCCCGCAAGCGCTCTGGCGGTTTTAAAAATGTTTTGTACGTCTTTTAAGATGTTTTAATAAATGACCTTTCGTTTTAAAGACGTTTTGTCCTTAATTTTATTTGTTAATGATAGTGCATTACCTATTTCGCGATTTTCAAAAACTGTGTATGTGCTATTTTTAATAATTGACCTGTTCTTAAAATTTACAATTTCATTTCTTCCTTTCTTCATAATCTATGGTATTCGGAATTATAACACATTTACCGGGGAATCACAAGAGACATTTATTCTAATAAAGAGAGCGATCCACAAGTTATCTCATGCATTTGCCCATCAATGCTATGTTTTTAATATTTCTTAGAATTTTACGTTTGCCCAGCAGCTTAGTAAATAGTGCGCTCTTTGAAGATCAAGAAGTAGTCAATATCAAGTACACTCAAACCTGTTTTTGTGCGGTCTTTTTTTTGTGCGATTTTTTTGTGCGGTATATGAAAATTTCAATCAAATTGGAACATAATTGACGAAGTTATCAATAAAAAAATTTAGTAGGTTTGATCGACCATTTAGTTTTTTCGATTTTTGATATGTATTTCATCACATTACATAAGTATTGCGTCAGCCAATTACATTACATATGTATTGAATTCTACAATCGCATAATTTAATTGCACAAGAATTTCCATGTAAATAAATAAAATGTGCAATAGCATATTGCGAAGGAATTCTTGCGTAGCAAAGCAAGAATGCATTGATCGCAAATAAACATTGAAGGACGTCTGCATCGTGTTAGTTTGGGTTTTCCTGAAACGGACTGCGTGTCTCGTTAGGTCGCCGAGTTGGTATTTTGCTAATGAGATAGTTGACGACTAGTCTCATGCTTTGTTTTGTTTGTTTTAACGAGTATGTAGAAGAAGTTTACTTGAAGGGAGCAAAGAGTTGCTTTTTTTTATTCGTCTCTGATCTGCGCAAGTGACAAGTCCGCTAAATAAAGTGATTTAATAGAAAAGAATATTACGTGTGTTTTAATTTTTAAATCTAATATTAATTGACGTCCTTCAAAGTGCTTTCACATTCCTATTGTCAGACTACGAAGGATAATGGTTATACGTTTTGAAAAGTTTTGTATGTGTAAAATAAGTACATATGTAAATAAAATATTTAAAAATGTTCGCATGTGTATTTTCTAAATCAGATTCCAAAAGGTTTGGTGATATTCCAAGTAGCTGCCAAGCCTCGAGTCTTGATTTCGTTTAAAAAAGCAATTCCTAGTTATTTCGTAAGGTTTTGAGTTATTTTCTACGTGAGACATTTTTTATGCGGTCCCTATTCACCGCATAAAAAAATACTTTTTAACTGTGTTGCGAAAACTATTTTTTATACCTACTCGTGAAGTTTTGTGCGATTTTTTTTTCTGCGTTTTCTTTTATGCGGTCCCTATCCACCGCACAAAAACAGGTTTGAGTGTACTAGCATTTGCAACATTCGAAATTCAATTAATTGCGATTTATTTGTAATCACTTGTTTTAAAAGGAAGGAAGTGTTCAACTGACGCTCCATCATCACCCGCAGACTATCGTTCCGCTGTATTTGCCGTTCATCAGCATCAGGTGAAGCTGATAAAGATTGCTAATCAGTGAGCACAAAATACCGTAAAGCCGGTATTCCAAGATTACTTATTCAATGAGTTGAAGCTTGATTTTTATTCTAAGTTTGCAGAGTAATTCTAATTTTATTGAAATATTAGTTATATCTGAAGGATATTATTTTTATTCAATATTCAAATGCACTTTTAATTTTCATTGGGCTATCTTCATCAAAAGTTCGACAGCCCACTGTGGGCCTTGACTTTCTTCAGAAGATTATTCCAAGATGTTTCTTTTAGAGCAATATTTCTCAAATTTTTAATACTTAACACCCCAAAGTCCTTGTCCACGCAATCGATCCATCCTCACGTCGGTGGTCCTCTAGTTCTTTTCCCTACGTTTTCACACCCTGTGGACATAATTTTATTTATAATTATGTTGTTAGCTATAATAATAACTGAAACTGAACAAAATATGTAAAGAGCAAGAGTAAGACAGTAACTATTAATCCATAAATAAGCGCGAAGCTTCTTGTTGCATATTTCAATTCCACCCATCCACTGACGTCTATTAAATCACCTTTGACACAAATGTGCCGTAAGAACCCATCAGACCCAATCAGACTTCAGTGAATGTATTTAGCATAAGAAGACGCTCTATTCACGGTGTAATCTCATTTCTTCCTAAGTATGTCTCATCTGGTCTTCTGTATACGTTTCCATGACAACTATCATCGGAATGCGTTGAACCTTCTGTCCCATTTGACACATTAACATAGAAGATCTGTATGTTATTGAGTAGCTCGCTTTTAAGAAGCTATAGAACAGTGACTGTAAATGAATAACATTTTGCAAGAGCATAGTGAAACGGTAACTATCTAGCGCTATTGCTAGTGGTATAGGCAAGGGACAGAAAGAAGGAAATAGATTGTTTTGGAAAGTAATAAATAAGATCTATCTTTGAATATGACTAGAATTTGCTCAGAATTTTTAATAGTTTTCGCAATAATTATCGCCAGAATAAATGTTTATTCGTAGTAGATAAACTTAATCGACAAATTTTAATTTCACACCCAAATTGAAAACACCCGTACACATAAAGAAACAATAAAGAGAATATAAACGAAAATAAAAATCTAAAAGAATAAAAATGACTATAAATGGTGATGAATGCAATAGAAAAAATCTGATGTGGACAACACATGACTTTCCTCATATAATGTAATGAATTTACTACTTTTACAGTAAAAAAAATAGGTTTTTCTTACAGTAGATACTAATATTCTTTCCAAGATATTGAATTTTCGACAATTAGTCGTCATTTTCATTGCTTTAGCGTTACTTTTATCCATTTGGCGAGATTTTCGTGAATTTAGCAACATTTCAAAAAGTCGCAAAGTTGGCGACATTCCGCCAAATGTGTCGCCAAAATCTCGCCAAGCGTTATGGACGAAGAAATAAGTTATTCTTACAGCAGATAAATAACTATTGGTGTTCAAATACAAAAGTATTACTTAAAGTATTTTTTTTTCATGAATGGAACGAGCTAGATCCACGAAAACGATGTCACCCAAATTATCGCATGGTACTACATATGAAAAGTGAACATGTTTCTCAGCAGAATTTTTTTTTTTTATTTTATATGACTTTTTGATAATTTTTTTTGAAAATGTACAATATCTCGAGAACGGTTCATATTAGCGTTCTAAAATGTATGTCAATCGCTTTCTAATGAAAAATTACATAAGAAATGTCTATTTACGCAACTTTATTAGCGGTTTTGATTTTTTGACGATTTTTTCAAAATTTCATTTGAAAATTTAGGGGGGTTCTGAGCATTCGATTGCGTATAAAAACAAAAGACTTCCAGTGTTTATAGATTGTGATTTTTGTACCAAATTTCCTTTGAATCGGTCCATTTGTTCGCCAGTTATCGTCTCCACAGACTCACTGACACACACACACATACTTTCACACAGACATCACCTCAAAAATGTTTGATTCGTGATCAGGGATGCTTGAAACGTGCTCTCCCGTCGAAAACTCGAATTCGAATTTTCGACCCCGTCACAATACTTTCCTTATACATTATGTATATAAGGAAAGTAACAAGGTATTTATGAAGGATCCTTCATATGGTAGCATGTGCTGTATACACTCATTTTCGATGGAAATCTTAGCGCTTTTAGACTCTTTTGCACACTTATTTCGTACAGTCATACTAATTTTCGGAAAACCTAATGGTGATATCTGAAGAACTGAAAATCCTTAGTGATTCTTTCTCTACCTACGCCATAATTTGATGCTAAATTCTTAACAGTCATCATCTAAGCTCTGTCTATATCCAATCTTAAGAAATAGATGTTTCAAGTAAAATGAAGATTTTGAACAAGAACTGAAAGAAAACTGGAAGTAGAAAACTTTGGTAAACCTCCCGTTCTTCCCAGAATTTGATTTTGAATTTTTTACACAAGTCTATTTAATAAAATCTTCGGAAAAAATCTAATTTTTCAAAAATGTTTAGTAAAGGAGGATTTTCCTCGCCAAAACGTTCGAAAGGTGAAATGATAGAAAAATATACTTCACTGTCAGATGTAGATTACAAATTGGGTTTGAGTGTAAATAGTCCTAAATGTAAAATTGCTACAGTTTTTGTTTTTCAATATTTACTTCTTTAGTGGTGCCCCAGACCAATATATTCTATTTGCGGAATAAATGAGAATCGCTTTATTTTAAACGAGATATAAAATTGAAATTTTATACACAGGTCAATCGTCATATTCAAGAAAAATCGAGTGTTTCAAAAATGTTTTGTAGAGGGGGAGGGGGGGCTCCACACCAAAACGTTCGAAAGGTGAAAGGAGAGATAAAAACTTGAAATTTGATGCACGGGTCAATCAATCGATAAAATCTCAAATAAAAACCGTATTTTTCAAAATTGTTCATTTAATGGGTGCTCCACACCAAAACGTTCGAAATGTAAAATGATAGTAAAACGGACTTTGCAATAAGAGAAAACTTTTATGTGCAAGGATAGATCGTTAGATAAGAATAAAGTGTATAATTTGAGCTTTCTAATATTTGCTAATTTAGGGATGCCGCACACTTAAATGTTTAATTGTTTAAATAAATGAGAACTGCCCAGTTTGATATTTGAAATTTTGTGCACGCATGAAGAGTTTATAAAGGACGGCTGGAAAAATTGAATTATTCAAAAATTCACGTTACTCGAGGGTGAGACCGTTGATCTGTAAGGAGTACTCTGCTTACTAAACATGCGAATCTTAGTACTGCAAACACGTACTTGCAAGTTATTGCATAATTTAAATTCATAAGTTGCACAAGTTGCAGAAGCTGAATAATCTGCATGAGCATTAGAAACTTATTCAATCATGGTGATAGTAGTCTAGAAATTGTTAACTTCAAAATGTGTAGTTATGACTGATATTTGTATATTATTATAAATAATTCTAAGAATAACTATTGTTGTGACAATTAAAACTGGAAAAATGAATGTGTTATGTACCTAGAGAAGTTAAGTAATAAAAACACGAATTGATGACACAAATAACTCGATTTTTAGTAGTCGATATAGACGTTAGATAGGTATGCAAATTTATGATATCAGCTATAAGCGAAGTGCCTCCAGATACCGCAAAATGATACGATTGAGATGTCACTTGACGGGGCATCCGAAATATATTACTGTAAGCGATCATGTATGAAAGAGGGTAATGGTAAGGTTGAGGTGTAATTCAAATGTGATGTTAAAATGAGCCAAAGAGCGAATGTTTATGATTAGATTCAAATTATTTAGGAGAAAACATGGAACAAATATATGAAGATTAGAATAAAAACATTAATAGAAAGATGGTGAAAAAGAAATATTTTATAGATTATTTCTCTAGAAATATAGATGCTGAAAGTCTTCAGCGTCCAGCATCGATTAGATTTCATGATCAACGTGACAAAAATAGCTGGCAAAATATAAAATATACAATGTTGCAAAGAATATATGCACCCATAAGAAATTGAGCTACAGCTTCGAAACTCAGCATGTATGTATCGTTTGGGGAGATGTGCAAATGATTAGAATGATTAGAATTTGGAAGCAAATAAATGTTTTATTAAAAATTGGTGGCAACAAAAATGTAATATTTTAGTAAATGATAAATCCTCTGTTGGAAACTATGAAAGTCGATATTCGGTGCGGCATAGAGTCAGTTAAGTTTTTTATGCCACTTTGTGGAAGATTTTCCTACAAATGTTGAAACTGGTCAGAAAATTCAGTTGTATCCTAAAAAG
Source organism: Amaurobius ferox (assembly GCA_951213105.1). NCBI lineage: Eukaryota > Metazoa > Arthropoda > Arachnida > Araneae > Amaurobiidae > Amaurobius > Amaurobius ferox. The sequence continues at coordinate 105,440,623 of OX578136.1, forward strand.
GCTGCAATTGCCATCTCAGCATGTCTCAGACATGTTCTACTGCTGATAGACCTTGGAATCTAGATGGCCATGGAATCCTCAAAGACATAAATCCTCAAATACATTTTATTTAAAATATAACATTTGTGAGATCCATTTCATTAAAAACTAAGTTATCAATATCACCTTCGAGTATTTCAGCGATGTTCATTTCCAAATCATTATTTGTTAAAAGAACTATCTTGCATTTCCTATTCACGATGTAACCCTTTATTCCCGGAACATATTCAATTCCATACCTAAATAATTATTATGTTCACAGCATTTACTAATATGTCTATACTTTTTTCGAGAGAAGTATTAATTCGGGACAGCTTTGAAAAGTGTTCCTGGATATTATATCGTAACAAATGGAATCTTTGAAAAGGATTTGCTTAACAAATCATATTGAGCAGGATTCTTCCTCGTCTAAACTGCAGTTCTAACTAACAATGCAAGAGAGAAACTCATTCGGGAAAAAAAATCAATTTTCCTTGCGAATGTTTGCATCAGATAGTTCAACTGCCCTGTTTTTACTACGAAAAAAGATATGTCAATAATTTCAATATAAAACATAAATGGAGGCTAATATATGCGAGAAAAAGCATTAAAAACATAAACACCCCGGACAAAATATTACGAAATAAGGTTTTATTGAATATGATACTTGGTTACATCACCATGTACCCTGGATCTTACGGGTATCCTGTCCAAATGGAGGCGGATACCGTCTGCAGTGATGTTGGCCCATTCGTCCGTCAATCTGGCCGTTAATTCCGCTAGTGACTGCGGACGTGCAGTACTCATCTTGACAGCCATTTCCAAAGCGTCCCACATTTTCTCGATGACGTCAAGGTCAGGCGAATTGGCATGCAAAGTGAGGTGTGGGAGATCAACCTCATGTTCTGCGAACCAGTCCTGAAGCCTAACTAGCGCGATGCACGGTAGAATTGTTGTCTTGGTAGACAGGTTTGGTGACAAGGCCCTCTCCACGCAGAAAATCCACATAAAGTACGACGTGGTCATCCAAGATGGGAAAATAATTCACCGCTTTCATCCGATTGCAGACTTTCACCAGTGGTCCAAGGCCAATCGCCGAAATATCCCCGAAAACACCCTCGTGCTACATTGATCTCTGGCGACAGTCCAGACTATAGATCTCTCCGGATCTTGTGACGCGGAAACGTGCGTCATTAGCATACAAGTAGAAGCATGATTCGTCTGACCATACTACACGTTGCCAGTCTTGAGCCCATTGGAGTCTCTTCTGTTTTAGGGCTGCTGTGATCCGAGGACGTCGCCGGGGTATATGGCTGCATAATTCCATGCGATGCAGCTCCCGGCGGAATGTGTGCTTGGAAATAGACAGAACCGGTCCAGCATTAACCTGTGCCACCAATTGGTTCCTGGTTTGGAAGTGATTAGCGGTAGCCATGGGTCTCACATGCCGACGATCTCTCAGGGTTAGTATCGTTTTGCGGCCGGCACTGCATCGCCGGGAACTAGTTTTTCCGGACAAACGCCATTGCTTATGCACTGTGCTTACTGTAGATGCTGTCTCACCAACGAACGCTGCAATCTCTGCAACTTTGTGGCCGTGTTCCCGACCAAACACTATGGCCCCCTTTTGCCAGTCGGTGACGTTTGCGGCCCATTTCCAAATTTACGAACGAACGAAACACACTGATCGCAAAGTTTCGCAACACGTTCAACCTTCTTCTACTACTTCACCTCTGTCCTGTTTGCATACTGGAGGTGCACTGCAGACACGTGCTCTTACAGTATAGGCTAGCGGTAAATGCTGATTTTGTAATATTATGTTCGGGGTGTTTAAAAAGGCATTTTCTTCAAATATGAGAAGAAGGATCGCGCTGTATATATAACAATTCATATATAATAAGTGATATTTATAATAAGTGAATGATAAGAAGGATTTATGAACTCACGAACACTTCTTTCATTTCAAACATTTTAGGAAATATGTCTCTCTGTATGTATGTGTGTGTATGAATGATGAATGTATGTATGTCTGTCATGTGTGAACACCTTAGCTCAGATCAATTGCACCTACCACTCACAGCTTATATGTAGATATATTGCATGGAAACTGTTCTTATTACTAAGCCAGAGTACATGGTAAAGTGAGAGAAATTGTAGATTTTGTTGGTCTAATGACCTCAGGCAATTAAAATTTTAACTTTTGAAAAATATAATTAGTGTAGACCGGAACCCACTTAAACCATTGGGCTATCCTAGCCCGCATGAAAAGCCAGAGCTAAATAAAATATTTAGAAATTCTCATGATCAGACTCGAATAACTGGTATTTTTAAATTTTTATAGCATTATTTTCTATAAAAGGCAATTATAAATTACCTGAATTATGCTGATGTATAATATTATATGAGGGAAAATGATAATTTGAACTCCGCTATGAATATTAATTATATCAAAACTGTTTATATTAACGCATATATACCAAATGCATCCAATTCATCAAATCAACTAAAATGTTGCCAACTTGAAAAAGTAAATTTGCCAAAAAAATTTACGAAATATTTAAAAATAATGACTTTGGTACGAAATCTGAAATTTGATTTTTTTTTTACCATATGATGAATTGTATACCAAATGCATCCAATTCATCAGATTAGCCAAACTGTTGCCCACTTAAAACAGCAAATTTGTCAAAAAATTTACAAAATATTTAAAAATAATGACTTTGGTATGAAATCTGAAAAATATATATTTTTTTATTCTGATAACGATTGAGATACAATTGGAGCTAAACACTATAGAACATATATGTATAATAAAGTACACATAGGTAGGAATTCACACCTCAGATATTTACAAGATGTTACCTATAAATCTTACAGACAATGCAGAAAATTTCGAAGAGCAAGAATAGGCACCAATCTAACAATTCACATTAAATGACGAAACTTTCAAGTGAATATTTCACCAGTACCCATCCATTCTTAAGTCCACCAAATTAACCTTGATACAAATGTATCCAAAGCACTCCTCAGACTCCTTCATTCTAGTTAACATATCAAGACGTTCTATTGGCAGTCTAATCCCATTTCTTCCCTCTTATGAGCCTATCTATGCGTTCCCATGACAACCAGCATGGTGAACAGAGCTACTTTATATCCCCGTCGCCGTGTTTATACAGCGTAACTATTCGCTATCCCTTTTCACAATTTTCAGCAGCTGCAGAACAATTAATGTAGATGAGTAATATTTTGCAACAACTGAGGAAAAAGCTAAATCTAGTGTAAAGAGCTCTGATATAAGTTATAGCTAAGGCACGGATTTTGATGACCTAAAAATTCACTAAAAATGCCCTTAAAATAGTGAAAAAATGCCTTTAAAAAATGCCCTTAAAACTTTACATTATTGTGAACTTAAAAAAAGGGACGACATAAAAAATAAATTTAGTTAATTCATGATACAAATTTCGAAAGTTTTGAGTAAATACAAATAATCTAAATTGTTGTAATAAAAAATTTATATGTATAAATACCTGACTTAAAACTTTTTATCCTGAACTGCGACAATTTAATTTCTCATGATAACATCGGAATTACATTGAATTATTAGGTATTTCCTAATGTTCTCAAATGTAAAAGATCTTCTATTGTCGGAATTTAAGTTTTTATACCGTGAAAAGCTTCTTTCAACATCTACGGATGTGATAGTTGCGTATTTGAAAAAAACGGATTCGCTTACGTCCAATTCTTCCTCCTCGATATCAAAAGTTTCATCTTCACCAGTTAGGATGAGAGGGATTTTCTTCAAAGTTTTGAAGCCCTGGTTTTTACCCGAAACATCGTTTAATTTGGCAATTATACAAAGCCCGCCTTTAGCCTTCTGAATGACCCCACTAACATTGTCAATGTATCCTGTCAAAATCCTGTCTTGAAAGGAGTTGATTTACGTCGAAAGGAGCGATTTAACGAAAGGAGCCCCTTACGACGGGGAAGACTATATTTATTGTAAAATACCTGTTTGCACCTGTTTGGGAGGAAGTGTTGCGGCTCCGGGAGTTGTTTGTAAAGATGCTAAGACGGGAATTAGCAAAAACACCCATTGCAACAGAAAGTATAGAGAACTAAAAATGAAAAAAAATCCCTAAATATAGGAAATCTTATAAAAATGCTAAATATTGATTCAAAAATGCTAAAAATGCCCTGAAAATGCTCAAAAATGCCCATAAAAGGGAAAAATTCGAAAAAATGCAAAAAATGCAGATTTCATCAAAATCCGCGCCTTAGTTATAGCTTTCAACTCATTTTGGTATAATTAATATATAAGGTTTCTGGGAAAGCCATTTAGCGACTTTTATTTCATCAACCTTTAGTCGTAGATATATACTTCCACTTACAAAATTGTTTCAAATACACTAGCAATTTATCGTATAAGAGTATACTTTTCTAAAAAACGCGAAATCTAACTTTTTCTATTGTAAATTTTCTTACATGTAACATGTAAAACTCAAAAAGTTAAAATTCTTTTACGAACAAATTCTACGAGATATATTAGTTCAAAATTTCAGCACTTTTACCCGAAGGAATTAGGGGTTGTTCACAAATTGAATTGGGAGTCATGTCAAAGGGTCAGCAAATACGCCCCATGTTATACATACTTATAGTATCAATTCTAAATAAATTATTAGGTGTTAAAGAACTTTCTGGGGCACCCTGAAAAATAGTACAAATATACCATTAAATGGAATGTGAAAATAATATTCCGAATTTCTTTTATTTTTATTTTATATACGACCCCTCAAAACTAGCCCGAAACTGTGGATTCGCAGACGTGGGAAAGTGATTTAAGTTGTAAAATTTAATGTTTCATATATCGGTCAATTTCGCTCGTAAAAGAATCTAACTTTTTCAGTTTTACATGTTAATGTATGAATAAAATTTTGCTAATTAAAACTTTGGGGGACGAGAGACCATATAAAAAGTTAGCTTTCGTATATTTTAGAAAAATGTATATTTCGATTTAAAACCGTTATACTATAAATTGTTACCTCATTTGAAATATTTTTGTAATTGAAAGTATAAATCTACGACTAACAGTTGTGGAAATACAGGTCGTTAAAGAATTTGTTTGGACACCCCTGTATAAAAATACTTGGTGAAAAAGATAAGGCAACATTAAGAAACGTAATTACACAAAATTAATATATTCAGCTGTTATTTTTTATATTCGGCGTTCAACAGTTTTGAGGACACGCGTTAGATCACCTTAGTTAGTGCTAAACAAACCAGTAAAACCCGAAGTCAACAATAAATTCGAAAGAAAAAAGAGTTAAAAGACTAATGGTCTTAGATTGCGTTTTCTCGATTTTGAGTTTGTTGGTTCGTTTTGAATTGAAGAGGATCAAACATATCCTCTAAACAGGTGTATGCAGAACTGTATGTTACCCTGTGCGTTATTCCGATACTTAATTTTTGCTTGACTTTAATCTTATTAGATTGGGCTTTCAAATTTACTTCGTGAACCATAGAAAATGTTGTCTTTTGGCACTATTTCCTTGGTAAATATTAACAACATTCAATTGAAAAATATTGGTAAATATTTATTAATTAACTTTTATAATTTTTTATTTCATAAATTTTAATTTGTTTTATTCATGCATATGAATTCACTTTCGTTTTATTTATTTATATGCAAATGAGTATAAATAAGTGATTCTCTTATTCAACAAAGTTGACAAATTTCACGCTATGTAAAACTCATTTAATGTTAACAACATTGTGGTATTTGTCTTAAATATGGATATAAATCGGTAGAAATAAATTGCGTTTTTCAAATATAATAGCGATAAGTATTTCAAAGATTACATTGAAATTTATGTATTTCTCACTGCACACTTATTTTTACTTTCCTTATATACATAATGTATAAGGAAAGTATTGTGACGGGGTCGAAAATTCGAATTCGAGTTTTCGATGGGAGAGCACGTTTCAAGCATCCCTGATAACGAATTAAACATTTTTGAAGTGATGTCTGTGTGTGTGTGTGTGAAAGTATGCGTGTGTGTGTGTGTATCAGTGAGACTGTGGAGACGATAACTGATGAACGAATGGACCGATTCGAGCGAAATTCAGTACAAAAATCACAATCTGTAAACACTGGAAACCTATTGTTTTTATAAGCAATCGAATGTTCAGCCCCCCCCCCCCTAAATTTTCGAGTGAAATTTTGAAAAAATCGTCAAAAAATCAAAACCGCTAATAAAGTTACACAAATAGACATTTCTTATGTACATTTTCATTGGAAAACGATTTACATAAATTTGAGAACGCTAACATGAACCGTTCTCGAAATATTGCACATTTTTCAAAAAAATTATCAAAAAATCATATAAAATTAAAAAAAATATTCCCTATTGAGAATCATGTTCACTTTTCGTATGTAATACCATGCGATAAATTTGGTGACATCATTCTCGTGGATCTAGCTCGTTCCATTCACGAAAAAAGATACTTTGAGTAATACTTTTGTATTTGAACGCCAATAGTCATTTATTTGCTGTAAGAATAACTTATTTTTCCGTCCTTAACGCTCGGCGAGATTTTGGCGACGAATTTGGTGGAATGTCGCCAACTTGGCGACTTTTTTAAATGTTGCTAGATTAAAGAAAAACTCGCCAAATGGATAAAAATAACGCTAAATCAATGAAAATGACGACTCATTGACGAAAATTCAATATCTTGGAAAGAATATTATTGTCTACTATAAGAATAACATTTTTTAACTGTAAAAGTAGCAAATTCACTGCATTATATAAGGAAAGTCATGTGCTGCCCACATCAGATTTTTTATTAAGATTAGTTTAACAAAATCATTTATATAATACATTAAAAATACGGTTTAGGTTATCTTTTAATGCTAACAACGAGGATCTGGGAGATAAAAATATGTGTTAAAAGAATTACGAAATATAGAATAAACAGCGTTTCTGCAATTTTGTTATTTTAAGCATGACATAAAATAAACTATCAGCATATCTCATCGAATAAAGAATATTTCATTCTTTTCATCATGCTGCCGATTCTGCACTCGTAAATTAGCGGAATTTTTTCCCCCAAATATAACCATTGCTTTTCAAAATCGAATTTAAATTACGACCCGAGAAATGTTGGGAATGGAAATGAATTAATGGAGAATGAAGTTCGGCGGAATGCAAAACCATTAAGAGCTTGTCATAAGCAGAATAATAAATACCAAACCTAGAATGCCCCGCTCTAAATTGATTTCTAATTTCGGTCCCCATTTGCGTAAGCTCTTAGCAAGGGAAATGTCAAAGATACAAGGTGTCGAAGAGTCTCTATACAGATAAAATTACTTTTCTTTATTTTACTACTTTTACAGAGTATTTGAATAAGAAAAATTCAGAGACAGCTTTATAATTTGGATACTGAGTCATTACACAGATTGTTTATATAAATGATTACAAGTAAAACGTTTAACAAGTAATGTATTTCTGTGTTTGTGGACATATTTGCTAAATGGATGTTTCTCAAGTGTTTGAGAAATTATTTGTTTAGGAATATTCACGAACCGCCGCCGATCCACTAGTGTATTTTTTATCAATTTGCAGAAATTAAAATCTAAAGAAATAAATACATTACAAAAGATCTAGATTATCCGAGCTAATTCCTTTTTTACTGACACATTTTTTTTTCGGAAGAAGTTAAAACATCAAATTTCGTGAAGTATTCATTTTTTGTGAAATCGTGGAAAAAAATTATGATGAAGATAATGTTCTACTCATGGAGCTTGTTGCGTGGTATTATACCACACGTCCTGTCCAGAACGCGGAGGATGGCCGTGATCGAAAAAAAAAATACACTTAGATGTTAATTGAAAATGAGGACATCTTGAAATAATTTTAAAACAAAACCTTTATTAACACCTACTAGTATTTTAGACACAATATATAAAGTATTTTACATGGATACAATTCATGTCTATCAACTAGCATTTGCCCTAAACACAGCATGCTTTGGGACTCACTAAACATTGCGGGTCTTACACAAAAATGTCACTCTTTAATAGGGACAGGCAAAATGTATTTCATGTGTTCAAAAAGAAAGAGAGATAGCAAAAACACCTAAGGGAGGCTGTATATTGAAAAGGGCCTACCATGACTATCGATTGCAGTGGCGTGGCATCGGGCTCAGGCTGTCTCTCACGGGGGTGGTCAGTTTCCTCGGATTGTTATCAGAATCCTCGCAGGTCTTTTCACACTTCTATCCTAAAACCTTATCCTCTCTCCCCCGAACTTCTCTCTCTCTCTTAAAAAAAAACTAAAAAAAAAATCTGAGAATTCACACCGGCGTACACCTTCCTTGATTGGCCTTTGGGCTCAAGAACAACGCTCAAGGCACTTACTATTGGACATAATGACCCCTCGGGCTACCAACGACATTTTGAGCCCCACGTAACCTCTGGTCCCACTGCTTCCTAATTCAAAAGGGCCAGTATCTATCTCTTTCGGACACCGGGCGCCTCTGACGCGATTTGGAAAATTATGAGCACAGAACTCTTTTCTCTCATCACACGCCAAACGTCGCTTTATCGCCACTTCTGGCATATTCTGGCAATACCTGCAGTTAGAGTGAAAGACGAATTGTTTTAATAAAGGACATTGTTCATCAAGACCCATCATTTGATTGTATATCAGATTGCGTATAATAATGTCATTAGATACATTTATATCAGATTATTTACCGCAATTGCAGAAATATTTTACAGTCAAGGTATATTGCAACAAACCAAATAATGAATGTGTGATTTTTGGAGCTTCTATTACAAATAGGGAATATGTTAGGAAACTTATCAAAATATACCTAGTAATATTTCAAATACTGTTTGGATTATTACTTTCCTTATATACATAATATATAAGGAAATTATTGTGACGGTGTCGAAAATTCGAATTCGAGTTTTCGGCGGGAGAGCACCTTTCAAGCATCCCTAATCACGAATCAAACATTTTTGAGGTGATGTCTGTGTGTGTGTGTGTGTGTGAAAGTATGTGTGTCAGTGAGCCTGTGGAAAAATATCTCACGAACAAATAGAGCGATTCGAATGAAATTTGGTACAAAAATTACAATCCATGAATACTGGAAGGCTATTGTTTTAAAACACAATCGAATGTTCAGATCCCCTAAACTTTCGAGTGAAATTTTGAAAAAATCATCAAAAATTTACCTTTAATAAAGAACCTTTAATAAATTTACCTTTAAAAAACCTTTAATAAAGTTACGCAAATAGATATTTCTTATATAATTTTTTCTTAGAAAACGATTGACATAAACTTTAGAATGCTAGCATAAACCGTTCTCGAGATATTGCACATTTTTCAAATAAGTTTATCAATAAAATCCCATAAATTAAAAAGAAATATTGACTGTTGAGAAACATGTTTACTTTTCATATGTAATAGCATGCGATAAATTGGGTGACATCATTCTCGTGGATCTAACTCGTTCCATTCATGAGAAAAGATACTTTGAGTAATACTTTTGTATTTGAACGCCAATAGTCATCTATCTGCTGTAAGAATAACTTATTTCGCCATCCATAACGCTAGGCGACATTCTGGCGACGAATTTAGCGGAATGTCCCCAACTTGGCGGCATTTTAAATGTTGCCATATTAACGAAAATCTCCGCCAAATGACGCTAAATCAATGAAAATGACGGCTAAGTGAAGAAAATTCAATATCTTGGAAAGAATATTAATATTTACTATAAGTAGTATATACTATAATATTAGTATATACTATAAGAATAAAATTTTTTTTAACTGTAAAAGTAGTAAATTCATTGCATTTGTATAAGGAGAGCCATGTGTTGCCCACATAAGATTTTTCCCACATCAGATTATTTGAAAGGAGGAAATATTTGTCATTTTAAAAATTCAAAATTTGTAACATTTTAAGGAAATTTGCTTGGCACTTTTCGGTTTGTGGGAGCAATATATAATTGCTACTTTCCGGACACACATAGTATAATGCAGAGTTTTTGAAAATATGAACCCTTGGGGTTCCGCTGTACCTAAAGCTAAGTCTGAAACTGTACCTAACTCTGTACCTGTACAGCTCTTAGCTGTACCTAAAGCTAAGTTTGAAAATCAGATGTTGCAATGAAATATATAAATTTTTGAATAGAAAGTGACATCTGTCTCCAGAACAAGAAGTAGAAATCCTTCGTAAACTCCTCAGTAACTTTCTGCTGCATCCATATTAGCCACTATCTATTGTATATCCTACGACATAGATGTGCAAGAAATGGTATGTGTGTTTTGTTTTCCCAACAAAATCTGCATTTCAAAATTATTTGGTGTAAAATTATATTATTATTTTTTGTACACACATGAGCTAAATTGTCTGTGACCTACAGTTTTAAATAGACTATGGCCAACATACATTTATACTCAGTTCCATCCTTCACACGAATGGATCTGATATAAAAATTATGGATCTGAAGGACTAAATAAACTTTAATTTTTGTATACCGATTTGAAGGTATATTTATACCGTAGAATGTAGAATCTTATGAATTTGACATTAATGGGAATTTTGTTTTGTGTGAAATATATATATATATATATATATATATATATATATATATATATATATATATAGTGTATATATATATTACTAAATTATATGTAGTTCACATTAAAAATGTATTTTAAAAGTCAATAGCCAAATACATTGTGCAAAGAACTTATGCTTTGTTTTAAATAGGTAACATGAAAATATTGTAGACTCATTTTTAATCATATATAACAAAGAAATAAGCTAGTAAAAAAACTGAAGCCACAATATTTTCAATTGGATTCAAATTCTGGAAATTTATGACTGAAAAATGACAAAAAATATAACAAAGTTAACTAGATATTGGATTAAAATGTTTGGGGATTAAATCCGTCATCAAAATTTAATAGGTCAGCATAATAAATTTAAAGATAAATATTTCACCATATATACTATTACTGATTTTTTATATTTAATATAACTTAAGATTATTTAATGCATTATTATCACTGTAAACCTTTAATTTTTTTAGATAAGCATAGGCCATTACTTATATTTTTGAGACAGTAAATAAGTTCTTCAAAAGTAAACATTACTGTATATATACATAATGCTGTGTTTAGCAATTCTTTTTACTTTCCTTATATACATATTACTTTCCTTTACATAGTATAATGGATAAGGAAAATGTTGTGACGGGGTCGAAAATTCGAATTCAAGTTTTCGACGTGAGAGCACGTTTCAAGCATCCCTGATCACGAATCGAACATTTTTGGGGTGATGTCTGTGTATGTATGTGTGTGAGTATGTGTGTGGGTGTGATTATGTGTGTGTGTGAGTGTGTGTGTGTGTGTGTGTGTCAGTGAGTCTGTGGAGACGATATCTCATGAACAAATAGAGAGACGAGAATGAAATTTGGTACAAAAATTACAATCCATTAATACCGGAAGCCTATTATTTTTAAACACAATCGAATGTTCAGTACCCCCCTAAATTTTCGAGTGAAATTTTGAAAAAATCACCAAAAACTCAAAACCTTTGAAAAAGTTACGCAAATAGGCATTTCTTATGTAATTTTTCCATAGAAAACAAGTGACATAAACTCTAGAACGCTAGCATAAACCGTTCTCGAGATATTACACATTTTTCAAATAAATTTTTCAAAAAATCCCATAAATTAAAAAAAATATTAACTGTTGAGAAACATGTTCACTTTTCATATGTAATATCATGCGATAAATTGGGTGACATAATTCTCTTGGATCTCGTTTCATTCATGATTAAATGAACTTTAAATAATACTTTTGTATTTGAACGCCAATAGTCATTTACATGATATAAGGACAACTTATTTCTCCTTTCATAAGCTTGGCAAGATTTTGAAGGACGAATTTGGAGGAATGTCGCCAACTTGGTGACTTTTAAATGTTGCCAAATTAACGAAAATCTTGCCAAAAGGATAAAAATGAAGCTAAATCAATGAAAATGACGACTATTTGTCTAAATTGCAATATCTTGGAAAGAATATAAGTATCTACTGTAGGAATAACCTATTTTATTTTACTGTAGGAGTAGTAAATCCATTGTATTATATTAGGAAAGTCATGTGGAAAGTCGTGTGTTTCCATGGATATACGTACTTTCAGAAACAGTACTTATTTATGAAAAAACTATGGATAATGCTTGTCAAATGTGTTGAAGACAATGTTAAAAGATACTATTTTTTGTAACTGTGGAATATGTAATTTATTATAAGGGAAAAAATATGAAGATTTCGTGTTATTTTCCCAATTTTCCAGCATTTATCTATTTATATATTAGCAGCGATTATCCTGCGTTGCTCGGGATTTACGATGCAAAACTCTGATAAAAATTACAACAGAACATACAAGGGCGTGAATCTTATACATTGTTTTTTCACTGTGAAAGAAGTAAATTCATTGCATTATGTAAAATATATATATATATATATATATATATATATATATATATACATAATAATAATAGTTTGAAAGTCCAATGATAGAATAAATAGTGAGAAGCTACAACTCGAAAAACCTAACTTTCTAACAAACCTGCAAAATAAAAGTATAAAGCAGCAAACCTTTAACCAAATAGAAAATAATTCAAATTTCGAGTCATCAAGTTAATGATAATCAATAAATCAATAAATATCAATGGTATGGTATACTTTTATTTTGTAGATTTGTTAGAAAGTTAGGTTTTGCGAGTTGCAGCTTCTCACTATTTTATCATTGGACTTTCAAACTACTATTATTATTATTGAAATCATTTTATTTATAAGCTGCATCTGCGCAATAAATTAAATGTGTTATGCATTGTTATTCCTATTTACTTTATCTTTATTTTTTACATATTCATATTTGCAAAGTATCCTTAATCTTTTTTTAGCATGCTACGGTATTTATGAAAAAATTCTTTTTTATATTATACATATATATATATTATTCATATATATATAATATATATATACATATATACATATATATATATATATATATATACATTTATATAAACATATATATATATGTATATATATATATATATATATACATATATATATACATATATATATATATGTATATATATATATATACATATATCTATATATATATACATATATATATACATATATGTATATATATATATATATATATATATATATATATATATATATATATATATATATATATATATATATACATATAAATATAACTATTAACCTCATCTAAAACAATCTACTGAAAATATACCCAAAGGCGCTAAGCTGCTCAAACAAGTACATTTTTATACTACATAAGAAATAGAAAAATGAAGAATGACAATGTATCAAAATTTCACCGGGGGGGATTGTGACCCCCACTTCCCGGTTTAGCCAGCTTCATGTCATGACGACACTCCCGGAAGCGGATACAATGTCGCAATCCAAGTACATATACTAAAACTAAAAATGTAAAAAAGTTGAAAACTTTTTTACATTTTGATACTAAAACTAAAAATGTAAAAAAGTTGAAAACTTTTTTACATTTTTAGTTTTAGTATATGTACTTGGATTGCGACATTGTATCCGCTTCCGGGAGTGTCGTCATGACATGAAGCCGGCTAAACCGGGAAGTGGGGGGCACAATCCCCCCCCCCCGGCGAAATTTTGATACATTGTCATTCTTCATGTTTCTATTTCTTATGTAGTATATATATATACATATATATACATATATACATTATATATACATATATATATATATATATGTATATAATTTATATTTCATATCATTATAGTCAATGCACATACATCTTTAAATATGCATAAAACTTCTTTATATATATATAAAACTTCTTCAAATAGAAAACTCTTTCATAAGCCATAAAATGATTTTGTTTTTCAAAACAAAATAAAAGAATGCATTCGAATATTCCCTTCATAATCTTATTTCATTTTTCCCTTACTACTTCTAGAATTATTTAACGCGTTTATAAACCAGACTGAAATATTTCCAAACTAATCCGTAAAGTTTTGTTATTATAAATAATATATTATTCAAAATTATTCTGCTCATAAAATTATTGGAACTTGATCAACTTTAAATTTTCTAATATAAGCATCAGAATAATAATTTTTCAACTAAACTTTATAAGTTGTTCCCGTAACCTCCCCCCTTCCCCCTCTTCCTTTCCAATAATTTTCATTAAAATATCTGAACCAACTTTTAAAACTGTCTGCTAATGTCTATACGCGCATGGAATAATATAAAAACATCGCTCATATTTCGGCAAAATTAAACTTTATACAAAAAATATATGGGGGCGCGGTAGCCCATTGGTTAGCGCGCTGGAGTTGCACTCGGTAGGCCCGGGTTCGATTCCAGCCACTGCCAAAACTGCCACCGTGTTCATGCGGAGTACGATCACGTTAAACATGTGGGTCCGAAAGTCCTTCCGAGAGGTTGGTGGTAGGGGAAGGAGGGTACGGTCCCTGTGGATGCCTCCCCCACTGGGTTCCGGTCTAAATTGGGTGGCACTTCCCGACCGTCCAAACAGTTACCTTACACCTTTCTGGTAGGTCGGACGGTCTGGGTTTCAACAACAACAAAAAATATATGAAAGAAGCTTGATATGGTGGCAAATAATGCGTACACATCATTTTTGACGTAACCGTTGAGCATTGTTTTTTCATTTGCACACTTATTTCACACAGTCATACGAATTTTAGGGAAAAACCGGAAGTGGCATCTTAAGAACCGGAAGTGGTATCTCAAGAACCGAAAGTTGAAATCTTTAGTGAACCCCTGATATCGCCCTGAAAATATTCGGTGATTATCTATGTCAGTCATCATCTAAGTTCCTGTTCCGTCTATATCCAATCCTGAGAAATAGATGTTGCAAGGAAAAAGCAAATTTTTAAATCGGAGACGACCTCTAGAATCGGAAGTGGAATTCCTTAGTAAAAACCCCACTCCCATTAGACATTAATGCTAAATCCACATTAGTCATCATCTAAGTAAGCTTAATATAGAAGATTCAGAGACATAGATGATTAAAAAAAAATTGGTAAGAACGTAGATAGCAAATTTCATTACAATCTATTAAATATGTCTTTACTAAAACAACAAAAAACCAATATGTAAAATTACCAACCGGTTTTGGAAACAAACGTTGTTTCCTTTGTCAGGAAAAATTATCCAAATGAGTACCGATTGGATTCGGGAAAGTCTTTCGTTTTCACTTTCTCCTAAGTAGTATTGAGAATGTGCTGTTTTTGAGATAATTTTCGATTTCGAGACTTTATGTCAATATATGTTTGAAGACCTCCAGAACACGTGTTGAGTATTTTTGAAGTAATATCCGTCTGTGTATGTCTGTCTGTATATTTGTGGTCGATTTCTTGTGCACACAATAGCGGCCACAAATATTAGTGGATTTTCACGAAACTTTATATTAGGCTTTGTTATAAAAAATTTAGTACCAGATGAAAAAAATTTACTTCGAAAGAAAACTTCGAAATTTTATATTTTTTAACATGGCAGCATATGAAAAAATTTGACATAATCATGCGTAAAAGGGTATATTTATGGCTTCGTGATCACGACACATTACAGTTTCAATCATTGTTGTGAAAATAGCCGCGATACAATTTTTTTGTTCCCGACGTCATAGCACCCGTCTGGGAGCAAATTAAACTCCGAGGAACAATGTCAAGTATGAGACCAATCTAAAGGTCTTTGCAAATCCTTTAAAGTGAAGGGTAAAACACTATAATTGTAATCATTTGGACAAACAATATCGATTTTTTAGATTGTTTCTTGTAAAATTCGGGAAAAAAAATCTACCAAAATATAGATTCTGGTAGGAGAAGTCGAGTTGAGCCGCTCTTCAGATAATTTATTGCTGTTTTACTAAAGAAATAGTTCATGTATATTTTTTTCTGTTATTTTGAGATAATAGAGACTCTTACCAAATAATGGTTAGAAGTCTTTATTGATCTGAATCTCCGTAAAAAATATTCATCTAAAATTTAGAGTATAATATATAGTTATATACAGGGTGTCCAATGCTATCGGTGCCCACTGGCTATTTCCTCAACCGTTAGTCACAGCGATATACTTCCAATTTAAAAAATGTTTTGAATTTTAAAATCTATTATCTTAGAAACAGTTTAAATCAATAAATACATTTCTGAAAGAAATACAAAATATAAATTTTTATACGGTCCCCCAGTCCTTCCAATTATATTTAGGAAAATCATCCTCATACAATTCCATGCAAAATAAAAAAAAATCTTCCTTTTACGAGCAAAAATTCACTGAGATATGAAGGCATTAAACTTTATGACTTAAGTCGCTTTTCCACGCATAAAAATGTCCCGTTACAAGCAACCAACCAGTCAGGGACCGTATTAACCATTTCTCAGCAAAAGAGGGGTAAACAGCTATAAGTCGGTCAATTTTGGTCGTAATAGGATGATTATTTTTTATTTTGCATAAAATTGTATGAGAATGATTTTCCTAAATATAATTGGTAGGACCGGGAGACTATATAAAAATTTATATATCGTATTTCTTTGAGAAATACATTTATTGACTTAAACTGTTTCTAAGATAATAGATTTTAAAATTTAAAATATTTTTGCAAATGGAAGTGTATCTCTGTGACTAACTGTTGAGGAAATAGCTATTGGACACCGATAGCACTGGACACCCTGTATATTTACATGTTATCTTAGTATTAAAAAATACCAGCAAATAAACGTACATTTTACAATACACATAAAAAAATGCAATTTAACAACCCCAAGTAATAGCGAATGAATAATTTTCTTTATGAAAATTGAGGAAATTTTCAGTCAAAGTGTCTTTAAGTTATTTATCCCGATTAACAATTCTTCCTATTTAGCAAATCATATTGACGATAATTTTCGGTCTTTAATTTGAGTGTGTAAAATGTACTGTATATAAAAAAAATGTGATTACACAAATTGATAATGGTACAAAATCCTATGCGAAACAGTTCGGCATCTCTATTTTTCATGATGTCTTTTGTTGATATATGTTATTTGATATTCATATTTTGTTTCATATCAATTTGATTACTAACAATGTATTTTTGATTAACTTTCTTTTTTGTAGTAGTGTGCGATTCCTTATAGTTGCTGTAATGAGTTCCATAGGCATATAGAACGTACTTTGAGGAAAGGAATAACAATGAATTGAGATAAATTAATTTCTTTACATGGTATTGTTGATTTGAAAGTAAATTATATCTCGTTACTGAAAGAAACGTATAGAAATAAATACATTACCGGAGACTTGGTATTGATTTTACATTTGTAGGCTTTGAAATTTAATGTAAAAGCACGTGTGAAAATTTTGCATTGTTGGATAGACCTGACGAGAAAACGGGCTTATCGGAGCGCAAAATTATAATGAGCTAAAATAAATAGGAAAGTAAACAACACAGATGGTAACTCATTAAGATGCCATCTAGGGCAGTAATTTCGTTTCGAGATAAATGTCAAAGCATCACGAGGTGTGAATTCAGTAATGGGCATAGCAGGCATTCTGTTAAATGTTTGAAAGGTCAAAGCACAAAGAATTTCAATCATCTTTACTTTCTATTCTTATATAACGGGGCTGGCCAGGGCTGGACCGTGGACTGCATGTCACCAGCGGGCCATTTTTGCAGTTATTTTGCAATTATTTTTGCATTTTTGTTCTACTTTTGTACTTACTATTAAAATATTGTTAACTGTTTGGCCTTGGCGTAGAACATGAGACCAGAGCCAAACCTGAAGTTTTAAATTGTATTTTATATGACTTTTTATATGACATTATGTATTTTTATACGATGCGATATGTTTTATGTTGTTTTACGCTGCTGAAAGAAGTAATGATCATAGTTGCAAGTGATTGTGCTTTCAATACCAGTGCCCCGAACTATGTTTTAATAACATAGTTCATGTACCGCTTCGATAATCTTTTCTGACTCCGTACATTTCGTGGTCCAGCGACGCTAGTCGAAATCAAATATTATTTCTCTCGACGCAAAATATGCAAATTAAATAACATGTTTAACTTAGACAATTTTAAATTGGAAAATATAATGTTCCTTATTTTCTATTAGTTATTTTCTGTGCAAGCCTAATTTAAAAAACTGCACTAATTTAAATCAAAATTTATTTGATTTCAGAAAACTGAGTTATACTACCTATGGTAAAATTTAACTTTAGTTAAAATATATATTTTTTAAATGCCACGATTATTTATTGCCTTCCATGCACTTCCTGCCTTCCATTTTGTATAATCCTGGAGCTTATAACTACTTATTATACAATGGTCTACAATTTTGTATTTGACGTGTTTCTTTTATCTCGTTCTGTTGTCAAGTTTCCGCTCCTAACTTCTTCAATTTTCCGTTCAGGGCGTTGTAATTATTCTTATTCGATGGGAGTATAGCCATTTTATTATAGATATACTTAATGTGTCCTCCTATTCTAAAATTATTTGGGTGCTTGGGGATTTTCTAAAGAACCTGTATTTCTTTGAGTGAGAATCATATTATGGCTTTAGTTAGACCAATTTATATTTAGATACTTAACTAGTCATTTATAATAAAGCCATCGCCTAATGAATAACTTCAAATTCAATTTCTCTTTACTCTTTCTGATGGAGTTCTCTTTCGTTTCTCTTTAGGTGTTCCCGTCTGGAGAACGCCGGCGACCGTTAACAGCGCTTCAACAGCACCTTCTTAAAAAGCTTGGACCAGATGCACATGCATTAACAGTCAGTGTTACTGGGCATGCACCTCACTCTGTGGGCCTAAAACCAGCCAGAGCTTATGGAGGGAGTCCCTTGGGAGTGACGTACGACCTTAAGGTTTTTCCAGGTTATGATGAATTTCATGTGTTATAATTTATCTTTATGATAACAAATTTCTTCTTTTGTATTTACCCAAACTGTTATAGAAATGAAAACTGAAGATTCAACGTAAAGTTGTCACTGAAAAAGTGATAAGGGATAACCCCAAATAAAAAATTATGATCGAGCATCGACAAGCATCAGTATTCCAATTGCACTCTTTCTAGGGTTTAACAATTTAACCTTTTGCTTACGGGTGGGACAGCGT
The DNA here is from genome assembly GCA_951213105.1 of Amaurobius ferox. Taxonomy (NCBI): domain Eukaryota; kingdom Metazoa; phylum Arthropoda; class Arachnida; order Araneae; family Amaurobiidae; genus Amaurobius; species Amaurobius ferox. Next base: position 105,459,849 of record OX578136.1, read on the forward strand.
CAATTTCAAACAAAGAACCTCTCAAAACGACAGGTATTTGACATACTCTACCCCAAACAGTTCGATTTCCTTTTACAAACATTGGCGTCGCCATACTTACAAACTTTGCAAAGGTGTTTTTGGGAAACTTTGTAAAGCTGTTTTTGGAGGATGGGGCAGTATTAGTCTCAAATATACTAAACATGCAGATTTTCTGTGCTATTTTAGGGACATACATCTCAAATGTTTCGGCTCAAGGAGAGGGTGGACCCACTGAATCATCCTCTTTATACGTACCTCTGTCGAATAGTCTTTTAAAAGTGTGCACCAAAATTATTGAAAAATACTCATTTTAGAAAAACTATATTCCAAATTTCAGAAATGCGTAAAACTCAATTTATAAAAAAATTGCTATACCTAAAGTGCAAAAATGAACTCTATTTTTAGAATTCAGTGCATCAATTTACGTTAATGTGTTTCATTTGCAACAAAATCCTCGCAGATTAATATATTTCTTGACTACATAATAATCATGTGTAGAATTGCTAAAAACATAGCCTCCAACGGTTCAAACATGAAATAGAAAAAATACTTTAAACAAAAAAATGGGAATTAAAAAACAAAATTAGGAAACAAAAATAAATATTTTATTTAATCTTTTATGTATTAATCTACATAACTGTTTTTTCATAGAATATCCTCGAACATTTGTCAACAATTTACAACCTTTTAGCATTATATTTTAAAATAAACCTTGGAATTTTTCTGAAACCTGTGACGCAATAGAGCATTTTCATTACAACTCATATTTAGATATTTGAGATTTTTTAATTTTGTGAACATGTACAATTAGAAATTGCAGTGTCCAGAACAGGGCGTTGTGCAGGAAGAATGCATCACTAGTTAACCCTGATTCGCTCAGCTTTTATCACAGGTGAAAACTTATGTGGTTCCCACCTGATACTAATTGTTTGGATGCTGAAAACGCTATTAACCTACACCGTAAAAAATACTCAATTGAAGAAAAAAATATTGATTTAGTATTTCTCTTTCAAGTTTTATTGAACTGCTCTGTAGTCGCTATCATTCCAGACCATTGCGTGTCACTCCAATTTGCTTAACTCACTCTTTCATCCTTACATTGCCTGTTAGGTCGTGCATGGCATTGCTGGCATGGTGTACGGGTAGCACACCTAGGGCGTTAATCTGTAAACTCTCCTATTATAAGTTGTGTTTTTATGTAAAATACTAATGCACTATACACACGAGCAAGAATATAATGAGGAATTAGTCGAATGAGTTGACGTGAAGATGTTGAGTTGTTAATACTTGTTAGAATGTTTATAGTAGCTTCACTTGCTTGTGACCAAAAGATTTAATTTATTTAATTGATCAAAAATAAAACTAATATCTATCTTCACTTTGAAAAAGTCCAAGGGTTTTAAATTCTTAAAGGTCATAATTACTTAATGTTGTTTTTCCCACAAGCATACTATAATGTATAAAGTATTATGACTGGATCGAAAATTCGAATTCGAGTTTTCGACGGAAAGAGCACGTTTCAAGCCTCTCTAAACTCGAATCAAACGTATTGAGGTTATGTCTGAGTGTATGTATGTGTATGTGTGTATATGTGTGCGTATATGAGTATGTAAGTATGTGGATGAGATATCTCAATAACGGATGGAGAGTTTCGAACGAAATTTAGTATGATTATTAGAATAGGTAAATGCTGGAATCCTATTGATTTTAAACGTAATCAAATGTTCGGAAGATCCCCAATTTTCGAAGGAAATTTCGAAACAATCGTTAAAAAATGAGTACATTCAATAATATTACGTAAACAATTTTTTGTGTAATTTTTCATTAGGAAATGATTAATGCAAACTTGTAATGTGCTATCATGAATTATGATGTACTATCCTGAATTGTTCTCAAAATATTGCCCTTTTTTCAAATAAATTTATAAAAAAAATTATATAAAATTAAAAATGTCTTAAATACTGTTTTATATATTCACTTTTCAGATGCAATATTTTGCGACACATTTGCTAACATAAATCGTGGAAATGCGTTCGTTTCATTCATAACGGAAAATACACTGTGTAATAAATTTGTATTTTAACACTCAACAATTTTTCAATACTCATTTATTTAAATATTAAGAAAGAACTTCTCCCCGTCTGTTTGTAACGCTTGGCGATACATTTGATTAACTTGGGGAATTTGGGTAACTATCGCTAAAAAACTTGGCAATAATTTTAATGGTGCCACATTGACGAAATAACTGTCAAGATTTTCATAAATGATGCTAAATTAAGGAAAATGACAACTAATGGATGAATTAATTTTTAAAATATTTTGATACATGGACTACATTACTTATTGAAGATGCTATAAATATAGATAATTGTCAAGTTAGTTTTGCGTGAAATATAACTTAATTGAGTACTTCAAAATAGTTTTAAATGTTTTCATCAAAAAAGCGCCTAATATAAATTCCACATTCAGAACATTGAGCCGTGGTTTTGTAATTTTTTTTTCCCGCTGTGAATGAAAGAAATGCATTGTATTATATAGGCAAAGCCATATGCTGCTCAAATCAGATATTTTTACTTTCCTTATATATATAATGTATAAGGAAAGTATTGTGACGGGGCCGAAAATTCGAATTCGAGTCTTCGACGGGAGAGCACGTTTCAAGCATCCCTGATCACGAATCGAACATTTTTGAAGTGATGTCTGTGTGTGTGTATGTGTGTGTGTGTGTGTCAGTGAGACTGTGGAGAATATATCTCACGAACGAATGGAACGATTCGAATAAAATTGGTACAAACATCATAATCCGTGAATACTGGAAGGCTATTGTTTTAAAACACAATCGAATGTTCAGAATCCAGTTAAATTTTCGAGTGAAATTTTGAAAAAATCCTCAAAAAACCAAAACTTTTAATAAAGTTACGCAAATAGACATTTCTTGTGTAATTTTTCCTTAGAAAACGATTGACATAAACTTTAGAACGCTAGCATGCACCGTTCTCGAGATATTGCACATTTTTCAAATAAATTTATCAAAAAATACTCTAAATTAAAAAAAATATTAACTCTTAACAAACATGTTCACTTTCCATATATAATTTCATGCGATAAATTTGGTGACATCATTCTCGTGGATCTAACTCGTTGAACGCCAATAGTCATTTACCCGCTGTAAGATTAACTTATTTCTCTGTCCATAACGCTTAACGAGATTTTGGCGACGAATTTATCGGAATGTCGCTAACTTAGCGACATTTATATATATATATATATATATATAGTCACTAACTTAGCAACATTTTTAAATGTTGCTACATTTTTAAATGTTGCCAAGATAACGAAAATCTCGCCAAATGGATAAAAATGACACTAAATCAATGAAAGTGACGACTAATTGAAGAAAATTCAATATCTTGGAAAGAATATAAGTATCTACTATAAGAATAACATTTTTTTAACTGTCAAAGTAGTAAATTAATTGCATTATATAAGGAACATGTGCTGCCCACATCAGATTTTTTATAGTGTGTTAGAAGGAATTTATAAAATGTGGTTGCTGGAGTTTCTAAAATGCAGTCTTTAGAGCAATGCATTTTAGATGCGAGAACTTGTGGAAATTTAATACATCTGTAGAAAGAGCGTATGCATTTACTAAGCGATTACCTATGGCTTATAGCGAAGAAGCATGCATGCTGTAATAAAATGAATACTTTCTCAAATTATATAATGCAAACCAGAAAGTGTGCAAGCGCTAAAGAGCAGATAACAAAAAGTAAAAATCTGATGTAGGCAACACATGATTTTCCTTATATAATGCAATGAATTTACTTCTTTTACAGTTAAAAAAAATATGTTATTCTTATAGTAGATACTTATATTCTTTTCAAAATATTGAATTTTTTTCAATTAGTCGTCACTTTCATTGATTTAGCGTCGTTTTTATCCATTTGGCGCGATTTTCGTTAATTTGGCAACATTTCAAAAAGTCGCCAAGTTGGCGACATTCCGCCAAATTCGTCGCAAAAGTATCGCCAAGCGTTATGCACTAAGAAATAAGTTATTCTTACAGCAGATAAATGACTATTGGCGTTCAAATACAAAAGTATTACTCAAAGTATATTTTTCCATGAATGGAACGAGCTAGATCCACGAGAATGATGTCACCCAATTTATCGCATGGTATTACATATGAAAAGTGAACATATTTCTCTATAGGAAATATTTTTTTTTAATTTTATATGACTTTTTGATAATTTTTTGAAAAATGTACAATACCTCGAGAACGGTTCAAGTTAGCATTCTGAAATTTATGGCAATCGTTTTCTAATGAAAAATTACATAAGAAATGTCTATTTGCGTAACTTTATTACTGGTTTTGATTTTTTGATGATTGTTTCAAAATTTCATTCGAAAATTTAGGGGTGTTCTGAACATTCGATTGTGTATAAAAACAAGTGTGTTCCAGTGTTTACGGATTGTGATTTATGTACTAAATTTGGTTTGAATCGGTCCATTCGTTCGTCAGTTTTTGTCTCCACAGTCTCACTGACACACGCACACACACACACACAGACATCACTTCAAAAATGTTTGATTCGTGATCAGGGATGCTTGAAACGTGCTCCCCGTCGAAAACTCGAATTCGAATTTTCGACCTCGTCACAATAATTTCCTTATACATTATGTATATAAGGAAAGTAAAAAAGTATACTGGAGATGTAGGTATAAGCACACACTCAGTCAAGAAGTAGGATTCTGTAGAAATTATATAATGTAGTAGAAAAATCTAATTCCAATGCAAAACACTTAACTACAAGTATCAACATTAAACATCTCCTGACTCTATAAACTTTCATAATATTAGGTCGAGACATCTACTAGCCAGACACCTACTGCAGTCGAAAAAGGTAATTCAAATTCAAAACACTTAACCACAAAAATCAACATTAAACCTTTTTCTGATTCTGTAAAGGTTCGGAATATTAGGCCGAAGCATCTACAAGCCACATTTAACACGCAATATTCGAGGAAAGTAGTTAATATCATGCAATAAATACGAAATAATCTAACTGTAGGACGAACTGCATTTTATTCGACTTTTTTTAATAATATACAGGATGGCCATAAAATAACTTTCCCTGTTTGGAGGCGTCTGCAGTTAAAACTAATGAACGAAATGAAACCAAATTTCAAATAAAGACTGTGGAAGGCATGGGGAGATGAATTCCGCAAAAACAATAGTACCAAAAGTCGCCGATGGGGGATATTTTGGCGCTGTCGGAACCGAAAACGAGTGAATAATTACAATGAACACACGAAAAAGGGAGTATCCAGAATTTCAATAATGTTTCAATAATAAAAAATGAACATACCATACAGTTATGAATGAATTTATGAAACTCACAGAAAATAATCTTCATAAATTCATTCATAACTGTATGGTATGTTCATTTTTTATTACAAAAGCATTATTGAAATTCTGCATACTCCATTTTGCGTGTGTTCATTCTAATTATTCGCTCGTTTTCGGTTCCGACAGCGCCAAAATCTCCCCTATCGGAGACTTTTGGTACTATTTTTTTTTTGCGAAATTCATCTACCAATGCCTTCCACAGTCTGTATTTTAAATTTGGTTTCATTTCGTTCATTAGTTTTAACTGCAAACGCCTCCAAACAGGGAAAGTTATTTTATGGCCACCCTGTATATTTTTTAAATTTAAAATCTGATATAACTCATTTTATTTTGCAGGCACCCGTCCAGATGAAAAGCCCTCTAAGCGCAGCCTCGTTCGTCTATCCCTTCGTTGCATTCATCGAAGCCCTATTCCTTTTCCCAATCCTCCTTCGTCGGCCCTTAATCGAGCGTTTGTTTTCAGCTCCGGAAGACTACGTTTAGAAGCACGACTGGACAGAGAAGCTTACAAAAACGACGAGATTATACATGTGCACGTCACCCTCGACAATTCCAGCAACCGTACAGTGCACAGAGTAAGGGTAGCTCTTGTACAGCATGTCCATGTATGCATGTTTACCAACGGAAGATTTAAAAACATTATAGGCTTATCTGAAACTGAGCCTGGACATCCAGTAAGGTCAGGCTCTTGTCTGTCTAGAGTCTTCTCTATCAAACCCGCCTCACATCTTCGATATCCTGTTGCCCTGGCTGTTGAAGGCGGACTGGCTGGTACTACCCTCAAACTGGCTCCATCTACAATTCCTGAACTAGTGAAGGATAAAAATCCATATGGTGTTACAGTTTGCTACGAAGCAAAAATTAAGGCGCTGTTAGGTGTCGTGGACAGACCAGTGTGCGTTAGACTACCATTTAGAATTCTGGAAGACCCGCTCGTAACGGAGGATGAGGACCCTGTCCCTCTTACTGAAGAGGAAGAAGAACGTGAAAGCGTGTTCCCAACATAGACATCGCAAATGTGAATATGTAGTTTTAAATGCCTGCTGTTTGGGCGTGTCCCGACATGAAGGGTCCAAATACTACTGTTACGGCTGCTCCTAGACCCAGGACGTCTATTTTTTCACTTTTCTAAACCTCGAAAATCAAGATTCAGGATCGAGTGAGAAGATAGTTTCAAGAGATTGGAGTATTTGAAAGCTTTCTGAATGTTAAAGAGGTTTTATACATGACACTTTATATCTCGTTCCAACTCGCTTTTAAAACACACGTAAGCATATAAAAATAGAAGAAATTATTCATTTCTGTGCATGACCAATAGAGTTTTTAGACTTATTTTTCTTTTTCTATCTCTATTTTCAATTTACTGCTGTCTACGTTCGAGGGATGCACCCCAAGTTTAATTCTACGCGAGGAAAAATACATACGCCTAATTTGAGTTCAAGACTAGCCAGTTGATGGATGTAAAAATAATCTTAAATCTCAATCCGAATATTAAAATTTTCACAAATTAGTTTTAGAAAAAGAAAATAATTAAATATTGTTCTGTCGTCTTTTTTAATCAAAAATATTATGATTTGTTGGGTATCTCATCCTTTAGAAATTTTTTCACTAACCACTACATAATTATTATTTCAATTTTGTGTTGGAACGAGGTATAGTACTAGTTGTCAGTTTTCCCTTACAGTTAAGATTACAGAACAATGACATTGCATAAATACGATGGAAAATGTTTGCAGAATGTGTAAACTGATGTTCTCAACACTTTTATAACTGCTTCCTGATTTACAAGATTCATTGTAAAAAGAATATCAAAGAAAACGAGTGTGTAGATGTAATAAATGTATGAATTAAATTTGTTCCTGAGATAGAACCCATGTATAATTTTTGAACTGTTTTTTTATTTGACTACATGTGAAATTTTTCCATTCGATAAATGTTACAGGAAGTTGAAAAAAATGTATTCAATTTTCTGTTGTAAATGAAGTAAAATTATTCTTTTTTTTTTCAAGAATAAAATTTATATTAACTTTAAGAAAGCTTGAAGCAAACTGGACCAAATGAAAGTATTTCATATATTTAGCAAGAAATATTATAAAAATCTGTAAGGTATTGATATTTAAACTCACTGAGATACTTCAACTGAAACTCTCAAAACTTATTTTTTTAATTTCTTTTATTTCTTTTATTAATTTATCTAACAATAGAATTTTATTTTTATATGTGCAGGTTATTTGATTCTAAGTTATTTTTACATGATCACGCTTTGTAAATAATTTCATAGCTATACATGCGTCCTTTGTTTTGTAATCGTATGTATGTTTTGTAATTGTTTTGTAATCGTATCTATATTAGAGACACAAGCACATACGTAAATACCCAAATTAAATATTTTTTTCCGAAACATGTTCAAACTGTCTCGAATTCAAACAATTCGAAAAACAAAGGTCTATCTTCTATTTTCTTTATTAATTTATCTAGTAATTTAATTTGATTTTGATATGTGCATTTCACTCAATTCTAATTTATTTTTACATGATCAATCTTTGCAAATAATTTCATAGCTATACACGCATCCTCCGTTTGGTAATCGTACCTATATTATAGACATAAGCACATAAATACCCAAATTAATTTTTTTTTTCGACACATGTTCAAAATGTCTCGAATTCAAATAATTTCAAAAGAGCATTATTTTCTACATACCATAGTAATTACATTACTGCGACAAACATATCAAAATTAAAAAAATATCTTATTTTATGAGCTTAATCGTAGAAAACTATTTCCTATGACGCTGAAAGTTCAAACGGAACATACTTTATTACTTCAAAATGAGACTCATTCCAAAATGTCAGATCAACATTCACGTAGCCGAACAGACATTTAATTAGACCCAACTGTGATATTGCTTTACGCAAATGGAGCTTTACGAAAAGGTTTACACATGATCGACGCTACATTAATCTCTGGTTTGCCCTTACATTCATAATTATCATCGGATTAATCCTGGGATCTGATTTAATAACTTGGTTTCATAAGACCTAGATTTGAATATCAATGATTGTAAATATTTTGAACATTGTAAAGTAACGAGTAGAATCGTGGAAAGGATTATTAATCACTCCGTTAAAATGTGATTTGTCATATTGTGAAAGATGTATGTTAATATATATGCTGTTTAAATTTAAGTTGGTGTAATGCTATATTGATTTGATTGTCCCGTATGTAAAAGCATGTTGTAAAATATGCAGTTATTTAAAAGAGTATAATCAGTGAATTGTTGTAAGAAGTGTATTGTGGTGTGTGAACGCAGAATTTTCCAATAAATTTTATTTCTAAAATTAAAGGTTTCTGTCAAATTTGTATTTATTTATTCATTTATCAATATTGTTAAACATGTCTTCACTGGAGGCTCTTTTGAGAACCAGGAGGAACAATTACCTTTACAGGCAACAATTCCTATTACGTCAGTGTGGGATTGTCATACTTGAACACTCTGTGCAGGGATGCCAAATTTGGCTATTTATCACCAAATATGGCGATTTTTGACGATTTTTCGAAAGTACAAGAACTTTATCGAAATAATGAATATTCTTGGAGATATCATCCTCATCTGAAAGTATCTACGGATAGTATATAAAATAAGTCTGTGAGACCAGAAATAGATATCACGCTGTTTCGGTGAGACAGTTTTATGTACATTATTTACTGTGTCCGAAACTTCGGAGAATACCTTCAATCTGAATGACGCCAAGATTTACAGCACGTGAACCCAAAGGTCAGATAAAACCATAAATTTAGGGTTGTCAAGACAGAGGGGGTGAACGGTCTCGTAAGAAAATGTGAAGTAACGACATTGGATAAAAGGTTAACCAATGGAGAAGGTGCTTGTTGCAGAACTCTGAAGGCCGCAAATGAGAGAAAGGAGAGAGTAACATTCCTCAGGAAAAAAAGAGCCACAACCTATAACTTAAGAACGACTCTATGAAATAAGGAGGATGATGAAGGTAATACTTCGTTCGACATTATGACTAGAACGATGATGATACTCAGTTAAAAGAGATACAGATGACTTGGAAAGAAGAACAATGATACTTGGTGAATACAGCACGACGACTAGAGATGCAGAGTATTCCGTCCGTAGATTTTCCAAAGTAATGGCTAGATCTATTGATTTATGCAGTGCGATCAGAAGTACGAGATGGAGCCAAACACCCAGAATTACGACCAGTACGAGTTACTGATGCAAGCATTATGATCAATGGTCAAGGCCAAAAGTGAAGGTATGTGCCCATTAAAACTACAGGTCTAAAAACATTTAGGCATTTTAATACGGGTCTCACGTGGTTTCTTTACTCCGGAATAATGAATAAAATTAATAATTGTTGTAATTGAGTAATTAAGTATTTTATATTGTTAATAAATGATTTATTGTAAAGTAAAATGCGCTTCGCATTTAATAATTTTTTCTTCCGCGCACCACATTTGGTTTCCGTGACTCTTTGGTGTGAATTAAAAATCTAAATGAAAATTTTAAATAATACTAAGGTTTATAAAAATAATTTAAATAAAGAGGTGAATAATTTTAATGGAGGACCAAGTCATCGTGCTTCTATCATGTCGAGCAAGTATATTTTTTTCATCATCGTCGTTATGTCATAGGGTCGTTCCTAAGTCATGGGTTGTGGCTATTTTTTTCCTCAGGACTGTTACTCCCCCTTTTCTCTCACTTGCGGCCTTCAGGGTTACGCAACAAGCACCTTCTCCATTGGTTAACCTTTTATCCAATGTCGTTACTTCACATTTTCTTACGTGATCGTTCGGACCCCTCTGTCTTGACGCCCCTAAATTTATGGTTTTATCTGAACTTTGGGTTCGCGTGCTGTAAAACTTGGCGTCATTCAGACTGCAGGTATTGTCCGATGTTTCGGACACAATAAATAATGTACATAAAACTGTCTCACCAAAACAGTGTGAGATCTATTTCTGGTCTCACAGAGTCGTCGTTAAGTTCGGGAGAAGTTAACGTGATAAGAGCTACATTGAATTGCGAGATACGTTAACGTATTTCCTGTTTTGTGATGTTGGTGGTGCATTTAGGTGCTGTTTTATTGTACCTTGCAGTTGTTTTGTGATCCTGTGAGATGGTTATTGAGCTATTTGCTGTATGTTGCTCCTGCTTACGCTGAGCTTGTACATAAACGTCTTTGTTATACAGAAATTTGGACTCATTCTTGTTTCCTAGGGGTAAGTCGCCTAGAGGATGGGTTGCAACAATATTATTTATATAGCCAACTGCTAATAATAATTATTAATATTTTGAGAAACAATGAAGAAATAACTCGGATATTTTAGTAAAATTTGCCAAGGGATGTCAGATATGTTTCCAGATCAGATAATTCCTTAAAAAAAATTTAATCATGTTTCCAAACATTTTCATCTGATATTTATCCTTCTATTTATTATATTTGATTTAATGAGTCAATTCGATTTTACTATTTAATGCCTATTATGAATGAGATTCATTTAATGAGTAGATTTAATTTATAATTTTAATTCATGTTCCTTCGGAATATAAGTGGGGATACATAAATTAACTTTATATCACACAATTAATAAATAATCATTATTAAATAACAGCCAGTCCGTGAATATCAAAGGAACATTTTTGAACGAATCAATCAGGGTTAAGTTGTTTAAATTTTAATTTAAATATTTTAACTTGATTGAAAATCGTTCAGGTTTTATTATCATATGTGTTATGAAGGAATAAACTTTTCAATATATAAATTATTTAATGATTATATAGAGTTCCTAAGAAAGTTCTTAAACACCGCAATAACTTTGTAAGGAAAGGTGCATCTGTGCATACGTTAGGTTTATTGTCAAGTGGATTTTATATGTAAAGGTTTATTTAAAAGGCTATTGTAAAGAGCATTCCTATTCAAATAAAGTGATTGCAGTGCTCTTATCAGAGAATTTAAAATATTAGGTAACAAAATCGGCAATGAAGCGAGATAGACCAAAGAGACAATTTCCAAAGTTAGAGTGCTATCCAATCAGTTCGAATCGACAATATAATTGCTATACATACACATTTATTTCACACAATATGATTATTGGCGAATGGCTTGTCTTATTCATAAATGTTAAAATAAACAGCATTTATATTCACAGGAATATAATGTGCAACGCGTTCAAAATGCCCTTTGTCAGCACTAATGCACATTTAAACTTGGGAGTGAACATGGCAAGCTTACTTTAACAAGAATTGTAGGTACCCCTTTGTTACAGTCCTTAATGGTGCAACAATCCTTAATGACAGGCAGTTATGGCCTTCTATATACGCAATTTGAATGTTAGTGATAATTAGATAATTTTCTACAATTTTTGAACAACTTTTTCTTTCTATCTTGCTTTATTGAAAGTTTCTATTTTGCCTTATTGAAAATTTCTATCTTGCTTTATTGAAAAGTTTCTATCTTGCTTTATTGAAAAGTTCGTTATCTTAAGGGTGAGCGTCAGTAAATCTTCTGCCCTATCCGCTCTTTGTTAACTTTCGCGGCACACGTGTTTCGCCGAAATTCTGCTCATACAGTTGCGAAATATTTCCTGATAGATAAAATGGAATGCTTAGATTATATTAAAACTAAATTTAATACCCAATAAAACATAGAAAATATTTTTTATTTTAATTCAAGATGTTTTTGGTGTTGCCATCTCTTGCCGTAATTTAATTTATACCGAATATTTTTATTTTTTAATGAACATTTTTAAATGTCTGTTCCTTCTAATACGCTATTAAATACAACATCAGATCATAATAATGCCACAATTACGGAAACGTAATTGAACTTGAACTTGAAGACAAAACTGCAGTCATCCAGTGATGTACAGTCAGATCCCCTTATCAAATTTATAGAATGAGAAATTACCTCTCCGTGAATGTGGCATTGTTATATATGATCTGTTGTTGCATTTGATACTGTATTAGAAGAAATCTATATTTAAAAATGTTCATTAAAAATAAAAACAATCGGTGTGAATTATATTACGACAACAGATGGCAGCACCAAAAATATTTTGGAATAATATAAAAAATATATTCTACGTTTTATTGGGTATTAAATTTAGTTTTAATATAATCTAAACATTGCATTTCATCTTTCAGAAAATATTTCGCAACTGTTTGAGCAGAATGCAATACAGAACGTGTGCCGCGAAAGTTAACAAAGCATGGATAGGGCAGAAGATTTACTGACACTCACCCTTAACTATTTAAAATCCCCACTAGAGGAGTAGCAATGATTTTGCCTGGATCGGTCATGGTCGCTTTATTGTAAACTAAAAAATGTATCCAGCATTTCCCACTATTTAGGGCGAGCAGTCGTGGAGTAGCCGTGTGTGCACCCACACTACAGATTGTTTTATGTTATTTTTGTTATAAGCGAGCTATTTTTAAGACGCTCTTTTGTATTAGGGAATTCGCTGTGAATTCCGTTGTAGTTTTTATCAGAGTTTTTATTTTAGATTTCGGGCATAAGTCTATAATTAAATATAAGTCTTTAATTAATATTGTCATCAAAGAAAACTACCTTTTTAATAGAATTTCTTTCTATCAGCAAATTAAAGGCATCCCCATGGGAGGGGGATGTTCTTCTATACTTGCTGATCTGTACCTCAATTTTTATGAAAACCAATCACATCTTAATAATGAATTCATATACCTACGTTTTGTGGATGATTTGATAGTCGGATATGAAGATGAGAATTATAGAATGAATTTTGATTTCTACCCACCAAACTTAATTTTGAAAGAAAATCCAACTACACTTAAAAATGTAGTGGAATTTTTAGATTTAAGCATCGATTTCAGTAAAATACCTGTAAATTTTACTATCTATGATAAAAGAAAAAGTTTTAATATACCTATCACCGGCCTGATAAATTAGAATTCCAATCGTCACTTGAATATATTTAGGAATGTATTCTTGGGGGGATTGGCTAGAATACAGAGAATTATCAACAATGAAGACATCCGTATTGATTTTGATAGGACATTTCTACAACAAGCATATCTACAGCAATACCCCATTCCTTTTATGCTACATTATATTGATAATTTCGATGGTAATGATAATGCATATTATTCAAAGTTAAAATCAATTTTATATCAATTTGGTCGATGAAGGTTCGCATACTATGAATAACAGACCGCAGAACGATAACACGCAGATATATACAGGTCATTGTAGTCTGAAGGACTAGTTTGCCATCCAGTAATGGTCTTTATCTTATCATTGGACTCTTCTTTTTCAACGGTCTTGTGATGATTGTTATTGTCACTCCGGAGGTTGGCTTCAACCAGGGCTGCCGTCCAGGAGTGCAATGCCGCGGCATTTATGACATGCATGTTGACAACTGGGGTTTCTATATGAAAGCATGAATTTTTCTATATGAAAGCAGCGTTTCATTCATCACAATACTGTAATAATGTATTTTATTTAAAAATTTGTTATCTACCATATTTATTTTAAAATGATATATCTTTATTATACATAAAATAATTAACCACTTAGGAAAATATTTATTATATAATATATCTCTTTTTTCTTTCTGGGGGATATAGCGAGAGTCAGAATTTAATTGAATTAGTTTTTCTCCCTATATTGAATAATTTTTATTTAAGAAACTACCTAACATATTTTAATGAAATTTTTTTTATATATTTTACGGGATAATTTAAATATTTCCTAAAATTTTTGAAGTAATTTGTGAATTTTAAATTTGCTTAAAAAATGTTTGAAAAATTAGGTCCCATAGAGTTCAATGTATTTCATTTTTTCAACCCGGGTTCAATCCAAAACTAATTGGGTGATATTATTCATTTATATTCCCATAGGTCCTACAGACTGTCTGAAAAACATATTAAAATTTCATTTTGATAAAGTCATTTTTACGGCGGTTATCGTGCTAACGGACAGATAGACAGAATGAACAAAGTCATAAACACTTTTCAACTATGTTGTAAAGTGTTAAAAACTAAATAGCACCGAGGCGCACCTTTCTGGGTTCTAAAGTACCTGTGCATCAGAGTTAGATTTTCTGCTACAGAAGACACAGGATAAGGAACAGACAAACAACTGAACAAACATACAGACATGTTCCTTTATTATCATAGATAACACTAACATGTACACTCTTGGTCCTTTCCTTACAAAATTATTTGGATAGGATAAGGATTTTCCTGGAAACCCCGTGTATACCTATTTATAAATTTACCTTGGATATGCCAGTCTATTAAACATCAACATAATTCGAATTATACAACATTCATTTACAATTAATTTTAACAGCAAATTCTCCGCATAAAAATATTTTCTGTTTGGTATTTACATTTTAACTAATTTGGTTTTATAGGTTTTCATTCGATTTTGCATACGTTTATGAATAATATATTTATAATATCCAAGGGATCGGAAAATCCTCTTTTTGCTCCGCATAAATGTAAACAGCATCTAAAAAAAAACTATCGAATACTGAAAAATGTTTAGTCTTCAGTAAAACATTTGAAAAGTTTACTTATATGGAAAGAAAAATGGATTTCAAAATAGGGTGCTATCGGCTTTCTAAGTATCTTCTTCCATATATTTTTACTTTCCTTATATACATAATGTATAAGGAAAGTATTGTGACGGGGTCGAAAATTCGAATTCGAGTTTTCGACGGGAGAGCACGTTTCAAGCATCCCTGATCACGAATCAAACATTTTTGAAGTGAAGTCTGTGTGTGTGTGTGTGAAAGTATGTGTGTGTGTGTGTGTGAAAGTATGTGTGTGTGTGTGTGTGTGTGTGTGTGTGTCAGTGGGTCTGTGGAGACGATAACTAACGAACGAATGGACCGATTCGAACGAAATTTGGTACAAAAGTCACAATCCATAAACACTAGAAGTCTATTGTTTTTAAACGTAATCGAATATTCAGAACCTCCCTAAATTTTGGACTGAAATTTCGAAAAAATCGTCAAAAAATCAAAACCGATAATAAAGTTACCAAAATAGACATTTCTTATGTAATTTTTCATTAGAAAACGATTAACATAACATTTAGAACGCTAACATGAACCGTTCTCGAGATATTTCACATTTTTCAAAAAAATTATAAAAAGTCATATAAAATAAAAAAATATATTTCCTATTGAGAAACATGTTCACTTTTCATATGTAATACCATGCGATAAATTGGGTGACATCATTCTCGTGGATCTAGCTCGTTCCATTCATGAGAAAAGATACTTCGAGTAATACTTTTGTATTTGAACGCCAATAGTCATTTATCTGTTATAAGAATATCTTATTTCTCCGTCAGTAAAGCTTGACGACGAATTTGGCGGAATGTCGCCAACTTGGCGACTTCTTGAAATGTTGTCAAATTAACGAAAATCTCGCCAAATGGATTAAAATGATGACTAATTGTCGAAAATTCAATATCTTGGAAAGAATATAAGTATCTACTATAAGAAAAACCTATATTTTTTACTGTAAAAGTAGTAAATTCGTTGCATTGTATAAGGAAAGTCATGTGTTGCCCACATCAGATTTTTTGCCTCTTGGTTGGATCTGTTTTTTTTTCCTTTTTTTCTTTTACAAGATGAATATGCTTAGAAGTAAAGTTATATCTGAATCTTGTTTGTTATAAATATTCCATCTTCAGTTTCTGTTGTATGTTTTGAATATTGAATTTCTCACATATTCGGATAAACTACTTTTCAACATGCTCAGATTTGCATAGCATGTAATAAAATTCATTTCTTCTTGTAAATAAATAGCAAATATATCAAGAAGTACTGAAGACTTAGTCGAAATTTTCTGCTAAAAAAAAAAAAGTAGTATACTAAAAACTTATCTTGGGGGGCACAAGAATGATAATAAGATAAAATAACGATATTTTTAATCGATAATTTTTTCCTTACTGTTCATTCTGTCTGTCTGTCTGTCCGTTAGCACGATAACTGCCGCAAAAATGACTTTATCAAAATGAAATTTTAGTATGTTTTTTAGACGGTCTGTGGGACCTATGGGAATATAATATAACCTATGAGAATATATATATCACCCAATTAGTTTTGGATTGAAACCGGGTTGAAGAAATGAAACACGTTGAACCCTATGGGACCTAATTTTTCAAACATTTTTTAAGCGAATTTAAAATTCACAAATTGCTTCGAAAATTTTAGGAAATATTCAAATTATCCCATAAAATATATAAAAAAAAATTCAGTAAAATATATTAAATAGTTTTTTAAATAAAAATTATTTATTATAGGGAGAAAAACAAATTCAATGAATTTCTGACTCTTACTATATCCTCCAGAAAGAAAAAAATGATATATTATATAATAAACATCTTTCCAAAAGTTGAATTATTTATATGTAAAAGAGGTTTCACATTTTAACATAAATATGGTAGATAACAATTTTTTTAAATTTTTAAATAAAATAAATTATTATAGTATTGTGATCAATGAAACGATTGAAAAAATGTTATGAATGAAATGCTGAGTTTATAGAGAGGCGATTTATATTTCGATGACGTCATTTGAATAAAGTTCATTCGTTTTCGATGAAGTTTTCAAATATAATAAATTATTGTAGCATTATGATAATTTTAAAAATATTACCGAGGAATGTATCGCATTTTAGAGATGTTCAAACCAGGCAATTTATATTTCAATGCCGTCATTTGAATGAAGTTCATTTTCTTCGATGACGTTTTCAAATATAATAAATTAATGTAGTATTGTGATAATTTTAAAAATGTTACCGATGAATGTATCGCATTTCAGAGATGTTTATATAGAATTGCATTGAAGTTGGAAAGTGTTTCATAATCAATGCTTTATGCATGATTGATCTTTCTTGTTTTTCGACGTTTAAGCAGGAGGGGGTATTTATATTTTCCAGAATTTCCAATATAGACAAAACGTAGTGTGGGGGGGGGACTCAGATCAGTGGAATTCTATATTAGTTATTTTTTATTCAATAAATGAATATATGTATCTTTAAAGAAATTCAATTAAGTATTTAAAGACATTTTTCAAAAATTCTAAAAATGCTCAGATAGAGCCCAGTCTCTTAAAATATGTTGCAGTAAATGACCCATTTATTGCAACAGATTTTAAGCATTTTGATACATAATATACTTTGTACTCTTAGACTTCAGCGACTAACCCATGGCGGAGTGATTGATTAGTGATTAACACACTTCTCAATGTACTAATCCGTTGAGCGCGAACCGCATCTGCTACTTTTGTAGATAACATTGACAACGGTTGTAAAGAACCTTGATTCTACAACTGGGAATCGAAACTTGGATCTTCGAACCGGCCAGCCGTTGAGCTGCTGGGACGAAATTGCAAGCTTTTATTGTCAAAGTAGACTCTGAATTCTCCGCACTCTAATGTCAAATTGGTGTGCAACTGAAAATCTGACTGACCAACTCCTGCTATTTTTAACTTAAGTTCGCTTCCTAATGCTATTTTTATCCTCTAGGTTAGCTTCTTACGTGGTCGTTAACCTCTAGATTTGAAATCGGCGCTTAGTATCCCAGAATCCACTGAATCCACGCTAGTAGTACCAAGGTTATTTTCAGACTTCCGACATATTTAAACTAGCCTACAGAGTTGACTTATTCGAGCACCATTGTAAATAACCTTGTTACCCCAACCGGGAATCGCACCCTGGATCTTTAAACTGACCGGCCAACGCTCTACAGTTGAGCTACTGGGACGAAATTGCAAGCTCCTTTTGTCGAAGTGAAAGCTGAACTGTTCGGCTTAAGGATTTTTCTGTCATGTAACTTAAATAAAGAGCATTTTCTCTTTATCAAGTCATGCATTTGTTAAAACATACTACCATACCAGACCTTTCATATTAAATATCAGGTCATTTACTTGATAATCATTGTTAAACGCGATCAAAAATATTTTTAATGTGCAGAGTTGTAGAAATTTTTGTGTAGAAAGTCTTTTTAATTGACATAGATTGTTGCACCGGATCAATCCTTATTGAGTTTCTGTATAGACTCTAAATCCTTATTGCGTTTAACGCCCTCTATCGGAAAGTCACAGAACTTCAAAGTAATCTCGTCAAAGACCCTTCAGAAAATCAGTTCAGACCCTTCAAGAAAATCATAGTTTAGACAAATTTACACTATTTTTACACCGGCCGCCCAATCTGCTGCTCTATGTCTTCGGATGAGCCGGACGGTCTGAGCTTTCGACACTATTTTTACAGACGACAATTTTGTTCATCGACAATAACATTTGTATTTTTCTATCATTTGCACTTTACATCGCATCGATACACACGAACAGTGCACTCCAGGAATTTTCAGTTTTTCACACTTGTATAAAGAAAAGTCTGCTTAGATTTACATAAAATGTGGGGTACTGGAGTTTTACATAAGTTTGAAAAGAACTCTTAAATAATATTAGACATTTGTAAATCGTAAATAGCTAAGTTACACAACTTTCTGATAACCGTTTTCGCCAGGTTGTTATTGACAACAAAAATTTTTCCATGAAACATTTATTTCTCAGGATCTGCTACAGATAGAGATCCGACAATGACTAATTTGGATTGAGCGTCAAATTTTGAAGGAGGCTAAGGATTTCCCTTTGCATTTCTTTTTCCATTTCCGATTTAAAAAATTTCATTTTACTTCAAACATCTATTTCTTAAGATCGGCTATAAGTAGGGCTTCGTTTATAACTGATATTAATTTAACTTAACATTTCGTAGCAAGTAAGGAGTTCACTAAGTATTTTCACATTCGGTTTCTTTTCCCCTTTCAATTTAAAATTTTTCCTTCAACTATCTTTTTCTTGAAACTGGCTATAGATATAGCTTAGATAATGATTGATATGGATTAAGCATCGAATTCCGGAAGTGGCGGGAGATTCGCTAAATATTTTTCCATTTCGGTTCTATAGGGAGATGTCACTTCCTATTCAGAAATTTAAATTTTACTTGAAGCCTCTTATATTTCTCAGGATACGCTATAGCTCAAAGTGATTTCTCAGGATTGCTATAGCTTAGGATGACTGATATGGATTCAGCAAAGGAAAATGGTATGTACACTAAAGATTTCTATTTCGGGTTCAAAATAAATTCTTTAGACATTTATTTCTCCGAACAAACTATGAATAAAGCTTAGATAATGATTGATCTGAATTCAGCATTACATTTTGGAAGAAGTAGGAGATCCACTAAAGATTTCTCCAACTGGTTAAAAAAATTTCTTGAAACATCTATTTCTCAAAATTGGCTAGAGTTTAGAATGACTCTCATGGATTCAACATCAAATTCCAGAGGAGGATAGAAAGTTCACTATGGCTTTCCAATTCGTATGTTTGCGCGAAGTAAGTATATAAAAAGAATGAAAATGCTTAATAGTTCGTCAAAGATGAACTGGCTACAACAATTACCACCCCATAAATGTTCCTTCATAAGTTTCTTGTTTTTATTTTAATTTAGTTAACATTTTCTCTGAAAATAAAATTATTTCAACGCTAAAAAAGATGACGGATTAATTTTTACAGATTGACTAAATGCAAGACTGAATTGACTAAATACAAAATTTATTTGAAGATGAAACCGCCAAAAGAAGGTATGCTCTAACATATTTTAAAAGTCTTTTACCAAATATATTGTTATAAACGGTTCACAAAACAAAACTTTTACAAGCCTCTCTGAAATCATCGATATGAAAACTGCTATTTTGAAATATTTCCAAAATGCCATATAAATTTTGCTTTTAAATATTTATGGTGACTTCAACGATAAACTTCTTGCGAAACTATGTTTTTCACTAACAGGATTTTGCAACGAACGTCTTGCGCGCGACATAAAATTTTTGTTAAAGATACTTTTAAAGCCGCAATACGAAAATAAATTTGTATTTCTTACAAAAATTAGCACTTTTTGAAAATGATGTAATATCTTTTAATTTCATACAATATTTGAGTAATGTTAAAAGTTCAAACTTTTATATTAATATTTTGTAGTAAACTTTAAACTGCGTGGTCTATTAGCATATGTTTTCTTTTCATATACACTATAAAAACCAACAGTCTAAATGTTTGTGTCATTGAAGAATTTTGTAATTTTATTCTATTTGTTGTCGTATAGTAAATAGATATTATTATAGGTATTATATATTAAACACATTTTACTATGGATAGTATAGTAAATGCTATGATTGTATAGTAATGGCGTTTGTTAGGGGGCCGTATAAAATTTATGTTTTATAAGTAAGTCGTATAGTAATTTCGTGTTGTTAGGTGTCGCATAGTAAAAAATAACTACTATCTGGAATGCGTGGTCCTTTTGTGCACTTCTACTGTAGTTTACCAGTTTACGTATCTATTCATTTATGTACTGCACATCCAGCGTTATTATCATAATGTACATAATGAAATATAAAGAAAAATACTGATTAGAAAAAGTGTTGCGAATTTCTGAATGCTTAAAAATATCCATAAATAATTTGTTGCGATTAAATTTGAAAAATTAGATATAATCTGGACTCAAAAAGCAATGAATCGAAACGAGGGATTGAGCCTGGGCATATTAGATTGTTACAATCTGTACCACTTTAGCCATGTAAAACATCACTGCGATTCCTTACAGTGGCACAAAAACTACACAGACATACACTAGCTCAGGAACATGCAAATCAGCATTTCGCTTACATGATACTACAATTTTATATTACAATATACAATTGTTAAGATAGTATCTTATCCAGACCATAGACATTAACAATAAGTAAAACTGCTGGTTGTGAGAATACAACTTTCAATACTTCTTTAAGGGTGAGCGTCAGTAAATTTTCTGCCCTATCCGCGCGTTGTTAACTTTCGCGGCACACATATTTCGCCGAAATTCTGCTCAAATACTTGCGAAATATTTTCTTATAGATAAAATGCTATGCTTAGATTATATTAAAACTAAATTTAATACCCAGTAAAACATAGAATATATGTTTTATTTTAATTTAAAATATTTTTGGTGCTGCCATCTGTTGTCGTAATTTAATTCATACCGACTATTTTTATTTTTTAATGAACATCTTTAAATGTCTATTCCTTCTAATACGCTATTAAATACAACAACGGATCATATATAATGCCATAATCACGGAAACGTAATTGAACTTGGACTTGAAGACAAGGGAACTTGAATACAAAACTGCAGTCCTCGGTGAAGTACATTCAGATCCCTTATCACATTTATAGAATGATAAATTACCTTTTCGTGATTGTGGCATTATTATATATGATCTGTTGTTGTATTTAACATTGTGTTAGAAGGAATAGGTATTTAAAAATGTTCATTAAAAAATAAAAATAATCGGTATGAATTAAATTACGACAACAGATGGCAGCACCAAAAATATTTTGGATTAAAATAAAAAATATATTCTATTTTTGGGGGGCATTAAATTTAGTTTTAATATAATCTAAGCATTGCATTTTATCTTTCAGAAAATATTTCGCAACTGTTTGAGCAGAATTTCGGCGAAATATGTGTGCCGCGAAAGTTAACAAAGCGCGGATAGGGCAGAAAATTTACTGATGCTCACCCTTAAAGAATGCAGGCAAATAAAAAGTTGATCGATTGTTTCGAGGGCATATTTTCTCTTAATAACCACTTTGCGATTGTTATGAGAATACACTGTTACGTTCCTTATATACACTGCTCATAACTGAAATCGCAACACCATGAAGAAATTGATGTATCCTTATGAAATTTACAGAATATAATTATAACATGGAGATGTGTAAATGATCAAAAAGTCATACCTGGAAAATGAAAGCATGGAACTTTATTGACATTCGGTCAATATGGCCATGATCAATATGACATTCGATCAATAGGCCCACCGCGAGCGGTTATGCAGGATTGAATACGACGAGGCAGGTGAGGTGGTCAATGGTGATCAGTGAGGTGGTCAATGGTGTGCTGAGGATTGGCATTCCATATAGCATGCAATTGGGCATGTAACTAAACATAATTTGCTGGAATTCGGGAATTATTTTAATCGGTGACCCATGATGTCCCAGATATGCTCAATTGGCGACATATCTGGGAAATATGCCGGCCAAGGCAGAATATCAAAACCTTGTAGATAATTCATAGTTGGCCGTACAGTGTGTGGCCTGGCATTATCCTGCTGAGAAAGTAGTCCAAGCCTGGTTGACAGATATAGCTGTACCAGAGGTCTCACAATGTCAGAAACATATCGTTGTGCCATGATACTGTCAGACACGTGGATCAAAGGTGTTCGTCTACCAAATGTTACACCATACCAAACCATTGTACCACTTAGGGGGGGGGGGCTTGTGTGGCGACTGATAGAAAAAGTTTCCTGGTGCAAGCGTCGCCATACGCGAAGAAAATGCCACCATAAGCGAATCTGGTATGCCAAAACAGAATCGTGATTCATCAATTAATTTCATCGACCAATGGCGTCTCATTTGACATTGTTAGAGGCAACGGAACCGGCGAAGATGTTGAAACGGTAGGTGTCGAAAAGGTCGTCTACCTCTCCTGCGCAACACGCTTCTCAGAAGCATACGATCTTTAAGTGGTGTGGTACATCTAGAAGTTACACTACCTGATCTTCGTGTCGTTTCGTTGTCTCTCACGAACCGTAACCCACACTGTTAAATTGTATTCGCATCACGACCCAATAGTTCAGCGATCCTTCGAAGACTAAAATCTCCTCACGTAAAACAATGATTTGTTGCCGTTAATGTTGACGACAACTGAACGTATGCAGTACGTAGACGTACTCTTGACATACTGAGCTGATTTTTACACACCTGAAACCAATGACGCTACAATTTAGCTGTGATATCGCTCCTCCTTGACCTGGCGCTTTTATGCTGCTCGGCAAAGTATTACGTCACAATACATAACGAAACTGTGTTCATTTGCATATCTCGCCTTGCTGTTTCCATTGCCTGATTTACATAAAGCTACACCTACAAATTTATGGTGTTGCGATTTCAGTTGTGAGCAGTGTACATAGCATAATGTATTAGGAAAGTATTGTGACGGAGTCGAAAATTCGGAATTCGAGTTTTTGATGGGCGAGCACGTTTCAGGCATCCCTGAACACGAATCAAACGTTTTTGAGATGCTGTCTATTTGTGTGTGTGTGTGTGTGTGTGTGTGTGTGTGTGTGTGTGTGTGTGTGTGTGTGTGCGCGCGTGTGTGTGGGCGTGTGTTTGTCAGAGAATCTGTAGAGCCGATATCTCACGAACGAATGAAGTGATTCGAACAAAATTTTGTACAAAAATTATAATCCGTGAATACTAGAAGCCCATTGTTTTTATACGCAATCGAAAGTTCAGAACCCTCCTAAATTTTCGAGTGAAATTTTGAAAAAATCATCAAAAATTTCAAAACCTTTAATAAAGTCACACAAACAATTATTTCTTATGTAATTTCTCACTAAAAAACGATTGACATAAACTTTAGACCACTAGTATAAGCAGTTCTCAAGATATTGCACATTTTTCAAATAAATTTATCAAAAATCACATAAATAAAAAAAATAACTGTTTAAAATATGTCCACTTTTCATATGTAATATCATGCGATAAATTTGATGACATAATTCTCGTGAGTCTAGCTCGTTCCATTCATGAGTAAAAATATTTTAGGTAATACTTTTGTAGTTGGACTTCAATAGACATTTATCTGTTATAAAAATAACTTATTTCTCCGTCCATAATGGCGAGATTTTGACGACGAATTTGGCGAAATGTCGGCAACTTAACGTCTTTTTTAAATGTTGTCAAATTAACGAAAATGTTGCCAAATTGTAAAAATGATGCTAAATCAATGAAAATGACGTCCAATTGACGAAAATTCAATGACTTGAATATAAAAATCTACAAGTACTATAAGAATAGCCTAATTTTCGGTCTGTAACGTTTGGATAAAATTTTGGTGATGAGTTTTTCAGAATATCTCCAACTTGGTGACTTTTTAAATGTTGCCAAATTGGCGAAAATGTCACCCAATTGATAAAAATTAGCTAAATTGATGAAACTGACGCTGAATCGATGAAATGACGACAAATTGATGAAAGTTCAATATCTTGGAAAGAACATAAGAATAAACTATAAGAATAACCCATTTCTCCGTTCATCCGTCTGTAAAGATTGGTGAGAAATTAAGCGGGTCGTCGCCAACTTGGCGACGTTTATAAATGTTGCCAAAGTGACAAAAATGTGGCCAATTTGATATAAATGACGCCAAAAGAGAAGTAATATTTCGTAAATTCTGATTTCCGTTATATGATGGTCATATGTTCTAGTATATAAGAAGTACTCTTCTATCGGTTTGTCTGTAACACTTGGTGATGAATTTGGTAAATTTGGCAAATAAGCTAGTATTGCCAACTTGGCGATATTTTTCCGAAAGTTTTACGAATATGAAGTTTGGATAAAATGTAATTAAACTTACTTAACATAAATATACAGTCATGGACAGTAGAAAAACTAAAATGATAATCAAATCAAATTTTTTATAACATATTTTTATTTTCTAGTACTATTGTATCCGGAAAGTATTGTTTCTCGAAAATATTCGAATTCGAGATTTTGAAGCAAAACACGTTTGCTAAACAAAACTACCAAATGCGTTTCGAAAATGTTTGTAAACATATCTGTATTTTTTGAGTGGACACAATAACTTAAGAATAAATGCACGTTTCGCTATTAAATTTAACACGTAGCTGTATTAAAATAAAAATATAGTTATAATTTTTATTTTTCCGCATGGTTAGATCTCGAATTATTCAGAATTTAAGATTTTCAAAGCTCTTATTTTCTATGAAGTATTGTAATAAATCCATGAAGAATGACGATCGCTAAATCTATGTAGGAAAATGATAGTATCAACGCCTTATAATGCATTAAAATTCAACTCATCAACGAAAAATCAACTTAAAAATATCTGATGTGAACAGCACATGATATTCCTTATATGATGCAATGCATTTATTTATTTCAAAATGAAAAAATGACCAAGGCACAATATTATGACGCTTAACTGTTAAAGTTAAAACATGTGGCATGAAGCCAATGTTAGTTCTGTATTGTGTCATCCAAAAAGTGTCAGCGCTTTTTTGGAGGACAACAAATAAAATCATTTCGAAATACCGCATTGAATTACATTTCGCGCAACTCTAAATTACCAATTATCAATATTGATTTCATATATTACTAAAATGTTTTAATAATTGATTCATCAACTTTGAGTCGTTTTTGTTAATATATCGATAATTTTGCAATGTTGACGATATATTCGTCAATCTGGGGAAACATATCGCGAATTTTGTGATATTTTGTTTAATGATTTGACAAGTTTGCCTGATTTATCGCCAAGAGATACAGACAAATGGAGAGACGAGCTCTCCTTATAAATGACTATTGGTGAATTGTCAGACGACAAAAATCAAAACTTTCATCCAAAGTATCTTCTCTTGTGAATGAAATGAACTAGACCTACGAAAAAGATGTTAACAAGTTTATCGTATAATATTGCATGAGAAAAGCGACCATATTTCACAAAAGATAATACTTTAATTTTATGCGATTTTTAGTACATTTATTTGAAAAATGTGCAATATCTTGAGAACTGTTCCTGCTAGAGTTCTAAAATTTGCGTAATTCGTTTTCGAATGAAAGCATACTTTAAACAAGAAAGATCAATCATGCTTAAAGCATTGATAATGAAACACTTTCAAACTTCAATGCAATTTTATTTAAATAAGTCTAAAATGCAATACATTCCTCGGTAATATTTTGAAACTTATCACAATACTGCATTAATTTATTATATTTGAAAACTTTAACCTTCATCGAAAAAAATGAACTTCATTCAAATGACGGCATTGAAATATAAATTGCCTGGTTTGAACATCTCTAAAATGTTATACATTCCACGGTAATAGTTTTAGAATTATCATAATACTACGATAATTTATTATATTTGAAAACTTCATGGAAAACAACTGAAATTAATTCAAATGACGTCATAGAAAAAATAACACGCCTGGATCTCTCTATAAAAACAAGATTTCATTCATAACTTTCTCCCATTCATTTCATTCATCACAATAATATAATAATTTATTTTATTTAAACATTTTGTTTAAGACCATGGAGCTACAAAAAATTAAACTCTATGCTTGAAACTTCATCGAAAAAATCGTCCTTCTCTTTATGAAATCAATTAATATTTCATTCATATCAGCCATGCAGACTCCATGGACTAAATTATTTTGTGTTAAAAAAATACAGGAATTCTAATACAACTCATTCTATATATTTTGCTGTTTACATTTTACATAGGTGAAAAATAGGCTTCGTTGTAGAAATAATCAAATTTAGATGAGCATTTAAACTCAAATATATTGTCATTGCGTTGTTTCAGTATGTAGATGCACAGAATTTAAGCGAAAATAAAGTAGTTTTAGGACGGATACAACACTCAATATGAATTAAAAAGAACTTAAAAAAAGCACGATTTTGAAACAAGATGGATGCCATATATCATTTTGAAGTGGGTCATGTGATCGTTTCATATCATGGTCACGTGATCGTTTCATATAAGAGGTGTAATTATTATTTTAATTTTTATTTAAAAAACTTCTGAATATATTTCGCTGATTCCTTTTTATATATATTTTATGGAACAATTTGAATATTACCTAAAATTTTCGAAGCAATTTGTAAATTTTAAATCCGCTTAAAAAATATTTGAAAAATTGGATCCCACAGGGCTCAATGTATTTCATTTTTTCGACCCGGGTTCAATCCAAAACTAATTGGGTGATATTATTAATTTATATTCCCATAGGTTCTACAGACCGTCTGAACAACATACTAAAATTTCATTTTGATTAAGTCATTTTTACGGAAGTCATCGTGCTAACGGACAGACAGACAGACAGACAGACAGACAGACAGACAGAATGAACAAAGTCATAAACACTTTTCAACTTTGTTGTAAAGTGTTAAAAATGACCATGTATGTAACATTATTGAAAGATCTGATTTTTTGCGGATTTTTTAAAAATTTCATTCAAAAAATCGGGGGCGTTCCGTACATTCGATTGAATTTAATATCAATAGAGTTCCACTACTTACTAATTGTAATATTTGTACCAAATTTGAGAACTCTCCGTTCGCAAGATATCGCACCAATAGACTCACGAACACACACATACACATACATATCGCATCAAAAACGCTCGAATTCAGCAATGCTTGAAATGTGCTTTTCCGTCTGAAACTCAAAATCAAATTTTCGACCGCGTTACAGTACTTTCCTTGTACATTATAGTTTGTACATATATAGAGAAATTAATAGAATCGATCCGAACCTATTACCAACTTCAAAAAATAACTTTGGAATGAATTAAGACTCATTTTAAATGAATAATTTTTAAATAAGTATGATTGCATCAGAAAGTCTAGTGGAGGCTCATACTCTATATATTTGTCATAGATCCTAGTGTCTACTTGTAGTGTTTATTTGTTACTCGAGAGAGTTTTATCATTCCTTTGAATATCATAAAATATGAAAGAACTAATAATTTACTCAATCTTTTTTTACTAAGGTGAGCAAAATCATTAGAATAATTAAGATTTTGCGAAGAATAATTTATTGCACACAGTTTCTTGTTTGTTTACCAAAATTAATTAATTTAGTAATGAGTAACAGAACTGATTAATGAAATAAAAACATTCGTATACATAGTGATAAATGACGAAACGTTCCAGTTAGTTCATTGCAAGTTCTTTTATAAATATATGTTCACTTTCAACTACAATGGTTAACTAAATATCTACCACAATATTTCAAATGTATTTAAAGTGAAATTTCGGAAAATTGAGCTAAAATTATACAGGGTGTTCCAAAAATATGGGACCTCGGCTTTTATTCCTTAAATATTGATCTTAGACATATATAATAAATTGCAAAGTTGCGCAAAAAAAGGTACAGAATTTTATCAAATCGATTAAAACTTTCAAGGGAATTAAATTTTAAGAAATACGAAATTTTATTTTTATACGGTCCCCCGTACAAAAACGTTTCCAATTAGTAAAATGTGCCCCCATACACTAATAAGGTGATATACAAATTTTCAGCATTTTAGCATAAAAAGTCCCAGAGATATGAAAAGACAAAAATGCTGACTTAAACCACTTTTCGATGCATCGACATGGATTCTCAGAGGGGAAAAATCATGTCGGCAGATCGCGTTGTAGGGGTCATACATAAATTACGAAAGAAAACAAAGATTGCATAAATAAATAATAATTTTGCTATTTATTGGTACAAGAGTATCTACACTGGGTTGAAATAATAACTTTACACACAGATTACAAAGCTTGTTCAAAATGTTTCCATCCATACCAATACAGAGTTGCATTCGCCTGATAACACTTCTGTGCACTCGATCAAGTTCTTGTTCGGTGATGGCACGACAACCATCTTGAATGCGTTGTTGCAACTCTGCTTTACTTAAGGGAAGTGACAGATAGACAGTTGTGCGTAAACGACCCCACAAATAAAAATCTATAGGCGTTAAATCAGGCGATCTAAGAGAAAATTCGACTGGCCCATGTAAGCCAATCCACTTGTTTAAAAACTCGTTTTTAACCAGTGTTTCACAACTGTAGTATGGTGAGCTGGAAATCCGCCCTGTTGAAACCAGGCATGTGGAATTACTGTTAGGGGTAGTTCATCCATAAAATCAGGAATAACCGCATTCAGAATCTCAGTAACATATCTGTCACCCGTCAACATAACATCATACAGTATGGGTCCAATCAAACGGTTTTTGAAAATACTACACCATAATTCACAGAAAATTGCTTCTGATGATGGACATTACATACCACGAATGGATTTGTGTCAGACCAGTAGTGATCATTTTGAGAATTTATGTATCCATCTTGTTTAAAACAGCATTCGTCAGTCCGAATTTCATTTTTCGGGAAAGAGGGATTTGCATCTTCCTGATTTAGAGCCCGATTATAAAACTCTAGACGACGTTGATAATCTGTTAGTTCCTGTCCTTACACACCATAAATGTTAAACGGATGCCATTTATTCAATCTCAGTATTCTCCATACTGTTGCATGTGGTAAGTTCATTTCTGAAGCAGCGGTACGAACACTACTATGTGGATGACTGCAAAAGTAAGCCAAAATATCAATTTCTACATCAGTTGAGTGAAGTCTGAGCCTACCTAGTTCACCTACACGATGTACGCTACCTCTTTCACGCACTCGTTGCTCGCCGTTGCTCCAATCGAGACATAAATCTCCCAGAAGGATGTCGAGAATTAGGAAAAGTAAGTTGATATTCCCATGCAGTTTCGTTACTAGCATTGCGATTGCATAAACTGTACAGCATAATCATTTCAAAAAGTACATTAATATTAACGAACAGTTCATTAATACTCTGTTTAATACAAAATTTGTTCCTAATTGTATCCTCCATAGCTTCGATGTTGTTTCGTTATTTCCCAGCGCTCCTATTAGTAATGCCATTGGTATTATTGCCAAAAGGCTTTTAAAACAAAATTTCAGTATTCCTTTTATCGACGCAATAACCTCTGCATTAAACATTGTAGTGGATACCAATTATTTTGGCTTTCGCGGTGATGTTTATTTACAGACTTCGGGCGCCCCTATGGGTAACCCCTTGTGTGGTATTTTTGCTGAGGCTGTGCTGCAGGAACTCGATAACGAGATTATGGTATTTTTAACCCTTAAACCCATCCTTTAGTGCCATTATGTTGACGATGTTTTTGTCATTTGGGATCATAGTTTGAGTGACCTCCTCAATTTTTTGGATATCGTTAACGATTATTACCCTTGCATTAATTTTACTGTTGAGAACGAATCTAATCTTTATTTGCCATTTTTGGATGTTCTAGTTTCCAGTAATCCTTTCGGTTTCCAAACTTCCATCTATCGCAAATCCACCTTCACTAACATTTGTATTCCTGCTAATTCTTTTCATCCCATCTCGTCTAAAAAAGCTTCTTTTAGCGCATACTTTAATCGTGCTTTTAATGTCTGTTCTTCCATTTCATCTTTAAATAGCGAAATTGACTTTATCTTTAAACTAGATCAGGGTGCTGCTTACTCTCTTAAATTTGTTTATAAAAATGTTTCTTAAATTCGCCGAAAATTTATTCAACCTAATTCAAAATTCAATTCTATTAACGACAGCATGCCGTTTAAAGATAGTTTTCCATGTCACCCAAAAATGTTTTTCCCCTTATCCAATTTTGCACCGAATTTAAATTTAGACCTGCTCACTCGACTGTGATCAATCACTATGCTTAACCACATTCGCACTGATAAATTTAGGGATAGGGAAAACTTTAAAAGGAAGATGGGGTATACGTGGTATCCCTTCTTTCTCCTGTTAATGATTTTAAATTTTATATAGGTAGCACTAAACATACGGTAGGCATACGTTTGACTGAACATGTCCCAGACGTTAAAAATCAAAAATTATCTACTGCTCTTGCCCAACTTGTTGTCAAAGATAAATTTTAGCCCCTTTTCGAAAAAACTTTCCTTTTGATTAATTGTAGTAATCCACGCTCCATTTTAATACATGGATCCATGTTTATTTGTTTATACCGTGCTGAGATCTGTAATTTTGATCCCGTTCAGGTTTCGAGTTATGCTTAGCGACTCGTTCTCGATTCCATGCGCGTTAAGCCTTTAAAAGCCTACCTCTGATAAAACTTTTAAATTTTGAAATTATTGTATGCATACATGCCATACTTAATATAGAATTTTATCCTTTTCAATTTTGCAATATAATTACCTTTAATGTAATTTTCTTGTTCATGGTTTATGTTGATGCCTTATCATGTTTGTTATAATGATTCCATTTTGTAATATGCAAATTTTTCCTTCCGATGTGGATGATATTTAAGCATATCAGTACTATTTCATTTGACGCGACTCAGGAAGTGTGTGTTGACGTCCGAAAGCGCTTTGACCTCTTTTAAAACTATTTGTACGTCAATACGTCAATAGAATGTCTATTAAATGACTTCTTAGAATCAATCAAATATTTCGTCTTTAATTTATTTAGAGCACGCATACATATGTTTGCAACAGAGTGCATTATATATATATATATATATATATATATATATATATATATATATATATATATATATATCCAAATATAAATTTATCAACTACTCGAAAAAAACAACCTTCTGAAAATATACCCTTAGGCGCAATGCACCTCGATCAAGTACATTTATATAAAACATAAAGGGAAGAAAGAAAGAACGACAATGTATCAAAATTTCGCCGGGGGGATTGTGACACCCACTTCCCGGTTAAGCCAGCTTAATGTCATGACGACACTCCCGGAAGCGGATACACTGTCGAAAACCAAGTACACCATACTTAAATTACAATATGTAAAGTTAAAAAGGTGAAAGACCCATACTGACTATTCTACATAAACTGATGTTACAAGTTCATTGCTACTAACATCCACACAAATTACAATATAAAATGTCAAAGAGACAACAAGATAAACCAACCTCGTACATACCCCATTATCCAAGCTATTACATAGCAAATTGACTCAACCTTTTCGGAATCAAAACTTCCTTTAACTGCTCTACGATTACGTCCTTGTTAGTTGTAGTCTTCTTCTGTTTGAACTGCAAGTGTTTCTTTATATAAAAATAAACTGTAACTTTCCGTTAAGGCTATGTTGTACAATTTTCTGATCATGTTGCTTACAAAACGCAAAGGGTAGCCCTTTGCAATAGCCTCATTCAAGTAACATCGATCGCTTTTATAACGATCCTTGTTACTATCCTTGTTAATAACAGTAACAAGGATCGTTATAAAAGCTGGCTTAACCGGGAAGTGGGTGTCACAATCTCCCCGGCGAAATTTTGATACATTGTCGTCCTTTCTTTCTTCTCTTTATGTTTTATATATATATATATATATATATATATATATAATATATAAGATAGAAAGTGGAAATTATTAAAGATATTGAAGTGTTATAGCATTTATGAGCAAAGCAGCAACAAATACTATACACGATATAAATATAACAAGAAAGGTCAATCATGCTTAAAGCATTGATTATCAAACACTTTCCAACTTCAATGCAATTTTATTTTAAAAAGTCGAAAATGCAATACATTCCTCGGTAATATTTTAAAACTTATCACAATACTACATTGATTTATTATATTTGAAAACTTAAACCTTCATTGAAAAAAATGAACTTCATTCAAATGACGGGATTGAAATATAAATTGCCTGGTTTAAATATCTCTAAAATGCAATACATTCCACGGTAATATTTTTAAATCTATCATAATACTACGATAATTTATTATATTTGAAAACTTCATCGAAAACAACTGAAATAAATTCAAATGACGTCATAGAAAAAATAACACGCCTGGATCTCTCTATAAAAGCAGGATTTCATTCATAACTTTCTCCCATTCATTTCATTCATCACAATACTATAATAATTTATTTTATTTAAAAATTAAGACCATGGAGCTACAATTCATAAACTCTATGCTTAAAACTTCATCGAAAAAAATCGTCCTTCTGTTTATAAAATCAATTAATATTTCATTCATATCAACCATGCAGACTCCATGGACTGAATTATTTTGTGTTAAAGAAATACAGTAATTCTAATACAACTCATTCTACATATTTTGTTGTTTACATTTTACATAGGTGAAAAATAGGCTTAGTTGTAGAAATAATCAAATTTGAATGAGAATTTAAACTCCAATATATTGACATTGCGTTGTTTCAGTATGTAGATGCACAGAATTTAAGCAAAAATAAAGTAGTTTTGGGACGGATACAACACTCAATATGAATTAAAAAGAACTTAAAAAAATCACGATTTTGAAACAAGATGGATGCCATATATCATTTTGAAGTGGGTCATGTGATCGTTTCATATCATGGTCACGTGATCGTTTCATATAAGATGTGTAATTATTATTTTAATTTTTATATAAAAAACTACTGAATATATTTCGCTGAATTTTTTTTTATATATTTTATGGAACAATTTGACTATTACCGAAAATTTTCGAAGCAATTTGTGAATTTTAAATCCGCTTAAAAAATGTTTGAAAAATTAGGTCCCATAGGGCTCAATGTATTTCATTTTTTCAACCCGGGTTCACTCAAAAACTAATTGGGTGATATTATTCATTTATATTCCCATAGGTCCTACAGACTGTCTGAACAACATACTAAAATTTCATATTGATTAAATCATTTTTGCGGCAGTTATCGTGCTAACGGACAGACAGACAGACAGAATGAACAAAGTCATAAACACTTCTTAACTTTGTTGTAAAGTGTTAAAAAGTTTAAATAGCAATTATGACATGCATGTTGACAACTGGGGTGTAAGGTCACAACCCTTTGCCGCCATTAAGTAAGCTTCTCGCTAAACCTTCCTTCTTTTTTCCAATTTTTAACATGCTATTTATACTTTATATATATATATATATATATATGTATATATGTATATATATATATGTATATATATATATATATATATATATATATATATATATATATATGTATATATGTATATATATATATATATATATATATAATAGAAGATTTTTATGATTACTTGTAATATATATATACCCGAGAAATACCAAAGAAAATTGCTTGTAAACTGAAGGTAAAGGTAAATAAATTGCAAAACAGAAGCCTGGTGTAGCACGATGAGCTATGCAAGAAATTTGGAAATTGAATAAATGGAATCTAGTGAAAATAAAAGGAATAAAATGAATATGAAAAGCATTTCTGAAACCACGTACGTTATCAAGGGCCATACATGTTTCATTAATGCTGATTCTACGTTTCTGTTTACACTACTGTAATATGTATTACAGAAATAATGTAAATGGCCCGACGTAGAAGAAAAAACAAAGTGGATCAAATACACAAAAAAATCAAACATGAATATAAAATATTCTGTAACACCAGCTTGTGGCTAATTATTTAAATGAGGATGCAAAGTATTATAAAGTAATATCAAAAGAATATAATGAAAATAAAATGAATAATATATCTACCCCTAGTACTATGGTACTTCTGGAAAAGCATGTGTATTACCAATCATCTCTGAACAGGTTACAGTGAATTTTTGTTACTGACTAAGCAGTTTTCTCAAAGCAGGTTACAGTGAATTATACAAAATGTTTAACTGTTAGAAGAAGACATGGAGATTATGAATTATTTAGAAATGCTAGAGTATGATCTGTATATATGTTGCTGTAATTGTTGCAAGTTTTTGAATTTAAATTTAAAATGTGTTTTAATAAAAGAAAAAATAAGATTGGGCGGGTAGTTATTTTTGATAACGGTGTTGATGAATTTATGAAGATGTTCTTTGTAGTAACAAGGTGTGCTTAACATTTTGATTCTTAATAACTGGTTATTAATAATATTTCTATATACAGATTTGGAAAGATTGGAAGAGAAATGTTGAAGTTTATTTACTTTGAAGTTATAAGTTTCTGTTTTGTCATAGATTTTAAATTTTATTGTATTTGCATTTTTAATTGTTAAACTAACGTCTAGAAAATTGATCCAGTTGGATGTATATACATTTTCAATGAGTTGTAGATTAGGTGGATATATTAGGTGGATTATATATATATATATATATATATATATATATATATATATATATATATATATATATATATATATATATATATATATATATATATACACGAAAGCTATAAAATTTAAAAACCCTATATCATACCAAATGTTAACGAATCATACATAAGTGGCTACGGAGGAAGAGAATTATGTTATGGATTTCGGTTTCTATCCTGATACATTGAGTTTGACAGAGACACTTCAAAACTCAGATAAAAGTATTGATTTTTTTGGATCTAAATATCAAAAGTCTGGAGGATAAAACCATTTATAAAATATACAACAAGCGAGATGGATTCAATTTCAAGATTAATAGTGTAATACCATGGAGCTCAAATTTACACAAAAACGTATTTCGTAATATTATTGTGAACTTTCTCACAAGAAGCTATAAATTAAATAGTAGTGTTAAGGATCGGGATAAATGCATTGGGAAATAAGTGAAAGACGCTATAGAACAGGGGTATCCACAGAAGTTCTTAACCGATGTTATTACTGGTTTTTTCAGAATAACTGTAACCGATTGTTGCATGCGTTTTGGATGCAAATCATGGTAAAGGATATAAAGTGAGTGGCGGAAGAAAGGTTGAGAGCTATATGCAGACTAATAGTGGAGTGCTATGGTGTAACATATGAGGTCAAGGAATTTGTGTTTTAAGGTAGGCATCCTTATGGATATCATCGAAGAAAGTTAGTAGTACGTGGGAATGAAGGTTTTTGTGATAGTGCAATTGGAATTGATGTTTGTGTCTGTTTGTTTGAATCGGGGTTTTATGCCTTTCTTCCACTTTCGTATTGTTTTGTACTGTACTGAATTGTAGTGTATATCCTCAAGTATATAACTTTTTCAAATTGGTACCGGCCTCCGGGTGTGTTTGCCGCGGCTCTAAGCATGTTTTAACCGGGGAGTGGGGGTCTCAACCCCCCCACGGCCACTTTGTGGTACTCTTTTTGTTCATTTTCCTTCTGATCTATTTGGAAATTTATATATATATTTATATATATATATATATATATATTTATATATGTATATATATATATATATATATATATATACATATATATATATATATATATATATATATATATATATATATATATATATATATATATATATACAGGGTGTTTCAAAATGGTTGACCCGATTTCAAATGGCTGTAATTTTGTAACAATTAATCGTGTATTAAATTAATATATATCACTTGAAAGAGGAAATTTTCAAGTTTTATAATGTTACATTCTGGTACGTTTGTGGCTTTGCAATAGACCGTAAACAGTTGTTTTCGAAAATGTCGACTGCGCAGCAGAAAGTTTTTTGCGTGTTGCAGTTTTCGAAATATAAATAGGTAATTCCCGTTCAACGGTAGTTCCGTAGACGTTACATAATTGAACCTTCATGTGTTAAGAGCGTTCGTAGATGGTATAAGCAATTCGAACAAACAGGAAGTGTATGCAAAGGCTACAGCACAGGACGTCCGTGTCTATCTGAAGAAAATGTGAAAAGGATCAGAGAATTTTTTATAAGTAGTCCAACGAAGGCAATAGGGCGCGCCAGTCTAGAACTAGGAATTTCTGTGTCGACTATTTGACGTACTTTGAGGCAAAAATTGTTTATGAAGTCATACAAATCCCAGTTCCTTGCAAGCTATAACGCCAGCCGATAAATTAAAAAAACTAAACTTCTGTCATTTCATTCAAGAGATTAAGAAGGATGAGGACATTTTTGCTCGATTGATCTTAGTGACGAGGCGACTTTTCATGTAAGTGGCAAAGTAAACCATCACAATCTTAGAATATGAGACACTGGAAACCCGCATACAGTAATTGAACACATGCGCGATTCACCCAAAGTAAACGTTTTCTGTGCCATGTCTCGAACAAAGATTTATGGGCCTTTCTTTTTTTCCGAAAACATAGTAACTGGAGACACCTACCTGGATATGCTACAGATCTGGTTATTTCCGTAATTGAACGAAGATTCCACTGATTACATTTTCCAACAAGATGACGCGCCGCCTCACTGGAATTTGAAAATTCGTTGTCACTTTAACAAAGTTCTTCCTCATCGTTGGATTGGGCGTGGTGGACCTACAGATTTGGCATTAACAAATTAGCCTCCCAGATTCCCAGATTTGACGCCAAGTGATTTTATTTATTTATTTTTCTTGGGGGGGGGGGGGGGAACATAAAGGATACTGTGTTCATACAACCTTCACCCATAAACCTGCATGATCTCGAAAACGGCATTACTGCAGCTGTGGCGATGGTAACATAAGATATGCTGGATCAAGTTTGGCGAGAATTTGATTATCGTCTTGACGTTGTTCGTATAACTGAAGGAGGCCACATCAAACACTTGTTGATAAAACTTAGACATTTTCCCTTTAATTTCATATATAACTTTTCAATGTAGGTTTGTAAGTTTCAAAATTAAAATCATTTGAAATCGGGTCAATCCTTTTGAAACACCCTGTGTGTATATATATATATATATATATATATATATATATATATATATATATATATATATATATATATATATATATATATATATATATATATATATATATATATACATATATATATACATATATATATATATACATATATATATACATATATATATATATACATATATATATACATATATATATATATACATATATATATATATATATATATATATATATATATATATATATATATATACACTGTCGTGGGACAGTATTGGAATTTTCCTGTCGCCACTTCACTTCTAGAAAGTATTACACCCCCCCCCTTGGGGCCAACGGCCGTACCGTGCTGAAAACACCGGTTCTCGTTAGATCACCGAAGTCAAGCAGCATCGGGCGCGGTTAGTACTTGGTGGGTGACCACCTCGGAACGCCGCGTGCTGTTGGCCATCTCGGGTGCGGTATCCCCGTGGTTTGCGCGCTAGATTTGCACGCTGCCACAAATGCCGCCGTGTTCATGCGGAGTACGATCACGTTAAACATGTGGGTCCGTAAGTCCTTCCGAGAGGTTGGTGGTAGGGGAAGGAGGGTACGGTCCCTGTGGATGCCTCCCCCACTGGGTTCCGGTCTAAATTGGGTGGCACTTCCCGGCCGTCCATACAGTTACCTTACACCTTTCTGGTAGGTCGGACGGTCTGGGTCTCAACAACAACAACCCCCCCCCCCTTCTGCCAACGGCCGTACCGTGCTGAAAACACCGGTTCTCGTTAGATCACCGAAGTCAGGCAGCATCGGGCGCGGTTAGTACTTGGTGGGTGACCACCTCGGAACACCGCGTGCTGTTGGCCATCTCGGGTGCGGTATCCCCGTGGTTTGCGCGCTAGATTTGCACGCTACCACAAATGCCGCCGTGTTCATGCGGAGTACGATCACGTTAAACATGTGGGTCCGTAAGTCCTTCCGATAGGTTGGTGGTAGGGGAAGGAGGGTACGGTCCCTGTGGATGCCTCCCCCACTGGGTTCCGGTCTAAATTGGGTGGCACTTTCCGGCCGTCCATACAGTTACCTTACACCTTTCTGGTAGGTCGGACGGTCTGGGTCTCAACAACAACAACAACCCCCCCCCCCCTTCTCTCTTTAGAAACGGTCGACATTCCATGGCTATGAGTAAGAGACCAGCTGCAGTGGTGAGAAAATGGCAAAGGACGCTATCTTATTTTTAAATAAAATGGACACCTGCAAGAGGGCTAGAGACCCCCAATTTTTAGCCAACCCTTTGGAAGGGGCCAAATCCAGTGATTCGATGGAGCCCGGCCGCGTCACTGAATTTATGGGTTTTCGAACCTATAGCGGCCAAGCGTCAGCTATGGAGCCCGGCCGGGGGGCTGTCCGAGGTCCCGACGAGGAGAAGAAGAGTTGAGAGAGAACTCAGTTGGTATTTTTGGAAGTGAAGTGCTGGTCGTTCTAAAATCGACGGAGGTCATCCGACACGATGCCGTCCTGCCCGTGCCTAAAAGGGGTCGAAGTCCTTTTGTCCTCTCCCACTGCAGACTGAGTATCAGAGAATAAAGTTTTAGAGTAAAAAGGGAATCTAACAACTTAACTTGATAGTTTAATATGATAATTAAAACTAGAGAGAGAGGAGAGATCATGAATTTAAAATTGAGCATTGTCTTAATGCATACGACTGAGCAACTGTAAATCTTGTATAAAAATCTAAGAGGTTATTTTGTGGTTATAAATTTTAAGTATCAAGTTTAAATATAAGTATTTTATAATAAAAGCTTTATTAACTTTAAATTTGTATTTATTGTGTATTCTCGTGATGCATTTTCTAATTGATCTGAACCTGGAGATATGCTCGGTAATCGAGCAAGTGGCGTGCAGAAATACGATTAACGGCCAATGTGTAATTGTAAGATTTCAGCGGAGCCACGCCACATATACAATATATATATATATATATATACATATATATATACATATATGCATGTATATATACATATATATATTATATATATATATATATATATATATATATAATATATATATATATATATATATATATATATATATATATATATATATATATAAATTGAAAGATTTTAATCGAAAATTATGCATAAACTACTGTATGTACAAAAAACCCCATCTCTAGCATATCTGTTACAAATGAGTAACAATAGACCAAGACTATGGATAAAAATAGAAGGTAACATATCACTACAATGGAAAGGGGGATGAGAAGAATATTAGGATACAAAAATCACAATTAAAAGTATATAAATATAAATAAAAATGAAAAAGGAAACACGGCAAAAATGAGAAAAGGCAATAATAATTAGCTCAAGATAAAAGATTAAGAAATAGAGAACAATCTATTGAAACTACACAAAAAATGACGGTTAGTTCGAAATTGCATTCTCATCAGGACAGCCATACAATTCGAATTAACACCGATAGAGTAGCCAGTTTCTGACAATGGCGATAGTATTTAACTTTAGACACCATCGGAACTGTCTACTGGCTAGTGGAAGGAGAAAAATAAATCAATTGAATTATAAATCAGAATAATAATACCTCCTCGAACAGAAATATGAACTCACAAGCATTGCTACCACGTGTAAGTTGAACAAGCGACTGAGCATTTCACCTCACTTCGTCAATGCGAGTGGGCACCGGAATGAATACATTTGAACGATACATAATATGTATGGATACTTTCAAAAATAGTAAGCAGTATACGACTCAGGACAAGTGGAAAATAGTCATTCGAAAATAGTAAACAGTATTAGACTCAGGCCAAGTGGTAAGTTAGGTGATAGGAATGGGTGAATTCTCAAAAATGAGTTATCCAATCAAAGATAAATAATGCAAGTGTAAAATTATTACGTAGTTTATTTAAAATTATTAATAATATTATTTACAAATACTTCTGGATTTTGGTAATTTTGACAAATGCGTTTAAGATTATTGATGTGGAGAAAGTGAAACCGAGGATCAGAAAGTCGATGTATTCGAAATAGCTGTTTTAAGATGATGTTTCTAAACAATTGAATAGAATTACAAGAATGATATGATAGCAGATTTATGATAGTGAAGTTTATATATATATATATATATATATATATATATAGAAAATGTAGCGGTTAGCCAAAATGTCAATATGTCGTGGGACAGTATACACACAGGCATATACACATACGCGTAATAAAATAAATTAATTTAATTACAATTTCACACTAAAATGTTAATAAAATTTATTCCGAATAATATAACAATTATTTTTAAAGGGTTGTTAGGATGTAGAACATTCAAGTCATGATAACATTAACAGTTTTATTAAAAAATACTTTATTTCTTCTTTGTATATCGCAAATGACTATTTTACATTTTATTCAACATAGGGTTATTAATCTGAGCAAAAAAAAAGTGATTAATGTCTCCTTTTGAAAGAATTTTATTAGCTATTTTTATTGAAAAACTTGACTACATATTTTTTTACATATTCTGCATACTGATTAAATTAATAAATGTATCAAAATTACATAAATTTGAAAATATTAATCTTACGTTGCACGATTAATTAAAAAATGGAGATTTTGAGATAAGTCTGCAGAAAGTTTTTCGATCATGAAAACATGTTAAACTTCAAAAATGCATGAGCTGTATTTGATATTTTTGCAGAGCGGTTTACATGTAAGAATCACGCTTCCAGTATATCATCCAGCATCTGTTGGCGTTTTCGCACTCTTCAATACGGAAAAGTCGATAATTGGCAGGCATAAAACTTTTATAGTCATCCATGGAAAATTTGGGAAACTGTGTGATAACTTGTAAAGTCACTCCTACCATGCAGCCGGTTTCAATTTAAGAACAAAATTAAGCTCAGACTGCTCAAAGCTGCAATGAATATGTCCATAGTCATGATCTTGATCATTTCATCCTCACACAGTCTGGACATAATCGCTTTTAAATTTGAAGTCGGCAGCGTGCTATGATTGATTACGTCGGTTAACATAGATGTTTGCAGATTTGCCACGCTTTGGAATATTTTATGGCTATATTTAAAGAGAAAAATGGCTACATTAGACTTTTAAGTTTCAAATATAAAAAGAAACTGCAGGTTCCGCCACTAACACAAAAGAGACGTTACATAGGGGATTTCGTTAAATATAAAATCCCTGACCCAAATTTTGCTTTTTAGAGAGAAATTTTTACTTCAACACTGTTAATCCCATTATAACTTATTATTTTTCAGCTATTACATAAGATATGGATTTCATTCCATTTCTCATAAGCCAATTTTAGTATTTTAGAAGGAAAACAAAACATATTTCTATGAAAATCATTAATTTAAAGTGAAAGTATAGACCAGGGAGAAGAGTTACAGTCATATATCTGAGGTAATGTCATCAAATGAAGTTAGGTATCATAGTTAACGTTACCACTACATTACGGAATGCACATGCAAAGTTTCATTTTGACTGTAATCAGTACAATTTTTTTTTCAATTTTAAGGCTACTTCAAATACTTAACTATAACTAATTTCAATCAGTTTGTGCTTAATAACAATTATCTGACTAAAAATGCATTGGCTTTCTCCATCATATGCTATAATCACTTACAGATAGTAAGCCTTGCTCACTTAGTTCACTATTAGAATTCTAAAACTCTATTAATTCTACCCGACCGCAAAATCCTGTGTGGTTTTCAGTCTTGATTTCATTCCACTTGATAACCACTGATTTTCCACTGACTTTCTACTTCTCAAATTTCATTTTGGCAATATTTCATTCTACTACAACAGAGGGGCCAAGTCAAGTTTTATAACATTAAAGACTTGGGGAAAAAAGAGTTTAGAATGACTTTTAAGCGTATTTATTTCTGTTTTCCCTTGACATTTTACACCCTTTCTACAGTAGTGAATGCAAGCAGATCCCCCTACCTCCAACAAAATTTACAAAATCACATTCAATTACTATTCATAGCACATAAGCACTACTTAAATATTCAAAAACAAACTCAAATCAAATTTAAGATTAAATAAGAAAGAGCAATCATGCA
This sequence comes from Amaurobius ferox, assembly GCA_951213105.1. Lineage (NCBI taxonomy): Eukaryota > Metazoa > Arthropoda > Arachnida > Araneae > Amaurobiidae > Amaurobius > Amaurobius ferox. Next base: position 105,502,636 of record OX578136.1, read on the forward strand.
TAAAGCATTGATTATAAAACACTTTCCATCTGCAATGCAATTTTATTTAAGCACCTCTAATATGTCATACAGTCAGCGGTAATATTTTTTAAATTATCACAATAGTACGATAATTTCTTATATTTGAAAACTTAAAACTTCATGAAAAAAATGAACTTTATTCAAATGACGTCATTGAAATATAAATCGCCTGGCTCTCTATGTAAAAGTAGTAAATATTTCATTCATACACTTTTATTCCATTCCTTTCATTCATCACAATACTGCAATAGTTTATTTTATTTTAAAACTTAAAACCATGGAGGTAAAAGTACTTTATGCTTAAAACTTCATCTAAAAAGTCCGCTATAAAATCGTCTGCTTTTCTGTGTAAAAGCAATGAAGGTTTTATTCATATCAGCTATATTTCAGGCTCCAGAGCTAAATAATTTTACGTTAAAGAGATTCAGCAATTCTTATACAACTCATCCTACATCTTGATGTGTTTACATTCTCCATAAGGGAAAATTAGGTTTCGTTGTAGAAATAATCTAAGTTTGATGATCATTTAAACTCAAATATATTATAATTGAGTTATTTCAGAATACAGATGCACAGAAATTAAGCAAAAATAAAACAGTTTTAGGACGGATACAACACTAAATATAAATTAAAAAGAACTTTAAAACTCAGGATTTTGACACAAGATGAATGCCATATTTTATTTTGACGTGGATCACGTGATCTTTTCATATAATATGGGTGTAATTATTATTTTAATTTTTATTTAAAAAACTACAAAATATATTTTGCTAAAATTTTTTTCTTTTTTTTTATGGTATAATTTGAATGTTTTCTAAAACTTTCGTAGCAATTTGTGAATTTTAAATTTGCTTAAAAAATGTTTGGAAAATTAGGTCCCATAGGGTTCAATGTATTTTAATTTTTCAACCCGGGTTCAATCCGAAACTAATTGGGTGATATTATTCATTTATATTCCCATATGACCCACAGATCTGCTGAACAGCATACTAAAATTTCATTTTTATAAAGTCATTTTTTACGACAGTTATCGTGCAAACGGACACACAGAAAGATAGAATGAATAAAGTCATAAACATTTTTTAACTATGTTGTAAAGCGTTAATGAAATGAGTGGCCTAGTTACGGTCGTGTCCGGACTTTTGACTATCATATCATTTTCCCTTAGATTAATGTTGTCTCCCTTTATTTCATAAACAAAGCAATACAAGACAAACAAATTTTTACAGTATTATAACAATGATACTTTATATTTCTCTAAAGTAAAAGAAAAAACTATCGAACTTATTTATCATCTTAAAATAACAAATATAAGTAAATTAAAATTAATTTACATGTTAAATACTATCCAATAACCTGGTGGGGTTTTAAACATAAAATATCCCAAATACTGAAAGTTATTATACTTCATTCATGTCACCTGTAAAAGATGATAACATGATACGTGTCACTTACGTAACATGATAAGTTTGACTAAATTTTAATAGAATCGCTCTATTCTCTATGGAAACATAAATTGGATTCAGGGTTCTATTAATAAGCGGCGTCCTTAAAGGAAGAGTTTAATTCTTTTTGCTCCAACTCCATAAATATTTAAAATATTATTGTCATATAACAGTGTTTATATTAATTTATCACTTAAGTTCCAGAAAACTTTATAAAAGATTTATCTAAATATGAAAGATAACAATTGTAATTATATTACTTTCCTTATATACATAATGTATAAGGAAAGTATTGTGACGGGGTCGAAAATTCGAATTCGAGTTTTCGACGGGAGAGCACGTTTCAAGCGTCCCTGATCACGAATCAAACATTTTTGAAGTGATGTGTGTGTGTGTGTGTGTGTGTCAGTGACTCTGTGGAGTCGATAACTGACGAACGAATGG